>OX336336.1:5652260-7036364 GCA_946902875.1 Nematopogon swammerdamellus | reverse complement strand
AAATCAGCTTCTTGTCTTGGATAGTGAGTCGGCTGAGTGGGCTCTCTTTTCGTCACATGTTATGTGTTCATTTGTGTTTGTAATTTATTTGAGTTGTTGTGACGAAAAAACAAATAATTTCATTTAAAATATGTATACTATTATATGAAGTAGCAGGTCTGTCCCTTTGAATTCCCTACCCCCAAAGTAAATACACGTATCCCTACAAAATTGATTTCATCTTCTAGCTAGAAGGTAAAATTACAGGTTTAAATCGATATTGCTATATTGACTTCGCTCTTCGCCGTCCTAATAAATTACTCCTCCACATTATTTCAATTACTGTAATTTTCAAAATAGACTGGCTCTATCTCTTTCTTTAGTGTTAGGCCCACTTGCACCAACACAAATTTAATATATAAACCAGTTTAACTCGTTAAGCTAGCACCCGTTGACTGTGGGAACCGCGTTTAAATCCATAACTCGCTTAAACTCGTGTTGGTGCAAGTGGGCCTTAGAGTATGTTTAGCTGTCGCTTAGAGGAGTGAACTTTATAGCAGAACTAATTTGTCTGTTTGCATAGAGTCGGCTGTGGCGTTGGGAGGTTTTTCTTTTAACTTGGACGTAATATCAACAATACGTAATGTGCACTTTTTAATTATTAATCTTTCTTTTCATTTTGTGGTTCGTATATTAAAAGAAGAAGCTAATTATGCCCATCTTACTGTCTTACATCTAATTACATCATACTGTCAACTAGAATCGAAAACAAAGGGCGAAATTGGCATCACTTTACGCGTCCGTATAACAATAGATTTTGTATGTAATTTACTTACATAATTAAAACAAATTTGAATACTCTCCCTGCCCATCCGAGTACAGTCTAGGATCCTTTAATATGGATACAGTAGACATCCGGCATGGCATTTGCAACCCACAGCATGCCACCAAATGTCGATGGGCACAGTTAGTCGCCTGTGAATATGTGTAACGGTGCCACAACAGGCCTTACTGTACTTACTGTACTAATAGACAACTTTTTCCCCTTTTATTCAACTATGTCTACTTTTTCTTCTATTTTAAAATGAATTACATTAGGTACTCCCGGAAATATTATGAATTGCTAAAACCATTCTAAAATCACTATGTAGAAGTACTTTATTAAGTATATACATATACATATATATTTTTTTAGAGATTTTATTTTGAATTTTCACCCTCCTACTTACCTACTAACATTTCACTATATTAATTTACTCTAAAACATCCACATATTGACTAGAATAAATCACTGTAAGATACAAGTCCGCCTGCACACCACATGTAAATTATTATATCAGGCTAGTTTCTTAAAATGTTTTTGGAACAATAAATCATTTCCATTTACCTATCTCCTAAAGTTACTAGGTAGAAGTTATTGTCACCAAAAGTTCGCTACCGGTAAAGTTTCAATCATGATTTTCTCCCCGACCAACTGATTAAGTTCTTTGCTCGATAATAGCTGGGAAGTGTTCCCTGCAACGACCTCCAAGAGCTATTAAACCTAGGCATGAAAGCCATAACCTAGGAATTACAAAAGGGAGCTCCGAGCGAGTTTGCCGCTATCTTCAAGTCTTTGTAGTCGCTTTATCTTGCGTCCTAATTTCTAGAGTTTAGATTTATTAACTTTGCTGCCCTATAAATTGACGCCAGAGGACTAAGGGGACGAACGGAAATTTGGTGTGTGAAATGCAGAACAGACTTTGAGGTTCGACTTTTTAGTTTTGTCGTGAAAATAATTCGGTCATAGATTTGGGGTAGTATAAGTTGCTATATTGTGGAAAACTGGGCAATTCTAGAAACGGAAGTGACGTCAATTTTAGTTCCAATAAAGTACTTTTAGCACTAGCGTCGCATTTAGGAGATCAGTACCTGGGCGACCGAGCTTCGCTCCTCGGTATCTACACTTATCTAGATACATAAACTTGAAAATAAAACTTATCTAAATACAAAATTTCATCCAAAACATAAAAAAAAAATAAACCATTTATTTCACACATTAATTACATGTCACAACAATTTAACTATGATAAGACAAAATGAGTGAAAAAGGATGTAGGCACAGATTTTACAATGTTATGACCACGGGTCATACATAACATTGTTTCTGATTTTAAGCCTACCTAGTACACAAAATTTATTTAACAGTCGAAGAACAACAATATATGAAGAAGAAAAAAAAATCCTAATATAAACGTAAGCAATAATAACGATAACCAATGAACAACATTATACAAGTAACAACAAATTGAAAGAAGGAAGAGAGAAAAAAAAAGATCTTAACCAAATTATTTAAACTGTATTTTGTGAAATGTATGTGTATAAGTAATGTATTATCATCATATGTTTGTGTGTAACGTGAGTATTTATAGTGTATTTATGCAAACTATGTAAAGGAAGGTATGTATATTTTGCGAGAGTGCAACTTGTGTTTGATTGATCGCATACATAATTACGTACTATGACGTAGTTTTTAGAGCCGTTTCCGAGAAACCAATAATACCTTTAAACAGCGTGTTAAAACGGCGAGTACATTAATTTTGCCAGCGCAATCATCATGTTTTTCCTCGACAAAAAAGCAAATAAAGTTTTTCTCTAAAGTGTTTAGTTTTCAAGATATGAATTTTTGAAATGTATGTTTTCGTTGAGTGTAATTTAACGCGTTGTTTCCACTCCGCACCCCCCGCCTGCCGACTTCCAGTCCTCCACTCACAAAACTAACCCCCGCGCCACTCGGCGGCGCGGAGGGGGCAGAGTGGGTGAGACGTGAGCGCCTCGGACGGAGGTGTTGGCGGGAGTGGCGCGGGGGTTAGTTTTGTGAGTGGAGGACTAGAAGTCGGCAGGCGGGGGGTGCGGAGTGAAAACAACGCGTTAAATTACACTCAACGAAAACATACATTTCAAAAATTCATATCTTGAAACTAGACACTTTAGAGAAAAACTTTATTTGCTTTTTTGTCGAGGAAAAACATGAGGATTGCGCTGGCAAAATTAATGTACTCGCCGTTTTAACACGCTGTATATAGGTATTTGGGGGGTAGAGTTGTTCGCGTCCGTGACACCTTTTGGTCCTAAGTCACACGTGCCTCCTGGGTGGTGCCAAATGAACAGCAAAATACTTGTGGTAGACAGGTCCTCCACCGTGTCGTCCGGGTAGGTACCACAGCTCGTAGGCGCAACCTCCTGATGCAGCTTGCTGCACTTGGAGGCCAGCAGACGAGTCAGCCGGGTCGGTGGACTGAGCGAGCGGAGTAGAGGAGGGGAGTGGATACTAGTTCAGCCAACATCCAGGGCTCATCATCTAGTGCACTCTCTCTCGGGCCAGGGAGAGCCAGGTGCAACAGGAGTTAT
This sequence comes from Nematopogon swammerdamellus, assembly GCA_946902875.1. NCBI lineage: Eukaryota > Metazoa > Arthropoda > Insecta > Lepidoptera > Adelidae > Nematopogon > Nematopogon swammerdamellus. The sequence continues at coordinate 7,032,995 of OX336336.1, read as the reverse complement.
GTCGCTACCTGCCCGCGGATAGTACAGGGGCCCGCCGCGTGCGGTCGCACCAGCCCGCGTCGGGGGCTGCCCTATCAGCCAGCGAAAAATCCTGTCGAGGGTGCACCTTGTGGCATGGTGACCTGGGGAGACCTGGGTGCACTCTCGCCAGGGGGGGCCTGGGGGTCCTCTCGTCCCTTGGGACAGTGCCCTTAGAGAGCCCACTTGAGCTGTTCTCAGTATTACCGCTTTCCAAATCTCCTCTTGCTTGCTCCACTTAGCACCCCCCAACCAAAACAAAATGCCGAAAGTTACAAAAAGAATCACCGCTTTAAGTGCGACTTCCACGTCTCCCAAACATTTTAAAGTAGACCTGTGCAACATATGCGGTCTACGTGCAAACCTTGTTGCCGTCGCCCAACACCTGCAGACAGCAAAACCTCACCTTTTGTTTTTGACGGAGACTCAGGTCGCCCAACACACAACAGACCTTGACATACCAGGTTACAGTCTCTTCGAGAGATTTGTACCGAAGAGCGGTGTCTGTGTGTATGGTCGATCCGACGTCTCTGTCAAACGGCTTACTCCTTTTGAAGACCCCCAGTTCCCAGTTGTATGGATCCGCGTCAACCTTCCCCACGTGGTAAGAGTTTACGCGGGTGTATACCGCTCCCCGAACTTAGGTGCCAATGGAAGTGCCGCATTATTTGAATATCTCAGCAGCTCAGCCGATAGACTGCTCTGCCAACTACCCACAGCAGAAATTGTGATGTTGGGGGATTTTAACGCCAAGCATGCGGATTGGCTTGGTTCCTGCGTCACGGATGCTGCTGGTAGGGATGCATATAACTTGGCCATGGCGCACGGGTTGACACAGCTTGTGTCAGGTATAACTAGAGTCCCTAGGAACCCGTCGCATAGAGCAAACCTGTTGGACCTTGTGTTGACTTCGAAGCCAAAGGGTTACAGGGCCGTTGTGAAAGCTCCACTGGGGAATTCAGATCACTGCCTTGTATCCACAACAGAGCCAACTTCGTACTATGCGGATACCCGCGAGAGTAGTACTCGCACTGTCTGGCACTACAAGTCTGCACAATGGGACGATCTCCGAACTTTTTTCGGAGGTTATCCTTGGCAGAAGACATGCTTTCGGTCTGCAGACCCGTCTCAGATCGCCGAAGCTGTCGCCGAGGTGATTCTGCAGGGCATGGGATACTTTATTCCAAGTTCTGTGGTTCCCGTTGGTGGCAAGCAGAGGCCCTGGTTCAATCGTCAATGCCGCTTGGCTGTCGAGGCGAAGAACCAGGCCTTCAAACGGTGGTTGAGCGATCGGTCTGTGGACTCGAAACGTGCCTTCAATGCTTCTGTCAAGTCCATCAAGCGCGTGATAAACTTGGCCAAGTTTGAGCACGACCGAGGAGTAAGCCAAAAACTCGCACGCTGTCCTACTGGAAGTCGTGCGTTTTGGTCCCTGGCGAACTCTATCGGTCGGAACTTCTGCCGAGCTGCAACCCCACCGCTAGAACGCCCCGATGGATCACTCGCTATCCTGGCTAAGGAGAAGGCGAACATATTTGCCCGCCTCTTTGCTTCCAACTCGACACTAGACGACCAAGGCGCTACCCCTCCATCGTTACCTCAATGCGGTACAACAATGCGTGAGGTACGATTCTATAACAGGGCGGTCTTCAAAAGTCTACGTCAGTTGGACGCCTCAAAGAGCAGTGGTCCGGACGGCGTTCCTGCGCGTGTACTAAAAATGTGTGCACTAGAATTGACACCTATCCTCACTCGTCTCTTTAGACGATCTTTCTCCACCGGTATCGTGCCTGCTTGCTGGAGGAAGGCCTCGGTCCAACCAGTGCCCAAAAAGGGCAACTCAGCTGACCCCAAAAACTATCGGCCCATTGCGATAACCTCTCTCCTCTGTATGGTTATGGAGCGGATCATAAACTCCCAGCTCCTGACTTATCTAGAAGCTCATAAACTCCTTGACGATAAGCAGTACGGTTTCCGTAAACAGCGATCGTCAGGAGATCTTCTAGCTTATGTCACGCACATATGGGCTGAGAGATTGGACAACTTTGGAGAGTCGCTGGCGGTCGCTTTAGATATATCTAAGGCGTTCGATCGCGTTTGGCACCGAGGTCTCCTTAGCAAGCTTCCGGCCTACGGTGTCCCTTCGTCCCTTTGTAATTGGGTCGCCAGCTTCTTGGGAGGCCGATCAATTTTTGTAACTATCGACGGTGCAAGATCAGCTGACTTCCCAGTAAACGCTGGCGTTCCTCAGGGCTCGGTGCTGTCGCCTACATTATTCTTGTTATTTATTAACGATTTGCTGTGCCTAGGTAACATTCACAGTTATGCAGACGACAGCACCGCACACGAGGGTTACATCAAGGACTGGACTGCAAGAGACGTGCGCATTAACGAAGCTCGACGTCTGACGGTTGAAAGAGTAGACGGTGCTCTATTTAAAGTAGCCTACTGGGGCCGCGAGAACCTTGTAGATTTCAACGTCAGAAAAACACAAGCTTGTGCCTTCTCTACCAAGGCCGACCGGTTTCCCTCCCAAGCCACATTTCAGGGTACGGCTGTACCCAACAATGACAAATTGGACCTCCTGGGCGTGGAACTGACCAAAGATGTAGGATTTAGGAGCTTTATAGAGTCCAAAGCTACCCTTGCCTCCAGGAAGTTGGGCGTCCTCTACCGCAGCAGGCGATTCTTCTCACCGGCGCAACTCCTTATGCTATACAAAGCGCAAGTTCGCCCGGTGATGGAGTATTGCAGTCATCTGTGGGAAGGATCCCCCCTTTACCTGTTGGCCTCCTTGGACTCTATCCAGCGCCGCGCCATCCGCCTAATTGGTGATCCCAAGCTCACGGAGGGACTTGAATCATTGCAACACAGGCGAACAATTGGTTCCCTTAGCCTGTTTTATAGGTACTACCATTGCCGATGTCCCGAAGAACTGGCTTCCCTCATCCCTCCTGCCCCGATCCGTATTCGTCACACCCGCCGGACTCGCTCGGAACATCCATATGTTGTTGACACACAACTTCTGAGAACGCATCGCTTTTCGAAATCGTTCCTATGTCGTACGGCGAAAATATGGAACGGTCTTCCGGCGAGTGTGTTTCCCACCACCTATAACCTGGGAATCTTCAAAAGGCGTGTTAATAAATTAGACAACAACCTCTTTGTCCGCCTTGTAGCTGGCATGGCGCCTCTCTGAGCGTGGTTTCGCGAGGAGTGGGGTTATTGGCTGTGTGTTAATCGTTCTTTGAACTTTTGGGCACAGCCCAGTGCCGGTAGTCTATAAAAAAAAAAAAAAAAAATTATTGGTTTCTCGGAAACGGCTCTAAAAACTACGTCATAGTACGTAATTATGTATGCGATCAATCAAACACAAGTTGCACTCTCGCAAAATATACATACCTTCCTTTACATAGTTTGCATAAATACACTATAAATACTCACGTTACACACAAACATATGATGATAATACATTACTTATACACATACATTTCACAAAATACAGTTTAAATAATTTGGTTAAGATCTTTTTTTTTCTCTCTTCCTTCTTTCAATTTGTTGTTACTTGTATAATGTTGTTCATTGGTTATCGTTATTATTGCTTACGTTTATATTAGGATTTTTTTTTCTTCTTCATATATTGTTGTTCTTCGACTGTTAAATAAATTTTGTGTACTAGGTAGGCTTAAAATCAGAAACAATGTTATGTATGACCCGTGGTCATAACATTGTAAAATCTGTGCCTACATCCTTTTTCACTCATTTTGTCTTATCATAGTTAAATTGTTGTGACATGTAATTAATGTGTGAAATAAATGGTTTATTTTTTTTTTATGTTTTGGATGAAATTTTGTATTTAGATAAGTTTTATTTTCAAGTTTATGTATCTAGATAAGTGTAGATACCGAGGAGCGAAGCTCGGTCGCCCAGGTACTGATCTCCTAAATGCGACGCTAGTGCTAAAAGTACTTTATTGGAACTAAAATTGACGTCACTTCCGTTTCTAGAATTGCCCAGTTTTCCACAATATAGCAACTTATACTACCCCAAATCTATGACCGAATTATTTTCACGACAAAACTAAAAAGTCGAACCTCAAAGTCTGTTCTGCATTTCACACACCAAATTTCCGTTCGTCCCCTTAGTCCTCTGGCGTCAATTTATAGGGCAGCAAAGTTAATAAATCTAAACTCTAGAAATTAGGACGCAAGATAAAGCGACTACAAAGACTTGAAGATAGCGGCAAACTCGCTCGGAGCTCCCTTTTGTAATTCCTAGGTTATGGCTTTCATGCCTAGGTTTAATAGCTCTTGGAGGTCGTTGCAGGGAACACTTCCCAGCTATTATCGAGCAAAGAACTTAATCAGTTGGTCGGGGAGAAAATCATGATTGAAACTTTACCGGTAGCGAACTTTTGGTGACAATAACTTCTACCTAGTAACTTTAGTCATTAGATCACTTTTACACTAAAATAATCAATTAGTTTGTATGAAAACTGTAACTTTTTATTTAAAGTGAATTCAGAAAAAAGTTATTTGACTTTTTTGTTACTCTTGATCCCAATAATCATTTCCTAAATTTAATGTACTCGCTGTCTTTACAGCCCTGTATACAAGTTTAGCTTACTAATAGAATGTTGTTAAGCACACCTGGGCGCGGTCAGTGTAGGCTGACCGCCGTTCGGAATCCACGTAAAACTGTAGGTTTTGTACCGTGTGGGGCCGGTACTTTAAAAGAATAGCCGCACTGCATGTCTCCCCGTGCATCCACATTCCCCGTGTATGTCGTAAAAGGCGACTAATGGATATATGACTCCCTTCTTATATTACTAGGTGGTAGGGTATAACCTGCCCGGGTTGGTACCACCGCACTGAATGAAAGGTCAGTCGAAACGGCTATATAAATAGTTTGTATTTTCCGTCCAGTTCAGTGTAGCCGGCACAACCGAAGGGAAGTACTGACGTGGCACGTTCACCCGGTGTTACGGGCTGACACCACGGATGTTGTAGGCGATGTAGCCAGCCGTGTCAGTTTCCATAAAAAAAAGGTCCCTTCCCATCTTACCTTAATAGGTGGTAGGGTTCATCCCGCCCGGATTGGTACCACCGCACTGAATGAAACGTCGCCGGGCGAAACGGCTATGTAAATTAGCCGACATAAAATGAAAGGAAGCACTCACATGGCACCTAGTTCACCCGGTATTATGGGGTGACATCACGGATGTTGTAGGTTATGGAGCCAACCGTCTCGGTTTCCATAAAAAAATTTTTTTTTAGTTACGCGGCGTACCGGACTCTGGATACCTACCCGGAATTCGTTCCTAAGGCTCAATACGAGGTACCTAAGCAAGCACGGTTAGAACTCCGCGATTGCAAGCAGCATAGCGAAACGTCGGATTAGGATTAGAGTAGGATTAATCGCACCGAAATATGTGCTTGATAAATGTCTTGTCCTAATATTTTCTAAGCGTGGTGGTTGGTATTGAGCTGTAATTCGCCAGAGTTAATGCAGCAGAATACGGATTACTCTGCTTACCCCAATTATATACAGCGTGATAGTATGTGTATTGTAAAAATACTGTAAAAATAAAAGTTTAAGCGATTCCTTAAAAATATGTATCGTTGGTTCAATCCATCGATCCCTCCCCGCTCCGCCTCTCCCCCAGTCGTATTTTAGCCGAAGGATGTTTACTGACTATCCGGCTGCGTTTTTCGCAATTTCACGTCTCACTAGCCGTGAAGCCTTCGCCGCGGTACGGGGCGGGTCGCCGCGGACATTTCGCCTCTTTACCTTTTCGGCACGGTTCACTCGAGTCGTCAAATTGGCTCATTTTAGACTGGCTTTTACGTCTTTGGTCCATTTTAAACTTGGTTTTGTATCTTCGGGTGCTTACTTTGAACGGGGTGTGATGGCATGGCCGTTTTCACCGCTTCCGGTTAAGTCTAGTCCAACAGTTATTTGTCGGTTAAAGTGAGATTTCTATTATATTTGACAGACGCTACTGGCACCTACACTTTAACCGAACACCGCGACATCGACCGTCAGGCAATAAAATATATTATAATAACTACGTTAATTTCATTGATTATAGTAGTTCCAATATTTTTGGTATTAATAAAAGCAATAACAAGCTAAATTAAAATAGTTTATACAATATCTTGATGGGCGGATTAATATATTCAACGTAGGGGAATTTATAGCTCAGTAAAAATGTTTTTAATAGTAAACATCGACTTAGCCAAAATAATTTATAGACATTGTTTTGATCGATTTATTTATGTATAACGCTAGGAAGACATTTCACTGTAACGACAAATCATACAAATATATATGAACCATACATTATTGCGTTTCCTCGAAATTGAGCTTTGGAAAAAAGTATAATGCGTTAATACGCCTTTGTGTCGAAAGGTCCGCGCTGAAATGTCCCCATCTCTACGCAAACTTCTCCGCCATAGCCACTGACTTGTGATTCCCGCGCCGTCTTCGGGGCAATAACTCTTTCTTCCCCTGACCCTCATTCCAGCACACATACCTGTGCCTTCCTTCTCTTTGACTGTTTCCCCTGTGTGTCCTGCGTCAATAGGGGGGTGCTTTTACGATTTTTAAGATGTTGTGTTGTGACTTTTATATCAAGTTCATGTAACCATTATATTCGATACAAGAAATCTTTATATCTTAGGTATTCCCACTACGAGTATCTTACGAGGTTGTCGGATTGATACCACCGCACTAAACTAAAGTTTGTCGAAATGGTAACCCAGTAAAATCATTCGTGTTTTCCGTAACAAACCTAATTCTGGCAAGAACATGGTGTAATTTGAATAATATTTTAATCTAGCAGATGATCAAAGTGACTGGCTTATATGACATGTACTTACAACAGGATCATAGTGTAATAGTCTGACACCACGATTGTGACCAGTCAAGTGGTTGTATGTAAGTGATGCAGTAATGGTGCAAATTCTAATCATTTCGGCCAGAAGTGTATAGATTATTATACAAAACTTTCCTTATTTTCGTTAGGTATATGTTTGAGAGGACTGGTGAAGAGCCGTCTCTGTCTTTCAATGCGACAGAAAAGACCAGGTCACTGGATCACTGGATCACAGGATCACTGGAGCATAGGATCTAGACTACGCGGGACGGATCTCGGCGTGTCGTCGCCGCAGCGGGCGACCCGCCACGCGAATACACTATACAAGTACGGTGCGGGTGCGAGGGAGAACACCGACGAACCGCTGCGGCGGCGACACGCCGTGATCCGCCCCGGGCATTATACCTAACTAAATAAAATTATAAGGGGTAGATACGCAGTCTACACGACATTCGGTGTTTACAAATGGCACGATCTTGAACATCACAATATTACAAGAGGAAGTAGGACGGCATGTCTGTTTGATGAGAGAAAAAAAGAGACGTTCAGGCGAGGCATTTGCTCTGGTAGTACCACTAGGTGGTAGGGTTTATCCCGCCCGGGTTGGCTACCACCGCACTGAATGAAACGTCGGTCGAAACGGCTATGTAAATAGTTCGTTTTTTCCGTCCAGTTCAGTGTAGCCGACATGCAATGAAGGGAAGCACTGACATGTCACCCATGTTCACCCGGTGTTATGGGCTGACATCGCGGATGTTGTAGGAAACCGTGTCAGTTTCCATAAAAAAAAAACCACTTGCGGAGCTCGAACAACACATCTACCTATTATGAACATATAATATCATTGACCTAAGGCGACTTAAACGAAAGTCAAAAGTCAGTAAGTACCTCTCCAAGCAAAGTCACTCCACATTGATGACTTGACCGCAGGGTGGTCTAAGTGAAACAATAGAAAAAGTGAAGCGCACGTTGAGACAAATAGGAATCCACATTGTTATCGGCGAGGAGACGGAATGTTTGTTTTGAATTATTCAGGAGGGATTGTGCTAGGGACGGTCGACTTAACGGCCTACCGCCTTTCTTCTGCGGAAAGAAAGCTCGGGGTCTTGAGCAAATATCAATAAATATAAAATCTTCCACGGCCTTACTTTCGCAGTTTCCTCCGATTTTGTCATGGAAGCTAACGGTGAGTTTGTGCTGTGTACACACGCTGAAACTTAGGTAGACACAAAGTTCAGCTCTAAGTTTCAGAGCTGAAATGAAATGAAAATACATAACCTTGGTATTTAAAGAGAGGGATTGAAAATAGCGGCGTTTTACAGCTCGGGATGCGAATTATTTATTTCCATAGTATATTTTTTATTTGCAAATTTTTGTCTTGGAACAATTGCTTTCTTTTCTTTAGACGGCAATACATGTGAGCGAGAGGCAAATAGAAGCGCCGCCATTTTCAATCTCTTTCTTTAAATATCCAGGTCTTTATTGTACACTATTTTATAAAAGGGTCACAAAAGGCGAGTTTAATGCCTTGCGGTATTCTTTACGAACTAACCTTTGGGATGTGGAAAACTCATAGGGGCGGACAAAAGAAAGACTGAAGAAGCTAAGAAAAGGTTGCTGCTCGTTATTCACTCCAGTCAAGTCTATGGGTCGCGTATAAAGATACGCGTGACCCATACGCGTATCTTTATGAACGCATATAATCTTTTTTTTTTTGTTAAGTAAAGCATCATGGGTGACTGGACCGAGGAACCAATGGCGCAGTCGACAGAGCCAAAAATACCTCTCTTCGCGAAACCACACTCAGAGAGGCGCCATGCCAGCAGACTTGAGTACTGTTGCTAGGCTGTCATATATTCCTAGCAAGTTCGGCATCTGTAACAAGGGTATTTCGCTGTAATATATTTGTAATATGAAACTGGGACAAGATAACAATGTATTGTTATTGTCTGCACGGGTAGGGTTGCTTCTTCGATAAATTGTAAATCAAATTCGAAATCAACTGAGCCGTTATAAACGAACACACACACACACAGACACACCCTCGCACACAGCCTCACACACACACACATACAGACATTGGGCTCAGTGTGAGACGTACAGCTTTGGGGGTATGCATTTATTGCGTTTAGCACCGAGGTGTTCCATAGCATATCGAGAGCTAAAAGTACCTATGTCAAATGCTAAAAAAATATGTTATAACTAAAATCCAGATGAAAAAATCCAATCTCTCATAAAATCTAAATACTTAAATAAAATGTAAGTACAGTTCACGGCAGAAAATAATGCGTGTCGAGCTTCAGAAAGAGACAATCCGGTTGTAGAGCGTCGTCCCTGTCGCGCGAACTCGCACGTCTCTGTGCGACAGGAACGACGCTCTACAACCGGATTGTCTCTTTCTAAAGCTCGACAGGCATGATTTGCTGCCCGGAGCTGTACCTCTATGCCAGACAAATACAAATTAGGTTCATACCTCCCGCCCGTAATGTTCCCCGCAGGACACACGCACGAGGCCTTCGCTTTTAGCCGTCTATTTGAGTTTTGCTGATTGCCAGAAATAAAACTGGCCAAGTGCGAGTCGGACTCGCGCACCGAGGGTTCCTTATCGCCATGTCATGGTCAGCGCCACTCACGCCATCTATGGCGTGTTTTATGAAATATTTCATATTAATTCAAATTCATGATTAGTTGCTTCATACTGTTTTAGGTAGATGGCGCGCATACACTTTTTAGTTTCTTGTATGGGGACCCCGTGAATTTTTCACTTTTTCTTATTTTTATTAATTGTTATATCGGCCATAGTAAACACATATTCTGTGAAAATTTCAACGGGCTACCTATTACTTACGGTTCAAGAGATACAGCCCTCGGACAGACAGACGGCGTAGGCTTAGTAATAGGGTCCCGTACGACGGATACGGAACCCTAAAAACGATTAAAGAAAATCGCCGGAACGATACCAACGAATACAACGAACAATACAACGAATTTATAAGTGACCGGATAGGCAGTGTAGGCAAAAGAAGGTCTGACGAAAGAAATAAATAAGAGAAACAAAAAAAACTAGCTTGTTGATGCTATCAAAATCGCTTCCTAGAACAGATAGATATCTGCAGAAGTTGGTCTATTGTTGTTTATTGTATAATTTCTTCCATATGTAGGTAAACTGCTCTTGAATACGTCGAAAATTTCGCCAGTTCTTATTCAATGAAAAGAAGAATGACAAACAAACTTCGCAAGTCTTAATGTTTTTGTATAAATATTATTAGATACTTACAAATAAATTAATCCAAATACTACCGCTCACAAGGAAATTATTTACAGTATTGAAGCGTGAATATTTAAGACTCTGACCACTCTGCCTATTTACATTACGTATGTACATCTTGTGTACGGTGACATCGCCAATTTTGATACTTAAATAATATATCAAGTCAACAACATTTAGCATAAATTTATTACAAAGAAATGTAATATCTCGTGTTAAAAATCTAAAGATACATACAAAGTGTATTCAATTGGCAAAGTTCGTTAGTGGAAAAACAGTAGTCAGACTTTTAGATAAAATTGTGGTCAGCTAACGCATCCTTGACAGTGTATTAACTCTTTTTAGTTAACATTAGTTTAATTTGTCGTTTTAAATTCTATCTAAATTGTTTTATGTCTAATGCCAGTTAATTATAAAATACAAACAATGCAGATAAAGCTTTATGAAGTTTTATATAATCTATGTAAATACATGATTCTTACATCGTGTATCATAGTTAAGTTTGTCGGAATTGAAATAGGAATCATAAATGTATTTTCTGGCATAGTATATATTATGTTCTGGTACACATGTGCATTTGGTAAAGTCATAATTCCTATCTCCCCGAAATCTGTCAATCAAGATATATCGCAAAGCTCTCTTCTGTAATACAAAAATCCTATTTGAATCTGCTGCATTTCCCCAAAACATAAGGCCACCACTCCAGTGGCGTGGTTCGCGATTCAGCCAACATACGCAAGTGCCACCGCCACCTTGCTCAGCGGCGTTCTACTGAACATTAGAAGACTTTTTTGTATTTTTTTTTATATGGAAACTGACACGGTTGGCTACATCACCTAAAACATCCGTGATGTCAGCACATAGCACATTCGTGAAATAGAACCCATATGTTAGTGCTTACCTTTGGTCGTGCCGGCTACACTGAACTGGGCAGAAAACTTCAATAATTTTGTACCCTTTCAAAATCTGAGTGCAGTAAAGAGGATATATTCAATTCTAATACTATTACTATAATTCCTACAAAAGTGTTTCCTTCTATCCGAGGGATGGAAGGGGCCTTTTCGATAGTTTCGTTAAGTACTGAACATCGGAAACTCGAAAGTTCCTATCGTCCCTTCGCAATTCTTATCTAACACGCGAACAACGTGACTAGCAAACGACTTAACGCGATTACTAGCGTTTACAAACTAAAGCGAAGGAAGGAAGTTTTATCTAGCAGCACCCGTTTCGAGACAATACAATTTACATAACTTACAAATACGAGTATTTGTGTCTAGGGAAGAAAAAACATCCGAAACCGGGTTTCTTAAAACGTGGCGGCGCGATAGGTCGCTGGATTTTGGAAATTTAGAAAGTAGAAGAGGCCTATATCGGTTCGCACAAAGTGTATATATGGTTCTATACAAAAACTTTCAGAACCGGAGGCTGTAGGTTTCGTGGTTTAATAAATTTTTAGAGTTCCATACTAAAAATGGTACGATGGTATTCTTAACATATGGTAGTTCAGGATGAGTTTTCTGCATCAAATCCACTTAAGAACAGCAGTGACATGGCACTTAGCGGACAGAAACAATGTGTTAGACGGTGACATAATGGGTGTAGTAGATGATGTAGCCATTAGCCCGAATAACTAAACGGAAACTGTAACTGAACGGAACTGCCTTCCGGCGAGTGTTTCACCAATCCTTTAGCCTGGGTGTATTCAAACGTTGTATTAACAGGCTAGACAGCCCGGCAACAGTCCGCAAATCTGCTGCCATGCGTCTCTCTGAGCGTGGTTTCGCAACGAGAGGTGTTTTTGGCTCTGTAGACTGAACCATTGGTCCGTCGGCTCAGCCACCCATGTTGGCTTACATATAAAAGTGGTAGCTGAATTTAGCTAACCATGTCAAGTTCCTATAAAGAAAATTGCGGAACCATCTGTTTGACGCGATCCCGCCCTTCGCTTTCCACCTCCACACTACGCGCACTGGGCACGGATTGCATCTCTACATGCTGGACTTATTGCGGATGCGTAACAATCGGTCCTGCAGATCATTCCTCCACAGAACTGGTAAACACTGGAACGCTCTCCCTGCCCACAAATTTCCCCCCAAGTACAGTCTAGGGTCCTTAAGAGAGTCGTGAATAGGCACCTGTCAGGCGGGCATGGCATTCGCAACCCACGCGTGCGACGAATGTCCTTGGGCGTCGTTAGACACCTTATGGGCCTTAGCGCCACAAGTCGCGCTATAAAGAAAAACATGGGAGCCCGGTTCCGGTTTATTCCATCCATATTTTGAGTGTAGAACTCGACCTGAGTTCACGACCGCAGCGGAAAATGATTATTCGCCCACTTTTCAATTAACACTCATTGTCGTGTCTCGCCAGTCGCGGCTTCTGCAAGTCTGCCGACTGAGGACATAATTTACTTTTCTTTGTCCCAAACGCGGCTGATGAATGGGGGCAATTATTTTCCCTGCTTGCGTTGTTTGAAAATTTTGCGAGGATCAATGTTGGCGACCACTTAAGAAGATTTCTCTTCCGTTTATTGTTTTTCTAATTGTCTATGCTTGCCAGGTAATATTGCCTTAAATGTTTTGGCTCTTTCTGTTTACTGAGGGAAAACGCGTACCGCGTTGGAGAATAAATATATAAATATAAATTACTTCTCTTGTATCACCCTAGGGTGCAAGTGTTTCAAATTTGCCATTTCTTTATTGAAAATGCACTGAATATACGTCGGCTACGTTTTATTTATTAGTGAGTAATTTTCAAACATTACAAACGGGTACTGTTAATAGCTAGATATGGCATACGCAAAGAGATTGGGCATACGTGCATCATTGTTTTTTTATGGAAACTGACACGGTTGGCTACATCACTTACAACATCCGTGATGTTAGCCGTAGCCGTTATTATCACCGGTTGAACTAGGTGCCATGTCAGTGCTTCCCTTAATTTCATGTCGGCTACACTGAACTGGACGGAAAACACGAACTATTTACATAGCCGTTTCGACCGACGTTTCGCTCAGTGCGGTGGTATTAACCCGGCCGGGATAAACCCTACCACCTAGCAAGGTATGAAGGGAAGGGACTTACAGTTTTACGTAGAGTTCGAACCACGGTCAGCCTCCAACGGTCGAGCGGTCACCCATCCAAGTACTGACCGCGCCCAGAGTTGACCAACAGTCGACCGACCGCACCACTGAGCTACCGAGGCTGACAAAAGCTACCATGCACAAGTGCATGGTGTGTGTACTTGCATAAGTGCTTTATGACGGAGGCCCGACATCTCACGTGTTTTTGTCGGAGCCACTGTGTCGTACGGTCCTGAGAACCTGTCAAAGGCCATACAAAATCGCGTTCTTTTGGGGTTTTCTCGCAGTTATCATTTACATTTCAGCCTATTTCAGAAGTTATAATCAAGCGTGTATTGTCGCAATTAAATATATATTTATATAATCTACATTATATATTTATCAGCCTCGATAGCTCAGTGGTGCAGACAGTCAACTGTCGCTATTGAATGTTAAGCAACGCTGGGTGCGGTCAGTCTTTGGATGGCTGACCGTTGGAGGCTGACCGAGGTTCGGATTCCTCGTAAAACTGTAGGTACCTTCCCTCCTATGGCGATTCCCATCTATGGCGTGTTTATGAAATGCTTCATATTAGTTAAAACTCATGATTAGTTAAAATGATTCATACTCTTTTCGGTAGATGGCGCGCATACACGTTTCTTCTATGGGAACCGCCGTGAATTTTTCTTACTTTTTCTTATTTTTATTATTTGTTGTTATATCGGCCATAATAAATAACACATATTCTCTGAAAATTTCAACGGGCTATACCTATTACGGTTCAAGAGATACAGCCCTCGGGCAGACAGACAGACGGCGTAGGCTTATTAATAGGGTTCCGTGCCGGATACGGAACCCTAAAAAGCACTTACTAGATGTGTGATCAGGAAAAAAAGCAAAGCTAATACATTTTCATGGGATGTCATAAGTGTGAATAGGTTATTTATATAATGTTATTTCTAACAAATTAACCGAATGAAAAGTCAATTCATTTCATTGTGTTGCGTACGAGCTTACACTCGTTGCCATTTACGCCGCCCCGTTTCAAGATTAAATCGCGCCAAAATTTCGACGCCACAATCAATTTATGTAAAACACAATGTGTACTTCGTTAGGCAAATTCTCCGTCGACGTACAGCTGAAATTCAGGCAAGTTCAAGAAGCAAGGTGCTTTCAGACAAAGTATAATGTTCATTAGCATGTAGGCAACACTGACGTGTAGCTAATTTCTCTACCACTTTAAGTCGAGAAATTGCAAAATCAATTATTCAATTTTAAACTGGCGCTCGCTATAAAGCTTCAGTTCGCTTTGTTTCTATAGATCTACACTATTTGCAATTACCATTAAGACGAGACGGGAGTTAACTTTATCCGTACAAAATCGTCTTTCGGTAAATTTATGTTTTCTAGCTCCATAAACCTTATCCCAATAGTCCAATCTACGTTCCTGTAATTTTTTTGTTTAGATGAAATATACCTACAACACAGGAGTTAAAAATTTGTATTTCGACCGAAAAATATTTTTTTTTATTTGTTTTATGTTATGAAGTTTTAAGCTTAATTGAGTCATCCATCACTTTAGATATTCAAAAAATAAAAAGACGCTAACGTAGATTCGACTATCCATAACAAAACAAAAAAAAAAGAATTGTAAAAATCCGAATGTTTAGGGAGGGGGGGGGGGGGGGGGGGGGGGGGTAAAAACATAAATAAATGTCGAAAGACGATTTTGTATGGAGAAAGTTAACTTCCGTCTCGTCTTAAGAACGTTGGTGTACATAGTTTCTGCGTTTATGTTTGTCATGCCACAAATTACTTTACTAGGTGATTTTGACTTTCTGATCGATACTTTAACCCGCCCGGTGTGTTACCACCGCACTGAATGAAAAGTCGGTCGAAACGGCTATGTTCGTGTTTTCGTCCAGTTCAGTGTAGCCGGCACGACCGAAGGGAAGCACTGACATGGCACCTATAGTTCACGAAGGTGTTATGGGCTGAAATCACGGATATAGTAGGTGATGCAGCCAAGCGGGTCAGTTTCCATTAAAAAAAAACGCATTATGTTATGGTTTTCTACATTTAGCATTCTACATTTGAAATGTAGAACTATGATCCACAAATTGTTCAATAAAATTTAGTTGTCTATTCCTGGTCTGGAGTCTTTGAGTCACAGACGATTTGTAGGGTTACCCAGTCTGTTCTACAGTTACTATCATGGACGCTGCTCGGAGGAACTTGTATCCCTTATTCCTTGTAAATCAATCTATCTCCGCAGCACTCGTCGCCGAAAAAAAAGTGTACAACCTTTTTTGTCGACTTAGCGCTTTTGATGACCCATCGTTACTCAAAATCATTCCTCTGTCGCACCGCTAGGATGTGGAATTGTCTAGCGGCGAGTGTTTCCCGATATTTTTAACCTGGTAGTTTCAAACGTCGTTTTAAAACTGAATATTGCTTCTATAGTCCGCAGATCCGCCTGGGTATGATGTCCCACTGAGCGTGGCTTCGCGAGGTTAGATGGATTGGGCTGTTTCGGATACCTTTCGTCCCTCGGCACAGCGACCCATACTGGTTTTCATAATAAATAAAAACTATGTAATAATATCAATACTTCAATCGCTTTACCCATATTGTTCCAAATTGTTCGAACAATGGCACTTTTATCTTTTAAATCAATGGTTCTTCGTAGAAAGGAGGAATGGTTGCGGGTGCCCCGTATGTACGTACGTTCGCTCATTTGTCAGCCGTTTAAATATGCAGACACCGTGTATCGATTGTATACGAGAATAACGGCTGTTGGCCTCTCCCCCAAGCAGGCCGTTCCGCCTACTGTCACTAGATACCGGCGCGTCGGCGGCATTGCCAGACGTATCACATTATGGTAGTATGAATAGCCATATTTTCAGATACTGTACCATAATTTGTATCATAGTGTACCATATTTTACGGCTAAGTGGGGTGCAATAATTTGTCGTTATTATTCCCGATCCGCATGACCTTTTTTAGGGTTCCCTATCCATGCGAGAGCCTAATACTAAGCCTACACCGTCTTTCTGTCTATCTGTCCGTTCGAGGGCTGTATCTTTTGAACCGTCAGTTTCCATAAAAAAAAAAATCGGAATAGGTACCTGAGTTAAATTTTCACAGAGCATATATTACAATTCGAACATTATATTTACGTAGTAAGTTTATACAAAATTTTACTTCCAAAAAGAATACTCCAAAAAATTACATTAAATATTTACATTAGAAATCATGAGATATCTAGAAAAGCAGACACGTAGGACTTGTAGGGCAATAAGGTTTCAGATAAAAATTCACCGAATTGGATTCGATAAAGTTAATTTATGAGAAAAAAAATTCTTTCATAATTTTTAGGAATTCAAATCACGCTTTCAGTTACGATAGAACGAAGCTCGGACGAAAATGAATGATTTAACGAAATCGCGAACGAAAACCAAGCGGACAAGAAAGAAGGTAATGTAGATTATTCAGCAGAATGTTCGAGAGCAGGGCCAGCCATATTTCCGGTGGACTTGGGGGCTTATTTCCGGTGGCAGTCGTTGCGGGAATCACTCAGGGATGGTTTGCCGTCGGAAATCTATGTCAAAACAGAGTGGATGCGACTCGGAATAAGCTGTTACGCCTGTCAGGCACGTTAGGCCGACTACCGACTAGTAGATATTGTGGTTTAGGGTTCCGTGGAGTATATTATAATAATATTCGGTGACCGAAGGTTCGGTCAGATGTCTATTTTGAAAAAAAAAATACAAGCGAGTCCAGCTTCTTACCGGTTTAAGGAATCGTCTTAAAACTGAGGTATTAAATTATTTGAACAGACGTTAGAATTCGGAAACGTTATAATAGGTTTTTCGTACTGTTTTTACATACTTTTAGTTTTTCTAATCTTACGGAATCGACAAATATTTAAGATTATCTTGCGGAAATAAATCATCTCTTAGTTAATGTTTTTAAGTTTACTCTGTTATTAATTATATTAATTTTTAAGTTTCCGGATTAACAGTAGTATGTTTAAAGACTTACTAAGTCGACGTTTCGCCCGCTACGTCACGGGCTTCTTCAGGGACTGCGGGAGTTCCTCGAGCCGACGTCTGGTGTCCGTTGTACCCACAGGTTGTACCAGACGTCAAACGAAGAAGCCTGTGACGTAGCGGGCGAAACGTCGACTTATGTAAGTCTTTAAACCTACTACTGTTAATCCGGAAACTTAAAAATGAATAAAATCATCTCTTCTTCTGTAACCGTGACAAAATCCTGATTAGTGAAACAATATGCAATCAGAGGATAAATTTGTACCTTTATTTTCGATGATAATTTAGCTTTTTTTTATCTGACACGCTTTGCTACATCACCAATTACATCATTGATGTTAGCCCATAACACCTTGGTGGATTAGATGCCATGTCAGTGCTTCCCTTTGTCCGTGCCGGCTAACACTGAACTGGGCGGAAAATACTAACTATTTCGCCCCTTCATTCAGTGCTGTGGTATCAACCCGGGAGGGTTAAAAAGTTAAGTAAGGTAAGAAGGGAAGGAACCTACAGTTTTACGTGGAATCCAAACCACGGTACTTCTACGAGTGCGCGAAAAGAGTACGAGGGCCAACGTTATTATATCCTGGAAATATTTCGTTAGAAACGTAGATTAGAAGGGTAGATGTTTTTATAAAAGAAAGCCCTTTATCCCTTTGCAAAGCAACAGTAAGAAATAACGACATCGTAGTGCGTCGCTCTGTTTCTCGTTTAAAACCCATTCGCGTGAATTTCTTTTCGAGGACATCAGTTGAACCCGAGAACACTTTTTGTATAACATGGGCATGTTTGGCTACATTACCTGCTAGATTAATGAGAAGCCTATTCAACCATGTTCAGTTCTTCCATCTGTCAGAACGGCATAACATTCGCAACCCCGTGCACCACCGCCCGGATGTCCATTGTCCATCCATGGGCTCAAGTCATCTTAGATGTACGACCAGATATACGCTTATAACGGTCCACATATCGAGCTTCCTATGAAATTTTACTAACCGAACTAAGCCGCCAACGGCCGCGTACGTAGCGCGTAGTATTTTTCAATAGGGGTTTTTTTTTTCATAAATTGCGATCCTTCGTATTAGAACTTTGAAAAGCGTGTGATCGATAGACATAACAAATGGCGTCATTTTGCTGTAAGAATTTCATTCAAATTCTCTTTAGTTTCTGAGATCAAGTCTTCTAAGTTCACGCGGAAGAAAAAATCGGCATTTAATTACCGTATAGTTTGCACAGAAAATGATAAAATTTTACAACCAAAAACGTGTGATCGATAGACAAAGAATTGTTCCTTTAGAATATTTTGCAGTAGTTTTTAGCACTTAGTTTGGTCTAGTTATCACCGGCTACTTCTTCAAAAATCCACATGTGGCGTTATTAGGCGCCTTAAATCTTGGAGGGCTAGAATGAGGTTGTCTGAAAACAGCCGTTTCGAAGAATCTTCGTTCAATGTAGCTCTGTAGGTTTAAAACCTTAAAGGAACTCTAGTTTAACTGGGAGCACGAAATCCTAAAAACCCTTTATCCACTTGATGAGTTTTCATGACAAAACTACCTACCTACCCAACGACGTATCATGTATTTACCTACCTATTTTCTATCCGTCTATCACAAAGCTCAAAACCGAAGTGTTTACAAGAGCCGCCCGCAACAGACTACTGCAGATTGTCGGTAGGTGGCGCGGCGTCGTAATAAGAAGATTAGGAACTTCTTCGCTGCTGGTGTTTCTGGTAGCTCGACAAAATTGGAAAAGCGAGCCGTAATGGGTTAACTTTCATATCGCTGAAAGAGGTTAATAAAACTTTAGCAAAGCGAACTGACACTTGAAGTGGAAAAGCCAACACAATTCTGGCTGTTCTACTCCGTTGTTAACGCCATCTCTCAACATGATCGCTTTATTTATGCATGTCAAAAGATGGCGCTGCATCAAGTTGGTACGGTCTTTGGCTGCATCGGACTTTTTAATCGTTTGCGGCGTAACAATCGATCAAAAATAATTATAAAACTATAACATAATGACATTCGAATTGAAATAGCGTTTATTATATTACTGAACTAAGGTTCATTTTTAATTAACAAAATGCAACGCGAAAATCATTGGAAAAAATACATCCCGGCCAGGATTCCAACCTGGATCTCTGGCTTGAGCCGCCAACGCGATAACCAACTACGCCACCGGGCCGTGACGTATTATCTTCAACAATATATACAAAGCGAGTACCTGCTTAGTACTAACATAATAAACATAAATTATTATTAGAACTAAGGTTCGTTCGTCGTTCGTCTGAATACACTGGGGGTCTTCAAAAGTCGTAGGTACCTTTAGGCTAGACAGCCCAGCAACAGTCCGCAAATCTGCGAACTGCGGGAGATGAATTTGGCTTTGCCGACTGCACCTTTGGTCTCTCGGTAGTTACAGCCAACTATGCTGGTTCTCCCGCCGGCCAAAAAACCCGCCAAGTGCGTGTCGGACTTTTGAGGTACGGAACCCTAAAAAGGACATAATTTTATCGAAGCACTCTGCGGCAGACGATATCACGAGTCTAAGTGCTCCAGTGGCAAACTTGCCGATTTATATCTGGTTCGATAGTTTGTAAGTCGTCTATTATTGGTATGGCTAAAGTGTGAAAAGGTATAGCGCCGTTTACAAGAGTCGGATTTAAAAAAAAATTTACTGTAAAATTAGTAGATATATTTTCATGATTTCATTAGGTAACTCAATTTATTGTGTTCACCATTATAATATACCTACGAGAAGGTCGAACTTCGAGTGAAGTGGATACCTATTGCAAAAATTTAGGGAAAATATTTAAATGAAAGGTAAACAGCGAAAAAAATTGGTATCAGATAACCTACATTTAATTTTAAACAAAACCTTATTTTCATTTACATTAACAAACATGGCATTCGATGCTGGGACTTCCAAATAATATGCCTGGTGTTCTAACGAGCTCTCTCCAGAGATTCAACATTTAGCTATAGAAGTACATACTTACGTACATACGTACCTAGGTACATTTCCCAGGATATTTCTAAAAGTTTTAACATTAAATCGCCGAGCCTGAATAACAATGGGGAATAAGAGAATTATTAAATTTTACTGAAAAAGTTTTAATCTTGCTTGGATGGATAAACATAATAATGTGAAATTCATTCAACTTCAATTTCGATTGTCTGCTCTTTCGAATCGAAAGTAGCTACACCTACTTATTGACTAGAGGAAACTGCCTAAAGCAATAAGTTCACCCATGCCACACATTAAGTGGCATAAAGTATAATAATATTATTATTCTAATTCGTTATTCGGTTTATGTAAACTTTGAATTTGCCAAATAAATAATGAAATACCTGAAATTCATTTGAACTTTTATAATTATCAAATGAACTTTTGTACTGGTAAGTAATTGAAAGGTATGGCTTTTTATCAATAGTATTTATTTCGTACGATACTATTGTTATTCAATATGTGTGATAGTTTAAGTGTTGCATTTCCACAAAATTATGTCATTTTCTTTCTCCAGCTAGACACAAAAACACAAGTTAAGTGTGGTTTCATAACATTTAAGTAACCAGCTTCTCAGACACGATTCGGTAGAAAGTGTAATCTACACAATTCATAAACCTCTCAACTACTGTAAGACTCAGCGGCTGTCTTGTTTTCAGTTCTAGACTTAATATTAATTAAACATTGTGTCTCCACAAACTTGGCCAGCAGGTAGATGCCCGCAGAAGGCGAGGTGTGCAGGATCTCCTCCGATGCTTCCCGCCGCCAGCCAGGTCGAGCCCTCGAGAGACCAGCCAACTCACTCACCTTCTTCGCTTCTAAACGCTCCAAAAGTATCGATTCCACGCAGGGCCAGTTCACCACACACAGCACAGCCCTAACCTTTCCCGCCACTCGAAATCTCACTTACAAGAATTCCTTCAGACCTTGTCGAGTCCACCGCTTCGTACGAACAGGCTCACCTTGGCTTTTTCAAGTCATCGGATGTGAAAAGTCACGTTGCACTTGATCTGTTTAGGAGAGTTCGTTCAGTTTGGATTGCGGTGCGCGACTGCCCCCGCGCGCGGTTCTCCGCTGACTGTTCGCTCGCCCGTTTTCCCCAGAAGCCTTCACCCTTGTAATCGAGCACATTTTGTTACATATACCTCTAGGTAGAGGGGTGTACGGCGGCGGCCGCACTGCGCATGCCCCGCTTGTGCTATTTTCAATGTAGCAACTTTGAAGCTGGCCGGGATGGGCGCTTGTAGAAATTTGAAATTTTCCAGAAGCCGGTGATGGATGAATCATGGCGGGGTCGCATCAACGGATATCTCATTCGACGGCTCGATACGCTATGTATATAAAAACTAAAACTGTCAACATGAGACCTTAAGAGCTTATAATGATTCAAACATACAGTGCCATGTTCTTGATTATAAATGGAGCGTTAGAGGAAACAGAGGGAGAATATGAATATCCGTTAGCAGGTTTAAACTGATGCGGTTGGCTGAAATGCTTGAAATGTCTACTAAAATAACATGGCACCTACTGAAAGTGGCAGAAAATGACATTTAGCTAATTATTTCGCATTTTCATAAATTATCGTCATAATGAATGAGGTAGTTACTAACATAAGAAAATTATATACCGTCCGTCCTACCGGAACGAGATATAGGTATTTAAGTAAACCTATATTGTTGGGCTACACTTTACGGAAAATACAAAAAATTACATAGGTTTTCTTCCAACTTATACTTAATCCGTCCTGCGGTACCAATGAGGTGGGCTTCACCCTTCCCTCATATCGTACACATAGCGTTTTTTTTTTATGGATAGCGTGACATGTGGCATCGTTTCACCTACAAGTAGGTGTCTAACGATGCCCATGGACATTCTGTGATGCACGGGGATTACGAATGCCATGCCGGCCTGACAGAAGCCTTTTCACGCCCCTTTTGAAGAACCCCAGGCAGTACTTGGGAGGAAATAGATGGGCAGGGAGTGCATTCCACATTTTCCCGGTTCTGTGAATAAAAGATCTACAGAACCGGTTAGTGGTGGATCTACCACGGATGCGCATCCGTGGTAGATCGATTGAATAGGGGTGCATCCCCTGCCCAGTACGCGTAGTGCGGAGGTGGAATGGGGACGCCGGAATCGCGTTAAACAGCTCCTCCGAACACTCCCGATGAAATAGACGATAGAACACACTTAGGGGAGCCGACGTCCCTACGGAGTTGCAGTGGTTCTAAGTCGCGGGTCACCCACTAGTCGCACGGCACGACGTTGGATTGAGTCTAGCGGCGCAAGCTGGTATTTAGCTGAGCCATTCCACAAGTGCGAGCATTTAGTACGCCCAGCTTTTTTGAGGCCAGCTTGGCCTTGCCCTCAATGTGGCGCCGGAAGTTTAGGTCGTGCGATAGTTCGACACCGAGGACCCCGAGGTGGTCGCTTAATTTCAGCGATGTGTTTTGGAAGGAAGGAGCTGGCGTGAACGCAGTTCTCTTCGCACTGAACGCACACACTTTTGTCTTCGATGCGTTGAACACGACCAAGTTGCTCCGGCCCCATTCGGCAATAGACTGGAGTGTTTGCTCGAGTTCAGACACAAGTGCTAGCCTCTTCTCGTCCACAACTTTCCGTCCGGCTGAAGGGTGACTGGTGTAGGATCCGTGTGCCGTACTGTCGTCTGCATAACAATGTATGTTACCGAGTGGCAGCATATCATTGATATGCAGAAGAAACAACACAGAACCCTGTGGCACACCGGCATTCACTGACATGGCGTCCGACGAGCAGCCGTCCACGAGGACTTGAATGCTACGCCCATGTAGGAGTCGGTGACTCAGTCACAAAGGCCAGAGGAGATTCCGCACGCCGGCAGCTTGCCCAGAAGCGCTTTATGCCAGACCCGGTCAAATGCCTTAGCAATATCCAGTCCAATTGCCAAGGATTCACCGTACCCTTCAAGCGCTTCCCCCCAAAGGTGAGTGGCGTACGCTATGAGATCACCAGCTGGTCGGTTTGGCCGGAAGCCGTATTGTCGATTGCTGATGAGATTATTTGTCTCCAGGAACGTCATGAGCTGCGTATTGATAACGCGCTCCATCACCTTGCACAGAAGGGAGGTGATTGCTATAGGTCGGTAGTTTGACAGGCGATCGCCCTTTTTAGGGACAGGCTGAACGAAAGCTGATTTCTAAGCTGTCGGCACGCGGCCAGTAGACTACGAGTGGCGAAAGAGGCGCGTCAGTACTGGAGCCAGCTCGGGAGCACCCTTTTTCAGCACCAATGCAGGCGCTCTATCCGGTCCACGCGCTTTCCTGACGTCTAGGGCAAGAAGCTCCTTCCGCACAGTTCTCTGTCGGAACCGTGCTTCTGGCATGGAGTTCTCACACCTAGGTATGGATGGAGGAGAAGCTCCCCCATCATCCAGGTGGGAATTCCCCGCAAAATGAGATACCAGAAGGTCTGCTTTATCTTTTGCGGAGTGAGCGAGTGATCCTCCAGTGCGCTGGAGAGGTGGAAGTGAGGAGCGGCAGAAATTCGACTCGACAGATTTGGCGAAAGACCAGAACTCACGGCTCCCAGTTGGCTATCGGTGCAGCCTATCGCCAATTCTGCCGATATGCTCGAATTTAACCCTGCCGATAGCCCTCTTGCAGGATCTGGAGAGGCGGTTGTAGTTCTTCAATTCGGAGATATTTGGATCACGTCTGGCACGAGCACGTGACCATGCTCGATATGCCGCAGCTTTGGCCGGGGCAGCATCGGCACAGTTCCGGCTGTACCAGGGTTTGCTCTTACCTCCGAGGCGAAGGAAGGCATTGGGAATAAACATTTCCATACCACCCAGAATCACCTCGGCCACGGTATTGGCACATTCCGATGGATCGTCCGAACTGAAGCATAGCTCTCTCCAAGGGTAGGATGCAAGTGTTCTCGCATTCCATCCCAATCTGCCGACGCGTAGTGCCAAATTCGACGGGCTGCTTCAGTTCGGGTCTGAGGGGGCGACGAAGGCACTGTAGATCCCACTAGGCAATGGTCGGAGGAGCCAAGAGGAGCGCTCACTTTTACCTTATACCCAGCAGGATTAGACGTCAGCAGAAGATCCAGCAAGGAGGGTGTATGACCGTCTATATCTGGTATTCTAGTAGGTTGATCTACCAGCTGAGACAGTTCATACGTCATGCGTCAGGGCGAAGTCGTAAGCGGCTCTCCCCGCGAAATCGGTTCTGTTGGAGCCTAGCCACACCTCGTGGTGGGCATTAAAGTCCCCAGCGAGTACCATGTCTCCTGTAGGGAACCGCTCTTGGACTTCGTCTGCCGCTCTACTCAGGTGCTCAAATAGGCGAGCTGTCTCCGCATCACCTGAGTGCGACCTGTAGACGCAGACGTAGACGCGCGATTCCGACCCCAGATCCACGTGGACCCAGAGTACTGAAGACGTGAGGTCTTCTAGACAGCGCAGGCGACGACAGCAAATATCCGCCCTAGCAAACAAGCACACCCCGGCACGGGAACGGAAGGCTTCCTCCAGGGTGTACCCGGGGTAGTGCAAGTAAGACGTGTCGGATGGGCGAGATATTGCGTCTCCGTCAGAAAGAATAAAGCCGGCTTCGCTGTCTCCAAATGGTGGTGGACGGCATCCAAATTGGAGTGCAATCCCCGCACATTTATTACGTCCATGCTGAAATGTGTGGGATTGTGCACCGCTGAGCAAACGTTTATTCTTTTGTTTTGTGCTGCCATTTGCGATAGTAGCACCCCCGGACCCTCGCTTTCAACGCGGGAAAGGGAAGACGCCCTTTCGATTAAAATAAAAATGAGAAAATGTTAATTTTGGCTGTGATCGTTATAGTGGTGTGAAGACATTAAGAGACGAGTCCCTACGACAGTTTAGTCCCATGGCACCGTGTTCGTTATACCGGGATGTCCCTCGTTGCTATATTACCATATAATTAGATGCAATCGATCAGTAACCACCTTGATCCCGATTATGCGAATAAAGTGCCACCGGCTGATGTCCCTCGCCACGAAGAGGCACTGCAGATTATTATGTAACCTAATAACCTGTCACCGATAGAAATTATTTTATTTTATAGAGATATGATTAATTGTACTTGAGGATATTTATTACATGAGTGATGACGTTTCATAGTTCGGAGACAAGTTACTGTCACATAAGGAAAGACGCCTACCTACCAGTCTTCACGTGAAGCTAAAATTACAACTAACGGGTAAATCCTAACGTCATTATGTCCGTCTCGTCCCCTCCCCGTGACCTAGATATCTCCCACCTGTCATTGCAACATTGAACAAAGTAATAAAACTTGCGACGTCCAGCATTCCCGCCCAAAGCGCAGTGCTTAGATGGACACTCCAAACGACAACACCAGATCGTTCGCATGTAATATAGTCCTGTTCTGGCTACATTGACACTAACTCACCTAAGCTAGTCTAAAGTTCTTGAATCAGAGAATGATAATTACTCCCAATCCGGGCTTCAGTCTATCATCAGTTCTGAGATGAAATGACAGGCCGAAGCAGCGTCTCGGCAGACATAAAACCCTCGGAATCGCCAACCTAAGGCTAATATTTACCCACAACCCAGTTTCTAAACTACAAGTCCAAACGTCATTGTCATATACAGAATTACGTGTCGCGCAGCATCCGAAACGGCTAAACTGTAGGTCTCCAAGCCGCTCCAGTGTATATAAATTATCGTATTCCGTCGCCTCCGTGAGAGAGAATCTGTTGGTCACCAACTGATTCCTTCCGGTGCTGTTGCTTGTGTCTCGTTCGTAATAATAAGCACGCAGGCTCCTCCTTATACACTATGTACGTATCCACGTAGAAACACGTCCTGTGGGAAACTTCCAAATATACCTAGTCGTTTAAAGCCGAGGGAACCTTCCACTCCTACAAACATTTAATTACCCTTACAACTAATTCCGAACAAATACGATTACATATAAACCACCTATAATGGAGAGAATCAAGTTATAATAGATAAAAGTGTTATAAATTAGAAATTTATTCGGTAATTGTCCATGCGGTACTCATCCGTCTTGTCCGGCCCTGCCTAGCGCCTTTCGCGCCACATTCTTCTATTGTCCGTTCGGCTGCTTCGCTCACTGTATACGCAGTTATAGTTTAGTTCAACAGGCGCGCCTGATTATCACAAACACTGCACTTTCACTGTTCTAGTCACCGGTCTATCTGTCTCGCCTTATTCTACCGATAAAGCAATTGTCTTGGCTTAAAAATTACTCGTTATAAATTAACAAACGATCGCGGGGGCGCGCGCGCTCCCTACCTCATCTCTCGCCTAGCCTGACTAACCGCCGCGTCGCGTCCTCACGCCTCCGTTGACAACGCCCCCCCGCCCCGACAGCTTCCCACCCCCTGGCTCTACCCTTCTAAGTACCTGATATGCACACGATGACCGTGAAGTCAGAAATTATTTATAAAATAATTACTGAACCATCACACATTATTATTGAAGGGGGGAGAGAAAGCATTGAGAGGCGCCTGCGACGATTTACGGGCAAAGCGTGGATCGTGGCTTCATCACTATGTGCTCAGGATAGTGGAGCGGCGACATGATGGACGGAAGGAATATACCCCGGTCCCCCTCGGAAGTGGCCGCCGGGACCCCTACAACCGGTCACCATCCGGCACGACGGACCACTCCGAGATTATGCGCCGGTCGCAGCCTTTCGCGCTGGTTAGGCGCGATTGGGCGCCTATACCTACTACCCGGCGGGCGGCCAGCGGAACAACCGTTTCACCGGGTCTCCCTGGCCATCGTGTCGATTCTCTACCCCTTGGTGATTCGGCTTTAGAGCCACTGGCCCACTCCTCGTCGCAGCCAGCCCCTGCGACGAGGAGTGGGCCAGTGGCCAGTTCTGCTACTGGGTCCCCGGGATGTACACCGGAACGCAGATTTTTTGTTGTTGGCTGTTATCGGCATAATCTCTATTTATTACGATTTGTTTCACTTCCACTCCACACCCTCACCATACCTAACCATCAGGAGGATTCGTTAGGAACAAAAGTGTTTAGTTAGAGTTTAGAAAACCTACCTACCCTAGTGGCTATGCGAGTTGGTAAATACGAGTAAGTTCGGCGCACCTGTGCGACAAATGGGAAGAAATGGAGAAGAAGCCAACGACATTCTACTTTTTATTCCGATGGAAGAAGCTTGAAGCTGCACAACCAAAGAGCGACCTTTGGGCACGTCATCGTTGCCCAATTTATCAGAAATGACATTCCATGTGCGTGTGTCACTTGTAGAGAAGGACGAAGGAAATATCTTGTCGCTCAGCGCTTCGATGTCGCCTTTTTTCTACTTTCGAGCGACTGTATGGAGAAAGGAAGTATTGTGATCGTCCAAAAATTTCGAAGTTGAGTTTTCGATTGATTTGGGCTATATATCTGTCAACGATCCCAAAAAAGTGGTTTTGAAAAACATGTATGTGTGTGTGTGTGTGTGAGTGTGTGTATGTGAGGCTGCGTGTGTGTGTGTCCGTCCAGCGACCTTGCGCCTCAACCGCTCAACCGATTTCGTTCAAAATTCGTATTTAGTAGTTTGAAACGATTATCTAGGGGTACCTTTTTTTAGTTTTAAAAAAAACTAAAAAAAGGTACCCCTAGATAATCGTTTAATTCGAAAAAATAAGTGTAGCTGTCATACAAATGATTTCGATAAAGTCGATTTTCTCAAAATTTATTATATTTTCCACAAACCCTATTACTAGTCTAAAAAGATACCGTTATCTGTTTTTCCAGGAAAACTCAAAAAAAGGTGGCTGCCATACAAACGAAGGTTTCTTTCTAATAAATGTTGCATACAAAATGTTTGTTGCGAGCGCCTAACTAATTCAACGGAACTGTCCTGTCGTACATTTTGAATTTCGAACATAAAAACGTTCAGTTCGCCAAACAAGCGAGAAAGTCAGTGGGGTATGTATTACCCTACCATTTATTAAACTTCATTTTGGCTTCACTTGTAGCGTTGTTAGAAAGTAACCACATACAGTGCGACAAGGCTTGAAATGAACGTGGATGACGTTTGTGGGAGGGCGCTGCTGCAGCATTAGGGTTGTCAATTTTTAAAATTTCCTTACACTAGGGGAAAATATCGCTGCGAAATAAAATGTATGTATAGTACCCATTGAACTATATAAATCAACAAGAAGCACCATCAGCTTTCCCCTGCGTGTCAAGTCAGGTATTCTAAATCGAACAACTTAGAATACCTGAGCTGTCAGTTTCGATTCATCCGTCACTGCGTTCGCGCGTGTTTGCCCAATATATAGGTACCTACAAACTGCTCTATGATTGTGGAATTATGCCGTCGTGTGGGGTGAAATCATTTAAAAACTATTATGGGAAAGCCAAGAAGGAAAATGGAATCACATTCATCTATCAAAATTTTATGAAATGGCATTTTGTTTTATTGTGCTTACCTCGACACAAATATGGCCGGGCCGGTCCGGCATTGAACGACACAACTAACGAAAAAGCCGGTATCTCTTTCTAGAATACGTATATCCTATTGAAGTACCTCACTATCGGTCTCTGTCAGTCATGCATTTCTGGTATGAGTGTGGTTGTATCGTGTGCACCGGTATAGGTTCTATCGTCTTCCAAGCTAACCCTGTCGATCATCTGCATACAATATTGTAGCTAGTGTTTCAAATGTGATCATACATGTCCACCGCCCAGTTAATGTAGTTGTCGTGTATAGTACTGACAGCTAAGCTGTCACTAAATGACAGCCAGCGACGTGTATATGTGCGAGCAAGACGGGGAGCGTAAAATCGCAAGCGCGCCATCCGTGACCGAGAAGGAGATGCCGATAGTTGGTGTGGCAAGGGCGGAAAAAAAAACAATCTGCATGAAGGAATTTGTTAATTTTCGTGAGTTGTGTTTGGAAAATAATTGTATATTGGAGGCATTTTCTTTATTGCTTTGATGTCAGAGCGATTTACAGTGACGTGTTTATTATAGTTATACTTAAAAGATAATTTCTACCGTGATAAAATAATAAAGAAATACTCGAATGATGGAAAATTCAAATCGCGTTGTAGCAACCCTAGCAGCAGGAGGCTCGCACATTTCTTAGGAGTTTTGGCCTGATGATGCGTCTATAGTTTTATATGGTCGAAGATAGTACCTATAAGGTAGGTACTTAGGTAGGTACTTACTTATTTTTCATTTTATGTATTGAATTTTAGGAAAATTTGCTCTCTAATAAAATAACAGATAGACTTCGATTTCTGCTAACAACACCACATACTAAGAAAGATACTAACGTACACGTGAACGGGTGAAACGCGAGACGGTCATCTGGCAACACTGTGGTGGCGTTAGTTCAGCTGTCAGCCACGTTCATTTCAAGCCTTGTCGCACTGTACCTAGGTAGTATAAATGATTGCTGTCGATGTCATATTGCTACTCAGAAACAAAAATTGGCGACTAAAATACGGTTTACTAATGGGTCTAGCCAAACCTTTCTGTTAGTCAGTTGGCACTACTGCAGTGCGCTTTAAGCTTTAAATCATATTACACATAAATATTACTTACCTAACATAATTTAAACCTTATGCTACAGTAATAGAGCGTATTTTACCATACAAGATAAGAAAAAACTCCCAAAAAGGCTTGAGTACGCTGCTTGTAGAGAGCGTTTCAACTAAAAGTTCCCTTCGCTGTTATGTTGGCTCCACTGCCAGTGTCACTGTCAGTGCTTGTGTTGCCCGATTGTGAACATTATATTACTGTAACTATTATTACTGTAACATTATATAACTGTAATCGGTATATTACAGTTTAATAAATACGGTAAATACCAATAATTACAGGTAAATATGTACAACCATAACGGCGAAGGGAACTTTTAGCTGAAACGCTCTAGAGCTTTCAAACGTCGTGGTTCAAGCGTGGTTCAAAGTAAAAGTTCCCTTCGCCGTTATGTTGGCTCCACTGTCAGTATCACTGTCAGTGCTTCGGTCCGCCACCTGAAAGACCTGCTGGCTCCTACGGCTCCTTTAGCTCCTTTCGGCCAGACGTCGCTCGAAGGAAAGTGTGGTATGAGTGATGTTTAGGTGGTTTAAAAAAAATAACCAGGGTTAATATAAAGAATCTTCTCTATATTAACCCTAACCTAATGTTGAGGCGGTGCATGTCGTTTTTTGTTACGTTTCGTTTCGAGCCGAGTCAACCCGAGCCGTGTTTCCGAAAGGAGCCGCAGGATCCGCAGGAGCCGCCAGAGCTTTCAGGTGTCTAGCTTTCAGTCTACGCGACGCATCTTCTCTATATTAACCCAGGTTATTTTTTTTAAACCACCAAAACATCACTCATAAACTCATATTAAGCACCACTTGCACCAACACGAATTTAAGATATAAAGCAGTTTAACTCGTTAAGCTAGCACCCGTTGACTGTGGGAACCGCGTTTAAATCCATAACTCGCTACTTAACTCTAAACTCGTGTTGGTGCAAGTGGGCCTTATGACATAAGACATAACATACTACACTTTCCTTCGAGCCGAAGTCTGGCCGAAAGGAGCTAAAGGAGCCGTAGGAGCCAGCAGGTCTTTCAGGTGGCGGACCGCAGAGTATTATCGCGCGCAGTCAGTCGCGCGGTGCCGTGCCACCACACGCTAAAATTCATCCATCAAATTTTCATTCAAGTAACTTTCGTGAAACAAGCTGGCTGTCTATTCTATTGAAATTGCGATACATATTACATAGTGATGAAGACTAGACGGCGCAGTTGATCGACAAGTGTAAGTGTGGGGCTATTCAGCCCGGCAGTTTTCACACGTACGCGCGATGGCTGGCAGCGAGGACACCGAGCTTCGCGATTTGGTACTGGAGGCGCTCGAGAGGAACGGCTCTCTGGCCAAGATCCGCGCATTGTTGCGCGCCAACATCTTCCTCGCCTTCGAGAACGAGCGCGATCCTCCCCGCCACAATCCCACGCTCGACCGCTTGCTGGCTTCGCCGGAGGGCGCGCTCGCTCTCAGCGTCGTCGCGGAGTTCCTCGACTTCTGCAGCCTCAAGAACACTGCCTATGTTTACAAGGTGGAGTCGCGGCAGGGCCACGCGTACCGCTACGAGGGACGCAGGAATCTTCCCGATCACCTTAGTAAAGAATATAGCGGTAAACAGGAGCCCGTACTCGTTACTATATTGCGACAGGCGCTAACAACTCGTAGGAAAAAACAATACGAGAAAGGAGACCAAAATGAAGGTAACGAGTCCCCAAGTAAGGATGTTCCTCGCAAGGACGACGAGAACTGCACTTACATCGTGCACGATGAGTCTGGAAGTACTCGCTCACACTCGGACAATTCGTCCGATGACAAGAACAAACTCCTCCTGCGTCTTCCGCTCGACAACTCCGACACGGACACATCCAGCGACTCGGCGAGGGACAAAACACGCTCCGAGTACATCCCTAATGAAAACATTCGTCTCGACGCGGACAGCGAAGAAGACAATAAGCATTTACACTACATACTATCCCCCAAGTCTTACACGGAGGACTCGGCGGACAGATCTCGTAGACAGAACAAAAAGTACCAGTACCGCAGTGCACAAAACGCAACGTACTCCCCTGAGGATCACTTGAACGTGATTAACAGTAGCGACTCAACGTCCTACCTTGAAATAAAACCCAAGTCGCTGCTGCCCAGACTGTCCAATGGCGCCGTCGACCCGGATGAACGCTCACCCAATGTGAAATCCCTCCACGATATCTCAGAAAACATTGAAACTTCTTCACGATCGGCACAGAAGGTATCCGACCTGGAGAAGCAATCTTCGGCAGACTCGCAACCTAAATCTGGTGTAAGCAACGTGTCTACTATCGGCAGTGCATCACAGGGTATATCCAAAACAGGGACAGATAAATCTTCAGAACGACAGGCCACCTCGAGGACTTTTGATAAGTCAATTAAGTCTGAAGTAAAGAGCTTCAACTACAGCGATGATTTTTCACCGGCTCAGGAGTCCAATAAAAGTCAGAAGAAGCCGTCGAGCAGGAACACGACCGCACGGTCGACGGACTCCGACAGTATTCAGGAGGACATCAGCCTCAACGGTTCCGATCGCCAACCGTCCAACGGCAGCCCCGAAAGGAGAACTCACGAGAGTTCCCACAGCTCCGTCTCACTCTCCGATGTAGCAGAATTGATAGAGAACAGCGGTAAGGGTTCACCATCCAACGGCAGGAATAAACACTTGTCTCAGCACAAGTCGGTGATCGTCAAGAACTCCAACCTAGATGAAGTTGCTCAACGTCTGACCAGTCTCTTCAAGAAGAATGATGAGAAGAGAATGTCCTCCACAAAAAATAGCTCGGAGGAAATCTCCGACTCGCCCATTCAGTCTCTTTCCAACATCAGCATCGACGTGCATAGTGATTAGAGACTAGTCATATATTATCTGATTTAAATGTGTGCCTTGTTTGTGCTGATGCCGCGCGTGTTTAGTTAATAAGTCTGAATACAGCTCGCTCTAGTCCTAGTTCGAAATCGATGACACTCGCAGAAGTAAAACCTTTAACGGTTCCGTCCAAATTGTTCCCAACTTCACGGTGGTGAAGCGATCAAAACTGCAGTTTATTTAAAATATTTGGTGGCAAATAAAGCTATTTTACTATGTACTTATGAAATTTATATTTATTTTCCTAATGCACCCTAAGCATAATTCAAAAGAAGATTGTAGCTACTTGACTGTTGAAATGAACACAACATAAATTGGTCAAGCACTAGTTGAACTCGCGTACTGAGGATTCCATGCGAATAATTTTTTTTTTTAGTTATTTTACTTTAGAGCTTGCACTATAATTACACCAAGTTTGACTCTTGTATTTATTACCATTTATATGATAGAGTAAAAACAAACAAAAACCGGCCAAGTGCGAGTCGAACTCTCGCCCTGAGGGTTCCATATCGCCATGTCATGGCCAGCGCCACTCACGCTATCAATGGTGTGTTTATGAAATGCTTCATATTAGTTAAAATTCATGATTCGTTAAAATGCTTCATACTCATTTCGATAGATGGCGCGCGCGCCATCTACTAATACACAGTAACACAGAGCATCAAATACCTACCGCTGTGCACAGTAATGATACACTTTTTAGTTTCTTCTATGGGAACCCCTGCGATTTTTTTTCTTTTTCTTCTTTTTATTATTATTTGTTATATCGGCTGTAATAACACATTGTGTGAAAATTTCAAGGGGCTCCCTATTACGGTTCAAGACATATAGCCCTCGGACAGACGGCTTAGGCTTAGTAATAGGGTCCCATACTGGATACGGAACCCTAAAAAAATGTTTTTTGTATGGGGCTCTCCTTAATTTTTTACTTGTCTTTTTTTTACAGTGGGCATATTTTGAGGATTAATAAAGGAACTCTGAATTATTACTACGGGATGGCGGTTAGAAATGAAACACAAATAACTTTTTCTTATCACTTTTTTACAGTTTCTCGTAAAGCATAGATTGAAGATATCACGTTTCGATTACGCACACATTGTCAATCATTTTACCAAACACAAGTATGTACCATGTAACCTCGTAAGATCTATATAAAACGCTATACATAATTAGGTTATGGCATATATACTGGTTATTATTTAGTTTGCAATAGAAAAAACTTTCGGTTACATTTGTATTATGTAGGTTTTGTATAGTTACTTATATTTTTTTACACAAATTCATATTAAAATTGGTATAAAAATTTACACTTTTAATATTTTAGTTATTATCTCCGTCTTACATTATAGAAAAGGAATCCAAATGTTTGCTTACTTCTTACTATCACTTGAAAAAATATAACATCAGAAGCCACAATATTTCACTTATTATTTCTTATCAGCTGAGTGAAACCCGGAGATTATTACATTTTACTTTCCTCCATTACAGTTTCGCTAGGTATTCAGCCAAGTACTTGTAATTTTGGTTTACACGATAATATTTAATTCCGTAAATAATAAAATATAAATAACAAAAGGACACAGAAGAAAATATGTGCAAACAAAAGCTATAAAATACAGTATTTGGTAACAAGCACTCATAATTCAAAATAAAAGATGTCACTTGATTATCTTCAAAATACAGGTACCTATCTATCTAATATTGAACGGCATTAAAATAAATTATAATTCACATTATATCTTTAACAAATTATTAACAAAACAATACAGAAAACGGTCAATTTCGATAAAATTTTCGCACGCTAAATACACAGAGAACAAATCCTCATCGTCTGTTCAAAATCTATGCAAATAATATAAATTTAGAAATATAATTACTCCTGAAAATATATTTGCTTTCATCGCAAATATACCAGAGTTAATAATTTCATTAAAGAAACATTGTGCACAAACAGAAAATATAGTATAGTACCTAAGTGGAAAAAGATCATTTCTGCTCTGCCTTCCCCTAGATGGTGAATATAGAGTGCGGAAAATACATTGCAGGAGATTTTTCATTGGTATTAGAAAGACGAAGGTTTGAAGAAGTCATAAATCGGAGGTTGGGATAAATAAAATAAATATAATTTTTACAAATGGCAACTATTTGGCTTTCTATGTACAAGTGTTGCATGTTTTAGGTTAGGTAGTAGAGCGGCTCAAAGGTCGTTGCCCATGGAGCTGTCGTGAGTTAAGTTCGAGTCGAGGCTCGCGTTGTCGGAGTCTTGGCTTTGGTTCCCGCTGTAGTTTGCTGCCTCCTGGAGCCGCATCAGCATATTCAACTGGGACAAAAAAAAGAAATTATTAGGTTTTCACTGTGTTGCCAGTATTTTTGACTGGTAGAAGGTCAAATAAATCTTATTCCGGTCACACCTATCTCTATCATAAGATTTCATATTTTGCTGTAAAGAGAATTAGAAATTGGTTTTATAGCGAATTGAAAATATCAAAATGGCAACACTTTTTCAAGCTAGTGGCGAACCACATTATAATGGCATAGCAAAGAGTAGGTATAATTTTTATACCTATACTTTTTTTAAATTAATTTACATATTAAATGTAATAGGTAGCCTTGCCTACTTACCAGCGGGTCCTGGTTATTATTTGCAGTCGCGTCTTGGTTATTGTCTTCTAAACCGATGTCTTCCACAGTTATGGCTCTCAGTGTCTGTAACAAATAAATAACTTATGTAAAAAAACTTTATAGTGTCTTTCGTAGGTACCTACCGCTGAAGGCCAGGAGGACTGGAAGAAAATTGGAGAGACTATGTCCAGCAGTGTACCCATAGACGCTGACTAGAGTTTAAAAAATATGGAGAACTTGAATATTTTTCAACCAGATTATAGTTAACACCTAGACTTAAGGAAGGGCCGATCAGCTTCCAAGGGGCCGCCTAGGGAGGGAGGGTGTAATTGACATCCATTAGATTCAAATAATTCTGAGTGAAGTATTGCTGCAATGTGATTGATGAAAATCGCTAATAGTTTTAACTATGAATTGGTGATTCTAGCGCATTTACTAAGAAAAATTCATTGAAATTGCTACCTATAAGTGATATTTTCGACGCCAACCTTTGGGGGCCAGTCGGTCCTTCCGGAAGGACCGACTGGCCCTTCGCCCTGGCTGAAGGACATATTTCTAAAATCTTAAAAACCCATCGGGTTTTGAATGTCGAGTCTATAAACATGAGAGGGTGAAGCTTTGCCAATTAATATTGATTATAATAATTGATGACCCAAACGGTTACCATTAGCATCTTGGTTGGTGCTTCCCTGAAAGCTACATTTTCAAATATACCTATAGCTCCAAAGATTTAAGAGCTAGGGATGTGAAGATCGGTCGGAGGGATACATACGGACATACCTATATTTCAAGATCACTGCCACGGAAACTAGAAAAAATACTAACATGTGAATGGTTAGGCTCCCTCCACGGGTACGTGGCCTTGACGTGAGCGAGCGGATCCGTGGCGGCGTGCCGACGGCGTCCGTACAGCGCGACGCCCTCGCGCGCCGCCTCCACCGCGTACGGCACGATGCTGTAGTTCCACACGTCCGCAAACCATGCCTGCACACCACACACCGAGCCGTTAGCATGGGGGTAACAAACGGGATAAACAAAATACCTACACGATGTTTAATTTTGGGTGGTATTTGTTTTTTTTCTTCACCAAAAATTGGTTCTGCGCCTATGTGAAACTGCAAAAATGTTTACCTAAGCATAACTTTGTGTTGGCACTATTGTATGAAGAAAGTGGGAAAATAATCTCAAAACTAAAATTTCTTCAATTTCAGATGTAGAACCTACCACTTAATAATTTAACACCATGTACCTATAACTAAAGGAAAGGTCGACTGAATATTATGTGTTTCAACCAGCCCACACAACGGCAACACACATACATATTAGGGCTCGTACCCATACTACGTGACCGATTTTATCCACTTTCACGTAGTATTTGAAATATTACAAAATAGCTATTTCTTTTTTATTTAATCAATATTTGAGATCTTTGTGTGGTGTAAACGGTACAAGGTAGTAAATCGGCAGGAAATGAAAACTATGCTCACATGTACAGGTAGGTATTTATGGGTTTATTCATTTATTTTAAATAACAATATACTTTCCAACAACTTTGGACAAGATATTCCCATATTGAACATTAAAATTACTTTTTTCATAAACAAATAAATATATTGCAAAATATAACTGTAACTACGTGACTTGGCACTAACCCCCCCCCCCCCGTGACTGACCGTGGCATTTTTCGAACCCCCTCCCCCCCCCCTAAAACGGTCACGTAGTATGGGTACGAGCCCTTACGGTGTTTTGTTTGAATGGTCCTATAATAAATGAAATAGCATATTCGTCCTCCTGTAACAAAGCTCTAACGATTTTGAATTCAATTATTCAACTGGAAGATTTTTTTAAATACCTATTTATAAGTTAATGTTTAGTTTGTTTTTTTTTTATTTACTTATAGCAAATAATTGTGTATAAATAAAATTGTATAAATTGGTGTTCAACAATACTAACTTTTCACATCATTATGATATTCTTCTGTCAATATTTAGTTATTCTATTATGTAACCTACCAAACAATTTTGAACATACTTAACCGAATGCACACACTTTTGGTCTACCTACATCCAACAGTATGTTGTTAAAAATTTTGTTATCTTATTAATTAGATATCAAATCTAGATAGGTGTAACAAAATACTGGTAAAAAAAGTTACAAAATCAACAGAAGAAAAAAAACCCAATGCAATTTCAAACCAATGCTAAGAACAAGCACAAACTACCACTTCTTACCTGACTAGCTTCCAAGTCCATGGGGCAGGCTAGAAATAGCCTCGGTCCCACAGTGACGTCGCTGGAGGAGTGGGCTTCGAGGAATGCATTGAGGGCAGCCCAGACACCGGGCAGCCATTCTAGTACCGACGCTAGCGCCGCTTCGCGTCTGCCTAGGCGAAGCTCTAGGGTGAACAACTTCCGTCGCAGGTACCTGCGAGGAAAGTGTGTGTGTGACGACCAGTGAAACGTAATAGAAAGCATCAAAATGTCAAATCAATGTTTCAACTATAACAAAGGCGATAATGTGGATAGATTGTGTAGGGCAGGTGCTTAAAAAGAACAGTCCCACTGCATCTGTACCGGTGCTTGTCGTAAAAGGCGACTAAGGAATAATGACAAAATGCCATACTAAAGGGCGACAGGCTAGCTACCTCTGACCTTGGCATGGTCATTCTGATCAGTATGCAGTGGGTGCAGTAGGCAATTCATGCAGTAGGTGGGTCTTTGTGCCTTAATTGCTGCTTGATAGTTATCTTGTCCTTATACTTCGCTAAACATGGTGGTCGGTGTTGTGCTGTAATTTACTATAGTCCTTGCAACACATCACCGATTACTCTGCTTACACCGATTGTCCACTGTAAAATTACTATATAAACAAAATCCCTTTGAAGGTTCCTGCCGGCTCTTCTTCGTAGGTGCAATCGAACCTATAAAAAAGGAAATAGCAGTTGTAGGACAATGAAATGCTTTCACCTGGCGAGGAATCCCTTAACGGGCTCCATGTGGTTGGCTGTGAGAAGCCACCTGAAGTTGTGATGCAGCTGCAAGTTGGTAGTGTTGCAAGTTGCCTGCGACATCGTACCTGTTGACAAATTCACCACATTTTCAAATGTCTCATAGATATGACCTATAGTCTGTTCCAAATAAGCCTGGATAAAAAGTCATTGACCTTTGAGTGCTAGCTCTTGCACAAACGTGAAACGCTAAGCGCCGCCGCCGTCTCTCTCCTGCGCCGGTGTCGAGGCACAAGAGAGAGAGCTTAGCGTTTCACGTTTGTGCAAGGCAGCGGCGACTCCTCTCAGTTGGCGAGGTTGGCGCCGCCAAACCAAATAAAATGAATGACACCATTAATTAATACAGAAGTATCAGGCTAAAATAAATGTGAAAAAATTTCGGAGTTATATTATTTATGTCATATAAATATAATCCACGATTAATAAGATAAAACGTCAATCCCGTACCCGTTACATAATTTGACATTTCGCGCGCGTCAAACGCGGGCGACGACGAATGACGACACATCAAGGCATTCATTGGCCGGTTGGCTACATTTTGAAGCGCCATCGTATTCCATACAAGGCGGAAGCGACCGATGTCCCACCCGTCCCGCGCGGACCCGCTGATCAGCCTTTCGAGTTGGCGCAGCGGGGAGTGCATTTAGTGACGCGGTAGCGAGTAGAGCGAGCTAGCGAGCGAGCTAGGTGTGTGTGTTGCGTGTGCGGGTGTGTGCGCGC
Organism: Nematopogon swammerdamellus; assembly: GCA_946902875.1. Taxonomy (NCBI): domain Eukaryota; kingdom Metazoa; phylum Arthropoda; class Insecta; order Lepidoptera; family Adelidae; genus Nematopogon; species Nematopogon swammerdamellus. The sequence goes on along the minus strand of OX336336.1, from coordinate 6,993,923 downwards.
TGCGTCCACACGACGAGTATTCTTGTGCTGTGCGACGTGCGATGCGATGCGACTAGCGAGCTAGGCTAGGTGTGTTGTGTGCGCGTGTGTGTGCGCATTGGCTCGCGAGTTGATAGCTGCATATTATTCCGTTATGTAGGTATGGACTTTGTATGGATGAATCCTGTGCAGTGTTGTTAAATTTAAAGTGATTTATTGGTAATTATAATGGCAAACTCCTACCGAGCTATCTACGGAGCACTCAAGGACAAGAGAGACTCAGTAATTTGGCACTCTTACATATCTGTGGAAAAGGAGTTGCTAACAAAATTGAGGAAGAAAGAAGATTTTCACGATCGAGTCATCGAAAATTTCTTGTCTGTGGAACGAAGAGTGGACTTCATGTACAAATAAAATGTAACAATTCAAGCTTGTATGCCTGTCTCGTCGTCGTCGTGCCAGAGGAGACGTCGTTGTTGTCGGCTGCAACTCGACAGCTTTGACACAACCAGTAGGTACCTATCTACAGACAAATAAATCGTAAAACTAAATATTATAAACTATCTATATAGTAATCGTCTTTCAGTTTTTGAACTCATTGTGGTAGAAATAAATTAACGCGTAGGTACCTAAGTTATGAAATTATGAAAAAAAAATCCTTAGCCAGAGCCAACCCAATATTCAGGACCAGGAGTCGCCGCTGGTGCAAGGGAACTAGCACTCAAAGGTCAATGACTTCTTATCCAGGCTTATTTGGAACAGACTATAGAGTCTAAACGCAGGTTGAATACGAGTTCGTGTGTAGGTACCACTTTTTTTCTCTCTCCGAATTTGATAAGAGGTTGATTTCTTTGAAGGACCAGACTTGAGTCACAGTTCGAATTTCATGTAAAACCGTAGCGCCCTTCCTTTACCTTAATCGGTGGTACGTAAACCCGTCCAGAAACGGCTATGAAAATAGTTCCCAGCTATCCGTCCAGTGTGATGAACACAGCTCTCTACAGCTTTCTTTACCAAATACATCAGGGCCCATTGCAAGTAGTAGGTGTCAATAGAGCAGGGAGTGGACGGACAGCGTGTGGCCGGCAAGACGTGCACGTAGTTCCGGCAGAATCACTACGCGGTGACATTACAAATTTATAGGTTATTGCAGGATTAATGCTGTGGAAATGCGCGCGTTGAGGAGTATGTGTGGAGTTACAATGGAAGATAGATTGAGAAATAGTGTAGTGCGAGAGCGCTGTTAGCTGAAAGAAGATATAGTGACCAGGATTGAGAAAGGAATGCTTCGGTGGTTCGCTCATGTCGGAAGAATGGATGATAGGAGACTAACGAAAGAAATTTATGAAGCAAAATGTGAGTGGAAGAGTCGGGAAGGGTCGCGCGAGACGCACGTTCCTGGACCAGATCTGGCATGTGCTCAAATAACCGACGAGCATGCATGAAGAACATTATGGGAGTGGAAGAGGCGGCAGAGGTTTGTCAGGATCGTGGCACGTGGAGATCCGTTCTCTCTGCCTACCCCACAGGGAAACAGGCGTAACGCTATGTATGTATGCATGTTATGTACTATGTCAGGTCTAAAAAACAGCAGCAACAACATCTATAGGTACCTATGATGACCGGCATGCGATGGTTGTCCGCGGAGAGTAGAGGCACGAAGGCGTCTCCGAGCGAGGAGGCGTGCTGCAGGTTGTCCAGCACCACCACAGACGGCAGCGCAGACTCCTCGCCCGCGGCCGCCGCGCCGCACTGCTCCGCGATGTTGGCGAGATACGCGCGCAGCTCGTTGCACGACTTGCGGTCCACGCTGCACGGACAACATAAATGGACAAAACATTAAAATGTATTGCCTGCACGTATCCTGTAATAGTGTATGTAAGAGACTGTAGGTGGTGAAAGTGCAGCCTAGTTCACATTAATAGAGTTAGCGGTAGAGTTAGTAGGGCGAGTACTAAATAGCCCCCTCACTCTACCAATGTAGACGCATTCAGTAGAGTAGAGTACCTACTAGATCTTGGTAGAGTAGAGTGTATAGCACGGTGGTAGAGTAGCTCTACTACTTTTTTCCCCCACCACCCGCCCACTCTACTCTACTGGCCACTCGCCCGCGTGTGGACACATTTTGAGTAACTCGCCGTGCCCAGCCGACAACACAGCTCGCGCACCTGCGTGCGAGCCGGTAATTGTTTCGGGAAATTATCAGGAGTCATCCTCAAACACATTTTAAACTCTTGTGCATCTTCTTCAGCGAGTTCTCTCAAAAGGAGTGCAGACGCTCCGTGCGTTTCTTTAATTTTGATCCAACCTCGAGTCCATATTCGTTTCCCTTTGTTCTCTTCTTCTTCGAGAGTTAAAGTAATTTCCCCCAGCAAAACACCAGAAAGACTTATTAAAGAGTTTCTAACTGCAAAACGACGGCGGGCGATGCTCATTGTAGTTCTTTTATCTTACACCGCCTGCTCTACTCTACTCTACCAGCTCACTTTTGCGCGTGGGCGGCTACTCTACCGAAAACAGTAGAGTTAGTAGGGCAAAATAGTAGGTAGTCCACTCTACCGCTAACTCTACTAATGTGAACTAGGCTAATGTGACATGGCGGGATGGAATACGGAAGGAAGGATAAAGCGAAACAAAAACTAAAGAAGCATAGGCCAATTTGAGTGATGGGGTCAATGTGAAAGTGTTTAATATCGTAAATTTTTTTAATGCCCTTCCTGTCCATTCATTTTCTCACAAGTAGTCTAGGGTCCTAAAGAGGGGAGTAAAAAGGTGCCTGTCAAGCCGGCATGGCATTCACTACCCCCGAAAACCACCGAATATCCACGGGCACTGGTAGTGCACCCATGAATGGCTGCAATGATGCCACAATATTCGCTTGCTACAAAAACAAGACTCTGAACACACAAAATTTAAAGAGTACATGTGCACAGCATTTCACCATCCAGAGTTACAAGGTTGTATTACCACTTTTAGAGCCTCTAACTAATGTAAAATGAAAACATACTTAAACGTGGCGACGGCTTCTGCAGGATTGCCTCGCCTCTGCGTCTTCTGGACGTAGAACTCAGCTAGTTTAGCGGCCAGATACGACTTTCCCGTGCCGCTTGGACCGCACAGAATCACTCGCCGGTGCTCCGATAGTAGAGAAATATATCTGCAATTATTCCACCATTAACATTTAAGCACACATTTAAATGTTTTCATGTGACTTTGCTGCTTTTAATTCTAATTAGGAATATTAGTTACTTACTCATAGGTAAAATTGCATGGGAAATCTTATGCAAAAATACGTGGCCTACCGAAACAGATGAAACGCAAATTATACGTTCAGTCACAATGGGGCGATTGCGAAATACTGGTTAAAGCATATTCCGCCAAAGAAATTGAAAAAAAAGACCACAGACAATGGTTAATTTTACGAGTAGGCACCTAATACCTATTATGGTAAAATTTACACATGAACGTACAAATAAATGACTCACCTATACACAATATTTTTTGGTATAAGGCTGTCGAACGCAAGACTCCCAACTCCTTGCAAGCAAATATACAACGTATTGACGGTCCCAATGATGTAACCGCACGGCAAGAGCTCGGGAAAACTGATCTCGGGACCTCTCGTCGCTTCTCCTAGATGGTAGGACGTTATAGAGTCTGTGTTCAGTCCTAAATTTGTTCCCGGATCGATTCTAGACAAGTAGTCCTTGAATGTTTTTCTAACTATGTAATCTAGGTTCTGCCAGGTCGTTTTACCCGAGATGTACGTGTATGCGATAGTAAATTCACTACAGTTCACTGTTGAATCGCTGTTGTACATGTTTTTATATGAATTACTGTGCGTTGATTTGTTGCTTTTGAGACTGTTCGTATTAGATTTGTTGATGGGAGCAGGGTAGTCTTGTGTTTCAAGCTCGGGACTGTGGTTTTGTGACATTCTCGGCGAATCAAAGCTGGACTGTTTCTCATAGTGATTGTTGAAAGCTCCTGCGGATTGTTTCGCGTAGAATCGACATTCGGATTCGGTTAGCGTGTCTTGTACTTCTTCAAAATATCTTTGGAATGTCTCCGGCTGACCGAGGTATACTGCTATGGCGATTTTCTTTCCATCTGTCGTGTCTCCTTGACTTTCTACGATACCTGAAACACATGTTTTTAGTCATGATCTAAAATTGCAAATCTCTATTCATCTCTACACAGGTAGGTAACTGTATATTTTTCAAAATTGTTTTTTATGGAAACTGACACGGTTAGCTACAACACCTACAACATCCGCGATGTTAGCCCATAACACTTTAGTGAACTAGGTGCCATGGCAGTGGTTCCCTTTGGTCGTGCAGCCTTATGTAGAAAAAATTATACAATGCAAGTAGGTACCTGTCGTAATTAAAAGTGCCAATTTTGAAAACAAGCAAGGGATCGTCGTAAGTGGAAAATGCATTGATAAAACTACAATAGAAGGTACGCCCCTTGCAGCTCTAAAATTTAATATACTTAAATTCTCTCTTCATAATTTGGCTTTTTGGAAGAAAAACTATATTTCAAACCGGCTGTACTTATAAGTAAAAATCGAAAACTTCGACAATATAGGGTTACGATGATTGGGGAGGCGTATGTCCAGCAGAGGACGCTTACACGCTGACTAACTTGACATAAAGGGTTAAGTACATACCAATATCAGAATAGCTTTCTCCGATAGCCAGCTCCCTGCTCTTCGGTGGCGGCAACACGCTATTGATATCGTAATCACCGCTCAGCCTATCCCCTCCTAGTCCATTCGTGAATATATCGTCTCCTCCATTCACAGTCAGTGCGCTGATCAGGGCTTCACCATCGTCGTTCGCTTCGCAGGTCGTCTTGTTGCCGTATATAGGTTCGATTCCCGACTTGGGCGAACCTTTCTTGTTAAAATCTAAAGATTGCCCTGACGCCATGCAGGTGAAGTCTAACTCTAAAGGCTGTCCATGGATATCCATGGTCTGTGGATTAAAATAATTAGATAAAGTTATGATGTGTTTAAAGTAAATATCACTAGACATAAGAAGACAGTACTAGGAAAGAGGTAGGAAGCGACAGCAAAAGTAATCAGGATTTTTCATTACATCATATGAACGAGAATGTGACAGTTCCTACAGAGATGAATTTGGAAGCCACTCGAGCTGCGCTCGGTATTGAGGAAGAGTGGTCATATTTACTCACAACAAATGCAATACAAATAAGTAAATACAGATAGATTAACAGGTTCTGCAACCGCTCAAGCTCATCCAGAAGAACTCTAGTCAAATCCACGTAGGCAGTAACATCTGCATTCAATAATTGAGAGGAAAAGGAATTGCGCTAGCTAGTGCAAGCGGTCGTGTCATAAAATGTAGTCATAACGAATGATTCCAAAGCAACAAATCGGCATACCTAAGTATAGTACGAAACATGGAAAAGAAAGAACACACCTGATGCATAGTGCTCTGGTCAGCAAGACTGAAACGTCTCGGATCTTCGCTAGCAGCCGCACCGCCTGCCCCCAGTGAACTTTGGCTACCGGCGAGCGAGCGTGACGTCACAAGCCGCTGTAGACGCTCGTTGTTCTGCTTCAGGTTCAGCATCTCGTTCTGGAACAAAAACTGTGTTTAAGACGTCGGCCTCTCGCGGGAGTCGTCTGAGGTTCGAGGCACAAGGAGTTTTTTTAGTTATGAAAAATTTTAATAAAATCAAAATATTGTATTCCACGCCAGTGAAAACATGGAAAACAAAAGTGTAAGGCCATGCGGAATTAATTATAAAATAACATTTGGAAAGTGTATTCAAGTCAATGGGTAACTATGTGAAAGAATTTATGTGCAATTTCTAGGTGAGACTTCTATCTGGGTTTAGCACCTTGAGCCTGTATACCATTGATTATATTAATGCTGTATACGCATGGAGTTATTGAAAAGTTATTAGGGTAAGGACATTAAAACTCGGAGGGGTGACCGCAGTGCCCCGGATAAAATACACGGTGCTCCGTTCGGTTAGGATAGTCGGAAAAGCTTGAACATCACACTCACCCTCATCTTGATAACCGTGTCCTTAAGGCTCTCGAGCTGATGTGCGGAGCTGAGAGCCTCCAGCCGGATATCAGTAAGCACCAGGTCCTTCTCCCGGAGTTGTCGCTTCAGTTCGTCCACTAGCCGCGGCTCCTCTGGAACTTTTTCTGCAATTCATCGCGTCGTCGTTTGTACTTTACTATGACTGGAGTTGCCTAATCCTCGATCAAGAAAAGTGGTACAAGGGGACCCTTATTATGAAACTTCGTTGTCTGTCTGTCGTACTGTCACAAAGCCATCACTGCCAACCGGATAGTTACCTAATCATGTATTATTATATGGTTTATTTTATTAAATTATGTCCATCATGCGAAACACCCTTGACGTAAGCAAGTATTTCTCCAGTTGATTTGTGCCATGTGAAGACAATCTTCTAGTGACCCTTTCTTGGTTGTTCGCTTTAAAGAGACAAAAGATGGAAGGGCATTGGCACACAATCGACCGGGATTTAGACGTATCGGCCAAGGCTATAAAATCACTAAATAATAAGTGGTGTGCGAAACCCTAAGGAATATACGCTAAGGACGTAAGCGCTAAAGCTGAGTAGATAATGCCTTTAAACCGTAATTAGGTGCCCTCAGAGGGATCACCGACTGAACAAAGACAAGTTGGTAATCAGTATTGTAATCAAACCAGCATGTCATGTTTCTTAGGACAACTTACCCGCAGAACTCTCATTCGTATCCGTGCTGCCCTGCTTGACTGGTGTCGAATGGCATGTGACCTTGCTATTAGCCGATGAATCCAAGATCAGCTCGTGCGAATGTTCCAGGCTATTCTCATTAGAGCCTTCCCTGATTGTGTGTGGGTCGTCGTAGTGGTGTGAGCCACAATTTGAGGAGCTATCCTGGGACGACAACTGGCCGAGGGACGAATGCTTGGCGGTTTTCGAGATCTTGGCGTTTCGCGAGAACGCTTTGGTGAATGAAGACCGCAACTGTAAAAAAGATGAGAATAACATATTTGTTAGAAGACAGCACGCCACGGAAAGAGTAGGTTTAGTAGTTGGACAAATTGGCTGAGATGTGGGAAGAGAATCAATTTGATAATTTTCTTGGCGTACAGGGAACCATGTTGCAGCACAGCGACGAAATACGACAGAGAACTAAAGTAAGATGGTTGACATTGCTAAGAAAATTTGCAAGCTAGAAGTGGCAGGGGGCTGGGCACATCTGTCGCAGACCTACAAACGCTGGGGTGGGCGGGTGTTCCAATTAAGGCCACGTACAAGCAAACATAGCGTGGGACACGTGGACAGAAAGCCTAAAAATCGGTAGCCGAGAGTGGACGGATGAGAAGAAGACCGCGTGTGGTGACGTGCCTTGGGAGAGGCCTATATTCAGCAGTGGACCGATACGGGCTAATTATGTTGATGATGTTCGAGCACTGTGTCCTAAGTACCTAATAAAACTGACCTAGTCAGAAACCTATGTTTTGTCAAACGGGATGCCCGAAACAGGGTACTCACCCATCCCTTCTTCTTGTGCTTCTTGTCTAGCTGCGCCGAGGAGCCGCTACTGAGACTGTTGAGACTGGAGACGCTGTCTGTTGAGAGGTGCCTGGTGATGCCGTTACCATTCGCCGGGGGCTTGCGCTGCGGTGACGACTGCGATGCGGGCGCGGGCGGAGGCATCGCTTCTTGTTGCTAAAGAGTTGAGAATATTTATTAATTTCTTCCTAGAATTAAATTTGAAAATGTTGACACGAACAAAAAACAAAAGCAGGATTTTCGGAAAATCTTCAAAGCACTGGCAGGAAATTGAGCTTGTCCACCCTAATAATAAAGCGAAATCTCTACGGGCGACCGTGTAACGTACGTAACGTCAATGTATGAACTGAATATCCTTATAATTCGAGAACCACTTTATCGATTTACATACGATTTTCACTGTTACATTCTGTCTCTTATCAAGATTGTTTTAAGCTATAAATTATAACGCTGCGTTACCGGCGGCCTGAGCTGTGATCAGAAAGTCACGCAAAGCGAAGCCGCGGACAAATGCTAGTATGTAATTCATAGCGTTCATTATTTCGTTATGTAGTTCATAGCGTTTCAGAAGATTGTAGACTATGATCATAGATGACAGACGATCACACAACAGATCAACTACGTCATGTCCACTCAAATTTCTATGGTCATATCGCTCTCCCCCATTTAAACCTCGGTTGTGTTCTCCTCTAGCCCAGTATAGCCAGCAATCCAGGCAAGTCTCCGGCATGGCACCTACCTTCTCGGAGGTAATGTTGGCTAGTCAGAGCATGTGCTTTGGCCCCTCTGACTCAGCCACCCATACCGGATTACATAAAAAAAAAGAACCCAAACTTTTAACTACAGTGACGCTTTCAACGACAAAAAAACGGTTCTAATTATAACGTGACATAATTAACACGGTGCTGAATATTGTAGAGTATAAGACGACAGGGCTACAAAATATTTATTTCAGGTTATTGGAACGTGTCCAAAAAGACGGTGGGGTGGCATAGCGATCGAATATTCGGGCCATCATGCATGCACCAAACATGATAATATAATTAGCTAGTTTCCAGTGACGGTCAGCTTTAGTGACACACTGAACTGAACCTTGGATGCTATTAGCAAGCGGTTATGTCGGCAGCTTTCATATTGTCTTTGCTTATTAGTTCTCTCCATATTGGAAGTGCAGGATAGAAAACGAGGTCGTACGTAAGGCCTGTAGAAAAGACAGCAGGCGCTGCTCTTAAGAGCAGACCGAAGTTAGTCACGTGATAAAGTGATAACTTGTTAGGTGTTTGAACAAATAGGTCAGGAAACGAATGATTCTAGCCGGAAAGCTCGAAAGCAGAAAGTTTGACTTCGGAGCTTTGTTCTGACTAGTTAGGAGGTAAACATACTAAAAGTCCCCACCATTGGGGGGTGCGCCCTAGGGGGGGGGGGGGGGGGGGGCTTTATACAGGGTGGCCCAGTTAAAGTAGTCCAAACATTTTTTTTAGATGGAGTACATCATGTTGACTCATTTAAAAACAACATTAGTTCCGCGAAAATCAATAGTTTAGAAGTTATGTTTTTTTTAAACTTTTTTTGAAATTTCTCTATTTTAGTCACATTAACCGCTCTAGTCGGATATCTATTCCACAAAATCGAATGAAAATTGGTATGGAAGTAGAGGAGACATGTAGCTAGTACGTAATGAATAGTTTTAAGGTTTACTCCTAGACTGTACTGTTTCTATAGCCCTTTCAGTGAATTTTTGTTCAGATTACATTAAAACTGATGAATTTTTGAAAAATCACTGTGAAAAAAAAAAGTACTACCGGAGATTTGCCCATGCCCTTAAAAACTACCTATACATATCACAATTCTCCAGACCAAAAATTGTAGTGGTGTAATAATTGTAACATATTCAAAATTAACATAATGTGTACAAAGTCACTACAATAAAAAGTGACGACTACCTTAATAAAAAAAAAAAAAAAATTTTAACATTAATAAATAGTTTTTATGTGTAGACTAGCGCTGTTAGAGACAGGTTTGTGAATAATGTGAAATTGTAGTTGAACTAACGTTGTGAAAAAAATAAGATTTTAAAAATTAAGGTAATCGTCACTTTTTATTGCAGTGACTTTGTACAAATGATGTTAATTTTGAATATGTTACAATTATTACACCACTACAATTTTTGGTCTGGAGAATTGTGATATGTATAGGTAGTTTTTAAGGGCATGGGCAAATCTCCGGTAGTACTTTTTTTTTCACAGTGATTTTAAAAAAATTCATCAGTTTTAATGTAATCTGAACAAAAATTCACTGAAAGGGCTATAGAAACAGTACAGTCTAGGAGTAACCTTAAAACTATTCATTACGTACTAGCTACATGTCTCCTCTACTTCCATACCAATTTTCATTCGATTTTGTGGAATAGATATCCAACTAGAGCGGTTAATGTGACTAAAATAGAGAAATTTCAAAAAAAGTTTAAAAAAATCATAACTTCTAAACTATTGATTTTCGCGGAACTAATGTTGTTTTTAAATGAGTCAACATGATGTCCTCCATCTAAAAAAAATTTTTGGACTACTATAACTGGGTCACCCTGTATATGATATGATACCACCTATGATACCACCACTTAATGAAAGGTCCGTCGAAACGGCTATGTAAATAGTTTGTGTTTTTCGTCCAGTTCAGTGTAGCCGGCACGACCGAAGGGAAGCACTGACGTGGCACAAAGTTCATCCGGTGTTATGGGCTGACATCACGGATGTTGTTAGGTGATGTAGCCAACTGTGTCAGTTTCCATAAAAAAAAAGCCTCAGGTGCACTCCGGGAGTGCCGGCAGAAGTGAAAACTTTTTGTATTTCCGAAAATATTCAGGTATAAAATAAAATAAAAAAAAAAATTTATGCAAAAAAAAATTTATAAAAAAAATATATATAAAAAAAATTCATAAAAAAAAATAAAAAAATTATTCATAAAAAAAAATAAAAAATATATATAAAAAATAATTAATAAAAAAAAAATTATGTTAAATTTAGTAGAACGGACAGACATGCATTTGTTACGGAACCCTACATTCATTTTGCAGAACTTAGTAGAATGGACAGACATAAACGTGTTACGGAACACTACTTTTATTATAAAATAACCGTCGGAGGACCTTGGTTGAAAATTGTAAAATTTAGTAGAACGGACAGACATGCATTTGTTACGGAACCCTACATTCATTTTGAAATAAATGTTAAATTTAGTAGAACGGACAGACATGCATTTATTACGGAACCCTACATTCATTATGCAGAACTTTGAGATGTCACGTATTGAGCGTTGTCATAGCAACTATAGATTGTTATCTGACGCGCTGGCGCTGACGCGAACATAAGATTTTTTCCCCATATAAAAAAGTGCCAAGCGCCGCTAAAGAAGTTTTCACTTCAAAAAAAAGCAAATGGCTTTAGAATAATATTTCATCAACGAGGTTCTTACAGGTCCGGTGATATTGACGCCGTCCGCGCGGATGCCCATCGACTGCATGTGCGCTGTGGTGAGGCCAGCCTGGATGGACTGCTTACGGAGCAGCTCGATCGTCTGACGCAGCTCCGTCACTTCAGAGTCCTGTAAATATGATACAAATAAATGCAGTAATGACATGGCAATTAGTGTAGACAGGAAAAAGGTAGGTCATGGACTGCCATCCGGGCTGGGAGCAGGTGTCGGTATCCAACCATGTCAAGGTTCTTATCTTACTTAAAAAAAGCGGTCAAGTGCGAGTCGAACTCGCGTGGAGAGGGATCTATCTATACCATGTCGTTTTCAGAGAGAAATTTAATACTTTTCGTTTAGATTTTCCTGTAAATGCCCTATATTCCTTATTTTTTCGAAATATAGACTTAGTAGTTTCGGAAATAAGGGGGGATGCCGTATTTTTTTTTTATATCTTTTAAACTACCTATGCATTTTAAAATTATAAAAAATATATATCTGTATTGCTTATAAAGAACCCTTTTCACTGATATGTCACTTGATGAACTTAAAAAATATATATTTTTAACTTTCTTTGTACCCCAAAATCGAAATTCGCTCATTTACGATATACGTCCGCGATTGGGTAATCAAACTCTATACTATATGTACCAAATTTCAACTTTTTTCGTCCAGTAGATTCGAAAAAAAAGGTGTAACAGACGGACAGACAGACACGAGAGTGATCCTATAATGGTTCAGTTTTTTTTTCCTCTTTTGAGGCACGGAATCCTAAATAGGGAGACTCCAAAGGGGCGTTACTATTTACTAGTGTTACTGTTACTAATAGCACTTCAGTTCCGAAAAATCTTTACGCACGATATTGACATATTATGAAACATTATAATGAATGTTTCACTATCTTACCTTTCTCTCAGCAGTCGCAGTCAGCTGCTGAAGCCGCTGCGTCATATTGGACAAGCTCTGCTCGAACGCCGACACGACATGCGCCTGTAACAACGGAAAACCACACGTCAGCAACGATTAAATCAACTGGATCGTCGACACTTTCGACTAAATAATGATAGAGAAAGTTATGTGCCTTTGTGTCGTCTTCTATTTCTGGTCAATCACACGACATTACTGCCTCTGTCTCTGTTTCTGTCTCTGTCTCTGTTTTTGTTTCTGACTCTATATCTATCTCTAACTCTTTCTCTATATCAACCTTTCTCTTTCTCTCTCTCTCTATCACTCTCTCTATCTCGATCTCTCTTTACATAATTTATACAGAGTGGTCAAACTAGAGGTATAAAAAAAATTCTGTCGCCATTTTGATTTGGTGCCCATAAGGGCGCGTTTATTTGACACGAATTATTTCGTGCGGCCGCCGCGCGTTTGCCGCGCGTTCGCTGCGCTCTCGTGTAAAGTAACGTCGAATGTGAACTTTATGTACTGCGTACAACATTCAAATTCCTCGCAATCATCTAACAACGCGGCGTTCGCGTGAAAAAGGCGCGGAGGCCGCACGAAAACTTTCGCGTCGTTTAACTGACATGAAATGAAGGGAAGCACTGACATGGCACCTAGTTCACCCTGTGTTATGGGCTGACATCACGGATGTTGTAGGTGATGTAGCCAACCGTGTCAGGTTCAATAAAAAAAAAAAAAAAAAAAAAAAAAAAAACTGCAGCCTTAAGGTTTTTCGTTGATAGTTAATCAGTGCAGAAGTGGCACATTCGTTATGGAGCGTTTTGACACTTAAGCAAGTTGTTTTAATTATTAAAATCTTTCTCACAATACACAATATACATTCAATACATAAAATGGGCAAACGCTGATGACTTTACTATTTACATTATTATTTTTTATTACTATAGAGTATTTATTAAACAACCAAAAAATTAAGATACAATAAAAATTAAACTAATTATCTAATTAATTATTATTATTTGTTTTTTATTTACTTTGTAAGTACGGAATTGCTACGGAACCCTCTGCGTGTGGACATGGTCCGCACTCGACATCTTTTTTTTTGTACGGAATGCGCGTGCGCCTCTCGCGAATAAAACTCCATACAACATATTTACACCAGCAGAAATAATTTTCTTCTTCTTCTTCTTCTTTTTAAAAAGGTGGCAACCAAACGAATAAGCAATTTGTTTATTACTGCCAGTAAGTAGGTATCCAGTGACGGCGCTGCACGCTATAAAATAAAACAAAATAATTTTGAAAGAACGAAACAAAGTTACTAGTTTGCATGCACAAATTATGGTAGACACACAGTTATAAATAAGAAAGACATAATTTTAAACTTTTCTACATAGTTGGTTGGTGCTATGGAACCCTTCATTCCAGACTGCTCCTTCACACGCGAACATTTTAAATAATTAATGTTCCTAGGGGATATAACTCTTAGGTCCTCGTAAATTATAGGTAGGTGCCTGTGTGAGGGTTTTCCCGGCTAGGTATATTAAAAGATATTTAGATAACGCAAAGGACATTTCCGCCTAAATGTATTGCATCTAATAGCATGTATAGTCGAGGGCGCGGCCTTACAAGCCAGGACACGGCAGGACCCATGGAAACATATACCCAGAAACGCCATTGTATTTATACTCCGTTCAGAGAGTGTTGACAACGACTCATCGCTAATAATGAACGTTTATACAGGTGACTGGAAATTCTATCTATTCCTTGAAAGGTGTTATACTAGAGGTTATTTGGAACAATTTAAGTGCCATCAACTGGGGGTCGGAAATGAGCGGTTTCCGAGATATCGGGGTGTTAAGATCTGTTTTGAATTCCTGACATGTAATCGAAATAAAAAGTTGTAAAAAATATCTTTATTTTTGGGCACTCCATTGATATTTTTCTGAAAGCTGGTAAGCTACCAATAATTTCCAATAAAATATCGGCCCAAAATTCTCAATATCTCAGAAATAAAAAGGTCTTAAATGAATATTTTTTTTAATGTAAATTTTTCTTTTTTATTTTTATTAAAAAAAACCCCCAGTTGATGGGGGGTTAGATTGTTCCAAATAACCTCTAGTATAAATAACCCCTTTCAAGGAATAGATCGAATTTCCAGTCACCCTGTATAGAGGCGAATTCTCTGAACCGGTGCTAACAGAATGAACGTTTATTGTCAGAGGTAATCCTTTTGAAAAATAAATTAGGTAATGTTGTTACATGCGGCCTGCGGGCAAGGAGGCGGCTGAGGAGGCAAAGCGGCTCACGAAAGACATCGGGGATGTCCCTGTACGCTGGTTCAGGAGAACAACGTTCGCTCGAGTTCCTGAGGCAGCGTATCAGTGTGGCCATCCAGCGAGGCAACACCTGGGCACTGTTCCGAGGTGGGACGATGTGGGCACTGTTCCGAGGACACTAGCGTCCCACCTCGAGGAGGGTTATTAGGCTTTATATAGGTTATAGATTTTTATTTTGTAATGCACAATATGTTTAGTTTGAAAAATAAAGATTACTTCATGAGAAACTTAGGTATAAGTTTGTCAAGAAATAATATAGAAATAATATTAAATATCTCAAGAAGAAAAAAAAAACTCAAATAGTTATTGTGCACGATTTTTTCTAATCTACAAGTTGATAATCGCTCCACGTTTTTAACCCCCGACGAAAAAAACGGAGGGGTGTTATAAGTTTGACGTGTGTGTGTGTGTGTGTGTGTGTGTGTGTGTGTGTGTGTCTGTCTGTGGCATCGTAGCTCCCAAACGGACGGACCGATTTGGATGCGGTTTTTTTTATTAGGAAGCTTGTTTAATCGGGATGGTTCTTAGCTATGTTTGTAATCAAGTAATCAAGTAATTAAGTAATAAAAAAATTAATTATGTTAAAAAGTGGACCGATTTTCATGCGGTTTTTTTAAAAAAGCTTTAAATAAAAGTTAAATTACAAATTTAAAAAACCCCCGACCCTTAAAAAGTCAAAAATAATTTTCGTTTACTCACTTAAAGGAGTCGGGGGACCGCTAAGTAAATAAAATATAATAACTCCGAGCTGCGCGGGAATTTACTTAGCGGTCTACCGACTCCTTTAAGTGAGTAAACGAAAATTATTTTTGACTTTTTAAGGGTCGGGGGTTTTTTAAATTTGTAATTTAATTATTTTCATAGCAGGACCCTTGTTTGACGCACCGGGGCCACCGCGCGAGCACTCTGGGAAATTAATGTGAGGGCGAAGCCCCCGTTATCAATAACACTGTGTTTACACCCCCGCATCCTTTACCCAGGAACACGAAGCTTGTTAGGGACATTTTATTGGAAATAATATTGGAAAAATACCCGACAAACATTCGGGTAACTAGCCATGAGTCGGGCAATTGAATGAAAATGTTATTATGTCCATAATATTCCGACTTTTTACCAAAATGGGGCATTATTTTCTTGTGTGAAATGAATTAATGAAAAAATATTTAATCAGATATTTTGAAATTCTGGAAGTTGCTAGAGTCTTAATCCAAGTTTAATTAATATAGACAGATTAAGATTCACCTAGATTATTTATAGGTAGATAGTTAAAAACATTGGTATTAACAGGTACAATTAGGGTCGCTACCCGTCCTCTTTTTCCAGGACATGTCATGGTTTATAGGGCACCTCGGGAGCGGTTCCGGGAGGATTTCCATTGTGTCAGGGTTCTTCAATATACGTGCAGTAACAAATTAAAAATATTAAATTTGAATTATCATTTAATCCACATATAATAATAATATACACCCTAATTCATACGTATGCATATGTATGCAACATAAATTCATAATATAATTAGACATAGTTACAAGGTGTCCGGCCATTAAATATATTTTATAGTAAAATTTGCAAGTACTATGTGAGGGAACTGATTTTTCTTTCTGTTGTATGTCCTGGTTTTCTTGGCTCCCTGTTCTGGGTTTATAAAACTGCACATGGCAACCCTACGTACAGTCCACACACTAAACAAATTCATGTCAAATTAATAAGTAGACACAACCGATGTAGCAAGCATCAATTATCTACTTAGGTATATAATTAACTTCCTACAACGCCAAGAACATGACAAGAAAGTGCCAAAGGTCCCTTCCGCCACGCACGCGCTGTTAAATTTTATATAAAACACGAAGCAATTTGCAAATCCGGCGAGCGTGACCGGCAATGCGAAGTTACAAGACAAGCGAACCGGTCGGAAGCCATTGAAACGTTAATCCGTTAATTATTACATTATAATGGCGCGGTAAATATGGACGGGCGTCGCGCCGGGCAGTAAAACAAATAATCTGTATTGGAATTATATTGACAGATGCGTGCGATCACACGTGAAGCGGCGACCGGTTGGACCAATTACCGAGAGCAGTGCAGTTTACAGTTGTACATTGAAAGCTCGACGATGCCGATATAATGCATAAGTGTAATATGATTACCAGTTGGATCATTAAAGAAACTGACTCAAAATACTGGTCTAAAATCCGGCCTAAGGACCACAATGACCTTGACAAAAAATCTAAAAAAAAATAAAAAAAAAATGCACGTAAAGAATTCATTGTAGGTATAATTATAAATGAAAGGAAAATTAAAGAAAGTCACATTTTTATTACTTTTTAAGACATACTGAAAAATTTAAATAAAAAATATTCACAATATCTCGTAAAGGAATAAAAATCGGATTTTCTTAATCTATGTAAAAATAAAAATTATTAACAATATCTTGTAAAGCAATAAAAATCGGATTTTCTTAATCTATGTACCTATAATTCTTTATACGCGTGCACTTTTTTAGAATTATATACTTACCCAAAAAAAGATAGGGGTTAAGGAGGGTTGTCATTTGGGTCAAGATAGCTAGACGACCTGTTCGCTATCTATTAACCTACATGTTATCTTTTCCATAAACTATATAATTAAATCCGAATAACAGATGAGGGCCTTCTCCCTATTATAGGCCAGATCTTGTAGGTACAATATGTAGGACTACTACCTCATCGGAGCAACTGACACGGTTGGCTACATCACCTACATCATCCGTGATGTCAGCCCATAACACCTTGGTAAATTAGAATATGACACAATGAGTTTAACAGGTGTCGTAGGCAGCCGTGTCAGGTCGTCAATATAATATCTTCAATACTCAATACGTAAGGGATGGTCATGGAGTAAGTAAGTTACTTTGTTTTATGAGATATTGCGTTTGTGGACTCTATGTATGATACTAATACTAAAGTGACGATTTTTATAAATATTTTCTGTATGTATGTATGTTCCTCCATAACTCTTAAACCGATCATCCAAATTCGATGAAACTTAGTAAACGCACATTTAACTATACGGGACATAGGATAGGCTAAATAATAAAAAATTGTTCCGGCTACGCTAAGAACATACAGACCAGCAGCGGGAGCACAAATGCTTCGATAAGCCTATATCGATCGATAAACATCTATTTGCTTCGTTCGACGAAGTAGAATAGAAGAAGACGAATAGATGTTTATCGATCGATATAGGCTTATCGACGCATTTGTGCTCCCGCTGCAGGTTCCGCGCGCCGAAATAAAGGTAGGTACGGTAGCGGGCTTACTTATTTTCTTCTTTTTAAATACGAATTTCGCATATAAAACGCATATATACGAAATAAGAACACAACGAGCCGAAGGCTTCCCCGCGGCCTAATGATCCCTGACGGTAATTTTTTTTTTTCGAAAACGCTATTACACTGGGAGGGACAGGTGAATGTCGGCAGCTGCGCAAGCGCAAGCAAGCTCGGCGCACGCGCCGTCGCAAGTGGGAATTTTATAAGCGCACTTCACTCATTACCTGTCGCGATCGAACTGCATTTAATCGGCCAACTTTGTATGCACTTAATGCAACAGCTGCCATCGGCACGAGCGCAAAAAATATTTCATGAGAATCCGTTAACTGGTAAGTAATCGTAATTATTTTGTACCTGTAAATGTGGGAAATATAGCAGATAGTATGTCGTAAAAGGCGACTAAGGGATATGACTCCCTTCTTATATTACTAGGTGGTAGGGTTTAACCCGCCCGGGTTGGTAGCACCGCACTGAATGAAAGGTCGGTCGAAACGGCTATGTAAATAGTTTGAGTTTTCCGTCCAGTTCAGTGTAGCCGGCACGACCGAAGGGAAGCACTGACGTGACACCAAGTTCACCCGTTATGGGCTGACTGACATCACGGATGTTGTAGGTGATGTAGCCAATAGTGTGTTTCAAAAAAAAAAAAATATTGTTATGTCCTAATAAAATGCTAGTCCGAGGTTCGAAACCGACCTACACGCACCAATGAGTTTTTACTTTTTTTCTGATGGACAATTAGTTTTCTCTGACGGAAATATGTACGAGCATGCCTGCTGCTTGACCGTTCTTTTTTTTTTTTTAGTTCCAGTCTTGTCTCAGCTGTACATGCCGAGACTGGTTAGTCAAATCAAATGTTGAAACTGTTAAAATAAATTAATAGTGAGAGTAAATACTATATACATACTATACTACTATATAAATGTATACATAATTATATTTAATAAATACATACGTAAAGTATATACGGCCAAAATATTTTATTTATTTCCTATTTGTTCTCTCCAATAATGATATTGGCAATTTTTTCGAGATATTTCACGAATGTTTTGTTTATTTGAGGGTCGCTCATAAGAGTAGGCCAATTCCTTGGTGCAACACTCATGGCTGCCGAGTGCTCAAAGTCGAAACGCGCGCTTAAGAATCGCGTGAAAGAAATGCTTGACCGTTCGGAACCGGTGTAAAACGGTAGGTCCCTTAGCTTACCCCATACTCGGTGTTGGGTTAGTACCACCGTACTTAATATAAGATGCCTGCATAGAAGACTCGGCTTTGTCCTCAAATTAATTGAAGCCAGCAGCCTCAGTGCCAGCAGCAGCGGTCCAAAAGGAGATCTCCGGTATGGCACCTTCTTGAAGGTGATATTGGCTGCTCGGGGCATTGCTCTAACTAACCCCTCTGACTCAGTCAGCCATACTAGACCACATAAAAAAGGTAAGGTGTCACGGGACACCAGCTCTCTAGTGGCGCCGCGGTGAGCGTATTGTGCTCCCACACATAAAAACTCAATTCGATCGGTATTTGACGTTTACGTAGCTGTCACGTTAACTCGGACTAGGCCCTCAGACGAAGCTTCTTACGGTTTGTATAAAAAATCCAAGCGATATTCATTTCAACTTATTCTTTCACTATACGCGCTGCGCAGCCAATGAGGAGCGTTGCAATTTCCGTTCGTGATTTCGTGACGTTTCACTTTTTCTGAGTTAGGTCCCCAACCCAAACAAGCATTAAAGTTTCGATTCAAAAACAAATTATAGATAAATACATACATACATACATACATGCATACATACATACATACATACATACGTACATACATTACATACATACATACATACAGACATGCATACAAACCACTCGTGATACAAACATAATATACATACATAAATACAGACCAACACATGCAGCAAGCCCTTAGCCCAGTTACCATATCAATAGCATCAGTTGTTAGTATAGTTTAAAGAGTAAAGCTGAGCGATAAAGGTCGTTCACATGACATTATAGTTAACGATGAGTTAGCCACGCACGACTAGAAGACATAGTTATGCATACAGGCATGGATAACGGCTTCCGCCTTGCGTTGAAGCGAGATGCACTTTGAGAAGAGTAATAATAAGCTATAAGCAGCACATTATCGCTTCTGTAATACAAAACACATACCTACGGGTAATTTAGTACCGAAATAAATTTTATAGTTGATTTGACAAGAGACACAATCCTCGGATTCCACTCGCACTTCCTCGGTGGTGAAGTTGGCTGCGCCTGAGGCTCCGACCTCTAGCACAACCACCCAGTTCGGGTACAATAGATAAAACCACGAAAACACGGTTAAGTAATTCTGTAAGAAATCTATGTAAGAGATAAGTCCGCCTTTGCACCTTATGTAAATGTTCTAATGCACTTTACGTTGGTTGAATATTCATGGGAGCAATAAAGCATTTTCTATCTATCTAAGTGAGTACAGTTAGTTTTAAATACAGAGACAAACTTATAGACCAAAGAAAGCACTGGCATGGCACTTGGTACGCACAGGAAACACGGTCTAATAGGCTGACAACAAGGGCGACAACATTATAGAGGTGTGTCTCTCTAAAATTTTTGAGCTGGCCTTACTTATACACTTCATACATAAATCTTACGATAGCTTCTTTGCAGCTATAAATATTACCTAATTACATCTTTCTTTATATGCAAGTCATCAAACAAATGTTGTTTTTTTTTATGCAAACCAACATCAGTGGCTGTGCCGGGGGACCAATGGTGCAGTCGACGGGGCCAAAAACACCTCTCCTCGCGAAGCCACGCTCAAGAGAGGCGCCATGCCAGCAGAACTCAACATTTGCGAACTGTCGCTAGGTTGTCTAGCCTGTTGATACGACGTTTGAAGACTGGGTGTCTTCAAAGGTTTAAGGATTAACTATAGTTAAGGTTTTAAGATATACACATCTATAAAGGATAAGTACCTACGCCTTCGCTGGCCTTCAATTATTCACTGCCTTTGGTATGCAGAAATAAACGTTATATATAAAGAATGTTATATAACCTATCCATGTATGTACCTATGTTAACGCAAAATTACTTAACCCCGAGCATGAATAAGAATCAACAAAGAAAACCTATAAAGAAATGGATAGAATTATACATGGTTCCCTTCATTCTAAACAGCACAATATGAAACGCTCAGAATCGAAAATAACGCCAATACAAATCCGAAATCCAATACAATAAATTGTATCAAAGAGGATTTGATACAATAGAGGCGACACAAAAGCGAGAATCTTTTACTTGGTTATGTAAATACAAAACAACGTATTTTACATGTACAATCGGTAACAATAGTCGTAGGCGGCGGTCAAACGAGAGGCAATTTGCGGTAATTTATATGGAGACAGTTCGACCGGATGGAGCCACTGCCAACACAGTCCAGTCGCAAGCCACAAGCCACTATCTCCCGCTTTCCCCTCACGCAATCCACGCAACGGCTGGGGAAGTAACGACGGGCTAATATGAAAGTATCTGTCTCATAATTATGCACTTCCTACCTTATATCAAACTAATGAAATGAAATGTTAATATGCTTTATTAAATCACATTTACGGCCAATTTCACCGCCTTCGGCTACAATATAGCTGACAGTTACTCCTGTCAAATGTAGGAGATATATCACTATAATCGGCAAATAACTGTTGAACTTGTTTTAACCGGAGGTAAAGAAAAACCGTGAGATGAAGTTTCAGAAAAATTTAAATAATAACTGCAACTAGAGATAGAAGCAATGAGGATGGGTAGGTAGCGTAGACAGATCTTCATATGCCATACACCTCAGATGCCTCTTCTACACTTTTAACATGTTCCATAATATGCTTGTTGGTTTCGGATACTATACACTTGACAGCACTTCGCTCAGCTTGATATTAGGTAATCTAATCTTAACACAAAGCGAGCGCTATAAATTCAAAGAGCGAGATCATCTCACAAATCAGTTTTACGATCACCTCGACACTAATAACGGAATAAATAAAATAATAGTACACACATTTAAAGCAAATTTAAAGAGATAAGAAAAAGTTATTCTACCATTTGTAACAAAGGCAGAAGAAGATCAGCAGGTTCTCCCACGTGGACTTGCTACAGATTCTGATATACTGCCCACTTACTTGTACACAGCTTTGACGATAAAATTTTAGTGCCCTGATTGCGTGTGACAAAAGAGCTACAGAGATTGAAATCAGAACAGCATTCGTTATCCAGAATTTCGTAAAAATGGTCTCGTATACAATTTGTTTAGTTAGAGGTTGCTGTTTCATTAAAAAGGTGGAATAAGTTATTGGACAAAATTAAAAACAAGACAATGGAGCAATAAAACAGGTTTGCTGAAAGACGAAAAAGATACAGAAGAAGAAATAGACAAATATTTTCTAAAGGACGCAAGAAAGCATGACATCTGCTTATGGATCTCTTAAGTTTTGACTCAAGCTCGACCCATGATAACACCCAGAAGTAACGGCGCAATAAAACCAAAGCATGTAAACGGTACACCCTCGCACGGCTCTACCCGTGGGTGAGATGTCTCAATAATCCTCGACACCCAAGGCGAGCTGTCCCCGGCGAGGCGACCACCGCAGCCGACATAATATGTACTTTACGAGGGAATTACCACAAATACTCCCCACGGCAAGGATTACTTATTTGTTCAAGTGCACGCTTCCTTATTCGGATGCGGTTCTCGTACAACTTCTCGCCGCGCGGCCGCCGCCGTCGAGGCTACGGTTGCTACGGTCAACACTTGTGTATGCGTTACGAAACTACACATCTCCTTCGATTGGGCCGACGAGGAGTTTGCAGCCAATGCGCGCAAAGCCGAGAGGATACACTTATCTCTTCGGCGCCATCTTTCTCTGATACAAATCTGAAATAGCAACGCTATTGTTCAAGCGGAGTAAGTCACGCAGCGAGGTGTCACGAGATCGAAAATGTCCGGCAGTCCGATCGTGATTCTCGCTTCCACATAAACTCAAGCCAAAGACCCTTAAAGCAAGCCGAGAGCTGACGGAAAACAATGCACCCATAAAGAATGTTTGAATGGGAATATTATTCGCAGATGCAACGTAGCCACCGCATTAGGAAAGTGTGTCGTCGACGCGCCGAGAACGGAGACAATAATCTTGAGTTTTCCCTGGCGCACGACGACGCGGCGGCGGCGAGGCGAGGCGGTGCGGTGCAGGCGCGTAGAGAAAGATCTGTAATCTGGCACGGCCCTACTTACGCCCGACATCCGTGTTAATGAAACACAAGGCCGATCACGACTTCAACATGCGGAGCCACGGACCCGGGGCGTTGAACACACGCACCTCATTTATTGCACAAACGAGATTGAGTACCGTATTGAGAAATCAGAGAATGAGAAATCAGTCGAATAGATCTTCAACGGCCACTCCATCTCCCCCAATTATCACATTTGAATACATTTGAATTCGATTGGCTCACATATTGGAGCCGATTCCAGCAGGCACAGCATATATATGGCTAAAGCAGTATGGAAACTACGTACAAAACGATCGAAACGACGCACTCACACACACGCACGCCTCAACAAGGCCCCGAAGCGAATGTCGCAAACAATCAGTCGCGGGTGCCGCGTCCGAGTGGTCGTGTTTGTTTTTGTTGCATGCGCCACGGACAGTCCGCGATCTTTTAGAATGCAAAAAAATTTTTACAAACGTTTTTCGACTGTTGTCACTTTATATTAACTTTTGACAAATGTTGACAACTTTTGTCAACTTTTCTCATCTTTTGCCAACTTCTGTCACATTTTGTCAACTTTTATCAACTGTTGTCAACTCTTGTCAACTTTTCTTATCTTTTGCCAACTTCTGTCACCTTTTGTCAACTTTTATCGACTGTTGTCAACTCTTGTCAAGTTTTGTAAACTTTTGAGAACTTTTGTCAACTCTCGGTAACTTATGTCAACTCTTGTCAACTTTTGTCAACTTTTCTCATCTTTTGCCAACTTCTGTCACCTTTTGTCAACTTTTATCGACTGTTGTCAACTCTTGTCAAGTTTTGTAAACTTTTGAGAACTTTTGCCAACTCTCGGTAACTTATGTCAACTTTTGTCAACTTTTGTCAACTTTTCTTATCTTTGCCCACTTCTGTCACCTTTTGTCAACTTTTATCGACTGTTGTCAACTCTTGTCAATGTTTGTCAACCTTGGTCAAATTTTGTCAACTTTCGTCAACATTTGTCAACTTTTGTCATCTTTTGTCAACTTTTATCGACTGTTGTCAACTCTTGTCAATGTTTTTAACCTTTGTCGGCTTTTGTCTACTTTTGTCATCTTTTGTCAACTTTTATCGACTGTTGTCAACTCGTGTCAATGTCAACCTAACCTTGGTCAACTTTTGTCAACTTTCGTCAACATTTGTCATCTTTGCCAACTTTTATCGACTGTTGTCAACTCTTGTGGTTGTTTGTCAACCTTAGTCAACTTTCGTAAACATTTTGTCAACGTTTGTCAACTTTTGTATAATTTTCTCGACTTTTGTGAACTTATAGCCACTTTTGTCTACTTTTGTCAACTTTTGCCAACTTCTCTCAGCTTTTGTCAGCTTTTATCATATTTTAACCACTGTTGTCAACTTTTGTCACTTTTATGAACTTTTGTCAGCTTCCGTTAACAAGGAGTTGACAAAAGTTGACAAGAGTTTACATAAGTTGACTAAAGTTGACAAGAGTTAACGAAAGTTGACAAACTGGACAAAAGATGGGAAAAGTTGACGAAAGTTGACAAACAGCTGACATAAGTTGACAAACGTTGACAAAATATGTAAAAAGTTGACAATACTTAGTTGACATTAATTAACAATAGTTGACGAAAGTTGACAAACGTTGACAAGAGTTGACAAAAGTTCACGAAAGCTGACAAAAGTTCATAAAAGTGACAGAACTTGGCAAAAGTTGACAATAGTTGTTAAAAGTTGACAGAAGTTAGTAAGAGTTGACGAAAGTTGACAAAAGTTGACGGAAGCTGGCCTAAGTTCATAAAAGTGACAGAAGTTGGCAAAAGTTGACAAAAATTTCCGAAAGTTGACAACATTCGTTAAAATTTTACAAAAGCTAATAGAAGTTGGCAAAAATTGACAAAAGATGACGAAAGTGGCTATAAGTTAACAAAAGTCGACAAAAGCCATAAAAGTAGACAAACGTTGACGAAAGTTGACAAAAGTTGACAAAAGTTGACGAAAGTTGACAAAAGTTGACAAATGTTGACAAAAGTTGACAAGAGTTGACATAAGTTACCGAGAGTTGATAAAAGTTCTCAAAAGCTTACAAAACTTGACAAGAGTTGACAACAGTCGATAAAAGTTGACAAAAGGTGACAGAAGTTGGCAAAAGATGAAAAAAGTTGATAAAAGATGAGAAAAGTTGATAAAAGATGACGAAAGTGGCTATAATTTCACAAAAATCGAGAAAAATAGACAAAAGTTGACAAACGTTGACAAAAGATGACAAATGTTGACGAAAGTTGACAAAAGTTGACCAAGGTTGACAAAGATTGACAACAGTCGATAAAAGTTGACAAAAGATGACAAATGTTGACCACGGTTGACAAACATTGACAAGAGTTGACAACAGTCGATGAAAGTTGACAAAAGATGACAAAAGTTGACAAATGTTGACGAAAGCTGACAAAAGTTTACCAAGGTTGACAAACATTGACAAGACTTGACAACAGTCGATAAAAGTTGAAAAAAGATGACTGAAATTGGCAAAACATGAGAAAAGTTGACAAACATTTACAATGGTTGACAAGAGCTGACAAAAGTTGTAAACAATTTACAAAAGTTGACAAAAGTCGAGAAAAGTTATATCAATTCATATTTATAGCAACCACGTTTTGAACTTATTATTGATGATTGATTATATTGATTATTTGATCATTACATTACAGAACCTAAATAAATGTTTTAATAAATAATAATAATTTTACAATTTTACAAAAAAATTTGATTGACATCCCTAACGCTCCAATGGAGCGTAGGTACTTATTTTAACAAATAGGCCTAGTTTCCATACTGCTTTAGCCATATATTATGCTGTGCAGCAGGTCTGTCGCCTCCACTGATAAACAAACGACAGACCCGGTGGCGGCTGTTTGTATTCTGAATAATTTCTGATTAACTTGTCTATCCAGTGCTTCTGAGGGTGTTCTGAGGACAGCATCTGTTAGCATCGATATATATTGGGCTTCTGGCCTCCAAAAGGTGTAAGTTGAAAGTTGATATAGTTTTTAGGGTTCCGTACCTTAAAAGGTAAAAACCGTAATGATAGATCTTGCTGACGTCAGTTTGGCACCAATAAAAATTTTTTATAGCATATCGTGTGGGAAAGCTAAAAGAGGTACTCGTAACTGTAATAATAAAAAAAAATAACAATTTTAAATTCAGTCGTCTTAATGATATCTATAGCTAAAGATGTGGAAAAAAATTATAGTGTTATATAGCTTTTTAACCCCCGACGAAAAAACGGAGGGGTGTTATTAAGTTTGACGTGTGTGTGTGTGTGTGAGGGTGTGTGTGTGTGTGTGTGTGTGTGTGTGTGTGTGTGTGTCTGTCTGTGGCATCGTAGCTCCCAAACGGGTGGACCGATTTGGATGCGGTTTTTTTTATTAGGAAGCTTGTTTAATCGGGATGGTTCTTAGCTATGTTTGTAATCAAGTAATAAAGTAATTAAGTAATAAAAAAAAAATTCTCTTAAAAAGTGGACCAATTTGCATACGGTTTTTTTTAAAAAGCTTGAAATAAAAGTTAAATTACAAATTTAAAAAACCCCGACTCTTAAAAAGTCAAAAATAATTTCCGTTTACTTACTTAAAGGAGTCGGGGGACCGCTAAGTAAATTAAATATAAAGACTCAAGAGTTGCGCGGGAATTTACTTAGCGGTCCACCGACTCCTTTAAGTAAGTAAACGGAAATTATTTTTGACTTTTTAAGAGTCGGGAGTTTTTTAAATTTGTAATTTAACTTTTTTAATATTTTAACTACAAGAATCAATGGTTTGACTGTCAAGCAAATCATTGCTGTAGTTTCTATTTAGGCGTTTCATTTCTTTCGAAAACGTGATTATTTTGGTAATCACAATATATTGTTGGTACCTTCGGTGCGCGAGTCCGGCTGGCACTTGGCGGCTTTTGTACTATGGTAAAGTAGTAAAGTTAAAGTAGTAAAGACAATGTTTTGTAGCAAATATGGTCAGTGTCTCATAGCACGGTACGGCCATTGTAGCCTAGGACCAGGTTATGTATGGTCAGTGTATTTTACCAATAGACATACTTATGTAGTCGATATATTTTAAATTGGTATAGTCATTGTCTTGTAACAAGTTATGGCCTAAGTGTCTTTTAGCATATATGGTACGGCCGTTGTCTTGTAGCAAGATCATTTATATATAATTACACTTTATGCCACTTAATGCGTGACAAGTGTGGGTTTATTGCCATAGGAAATTTCCTCCAGTCAACCGGGTGGATCTACATTTTTACATGAAATCCGAAACATGGAGCAGTGGGTGAACGTATGCACGTATTTTTTTTTTTTGCAAATCAGAAAAAAACTCATTTGTACACGCGCCGCCGCGCCGGTTGGATTCGAACCTCGGACCTTTTGCAAGAGAAGCCGACGCCAGACCACTCGTTCATTGTCTTCTAACATATGACTGTTAATATTTCATACGTTAATTTCACATCATTCACGACCTCGTTCAGGACCATTAATGTGGGCGAAAGTTTACAATTGTGAAACGTTGACCGATCGCAAAATTGTCTTAATTCTTTCGGCAATGCGGGCTGCCTCAAATTGATTGAATCGACGATGCGTGCGGTATTTCGACTAGAAACGGGCACAGCGCTGATTGTCCAAGTTCAAAGGTGTCCACTCCTTTTGACTACAATGAAATGTGCTGTGCTGCGGTGGTCGCCCACGCACGACACACATTGCGCAGATGAAATTCTCCGGGCCGGCCCTGAGGCCCTCAGGTATCACAGATTGAGCTTTCGAGTTTCGACATCGGTCCAAATTCCTATTACAATCGATGACTTTGAAAATCATAAGGTGTACCTGCCTGCGCTGCGATTACAACATTCTCGTTACGTATAAGATTAATTATTTTAGCCAGTATAACTACTATAGTGGTTATACTGGCTAAAATAATTGTTCTTAAAGAAATTATACCAAATCCGATCGATCCGACCAAATAATTGATTCTGCAGATCATTCTTCTACCTACAGAACCGCTAAACTCTGGAACGCTCTCCCTGCCCATATATTTCCCCCCAAGTACAGTCTCGGGTCCTTCAAGAGGGACGTGAATGGGCACCTGTCAGGCCGGCATGGCATTCGCAACATTCGGTCGGACACACGACCGAATGTCCATGGGCGTCGTTAGACACCTTATGGGTGGCTCGGCGCCATATGTCGCGCTGTCAATAAAAAAAAAAGCTTCGGGTTGCACTCCGGGAATGCCGGCAGAAGTGAAAACTTAAACAGAACTATTATAATTATTTTACATCAAAAAGTTTATTTCTCAGAAAAATCTATTTTCATCCATAATTTCAACGAATCTTACGCTTTTTCGATCAGGCTACGGATCTGACGCGAGTTTAACATTTTTTACCCATCTAAAAAAAGTGCCAAGCGCCGCTAAAGAAGTTTCGAATCTTACGCTTTTTCGATCTGGCTACGGATCTGTCGCGAGTTCTGACGCGGTTTAACATTTTTTACCCATCCAAAAAAAGTGCCAAGCGCCGCTAACGAAGTTTTCACTTTAAAAAATCCCTTTAGGTTTAATATATTTTTGTTTATACTAAGCGCGACATCAGTGGCCCCCCGAGCCACCCATAAGGAGGTCTAGCGACGCCCGTGGACATTCGGTCGAATGGGGGGGTTGCGAATGCCCAGATATAAGATGAAGTCTCTGGTTTCAACTAAAAGGAGTTATGAAAAAATATGGGAGGCTCTCTATTTTTTTTTTACATATATATAAGACACGGATTAATGTAATCAGTAGCGACATTCGTGGACATACCGACAGCTTTCCATGTGGTTTCCCGTATGAGAAAGGTCGATGTTATTTTATAATACGTAATCGCTGAGCCTGATCGAACGTCAGCAAGTAATTAGATAGTGTTTCTAACCGCAGGCACGCCACTTCCTTCTACTTTATGGTTTTCTAATACGGTTAGTTCTGGGCATAGACACTAAAAGCGTAGAGATATAAGTAGGTACTTGTAGAACTTTATGCTTTAATTTTACAAAATACCTACTACATTTTATTCTGTACAAAGGCTATATAACGTCTATGACATCGTCCGCGGTACGTGGATCTGCATGTATGTAGATATAGCTTAAAACTCTTGAACGGCTCACTCGATTTGCATCCGATTTCAGTTTTGACCAATGTTACCGTACATCGCTGGATAGTTTTCACATAGGTAGATAAGTATACCTATAACACCACGCTGCTGTTGCAAAAGAGATGGTGAGCAGTAGAGTAAGTAGGTACTCGGAAGTGATCCGAATTGGAGGAAATCATCTAACTCAAGCTACTAGTTCGACTTTAACACGAGTAGAGCCTCGGTTAAGTATTATATTGAGACTCTTTTTTTTATGGAAACTGACACGGTTGGCTACATCACGTACAACATCCGTGATGTCAGTCCATAACACCGGCTGAACTAGGTGCCATGTCATTGCTTCCCTTCATTTCATCTCGGCTACACTGAACAGGACGGAAAACACGAACTATTTACATAGCCGTTTCGACCGACGTTTCATTCAGTGCGGTGGTACCAACCCGGCCGGGATAAACCCTACTACCTAGTAAGGTAAGAAGGGAAGGGACGTGGAAGGGACCTACAGTTTTACGTGAAATCCGAAACACGGTCAGCCTCCCTCATGTATGCATATACAGGGGGTCCCAAAACTCAACGTCAAGCGGGAACCAGGGAGTAGGCCAGTTTATGAGTGCCCAGGGAAAATAAGAAAAAAAATCGGAGTCATTTGTTTTTTATGATATGAGCATTTTTTGAGAAACGTTGAAAATTGACATTTTTAGGTACTACGTAAAACTACAAATTTGCAAATATAATTGTTAAAAAAAATTTTATGGTAGCCTAAATAACTCTGTTATTGATCAGTATCCCAAACAAAACCAGAATGCCAGTAGTTTTACCAAAAAAAATATTCAGTTCAATTTTCTTCTAAAAAAATTAATGACTCCGATTTTTTTTTCTTATTTTTCCCTGGGTAGTCATAAACTGGCCTACTCCCTGGTTCCCGCTTGACGTTGAGTTTTGGGACACGGTGTATATCTGACCATTTGTCAGCGTATTGGCATATGACCTGAACTGTAATTTATAAAACCTCACAGCAAATTACCAGTGTAACAGAAATTTATATTTCAAGGAATTGTGTACAGTCCATCTGCTGTAGCGACAGGTGAATGCACGAAGGCGATGGAGCGCAGTGCGCTTGCACCTGCTTTATCTAGCTAGTCAAAGAAGGCTTAAAGCGACGCTTTAAGTACCGTCCGGAGTACTGTTAACGCTTAGCGGAACTTGGAAGCGCATCTTCAGCAAATATTTCATATTGAAGTATCAATGGTTATCATAGAATAATTTAGAAAAAAAAATAGCTTAACTACTTTTTAGAGTTCCGTAGTCAACAAGGAACCCTTATAGCTTCGCCATGTCCGTCCGTCTGTCTGTCTGTCCGTCTGTCTGTCCGCGGCTTAGCTCAGAGACCCTTAGTACTAGAAAGTTGTAAGTTGGTATGGGTATACATATTAATAACGCCGACAAAGTGGTAAAGTAAAAATTTTGAAATAATTTTTTTTTAGGGTACCTCCCCTACACGTAAAGTGGGGATGAATTTTTTTTTCACGTCTACTCCACCGTGTGGGGTGTCGTTGGATAGGTATTTGGAAAATATTGCGGGTTTGTGAAATGCGTTTTTCGATTTAGGGATCCGTTTGCGAATTATTAAGCTTTTAAGTGCTAATTTTTGTTAGAGTCAAGTGTACCCACCCCCTGCCAGCTAAACGGTTATTAGATATGTGAAAAAATTCACAGCAGTAGTATATATATCGAAATTAAAAGGAAAACTATCACAGCTAAGTAGGCTGTACAGGTTGAGGAGTCATAGTCGACCAACTCATAAAATGTACGGACGACAACCATCATTTCACTGTTAAAGAACTTTTACAAATTAACATTCATTTATTTCCCCTACAAAATTTTACAAATAAATAATTTATTTTGACACTGCGTGTGGCCCCGACACGCACTTGGCCGCTTTTTTAGTTTTATGCGTTTATTGCTGCAATCTTGATAAAACTTGCATTACACCTTGAACATTATCAAAAATGTGTTTGCGTGAATAAATATATTAATAACTCAATGAAACATTGCCTTAAGTCCCTAATAACGAAAGTTGATTTCCCCTGAATTACAAAAAGCCAAATTCGACAAATAGAAATAGAAAGTTAAAACACAACCGTTTAACCGATTTTATCTGCCGATTTATCGCTCACTTCAAACAATGTGTGCGAGACGAAATGAACGAATTTCACGCCTCATCAAGTTGTGATAAAATCACTACACAATGTACAACTCGTATCTAGCTATAGTATGTAGATATTAAACATAGCATACCGGTAATTAACGGTTTCATATCTAGAGATGCAGAAGTGGAACTTAGAATTATTGTCGATATTTTAAGCGATATTGTCGAGATCGTTATCGACATATCGTTAAATGTATATTTTTCATTTCATATTTCAAACCCACATAATCATATGAAAAAGACGAAATACAACATGACCAAATTTACCATTTCAACCAATGTTGAATCAGAAAAAATATATGATTTCAATACATTATTTGACAGAAGCCATTTTATATTCGTATTAAATAAAATGACGACTATCCTTCATTCTGTGAAATTGTGTATTTAATTTTTTCGCTTTGCGAAACCCCAACGACAGGATAATTTTATCGATATACGCGCACTTCTATAATTGTTTTATGTTTTTTAAATTACCATGTCTACTGCATGTAGAGTAGAGAAATATCGCGAAACTTCAATAAATCTAAAACTAGATGTTGTGACAGGACAGGTTTATCAACCATCGACATGTTTAAGGTCAATATAAATATTGGGCATTATTTGACAGTTATTAATATCGATATTACAATCAACTGACATCCCTACGCATGGCAATGTGTGTGGGCATGCAATGTCTGAATTCTGATGCATAGGTACTGACATACTTCTACACAACAATATGTATGCACATTGTACTCGTATGGACTACAATAATAGTATGTATATGTAACAGTTATGGAGAAGGTGGAATTTGCATTTTTCATTATACATATAAACACTAACTTATTCCCAAGACTTGTAATTCGCGAATTTATGAGCGTATGTTCTGTTGGAAAACATTTCATATGACTATGTAAAATTTCAGGTAAGTAACTGCTGATTTTGAATTTAAACTGAATTAATAGGTACGGCAACATAACTAAGAAGAAATACATTATTTAAACTACTGAGCATTTGTTAGTAGGTTAGTTTAATTTAATTTATGGATTTGCATGTCTTTGCAGGACGGTAATTTCGAAGTAATTTTTTAAAATAATGTTTGTTTTCTTTTTTATCCAATTCAAGTAAGAAGCATTTGAAACGTTACAATGAAAACATAAATTTAAGAAAATTGCGTAGTAGGTATAAGTATCATACACGAAGGCCTTACATATTTATACTGCCCATGACTCCAATACTACTAACCCTGTAAATATGTGGCTTGCGACCTCTCAGTTGACTGCCTCGGAAGACTTTATTGATTTTGTATAGTTCTTGATTTATCCTGCCTTGGAATCTTTATTATTATCAATTGACAGCGCGGAAAATCAACATTGCTAAAATTGTTACACGAGGCTCCGCTCACTTTAATTATATGGGATTTAACAAAACATTTATTCTGTTTTCTCTGACTTTACCAGAGTTTTTATCAGTACTATGCTAAGCATTCGCAGGTAATATGTTCGATTGCTTAGTAAAAATCGCATAAAATTCGATTAAGTCTTTCTTGAGCATTTTATTATCATCATCAATATACATGTAATTTAAAATTATTATTCTTATAGTTAATTTAGTTATTTTAAGGTCTAGATTAAATAATTTTTAATCTAATGAAATTTAATTATTCTCGTTCTTTTTCAAATTCATATAAAACGCATACCAAACAACGCATACAAAACAAAAAGGCTCATTGCTCCTAAAATTTCTAAGACGATTTCCAAAATGTATTTTTTTATATAAACCGAAGGTACTATCCTCCTGTGTAAACAGAATTTCGCTTACTTAGTTACTTAAGGAAATTCAAAAATATGGTGACTGTCTGCCTTTCCGGAGATTTATGTTCATGATTTACTAAAATGCTAAAAGTCAGAATTGCATGGATTCCATTAGATTCAGGAATTCTTTGAGATCGTTTTAAGATATATATCATCACGCTATCTACTTGGGGTAATAAGCAATGGCTCTAATTTGTGAAAGTAGTCAATCCTTACAAATGTGACTTTTCCAATTTCATGCGCGCGAAGACGCGGGCAAAAGCTAGTAACATATTTTATATCGACACTAAACGAGGAAAAGAGGAGAAAGAAAAATACAATATAAAAATATGACTTTGTAATCAGTTATTAAGATATTATATAGCTATAAACTTCATAACATAACATTATATTAAGATATCAAATCGAAACTAATATAAGAAAGTAAAAAGAAAACAAAAATCGATAGCAGCGTGGGAAAGGTGCGTCTCCTCAATGACTTCTTATTAATTTCGATTGTGAAGTAAAATCAGATAACCATCGTCCTTGCACAAGCGGTAGTCGACACGAAATCAACACCTGACCGAAAGAAGCAGCAAAGAAATGGTCCTCATAAAAGAAATAAAAATATTAGAGCTGTTTCATACATCGCACGCTTAGTTTCCGATATCTCAACTCGACGACGAAATGTGGGCAGCGAGAACATTTTAAGTTTTTTTAACAAATCGCTTGTTCTACCAGCTACCCCTCTGCACAATTTTTTTAGATTTTTTAATCAAGAAATCATCATTTGTCAGCCGCGGATACATATAGTAGGCATATTAAAAATAATTGCTCTAGTGCCATACATAACCTAGGGAGTAAATAAGGGAGTACGTTGGTATGAGCAAAACTATTTCCGCGTTTCCTCTCAAAGGCATGCCTGTCTGGCTCGCACGAAAATAATCTAAATTCGTACAATTTTCATGATACAATTTCTGAGTTTTAACGCACGCGTGTTGATAAAAGACACTTAGATTTTATGTTTCAAACTCAGTTCAAATGTTCTAAATAACTAAAAGTAAAATTTAAAACTAAACTAAATAAAGTTAAGTTAATTTAAACCAAAATAAAAATTAAAGATGCGCCTTAGCAAGGAAATGTCTCCAGTTCGAGCATCGCCCCAGCAGCGGTACCCACAACGCTGGACTTCCAAAAGAATGACAGAGATGCACATACATTTGTGAATTCATCTCTGAGGACGCACACCTTTATAAAGACTTCGCTTGATAATGGAGTCGATGACTCTTCTATCGTATTGAGGTCTTCTGCCCTCACGAAGGATCAGGTAGTATTTTTTTGTGAGAGAATATCGAGGAGCACGTGTATTCTCACGATACAAATAAGTATTATTTTTATCTACATTAGGGACGAGAGAGCAGGTAAAGATTTTCAAAAGGGGCGTTTGAAACTATAGTAATACGGTGAAGTTGATCTGGCTAGATAATTATCAATATTTTGGATAACAGCAGTCCAGTCCATTTGTTGACAGGCAAGCAGGACCATGTAAGGTAGGCACCACAAGTATCGCAAGTACGTATACATACATACATAACACACGCTGTATCCCGACAATCTGGGTAAGCAGAGTAATCAGTGCTGTGCTGCAAGCACTCTGGTAAATTAAAACACCACACCGCCACGTTTCGCAGCAAGATGATAGGTTGCTAGTGTGTCGCCCTTTAGCACGGCATCTTGTCCTTACCCCTTATAGTCGCCTTTTACGACATAAACGGGATAGATGCAGTGGGGCTATTTAAGTGCCGGTCCTACGCGGTTAGGGTCACTTCAACCGACAAATAACAGTTGGACTAGACTTAAAACATAAGGTGGTGAAAACGGCAATTTTTTGTATCAAAACCTAAAATTCTTCTAATGCCATAGAATACTTATAATACTGGCGTAGCGACTGTTTGTTGGAATGCAGGACCACCACGTCAGGTACCACAAGTATCGCAATTCTCACAGTAAAACGAGTTTTTATATTTATGTTCAGATGACTGCACAAGAGACTGTTTCTCGTCATAGAAATGAGTCAACGCGCCGCGTAGTCAAAAATAATATTCCGAGAAGATGACTGCAGCATATATCTGTGCAGCAGTGTCCCATCTGTGTCCACTTCCAAGAGATCAGATTGCACTATCAAAATATGCACGTGTCCGTTTTATAAATAGTGCAAGATGTTGCACGCATCAATATTTTTCCAGTGAATATGCAATTTATTACGTAAAAAAATATTAAGCTGGAATAGGCAATGTGTTCTGTTATGTGTACGAACGATGCTGACGGGACAAAATTTTATTTTAAAATATAATATAAGTGTAAGAACTGGGGGAAGAGTGGGGCTACCCATTTGATCTCTCGGTGTAATGTCGAAGGGAAAATTCTCACCTTGGCGTTGGCACTTTGGCATGGTCCTTCCGCCGAGTCAGGCAGTAGGTGGGTCTTCGTGCCTTACTTGCTGCTTGAGAATTATACTTGTTCTAATTAATATGTAGGTACTTTGCTAAATGTTGCGGTCGGTGTTGTGCTGTAATTTACCAGAGTACCGGCAGCACAACAACGATTACTCTGCTTACCCTGATTGTCGGGATAGAGTGTGTCGTATGTATATATCGCTCACCCAAAACGAGACTGACGCAACTCAAAAAACGTGATTTTTGGGAAATCGCAAAAAACGAAATATCAGTGAACTTTTTTTCCCCTTAAAATGAGATTTCTTAAGATGTATGGCTGCTAGATCAAAAGAATTAAGGTTATTGAAAAGATCCCTTAATTGGCTACAATAAATGTAAATAAAATATTACTAAAATCTAGTATTTAATTTTATATTATATATTAAATAGATAAAAATGGCATACGTGTCTCTATAGACTTAACTTATCAGCATTTTTTGGGACACTTTTAGAATTGTGCTTATCAAGAAATCAGTTTTCTGGACAAAAAACACTCTTAACTCTAAGTCTGGCGGCCTAGAAATAAATATAATAGACGCAATTAAGACACAATAGGCTTTGTAACCTTATAGAATCAAAATGTTCAAAACAATTCATGTGTCCTTTTATGAGACATGTCGTTAATGAATTATATTCTATCACACATTCAAAGTTAAGTCATAAATAAATTGATTAAAAATGTATGAAGACCCATAAACTGTATATAATTTTTATTAATGTGTGTATAATTTAATTTAATTAACTGTATTAAGTGTTCCTACTTAATATATTATTAACTTTTTATTAATATATTGCATAAGGATTCTAATATCATAATTTGATTATAACGCAATAAAATATTGTTTCAGGATATTTATTTAATAACCATAAATATCATTAGGCAATGGCACGACAATGACGTATTTTCACATAGAATAAAATTATAAAACTAAGAACATGTTATCGACTTTGTGAGACATTAACTCATAACGACCAAATTGCTATTATGAAACTAAATTAGTCTTAGGTTATGGAGTTTGGTATGATAATTTGAACAACTCAATCACAATTGGTTAGGCTAATAGTATCTAGACACCACACTATGAAGAAAACAAAATATAAAACAAAAAAAAGTACAAACTATTCCATCATTTTCTTAATTACAAATTACTGAAAAAGTCACGATAAAACTCGGAATCACACCCTCGTTCCATGATGTTATTCTTCTTGTTAAGGGGGAGTACTAGGCACAACATCACATCATATTATCCTAACTATAGCCATATTTCAATAGATATAACTATAATTTATATGCTAATAGTTAGGTAAAGATTCAAGGTATAATGTGTGATAGATTATTGTAATATAATCTTGTAAATTCTCTGAAAAATACGTGGGTGAAAAGTGGTAAACGTTCGAAAATGCATTTGCTATTTCGTTACAAATGCGTCCATACAAAAAACGCTCGCGCACGGCAACGGCCCAAAATTTAGAATGTTCAAAGATAGTTCAGTGAAAAACCATTTATTCTGCAGGCGTTTGAATTTATTTATATGTCTTTTAATCTTATTGACCCTAAGCTCAATTAAGCATTTTCGTATTAGATGCATTTGTAAAAAATAGTGAGGAAAATAGCAAAGGCATTTTTGAACGAGTTTACCACTTTTCAACCACATATTTTTAAGGGAATTTATAAGATTAACTAAAAAATTATGTATTCACATTATACATTGAATCTTTACCTAACTATAGGCATATAAATTATAGTTAAATCACTTGAAATATAGGTATGGTTAGGAATATACGAAGTGCTTTTGCCTAGTACCTCCCCCTTAACCGAGAGAGGTTGTTTCTGATTATACGCCATACATAATAGGTTCGATCTCGCTGAGTGAAGTGTGCCTTTTGTTTCTGGGGTTGCGTACCTTAACTGTTCCATAATCTTCTTGTTCAAAACTTTCTTTCTATAAAAAAACCTAAACAAACTCATACAATATGTATGTTTCGGCTATGTAACTGTTACGGTTTACAAGCATGATCACTCAGAAAGACAGACAGACAATTGGATGGACGTACAAACATTGAAGCGAGACTAATAGGGTTCCTGATTTTATGTACTGTAGCCCAAACACGTTGAAAAAATAAATGTATTTAAATAATTGATGTTGTTTGAAATAAAGACCGACGCATTGCCATGTACAACACAGAAATGTTGTTATTAGTTCAAATCAGAACAAACACTTTCTTAATTGTAACAAAAACTAGGATAGAATTTGAATTCTTTACGATTAAAAAACCAAAAGTGTCAACATTTTAGTCCAAGCAACACGTCCATGTCAGTTCGAGACAGCCACTTTGCTAAATAATTCATACAACAGATGACACATTTATAACTGTAATGTTGCTTTTTAAATTGCAACACCAAATGTTTACGACATTTGAAGTCGATACGGTCATATTTGGAAATGCGTCCCTAACGACTTCAAAATAATTGTGTTTATTTAAATTGTCTCCTCGATCGAAATGGTCACTTTGCTACTTAGGACGAAAAACACATGCTCTTTTCTAGTTAGTCAACGCAACATTAAAACAAGGCAGTCTCGCTTTCGCTCATGACACAAATTTCGTACAGTGCGAGAGAGACGCGCATATTCATATCTCTGCGTACGAGTAAGATAGGAATACGTTTGTTGCATCTACGGATAGATGGTGTTGCCAGTATCAAAACTACATTATTAGTTAAAAAATTGAAAATTTTGAGTTAGGTCAGTCTCGTTTTCGATGAGCGATATGTACTCGTATATAAGAAATAATAAATTGACACAAAAAATTAAAAAGTTAATATTAAATCGAAAATGAATGATACCACACACCACAGAAGAAATTATCATAATATTAAGAAAGTGCTAATGGTCGCTATGGCGTTAAATTATAATTTTCTCAACACGATCTTTCTATGCAATACATCATAGGCCTTGTAAATAACGGCAGTTAACTCAGTAATAAATCAAATGTCAACTGGTACATTAAAAAGCTTATTTTCTTCTGTTTTACAGTGGCGTATTCAGTTACAGATTAATACTTTGAGAACCAGAGTTAGACCCGTGGACTGTCACATTTTACGAATAAAGGCCCTACAAATCGCTACCTCTTCTATGGTATTCTAAGTGCAACGTTCAATCTGTTTGTAACTGTTTAACTCGAAAACGGCTGTACCTATTCACTTGCAGTTTCACTAAGGGAATGTGACATAATCTCGAGATCATTATACATTATAGGCGATGTACCTATCAAACTATATAGGTACCTATCAAAATAAAACCTTGTCCCAGACGAAAAAAAGGTGAGGTGTCGTGGGTCACCCGACAGAAGCAAAGCTTCTTATGCTTTTTATTTAAAAACAATTATTAATTTAATTTCGATCGGGATAGCGCCATCTATGCGATATTCCTTTCAACTTATACAGTGGTTCAACTTCAAAAGACTCTCATAGATGGCGCTCAGGCAGCGCTACGCGGTAGCCAGCAATGATGAGGAGCGTTGCAACTTACGTCGTACTTTCGTGACGTTTCAATTTTTCTGAGTTAGGTCCCAATGCCATAGGTGCGTTAAAAAGCTTCGCGTCAAAAATTTATCGCGCCATATAAATCGTCACACGCAGACTGAATGAAAATTATGTATAAAGGAAATGTAAAAAAGTCGAAGCACATACCTAACATAACATCTAACTTCTTGTAAACAATCAAGTAAATAAACTTAGTTTTACTTAGGTTAAATTAATCTTCAAAATTAATCTTTACAATAATTCATTCAAATTTAATATTTACCTAGTTGTAATTATGTACGTGTTTTCATATAAGTACAATTAATTATATTATCATTATAAGTAATTGTTGGAAACTTCTGAGCGTAATTTATAAATCTTTCAAATGTAGGTACAACAAAACAATTCATTTTAAATACATTTATCTTCGCCTGAACTGCAGGGAAAGCTAGTAATGTATGTATCTAGAAACTGGGTCTAGTTATGATGGGTATGCGTAAGCAATTATCAGATACCTAGGCTGCATAAATTAGCGTCAATTAATTATCTAGGTATAATAAGTAACATCATACAGTACGGCTAAGCATGTACAGTCCGCGCGCGAGCTCCGAGGAATCGGTATTTGTGGAAATTAATTTATTATAGAATTTGTATAGATTTTTAATATTAATACATTTGTATAATATTACTCGCCTAGTCTAGTATAATCATCACAAAATGTAAATCTCCATAAAAAATCTATACAAATTCTATAATAAATTAATTTCCACAAATACCGATTCCTCGGAGCTCGCGCGCGGACTGTACAGTCCACTCCCAAAGTCTATAAATATCTTAGTTTTATTTAATTTACTAAGCCTACGCTGTCTGTCTGTCTGGGGCTGTATCTTTTGAACCGAATTACTAATATATATATAATCTATTAAATAGACAGCCGATTAAAATTTTTACGAATATGTGTCATTTATTAATTATTATGGCGGATATGCCAACATAAATAAAAAAAAAACGAAAAAGTAAAATATGAAGGTGCCCTAATACATTTAACGTACTAAAAATCAATTAGTACATATTCACACTACTAAATAATAGATAGCGCCACAGGTAGTTCATATTGCAGACAGACAAAAGATAGACGGATATGGTTTTTTGACAGGTATGGTATAGCGGATCACGGAACCCTCCGTGCGTGAGTAAAACTCGCGCTTGACAGATTTTTATGTAATTCCGGTATCGGTGGCTTAGTCAGAGGGCGGGGTCAGAGCACATGATCAGACCAGCCAATATCACCTCCGAGAAGGTAGATGCCATAAGGGAGACTTCCGTTTGGATTGTTGGCTATACTGCACTGGTAAAAATTTTATTCTCAGTGAGCTTTACCGGATTTTCGGAATTGAACATTCGAAGTGTTTAATCTCTAAGATATATAACAAAATTCTTCGTGTGCGCTCACTACCAACGGTGAATAATAAACTGGACTAAACTATTAATACCCCAAACTTGAACTGAAATGTTTATAAGGCTTTGATTTTAGTTACCCCACACTTCCCACACTTATGTCGACACGTCCAAGGCAATCAGTGGTCCTACTGAAGGCGTATATGTCCAGCAGTTGGCACATAGGCGCATACTGACTGACTGAAATATTAATTTAAGTGACTTTATAGCAAACCAAACAGGTACTGCGAGTGCCGTCAAGTTTTTGAGTGTGAGAGTCATTAAAATGTCAATAGCAATCGTTTGCCTTACAAAGTTATAAGAACATATAAAAAGGAAGAAGAAGCCAGCGATTGTTTTAACCAACTTCTTTCTATTACAAAACATGACGCTGCAAAAGACCTTATCATCAATTTCACTTTCAAACGAGCAACGGTTAGCAAAACATTAATTAAAATAAACTAGAGATTTTATTGAACAACTTTCGCTATTACTGAATCGACTCCAAATTGATTCTCGATTGGTCTCACACCACTCGACGACGAAAAGAAAAGAAATACTTTCTGGAGAATTCGCGTTTGACGACTATGGCGTTACATATATTATCAAGATCAGGCATTAATTCGTTGACTACTTTCATCGTTCAAGTTGAGACAGCTTCGGAAATGATCTAACTAACCACATGGCTTTCCAGGACGGAAATAGTTATTAATACTCTATACCGGAAATTCCCATCATCTCTTCGACTCTTTAGTCCACTGATTTAGTCAGTAAAAAACGTGTGGATATTTTGTTGAATTAGAAGATGTTTTATTTTTTTAATATAAAGCAGCTGTTATACGTAGGCTGGATGAGACGTTTAAGAGTAACTAAAAGACAGAAGACAGAGAAACACTCCCTTAATTTTTATTTTATTTTACTGTTACCTAAGCCAATCCCATTAGTCATAATTTTGTTAATACGAAACTCCCAAAATAGGGGATCCTGCGTGTTGCCACCAAAGTCATAGGGGAGTTAACCGTAGTTAGAATCAATAAAAGCGAGGTAAAAATTTTATTCTCAGTGAGCTTTACCGGATTTTCGGAATTGAACATTCGAAGTGTTTAATCTCTAAGATATATAACAAAATTCTTCGTGTGCGCTCACTACCAACGGTGAATAATAAACTGGACTAAACTATTAATACCCCAAACTTGAACTGAAATGTTTATAAGGCTTTGATTTTAGTTACCCCACACTTCCCACACTTATGTCGACACGTCCAAGGCAATCAGTGGTCCTACTGAAGGCGTATATGTCCAGCAGTTGGCACATAGGCGCATACTGACTGACTGAAATATTAATTTAAGTGACTTTATAGCAAACCAAACAGGTACTGCGAGTGCCGTCAAGTTTTTGAGTGTGAGAGTCATTAAAATGTCAATAGCAATCGTTTGCCTTACAAAGTTATAAGAACATATAAAAAGGAAGAAGAAGCCAGCGATTGTTTTAACCAACTTCTTTCTATTACAAAACATGACGCTGCAAAAGACCTTATCATCAATTTCACTTTCAAACGAGCAACGGTTAGCAAAACATTAATTAAAATAAACTAGAGATTTTATTGAACAACTTTCGCTATTACTGAATCGACTCCAAATTGATTCTCGATTGGTCTCACACCACTCGACGACGAAAAGAAAAGAAATACTTTCTGGAGAATTCGCGTTTGACGACTATGGCGTTACATATATTATCAAGATCAGGCATTAATTCGTTGACTACTTTCATCGTTCAAGTTGAGACAGCTTCGGAAATGATCTAACTAACCACATGGCTTTCCAGGACGGAAATAGTTATTAATACTCTATACCGGAAATTCCCATCATCTCTTCGACTCTTTAGTCCACTGATTTAGTCAGTAAAAAACGTGTGGATATTTTGTTGAATTAGAAGATGTTTTATTTTTTTAATATAAAGCAGCTGTTATACGTAGGCTGGATGAGACGTTTAAGAGTAACTAAAAGACAGAAGACAGAGAAACACTCCCTTAATTTTTATTTTATTTTACTGTTACCTAAGCCAATCCCATTAGTCATAATTTTGTTAATACGAAACTCCCAAAATAGGGGATCCTGCGTGTTGCCACCAAAGTCATAGGGGAGTTAACCGTAGTTAGAATCAATAAAAGCGAGGACCACAATACAAAATGGCCAATGTAAATATTGTGGAGTCATTCAGGAGCACAGGAAGAGGGGTAGAATATAAAGTAACGGCAGTATAGTGCAACAGAGCATCGTGAACAGAGTTTGCACTTACCAAAGTTATTGGTAAAGATGAAATTATATTTGCGGAATCATCATCGCGAAAATGCTCCAGTTAAGTGTACCCGGCACGACCTCATTAAGGAAAGTGCTGAATCCGATAGAAACCGCGTAAGGTTTCATAAAAATGTAAAATCTCCCGACGGAACCTTCGATATTCAGAACTTAAATATTCAGATTCAGATTCAGATTGCTGGAGTAAATATTTGCAAGGAGAAAATATGCAGCGCCTCTAGCGGGCCAGCTGGTACTAAAATCACCATACAAATATTTACTTGTACACATTCCTTGTATACGCAACGAAATGTAAAAACTCCCCCTCCCCCCTTTCTATCTCCCTCTCTCTTCCTCCCCCTTCCCCCTCCTTACCCTCTATGCCCCCACCCCTATTCCCCACGGACTCGACCCCTCTCCCCCCTCAAAGGCTACACGGCACAATACCTACATGCAAATTATTTTTATGCGGTGATGATGAGCGTGACGGTGACGGTGACGTGTCGTTTTTCTGAGTTTACTCCACATTTTCAAAACG
The DNA here is from genome assembly GCA_946902875.1 of Nematopogon swammerdamellus. NCBI lineage: Eukaryota > Metazoa > Arthropoda > Insecta > Lepidoptera > Adelidae > Nematopogon > Nematopogon swammerdamellus. The sequence continues at coordinate 6,950,666 of OX336336.1, read as the reverse complement.
CCCCTGAAGAAGTTAAAGTTATTTCATAACGTACATAAGTTTAGAAGTATAACTTCATAATGTCATACATAATCGAGCCTTTGGAGTAACGACGCGACGGCGACGATGAAACTTTCAAACTACCGACGTAAAATCAAACCCAAAACTACACCAAATACAATACAAGATGCATGCTTGAGCGTATGTCAAGCTTCGAATGTCAAGAGTATATTATATCATACATAACATTCATAACGAAAGCGTGGCTGCGACAACCACGACAACGATACCATAGATTAACAAATCATTGCAGTTCCCATCGCGACATTACGAAAATTTCACGAAAAAAATTATATGTCAATGAGGCAACCAGTGCAACCGCAAAAGTACGGAAATAATACGAAAGCGATGCGAAAATACCATCGCGACGATATTTTTCCAACTATCATCATAAAATCTAACATCGACTTTACGATTGCAATCGATTCCGTATTAGAATCGGAATAATAATGTACCTACGCTTTCTCACGGCGGCGAATCCCCTGGCTTAATAGTGAACAATACTGGCTGTTATTGAATGTAACGTTGTTGGACGTTGTGGGAAAATCGATTTCGTTGAATACAGTTACACCGATATTGAGTTTGACATCTGAGATGGTAAGTCAGATAGATAGTTAAACAGAGACGGGTCATGTTTAAACTTTAATAAAGAGCTTGCAGAAGTCAATTATGAACGTCTGTACTATAATAGTTACAACTAGGTAGTGGCATCGACCTCTATAGCAAAGCCGGATCCAAACATAATGCAAATATTTCAGCTTTATCTCGTTCTAACACAGATCAGAGAAGTAATAGCTATTACTTAGGATTTCTGTGCGTTCTAACTATGCAAATGCAATCAAAGGGAGAAGAAACTAAAATGCGTTGCTTGGCCAAAGTATTGATTCGGCTTAAGACATCAAAGGCACCAATTCCAAGTATGTCTTTGGGACTTTCGAATCATTTTCATCGCTCTGGTGAAGGAAATCACCGCAAGAAAATGTTAAGACTAGGTAACAGTTTTAATAGTTGTGTTTCAGGTTGATTGGATGCAATTGCAACATGCAATAAAAGCTGGCATATACATAGGTATGCATACAAATACAATGTATTTAATACATGTATCTACGTACACAGATAGTAATACAATTCTCCCAAAAGGCTTCTAAAAGTTTTCTTCTGTGTCATATATTTTGTTATGCGCTTGCACAATGTTCTCCAAAGGTTTTCAATAGAAAATTACTTTCTAATTTAGTCGTTAAAATGAAATTTCTACTCCAACAGTGCCGCCGCAGCCGCAAACAACCGCGAGACCAACATGGGCATCTTCTTCATTATTATACAAAAAGTGACATCCACAAAGGTACTGTCGTCGGGGCACGGAGATTAATTTTATCGTGCTATCATTATTTTTGCATAAGTATGTTAGAAAATTATTGTTTGTACATACATTTAAAGAATTATGCTAGCACAGAAACTTTGGAGAATGGGGGCAGAGAACCTTATAGGGTCAAACTTTATATTGTCACTTAGGGCTCGGTTAATATTAACCGACGATTGAAAAATAGGCCCTTAACTGAAAATATTAAGAAATGTTCATGAATTAGAAAAGAAAAAAAAATATTTTACATAATTACATCAAAAATAAAAGAAAGTACCTAAGCATAATTTTTTTTATTTATTAATTGATTTGAGATGTCGCTAGAAACATATTGTTCCAGGAGCGTGGAAGTGGAAGCTAATCTTAAGCCGCGTCTCCTGCGCATGTTTTTTTCGAAACATTATACAAGAAACATTACACAAAAACATTTGTTTTCATACAAATGGTGTATGGCCACGCCCCAATGTTTCGATGTTTCTGTGTAATGTTTCGAAAAAAAAACATTCGCAGGAGACGCGGCTTTAGAATACTACAAACATAAGCTTGCCTATTTAGTGCGCTAAAGACGCAAATGGAGCAGGTACTATTAAATCGGTAATTTCTTGTTTTGTAATTGTAATATTAATTAGTGAGATGTGATATCAAACTTTAATTACAATTTCATGTTATCTATTTAACAACTTAAGAAATGCAGAAGCAGAAAGTAACTTCTGAAGTAAAAAAAAATTTATATGGATGAGTGTACAAGTAATTTTGGTGTTGGTATTTTTATGAGGTACTACGGCCATCATTACGTGCATCTTCTACGAACATTATTATTAGGGTGCGCTGGACTCAATAATACTAACCTTATGTACCAGTATGTAAATCATAGGTACATAAAAAAAACATTGTTTATTTTATTGGTGTAATTATTTTTACTTTAAGAGATACCTTAGCGCTTTCTTCCCATTATCTATACATATAATAAAATCGTAGAGGTAAGAAAGTCTGTACATTGAATGTATTCGGAAAAAAACTAACCAGGGTGGCTTAAAATGAGATACTGAACATGTTAGAACAGTTTTTAAAATTTTTGTTTGTTTGTTTGTTTGTTTGTTTGTTTGTTTGTTTGTTTGTTTGTCTGTACGCGCATCACGCAAAAACCACTAAACGGAATTAGACGAAACTTTGTATAGTGGCAGTTTATATGCCGGGTTAACATAATACGTAAAAAAAAATAACAAAAATAAAACAAAATTAACAATTATAAACATTATTGCGCGTTTAAAATCACGTAGTCCGAAGTACATAATTATATCTTGAGAACTGGCAGCAAATACAATTTGAATAAAATATTCATTCGAAATTTAAAAATAAGTAGATACAACGAAAATGACAGTTCTTCTTTTTTATAACTTGAACACAATAGTCTATACATATCTATTCTTTCTATACATATCATAAAATCGTAAATGCAAAAATGTCTATTTGTACGCGCATCTCGCAAAAACCACTGAACGGAATTTGACGAAACTTTTTATAGTGACAGTGTATATCCCGGATGAACATAATAATAAAAAAATATTATTGGTGTATTTTTATAATCTGTATATTTAAAATTAATGTAAATATGTGAATGTGATAATAAATGAATAATAAATAATAGAAAAATATAATAAAAATCACGTAATCCAAAGTAAAGGTAAAAAACAATTTTAAATGTCATATTGACATGACAACGGAGAACTGTCATCTCGACGTGAGCTGGCCGGTGACAAATTGTTTGATAAATAAAAATAATAATTGAAAGTCGAAGTTATGTCGCTGTCATTGGTGAAATAAAATTTATATATCTGTTGCCCGCGGCTTCGCTCGCGTGAAATTCGTATTTAAAAAAAAGAAAGTAAGTAACTAAAGGCGGGCCCGAAGGCGGATCTGCGCTCACGTAGGTAAACGATATTCTTTCTCGATGAAAGTAACTAAGGGCGAGGCGGAAGGCGGAGCTGAGTTCAGGAAGAAGAAAAACATTCTTGAAGAAAGTAAATAACTAAGGGCAAGGCCGAAGGCCGAGCTCTATTCTGGAAGACCATAAACGTTCTCGAAGAAAGTAAGTAACTATGGGCGAGGCCGCAGGCCGAGCTGCGTTCAGGAAGAAGCTAAACCATCTTGAAGAAAGTAAGTAACTAATGCGAGGCCGAAGGCCGAGCTACGTTCGGATAATTGAAAAACCATCTCGAAGAAAGCAAGTAACTAAGGGCGAGGCCAAAGGCCGAGCTGCGTTCAGGAAGAAGCTAAACCATCTTGAAGAAAGTAAGCAACTAAGGCGAGGCCGAAGGCCGAGCTACGTTCTGATAAATGATAAACCATCTCGAAGAAAGCAAGTAACTAAGGGCGAGGCCGAAGGCCGAGCTGCGTTCAGGAAGAAGCTAAACCATCTCGAATAAAGTTAATTAATATTAAGATTGAGTTAATTTAATTTAAATTTTATTATAAAGTCCACGCTTCTAACGGCAAATATACCGTGCATCCTAGAACCTCGCGGTTATTCCCGGCTGGATGGCAAGAGGCCCGATGCTATCACCTTAGTGCTATGGATTATGGGTAGTTCTTTGATGTGGGACGCCACTTTTGTTCTCACATTGGCTCCAAGTCACGTTAGGACATCTTCAACAGCGGCTGGCGCAGCCGAGGCTGGGGCGGAGAGCCTCAAACGCAGCAAATATAGAAATATAATTCAAGATTTCGAATTTGTTGCTTTTACGGTTGAAACCCTCGGTCCGTGGAGCAGTGAAGCCAAAAGAGGCTTGAGCTGGTTGACGCAACTGGTGTCCCGCCATCAAGGGCTTATGTACTTGATTCAAAGGGTAAGCCTTGCCATCCAGCGGGGTAATGCCGCAAGTGCTCTAAGAACATTTGAAAATGCCCGTTTTGATAGTTATTTTAATGTTTGTTAGGTAGGTTTAACTCTTTAATTATTAATATTACTTTTTTATTTATATGAAATAAATAGATTGAGTAAACGATATTATATTCTATCGAAGAAAGGAAGTCTTTAAGGGCGAGGTCCGAAGGCGGAAGAGGGTTTTTGGTTTACCTGAACGCAGCTCGGCCTTCGGCCTCGCACTTAGTTCCTTCCTTTCTTCCAGAAGGTTTATCGTCTTCCTGAACGCATCTCGGCCTTCGGCCTCGCCCTTACTTACTTCCTTTATTTGAGAAAGGTTTATCGTTTACCTGAAAGCAGCTCGGCCTTCGGCCTCGCCCTTAGTTAGTTACTTTCTTTAAGAAGGTTTATCGATTACCTGAACGCAGCTCGGCCTTCGGCCTCGCCCTTAGTTACTTACATTCTTCTTTGGAATACGAATTTCACGCGAGCGGAGCCGCGGGCTCAGCTAGTTCCTAATAGAGATAGATTATTATAGATATAGATATGCTTTAATGTTCAAATAAATTTATACAGACACAAATAAAATAACAGTTTACACAAGCGGTTAACATATTTCTTCCAGACAACATTATTATAAATGCAAAAACGTGAAAACTATATTTATCAAGTCCATCAAAATATTATATCACACAAAATGAAGATCTCTAATAGCTTTTGGACGTGCCGAAAATACTAATTGACAACACAACCCTTGATTGACAGCGGGTAACGATTCTGAATGAAATTCCATTTCCTGTACAGGTTTTCATGGAGGGAAGAGCACTATAGAGCTGTTTATACTGTACGCCGTGACTGTAAGTACAGTGCAAACTGCATTGCCTACAGAACGATGTTTCAATATATGATGTATTAAATTGAAATAGAGTTCAATTTACTTCAGCTCTTAACATTTTTCACGATAATGATCATGTAACCAACCCTCCCAAAACTAAACACGAAGGTAGTCAGGTGAATGTACGCGTTAAAATCATTAAACTCCCCTTTACAGAGGGTTGATGTGCGAGTTTGTACCTACACGGTGGCTTTTATCCAAATTTATTCACAAATACACAGGGGAAATAGTCTGAATACATGTGGAATACCAGCCACACCCAGAAATAAGGTTTATTTATATTTTATTCAGCATATAACTCTGTAGGTTAGGAGTTAATAATTAAATAAAAAATATATATACATGCATGTTGAATGTGTATAACTTTGGAAAAGGAGTAATTATACTGACCGCTAATATGGAAAAACCGTTATAGTTCTAATTTTAAAAGTAACATCATACATAATATAATAGAACATTCAACGCGTAAGAATGATAATGTAGAAAACATGGTGCTTCGAATGAAATCAAATTAGAAATCAGTACCTAGAAGTATAAAAAAAATCTACTTACTATAAGTAACTAACGTTAATAAAGATGGACTGCTCTAGCACAAGGCAGCCCGGAGGCGTTTTGAATTATTATTTTTTTATACCTCCATTAATGTTTCATGTTGCAGTAAACCCGGTTTATGCGTCAATAAAGCTTATATTTCCTTAGAAGGCAGCCGTTCAGTCATTTTTAGATATATCATATAGCGCTAATGATAAACTCATAAATCATTTAATAGTTTCACATTAGACTGCTGAATTCGACCTTATTTGCAAAGCCGTAGCATCACGTTAGACTTTATCTTTTTCATGTCTCAAATTAAACGTTACCTCTAAAATAGTGGATTTACAAAACTTAAAAAAAAACATAAACGAAAAAGGCGCGGCGGATAGTTTGAAATACTAAGCCATTAATAAAATGCATTATGATGTATCATGCTCGATAATATCTCCACACGTGAGTAGACTACGAATGGACACAATGGACTATCCTCGATCGGACCAATGAAATGATAAAATTTTAATGTCCCTTGGCACGGTAAAATGAAAGTTAAGAAGTGTTCTAATGAGATTCGTTCAACATCGCATGACAACTTAAAAGATAAAAGATCAACCAAAACTCATCACTTACCTCATCCAATATTGGACAGCTCTTGTATCTGGACTTCTTCATGGCGAGGTCCCACCAGGGAACTGGAGGCTTCGACCTCAAAATAGTCTGGCAGCCGATCTTAGGGTCCTGTGACTCGTACAGGGTCCCCAGGGTCCTCGACGAGATTTGTGGAGGCAGAAGCTCCTGACCGCCTTCAGTCGATATCCCCGTAATACACTCGCAGCACTTATGCGGTCTCCGCACAACGGCCACTCTACCGTCCGCACTAAACGAATGTCTATAATTTAGTCTCTTCGTGAAGCCATTGTTCTCACTAACTGACCGTTTAAACCCGTTTCTGTTCTGGAGCGGCATTCGAGGTATTTGGTGCACTTCGGTTAGAGGGTTGATTCCGTCTATCAGGCTGATGTTATCGTCCGTCATCGGAGTATTCGGTTCTGAATGGTATCCCATCCTTCCCCTCTGCAAGCTGCCGTAAAACGGATGCTCCGGAACTGACGGTGACCGTAACTCGATGGATTTGGGTCGCCGATGGTTGAGCGTTGCATACTTCTGGGGTGATCTGTGAAATTTGGACTTGCTAGGCAGCTCGCGTAATACATCTTCTGTGTCGGTGGACGGGATCGTGGAGTTATCGCTATAACTTGACACGGGCCGCTCGTTGTCTGTGAGGTACGAAGACGATTCTGAGCAATTATCGCGATCGCTTTGACTCCTTTTAATATCCGCAGTGAGCCTCGAGAAGTCGGATCTGTTGGAATGCTGCTCTGCGCCGCTACCTCCGCCGCCGTCCGCATTCGCGGCTCGCTCGAACGAGAGTCGCTCCCCGTTAGTATACTTGACAATTCCGTTTTTATGGTCCAACGACAATTCCCCATCCTTGGGCAGGTCCAAGCTCTTCAACCTCCGCCGCGGTTTTATGTTTATGGAGTCGTAATGCACCTCGTGATGACCGTTTATCGGCTTTATGGGAGAGTTGTCTATCGACGGCGGCGGTGAGACTTTGGCGTATATGGGCTCGGTGAAACTCAGCTTAACGTTTCTTTGAGGTGGAACTGGAGCGGAGTCGACATACTCGATGCCGTTGTTGTTCTCGAGGAAGCTATTCTTGGTCGGTCTGCGCACCGTGAAGTACTCCGAGTGCCGGTGCGACAGCGGGACGATCGGCGTTCCGTTGACAAGATTTCTGATCTTGACGCGACTACGCGCAGTGCGGATTGTCGCGAAACCATCGTGGATGGGCGACCCGTGATATGTAGGAGAAGTAGTCACGGCCATGTCGACGAACTGACTAGCGGCACGCATTCACGGCTCGAGGAACGAGGTCCTGCACTTGTACATTTTTAACTCGCACACGGCAAACTTCGGCTAATAGGATAATAGTGTTAGAAAGCTGTTTCTCGACGGTCGGTACCGGGCACACACGTCGCCGCGGCGACTCGGCTCGCACACTTCGGCACTTCAATTACGTAGAAAGCATGAAATTGTAAAATAGTCTAACTCCACTTTACGCTGCAAAATTCGCACAAATTTGATGTTAGGGCACGTTTCTTCGTAGGAGAGTTGAAACTGTCGCTCGAGGCGGGCACTACATGACCTGCGCTCACATAATCTGTCTACGTTTTGTTGTTATGCAGAGTTAACTACGTGCTAACTGGTCATTGGATGTGTTCGGAGTTATGGACGGTCGTCTTGGTTAATGATGGGCTCTCAGAGAACTTTAAAGACGCGCGAGTACCGATTGAAGACAAATCATTGAACCTCTGTGCCCACTTGAGAGTTGTGGCAACCTTTTACCTTACGTTTAACCGGTGATAGATTTGACCCAGATTGCGAGCAATGGATAGGGTTCTATTTTCGATTTGAGGCGGAAACGTAGTGGCTCTCGAGCTCCCGCCGCGCGCGCCGGTGGATTGGAGGGCACTCGAAGCAACACATTGCTCCGGTGGAGGCGGCCTACGAAAGCGTTTAGCTCAGGAGTAGGTACACCGTCTCAAGAGGAGTGTCGCAATAGGCTGGCGGAACCCGGGGGTAATCGATTGTGGAATAATTTCTGAATAGATTCGTTAGGCAAGTTAAAAGCTTAATATATTTCGAAACATTCATCTAATATTCGATTCCTAGTGTAGTGAGTTTCTGGGGAAATATGAACTCACTCGAAACAGAAGCGTGAGATCGAGAATGCCGCCCAAGTATATTCTCGGATCCTTCAATAGAAGCCTGAATGGGCGCCTGTCAAGCCAGCATCGCATTCGCAACACCCGCGTGCGACCGAATGTCCACGGGCGTCGTTAGACACCTTATGGTTGGATCGGCGCCACATGTTGCGGTTTTCAATAAAAAAATGCGAACGTGGGAGTGAAGTGAAGTAAGAGGGAATGAAATAGTAAAACATCACGCGAAATAAACCTCGAGTGAATCCTATGAATCCCAGCACTGTTCCGAGGTTTCCCTTCAAATACACAAACTAGCCAGTTCCAGGTACCGTTACCGACTACTCTAAAAACGAGAGGACGAGAGTGCCTCTGCATTTACTGGTTATGACTCACTCTGGTAACTCGCAACACAACTGCAGTTCCTACAGTGTCTCCGCTTCGTGTCACTCCCCTGTTGCTACAGATATAACGGCTACTTTACGGACATAACCATTCGTGTAGTGAATTGGTACTGCGGTAGTTTTGTAGAGTTCATGTGCCTTGAAACGCCCTACTGATCTAGTATATATTTACGTTCAGACTTTAGATGGATGGAAGTGAATGCAAGAATGTATTATGAAGACCAGAATGGCGGGCCAGAAGGACGAAGTTTAGGGAAGGAAACGCTAGAAGAAGGATAACGAAGATGGAATTATAACGGAAAAGTAAATATACATAGGAGGAACGTGAAGCTCATATTTAAGATTTATTGAGCTAGAATATGACAACGAAAGAGCAAGTAAAAACATTTCAAGAAGATACCGATAAGTTGAAGTCATCAAGAGTGGCAAATGTTATTTAACTTAAATTGGTAATTCGTAGATTCGAAGTAGAATGCTGCATTTGGGAATAGATTAACAAAAGTAGATTCGATCGTTGAATGAATGGTAAACATTGAATGATATTTTAAATAATAATACAAACTACTGGTGATATATGGATTATTGTGGATCCTAAGACGGTACAAACAAACACACTATGTAACAAAGAAATTGAAAAGACTAATGATATAGGAATAGGAATAAGCCTCATGCATGATATGACTGCAGTTACTAGAGATTATTCAGTTTGTACGAGTATGTATGTATATCCAGAACAATGCAGGGTCAGGCTGGAGCATAGGGGCCAGGCATAAATTAAACCGGGCACACGATCGCTCCCGTCAATCGAACTTGAGACGTGTGTGAGGGAGAGGTGAGAGTGAATGATTGTTCCGTCCTTTTCGCGGCGCGCCGGGAGCGCTTCTCAAAAATTTACTACTCAATTATTTAAATTACGTGAGTGCGTGCGTGTTACATAACTTTAAAAAAAAAGTTTTAAAAAACATAAAACCGACTTCCTAAAAAAAGTAAAACTAAAAAACTATTTAAAATAAAAATATAAAAACCGCCTTCAAAAATATATGAAATAAAAACCTAAAAAAAAAAAAACGAACCCTAGAGTTGAAGGCGGTGCTAAAAAGGCTACTCAAATCACAAAGGATATTATCATCCACTCATGTTTTCTTTCATGCATCATTTTTGCTTGCTTTACAAATCACAAAGGATATTATCATCCACTCATGTTTTCTTTCATGCATAATTTTTGCTTGCTTTAGCACCGCCTTCAACTCTAGGGTTCGTTTTTTTTTTTTTAGGTTTTTATTTCATATATTTTTGAAGGCGGTTTTTATATTTTTATTTTAAATAGTTTTTTAGTTTTACTTTTTTTAGGAAGTCGGTTTTATGTTTTTTAAAACTTTTTTTTTATTTCACAGTTTTTTTTAGTAATTTTTTGCTATTAATGTACTCGGCGGAATCGCTCGGCCTTCGGCCTCGCGATTCCGCCTCGCTTTCCAATCCGATCTTGACCCAATTAAAATAGGACCACGTCAGCTTCGATAGCTCAGTGGTGCAGACAGTCAACTGTCGCTATTGAATTTTAAGCAACGCTGGGTGCGGTCAGTACTTAGATGGGTGACCGCTGACCGTTGGAGGCTGACCAAGGTTCGGATTCCTCGTAAAACTGTAAGTCCCTTCCCTCGTAATTTTACTTGGTGGTAGGGTTTAACCTTCCCGGGTTGGTACCACCGCACTGAATTAAACGTCGGTCGAAACGGCTATGTAAATAGTTTGTGTTTTCCGACCAGTTCAGTGTAGTCAGCACGATCAAAGGGGGAAGCACTGACATGGCACTGGTGTTATGGGCTGACATCACGGACGTTGTAGGTGATGTTGCAGAACTTAGTAGAATGGACAGACATAAACGTGTTACGGAAGCCTACTTTTATTATAAAATAACCGTCGGAGGACCTTGGTTGAAAATTGTAAAATTTAGTAGAACGGATAGACATGCATATGTTACGGAACCCTACATTCATTTTGCAGAACTTAGTAGAATGGACAGACATAAACGTGTTACGGAACCCTACTTAACAGTTGCACTCCGGGAGTGCCGGCAGATCCCGTGCCACTCTAACTTAACCCTTAACGCAATGACTTAAGGTTTCATTTTAAAAATGACGCTGACGCGATGTCGCGAGTTATACATTTTTACCCACCTAAAAAAGTGCCAAGAGCCGCTAAAGAAGTTTTCACTTCAAAAACCTCAGGGTTATCCCCTTTCAAATAAAAAAAAAAAGAATTTTCAAAATCGGCCCACAATTGACGGAGTAATCGCGTAACAAACATCCAAAAAAAGAAAACATACCGTCGAATTGAGAATCTTTTAGGTCTAAAGTAAATTTCTCGTGAAGACAAATGCAACGAGCCCAAACACGATGGGTTTATCATGTGTAGTTTAGGAGTTCCTATGGCCACCTTCTGTCTCCATCATCAAACCAGCTCGATGGTACTCGGTACAGTAGGTACTGGCCAGGTACCATAATAAATTAAACGCCGGTCGGAAAAAATAAAAAAATTTCAAATTTAGAATATTCATGAAACAAGGGTCCGAATATGTATCACTAGTATATCGATTCATGTATTTCAACAGGACAGAGAAAATTTCAAAATATTAGGTATTTAATACTTTTTAGTTTTTTTGTTTTGTTTTTTGGAAATCGGTTTAATATTTTTTAAAACAGTTTTTATTTCATTCTTTTTAGTAATATTACATAAAAAAGAATAATCGAAATCGAATAATCGAAATCGATTGAAGTGGTACAGAATTATTCGCCATATGTGTCAGACTGCAAATTGCTGAATAAGTCCACATCACAAATGTTTTGCTGAAGGTAACCACACACCATACTAATTTATCAAACTGAAAATTGCCGAAAACGACCACATCACAAGTTTTGCTGAAGGTAACCACACACCATAGTATTATGCTGATTTTTCGAAAACCACTGAACCAATTTCGATAAAATTGAAATGGGACCACCTCGGAAGTATGACCTAACTAACAAAAAAAGAATTTTCTAAATCGGCCCTCAATTGACGGAGAAATCGTGTTACAAACATACAAAAAAATAAAAATAAAAAAAAAATAAAAAAAAAAAACATACAGACGAATTGAGAACCTCCTCCTTTTTTGGAAGTCGGTTAAAAATGTTTGTAAATGTTGTAACGGTTTTTTTTTAAATAAAAGTTTATTTTTAATTTTAAAATAAAAGTTAAGTTTTATCAATTGCCTAGCTGCAGAAAACATAGATTTATCTTTTTATATATTATTTCTTTATTTATTATAGTCTTTCACGCAGAACAAGGAACACGGGCCGAAGACGATAGACAATCGCTGTTCTGTGGTCTTTTGGAAATGTCGCAATTGAAAACAACAGATCCATTCGCGACAATGACAAATTTATGAAAGTAAAAATCTCAACTCTACTCTTGCATGAATTAACTGTTGGATGAATATATTCTTGAAGTGTTTTAGATTTTACATTTCTGGAGTTATCAGCTGAACTCCAAAGTACAATGAAGAATACAATTTGAAGAGCATTTCACCAAAATCCAACCTTGATTTGAAAATAACACACCTGCATATCAATGTGTCTTTTACTCATTTAAAAAAAACAAAAACCTTTTCAAAACATAAAGAGATCGCTTAAAAAAAGTAAATACCATTTCAAAACATAAAAAGAACAATAAGGACCGAGCTAAGGACAACAGTTTTGAAAGCGCCTACCAATGAACTCAGGAAGACAAGAACGGCACTATAAACAACTGCATATACCTCTCCCTCTCATACTCGTACGTACTACGATATACACAGCAGAACCAACGACCGGGACAGCCTTCAGAAGTCCACAAGCGGTAGTAGAGTTATTCAACAGGAGTAATGCAGTGCGTACCATACTATTGTATAAATATACCAAAGTAGATATAATACTTAGCGTTCCTTCGATTATCCGTTCGAGATGTTAATCAATATATTTGCAGCCGAGTTAATCATTCAAATCTTTCTGGTAAACCGATTGGTAGATAGAAAAGCATGTGACCATTGTGACAAATGTTACCTATAAATTATGATTTTTGTTTGTGGTAACCCTCAAAAATTCCATACCACTTAGATTCGCAAGTATTCAGAAACAATTCTTTTTGATAGGCTTGAAATGTGTATAATCTATTAAATGTGCACGTTGTTTTAATGTAGAGGCAATATAAAGAAATGTTCAGATCGTCAAATACTTCACCAGCCATCATTAGCACACGGCACAGTGTCAAATATGACCATAAAATCGGACACGCCCTTTTTATTCCAGAAATTTATAGATTTAGTTATTTAAAATGCTAGAGTAAAACTCCCCCGCCTCTGCGACTTTTAGTTTAGGAGAAATAATTTTTTTAAAATTACACTTTTTTAGTTTCGAAAAAACGAAAAAAAATTCTACAATTAAAACTAAGCTACTTATTTAAATTTCACTCAGCCTTATCAAAGACCCTTTCGAATATCCACATTTTAAAAGTTATTCGAGGCTGTGAAAGTTTACAGAAATCGAATTATATATTTTTTTAATTTTTTTTATTTTATTTTTTTTCTCCTAGATCCCGTAGTAGTAGGCGGAGATATTTATACCGAAAATAGTTCACTATTTCCTCTGTCCGTTAAAAAAAAACCGACGCCTAATTCCATGGGTTTAAGAAGTTATGCTCATTTTAGTGCAATTATCAAGTTTCGGGCAATAGGGTTGGCACTTTACAAAATTTTTTATTTTTCCGCAAAATGATGATATGGTCCCAGCAGTGGATGTATATGGACTGGTCAGTTAGTCAGTCAGTGTGTATGTGTTCACTGCTGGACATACGCCTCCCCAATTTTAAACATAGTAGCCGACATGAAATGAAGGGAAACACTGACATGGCATGCATACCTAGTTCTCCCGGTGTTATGGGCTGACATCACGGATGCTGTAGTGTAGGTGATTTAGCGAGCCGTGTCAGTTTCCATAAAAAAAAAAACAAAAAAAAAAACAAAAACAAAAACCAAAACAAGCTAATTATTATTAAAAGAAATCACGAAACAATACAATAAAATTAATCAAATGTCAAAAATAAATAAATAAAAAATGGGAAAATTTTTATTCATTCTAGTAACAACCCTAGCCAATAGCGAATAACTCCTGTAACTTCTTAATCCCATGGAATTAGGCGTCGATTTTTTTTTAACGGACAGAGGAAACAGTGAACTATTTTCGGTATAAATATCTCCGCCTACTACTATGGGATCTAGGAGAAAAAAAATAAAATAAAAAAAATAAAAAATAAATATAATTCGATTTCTGTAAACTTTCACAGCCTCGAATAACTTTTCAAATGTGGATATTCGAAAGGGTCTTTGATAAGGCTGAGTGAAATTTAAATAAGTAGCTTAGTTTTAATTGTAGAATTATTTTTCGTTTTTCCGAAACTAAAAAAGTGTAATTTTCAAAAAATTCTTTCTCCTAAACTAAAAGTCGCAGAGGCGGGGGAGTTTTACTCTAGCATTTTAAATAACTAAATCTATTAATTTCTGGAATAAAAAGAACGTGTCCGATTTTAGGGTCATATTTGACACTGTGCACTATCTATCTAGTCTGTGCACACTGTGCACTGTGACTATTTGCAGTGCCGCGCAAGAACGATTCAGGAAATAATACAATTCCTTAAAATATTTTCTGTTTTCCATTTGTCAGGAAGGAAACCAAATATTCGAACTATCGGAACAACCGTCTCGAACAGATAATCGAAACAGTACTTACTGCATACGGCAATAACTGCGACAGTATGCTCCTTGACGGTCAGCTCGTAATCTGAGATATTGACGAAGCCGACGCTATGTCAATAAATTAATAGACCATAGATCAAACAAATAAACCGAGACCAATCACAGTCACAATCGAAGACCAATCGAGTGGAACAGGGTCCCCCCCCCCCACTCGAACGCTTAGATAATGATGATAAGACAAATATTTAGCCCAACGTTAGACACAAATATGATACGGGTTGTGTATGTATGTAAGATATGTGCAGTGGGCTGGGCACATCAGCCGAAGTGACGACGACCGTTGGGGTAACCGTGACCAGGAAAACGGAGTGTGGGAAGATCACCCGACAGGTGGGACCATGGCATCAAAGCCGGGAGAACTGGATGAAAATTGGAGAGGCAGACTATAATGAAGTGTTTAACTTTTAAAGTGTTTAATTAAATAAATTAAGGTGTAATAGAAATAGTGACAAAGATAAACACATCAAGTAAGAGCAACAGGGTAAACAAACCTGTTTCAAAATTAGAGAATATGACATTATCACTACTCATGTACCAAAGTGTGGCAATGTAACTAATAGAAATCTAATAGACCTAAAAAAACATAATTTATATAAAAATAATAATGAGTGAAGTATTATCGTATATTTTAATCGATGAGTACACTCGCTAATGCATACAGAAGTATTCTTCAAAGTGATATAACGGCTATATTTCCCAGCAACGACTACGTCAGTTAAGGCATACCTACCATCGTGACTACGTGAGAACCGTTTGTAGTGAATAGAGGTTATGCAAGAAACGCACTCATGTTGCTGTGTGCACACCACACATTCGGTGCGTAACAAAAAAATGTAATTACAGCAACAAAACCAGAACCGTTACACGTGTATTTCTAATTGATGAACGCAATAGTGCTTTGGTGTACAATACACATTGAATACACATAATTTAATTGATGTTTACTGAAATTTAGGACGGTTGCTTCGTTCTAAACGTTTGATCACAAACCCTACGAATCATTGTCAACAACGTGCGTGCAAGCTATCTGTGATGGTAAAAAAAACTGTTTAATAATTCTAAGAAACTGATTGCATTCAAGTCAGGTTTCCAACAGTAACTTCAGCTCAAATACGAAATAAAAGATCAATCGAAACGGTTGATTCAAATGCAAGTCAGCGTAGGTTCATTAAAACACAATAATTATTCCTTCGGTCAATGTAGCCATAGAAATGTACAATGGAATCTGTCCGTGTATGGACATTAGATGCATCGGCAAAACACGACCTGTTATTATCGTAAGAGGTGATGTTTTGACAGTATCTGATCATCTTAAACGCCTGGGATTAAAGACTGGTCCAAACAAGGTAGTCATTAAAATAACTGTCCACGTTATGTACTTCAACGTGGCACCTATACTGTAATGCTCATGTGGAAGACATTTTTACCGAGATGGTAGACATTTTCCGTTCGAAACTACTCATAAATGTAGAGGCAAAGAATTTTAGTAGAGATCTTCTGGGATACCGATCGTCTCGCCACGCCAGGCCACCCATATGCATTTTTCTCTTAAGGTGTCGATGAATATTAAAATAAAATTAAAAGTCTAATCAAACAGAACTTATAATTAACAAATGCAATCTCCTACATCGAAGGCAAATACCTAGTTCTAACACCGTAAAACTGTCAATGTTATTCGTTTTCGCATCACGTTAGC
This sequence comes from Nematopogon swammerdamellus, assembly GCA_946902875.1. Taxonomy (NCBI): domain Eukaryota; kingdom Metazoa; phylum Arthropoda; class Insecta; order Lepidoptera; family Adelidae; genus Nematopogon; species Nematopogon swammerdamellus. The sequence continues at coordinate 6,934,286 of OX336336.1, read as the reverse complement.
GCTTAGCAGCTGGCTTGTGTGCATGGCACCTTTTAGTACATTGGAAAAATAAATAACGAAGCGCGGTAAAATAATTGTAAAATTGTGAAAACCGTTTAGGGTTGTTATTTATTAATTTTAGATAGTTTTAGGTTATTTTTATATTTAGTTTTAATTTACCCTTCCGTTGTGGGAGAACTCCTGGCTGGGAGGTGCCGCAAGTTCAAGTTCAAGTTCAAAATAAAATAAACCTTCGAAAACAGTTACAAAAGTTATTCAGTTAGGTGAACGGTTGAGAAAGGAGGCGGCAGAGAATGCAGTTGCACTGACATTCTTTGTTGAAGATGATTTTGAGCAGGTTTTTTGAGAGATTAACAATGCCGGGCCTTGCTTTAAGATACGGAAGACATCGGAGACTGAACAAGAAAAGAAATGAATTCCGTACACAGATATGGGACAGTTGCCGACACTCAAAGAGCAAAATAAATACCTAAGATTGCTCGGCGTGAGTCACAAGGAGCGAGAATTGCTCGAAAGTTCAAGCCGGCTTGTTACGTACTTTAATAGTTTCCTTATGTCAGACATCGATGTGATTAACCGTGTTTATACGAAGCATAACGCGGATGTGGAAGGAGTTTCAGAAAACCTCGCTAGACCTTCCGGTCATTACTCTTTCCTATGTACGAGTTTTTATCCTGTCGGATTTCACTGCACTCGATAGATATGATTTGACGGGAACTAGTTTGCTTAACTTCGATTTCTAAAGTTATTGCAGCTGTCGATTTGTATTTAAGCGTAAAAGGTATTAAATTCTCAGTGACATTCTGATTTGGAGAAGAAAATGACGAAAGCATTGTACAGTGTGGAGCCGGTACTTTAAAAGAATAACCCCACTGCATCTCTCCCCGTGTATGTCGTAAAAGGCGACTAAGGGATATGACTCCCTTCTTATATTACTAGGTGGTAAGGGTTAACCCGCCCGGGTTGGTACCACCGCACTGACTTAAAGGTCGGTCGAAACGGCTATGTAAATAGTTTGTGTTTTCCGTCCAGTTCAGTGTAGCCGGCACGACCGAAGGGAAGCACTGACGTGGCACCAAGTTCACCCGGTGTTATGGGCTGACATCACGGATGTTGTAGTTGATGTAGCCAACCGTGTCAGTTTCCATAAAAAAAAAAATCCCTTGAGGTTTAATTACAAGGCGGCTATACTTTCTATCGGTTACCTACATATATCTGGTCCAAGAAGAATTCGGAACAAGTCCTTTATCTAACATCTAGAAATTTCCATCAGGCGCATTCCCAGTTTATGGATCTGTAATGCCATTCGTCAGCCTCGATAGCTCAGTGGTGCAGACAGTCAACTGTCGCTATTGAATGTTAAGCAACGCTGGGTGCGGTCAGTACATGGATGGGTGACCGCTGACCGTTGGAGGCTGACCGAGGTTCGGATTCCTCGTAAAACTGTAGGTCCCTTCCCTCCTAATCTTACTTGGTGGTAGGGTTTAACCCGCCCGGTTTGGTACCACCGCACTGAATGAAACGTCGGTCAAAACGGCTATGTAAATAGTTTGTGTTTTCCGACCAGTTCAGTGTAGCCGGCACGATCAAAGGGGGAAGCACTGACATGGCACCTAGTTCACCCGGTGTTATGGGCTGACATCACGGACGTTGCAGGTGATGTAGCAAACCGTGTCAGATACCATAAAAAAAAAAATTGTAAAAAAAAACTATTCACAATATCCAGCCGTTCTTCTTCACTTAAATCTTAGATACATTATTATATTTTAAAATCTTATCCTTATTATAATCGATCGATCCACCTTTTAAATGGACAAAAAGGAACAAATCTCTTCTATTATTAGGAGCGAAGACCTCCGAAACATACGGTATCATAAAGAAACTTTTACTGATCTGATCGCCCAACCAATTTTGTTTTATAAAGTAAGTTAAAAATAAACCTACGTCACTTGACATAAAAATCAAATTCCAATTTCTTCACACATTAATCAGTATGGTTAAATAAATTCAGGTCATTGTTGCTATCCGATTAAGTACACTAACGTAAGGAGATAGTGATCAAAGTGCAGTGAGTAGGGCACAACGGAGCTGTGCATGCACACACATCTGTCGCACACATGCCCCCTAACAAGTGCACTCGCCTTTACCATCCTTTACGAACTCGTAGGTGGGTGGGACCACTTTACAGCTGTATCCCGGTTTAAACAAATACATTCTTCATAAAGTTCTAGAATGCTTGAAAATATTTAATCCTTCCTTTTATCTTCGTCGTAGTTAAGTAAAAATTAGATTCTATCATAAAAGCTGTGTTCTATCGAAAATAATAATAATTAGGTTAGGAGTTAGAAGATAGAATCATTCAGTTTGGATGACATTCCAGCAGGCCCATTAATATAATAGATATAGGTATTACGACAAAACACGGAAGCGTTCTGATGACTTTGGTAATCCCAACTTCAAATACATAGTATTCAAGGTTCAAATATTAAAGTGTTCATTTTTCCACATTCAAATCGTCTAATGACCTATACTATAGTATCGTACTTACACGCAGAAGTACCAGCAAGTGACGATTGATATAATTAAAATAATCAACAAAGTTACAGTGAACTTTACCCAAGGCCTGACGCCTATTTGTGGCAACTCAAACGCCTTATCAGAGTCGGCAGCCTCTGTACCAGCCCAAGCCAGCACCGTCACTTGCCCGGTCGGCGCACTTTGAAAGCACCGAATCACATCCCGCGAGATAAAGGGCCTAATAAAGAGGGTCCCTATGTCGCTATTAATTAACCAAATGAACTAGGCCTATCACAGAACATATAGCACATATTAACGAATAGTTACTACGTCCTATACACATAAATAGGAAATTAATTCCAATGATGCGGTTGTAAGCACAGCTTGACGTCCCCATCGCCGAGAGAACTTTTATGGATCTACTAGTTAATGCAAACATAAAAATTCGTATTTTGTATATACCTAATAATGGACTTGAAATCATAAATTTGGCAAAAAAATTTATCGTGTCCCATGTTCATCGTGTTATGGAAGTTAATTAATTTGAATAAACATAAATCGAATAGTACGTACTTTCACCATAATCCAATATCAGCAAAACGCTAATTCTAAAGTGGTTTTGCGGTGGCACAGCGGCGGCGCCGTCACGCGAATACAAATCGTGTATTTGCAGATATATTTTCACACACCGTAAATCCTAAACCCCTACTGGTCGACCAATAATTCTTGTCGGAGGGCGCGCCGCGACCATAACCCGATACGAAATTATCATAATAAATCTATTTCTACACAAACTATACCATTTTAGGTCTATCTACAGTGGAGCAAGTTCGTAAGCGCTGCAGCAAATTTCACTTTGGACGGTAGAAGTTAGTAGAGAACACGAACCGCTTAACCACAAGCGTTACAGCGTTCTGCATTTCATCCACAGGCAGCGCAGGCCGACCGAGTTCCGCAGATAATGCCCATAATCCTGAAGCGGAACTATTTGTAGAGCACCGAACATTCCCAGTGGGTTAGACGTATTGTACCAGAGGAGACATACGATTTGTGAGAGTGATTTTTTTGGGGCAACGATTCAACCTCCGACCTCGCAGACATGTCGCTCGTTCGAATCGGCCCTCAATGATGTAGTATTGTTATATCTGGGACGACGACATTCGTCACAGTCTGATAAAATAGGTTTACGGGCGCGATTATAAGGCATTCCTATAGTTATCTCTGAGTTCATTGGTTCCAATACATATAATATAGGTAGTTTTCGATTGATTTTAGTTGAGGTAACGAGACAATTTGTTTGAATATTGGTGAAATGATTTCAGTAACACAAGCTTTGAGACACATGCTAAGTGTGTGTCTAACTCATTGAAATGTCATTCGAATGCTACTCGCATAAATGGTGTGTGCAAGGGTTTACGCTTTTTATAGTGTTGTAATAATTAACACACGAGATATTGCGTTATACCCATAGGTATATATATTATGCTGACAATAGACATTGGATGCGCGTCAAAAAGCAATTAATCATACCTTCAAAATAGAAAATGGCATCAGCAAAAGATTGTGAACTATACACACATGATACGATAAGTCAACTTTAGCGGTGTTCGGCAAGGCAGGTATCATATTATCCGATATCGCAGCCAATATGAGTGGTTTTAGGTAGCTAATTTTATCGCAATCGTGCGTATCAGCTGAAATAATATATGTCAAAGTTATAGTTGGTGTCAAATCGCAACAGAGTATCAAAGCCTTTTATCAAACCGGTACATATAATACTATGTCTTTCGAAATTGGCGTCCTTGATATCGAATCTGACATTTCTGTTAAACAACTTTGACCCGTGAGCTCTCAAAAATATTTTATCGGCGCCTTGCCCGAAGTCGTCGTCGTCTGCAGCATGAGAACTTAGTGATAAAAGCGAAAAAAAAATGTTATGTTAGACATGTTGTGGTAGATAATATTTCGTTAGCTTTCACTGTTCGTAACGTAAGTATAATAATGTTGAAAATATGCAACATTCTATGTGGAGTCAAAGTGCACAAGGTGGATTTTATTTTATCAATTTCGAAAATCCCACGACGAGATTACAAATTGAGGGTTTGATTAGGTAGCCACGATGGCTTATTTTATCGCATGGATAATGGGACCAGCCAGTCTACCGATAAGTTCGGCGAACTCGTTACAGACGACCTACTAGACTTACAGACTACTAACAGTGGAAAATTCAACTCCAGTAATTACTTAGGTTAGGTACAAGCTCGTAGATAGAAGATAAGCGGAACTGACTGTGGCAGTATGAATAAGACGAAGTCCCTCATAATTTGCAGTATATATAAGCTTCTAATATAGATAGTGCTCAACAATCGGATACAAACAAATTACACAATACACCACCATTGTATATAATCGTATGAGCTGCAAGGAGACACCGTCGACCAATGCAAGCAAAAATGGGGATGAGTGAGTGGCAAAGCCGGGTATTTTGAAAATTTACTAAGAGGAAACAACAACAGCTGCTTAAAAGAAACAGGACTCAATGAGAGTATGAAGCAATAGAAGGGAGATTCGAAACTCTGTGCTCGTGATTCGCTAAACATTTCCGATTATTTAATTAATCGCTTAGTCACGACTCAATTGGCTCTAAGTGCATCCTTTGTTGCAGTCGGGCGTCTTTCAGTTTCACGCGAAGGAAACAGCTATTTGGTACCTATCTCCAAATGATGAAATGGCTTTATGTAAAAGCTTAAAGAAAGGGTGATCCGTAGGTGTTAGTAGTGTTATGTATATCTGGATTTCATAGGGTTTTCTACAACATTATTTTCGGCTAGTTGCTCCATTTGGCTTCATAAAGGATAGCTCGTTGAAAAAATTTCCACGGAACCATGAACTGAGCAGGGGCTACAAAATTGTATTAGACTCGGCTGCACGAATTTTTATCTGTCCAAAGTAGCGGAAATATATAAAGGGAGTCATTTGGTCAAAGTCGAGAATTAAATCGCACAGTAATTTAATTCATTCAAGACTTCGTAACTTAATTAAGAGCTGTGCGGTTCATTACATATGTGGGCCAGAAGTTACAACTCATAACATGTGGCTCCAGAAGAGCAAAAAAACACAAAACGTCGTCTTCTGTCTTCAAGGCCGGGTTTGGCGGTTGATCTCTCGGTTGATGTTTGATGGTGACGTAATCAAAGTAATTTTAGAATATGGGGATAAGGTTCATTAATTTTTTTATTAAACATAACCACATCCTTACCTCTTGTAAGGGGCGAAATTCAAACTCCTATTGTATGAGTTACTAAATTTTTTTCTATATAAATCAAAAAATCCAAACAAAAACTACATTTTCAGCAAAAATATGTATGCATATTGAAGATAATTAAGCGCATTAAAATACAAATTCTAAAGTCGTTAAATATTGAGGTCCTATCTATGTATGCTGTCAAAATATGTGACGCAAGCGCCCTCAAGGTCCGTTCCGTCTTATTTATTGCTCGCGCGTTGTGAGTTGAGTAATAAATAAATTAACCGTGACAAAAGCGAGAATAGCAATTATGTTTTATTTATCTAATGCTACGTTCGTATTCTACTTCGAGAGTTGGTATTATGCGGTCTCGTAAGTTATTTCATCAATATGGAGCGTTACCCATACCAGCAAAATGTTTTTGGGCTACAGTGCAGCCCTAAGCAATCACTTCTTCGTCCAAATAATTAATATACATACTCCAGAATAGGCGACAGCCAGAAATGAAATTGTTGACTCTGGTGAGTGTGAATTGGTTCTGCAAGATCAATCAAAGTCTATTAGTGTCACACGATCTCAATACGACGATGAACGCATCAAACCGAGGAACTTGCAAGAAATAATAATTACAAGAGGATCTCGAGTCACGACCTGCGTAGGTTTTGAAAACGAACAACGCAGACATCTTGGCGGCGCGCGGCGGCGCGGTGGCTTGGCGTTTCAATCGCTTAGTTTCTTGTAAACGAACTTGTAACACTGGCTGCTAAGCGTTCTCTGGCTCATGATTTCTCCTTGAGAATGAATGGTACAGCATGCTTCCGGAAATTGTGTAGGTACCCTTTTAACCCTATTGAACCACTAATTCGAATAACACAGAGTACAGATCCGTACCTGACTGGACCAGATCGAGCATGTGCTCAAAAAGATCAACGTGCGTACTAGTACCCGTAAGCGACGAGAATGTATGCAAAACATTATGAGAGTAGAAGAGGCGGCAGAAGTGTGTCAGGCAGGATCGTGGCACGTGGTCACGTGGCACGTTGTCTCTATCTACCCCCACCGGAAAAGAGGCGTGAGGTTAGACGATGACAGAGTACAGATTACCGCAAAATGTAGCCGAAAATTACTAAGCTGTTCAAATGTTCACGGTCCACGGTAATTAATAAGTGTAAGCCCTGTCATAATATTTGCCATTTGGATGACGAGAAAATTAAAGATTAACACAAGTTTTGCAGTGGTAAAAGTAAAAATATTGTTCTAAAAGGACAATACGAGCTGTATCCTTGAATCAGCGACTGCGTGCGTTTTAAAATTATGTAGTGTGGGTCGATAATAAATAATCAGTGATGACCCCTGCCTGGTGTCGGGGAGCTTGACGTAATCGTACTACGTTTAGACTTTATAGCATCGTGCCACGATTTCATAGGAACTTTAAGAACATATTTTATAATAAAGTTATTACTTCTTTTAGAAGAATCGTATTTGTCTTTGTCAGATTGATTAATACATAGGTACCTAACCTGAAATAGTGATTAATGAGAGATATTTATTTATTCGGGTTAACCAATCTTCGTTTTGTACACGAGTACACGATGAATAAAACATTTGCAATTAGCTAAATGCACGATATGTCAGGTCGGACGGGTTGTGTTAGCAACGTGCATGCATCGAAATAATATCTTTTTTTTTTTGTACACTCTTCGAAGTTGTAATCGATTCCCTTGAATTAATTCACCACAAAGCAACATACTCATAATTAAGGAAGTCAGGTAGTGATTGCTATTATGCTCAATTCTGTAAAAAAATGCAACCTCTGGCCCAAATAGATACGACTTTGAGATATCTTCGGAGCCAAATCGACCTTGGCGGTCGCACATTAGAGGCTCGGACAATATGTAGGAACAATGACAGGTGAACACGAATGACTGGTCAAGTGGTCACCGGATAACAGGTTTTTAGGAACGCTGATAATGACGGTTGATTTGATGAGGAAGTAAAACGAACATTAAACGAAACTTACAAAACGAATATTCGAGGAAAAAACCGTTTAAAGGCGTGGTCAAGTACGTTAGTTTTCAAATTTAATTAGCTGAACACACAATTTGGCGAGCAGCCAATATTGCCTAGTTTACTCGCACGCGAAGTGCAACTTACAATTCTCGAAGCAAAACAATGCAACATAAGTAAAACACATCCTACTGAAGAGAAACTGTAGCGATCGTGCTGATTTTAAACGAGGTTTATTTATAATTGCTGTATCCTTTTGCTGAGGAAATTCACAAGGCGTTACAAAAGGTACCTGACCGAAGTGTTTATTTAACTTTATTTACAAAGCGTAGAATTTAGGTACAAGCAAAAGGGAGAAACTAAAGTTTTGATCAAATTGATACGCGAGTCCTTTCATGCATCGGTAAATAATGAAACATAAGACATAGGTTAGGAGCAAACCGATGTTTATGGACCTCATTTGCACTTTAACGTATTTCGAGAGAAGTTATGAGCCGTTATAGATACAATAATGGAGAGCCAGACAATGCAACGCAGCTCAGTTCATCAGGCGGGTGGTGCGTGATCATAAATCAATTGAACAATCACACGAGGGTGATTGTAGACGGTATAACGCGATCGAACACTCAATCATGCCCCCTTTTTTCATCAATAAAGTGCTGGGCCGCTGTCAAGGATACTTAATAATAACATAGTTGAAAACATGTCCCTCTATGACGGTAAACCAAAATGGATGTTATGCCTCATCATACGGGAGTAATATATAACATTTTAAAACCCTAAAGTAAAAGAACTTAAGTATACTTAATAACGTTCATAATATGCACCCTGACAATCATAACAGCGAATTCGAAATCGCACTTGAAAGTTAAAAACAATTTTGAGTTGGTGATTGTAATTGGCGAGAAGTGTTTCGGAGAAGCCAATGTAATTGAATAATTTCCTCAATTACAGAAATTTAATTTAGGTGCAAACAATGATGGCAGCTTTAATCGGAACGACTCGTCTCTTAGATATAAAATAATACTGGTAGACACTGCGTAAACACACAAACATAAAGCAGCCTTAAGTTAGTTTACGAGTAACCAAATGCTACCAAAAAGGACCTGTTGTTATTATTTCGTTGACGGCAGCCTGTGGATAGTAAATTTTCAATTGTTTTACGAGTTCCTCGTTACATTTCACGGTAAATAAACAATTTGTGTTCCCCACGTGTTCACGCCACGGAACGTTAAAAATCTATAGCCGTAGGTCGTAACTAGGGGTCGCAATACCGGACCCCTTTTCCAATACCGGTGTTTTCGGTATTACTTTTTTAATAATACCGAGATTCCGGTATTTTCGGTATTTTCGATATTGTGAGAAAAAATATTTAAAATATGTAATGAAATCGTCATTTTTGTAAGGCAATTGTCACCAGTCAAACAATAAAGTGTGTTAAGATAAGAAAATCACAATTTTATTAATTTTAGATTTTAAACTTCAATCTGCTTACGAAAATATAATAACTCACTGCCGAGTTATTTTAAACAGACATAAATCTTACTTAAACTAGGATAATATTACTAATGTTTTTAAGTTTACACTGTTATTAATTATATTCATTTTTAAGTTTCCGGATTAACAGTAGGTTTAAAGACTTACATAAGTCGGCGTTTCGCCCGCTACGTCGCGGGCTTCATCAGAAACTGCGGGAGTTCCTGGAGCCGACGTCTGGTGTCCGTTGTACCAGACGTCAAACTTTCAAAAGTTGACGTCTGAGTTTGACGTCTGGTACAACGGACACCAGACGTCGGCTCCAGGAACTCCCGCAGTTCTGATGAAGCCCGTGACGTAGCGGGCGAAACGTCGACTTATATAAGTCTTTAAACCTACTGTTAATCCGGAAACTTAAAAATGAATATAGGATAATATTCTTGTAACAAAACTGTAATCAGCTTTAAAAAAAAAACATAAAATACTCTCTGGCGAGTGGCGACTTATCCTAATATGAAATTAAAACGTAAATGTCTCACTCTTGAGTTACTTATTTATAGCTAAAAACAAATAAAAACCGAAATCGTAATATTTATTTATCTATAACAGCATTAAATCAGCTAGGTACGAGATCCATCAGCTTTAACAAAAACATAAAATGCTCTTTGGCGGCTTATCATAATTCGTTTAAATAGTGAGATCGTAAAAATAACAGTGCATCTAGTGTTTTGTCACTTAATTTTGAGCGCAAATGATTACAAAAGTAACCAGCTGAAGAGAACGCTCTTTCTGACTCTACACTAGTAGGAGGAATGCATCTTAAATTATTGTATGCTAATTCTAAATACTTTCCTCTAGAACCGCCGTTTTCATATAGAGCCATTTCTGTATTGATCAGTGCATGCATCTACATCGCCTGGAGTAATTCTAGACACATTATCTTGAGTCCGCAGTTTCTTTTGAACGGCCATTTCTAATTGCTTTTTGAGCGGTAGTGTGTCAGATTCGTCATTCCTGCGTGTATTCTCCTCGTTTGTAGAAACAGAAACGTCAATCGTAGATTCTGTAGCCTGAGTCTGACCAAGCTCCAAACGAATATCGGCTTCTATTGGTTCGCTCCGGGCGAAGGAGTAGGATCGCAGGAACAGCAGGCACGACAATGGCTTTGAGGTGTCGTACGCCGGGAGTAGGTCTCACTCACTCCTGGCCGTGTGTGTGTAGTCGCGCGCGACATGATGCGTCACATAGCTGAGCCGCGTTGCCATAGCAACCACCGCGCGACTACTCGCAGAAAGAATCGTGTGCGGCGGAATGTCGCGGGCTTTTTAATTTGTTATTAGTCTTATTTATAATGAAATACCGAAAATACCGAAAATCTCGGTTTCTGTTAACTCAATCCCGGTATTTTAAAGCTTTCGTTTCGGTTCGGTATCCCGGTATTTTCGGGATTCGGGATCCCGGTTTGCGACCCCTAGTCGTAACTATTGTAGTAGCATCTACTGAAAACACACGCGCCGGTGCTTTGACCTTAGCTTTAACGTTTTCGGCTTCATAATAATCGGTTCTAAAATTATTAATAGCTTCCCGATACGAGGGTGGATCGTCTATGAGGTCCTTCAACTTTAACGCCAATTACTGAATGAATTTTTAAATCATCTCATCGTTAGATCCGGTACTTCGAACAAGTTTTAAATCTACGCTAGCCACACCTCGCTTCGAGCAAAAACAGATACGAAGGACAGGATACGGAGCTAACGAAATATATTTGTTGCGCCATCCAATAAATACTGAACGATACATGGAATAAAGGACGTTATCTCGGAGGTGAACGTAGATCACGAAATTATAGTATTATGCAAATCTTATGTTTTGCAAAGGTTCTTAGAATTAGGTTGGCCGTGGAGCTGCGCTTATTCAAATTCGCACGTTAATACATTTTAATAATTTTAGAGGTTAGATCATACGTGTCGTGTTTGAAGAATTAATACTGTAAAATAAATAACATTTCATATTAGAAGCATTATTGCGTTCGAAGCTTACGAGTTTGCAGAATATTGTTTCGTAATTCTAGCAGGTAGTAACCAATATTTTGGAAATTCAACAGAGTACCTACTACTATAAACCTTTCCTATTGAATACTTTTAGCCAGTTTTAGCTCGAAAGTATTTTGAAGTTAGCGATAGCATACAGTCAGATTTCAACACAGATGTTAATGAAGAACTTATAAATCAAATAGTAGAATACAAAACCATCCAAATTGGCTTCCGAACATTCAGCAAAGTTATAAATGAATTTATGGACTCAATCAAAGACGACATCGTCCTTATTATTCCCAGCAATATCATGGAGAGGGCGCTAGAGAAGTACCTACGTCAACTCGATTCGAATTAACCTCAATTGAGGGAGACGGACGAGGCGCATACGCGAGTGGGGAGATCGCCAGCGTCCGCACAGTGTGGTGGTACTGGTACTCTTTTCTGGACAATGTAAATGACCATCTCGACTATTCATTTGAAGCACTGCTCCTGCGCTTGTTTACTAGCGAGTAGTTCGACGGTAAGGCACAGAATACCTATACAAAACGTACCCCTGTAGTTAAAACCCCTGAATAAATAATGTTTTCGAAGATAAAGTTAAATGTTTTCAGTATTGGTTGTTGTGATCATCATAGATGAGATATTCAAGTGAAATGAGTGGAAACTATCTGGAATGACATTTAAATAAAACAATTACGAAGGCACAGTAAATAATAAAATGCTTAGCTGTCAACTTGAAACCACTTTCCCCTTTAAAATATATGACTTTAGAAGTGACGTCAAATACTTAAGATAACCACTTGATTTCCACGACTGCCATATACGTATTACTTGCGTGTATTCATTCTTATCTCTTTGCCCGGAGCCACAATAACAATCAAGAAGATAAGATCTTTTAAAAAGTATGTTGATAGGAAGATATGAGGAAACCTTGCAGTAAAATATCTGTTAGTTCCGTGAAAAAAAATTACAATAAAGCACAAACACGAAACATAAAGACGACGATGAAGATATTACCGAAGTTAATTTGAAGTAAAGACACGCGTTGGCAGTTGACACTGAAGGATGGTATAAAGATATTGACGTTAAATAATTGATCAAAGTGCGTAATCTCCGTAAATACTAGAATTAAATGCGATTGAAAATCTAATTGAATTAACAAGGGCATCGAAATGCGGATCACGTCTAGGTAGCTGAGACTCAATTTCCTCGCTTTACATGCAAGGCATGACATTAGGCGTTTACTAAAGCACCGACGTCTTGTAGGTTCGGTTAATTTGCAAAATTAACTGACTCCTGTAATCAGTATGTAGCGGCGTGGGTAATAAGCATGTCGGCTAGCAAACGAGCCGAGCCGGTGATGGTTTCGCGGACCACCATCGGTGGATTTGAAGAGAAGAACGTCTCGAACACATTCATAGCATCCTTGTCAGTTTTATTAGCGAAATTATTAGACAATAACTAAAAATACATATTTTTAACCCCCGACGAAAAAAACGGAGGGGTGTTATAAGTTTGACGTGTGTGTGTGTGTGTGTGTGTGTGTGTGTGTGTGTCTGTCTGTGGCATCGTAGCTCCCAAACGGACGGACCGATTTGGATGCGGTTTTTTTTATTAGGAAGCTTGTTTAATCGGGATGGTTCTTAGCTATGTTTGTAATCAAGTAATCAAGTAATTAAGTAATAAAAAAATTAATTATGTTAAAAAGTGGACCGATTTTCATGCGGTTTTTTTAAAAAAGCTTTAAATAAAAGTTAAATTACAAATTTAAAAAACCCCCGACCCTTAAAAAGTCAAAAATAATTTTCGTTTACTCACTTAAAGGAGTCGGGGGACCGCTAAGTAAATAAAATATAATAACTCCGAGCTGCGCGGGAATTTACTTAGCGGTCTACCGACTCCTTTAAGTGAGTAAACGAAAATTATTTTTGACTTTTTAAGGGTCGGGGGTTTTTTAAATTTGTAATTTAACTTTTCCTAAATCAAGTCAAGTTATAACTTATATATAACTTAGAAAGTATGGATTAATTTTAAATTAGAAAATGTTAATAGTTTGATAAAATCAACAAAAATAACGTAAAATTACGCACGAATATCGACAAGTACCATTAGAAATATACAGTTTCGGTGAGAGTAAACTAATTTAATTAAATGGAACCTCTAATATCATACAAACAAGAATATTGACAATTAAACAATGCCATTCAATGGGCAACTTGACAAGTCCAACAATGACAAGTAACGTACAAACGCACTAGTCGCTCTGAACAACAAATAATGCACACGGATAGCGACAAACAAGAATACACTTTGAATTCTTAAATACTCCTTTGCTGGTACCCGTCACGCCGCAGACATAATTTATGTGAAAAATGTTGGCCACTGAACACGGGTGACTGTCGTGGACAACCAGCTTTAGCTATATATAACATACTAACTGCGCAGCGCAGTTTCATGGATTCTCTTGATGAGAGAAGAAAAAGTCACGACGCACGCGATCAAAGGAAATAAATAAAAAAAAAACAGCAGATCCATCCATTGAGTTTCTTGGACATGCATTATTCAAAGGGCTCTTTTTTCTAGACACAATCTAAAAAGGGTTTAGCGGAGTTAATATTATAGTTGACCACAATTTATACGCAGACGGTGTTTCGTATTTTCAATTAGTAGGAATTTAATTTATATAACATTTCTAAGTCCTCGAACCTGAGAATGATGAACAGGAAGCTCGACTAGAGAATGTTAATGTATGCAATTATGGTACACGATAGTACATATCTACCTATAGTACAGCACCGTGTTTAACCTGGTTCCGCTGCCTGCAGAGCAGACAGCCGTCAAGAAGATAAGAAGGGAAGTTGTGTGCACAGAAGTTGTTTGACTTAGATTACAAAGTTCGTGTCGGTGCGGGATGCTGCAACGCACGACAACCGCATTCGTTGCGTAAATAGGACGAGCCGGTCGGTACAATGAACGCACTCCACTTGCCTTGTTTCACACCTCGCGTGTTTACTTTACTAGCTCTGTCACCTTCGTGTGTACAATAAATTTCGTGATGAGCAGTGTGCGCAAGGTCTTACATATCATTAGCCATGATGGATCGCAGTGGTGTTGAAAGTCTTAGATAATCTTAAATTAAATCTTCCAGTACTTTAAACATGCTCCTTACAGTTGACACAATGGCAGTTATATCTATATCAACTTTGTCGAAGACAACATTGAGTCACCGAAAGAAGCAATTATCCTTATCTATCACTAACAATGAACGAGCCGATATCATCAACTTGTTTCCAACCGACTAAAACGGAAAAGGCATACTGACTCATATTTCGGTTTGAGTAAAGAAGAATTTGTTTTAACAATACGATTAAAAATGCATGTGGTCTATTCTGTTTACAGTGGTTTGCGTTTCGGGCAGGAGTCCAGTCAGTGGCGCTACAATAGGCGCGGTCGTAGATTCTTGTTAGTGAAACTGGGTATTGTTTGAAGTCTTGTTTGTGTGCTTATGGTGACATTGTTTGGTCTTCCATGTGTGGCCTGATGGCCTGGGTCGTTTCGATGCTTTTGTACAAACAATCAAAAGAAACAAATACATTTTATTTGCAATCGGTCGTTCGTAAAGTGACTAGATAGTTTAATTGGTCACATTTCCTAAATTCTGGACTTTCTCCAAGAGACGAACTCAATCCGCCCATCTGGCCGATCTCAGTTTTTTCAAAATTCTCCATAAATTCGACATTAACTGCCTAGGATTAGGCAATATTAACATTTGATTCAACTATAAGCGCGGGTATTTCGGGATATATGAGCGTTTGATGTTTGCTTTCATCGTTAGCTCGCCGTCTTCCCGTAGTACGTGTGAATTGGCAGGTCTCGTTTTGATCTAATTTTATGGGCAGCCGTTGCGGATAGATGTCGGTACAGACAGTCTCAACACATTTACGATCACAGCGCTAATAGGTTTAACTGAATTTTGCTTTAATTTGGTTGGGTCATAGCATAGTGGATGTGCGTTTGAAAGAAAATACAAACATACTGAAGTATTGCATTGACGTCGTTAGCAAGCAAGCTAACTACCTACGTAGGTAGGTACCATGATTTTATGAAGGAACGTGATTGCGTAAATAAATGACAATGGCAGCAATGCGAACATAGTTACGCCGGTGAGTAGGTATTGTAATTTTGATGGCGTTAATTTAATGCAAATAAGCAAAGGACTAAATACACGCATGTGGCTGTCAGCTATATTCATATTGCGTAGTTATTGCGATGGGCGCAAAGCCAAGCTATGTCATTTTGAGAATTGGGTCAGTGCAGACTGCTATGAGCATTTCGCGTAATGTTCGCAATTTATCGGTTCGTAAACCTATTAATCTGTGAATTATGTATGTTAGTCTAATAAATTCTAATATTCAGAAGTACAGCTTCACTAAATAAAGTAAAGTATAAACTAAGGCGTCACACAATTTTACGAAAGATGCGAGAACGTCTTTCGTGCCATCAATTTTTCGGTCCCGTCTCGTTGTACAGGACAGGATGCTCTGACAATACTTTCAAGTTTTTAGACCCCTGCGCGTCTCGGCATGACGCCAACGTTCCCCATTGTAACCTGTTCCACAATAGTACTTTTTGTAGTCTTCATAATAAAGATATTGGAAGGTGACATCGCCATGCGGACAGTTTTGCGCGCAGGCATTTTGTTTTTGGTACCAAAGTAGGTGCGATCTGTTTCAATTTAAACGTGCTTGAATTTTTAGGACATTGTTTTGAATGTAACGACTAATTTGTTCTGGCGAATAATTCTGATACAATTTGGTAAACATAGAGGTATTGAATCATGTTGGTCTTTCTAGTCGGATATTTGTTGGAATTACATTATTTTCTAGATCTAACTAGATATATCCATGTGAGCACAATTAATTATTCATTTATTTTATACGATTCAATAGTAAGATAAAGCGACAGTTTCAACATCTCCGTAACGTATAATAAAGCAGCATTAAAAACCTATGGCCGGACGGATGTTGCGGATTCAGTTTTTATACCATCCTCCGATGGTCTTAGGCTCTCATTATAAATAATAAGAGCCGGTAGGCCTTATTAAGCCAACTCTTCGACATGCAAAGTGTTGAAACCGAACAGCGGCACAAAATAACAACAAAACATCATTAGATGTTTCCAAACCGAAACTCGGCACAGCAATCCTTGTAAATAAAACTTCACTAAACCAGAAACAGACATTCACTTTGTTCACAGACCACATAAATCACAAAAGTTCGTAGGCTCAAGTGTTTTTATGATTGTTTATGTGCGCGCGACGCGCGTGTTTAGCGCGGGAAGGGCGCGCGAACGACCGCCTAACGCAACAGTTCAACGGACACTGAACTGACTGACTGACTGGCTGAATGGCTGGCTGGACTGAACGTTCGTTCGTTCGATGCGAGGGAGGGATGGAAGGAAGGACCAACCGCCCCGCCAGCCAAGCGTGCGAGCAAGCGAGTATAATATAGGCAGCAGCAATGCCAGAACGTGTCATAATTACAGTATTCATACAATAATTTGTTGGCCTACCCTACCATATAACCGTAGTGATATGCAAAACCACGGACGATAAATGTACCGTAAAAATTTCAAATTTAAATTTCCGCCAGAATGTGACACCTACATTACTACTACGATATCATTTATATTAGGAATTTGCGGAACTGCCTAAGGTTGCTCTAGCAATACTAACAATTCTATAATTCACATCAAAATTCGGTCTGCGGGAACATTCCAAGATAAATAACATGAAAACCAAAACCCGAAACCTTCTCATTTATCACCAATTGTTTTATTATTATCCTTGCTTCCTACAGGAACCAAATAGAATTAATGCACTTATTGAAAATGTACGTATCAGTATAATATGTATATGTTGTCCCGAACATTAAAAGATGTAAACTTAGGAGGCCTCTCCACCATACATTTTTTAAGGCCCGGGCAGCTCTTTAGTTTTACTATAATATCATACTATTACATATAATATAGTTTTACTATAATACTTGTACCATAATTTTGGGGTAAATCGTACATAATTCTGGCAACACAATATGGCAACGCTGGGTATAGCCATGTAATTAGCGGTCGGTGGTTGTAGTAAGGATGGTGGTGGTGTGTGGAACTGTGGACTCGGAAACGGGAGCTCCATTGTTTCAAACTTTAAACACAATCAGCTCCAAGCTCCAGCACCAAGCACACTGACAATATTATGGCCTACATAATATTGAATAAGGAAAGGAGAACGTGCAAAGAAACTACATAGTAAGAGACGAACTAGAGCGTCCATATACAGAGCTTGTTAGCAAGTCGAAGAACCTTACCTGGAATAACAATATAGTGATCACGATTTACCTTTACCTCTTGACTTGACCCGTCAAGTTCTAGTATTTTCTACGTAATTTTAGAAATTAGTACCTAATAAACCCAGCCGAAGTAAGTAAGTAGGTATGTAGGTATGTAATGAAAGGGTAAGAATGACAACGATCTAAAAAAAAAACGGTAAAGTGCGAGTCTTTTATTATTATTTAACGTGTTACTTTAGAGTTTGCACTAGAATCACACCAAATTTTGACGCTTAAGTGTATTACAGTTTTAACGATAAGTACAGGAAAAACAAAAAAAAACGTTGAAAAAACACGTTTCTTGCATGGGGACCCTAACCCCTCTTAATTTTTAACTTTTTGTGTTTTTTTATTATTTATTGTTAGTATATCCGCCATAATAACACATATTATGTGAACATTTCAACCGACTACCTATTACGGTTCAAAAAATACTGCCTTTTTAAAGGTAGGACAGACAGACTGACGGACAGACGGACGGACAGACGGTGTAGGCTTAGTAATAGGGTACCATACCATATGGATACATACAGAACCCTAAAAATATCTAACGGACATGGGCAAGAGTGAATACCTACCTACCTACCTACCCACTTACCAACCATTAAGTCTCACGGCTTCTTGAATTAGCGAAACTTGAAAACAAAGAAACTACCAGTCACAGTGACTATTCACTCTACAATCTGATTCTGATTAGAACTTAAACAAAGGTTTAACATTTTAACATTAAATACTATTCATTTGAACAAAGATTACCAACCATCATACATAACGAACCATGAGAGAAATATAATGCTGATAACTCCGCCCGCGGCATTTTCGGGTTCAGGCAAAGGTTTCTGACCTAAGTATGCTATATTTCCTTCACACATGAAAGAAAGAAAGACATAAAATAAATGTATTAATTAATGTATAAGAATTAAATTATGTATAATAATTACTCATTTATAAAAGACCTAGATCAGACATAGACCATACACGACGTCTTATAAATTTAATTGGGTACAAATAGCACATACAATAGGTACGTTGGTTCATTGGGCCTGTTTTATCGATACTAGTACGGCCGCTGCTCTGACGAATTCGCTTCCCTCATCCCTACTCATCCTGCTCGCCTTCGTTAAACCGGCCATACTATTCCGGAACACCCCTTTATAGTCGACAGAAAGGAGGACCCGAGACTGTACTTGAGGGGATATATGCGGGCAGGGAGAGCGTTCCATATAATGTGTGACTATTTGAAAAAATATTGTACCCACATATCTAAACTGTTGACAAGTAATGTAAATGACCAAATGTAACTTAATCATAATTTTTTTACGTGTGTGAAATTTTACTTTATGATAAATAAATACAATACAATACCATGTTTTCTGTATGTATTTTTTATTGCGGCCGAACCGGGTGTCTGTGCTTGAGGTCGGAGCCTCAGACGTAGCCAATTTCACCGCCGAGGAGGTGCCAGGCCGGCTCAAGGGCCGGCTTGAAGGTGGGTGGACTAAAGTCGCTGGGAAGACCAGTGGGTCGTAGTAATAGGGAAATGCGGGATGTATTCCACACCTTTGCAGTGCGACACAAGGATATTTGTATCAAACGAAAATTCTGTGATTTCAATTGACTACCTATTACTGTTCAAAAGATCAACTCTAGACGTAGACGGACGGACGGACGGACAGACGGCGTAGTCCGTATGAATACGGAACCCTAAAAACGTCACATTCTATAAATGAAAATATGGTCAGCAATTTTAAATATTATTTATTACAAACAGACAAACTGACGAGACGGTTAATACCCTTTTATTGCATGTAGGTGGTTGCCGGTCGTCACAATATGACGAACACATGGGCTGCTGTACACAGAGGGCCCAATTTACGAGTTAGTTAGTGTTATCAGACGGAAAACTAGTAATTATTGCCACTCTAAGTACTTGTGTAACAAACACACTATAAAGCTTGTTTAACTTGCTCTACTTCTGATTATAATTAATTGGTTCTGTAGTCATGCTCATAGTGTTTCTTCGAATCGTTAATACAAACAAATAAATACAACGAAGTTTCTAAGGGCGACCGTGTAACGTACATAACTCAAGAACCACTTTATCGATTTACATACGGTTTTCACTGTTACATTCTGTCACTTCTCAAGCTGGTTTTTTAGGCTTCAACTTAAATTCGTAACGCTACGTCATCGGCGGCCTGAGCTGTGAGAAAAAATTAACGCGGAGCGAAGCTGCGAGCAAAAGCTATAGTTAGATATATAACGAGATATACACGGTGTTGCAGTTGCCCCCGTAATATTTTTAACTGACATAAGGGGGTTATTCTATATGTGAAACTAAACAACTTGTATGAAGAAAAAAATTTTTTTAAAACAAAAAAATTTTTTTTTTCCATACAAATTTTAAATGCCTATTCTCAAAATGTATGGAGAAAAAACATTTTTTTTTCTTCAGATAAAAAAGTCGTAGAACAAAAGTTGTTCTATTTCACGTACAGAATCACCCGCTTTCGGGTTTTACGGTTGGGGTTGCAACACCGTGTATAAGTCGGTTAATTAAATGTAGGATTATCAACTACATAGTGGCGCCGACGGATTGCCTCGTTGCGCACCATAACGATAGTAGTCGATAGTGGACACCGGGTGGGTAAGCTCAAGTGACAGTGGGCTGGGCACGTCGGCCGAAGAGACGACGACCGTTAGTGTAACTGTCCTACACTGCGCGGCGGTGGACATGAAATCGAAGTGTGGGAAGGCCGCCCGGCAGGTGGGACGACGACAACAATTACGTAGGCCGAGAGCAGTGGCTCTGCCTGAAGGCGGGGCGAAGACTGAAGGAAAATTTGAGAGGCGTATGTCCAGCAGTGGACGCTTACATGTTGACTGACTGACTGACAAATATATCTTAATTTGAATGGCAGCTATGTCACGTAAGTAAAAAAACGTAAGCGACATCTGCAAAACACTCAAGTCAATAAAATATAGAGTTAAAATTTCGATTTGGTCAATATTAATTCAATATTAAATTATATGAGCACTTTGAGGCACTTTGGCAGCAGTCTTGAAACTTTTTTTTATTTTATTTTTATAGAAAGCCGGCACGGGTGGCTGTGCCCAAACATCAGACACAGCCAATAACTCCCCCTTCTCGCGAAACAACGCTCAACGCTAACCTATAAGTCGGACAAAAAGATAGTCGTCTATTTTTAACCCCCGACGAAAAAAACGGAGGGGTGTTATAAGTTTGACGTGTGTGTGTGTGTGTGTGTGTGTGTGTGTGTGTGTCTGTCTGTGGCATCGTAGCTCCCAAACGGATGGACCGATTTGGATGCGGTTTTTTTTATTAGGAAGCCTGTTTAATCGGGATGGTTCTTAGCTATGTTTGTAATCAAGTAATTAAGTAATTAAGTAATAAAAAAAATTATTATCTTCAAAAGTGGACCGATTTGCATGCGGTTTTTTTTAAAAAGCTTGAAATAAAAGTTAATTTACAAATTTAAAAAACCCCCGACTCTTAAAAAGTCAAAAATAATTTCCGTTTACTTACTTAAAGGAGTCGGGGGACCGCTAAGTAAATTAAATATAAAGACTCAAAAGTTGCGCGGGAATTTACTTAGCGGTCTACCGACTCCTTTAAGTAAGTAAAAGGAAATTATTTTTGACTTTTTAAGAGTCGGGGGTTTTTTATTAAGACGCCTTTTGAAGATCCCCAGGTTATAAGAACTAAATAGATAGAGAAAACACTCACCGGAAGACCGTTCCATATTTTCGCCGCACGACACAGGAGCGATTTCGAGAAACGATTTGTTCTCAGAAGTTTGGTGTCAACAACATACCTACGGATTTTTCGTCCGAGCGAGTCCGGCGGGTGTGGCCGTGGCGGATGGGGCCAGGAGGGATGAGGGAAGCCAATTCATCAGAGCACCTGCCATGGTAGTAAGTACCTATAAAGCAGGTTAAAGGAACCTATTGTTCGCCTGTGGCGCAATGATTCAAGTCCCTCTGTGAGCTTGAAATCACCAATTAGGCGGATGAGGATCTTACGTTAAATTTAGCATACGTATACTATAGATTGAAGAGAATGTTCACACATAGGTGTGTATTTTTAACCCCCGACGAAAAAAACGGAGGGGTGTTATAAGTTTGACGTGTGTGTGTGTGTGTGTGTGTGTGTGTGTGTGTGTCTGTCTGTGGCATCGTAGCTCCCAAACGGATGGACCGATTTGGATGCGGTTTTTTTTATTAGGAAGCCTGTTTAATCGGGATGGTTCTTAGCTATGTTTGTAATGAAGTAATTAAGTAATTAAGTAATAAAAAAAATTATTATCTTCAAAAGTGGACCGATTTGCATGCGGTTTTTTTTAAAAAGCTTGAAATAAAAGTTAAATTACAAATTTAAAAAACCCCCGACTCTTAAAAAGTCAAAAATAATTTCCGTTTACTTACTTAAAGGAGTCGGGGGACCGCTAAGTAAATTAAATATAAAGACTCAAAAGTTGCGCGGGAATTTACTTAGCGGTCTACCGACTCCTTTAAGTAAGTAAACGGAAATTATTTTTGACTTTTTAAGAGTCGGGGGTTTTTTAAATTTGTAATTTTTATGTTATTAATTAATGTTAGTAATTAATGTATGAAAGTGGGTGACCCAGAAGGGTTCCACCGATCATATGCTTTTGCATAACCAACCAATTTAATTCGAAATATATATATTTTTTCTTTTTTTTTTCAGGAAATAAACAGCACAAGTTATACAAATTATACACTTAGAATGAACACTTACGATGGCCTATTAAAGATTTCCATAAGGGATTACATTGATTACGGGCTAGGAAACAACATGGAAATATAAGAACAAATAATATAAAATCAAAATAAAATGTGGTTATGAATGCATGTGTGGTTTATTTAACTTATTCGCTCATCAATGTCTTTATAATCTCAATTCTGAATTTTGATCTAGATAGGTGAAAGATGTCAGTATCAGTAAATAGATCATTGAAGTGCAGATGCAATGTATGTAGATGCACGCTTTTGATGTTTATACATACGTAGGCAGAATTTTTGGATTTGATTGATTAATTATATCATTAATGGGTGATTGGTGGATCTGTTTTATTGACATTTTTTGAGTGGGAGTTAATTTAATCGATAACAAACTCACGCCGAAGGAACCAAGTAAGGATCGATACCATGTAGTAAAAAATATTGGAATAATATGCCACAGTTTATAGAATAATGATATACGAATCAAAATACGCAATAGGTAGATACACCAACACAATGACTTTGAATGATGCTTGTTAGTAAATAATAGAAATCAATTTATGCATTAAACACGATTAGCCATGCATGCATTCACAAATAAAGATATCAACGCAATACATTCCACGAGTATGAATCAAGATCTTAATTATTTATACAGCTTCATATCTGAATAAATTGTATGCTTATTGTACGAGACCAATGAATGAAAACGCAATGTTGAGATACCTTACCTTTGAAATATTTTGTTTGCATTGTCTTAAACATGTTAGACCATGTATGAAAAATTAAATGCTTCTGTAAATATATACCTATTTTCGAGGTATACTTATGAGTAATTTATGAAATAGTTTGAAGGAACACAAGAATTATTTATGATTCGAAAGTTATTAAAATATAAAAACTGTTTTCGGCGGAAATGGAACCTGTCCAATCATCATGTTGCGTGTCCCCAACCGAATTCCAAATTTGATCCTAGCTAAGACTTTCGGTCGTGGAAACGTGGAAACTCACACCAACGAAATTAGTCATGGGTTTCCAACGTTTTCGGCTGAAAGCCACTTTTGAAGTGTAAAAGTTCATGGGCCGGACTAGTCGATATTTTTTTTCATTTTGTCTAGTCCGACCACAAACGAAACAATGAGTTGACTTCAAAAATCATTAACAAGAACTGAAACGTATGAAACAAGATTTCAAGTAACCCATTTTCACCGTACAAAGATTTATCCTCTGGTGTTTCGACAAGGCGGAGTCCGGCGCGCAGTGGATGACCGTAGTATGGAGCCAGGAGTATTTTCGATAATTTTAGATGAGTATTTATTTTTCGTTATTATTTCAGAGAACTGCCAAGACATATACAGAGAAAAAATCATACCCGACAAGAACTTAAACCGGTACTCCTAAATATGAATGGTAATTGAGGAAGTTTTTTGCCAGTTTTGTTTACCAGCCAACACGCACCCTTCCTTCCGGTCGATGGTTTCCCTCAAAAATGTTTCCCTAACTGGTCTCATCTCAATCGACAGCCGTATAAATATTATTTCTACAGCTTTCACTTAGCGCTTGGAAGCGAAGCGACGACAGGATCTTTCTGCGAGGACTATCGGCGAATATATCGCTTGGCACCGCGACGCGCCGCCGCCGCGCCGCCGCCTCTGCCGCCGACGCAGAAGCTCCGTGCCAAATGCTTTGTGGAGTGTTTAGCGGGGGTGAATTTTGGTGCAGCACGGTGAATGCGGAGGTTGAATAGCATGTTTCGAAAGTTTTAGGGCTTCGTGCCAAAATGGTAAAAAATTAGATCACAGCGAGACTTCGATGTCTGCCCGCCCGCCTGTCTGTCTGTATGTTTACAGCCCCTTAACTTCTATAATGTAAGTTCTAGAACATTTACAATTCAGTACTTATGTATGTATTTTTTTTATATAGCCTTTATTCAGATCCATATTACAATTATATGAAAAACTATACATAGAAAACTTAAATTTAATGTAAAACTAAATCTAGTCTGTTATTTGAATTTTACTTATTTCCTGTAGATCTGTTTGCCAGTCGGCAAAGGCCTCCTCCAACCTTTTCCACTCATGTCTTTCTTGAGCCACACTTATGTATGTACTTACATAATTTTGTAACACACAATACTCCAGGGTCAATTACATAAAAACATGGTTTTGCCATAATAATTATGCCATGGCATAATTAGTTAAATTGAAAAAAAAAAAAAATTTTATATCAGATATTTAATCACTATTAATGTGGCATATCGTAGAAAAGCGATTTCATAAAGGATATCAAAAGTATTTATCATAATATTTTATGTTTATGTTAGTACTAAGCACGTACTCGCTTTATATATATTTTTAATCGCAAAAATTATGCGACATCATTCATGAAGGTGCAATAGATCAAAAATTTGGAGATAATATGTAACGGCCCGGTGGTGTAGTTGGTTATCGCGTTGGCGGCTCAAGCCAGAGACCCAGGTTCAAATCCTGGTCGGGATGTATTTTTTCCAATGATTTTCGATTTGCATTTTTCTAATTAAAAATATTTTTTTTAATTTGTTTTTATATTTTTCTTCAAAAAAAGTATCAAAAAAAGTATGCCTAGACCAAAATTTCAAATCTAGTCAGCGATTTGGGTGCGTGCTTTGCTCCTCCGACTGGCGCATAATATTATTTGACTTGCGCGCAGTTCTCCCTTGCTCGCTCGTGTAAACTAACAGAACTGCCAGCCAACTAACTGTCTAGCCAACACAAGCGATCATACAAAACAAACAAGTATAGTATAGTAGATCATCTTCAGTGAGGTTGAGAATGCATTATGTATTTCGCGGAGAGTAACTCGCACATACCCGTGAAATGATAAACAGGAAAGCTGACACGATAAGAAGATACACATGGACAGACAGCTATCTTCACGGAGACTGCGTGTAAGCATAATATATCCCTAATGTGTAACATGGAAGGAAGGCATAAATATATCTAGAAAAGGTATTAAAGGGCGGTAGTTGAAAATAATAGTCCCACTGCATATCTCTCTGTGCATGTCTTAAAAGGCGACTACGCGATAAGGACATGACGTGCTGAAGGGCGACATGCTTGCCAACTCCACCGAGTCATGCAGCAGTTGGGTCTTCGTAATTATGTTTTACAGTATTATGTTTTACTAGAGCTCTTAATTGGGCAACACTTTAGCGTAACCGGAATGACCTGAACTGAATTTACTTAGCCTATCATGTGTCACCTGTTAAATGTGCTTGTACTAAGTTTCATTGAATTCGGATGATCGGTTTAAGAGGTATGGAGGAACATACGTACATACAGAAAATATTTCTAAAAATTTCGTTTTAGTATCATACATAGAGTCTTTGTTTTAAACTTACTCCATGATCATCCCTTACAGATTTATTATTAGTATTGATTTATTTGAATCAGGAATGCCAATAGTTTACACGTCATGTCATATCACAAAATAAGATATAACAGCACAACGTAATGTGGTTGCACCGAGCATACAGACAGTCTGTATCCTCCTTGTGTAGTTGTGACAATGCTGCTTCTGGGTTTGTTTCCACGAAGGGAAGGTGATTCATTCTGTGTCCACTTTATTGTAAGAGGAAGCACTTACGTGTAATTAGCTAATGGGAAATATTGCAGTGAAATGAAAAGTAAATACTAAGTAAATGTTTTTAAAGAGAACGAACAACAAAAGGTTGTATGTATTTGGTATTCCAATAACCCATGATAAAGGTCTATCTACTCAAATGAAAATCGTAACAAAAGATGAAGACGACTAATCTTCGAAAACGAATAATAAACGAAAAAATAAACCGGCCAATTGCGAGTCGGACTCGCGCACCGAGGTTTCCGCACCACAAAAAAAAACATTGAAAAAAAACACGTTTCTTGTATGGGAACCCCCCTTAATTTTTAACTTTTTAATTTTTTTATTATTTGTTGTTATATCCACCATAATAAATAACACATATACTCTGAAAATTTCAACCGGCTACCTAGTACGGTTCCAAAGATACAGAAGTAGGACAGACGGACGGACAGACAGACAGACAGACAGACAGACAGACAGACAGACAGACGGCGTAGGCTTAGTAATAGGCTTCCGTACGGGATACGGAAAACTAACAAACCATTTTCAAAAGACAAATACAAAATAATTTTTAATGTAGATAGAAGTTGGCAAGTATAGTCTGCAAGCAAGACAGTACCTACCTAATAGGGTAGGCATCTAAGTTTGATGTTCAACTTTACTTTGTCTGCTTATTGCAATCAAGGGGGAAGACGGCCGCCGATCGCTGATCTGTGGCTTATTGAAATTTAGAATATTGAAAAATAAGAATTAAAAACTTTCCGCAAATAGAAAGACAAAGTTAATTAACAAAAAGGAAGATTTCGATCCAACCAAGTCACATACATCACGAGCAGAAAGCCAAGCTGCATCGAGAGCTGCATTCGATTCATTGAGGGCCATTTCTTTTTTTATTATTGTCGTTTACGAAATGCAACTCGACAAACGATGTTTAATGCATTCGGTCCGTTACAATTGCTAAAACAAACGGGCCCATTGTTAAATTACAAATGAAAAGAATTCAAAGAGGTATAAGTACTATTGTCATATATTACGCTTACACTACATACCCAAAACGCACACAATTTGCATCAGTTAGCTCCTAATACGCATGCTGATTATACACAATGTATAAAAACGTACCGTGAACCTTTCACCCAGCCTATGAGATAGGAGAAGAAACATTTTAAGGAAAAGAAATAATTATGGAGATAAATTATTATGTATATTTTAACTTTCGTGACGTTTCACTGTTTCTAAGTTAGGTCCCCGTCCCAAGCGTGCGTTAAAAAGCTTCGCTTAAAAAAATCATCTAAACGAAAAATGCTACGTAGATATTTTTACTCCAAATGACCGGCAATGCTCTACCTAGAGTAGCTAAAGAAGTCCACCGTGTGTCTCCCGGAATTGTGTGACACAGATAAACAGAAATAGCGCCTCTGTTTCTCATGAGATGTTTACGTTCGAATAAACGACGAACGAATCTCGCCCATTTTAAATATTAAAGTGACGCATGTTTTGTCTGTACAATACTTTCGAAATGAGCGAATCTTTCGTTCGTCGTTTGATGACAGCCCCTCAGTAATATAGAGGGCAACCTGGGTAGCACATGCTAAAGCATGTCCTTTTTATTGTCACTGACTGGATGTTTTCGACAAATGAAAAATCGTGTTCTTTCTTTATTAATATTTGTAATTCCATCTTCGTGCACACCACTTAACAACGTTCCACTAGCTCGACAAATTAAAGCCTCTTCTGTCCTATGGAGTTCTTTGTGACGTCTCGTATTTTTTCGCCTCCTCCGAATTCGATTGCTCATTCGAGAGCGTCTGAGCGAGCGCCGCCGTGCGCTCTGTGGAATACTAATCACGTTTGATTCAGCTGAGTTGCTGTTTTTTATTGTGGGGGTTAATTTGGCGGCATTTTAAGCAGTTTGTAGCCAAGTGCATCCTACGGACTACGGACCGTAAGTGCCAGACAGTAACTTGTCTTTGAAAGCGGAAAATAAAAAGTATTCGAAAGAATAAGAAAGTATTTTCCAAATTTAATCATTATTGACTTTTAGATAAATACTTAGTTTGGCTTTTAGCATAAGCAACCAAGGTTGTCAGTTTAGTATTCGTTGCGTTCCGTATGACTGTATAACGTAAAAGTATAACGTATATCGAACAAAAATAAAGTATGATACCTACTTTATCATAAAGTAGGTATGTATGGTTGGCCACCCAGAAGACTATTCATGGTCGATACCAGGAAATGTTTTTAAATTTAATATTTTCGCTAGGCGCGTTGCATCTTTTACATACATACAAACACACCACACTAAAGATAATGGAAGTTACACCACACGCTGAATCCCGAAAATCGGGGTAAGCAGATTAATCGGTGTTGTCCTGCAAGTAGGTGTTCTGTGCACCACACGCTGAATCCCGAAAATCGGGGTAAGCAGATTAATCGGTGTTGTCCTGCAAGAACTCTGGTAAATTACAGCACAACACGGACCACCACGTTTCGCAAAGTATTCGGATAAGATTCAATCGATCAAGCAGCAAGTAAGGTACGAAGACCCACCTGCTGTATGACTCGGTGGAAGTACCGTGCCAAGGTGAGAGATGGCGATCCTGTCGCCCTTTAGCACGGCATCTTGTCCTTATCCCTTAGTCGCCATTTACGACATGCATGGGGCGAGATGCAGTGGGGATATTATTTTTAAGTACCGGCCCCACACGGTGCATCTGCATCTTTTCTCCATACAAATATTTACTTGTACGCAACAAAATGTAAAAAACAATCGCTTGATCGAGCCTCAGCATGGCGATTATGAGAAGTACCGTACAGTACCCGGCAGTAAGTCGAGCTTTAGAAAGAGACAATCCGGTTGTAGACACAACTGGATTGTCTCTTTCTAAAGCTCGATGTTCATTACTTCCTGCCGGGTAAGTACTGCACATTCGACGATCGTCCGAGTCCGAAGTCCGAACGCAAGATTTATACGAACGACCATCGGTCGTTGCCTGATCGACCTAACGTACAAACATGAAAGTCACTTTTCTTCACCACGATCATGATCGTCAGAATCCCGTTGGCTGTTCCTGTCAAACAGCATCTCGTCTAATTACTCGCAGATGACTTGTCGATCATGCTATCATTGCGGCATTCGTCCAATGCAAGGTCCAAAGAACCACGCCGCCGCTGCTGCTCTGTTGCAGACCAAACGCAAATTTGCCGCAGTGAAGTTAGTTAAACCGTGATTAATAAACCCTGATGCCAAGCCATTCCAAGTTCAAATGAATGATGAGACTATACACTCCTCATATAAGCTAGTATCCAAGCCGCATCCAAATCGGTCCATTCGTGAGACCGATTGTTTTTATTACTTCATAATTACTTTATTACTTGATTACTAACATAGCTAAGAACCATCCGTATTAAAACAGCTTTCTAATCAAATAAAGCGCATCCAAATCGGTACATCCGTTTGGGAGCTACGATGCCACAGACAGACAGACGGAGGTGTCAGACTTATAACACGCTCCCTTTTGCGCTGGGGGAGGTTATTAAAAAGTCAAAAATAATTTCCGTTTACTTACTTAAAGGAGTCGGGAGACCGCTAAGTAAATTCCCGCGCAGCTCTGAGTTTTTATATTTTATTTACTTAGCGGTCCCCCGACTCCTTTAAGTAAGTAAACGGAAATTATTTTTGACTTTTTAAGGGTCGGGGGTTTTTTAAATTTGTAATTTAACGTTTATTTCAAGCTTTTTTAAAAAAAGCGCATGAAAATCCGTCCACTTTTTAAGATAATTAATTGTTTTATTACTTAATTACTTGATTACTTGATTACAAACATAGCTAAGAACCATCCCGATTAAACAAGCTTCCTATTAAAAAAAACCGCATCCAAATCGGTCCATCCGTTTGGGAGCTACGATGCCACAGACAGACACACACACACACACACACACACACACACACACACGTCAAACTTATAACACCCCTCCGTTTTTTTCGTCGGGGGTTAAAAATGAAGCTCCGGACTCGAACACCCAAGGCGAGTAAATTTCTCGCAGACAGGCCCGTCCGCAAAGACGAGTGCGCGCACACACCGTCCGAGTAGGCGAGAGTGTATTTCGAAAATGAGGCTCAGCTACACAGCCAACACGTCACAACCCTTCGCTCTGACCGACACAGCTTTGAAGTTAAGCTGTCTCCCCACCCCCACCGCTCTTCACTATTGTAAGAGAGTAGGATACAATAACGGCAAATCAAGCAGCGCCAGCAATCCGATCATTGGATTTTACTAGCTAAGGGACTGTGTGGCCCTTATACAGCTTCAAGTATTATTTATTACTCGCTATTGCCCGCGGCTTCGCTCGCGTGAAATTCATATTAAAAAAAAAGAAAGGATGTAAGCCCGCTACTGTACCTTTATTTCAGCGCGCGGAACAATTCGGTTTGTATGAGAGCTACATCTTGGCGTAACCGGAACATAATTTTATTTAACCTCTCCTGTGTCACGTATAGTTAAATATGCTTGTACTAAGTTTCATCTAATCCAGATGATTGGTTTAAGAGTTATGGAGGAATATACAGAAAACATTTATAAAAATAGTCGTTTTAGTAATCTAAACTACATCTAATTTCGTTTTAGTATCATACATAGAGTCTACAAATGCAATATGTCAAAAAAGAAAGTAAATTACTCCATGACCATCACTTAGAGATTAATTATTAATATTGATTGGTTTTACAAGCAGCGGATCTGTTTTCTGTGCTCTGACCTAAAAGTTTATTACTGCGAAGCTTTTAGGCGAATTTCACGTCGGTGTAGTAATAGCGGCCATCGGATTCGGTACAATACAAATAAGTAATATGGCGGATGCTTGGTATATTGGAAACGGTATTAACAGTTGGTGGAATAAGGCGAAAACCAATTAGTGGCATGCTACGGGTCTTGCTAGCGTGTTGAGTTATTTTATGGAGCAGACATGGTATTTTTAGAGATCTGTAACTTAACTAGGAATGTAGAAATCATTGGCGCCTCAGTGCTGTTGGTAGTAGTGGTATCAGAATGAAACAGCTCTAAAGACCTATGTAAGGCAAAATATATTGCTTTCTATACCGATCTCGCTTTTGAATATTGCTAATCCGCTAAAGCGAAACAACAGCTATGTTCATATGTAGAGATTTTTCTATACCTAGTTTAATTTTTATATATTTATTTTTCTTTATTTGTTCCAAAGAAAATTAAGTACTGGTTTTCCTCTCAGATCTACGGCACACACCAAATTCTATCGGCATGCTAAATTTCAATTTCCTTGTACTACTTTTCAAACAGAAGGGCGAATGAACGAATGAATAAGACAAGAAATCTCAACCGGGGTTTTTAAACTTATTCTGTTTTATTTTATTCGCATTTATTTTGTGTGAAACGTAAACTTACATTTTCAGATGTCTGTAAGTTCATCGAACTTTCAACACCAACAGTTTCGTCTCAAACTTACAAAAACAAAACACGATTTAATTCTTTTAGCTATAAAACACACAGAAAGACCACATCCGCACTCGCCAACAAGGCCATCAAAGAGCCCGAAAGACGTTAAAGTCCAGATCTGGCTGCTGGCCCGCTTCCCACAAACTTCCAGTGTCAGAGGAAAGTTCATAGTGGCAGTAGACATAAACGCTCAAAATGGTCGCAGCGATACGCGACATTCGCCCGACCATATCGGCCGATCCGATCCGGCCGGGGGCCATTCAGTAATTTCAAGACATGTTGTAATGTGTTCTCACATTATATATGTGAGAGTGATACAAATCTGAAAATTCAAATTTCGAACACTTCGAAATTTCGTGAAATCTAGTCATTTTGTTTGCTCCGGACCATCTGACCACCAAATCTCACCACTGGTGGTCAGTTGAGACGAAATATTTCCCACTTAATCACTGGTGGTGAAATTGGAAAAAAATTCTCCCAAGTGACCTCCAGTAGACAGATGGGAATTTTTTCGTGTCAACTTGCCACCGGTGGCCAATTGCCCCTTCAGACCATTTGACCACACCAGTGGTCTCGCACTATAGGTAATTCATCAATTGACTTAAGTGACTACCAGTGACAAAATAACACAATAGTATTCCCATGTCATCCACCTAGTTAAAATAGCGCAAAATAAAAAAAACATGTAGACTTCTTGAACGGTACCAGCAATTGACGCGTTTTTAATTAAAGATTTGAATATGTCTGAAATAAGTTTAATTTGTCTTTGTACTTCAAACAAAACTTTACAGCTTACTAAGTCTTATAAACTAAAGAACAAACAAGCTCTTTGTTATGCTCTTCAAAATTGTACACTTTTTGTGCACTTACTACATATCTATTTGTTGGTACACTTACATACTCGTATCTATTTTTATTGTTTAAAAATTTATGGTAAAATGTAATTCCGTTCGGCATTAGTAAGCAAATGGGCTTACTATCTCCAGACAGTGGCCGATAGTGATTTTATTTACCTTTAATTCTACCACAGGTTCACGGTTCATTTCATCACCAGTGGTGAAATGGGATAATTTTCACCACTGGTGGTGGTATGGGAATACCATTGTGTCATTTGACCACTGGTAGTCAGCTGAGAAACTGGCGTGCCAACTGACCACCAGTGGTAAGATTTGGTGGTCAGATGGTCCGGAGCCATTTTGTTATGTGAACGACTGGAACTATATCCGTTGTTCATGTACCTATCAGGGGTTAGTTCATGCAAAATAACGAACACTTTCGAAATTGGCATTCAGAACTATGTAACGTTCTGCACAAGATAATATAGAACGCATAATTACAAATTATCGAATCTTTTCTTCTTTTAATTTTCCACAATCTTAGACGTCTTATCTTTAGGTTTAGTTATGTTATTTCCAAACTAATTTATATTTAACTTCCTCTCCTTCAGAAATACTAATAAATAAAGCCCAGTTTCTACGGGCGCGACCGGCGACCGACCGCGTACCGTACGCCAACTCGAGAACCTATTTATCGATTTACTCGTACATAATTATATAGTTTTCACTGCTACATTCTGTCACTTCTAAAGATGGATTTAGGCTATAAATCATAACGCTACGTCATCAGCGGCCTGAGATGTGAGCAAAAAGTCAAGCGAAGCAAAGCCGCGGGCAAAAGCTATTCAATACAACATTTTCAGAAAATTACGTACCAAAGCTCGAAACTCTACATTTACGTACGCACGTAGGTTTCCTACTAGATAGCATTGCTTTGGATTGATTTGACTATCAACATTAATTGGTTTGGTATAAAAAGTGTAGTCAACAGGCGAAAAGCACATAGCAAGAAGTGTTGCCATCGCAGAATACACCGAGCTGGGAAATGTGTGTCAACCGCCACTCAACATAGGACAATACTGGCCAACAAACTATTTAGCCAAATATGGCGTGTGCACTCGAGAACGGCAAAATTTATGTGCAAAAGTAACATGAACATACGCCGCCGTGTTCAACATTAGGTAGTTTATATTTGTTGGTAAATGAAATCGTTTAACAGGTTTTAAATTGAATGTAAATAGGATGTTGTGTTAGTGGCAGACAACAAGACAATCACTTATTTAATTTGTTTCTTTTGGAGTCGTTTCCGAGAAACCAATTATATATAATATATATGTATACACATATATACAAGATTCGCTCACTTAAAGTAATAGGATACAGATCTTAGATAGATTAGATATGCATGTAACTATGGACAGTTTCATACCTAATAAAGAAAGCGAAGTTTCTACGGATGACATATCCCTATAACTCTAGTCTCTAGAACCACTTTATTGATTTATATACGGTTTTCACTGTTACATTCTGTCACTTCTCAAAATGGTTTTTAGGCTATACAACGCTACGTCATCGGCGGCCTGAGCTGTGAGCAAAAAGTCACGCGAAGCGTAGCCGCGGGCAAAAACTAATATAAGTATATTATGTATTGCAATTGAGAAATACAGATTTTGATACCCCCTGAAATATTCAACATGGTAACAAAATCAGCCTGTATAAGTAAGTAGGTATATTATTATTACTTTCATCTTAGTTAATGTCACCAGACCGGTAGAAAATGCTTATAGGCATTAACTCCTCCTATTGTAAACTTTTTTGTGTGCAATAAAGTACCTATATTATGTTATTTTTCAGGGCGACTAAGGGATAAGGACAAGATGACGTGCTAAAGGGCGGTAGGGTAGCCATCTCTCATCTTGGCACAGTCCTCCCACCGATTTATGCAGCAGGAGAGTCTTAGTGCGTTACTTGCTGCTTTATAGTATTTTGCCCAAATACTTTGCGAAACGTGGTGGTCGGTGTTGTGCTGTAATTTACCACAGTCCTTACGGCACAACAACGATTACTCTGCTCACCCCGATTGTTGAGATACAGCGTGTGGTGTGTGGCGGCACTACCGAAGGGAAGCACTGACATGGCACCTAGTTCACCAAGGTGTTATGAGCTGACATCACGGATGTTGTGTGATAGATATGTAGCCAACCGTGTCACTTTTCATAAAAAAAAATGTAATTTTTTTACATAGCTGTTCGATCGACGTTTCATTCAGTGCGGTGGTATAAATCCGGGCGGGTAAACCCTACCACCTAGTAAGGTAAGATCGGTAAGAAGGGAAGGGACCTACAGTTTTACGTGGAAACCGAACCACGGTCAGGTTCCCAACGGTCGAGCGGTCACCCATCCAATAACTGACCGCGTCCAGGTGTGCTTAACAACAGTCGACCGAGTCGCAACACGGAGCTACCGAGGCTGACAACACAAAAATATATTGAATAAAATATAGCACTTACCTTGTGATGATCATCTCCTTTGTGCGGTGTGGTGCGGCGTACGTTGACATCAATCGTTTATCGTCGGGTATTGTTTATATAATGATGCAAATTTTTAACCCCCGACAAAAAAAGAGGGGTGTTATAAGTTTAACGTGTGTGTGTATGTGTGTAAGGGTGTGTCGGTAGCATCGTAGCTTCCAAACGGACGGACCGATTTGGATGCGTTTTTTTATTAGAAAGTTGGTTTAATCGGGATGATTGTTAGCTATGTTTGTAATCAAGTAATCAAGTAATTAAGTAATCAACAAATTAATTATCTTAAAAAGTGGACCGATTAGCGTTTTTAAAAAACTTGAAATAAAAGTTAAATTTCAAATTTAAAAAACTTTATTTAATTAAAGGAGTCGGGGGACCGCTAAGTAAATAAAATATATCTCAGAGCAGCGCGGGGAATTTACTTAGCGGTCCCCCGACTCTTTTAATTAAGTAAACGGAAATTATTTTTGGATTTTTAAGGCCCCGACCCTTTTTTTAGCGAGGGTTTTTTAAATTTGTAATTTAACTATTATTCCTACTGCTCTTCTCCGTGTATTAGAAGTAAAAAATAATAATCATTAATCTTGACTAATTTCTGCATCTAATCTAGAAATATAGAGTTTGAATTGAATTGAACGTATAATTAAATAGTTATTATATATAATCAAATTTTCACTTAGGTAATATTTAATTATGCTTTATCTCCAATTCTCACACTACAAGTCTTTTGCTACTACCTAATTATATTTCTAACCTAACCTAACCTAACTATAATTCACCACACGTGTCACTCAAACATCCAAAGATTAATTTGAAGAAATCTTTGTAACAGATAAGTCCGTCTTTACACCTCATGTAAACTATTTTAAGCCCGCGGGCTGAGTGGGCTGTGGGCTGAGTTGACCAATGATTCTGTTGTTTCTTCAAAATGTGTTTGGAGCAATAAATAACATCATCATCCAGGTGAAAGAAAACATCACAAGGAAATAATATGGTCATACAACAGCAACCGCTAAGTATTCTTCTACAGAAGATTAGCTGGAAGAAATTACATTCCGCGGAAGTGACAACAAAAGCGAATAAAATACATGGGGGGTACTCACATTGGTGGTGAGTTGCGTGGTCAGGGTGTGAACCTTCTCCTTCGCGTCCGCGAGTTCTCTTCTCAGCTTCCGCACCTGTTAACAAACACCTGCTAGACACAATTCATGCTCCTACATCTATAATGTTGTAGCTTAGTTAGTAAGTGACGGTAAGTGGTACTTGTAAGCGTGCAGACCTATGATACATACGACGAAGCCGTCGACATCAGTAATGCTCACGAACCGTGCATTGTCGCAACAACAACAGTAACACTACCCTCGTGAGCTTGCCGCTCCTCAGCGCCTGCACTGGCTGCCAGGGACGAAGCCGTCGACGCCAGCGATGCTGACGACCCGTGCATTGTCGCAACAACAACAACAGTAACACTACCCTCGTGAGCTTGCCGCTCCTCAGCGCCTACTCCGGCTGCCAGGGAAAAAGCCGTCGACACCATCGATGCTGACGACCCGTGCATTGTCGCAACAACAACAGTAACACTACCCTCGTGAGCTTGCCGCTCGTCAGCGCCTGCTCCGGCTGACAGGGAAGAAGCCGTCGGCACCAGCGATGCTGACGACCCGTGCATTGTCGCAACAACAACAGTAACACTACCCTCGTGAGCTTGTTGCTCCTCAGCGTCTGCTCCGGCTGCCAGGGAAGAAGCCATCGACACCAGCGATGCTGACGACCCGTGTATTGTCGTAACAACAACAGTAACACTACCCTCGTGAGCTTGCCGCTCCTCAGCGCCTGCCCCGGCTGCCAGGGAAGAAGCCGGCGACACCATCGAGGCTGACGACTCGTGCATTGTCGCAACAAAAACAATAAAAGTAATACCAACCTCGTGAGCTTGCCGCTCCTCAGCGCCTGCGCTGGCTGCCAGGGACGAAGCCGTTGACACCAGCGATGCTGACGACCCGTGCACTGTCGCAAAAACAAGCAAATTATTTCCATATGAAAGGCATACTGCACTCATGGAATATCAACCATAATAGGACTGAAACAATGTTGTAATGTATTAAAATGTATGGGAATGTATCCAAAATTATGAGGACGTATGTAAGGTCAAACGCATGGGAAACCCAAGAACCAATAAAGAATGCGTTGATCGCAAGAATGCAGCGAAGAAGGCAAGGGTAACCCGTTTCTGTGAAGAAGGCAAGGGTGCATAACTGGGTCATAAGTCGTGACTAATACTAGGTACAGAACAGGGGCATAAGAACTGCCAAAATCAGGATCGCACATGTGGGTTGTGATGGGATGTGTGAGGCCCACATTCTATTCCTAACCTGAATTGTAAACCTGGGATCATTTTAAAAGGGATGCGACGACTCTTGTCAGGCCGGCATAGCATTCTCAATTCCCGGGTCAAACACCATGCGCATTATTAGCCACCTAGGAACGGGCGGACGGACGATGCCGAATGCCTTGGTTTCTGTATAAAAAATGGTATTCCATAGAGCAAGCTCAAAAGTTGTGGTAGTTTAGTGAAAATTAAATACCTAATAATAGATATGTGCTGAAACCTCAGAGTAAAACAATAAAAAAGAAGGGTTTTTTACTCTGAGGCTGACTGACACCCACCATCGTCATTCTTCTTAGCGTAGTGGTGTGAGTGCCGCGGTGTGTGCGGCGCGTGTAGCACTCCGCCAGCTTGGTGCTGGTGCGTGGGACTTAGCGCCGAGCGTGGGGATGGTGACGGAGGCTCGGATACACCGTAGTTTAGACCTACGGAAGAAAAGAAAACTGCTGTATAATGTTTCTCTTTAATGAACATTTATTGGGTTTATATGTAAAATACTTCCTGTTGAGATACCTAGTGTGGCGACTTTCTGTGTTGCTAATTAGTATTTATTATGCTCAGCGTCGAAAATGTGTTAAGTTGTTGTAGGAAAGTATGGCATCTGACATTTAATCGTTAAGCGCCATCTCACGGCGCTGGTATGAACCTTTGTTGTCTCTACAGCGCGAAGCGTTAAGCTCTGGTTATCGATTTGCACGCTGTGTCTAGAGGTCTCCCCAGTAGCTAAAGCATATAGATAGGTAGAGTCTTCAAGGAATAGAACTTCCATGATTTGCACTAAACTCGTACTTAACGACACGAATGAAGAGAATCATGGCACCTATGTAGTTTCGAGGGGAATAAATAGCAATGGGCTGACACAAGTAGTGAAATGGCATAGCCAGGTTCTTAGATAAATATAAACCAGGTTCGGGTTTCTCAAAACAAACAGAGAAATACTACAATGGCAGCCTTGAAAGCATCATACAAAATGTGGATCTGGGTAATCAGCTTGGTAATGAGCAATATCCTAGCCAAAGAATGGCCAAAGCAGACTACATAGTTTATGAGTTTTGATGCGAAGCTAAACGTATTGTTGCAGGTGTACTAAATAAGTGGCCAAAACTCTTATTCCTTCTTCTACTACTTCAAAGGTTTTCGCCTTCTTTTGGAAAAAAAAATTCTGATTTCCCGTAAAAACTATAGCTGTTTGCTGAATACTAATACCTACCACTGATCAGATGGCGAAATATTAGGTAACTTGTAAATGATTACCTTGACCTCCCGGACCGTACTGAACGGGCAGGCAATAATACGGCTCGTAGTCACTCTCAGAAGACCTCTGCAGCATCGAAGGGTACAGTTTCTCCGACTTGGTCGACCTGCGATCAAGACGTCACATCACCGAGAAGCTACAACTAGATCATATCTCAAATCTGCACATCTGCAGAGTATTTGTTTGCTAAACGTTGGACTGTAGCTTGTATTCCATATGCAGCATGGGGTAGTCTGGATTTCAGACGACAATATTTACGACAGTCAATATATCAGATTGAGGATCAAACGTATGTTCAGCAAACCTGGTAATGGTAAGTATAATTGCCAGTACTGATTAAAATATGAGCATATTGGAATATGTAAAGTTACAGTGCACATTTTGTTTGAAGACACGTAGACAAATGTAAGGATATGCTTAAGCGAAGAGCACCGCACGACATGGCACATTTTCACAGCACATTGGTACAATAAGCGGCAAATTATTGAATATAGGATCTATTTAAATTACGGCGTGGACAAATGTTATGGACAATAGAATAACATTAGTTAAATAAAATGTTAAATCACACAGAAAAAATATGCAAGAGGTAGATATAAAACAAGACAGTTAAATGTGCACGATATCAAATTTTCTTCAAATGTTTCATATTTTTATATCATTCATTAGCAAACTCATATAAGGTACGTCCTATTGGTTTACGACTTTAAACGTAAGCTGAAAGATTTGTGTTTTTAAAAGAGTGTAAGCGTTCAATGAAATTCGTTTGTGTGACAATGATCTATAAAGTGTGATTAAACTTAAAGAGCTGAATAATTGAACTTTTTTTATTGAAATTTGATTTGAGTCATCCATCATATTTTGTAGTTGACACAGTAAACATAAAGAAAATATAGGTTTATAAAAAAAATTATAGGCAAATAAGTACTTAAAGGTGCGTAACCAAATACGTTGTTTGTGAGTTTAAATGTAAAAACAATTAAATATAACTGCGACAGAGCGTTCAAACAGAATCAAACAATATTGTAAATATTATGTTGTTTAATTTGAAAGCAGTGCTGATTTTCTGTCATGCAATACACAAATACAGTAAGAAGCGTGCCACCTCGATATATTGAAGCAAATCACACTTCCGGTAGTGAAGATTCATACCTTGGGAATGTCCTATCTCTGAGGTAGCTATAAACCAAATGTCTCGTGTCAGTGTGGGTCGTGGGAGTTTTGTATTTCTCATACCAATACTATAGAAGATATGTTGGCCTGTGCCATTTCTGTAGGGAAAGGGTGTAGAGAGAGTAACATTTTTTACGCTAACTTTAGCTTGGCATGGCATTAACATTGTTATACATACCTTCTCAGCGTATGGTAATGTTACACATTCAATAATAAAAGGAGGTGATTATGTACCTATTGGAAATGGTTTTTACCTTCATGTTATTTATTTAAAAAAATATATAAATAAAAAGTGAAAGATGATTTCGTAAAAATTAAACTAAATATTGTCAAAAACTTATTTTTAATATAAAAATAAGTTTTGCCGTTTTAGATACATAATCACCGTAATTCAACCAAAATTAAATAAAAAATAAAAATAAAATTAAACCTGTCTATAGAATATGAATATGAATATGACTATGCTATGACATGACAATGGAATGATCAAATGCATTCGGTGACAAGCATCATGACTTTCATGCCAGAAGGCATTAGGGTGATTATGACTGATTTTGAAATGTATGAATAAACTAAACTCTACACTACTCATTCTAAAACCCAAGCTCCTAAAGAGACAGTCTCGACTGTTGGTCTGCAAAACACCATTCTGATATTTTAAGCAGAAATGTATAAGGCAACTTGGCTGATTTAAAATTGTTTGGTGTGAATCAACGAATTATTATCAAAGAAGGAACTCTCACTTCTTCGAAAAATATGCAACTGAATTAAAAAATGAAATAAAATTTAAAGACGCATTCGCTCCATTTTTACCCGACTGAGCGAAGGAAAAAGGATCTTTTTTATCTACGTTATGGCGGCGAAAGGGGGCTCTTAATATTGGTTTCTACAACCTCCAAAACGAACTCCATCCATACATACCTTCCCCTCCCAAACCGTCAAATTCCCTCCTCAGAACTAACCTAATGCTGTTACTCCGGTTGAGTCGGGCTCCTTGCTCGCGCTGATGTATGAGCTTATTGTGTGTGAGTGAGCTGCGGTGGTGGTGCGACGGGGAGGGGGGGTGGTTGTGCGTCTGCGCCGAGTGCAGGGAGGTGAGGGACTCCATCGACTCGCCCTCCGAGAGGCGACCGCTCGCCGAGTATGTGTTGCTGGAATGGAGATGAGATGACGGCTCACAGGCGGGTGGGGTTGGCAGGTCGAAAGATAAACATTGCCAGTGCGAAAGGTAAAAATTTCCAGTGCGAAAGGTATAAATTGCCAGGCCAAAAGATAAAAATTGCCAGGTCAAAAGGTAAAAATTTCCAGATCGGAAAGTAAAACTATTGGGGAGATTTCGGTGAAAAGTTCTGGATTACTAAAAATCTGGATTCTGGATTACTATAAATCTGAATTAAATATAAATCTGAAAAATCTGATAAATCTAAAAAAATTAAATAATAATATAAATCTGAAATCTGGATTACTATAAATCGGCCGCTCCGTAGGAGAAGGGTTAAAGATGGAAAAATCCGTATAATTTCAGCATAACGTTTGATTGTGATTCTGAGTCTGCTCTGAGTACGGATATGAGGGCCACCGGCGACCTTTGAGAGAAGACCGCTCGCTCGTGTATTATGTTACTGGAACGAAGAACGAAGAACAAAGACAACGCGGAAGGCATGTGGCGTTACCAGGTTGAGAGGTAAACATTGCCTTCTCAAAATGTTAATATTTCCAG
Organism: Nematopogon swammerdamellus; assembly: GCA_946902875.1. Classification (NCBI taxonomy): domain Eukaryota; kingdom Metazoa; phylum Arthropoda; class Insecta; order Lepidoptera; family Adelidae; genus Nematopogon; species Nematopogon swammerdamellus. The sequence continues at coordinate 6,892,884 of OX336336.1, read as the reverse complement.
GTCGTAAGGTAATAATTGCTAAGTCCAAAGGTAAAACAATTGGGGATATTTCTATTAAAATTCCTGGAATAGCACATTGAAGATTCGAAAATCCGAACTTAGAAGCCATGATGAAATCCAGATAAAAAGTGTACGAATTAAACTGTACATACACGGACTGACGGGGAATGTCTATATGCAGGTGAAAGGAAATAATCCACAGCCATATTTTGACAAAACTGACTACAAAACTTACAACAAACAGTAACTATACAAGTTATGATTTTGAGACAGGATGTTGAAATGAAGATAATGCAAGAAATATGTCTCGCGAATGGGTGAAATGGAAGAATAAGCTTTACTGATCCATAATATAAATGCAAACATTTGCATAGTTAAATGTTTGTGATGATGATGAATTTGTGATTACTTATGAATGTCGATGAATAATGGTTTTGTATAAATATGCACAAGTTATAAACTCACAAAATCAAGGATATCAAACTGGGGCATATATTCCTATTGTTAGAAGTTCAAGCAGCAACACACTGTAGGTATGTACATTGAAATAAGATTGACGATTGATTACCTGTGCCTCAGCCACGGAGCGTATGGGATGCCGTAGTCAGACTTGACTTCGGAGTAGGTCTGTGTATCGGAAAGACTTCCGTCGCTAATCTTGAGACCACCTCGAGGAGTTATCCTAGGAAACAGTTCAGTAAATAAAAAAAAATGACATTTCACTATTAAAAAGGTCAGGTATTAAGTATACAGTACCGTAAACCGACGAGCGTTTATAAAAAACACGAGTGTGGAAGAGGCGTCAAAGTTTAACAAGGACCGTATGGCATGTGGTCATTAATTATTGACCCTATAACCCTAGCACGTGGTGATCCGTTGTCTCTGCATATCATACATACAGACATACATACATACCAAACGCTGTATCCCGACAATCGAGGTAAGCAGAGTAATCGATGTTGTGCTTCAAGAACTATGGTAAATTACAGCACAGCACCGACCACCACGTTTAGCAAAGTATTAGGATCAAGATAACTATCAAGCAGCAAGTAAGCACGAAAACTCAACCTGCTGCATGACTCGGTGAAAGGACTATGCCAAGGTGAGAGGTGGCTATCCTGTCGCCCTTTAGCATGGCATTTCGTCCAAGTGCCGGCCCCACACGGTACACTACACGGTGTCTACATATCACTTTAGGATAAAGGTGTGACGTATGTAATTTGTGCGCCGTTTATACGCCGTAAGGCATGAAACTTGCCTGTTGTAACCTTTATTAAACTATTGTATTGTCGCCTATTTATTATATAATGAAGTATATTTAGATTTTTTATTTATTTTAATAGATTTTACTTATGAAGTAAGTACAAAAGGTTTATAGAAAAAAGTGCTGAATTGTTTTTCATTTATCAAGGAGCAGGCACACACTTTTTGTTTTTATTTGATGCTTTTATTTACAAATTTTATTCACGTGGTAATATTGAGCTAACCGTTCGTAAACTGATGGTACCGAGTGTTCCCACGAAGCTCACTTTCCGTACTAACCATATGTCACCTACCTACATACTATATTATTTACTCTGACAACATGACAGCTGGACGTGGATAAAAATATCAAAGTGTTCTGTTATTTGAAAGATAAGATTCAGAATGCACACATGACGGTTATTTATGTATTTCAAACGTGTCTGTATTTAGAATTAATTTTAGAATTTAAAATAGGTAAATGTTAGTTGTGTTGTTGTTTTGTTCCTAAAATACATTGTACCATAAATTTTATGGTTTACATTTAATGTTTTATTTAATAAATTATTTGAGGCATGATTTAATATTTAATTGTGGAACAATAATTTTGTTAATAAACAAACCTGAAAGAGTGTGTCATTGTTAAACAAATTGTTTTAACTCATAAACCGAACACAAAAAATCCACAACGTCCATAGCACATTACTTAATAACATTTTATATAAAAACAAACACTCAGAAAACTATTAAATCGAAACGATAGCACCAGATCATTTGTAAGACAACTGAGTTGTACAAATATGTTTTCAGAACTATTTAATAGCTGGAGTTGTGAGGAACAATAATTAATTGAGGTTTCTTGTGTCGTGGTCCGTACTTGGGTTGTGCAAGTACAAGTACACAAGTACAAGACACAAGTGCACACACAAGTACAAGTTGTGCAAATACGATGATGCCATTATCAAAATTATTTCATGTCGATCATTTGGTCGTATAGGTTTTCATTGGTTTTTCGTTCGACATTCTCAGTGATAATTAACTTTAAAAATTGTTTATACAAATTAAAAGAAGAACCTACAGATTGTAGCATGAAAGGTAAACAATACAATAAAAAAAAGGTCAGCAGCTTCTCTCTGAGCACGAAATAAAACGTTAATTTTTTTTCGTAATAAACACAATAAGCGCGAAATATGGCGCCGAGCCACCCATACAGCGCACACGAAGATTCGGCCGCATGGGGGGGGGGGGGGGGGGGGGGGGGGGTTGCGAATGCCATGCCGGCCTGACATTAAACTACAATATAGTGTATTAATGAAGTATATTTAGATTTTTTATTTATTTTATTAAATTTTACTTATGAAGTACCTAGGTACAATTTACTTGTTTATTGTTAGAAAAGCCTGTTGTTGCGTTGCAAAATATCTCACCGACTTCGTAAGATTTTTTTTCACTAAGATGTACAACTAAAATACAACCCTGGACACTATTTTACTTTAGTAGTTGGTAAGAAAGATTCGACAGAATTACCACCATCTCTTTCCTTCTTCCCAAACTGTGCATATTCTGCCTCTCTTTATAACATTTTAATTGTTTGAGTCAGACGCGTAATTGACCCCATAATTTTTAAACGGAGTCGTCGAGTGCTCATATTATCTATTCTATTCTGGAGATAATAGCCAGCCACATGTCAGTCAGTGTATGTATCCACTACTGGACATACACCTCTCCAATCTTTCTCCAATCCTCCCGCCCTGCAGCGGTACGGAGCCACTGAATACCTCCGACGTACTTAAGACGAGACAAAGGTTAACTTTTTCCATACAAAATTGTCTTTCGGCATTTATGTTTTCTAGCCCCTTAAACCTTATCCGATTTTACAAGTTTTTTTCTTGTCTTAAGGACAGTCCAATCTACGTTCCTGTCATTTTTTTGTTTAAATGAAATATACTTACAACGCCGGAGCTAAAAATTTATATTTCGACCGAAAACATTTGAATTTTTAATTTCTTGATGTCATGAAGTTCATTATGCTTTATTGAGTCATCATCACTTTAGATATTCAGATTCGACTGTCCCGATTACAACAAAAGAAGAATTGTAAAAATCTAATGAGGTTTAGGGGGGTAAAAAACATAAATGCCGAAAGACGATTTTGTATGGAGAAAGTTAACTTCCGTCTCGTCTTAACGTTGTTGTCGTCCCACCTGGCGGGTGCTCTTCCGAGTCCCACCGTTCGTTTCCGTATCCACAGCCACATACACCACGAACACGGCCGGTTCGATAACAAGTTGAGTTTTGTATTTCAGTCTAGGACATATTTATTCTTCACTGGGTTTTTCCCGCCGCTTCGCTCGCGTAAAATTCGTATTTCAAAAGAAGAAAGTAAGTCATTAAGGACGTGGTCGAAGGTCGAGCTGCGTTCAGGTTAATGATAAAGCTACTTGAATAAAGTATGTATCTAAGGGGATGCCGAAGGCCGAGCTCCTTTCAAGTAAACGCTGTTCGTTGGAAATCGACTTCTAGTAGCAATAAGTATTTTTATGTCGCGCTCCGGTTTGCATTTTATATTGTATGATATGATGGTGATTGATGATACCGTGTGGGGCCGGTACTTGAAAATAGTAGTCCCACTGTATTTCTCCCCGTGCATGTCGTCAAAGGCGACTAAGGTATAAGGACAAGATGACGTGCTAAAGGGCGACAGGTTAGCCACATCTAACTTTGACACGGTTCTTCCACCGAGTCAAGCAGCAGGTGGGTTTTCGTGTTTTACTTCCTGCTTGATAGTTATCTTGTATTAATACCCTACTTTGCTAGACGTGGTGGTCGGTGTCTGCTCACTCGATTATCGGAATATAGCGTGGGTATGTACATGTATGTATTTTTTTTATGGATAGCGCGACATGTGGCATCTTTTCACCTACAAGTAGGTGTCTAACGATGCCCATGTGTCTGTGATGCACGGGGATTGCGAATGCCATACCGACCTGACAGGAGCCTTTTCACGCTCATTTTGAAAAACCCCGTTTTACAAGCTACTCGTAGTTTGATTTATGTTTCATACTTTACCGTGTGGGGCCGGTACTTAAAAAGAATAGCCCCACTGCATCTCTCCCCGTGCATGTCGTAAGAGGCGACTAAGGGATAAGGACAAGATACTGCGCTAAAGGGCGACAGGACAGCCAGTTCTCACCTTGGCGCAGTCCTTCCACCTATTCATGTAGCAGGTGGGTTCTTCGTGCCTTACTTGCTGCTTGATAGTTGTCTTGTCCGTATACTTTGCTAAGCGTGGTGGTCGGTGTTGTGCTGTAATTTACCAGAGTCCTTATAGCACAACACCGATTACTCTGCTTACCCTGATTGTCGGGATACAGCGTGTTTTACGTATGTATGTATGTTTCATACTCTACCAAGACTACAGAATGCGTCAGCCGATACATACCTGTGGTGATGGAACAGGGCGGCAAACTCATGCGTGCCGGGTTTGGGCAGTGACTGGGAGCCCAGGAGCCGTTCTCGCACTGATGCGGACAGCTGTGCCGCCGCCGCGCCGCCCAGCGAGTACGACTTTGGACCGATGCCGTTTTCTGTAAGACCAATTTAGTGGTACAAATTAGTTTCTTCTTTTTTTTTTTTTTTTATGGAAACTGACACGGTTGGCTTACATCACCTACAACATCCGTGATGTCAGCCCATAACACCGGATGAACTTGGTGCCACGTCAGTGATTCCCTTCGGTCGTGCCGGCTACACTGAACTGGACGGAAAACAAAAACTATTTACATAGCCGTTTCGACCGACCTTTCATTCAGTGCGGTGGTACCAACCCGGGCGGGTTAAACCCTACCACCTAGTAATATAAGAAGGGAGTCATATCCCTTAGTCGCCTTTTACGACATACACGGTCACAAGTTCTTCTTTACAAGTTTTTTAGGTTTCCGTATACGTACGGAAGCCTATTACTAAGCTCCAGTTCAGTGTAACCGGCACGACCGAAGGAAAGCACTGACATGTCACCTAGTTCACTAAGGTGTTATGGGCTAACATCTCGGATGTTGTAGGTAGGTGATGTATGCAAACGTGTCAGTTTCCATAAAAACTTTTGTGCTTTCTATAAAAAAAATGGCCAAGTGCGAGTCGGACTCGCGCACCGAGGTTGCCGCACCGGAAAAAACACACTGAAAGAAAGACATTTCTTGTACGGGAACCCCCTTAATTTTTTACTTTTTCTATTTTTTAGGGGGTTTGTTGTTATATCCGCCATAATAAGTAATAATAACACATATTCTGTGATAATTTCAACCGGCTACCTATTACGGTTCCAAAAATACAGCACTCGAGACAGACAGACAGACAGACAGACGGCGTAGGCTTAATAATAGGCTTCCGTACGAGATACGGAAACCTAAAAAAACCGAATGTAGCCATACTAACTATGAATTTGTAGATCTTGAGTGCATGTCTGCGTGCCGCCGGAGACTTTGACCTTAGTCCTCGGTACTGCAGACACCTGCGCAGTTCTACCTCCTGTAAATAAGAACAAACATTTCACTATATATATATATATAGGTACAACTGTCACGGGACTGTGATCTGTACATTCTCTGAGAAACTGCTGGGATAAATGTAGCAATACGAATTATTTTTATGTATCCTTATAAAATGGCAGTGGGTTGGGCACGTTAGCCGCCGAGAAGACGACCGTTGGAGTTAACGGATCCTACAGTGGCGGCTGTGGACAGGGAAACGGAGTGTGGGAAGGAAGACCACCCGCCAGATCGAACGACGACATAAAGTACGTCGGACGGAGGCCGGAGGCAATCAGTGGTTCCGTACCACTGAAGGCTGGGGAGGACTTGAGAAAGATTGGAGAGGCGTATTTCCAGCACTGGACACATAAACGCTGACTGGTTGATTGACTGGCATGCCTTGCAACAGGTTGCCTAAAAATCTAGGCAGGTAGGAAATAAGGAGCCATTTGGAAAAACAACCAATGTCACTTTCGACAAACTTTCCAGGAGAGAGAAAAAAAATTGTAAAATGGGCATACATGACATTTTTTTAATTACTATATTTATTTCGATAAGAGCAATTAAAGGTCTTTCAGCATAAGTTAAACAATGACCAATAAATTTTATAAGTAAATAGCTATATTTGTGTCAGTGGAGTTTGGTTATTTCTCCCATAATCCACTTCGACATTGGTTGTTCTTCCAATACTACCCGGATTTCTCTGGCTATTTTAACCATGACACTGGTTGTTTTTACTTAGTTTCGTTTTACCAACCGATAGTCCGACAGATAAGGAATTCATAGAGCGAAAAAAAAACTGATCGGCCAAAAATTTACATTGGTTGTTTTTCCAAATGACTCCTCAAATATTTAGCTGGTAGACTTAACCCCGTTACGATATATTCTACGGATATATTATGTAGATACGATGTTTCGGTCGGAACTGAGTGCCTTGTGGTTATAAGTACCAGCTAGGTACACTATTTATTTTTCATAGGCCGGTCGACCGACCTTCTTTCGGAGTGGTCATTACGGGCGGGTTTTACCTTGAATGAACAGTTTAAATCTTACACCAAATGACGTAAGAGAAAGGACCTAATAAGTACATTTTTCTTAGGATTATGAATCATGAATCGACTTCCGGTCATGACGAACATTTTGTACTTATACTTATCAAACTCGGAATGAAAAAATGTAACATAAAGAAAGAACTGCCTTCCGGCGAGTGTGTTTCCCGAATCCTTTAACCTGGGTCATATTAACAGGCTAGACAGCCAAGCAACAGTCCGCAAATCTGCTGGCTTGGTTTGGTGGCTCTGAGCTGTTTTCGCGAGGAGAGGTGATTTTGGCTCTGTCGATTGCACCGTTCGCGTTGGTCTCTCGGCACAGCCAATCATGTTGGTTTACATAAAAAAAAATCGAACCCACTCCGGATGCGAGGCTATAAAGAATGAGGCATTTAAGCCTCTACTCCTCGGGTCATCTGTACCGTAGGATTGATGCAGACATATGAAAAGTTAAAGATAAGTATAGGGAATGTTCTAGATTTTCAATCTACAGGATTATCTTTAGTGAACCAAAACGTTGAAACAACAAGTTTCTTAACTTCGCTCGATGGAAAAACAATTCAAATATTCCTCTATTTTTACAGCAATTTCTATTGTAAAAATATAATGAATTAATGTACCTACATTTTTTATAATTTTTCTCCAAATACAATTTTATATTCTTTAGTGAACCATAATTTTAAAAAGTCGCAAAGCTAAAATTGCGCCCCTGTCCCCGCTCCCAATTCCGCTGGGCTTGAATAACTTTGTTTTTGGTAATTAAATAGAGAAGTAGTTCCACACCATGAGATGCTTGCGCGCCCGAGGCGCCTCCGTTGTGCGCGGCTCCCTGCGGTACCCCGTTCTGCCGCTTAACGTAGCCGAAGCTCTGCGGCACCTTCGCCTTGCCGGAGGAGCAGGTGCTGCCGCCTCCGCTGGACACGCTCGACGGCCGGGACGACGCGCCGCCGACACCGGCGCTTGCGCCGCTGGGGGACTGCAACTGTAACATTGGGGTATTTCAAAGCAGTCCACGGTCAAAGAAAGATGCTCTAGCGGTTAGATATGAGAACACTTTCGTCTACCTACATCCGCAGGAAAATGAGGTTCACCTGAACGCCACGAGATGGCACTAATAGACCGCCATACACACTTACATCGCCGTAGCGAAAGTTTATAGTTTACATGCGTATGTAGGCGGATGAAATTCAATGGACAATAAGCCAGTACTTAGTCCACGAACCACACGCCCAAACAGTTGGGTCAAGATGATACTCATATCTCTCCACAATATTTGACCATTGTCCCTTACAATGCAATTTTCTTCTGTAATAAAGATTTGTATGTAAATCGATTATCTATATGTAAAGTCACAAAATACAGTAGATATAAAAAAGGTACAACATCGAATTATTACCTGTGAACCGGCACTCCTTGACGGATGTTGATTGGGCGGGCTCATTGCATACTGAAATGAGCAATGTCAGATTTTTTACGGCATTCCTAAGAAAAGTATTTATTGAATGTAGGTATACTTTAAGTTAATTTATATATATGGCAAATCAGGGCTCCAGCAGGCGCGTAGAAGCCCCAGAATCGTATATACCACTCAGCCAGTTCAAATACTGGCTGCAACAACTAATAGAAACAAAACACGAGGAACTGTGGGCAAATACCAGGGACTGCAGGCGATCCAGAAAAGCAATTCTAAAACCGGACTTGCGACTCAGGAAGCGCCTGTTACAGTTTTATAGGGTCAAACTGCGAATAGCTGTAGGACTCCTCACAGAACACTGCCCAGTTAACAAACATCTCTTCATTCTAGGTGTCACCGACAACCACCTGTGCAGAGCTTGCATGGGGACAGACCAAACAGCCATCCAAGTACTCCTAGAGTGCCCGAAAGTGGCTAATGAACGGCTTTCTCGGGGAAGTGGAAAATGCAATGGAAAAGTGTAGAAGCTGCCAAAGAGGGTGCCCGCGTCATAAAAGAGCTTGGATGGCTAACATAGCACTGAGTACTAACGTACAAAGGACCCTTTATGGTCCAAGTGCGGAGAACGAGCTCCCTCGATAAGGGCCACAGCAACAACAGGTTACCTTAAAGGTTACCCAGCAAGTTCATACCTGCGGATGTGGCGCAAGACCAAGCTGCTGGGCAGCCGTGAGCTTCTCCCGCTTGTGATGCTGCGGAGAGTGGTGGCCCATGCGCCGCTCCTTGCGCCCGTGCGACGGCGATGGCGGAGCTGTTGGTTGCTGCACAGAATAAATCAGAAATTACCACGGTCACAGTACACACAAGGGTTGCGAATGCCGCGCTGGCTTGACTGGTAAATTTCTACCATTTTGATGTGATGAAGAAAACTGAGGAAGAACTGAATTTGTATTTGAGTGGTGGAAATATTGTTGTTAATATTGTGTGTTGCTTATAGCAAAATATTCAACTCTTCACTTCAATATTCAAGAAATTTTTCCTTTGTCGCACAGCGAAAGTTTGGAACAGACTTCCGGTGAGCGTCTTTCCTAACTCCTGCGACTGGGTGTCTTCAAAAGGCGTGTGAACAAAATTACTGATCACCCTTTTGTCCGCAGCTATGACGCCCCACTCACTGAGCATTGTTACGCGAGGAGATTTATTATTGAATGTGTTACAGCCGCTCATGTTATGTTAAAATTAAAACGGATGTACAACTGAATGTTCAAGGTATCGGCTGCGCTACCTGCGCCGCCGGAGTGCCGACTCCAGGTGAGTCTGTGTACTTCTTCCATTGCGTGTCCCTCTGCGGCTGCGCAGGTGGCTGGGCCGGCAGCTGCGCCTGCGCTGGTTTGCCGTCCGTCTGCTGTCCGCAGTCGGTCTTGTTGCGCGCGCGCGCCCCTACCACGCGGTACACGACGCCTCCGCCGCCGTTGGGCTCCATGCCCGCGCCCCTAGCGCGAGCGTTGTTGACGCTGCGACTTCTGCAACAAAACAGGAGAAAATTAAAGCTCTGTATTTTGAAGTGCCCAATATTGGAGCCATTTTAATAATTATTTATGGATTTTTTTTTAATGTCATGGTTGGCTATTTCACTACATCCATGATGACAGTCCATTAAACCTTGTTCTGTCGAGGCTAGGTGTTCATTTTAGTGTTGTCGATATTTTAAGGTGAAAATTATGGAGCGTTGCTCTGAAATCTGTGTATTATGTTCTTGGTTACTCTGTATAGGTGTGGAACGGACTTCCAGTGAAAGTCCTTTTCTATTCACATAACTCAAATTCGGAGAAACTTCCGTTCCTCGAACATAGGTACTAGTCTGCCTGCAAGTAGGAATGACACAAACTCCTCATACATCAGAAATGAAGACAATTTTACATCATTACTAAAAATAAGTTCCAATTGTATGTCTCTCATCGTGCTCTCATCCAAATCAGCCGCAAGTCGATAGTGAATACATTTATTGCCTGATTTATTTGATTAACATTAGACTACAGTACAGTGCACGTGCGTTGAAGATTTCTTTGAACTCTGTATAATTAGCTGACCCGACCATCGACCAACCCTTTGTCGTTATATAATACTAGACTCGAATACGGGAGCGACGATGCGAAAATATCGATTAATAATATTCAATAATTGAGTACTGAATTCTAGTTTGTACTATTGGTCTGATTGGATGACCGTTGCAATGCAGCTTTCAGTTAACTGGCTTATTTTTATTTACAAATTTTCGAGTATTTTGCAGTTCACCGTCTTGAAGTCTAGGTAGTTATAACAATATAATTGTTGTATGAATGTTACTCCTCCATCTTAATTTTTTGGTGAGCGTACAATTCTTTCATAGGTATAGTTACAACGGGGTGACCAATGGGGTCCATTAATTTTTAGTCTAGGAATACATCAAATAATATTTTTTTACATTTAGTTGCTGCCGGGACGGCTCGTGTCACGTCTTCAGGGGTTGTTTTATATTTTTATTTATTATTAAATTGTAATTATTCATTAATGTTTTTTTTTTATATTTCCTGCTAGGACTTTTGCTTTAAATAATAATAATTGTAGTTTTAGTTAATTTAATTTGTTAGAAATAATTGTTAAGTAAGATTTAATTTGTTGAATATCTCTTTTTAACCCCCGGCGCAAAAAACACACTCGTGTTATAAATTTGATGCATCCGTCTGGCTGTGTGTTTGTCTGTGGCATCGTAGCTCCCAAACGGATGGACCGATTTTGATGCGGTTTCTTATATTAGAAAGCTGGTTTAACCGGGATGGTCGTTAGCTGCTGCTATGTTTGATGAAGATCAGGTTAGACGATTTGAAGATAATCGCCACTTTTACTAATTGGTGAAGGGATCTCTGCTGTAAAATTAAATTTATTACACTTTCACTCGTCGTCTTTACGTAAGTAAAAAATAAAAGAAATTATTGCGAAAATAATTTATGTACTTGTAACCTGACCTAATGTAACTTAACAAAATTATTACAAGTTTAAATTGCGTATTTTAATAAAAAGCTTGAATTAATTATAAGTTAAATTACAAATTAAAGCTGTTTTAATATTATTAAGGTTATAAAGATTTTGCGAGCCTATGGAGAAAGTTCAAATAACGTAATAGGTTACTGCAGTAAAATGTCATCAAATTTATATTTAACAGTTTCTAATACGAGTATCGAGATAACTCACAACACTAGCAGCAGTACCCGGCGTGATTTACCGTCAGTGCAGCCAGCCTAGCTAGAGCACACTACGACGACGCCCCTCATTGAATCATCCGGAGCGAAACCTCATATGCACACAAGGCCAATATATCCGGGAGAATAATGAGTCTTGCATCTCTTCAGAGAGGTCAGTACAGTTGACTCTAAAACTGGAGATACATAATATGGAAGTGGAACCATCTGATGCACTAACTATGAATGTCGTTCATTGCCAAATATTCTACTAAATCTCAGAACAATACATGAAGCGAGCGTGCTAAATGTATGACTAAGTTTCCTATATGTGTTTCACTTTTAGAGCAAATTACACTTGGTTGCATTAATGTTACTATTTAATAAACAACGACTGGATACTAGAATTTTTACAGGTATATGGATCGATTAAAAAAACTAGAAACTAAACTCTGCTAAAGCTTTCGACAAAGTCGACCCGTTACAACATTGAAAGCGCTCGTTGTTTAGAACTTGTAAGCCAATACAGTCGAAGAAAGTTATTTATAAATTTGTGTTAAACCCAAGCACGTTCGTTTCTCTAGTGGCTATTCGAGGCAGGATAATCCCCGAACTGCGCAGAGTTTCTCAGGGCTCTACTCTCTCTCCAGTTCTATTTTGTTACGTTTGTAACATTCTACTTCGTCAGTTGAACTGACTACTAGCATTGATAGTATTTCCTATTTCTCCACAAAGCTTTTGAAACAGGCTTCCTGGTTAAAAAAACAGCTGTTGCGCTATGTTATCTAAGCGATGCCTGAACCGAAATATCGATTGCATATTGAATAATAAAGGTACAATTAAATTCCGATTAACTTTTTTAATTTATCTTACAGCTACTAAGGTCTTAGGCAAACCCGACATGTAGATTTGCCAGTGTGGTTTTGTGACGAGTGGGAGGGAAAGAGTGGCGCAGTTTCCACGTTGTTTACTTCTCAGCGACAGACTTACGTGACGCAGAACATACTCATCCATACTAATTACAGCCTCTGCATCAACCCCAAAGTATAAAACGGCAGTCAGTAAACAAACACACAAGCACCACCACACTCTCACACCTGGCTGTATAAAATTAATTTCTTTCCTGACGCACGAACGCCTTCGTGTCGCCTGAGCAGCCAACGCCTGGCGCCTGCCCTCCGGGCTTCATTAAATTCAAATGAGACGGGTTGGCACACTGCTGGGTTACATATACTTGTATTGACTAAAGACCTCATTCTATAGTGTGACAATCGCATTGTGTGTGACATTAGAACGCACTAGCTAAAACTGGAATTTAAATTAACAAAAATAAATAAACCCTAAACTTAAATAAAAAATAAAACCCACAGATAATCGAGTACGCCGAGCGTACCGACCAACTCTGGAAACGAAAAGCGAAAATAATGTGGAACTAATATCCGGAATGATTTTTTATGGAACCTGACATCGTTTGCTACATCACCTACAACATCCGTGATGTAAGCCCATAACACCGGGTGAACTAAGTGCCATGTTTTTTTTTATTGAACCTGGCATCGTTTGCTACATCACCTACAACATCCGTGATGTAAGCCCATAACACTGGGTGAACTAGGTGCCATGTTTTTTTTATGGAAACTGACACGGTTGGTTACATCACCTACAACATCCGTGATGTCAGCCCATAACACCGGGAGAACTAGGTGCCATGTCAGTGGTTCCCTTCATTTCATTTCGGCTACACTGAACTGGACGGAAAACACGAACTATTTACATAGTCGTTTCGACCGACGTTTCATTCAGTGCGGTGGTATCAACCCGGGCGGGATAAACCCTACCACCTAGTAAGGTAAGAAGGGAAGGGATCTACAGTTTTACGTGGAATCCGAACCACGGTCAGCCTCCAACGGTCGATCGGTCACCCATCCAAGTACTGACCGCGCCCTAAGGTGCGACATGGCACCTGGTGAACTAGGTGCCATTTCAGTGCTTCCCTTTGGTCGTGACGGCTACAATGAACTGTACTCTAAATCTAGATAGGCGGGGGCAAAAAGCTAGTAATACAATTAACCATTATATCCATGTTTAATTTGATAAAATTGTATTTGATAAAATTGCACAAGTGGAGCTGTCGTGAACCGAAAATAGGCATGCATTTTTGCTACAATTTTCACATTCAACCGTCTGTCTGGAGTCTGGACGCGGTACTACTAACTAAGAGAAAACTTCTCGCGTCATAACGATGAGGAAGTCAAATGATGAGGTCGAGATGAGGAAGCTGGACGGAAGTTTGAATTGAGCTGGAGAAATATGAATTGTGGCCATCCCCGACGTGGGCCCGGATGATAAAGGAGACATTTCAACTTTTAACTAGGTAACTCGTAGCTTTTGGATCACGCTTTCGGAGCGAGGTTTTTTATGTTAAATTTACCTACATAATAGAATAGACGTTATTGCTTTCCAATTCAAAATTGTACAAAAGGCGGACTCATTACCAAAGGAAATCTCTGCCAGTGAACCTGAATTAATTATGAACACTTAAGGGTAGCAAAACAGAGAAGAAGAATGTTCACGCTGTAACCGAAAATATCCCATGTCTCAAAAGTTACACGGCATACTAGTATTTTATTGAAACCTATTTTGGTTGAAAGTGTTATTTAAGTTCTACCACCTGAAAATGTTTCAGAATTTTCCACCGTATAGTTGAAAAGTTAGGTGGGAGGGGACACTTTTTTCGCCTTTCGAAGCGCATATTTCACCAACTGATGACACATCAAAGTCAAACTTTGATGTTTTAAGTAAAAAAAAAAAAAATTCGAAACTTTTTTTAATTTTTAAGACCTATCTAATAATACCCCACATGGGTATGTGCACTGAAATTTAATTTATCATCCCTCAGTTCTTACATGTACGATGTGCCACCCCAATTTTTGAATTTTTTCATTGAACACACCATAATTCCAAATTTCAACTTATTATTTCACAACCTAGCTAACAACCAATACAATGTTTCGATTTCAAAAGGCTCATACATGTCGCTCAGGGCAACAAAGGCTGCCCAGCCATTGAAGAACCTTACAACTTACGTTCTTTCTTTCGTGGCGTTTCACTTTTTCTGAGTTAGGTCCCCATCACAAAAGCGCGTTAAAAAGATTGAGACCAATTTGTTGTCGCAAAAATTTATAAATTATTATTTATATTTAAACATTATTTCCTTAAATGAGAGAAAAGTAATTTCCAAATTCAGACCAGTCACATCACCTAACAAAATCATAACGCTCCTTTTGACTTCGCCGAAATCTTCAGGCAAAAAGCGACAAATCAGCGGAATTTTCCACCGTATATTTGCCATATTCCCCTATCCATCCCCGCGATATTTGTAAAGCTCTTTCACGATTTCCTTCTCATTTCCAACCCTCGCGGTCTCAGAGGAAATCCTGAGTAATCAGCGCTGTATGTAACAGCGCACAGATACGCACGTGATCAACTAGTGAGACTGCTTTAATGACAAGTCCTTTGAGACGCGCTCTCAGAAGACGAGCGGCGGCGTGAAACCGGGGCGGGGGCGAGCACTCATTACTATTTCCTTGTTCTCCGGTCGCAGCCTGCGACCAGGTAGACGCCAGTGCTGTAGTTAGGTGTTTTCAAGGAGACACAAGATTTTGTTTTTATGAAACTTGACTTGATAGGCTACATCACCTACTACACCCCTGATTACAGCCCACGACACCTTGGTGAAATACATAGGTGCCGTATCAGTGCTTCACTTTGTTCGTGCCGGCTATATCATTTCAGTATTATCCGTACATTGCAGTATGGAGTTAGCTGGTGGTTTGGTCATCGGCTTCTGATGCGAGAGGTCCGAGGTTCGAATCCGGTCGGCGTGCACCATGAGTTTTTTCTGACGAAAAAAAATTACGTGCACTAGGTGTGCATGTGACTAGTGGGTGACCCCGAAGTGTCCCGCGATTTAGAACCACTGCAACACCGTAGGGATGTCGGCTCCCTAAGTGTGTTCTATCGCTTATTCCATGGGGATTGCTCGGAGGAGCTGTTTAATGCGATCCCGCCGTCCCCTTTCCACCTCCGCACCACGCGCACGGGGCAGGGATTGCATCCCTACACGCTGGATTTACCGCGGATGCGTACAAATCGATTCTGCAGATCTTTCCTCTACAGAACCCTCGACAGAACCGGTAAACTCTGGAACGCTCTGCCTGCCCCTATATTTCCCCCCAAGTACAGTCTCGGGTCCTTCAAGAGGGGCGTGAATGGGCACCTGTAAGGCCGGCATGGCATTCGCAACCCCCGCGTACGACCGAATGTCCATGGGCGTCGTTAGACACCTTATGGGTGACTCGGCGCCATATGTCGCGCTATCAATAAAAAAAAATGTTAATTTTTTTGCCTGCTGCTTCCCGGTTCGGAACCGGTGTAAACTCTGTATGTCCCTTCCTTTGCCCCTTACTAGATAGATGGTAGGCTGAAATTGTAGCCGACTGCGTTGGTACTGGAATGTCTTCTCTAGTCTAGTATAGCCAGCAATCCATGGAAGTCTCCGGTATGGCACCTACCTTCTCGGAAATGATATTGGCTGGTCAGAGCATGTGCTTTGGCCGCTCCGGCTCAGCCACCCATATCAGATTACATCAAAAAAATTGTGAAACAGAACTGAAACATTTGAGACTACTTTTAGTATCTTTAGTAATGAAATAGTGTACATAATTATGTACTCGTATATGCTATACATGTGTAATTCCAGTTTTGGAACCAACCGTGCAATACATCAGTGCACTTTGATGCGCACTAACTAACTGCTGGAGTAGACGCGAGATGGGAGAGTGACATCTAAGCCTGGTGTGAAGATGATGAAAGCGTTAAACTTTCATCTTAGAAGAATGTGCGACAGACACCTTCCTTCATTAAGGACTCAAGGAGACACAAAGGGCTAATCACACCTTTGTGTCTGCAGAGCGCACTTGGGAAAGAAAACCACCTGCCAGGAACAAAGGAGGTGTTGTAATGAAGCGATATGAGCTCTTGGCTCTAAAAATCTAGATAGGTAGGTATGTGTGTAAAATTCTTCTCTTATTTTTTTTTCTCATCGTCCAAAGATTCAATGGAAGCACAAGCCAGTGGCACAGCCACCCAGTTCGGAAGCAATAAAAAAAATTTTAAAAATTGGCTGGTCGGAGCATATTGTGCTCTGGCCCCTCTGACTCAGCTACCCATACCGGATTACGAGTACATAAAAAAAACCGGCTAAGTGCGAGTTGAACTCGCGCACCGAGGGTTCCGTATCGCCATGTGCGTCACTGGTCAGCGCCACTCACGCAAGACTCACGCCATCTATGGCGTGTTTATGAAATGCTTCATATTAGTTAAAAATCATGATTAGTTAAAATGCTTCATAGACTTTTCGGTAGATGGCGTGGCGAGCATAAACTTTTTAGTTTCTCCTATGGGAACCCCCGTAAATTTTTTACTTTTTCTTATTTTTATTATTTGTTGTTATATCGGCCATAATAACACATATTCTGTGAAAATTTCAACGGGCTACGTATTTCGGTTCAAGAGATACAGCCCTCGGACAGACGGACAGACAGACAGACAGACGGCGCCGTAGGCTTAGTAATAGGGTCCCGTACCGGATACGGAACCTTAAACCTTCGGCTCCCGCAAACCCCGCGCGGGGTTCATTTATCGTTCACCGGCTGGCTCCCGCAAACCCTGCGCGGGGTTCGGCGCGGCGCGGCGGCGCGCGGCTCACTATTAAATTAATCACTAATTCTACCAATTTTCGACCAAAGAACTGATTACTGGTATCACTTCTTGGTTAAAAGTACTAGAACTATTATCAAACACATGGCAGGGCAACACTTCACCTTCACACAGAATTTTTTTTTTTCAAATGTCAAATAAAATAATGTCACTTTTGACAACGGACATTTCAGCTCACACTGAAATATATTGAAGTTGTACCGTATTTCGTGTACCCGTATTCGAGAGTACGTCTCATTATCTTTATTTAGAGGTATGACTCGTATAAGGAAATTATTCAGTTTTGGTCAGAAAAAATCGAAAAAAAATGTCGAGTGTGTTTTGTTTTCCCTGGAGTTCAAAAAATCGGTCTGTGCTTCTAAATAAGTGAATCCTGAAGTGTTTGGTATCACTGAATGCGCAATTTCAGTACGCAGATTACAGATTACAGATTACTGATGGATCGTTCGATTGAGGCGGGATATTCGAATTTGTGCGGGAGCGCGCGCGCCAAAATTTTGCGTTTTTGCGCGCGGCGAAAAGGGCTGAGATTTTGCGGTTTTGCGAACTCTTACCCTTTTTATTTAAAATACAATTATTAATTTAATTTCTTCGTCATTTCATTCATAGTTTTATTTGATTGATATAAATGTTATAGGTAAGTTAGTTTATTTTACATAACTTTAGTTGTAATTGTGTTACGTAATCAAATTTACTTCTCTTCAAATAATTCTCAATGCTACAAAAAGACAACAATTGACAATCAAAGCTCCTACATACACAACCCAACTTCTGAAGCATCAAAAGTCTGCAGGAAAAATGCAAATCTCGTTTCTATTCCGTTTACTTTTTCTAAAAACGTTGATAGAACAAAAGTGCGCTCCGAGCTCGCCCTACTTCCATTGAGGTGGGCTGGAGGCAGAGACTGAATACAAAGTCAGATAACCCGATAGTAGATGGTGGTGGTGGCTTAGAGGAAGTTGCATGACTGAATTGAGAGCATACTCGTGTACCTATCTGGAATGGACCCAGTTGCCGAGGCCGCGACTCCGCTACGGTGTTTTTCTTGTCTGACCATGCGAGAGACTGAGGGTCCGAGTTTACTTTCGTCCAACCCCACTGATCTACCTAAATTAATAATGGCGCGATTTGGGAGGCCTATGTCAAACAGTTAGATAATAAAAGGGCTAGATAATAAGTTGAATTTATTGATTTATGCCACTTCATTATACTGCAATTTCCTCAGATATCGAATAGGTACTTTTGACCACACTACTCGGGCCATAAAAGTGAAAGCATGATCTTACAAAAAAATTATAAATCACAGATCATATTTCTCGAAACAATGTGTAAATTGGATGAGTATTTTCCGAGTAGA
Source organism: Nematopogon swammerdamellus (assembly GCA_946902875.1). Taxonomy (NCBI): domain Eukaryota; kingdom Metazoa; phylum Arthropoda; class Insecta; order Lepidoptera; family Adelidae; genus Nematopogon; species Nematopogon swammerdamellus. The sequence continues at coordinate 6,874,294 of OX336336.1, read as the reverse complement.
TCACTTTTAAACGAAAACCGAAGTGGATTTATTACTGTCGCCTCTTCCACTCACATTATTTATTTAGTAATTTTAAAAATGTTCAAAAGTTAATTATACTCAAGATAGTTATCGGTAGGGGCTGAAAATAGTTTCAGTGAAACTATCCGCGCGTCTAAACCTAAACATTTTCATATGGGTTGCTGTCAGCTGATACGGGGAACCCTTAGGAGTAAAAGCTTGTTTGACACTTCTAGCAGACCGCTTTTTCGATGTTCTATGAGTAGCACGTATACATAACTGGCCCAGCTCTCTGGGCTCTGGAGGCGCCGTGGTGGCTAGGATTCTTATTAGGCTGTCATATCCAGCTCCTTTTGACGCTACAGCCGACCTAGTTCGAGGGAAAACTGTGTGGGTTTGCGGGGAATGAATTCGCTGAAAATAGGTCGTCGTGAATGCTCGCTGGTGAGATGAAAGTAAACGACAGGGGAATACTTTGAAACCTTACGTATACGTTAGTCGCTTTTAAACCTTAATAAAAACTAAACCTTGTATATTATAGAACGTGTATACAGAATACCCGTCGAGTCGCGTCAGTGAGGATAGGAAATGAATTACCCTCTTAGGGATTTTGGGCTCTAAGCGGTAAGATAGTACTATGGGACTGATATTAACAAATAATGTATTGAAAACCCTAAAAATAAAAATATAATACATTTCTTGATTACTTATTTACTTGATTACTTAATTACAAACATAGCTAAGAACCATCCTGATTAAACCAGCTTTATAATAAAAAAACCGCATCCAAACCGGTCCATTCGTTTGGGAGCTATGATGCCACAGACAGACACACCCATACACACACATTAAATTTATAACACCCCTCTTTTTTCGCCAAGGGTTAACAATTTTTCCGTCCAGTTCAGAGTAGCCGTGCGATCAAAGGTGAAAACACTGACACGGCACCTAGTTCACCAAGGTGTTATGGGCCGACATCACGGGTTTAGTAGGTGATGTGTGGAAGTGCGAGTTGAACTCGCGTGGAGAGGCTTCCGTTTTCCGTGAGAACTTTAATACTTAGGACGGACCCACGTACTCGTATAAAAGGATTATTCTACGAAAAATCTCATAGCCTTGCAAACAGAACTCACCGACAAGCAAAATAGAGTTCAATTTCGAAGTTTTTGTGCTCTGTGCAGACATAAACCCTTTCAGATTACGACTCAACACCGACCGCTACCACCGATAGTAGCTTGGGATTTTTCCTTTTCCTTTATCGTAATGTGATTACTATGACTGGTTCGGCAATTTGGGTATTCGGTATCTTTAAACAAACAATAGCCTTGTTAGAACTTTTGAGGATAAAAAAAAAAGTTTTAAAAAACATAAAACCGACTTCCTAAAAAAAGTAAAACTAAAAAACTATTTAAAATAAAAATATAAAAACCGCCTTCAAAAATATATGAAATAAAAACCTAAAAAAAAAAACGAACCCTAGAGTTGAAGGCGGTGCTAAAAAGGCTACACAAATCACAAAGGATATTATCATCCGCTCATGTTTTCTTTCATGCATCATTTTTGCTTGCTTTAGCACCGCCTTCAACTCTAGGGTTCGTTTTTTTTTTTAGGTTTTTATTTCATATATTTTTGAAGGCGGTTTTTATATTTTTATTTTAAATAGTTTTTTAGTTTTACTTTTTTTAGGAAGTCGGTTTTATGTTTTTTAAAACTTTTTTTTTATTTCACAGTTTTTTTTAGTAATTTTTTGCTATTAATGTACTCGGCGGAATCGCTCGGCCTTCGGCCTCGCGATTCCGCCTCGCTTTCCAATCCGATCTTGACCCAATTAAAATAGGACCACGTCAGCTTCGATAGCTCAGTGGTGCAGACAGTCAACTGTCGCTATTGAATTTTAAGCAACGCTGGGTGCGGTCAGTACTTAGATGGGTGACCGCTGACCGTTGGAGGCTGACCAAGGTTCGGATTCCTCGTAAAACTGTAAGTCCCTTCCCTCGTAATTTTACTTGGTGGTAGGGTTTAACCTTCCCGGGTTGGTACCACCGCACTGAATTAAACGTCGGTCGAAACGGCTATGTAAATAGTTTGTGTTTTCCGACCAGTTCAGTGTAGTCAGCACGATCAAAGGGGGAAGCACTGACATGGCACTGGTGTTATGGGCTGACATCACGGACGTTGTAGGTGATGTTGCAGAACTTAGTAGAATGGACAGACATAAACGTGTTACGGAAGCCTACTTTTATTATAAAATAACCGTCGGAGGACCTTGGTTGAAAATTGTAAAATTTAGTAGAACGGATAGACATGCATATGTTACGGAACCCTACATTCATTTTGCAGAACTTAGTAGAATGGACAGACATAAACGTGTTACGGAACCCTACTTAACAGTTGCACTCCGGGAGTGCCGGCAGATCCCGTGCCACTCTAACTTAACCCTTAACGCAATGACTTAAGGTTTCATTTTAAAAATGACGCTGACGCGATGTCGCGAGTTATACATTTTTACCCACCTAAAAAAGTGCCAAGAGCCGCTAAAGAAGTTTTCACTTCAAAAACCTCAGGGTTATCCCCTTTCAAATAAAAAAAAAAAGAATTTTCAAAATCGGCCCACAATTGACGGAGTAATCGCGTAACAAACATCCAAAAAAAGAAAACATACCGTCGAATTGAGAATCTTTTAGGTCTAAAGTAAATTTCTCGTGAAGACAAAAGCAACGAGCCCAAACACGATGGGTTTATCATGTGTAGTTTAGGAGTTCCTATGGCCACCTTCTGTCTCCATCATCAAACCAGCTCGATGGTACTCGGTACAGTAGGTACTGGCCAGGTACCATAATAAATTAAACGCCGGTCGGAAAAGATAAAAAAATTTCAAATTTAGAATATTCATGAAACAAGGGTCCGAATATGTATCACTAGTATATCGATTCATGTATTTCAACAGGACAGAGAAAATTTCAAAATATTAGGTATTTAATACTTTTTAGTTTTTTTTTTTTTGTTTTTTGGAAATCGGTTTAATATTTTTTAAAACAGTTTTTATTTCATTCTTTTTAGTAATATTACATAAAAAAGAATAATCGAAATCGAATAATCGAAATCGATTGAAGTGGTACAGAATTATTCGCCATATGTGTCAGACTGCAAATTGCTGAATAAGTCCACATCACAAATGTTTTGCTGAAGGTAACCACACACCATACTAATTTATCAAACTGAAAATTGCCGAAAACGACCACATCACAAGTTTTGCTGAAGGTAACCACACACCATAGTATTATGCTGATTTTTCGAAAACCACTGAACCAATTTCGATAAAATTGAAATGGGACCACCTCGGAAGTATGACCTAACTAACAAAAAAAGAATTTTCTAAATCGGCCCTCAATTGACGGAGAAATCGTGTTACAAACATACAAAAAAATAAAAAAAATAAAAAAAAAAATAAAAAAAAAAAAAACATACAGACGAATTGAGAACCTCCTCCTTTTTTGGAAGTCGGTTAAAAATGAAGATATTTTGGTGATTTTGAATCTTTCTTCTTCTTCCTAACATCTTCTAACAAGGTTGGCTACCGATCGGACGATGCCAACCAACCTTCGAGACTGCACCCGGATAGATATTTGAAAAATTACATTCAATAGGAAAAAGCTGTCAAATGCGAGTCGAACTCGCGTGGAGAGGGTTCCGTACCATTCCGTTTTCCGTGAGAACTTTAAGACTTAGTATTTTCGTTTAGGTTTACCTGTAAACTATAAGAGAGGTAGCTACACGAAAGTTTCACGTTCTGTGACTGATGTATGACAATGAGTAGTAGGTACATAGATACAGGAGCTTGGCAGATTCCATGCGGGTTTCACCAGAAATGTGGAATTGCGGATCCGAAATTTCGGCTGCGGCGCGGCGCAGCGGCGGCGTAACCGCGCTGCCACTTATGCAACCATTATGCATAACGTTCTTGTGGATAACATTCAGGATACTAGTACACTCATAAAGAATACCCGAATATTTGAAGTATTACGTCTAGAATCATTCTATCATATATTTTAGTGCATCTATATGATCGATGCTGTTCCGCGTGGAGCCGGTACTTAAAGTATAGCCCCACTGCATCTCTCCCTGTGCATGTCGTAAAATGCTACGATAAAGACAAGATGCCATGATAAAGGGCGAAAAGTTAGCTACCTCTCATCCTGGCACGGACCTTAAACCGTGCCATGCAGCAGGTGGGTGGGTGCCTCATGCCTATCGATTATAATGAATTCTCCCTGCTTAGGGCTAGACAGCACCGTGTACAGAAAGAATGTTACGAATTTTACAAGAAATGTACAGAGAGTTCCATTAAATCACAGCCAAAAAAATTTTGGACCTATATAAAGGCTAAACGTGGTAGCTCTGACTACCCTAAAATAATGAGACATAAAGATAGAACGCTGTCTTCCGGAGTAGACATCTGTAATGGCTTTAGCGAATTTTTTGAGAGCGTTTTCAGTAAGCGGGCCCAAACATATGACACCTCTGACTTACCTTCTCCTCAAAGCGGCGATGTTGTTCTTATAAATAATCCTATGGTCTCACCGAATAAAGTTCTGCGCCTCTTGCGCACACTGGACGCAACCAAAGGGGCCGGCTGCGATAATATACCACCATTCTTTATTAAAAACTGCGCCGACTCCTTGGTGCTTCCACTGTGTCAAATTTTCAAGCGTTCTTTAGCAGAAGGCATTTGCCCTAATACCTGGAAGATTGCGAACATAGTTCCTATCTATAAAAAGGGTTCAAAAATAAAAAGTGAAAATTATAGACCAATTTCAATTTTAAACACATTTAGCAAAATTTTCGAAAAAATTATATACGATCACATTTATCCCGATTTGTCTCGTTGTATTCCTGACACTCAACACGGATTCCTTAGAGGGCGATCCACTGTGACCAACCTGTCGTCCTTCATTAATTTCATCCTAAAAAATATGGAAAAGGGCGGGCAGGTTGACGTTATCTATACAGATTTCGAAAAGGCCTTCGATCGCGTGGACCACGTCATCCTGCTCGCCAAACTTCACAAATTAGGCATACAGGGAGATTTACTGAGATGGATAGAATCTTACTATCGCGTCGATCCCAAATAGTAAAAGTTGGCACTTTCCGGTCTAATGCTGTCGAAATCCCTTCAGGAGTTCCACAAGGTTCACATTTGGGGCCACTGTTATATGTAGTATACTTATATGATATATATACATGTTTTAAAAACTCTAGGCACTGGTTGTACGCAGATGACAAAAAAATTTCGATTAAAATAAACGATCGCTCAGACTGTCATCTGCTACAAAACGACTTAGACCGAGTATCTGAGTACTATTCAAGGAATCGAATTTCTGTAAATATAGCCAAGTGTCAAGGCATAACTTTTACAAGACGTAAAGCACCAATTCAATTTACATATTCCTTGAATGGTACTAAGATTGATAAAACTGACACGGTCCGGGACCTTGGAGTACTGTTGGACCGCAAGCTAACATTTATAGAACACAATGATTTGATTGTCGGCAGGGCTTACAGGAGTCTCGGATTCGTGTTGAGAGTATGTAAACCTTTTAACAGTGTCACATGTCTAAGAACAGTTTACTGCGCTTACGTTCGAAGTATCTTAGAATATGCTAGCTGTATCTGGTCCCCTAGATATGAAAATCACAAGAAACGGATCGAACGCATACGAAAAATGTTCTTGAGGCACATTAACTTTATCACTTGTGCGACACCAGGTGACTACATCACGAACTGTAGACGCTTCAAGCTATTGACCCTGGAAGAAAGACGGACGTTAGCGGATCTGATGTTCCTATTTGATGTGGTGCGAGGGCGCTTGGGCAGCGCGGAATTGCTGGGAGAGGTGGCGCTGAATGTTCCGCTCCGCCGCACTCGTCACACGGCGCTCTTTCATGTGCCCATGCACCTCACCAATTACGCTCAGAACAATGTTCTTACCAGAGTAGCACGCAGCTACAACAACTCATTCGCGGATGTTGATATATTTCAACTCTCCAGGTCTGCATATAAAAAAACAATCACCCAAAGTATTTTTACGAGCGAATGAACATCCTCTCTCTTTTTTTTTTTTTTTTTTTTTCTCTTCTCTTCTTTACAATGCCCCACTCACTCACACACTCATCCTCACACACCCTCAAACACTACACTCACTCAATTTATGTTTATTTATCCATATTATTTTTCTTAAACCAACGCAACGTAAAGAAAAAAGCAATTATTTTCCTAATCCAGATCCATCAAAAATAAAAAATGTACATCTCAAGATCGACCAATTTCGTCTCACAACACAATTCAACACAATCTATGTCTTCAACTGTCCAGTGCAGTTTTTGTGCAAGCGTATAGTCAGCTAGCACAGCAGCGGTTCCCAATCTGGAGGTCCGGTCGTCGCGTTCCCTCGTATGTGGTCATGGTTAGCGGAACAAATTAAACACATACGGACTTATATGTTCGCTTGTAACTCGAGAACGGCTTAACCTATTCACATGCTATTTCACCTGTGCAATCTGACATACCTCTGGAAGGTTATAGGCTATTCAATCTACGGCTATGTACCATCATGCAATCGTAAATAGGGACTGAGCAGTAGGCATGGAAATGATCGAAGTCGGAGATAGATCTGAATAAATTTCACTAACATTTTTACTATGTACATTGTACAGTACACGGCGGTAAATAATGCGCGTCGGGCTTTGGAAAGAGACAATCCGGTTGTAGAACGTCGTCTCTGTCGCACAAACTCGCAGGTCTCTGTGCGACAGGGACAAACGACGAAATTATTTACCTATTTAATTTTATCCTTTTAAGCGAATCTAAAATGTTTAGAAGCAATGGTCTAGCAGACGACTTTTACACGATCTATATACAACTATAAGTCAGTCAAACATAATTATTATTATGGTGTAGCGAAATTATTATTTTAATTTTATCCCTTTTCAGGCGAATCTAAAAGGTTGAGAAGCGATGGCCTAGCAGACGACGAGCTAGACGGTGGTGTCCTACTTGGCCCATTTACTCAGCGAGTGCCCTCCACTTCCGGCCACTTGGCGGCTGTTTGTACACTGGCGGCATCTAGTGGAGGAAACACGCTCTGGAAAACCAAGTTCGCCGTTGAATATTGCGGAGCATATATGTTTTTCGTGCTTTGTATTTTGAAATGTAATCAGAATTAATGGATTGGGCGATGATTTTTGTCAGTAAAATAATTATTATCCTCTGTGTAGGGTCCGATAATCGGGTTACCGCAGTCAAATCCCTACCTCTGACAACAGATTTCCTCTCGTTATTCATCTGAAATATTTAACCACCTGTTCCAATCCACAGAATAAGTGTAGTGCGGCCTGTCAGAGCATCGGCAAGTGCATTGGCAAGCGCTTTGGCCAACGCTTTGGCCAACGTGTAGAGGCCCCATTTAGGGTGAGGCCAAACGAGCGTAATTTTGTGTGTTGTGAGTCGCGTAATATAGATACGTTGTATTCGGTTTAATGCGGCGGGTGCAGTGGTTTGGGCATCAGCTTCTCATGCGAGAGGTCCGAAGTTCGAATCCGTTCGGCGTGTACCAATGAGTTTTTTTCTGATGAAAAAATTTACGTGCATACCTACACATGCTGCTTCACCGTTCGGAACCGGCGTAAAACTGTAGGTCCCTTCCCTTGCCCCTTACTAGGTGGTAAGCTCAAATTGTAGCCGACTGGGTTGATACCACCCTCCTGGATGTAAGATGGCCGCATAGCGGCCTCGGTTGCGTTCTCCTCTAGTCCAGTATAGCCAGCAATCCAGGAAATTTTCCCGTATGGCACCCTACCCTCTCGGAGGTGATATTGGCTGGTCGGAGAATTTGCTTTGGCCCCTTCGACTCAGCCAACCATACCGGATAAAATAAAACAAAATAAAATTACAAGTCCAAACAAAACAAAATTAGTTATCTGATAGTACGTAGCGTAATTAAATAATGTAAATTACGCTCGTTTGGCCTCGTCCTTAGAAACTTTATGCTGAAACTGCGTCAACACAGCCCAATGCCCATGGCTTACACGTTTTTATTGTTTATATGACAGTAAAACTGCTCTCAAACTTGTCACAATTTGTCTTATCCGATTTCATGAAAGGCATTTTCCACGAGAAGCAGCGAATGTGCAATTCCCGTCCGCACGGCTGGCCTAAACACCGCCCATGTCGAAGAGATAGCGAACCGCTCGACGCGGCGGAGAGGCGGCGGCGCCACCGGAGCATCGGACCGTGAAGACAAGTGCGAAGCGAACATACAGCTCCTAGGCGCTGACGGCACAAATAAATATCTAGTCAGAGTTAAAGTATGAAAGTAACCGACGAGCATGTATGTATGAAGAACATTATGAGAGTGGAAGAAGTGTGTCAAGATCGTTGCATCTGCATATCCATTTTATCTGCCTACACCATTGGAAAATAGGCGTGATGTTATATATGTACGCTTGTTCCACGGGGAGTGCTCGGAGGAGCTGTTTAACACGATCGTGCCATTCCCTTTCCAGCTCCGCATAACGCGCACTGGGCAGGGATCGCATCCCTATACGCTGAACTTACCGCGGATCTGCAACATACCAATCGATTCTGCAGATCTTTTCTCTACAGAACCGGTAAATTCTGGAAAGTTCTCTCTGCTCATATATTTCCCCCCAAGTAGTCTCAGGTCCTACAAGAGGGGCGTGAATGGACCTGTCAGGCCGGCATGACATTGGCAACGACCGAATGTCAATGGGCGTCTTTAGACACGATATGGGTGGCTCGGCGCCATAATATGTGGCGCTTTCAATAATAAAAAATTATGACAATGAAAGGTCCAGTTATCACAGTATCAGTTCCAGTAACACTAACTAGTAAGCTAACGAGACCTTCTGTTATCCACAATATACAATCCGCCAACTCAAAGCAGTTTATTTTTAAAGGCCTTCTAGTTCTCTGTAACTGCGACAGCAGCCGTATGGGGTCGCTCAAAGCAAACACAAATAAACAATGAGCTGTGTTAATATTATCAATATGCTTCGCTGTTACTCTTGGAACTTCGCCGATATGCTTGGCCACTGGTCTTCGTACATATACGAACTCGTATAACATCACGCCCGCATGTCTTCCAATGGGGTTGACAGTGACATCAGATCACAACGTGCCACGCTCTTGACACACCTCTTTCACACTCACAATGTTTTATTTTTATATAATGCTCATATGTTTCGGGTATAGCGTACTTGGTTGTAGCACATGTTCCATCTGATCTAAGCATCTTTGGGTGAATCTTGTTTGGATGAATCTCGCTTTTCGGGTTCCGGTTCGGGAATCAAGGACCCTTATAAATTGTTTTCACGGTTCCGTAGTCAACAAGGAACCCTTATAGTTTCGCCATGTCCGTCCGTCTGTCCGTCTGTCCGTCTGTCTGTCCGCGGCTTAGCTCAGAGACCCTTAGTACTAGAAAGTTGTAAGTTGGTATGGGTATTAATATTAATAACGCCGACAAAGTGGTAAAATAAAAATATTGAAATATTTTTTTAGGGGGGTAAAAAAATTCATCCCCACTTTACGTGTAGGGGACTACACGTAAAGTGGGGATGAATTTTTTTTTCACGTCTACCCCATCGTATGGGGTGTCTTTGGATAGGTCTTTGGAAAATATTGCGGGTTTGTGAAAAGCATTTTTCAATTTAGGGATCCGTTTGCGAATTATTAAGCTTTTAAGTGCACATATTTGCGAGAGTCAAGTGTCCCCCCCCCCCCCCCCTGCCAGCTAAACGGTTGTTATTTATTAGATATGTGAAAAAATTCACAGCAGTAGTATATATATCGAAATTAAAAGGAAAACTATCACAGCTAAGTAGGCTGTACAGGTTAACGAGTAATAGTCGACCAACTTATAGAATGTACGGACGACAGCCATCATTTCACTGTTGAAGAACTTTTTCAAATTAACATTCATTTATTTCCCCTACAAAATTATACAAATAATCAAATAATTTATTTTGATAGGGTTCCGCAACTACGGAACCCTACACTGCGCGTGGCCCAACACGCACTTGGCCGTTTTTTAGGGTTCCATATTCTTACGTAAGCCTACGCCGCCATCGTCTGCCTGTCTGTCCATCGATCCGAGGGCTGTATCTTTTGAACCGTAATACGTAGCCGGTGAAATGTTCAAAGAATATGTGTTATTTATTATGGCAGATATTATAAAAAATAATAAAAAACGTGTTATTTTTATTTGTAAGTATATTTTAATATATTTAATTGTATTGTATATTTATTGTATTGTATATTTAATTGTATTGTATATTATATAATTACATTGTATGTATTGTATTTAATATATTTAAGTGTTTTATTATCTGTTTAAATTATATGTCTATACTAGCTTTTGCCCGCAGCTTCGCTCGCGTGTAATTCGGTTTAAAGAATCTTTATTATCTCAAAGAACGTGTGAACATTCGCGTATAGAGATTACAAATTGTTACAAAGCAAATAAGTACTTAAAATTAAATTTTAAAACTAAACATGTGATAATGTACAACAAATTTATGTCCTAGACGTATGATTGGTAAAGATAATTAATCAAACAAAAATATTCAGTAAACAGACGGACAGACCAACAGACAGACAGAATTCGTATTAAAAAGAAGAAAGTAAGTAAGCTCGCTACCGTACCTTTATTTCGGCGCGCGGAACAATTCGGTTTGTATGAGAGCCACATCTTAGCGTAACCGGAACAAAATTTTATTTAGCCTATCCTGTGTCCCGTACCTACAGTTAAATGTATTTGTACTAAGTTTCATAGAATTCGAATGATCGGTTTAAGAGTTATGGGGTAACATACATATAGAAAAGATTTCTAAAAATCGTAAATTTAGTTTTGGTATCATACAGAGTCTAAAAACGCAGTATTTCATAAAACAAAGTAACTTACTCCATGACAATCCCTTACAGATTTATTATTAGTATTGATCATCATCTCTTTATTTGTTCTCTTCCACACCACACTCTTTCATGATAACCCAAAGTTTGGCTGGAGGAGAACGCCTACGGTGTAAAGCTGTACCTTTTGCAAAAATAAAATTCAAGTGCAATAAATATATTTGGATTTGATTTGTTTTTTTTTTGTCGAGGATCGTTGATAGTATTTGCATGCGTACCATGTCTTGCCACAAACTATTCTTGTTCGCCTGCTTATACTTCTCCCACATCCCAAAGGTTGGTTAGAATAGAATGCCTCACGGGATTAACCTCACCTATTGTGCCTAATTTGTATAAATTGGTGTTCAATAAAGAATATACATGTCCATGTTCTAAGGAGGACAAAAAGGCCGTCGTCTAATTTATTAAACTACGTCCTTCATACCATTAACGAATTAATGTTTTTGTTTTTAGCATTCTGTTACTGTCTGTCTGTTTATTGGTTGATCTTGGTTAGAAGTCTTCTTTACACAGAGTATTAAAATCCACTCAATCACTCAAGCAAACTAAACTGCGGTAATCCCAACTCATCAAATGCCTACTCACTCAATCCCATAGTTCCAAACTTTGGATTCCAATCAAACAAAAGTACTTTCGAGGCCACCGCTTGAAACTCTCGTTAGTACTGGTTATGATTGATGCTTTACAAATATCTGAAACTTGATTGGCTTGACTGAAATCTGGTCGCTGGGGACCTTTTGGTTTTCATTATTGAATTTCACTTTGCATTACATCTAGCGAATTCATTGTAGAATTAAATTATTTCCAGCTTCAGTATACAGCATCACATTTAAGCATTTGATAGTGTACAAATTTCTTCGAAAGTGTATTATTCAATGCAGTGCACGTACTTTCGGGCCTTAACCAATCAGCGTCTCATTAATCATAAAAAGGTGTTCTAAGAATATAAGTATGTCGAACTACCCATGTGTATGGGCAGTCATTTGGTTAAGAAAAGAGATTTGTGTAGAAGCTCTCGAAATATTTGACATGAAAAACTCCCCTCGATTTAAGTAGCCGCGTTCAGTCAGCGACCCTTGTGTTATGATATCGATTTCTGTGTATTTCGCGAAGTATAAATAGTAACCCAAAGCAAGGGTGGATCGATGCGCTCGACACGCCACCCACAGCACTTTCAAACATTTTATTATATCATTACGCACAACGACGTACTATCCTGGCGGTACCCCTCCTACATGAATGTTTAATTCTATACCTCCGATTTCCATAATCAATATGTTTGTTGGTCTCTGTCTATCGATGTCGAAGCTTTCGATTTCATGAATGGCTTTTGTTAATGCATGTTCTACGCTTATTCCAACTCCATCGCCATTCTTTTCTTTATTCTGTCCTTCTATGTTAGTTTCTTCATTCATTATCTATTTTACAACTGGAACAAATGGAAATTATTTGTCAATTTATTTCTTTCGTTCGTCTTTCTTTATTAATTTTCCAATTTACTACAACAATTTAAAATGTGTTACTAGAAAGCATTTTGCCTTCCTTCCACAACATGGAATTGTGACCATTCTGTTCTTTATTATGTATGACTGACTGTATACTTCATATAGTTAGTCTTGTTCCGAGAACAGAATGGATTATGCTACGAATATGGGGTCTGCTCCCTTCGCCAGCGAGCGTGTGTACTTCATAGCTATATCTATGTCATGTTTAGTATCATGTGTATGGTTTATTATATGGTGGGTGTTATGGAAACACTTCACTGAATGCGTCAGCTGTGCAAGCCACCCCTTGCTAAAACGTATTAACTTGACACAATCGCATATCCCTCCCGCGTCGATGAATGCAAATGTTCGTTATTTGATTATAGCGAAGATGGGAGTTCATAAAAATATTTTCATCGGTACAATGTACTCATAAATTGTTCCGTTTGGCAATTTGATTACGGCGCTCGCTAGATCATAGATGACATCTTGAAACCACATGTTCGCAACTTCCAAATAATGACGACGTACATTTTTCAGCGCTAAACACATGTATTTTTTTATGCACAACTCTTTACAGTAAATTTGTTTTAAGAATTCAACTTGATGATTAGCTCTAGACGAAATAAATGTAATAATTTAAGAAATTCTTACCATGATATCAAATTTGAGCAATCCAAATAGCGTTCTCCCAGTCTAGTAGATTAGCGACTGTTTATCCAACTTGCGGTGTATCGACACAATTAACTAATTAAAGCAACTTGGAAGCCATCAGCTGCGTCCGTATAAAAAGCGAAGACACATAACAAGGCAGCACTCTTACTTTATTGTACTCGCAACTAGCACTCGCGCGAACTACCCGCAAATAAATCGACGAAGCGAACAGGCAAACGAAGGCACAGACCGCTGGTCCTCTACGTACGAACTACCACTACTGACGGCGAAATTATATCAAAGTCCGGTTTCCGCACCGATCTGTTTGTCCGACTCGTCGCCGGCTTTGTTCCCGGAAGCACGTCCCGCAGGAGCGGCGGCGGGACCGCGCACGCAGAACACGCGGGGACCCGTGACCGGCGGGCGACGAAGGTCGGCGGTGACGCGCCGCGCGCCCCGATCGATGCCGGTGCGATTTACATTTCCCGGAGGAGGAAATCGGGAAAAGTTTGTCACGTGCGCGGCGGCGGAGCGGCAGCGGGACGACGAGCGGTGAGCGGAGCGCGGCGGCCGCCCGCCACCAGTGTGCGGGCTCGAGTGACTCTACTGCGCCAACCCCGTGCCCGCCGCACTCGGATCCCCACCGCCGCGCCCCTCATACTGCCGCTTCCACTTCCAACTCCGCCGCCCGCCCTGTGCCATTCGAATTAAACTCCAGCCGCGAGTTACAAGTCGCACCCTTCGGGCTATGGGGATTTACATAATTGGTTTAAGTGATCCGATCACCGCCGATACCGCATGGGAAAATTGGTTCGATTGCCTGTATCCTCGCGTGTATTTTGCTGTAACATCGATAGGTCATGCGTCCGCCGAAGCTTCACATGAGCGATCCGGTTCGAAGGATCAAAATCAGCAATCCCCGGAGGCCCGACTTACGAAAAATAAAGATGAGCCCCGTCCCGACTGACGCTGTTGGAAATCCGAGGCTGAAAACGGAAAAACGCGAGAGCAATGACTCCAGGCTCAACGCCACCGCCTCCGCCGCGGAAGGACCCGGCCGGCGGGCGAGGAGTTTGAACTTTAGGCGGGCGGCGGAGGGTCGGAAGTCGGTCGGCAAAGGCGGTGGAGGTGCGGGCGTGCTGCATGCGAGGGACGGAGGTGACGTGAGACGGAGGAGTATCGATTTTGGGTCCTTCCCGACTCCGCGCCCCCGCGAGGCGCGCACGTGTGCGTGTGTCGGTGTGCGCGGTGAAGGTGTGTGCGTGCGTGCGTGTGGGGGTGAGATTCCTCGCGCTCGCCGTCGTCGTCGGCGACGACGGCATACGAACGTTATGGGCCCTCCCATAACGTCTTATTGTAGCGGATATAGCTAGGCGCTAGTCTAGCTCCTTTCCGTGAAGACTGTTAGTAAGTCCGCGGGTGGAGGGAGGATGGAAGTGAGGGTCTGGCCCCAGCTTCTGGTGATTGTTAGTTTAATTGCATTTGGCAACACTTGTTCTAATCTTTGTTTGGATTAGATTAGATTAATTCGTCAGTCGGCGGTGGTTTCTCTGATTTCTTTGAATTAATAGGATTGAGCTGTATTATTTTTGCATAATGTATATTATGTAACCAAGAAATATATATAGGTATGTACTGAAAAATTGCATTGCCGGCAGTGGGCATTTAAAATAAGTTTATGAAATCCATATAGAAAAGAAGTAGAAATAAAGGTGAAAAAAAAAAACCATTATATCTACCTATCCACCGCAACAGACACCACACCGATAAACATAAAACACATACATACACACACCCTCTCACAATCTCTCAACCTCGCATACACACACACACGTACACCCTTACACGCTACACAAAACCAGTAATTGTCTAACCTAAGTAATCTTAATACCCACCAATTTAAGTGTTTGCCTATCTGTACATTGATTATACGAGTACGTTTATTTATTATTCATCTTTAGTAAACATTTAAACAATAAAACGTTTTTAATTTTGAATTTTAAAAACATTCCGTACCTACAAATAAAATGATTTCTAATAAGTTAAGTGTTTTGTGTAGTTATTAGTAGTTTTTCTTTATTTTCCAAATGATATAATATGTAAACGGAATAAACAATTTTTTTATTTGATTTGATTTGACTACGTTCATATATACTACAAATAAACTGACAACAGATATTTCGCCAACATTAACAAATACAAACACAAATCTAAGATCTAATAAAAATATAAAGAATATACTAGTAATAAATACAATTATGAACAGAAGTGAAGCAAAGCGTAGAACAATTTCCCCAGACCATCGATCCTAGTATAAAAATGTCCTTTCCAATATACTCGTCTAGACTACCTAAGGGAGATTTAGTGCTTGGTTGTCAATGTTATAAGCACGGCTGCGTTCGACCACTTGTAGAGCATTCGCTCCGATATTGTTAAACTTAAACGGTTAAAGTGCTAGAAAAATTTAAGTAGTAACTACCTTTCTATAATTGAATATAGACTGTTTATTAGAGTTATGTAGTGCACAGAGTTATATATTAGCTATCTACCTACAGTAAGGTAGCAAGGCACAACATAATCTGATTGATTAAGCAGTGGAAATCTTTAATTGGCTTCTATTGTACAACCTATACATAATCACACCTATTGTAAAACTGCTGTTGATTTCCCAAATAAACGAAAATAAAATAAAATAAAATAAAATTACACAATTGAAATAAAAACAGTATCTACATGGAAAAACAAGTTGAGTTGTCGTAGGACACCCGACATAAGCGAAGCTTCTTACGCTTTGTATTTAAAATTCAATTATTAATTTAATTTTAATCGGGATAGCGCCATCTATGCGATATTCCTTTCAACTTATACAATGGTTCGACTTCAAAATGCTCTCATAGATGGCGCTCAGGCAGCGCTACGCGCTGCCCAGCCAATGAGGAGCTTGCAACTTCCGTTCGTACTTTCGTGACATTTCACTTTTTCTTAGTTCGATCCCCATTCCCAACGTGCGTTATTATAATAAAGCTTCACTTAAAAAAAAAACAAAGGAAAATTAAATAAAAAACCCCTACTACGAGTACCTAACGAGGAAATTTATCGAAAATGCTGTATAGTCTGGCTCCCGTCTTCTATTCCAATTCTTCTCCACGTCTAGCACGTGTTGATGCTCCACGCACACATACGCAGACGACTAATAGGTTTCAAATTTAAGAATAAAGGAAAGGTAGCAAAAAATCTACAGCAGTTTGTGGGACAATTGCGACGTACGATGTTCAGACTAGGCGAATAGGTAGTGTTCAAAAATTCATGTGCCGAATCAATTCGGCACATCAGTGGGGGGGTGAATGAGTCACCTACACGAACGTGTCTCTGAATACATTACTCTGTCGAAGTATAAAGCGGATTGTCTGTACAGAATTTAGTAGCACAAAATCGAGAGGAATTTCGTGTAAAATTAATAAGTACAGTGCCGTTTCGTCATTCCGTATCGACATTTATATCGAGAGTGAAGATATAAAATTTTTTTTTAACACTCAAAAAAAAATTATGGTGTAGCAGTGATGTTTCTGCCACAATTATTATGAGATTAAAAAAAAAATTACACCTAATGTGCTCAAATAAATATTTGTATGGTAATTTTTAGGATTCCGTAGTCAACAAGGAACCCTTATAGTTTCGCCATGTCCGTCCGTCTGTCTGTCCGTCTGTCCGCGGCTTAGCTCAGAGACCCTTAGTACTAGAATGTTGTAAGTTGGTACAAATTACAACATTCTAGTACTAAGGTAAGGTCTAGTACAAACAAATACATATTAATAACGCCGACAAAGTGGTAAAATAAAAATTTTGAAATAATTGATTTTTAGGGTACCTCCCCTTCACGAAAATGGGGATGATTTTTTTTTCCACGTCTGCCCCATCGTGTGGGGTGTCGTTGGATAGGTCTTTGGAAAATATTGCGGGTTTATGAAAAGCATTTCTCGATTTAGGGATCCGTTTGCGAATTATTAAGCTTTTAAGTGCTAATTTTTGTTAGAGTCAAGTGTCCCCACCCCCAGCCAGCTAAACGGTTATTATTAGATATGTGAAAAAATTCACAGCAGTAGTATGTATATCGAAATTAAAAGGAAAACTATCACAGCTAAATAGGCTTTACAGGTTGACGAGTAATAGTCGACCAACTTATAAAATGTACGGACAACAGCCATCATTTCACTGTTGAAGAACTTTTTCAAATTAACATTCATTTATTTCCCCTACAAAATTATTATATTTTTTTTTATATTGTTAGCTCGACATATGGCGCCGAGGCACCCATTAGGTGTCTAACGGCGCTCATGGACAATCGGTCGTATTCGGGGGTTGCGAATGCCATGCCGGCCTGACAGGTGCCCATTCACGCCCCTCTTGAAGGACCCGAGACTGTACTTGGGGGGAAATATATGAGCAGGGAGAGCGTTCCAGAGTTTACCGGTTCTGTAAAGGAAAGATCTGCAGAATCGATTGGTACGCATGCGCGGTAAGTCCAGCGTATATGGATGCAATCCCTGCCCAGTGTGCGTGGTACGGAGGTGAAAAGGGGACCGCGGGATCGCGTTAAACAGCTCCTCCGAGCACTCCCCATGGAATGAGCGATAGAACACACTTAGGGAGCCGACATCCCTACGGTGTTGCAGTGGTTCTAGATCACGGGACAATTCGGGGTCACCCACTAGTCGCACGGCTTGTCGCTGGATCGAGTCTAGAGGCGCAAGCTGGTATTTGGCAGAGCCATCCCACAGGTGCGAGCAGTACTCCAAGCCTGATCTGCGATTTATACAGGAGCAGCTTTTGGTCCGCCGTGAAGTACCGTCGCACCTTATTGAGTACGCCCAGCTTTTTAGAAGCCAGCTTGGCCTTCCCCTCGATGTGGCGACGAAAGTTCAAGTCGTGCGACAGTTCGACTCCGAGGACCCCGAGGTGTTCGCTTAATTTGAGCGACGTGCCTTGGAATGAAGGAGCCGGTGTGAACGCCACTCTCTTCGCACTGAACGCGCAAACTTGTGTCTTGCTTGGAAGCGTTGAACTCGACCAAATTACTACGGCCCCATTCGGAAATAGAACCGAGTGTATGTTCGAGCTCAGACACAAGTCTTCGTCTCTTCTCATCCACAACATCCCGACTGAAGGGTGACTGGTGTAGGATCCGTGTGCCGTACTGTCATCTGCATAACAATGTATGTTGCCCAGAGACAGCATATCATTGATGTACAGAAGAAACAGCGTGGGTGACAACACAGATCCTTGTGGTACGCCAGCGTTCACTGACATGGCGTCCGACGAGCAACCGTCCACTAGGACCTGAATGCTGCGCCCATGTAGGAAGTCGGCGACCCAGTCACACAGGCCAGAAGGCAAGGCAAGATATACAAATAATCAAATCATTTATTTTGATAGGGTTCCGCAACTACGGAACCCTACACTGCGCGTGGCCCGACACGCACTTGGCCGCTTTTTTTAATACCAAATGGCCCGCTAGAGGCGCTGCATATTTTATCCATAAAAATAATTTACTTGAGCAACGAACTGTCAAAACAATCTCACGATCAAGCCTCTGTTAATATTCTACAATATAGGAAATTATTGTAACAATACCACAGTCGAATGTTAATCCGACCATTTACGTGGTAGTACAGAAACCTAGGTGCGCGAGTCCGACTCGCACTCGGCCGGTCTCTATTTAAAGGTACAGAAACACAATGTACAGTACTTTTGCTAAAATAAAATAAAACATCGACTTTTAGAGGACTGATGCATACGGAGTAATGCCTGGTTGACACGATGCGAGTTCACGCACGAGAAATGCTTCTCGAACGCATTCACGCACCGTGTAGACAGTTCTCGCAAGCTCGCATGCGTGCACGAACGCAGCGTCGTTCGCGCGCGAACGAGTTCATGCATGTTTATTAGATGGCGTTCGAGAGGAGCGTCTCGCACGAAGTTTGTTGGTGCAAAAAAGTTTTCTTAGTGGTTTTTGGTTGTTTACGGCACCATGACAAAGTGGACTGATGTGCAAATGATTGAGTTATCTTTATATATATACTTATCCATTTTCTTATCCACATAGATCTCAGATGACTCCCTTCTTATATTACTAGGTGGTAAGGTTAAACCCGCCCGGGTTGGTACCACCGCACTGAATGAAAGGTCGGTCGAAACGGCTACCTATGTAAATAGTTTGTATTTTCCGTCCAGTTCAGTGTAGCCGACACGACCGAAGGAAAGCACTGTCATGGCACCTAGTTCATCAATGTGTTATGGGTTGACATCACGGATGTTGTAGGTGACGTAGCCAGTTTCTATAAAAAAAAGATCTCTTTTTGTTTTTTCTTCTTTATTTTGTTTCATCAAACGTCGTGCTATAATAAACGGTAAAATTGTACCAATACACGCCAAACCTTCGTCTACAGACTCCATTTTTGCAACTGTCAAAACAGAGAAACACAGACGAGCTCGAACGAGATGTGGAATAGTGTAAACAGTTCCACGAACGCTTCACGAATGCGAGTTTTCTCGTTCGAGAAGGCGGCATGCTTCTCGTGCGTGAAACCTCGCATCGTGTCAACGTACCATAAGAGTGCGTTCTTACTCTTCTCACTTACGCATTGGCTGTCCTTCTCTAAAAGCCGATGTTTATTATTTTAGTAATCGTACTATGATAATTTAATTTCACTCGATATAATGTATTCGATGTACGATTTCGTTGGTAGTGAATTAGCTCCCCAGTATGCTGTGGTGTGGCCGAGGGCGTTCTGATGCGCAGAATGCGCTGTTTGCAACCCTAGAGAGGGGGACATCGACAGAGTAGAGTGGCTGAGATAACACAGTTATGAAGTAAGTATGCCACGAATGGTAATATCGTAATAAATAAGAGTTAGATACGTTTATTTCGAATCTTGATGTCTTACTAAAGACACCGATTAAGCTAAATGATAATGGAAAAAATAAAAACTTTGACATAGGTAGTTTTGATATTCCTTAAGTATGACTGAATCCAACATTTGCATAGGTAAAAAGTGTATATGGAAATGATATGGAACTTTGCGGCGAATTTTGTAAATATAGAAGTTTGGGCCACTTTACGTACAATGCAATTAAAAAAAATCCTAAGGGCGAATTGTTTAAATCGTTCTTTCTTTTCACGAGACTAAGAAAAATATCTAGGGTCAATACCTTCGATACAATGGAGCGTACACACGCGCATAGGCAAAAAGCTTGCCTGTTAAGTGTAAATTTTTTTAAACTACAATATTCATTATTAATTTTTTACACACTAACTAGGCATGCAAAGATTCGGTTACGTAGACAATTTTCAACGCCCGTTACAGCATTTGAATTTCCTTTGATGAAATCTGGAACACCCTCCCGGAACCAAAATCCTGGGCACGCCCGTGCACAAGCGTTCTACCAACTTTATTTATTAATATTTTTTTAGAGCTTTTAACGACAATTTGTTTATATCAGACCCACAGTACTCATCTTCGCCATCCCTTAGGGACACTGGGCGCTAAGGGATGGAGAAGATGAGTACTGAGTAGAGAACAAGATTAACCAAGTTGTCAGTGCAGAAAATAAATCTTCAAGCGTTGAGATATATGGCGTCTCCTTAGAGGTCTGAAGCGTTCGTTATAACGAGGAAGTGCGCATCTGTACTTGTTCCATTCTTGAATGTTTCAGTGAGCCCGCTACTCGCACCATTCGCCTTGCAAGTGGATCTTCTAATTTTATTTTTATTGTATTTCGTCGGGAGAGTTCGCACGTTAAAAAATTACATTTTTGTTACGGCAACGAAGAACTGATATGTAAATATGGGATACAATTTTGCTCCGAGAACATATACAAACATAACATTGTTAGGAAAGTAATCCAAAATACCACGGAGCGATATGTTGTAGGAACTTTGTTTTGATGCCGTCTACGTTATAAAATTCAAAATTATGTTAATCTCATGTACCTTTAAACGTGTCCACTAGGCTGTGCGCATAAAGTTTTGAATAACGGTAGTTGAAGTTGCAAACTAGCAAAACGTGTTCAATAGTTTTCGAATGTCACGAGTATTCGAAACGATGAGTAAAACGTGTGTTGAGAAAAAATAATGTCTTCTTATATTTAGACAGAACAATGGTTGACCTCAATAAGTACTTCACAAAGATGTAGGGGGGTTATGAGACCAAGGAAACCTAATGAGGAAAAATGCCCGGCGTTAATCTCCGAGTTTTTCTCAAACATCACGCGCTGAGAGAAAATTGTAGCCTCGGCAGCGCTAAAGCGGATATTGTTGGGAAGTTTTGTTTTATTAAACTTTCGGAGCTCCGCGGGCCGCATGCAAATGTCGCATTACCTCCCCCAAGCTACGTCTAGTTGGAGGTTGCGGACAACGAAGCTGTTATGGAAAACAAAGAGGAAAAATACTAAATAAGATGAATTCGTTACGACAGAGCGGTTCGTTGCCTGCTTGCCTGCATACGTACACCTGCTGCTTCACCGTTCGGAACCGGTGTAAAACTGTAGATCCCTTCCCTTGCCCCTTACTAGGTGCTAGGCCAAAATTGTAGCCGACTGGGTTGGTACCACCATACTGGATGTAAGATGGCCGCATAGCAGCCTCGGTTGTGTTCTGTAACATAACCTATGCTATACCCGTCCAGTATAGCCAGCAATCCAGGCGGAAGTCTCCGGTATGGCACCTACCTTCTCGGAGGTGATATTGGCTGGTCAGAGCATGTGCTTTGGTCCCTCCGACTCAGCCACCCATACCAGATAACATAAAAACATTAAAAAAATTGATAAGGGTGTTCGATTCCCGTTGGCGTGCACAACTTGATAAACTTGCTAAGCACATTTCTTTCACGAACTCGAATTACTCCACGGTACGGATTTCATGTAAACCAGGTCGATTGCCTCTATACCTTACTAGGGAGGGTTAAACCAGTCGGGATTGGTACTACCACCGCACCAGACTAAATTAATTTTGATCGAAACGGCTATTAAGAATAGTTCATGTTTACCGGCCAGATCAGTGTGGCCAACAAACATCAACAAGGGCAGAAGTGCAGAGGCGAAATAATAAGGCAAGATACAAGTATGCCATTAAACTTTACATCGCAGCAGAGTTAATCGAATAAATTGATTATGGTTTATAGGTCCAGTTAACATCCAATCTTCTTGAAAACCCTTGATTTGTTTTTAAAGATGGTTTTATTAGCACTTAAAATAAAAGTACAGTCGTTCAGGCATTTTTTTTTTAATCTGACATTTACGTCGGATTTCGAATAGACTATTTGTATAGGTTTAGGAAAATGGAAAGGGAAGAATGGTTAAACTATTTAATATTGTAATATTTACGACAAATTACATTGGGTCAAAGAAGGAGATGGTGATTTACTTGAATACAGAAAATAATTCGTAAGAAAGACTCAAAGCATAAAAAGATTTGAAAAAAAGTATGATTCATTAACCTTTCGTCGAGCTGCTGCAGCGGTTGGTGTCCAGGTTGGAAGTTGATCCTGCGGCCATACAGCGAGGCGCCGCCTTCTGACATGTACCCGTCCATCAGATCCGTGTTCTTGCCCCTCTCCAGCTCGCCCACGTTGATTCTTCGCAAGCAGTCACCATCCGACATGTACCCCGCCATATCGACATCGCAGTAGTCCGGATTCGAAAACCCTCCGTAGTTCCCGCGTTCCCGAAAACTCATATTCTCCCGCCCAAAGTTGGCCTTCACCGTGTTCGCATGATGGGGGAACCCAGTCTTCTGCGTCATCCCAGAGGTCCTAATGGGGAGTGTCAGATGGCTGTTATATCCACGCAAAAGGGGCCTCATGGGAAGCACATTCATCAAAGGGTTCTCGTCGTCGCCTAGCGAGTTATCCCTGCCATGCGACGGACTTCCAGATCTGCTTCCGTTATCAAAACGTCTGCTCAAATCCACGGATAGCTTTGGAGTTGGCTCTGGGTTTTGGGTCGGGTTGTCGAGGCGTCGATGCGCAACTCTTTTTTCGGAGTTTTCTGCCTCCGAAATTACATCCGTTATGTAAGTGGTGTTCATGTCGACTCTTCTGTTTGGGATAACGGGATGCGCTATGGCCTTCGATATATCCGACCCAGATTCACTGGATGGCCGATATATGACGCTGCTGTCGCTCGAGTTTGAGTGCTGCCCGGTCGAGGCGCTGTGAGTTGAGTTGGAGTGCGAACTCTCAGACATTTGCGAAGTCAAATTCTGATGAATGGGCATCGGTGAAACCGCGAGCGTCTGCTTTTGCGTCACTATCTCCTTACTGAGATTCGAATGTTCTCTATTGAACGGAAGTGCACTTGTGTTTATAGAATTTAAACTAGAATTGCTCTGGATTGGACTTAATTGACTATTTGTACTCTTAGAAATATTATGTCTATCGTCTTTAGGTACCTTGAATGTGCCCTTCACGGCAGCCGTCGGTTTTGGAATACCTGTTGAACTATTTTGTTGCAGACCCAAATTGGAAGCACTGGTCGAGTTTTGTGGCCCTTGGCCTATTGATCTCGGATGTTGAATGTTGGACATCAACTTAGAGTCTATGGGACTTCTCGTCATCTCATTGCGCTGCTCGCTGAGTCTGAGCTGGCTTCCCGACAACTTCATCGCCTTCGTCTCAGGTTTTGTTTTCATACTCTTCAAGGAATCATTATCCATTTGATTCAACTTTGTGCTACTTATTGATTTAGGTGCGGCTATTTTTGATTCCTTTTCTCGAGCCGGTAGCTTAGGACTATTTCTAGAAGACTTATCGTTACTATTAGTCTTAGCATTACTCTTATTTAATGTCACGGAAGATTCTTTTAGTGGTTTGGAGTTAACTAACTTAGTTTTTACATTTTTATTTGACTTATCCTTTGATAATGTATCATTTTGCGATCTTATATTTTTAGGCCCTACTAAATTAGGCGTTTTGATATGTGCGTTCGGTACATTAGAAGACTCGTTCAGACTTAGACTCGAATCAGACCTCTCGCTCTTTGCGGAGGAGAAGCCGCTGGAAGAACTCGTTCGTTTGGAAACGACCGCCTTCTGTTGCTTTTCGGAGTTGGACCTTTCTTTATTGAAGAGTTTCAGCTTGTCGAGCATGGAATGCTTGGTCGGCGTGCCATGGTGGATCGGTGGTGGTTGGGAATGTTGTTGGACTTGTGTGAATGGACTAGACGGTATTTTGCTTCCCGGTGCCAGTAAAGAAGAGTTCGGCCGCGACCTGTGAGACAAACATTTCAATTTATAACTTGCTGATATACTTTTGATTGATATATATAGTTCATAATGAGATTTCAGTGCTAAGAAAAGAGTTATGATAATAAAATCTATAAAACATTATTTATCTGAATATAAGAGACACTTTTCAAAAGTCTGTTGCAATATTGATATAATTTGACAAAATGTTAATCAAAGAGTAATTGAGGAACGGCACTCTTTTCTAAAAGATCTTTTAGTTTTATACACAATATAAATAGTAGAATACTAGGTAATACGGTAACAATGACAAAAATATCAAAATTATTCCTACCTTCATCAAAATATACATAATGTATGTGTTTCTACAGTCTCTACGTGTTATATATTTATTTACCCAGAGGTGGATGTGGGCGCGCGAGGTATGAAGCTCACTGGAGTGTGGCCCGACGGACTGGTGGAGCGGCTCGAACTCGCCGACAGTGCACTTTTTCCACCTGCAATGTAAAAACAAAAACTTTTTTAATTTCAGTCGGCCAGTCTCTAGTCTCAGTTCTACGATAAACAAACACACTAACACATAGAAAATAAAGATAAAGTCCTTTCTTCCTTTGTTTCCGCGAATTCCATAAGCTAAATATTTTATCAGGAACCAAAACCATTGTACAGGAGCTGTACTACTACAGGAAATTTGGACTTTTGAAGAACATATTGTTTATTGAATATTTTCATCCATAGGTAGGTAACCTACGCTTGGACATGTCGAAAATCCCGCCAGTCCTAAATAACGAGCGAAACGATAGGAACGAAAGGTTAACTGGACGAAATATCTGTAAGGGATATGTCCGCCTTTGCACCTCATGTAAATGTTGTAATGTTCTTATTACTTGTTTCGTTCCTTTTACGTTTCTTGGAGGAATAACGTATGTTCTTGCGTATTTTTCTATCTATCTAGCACGCACAACGATTCCAAAATATCACTCTTTGAATTGTAATTGAATTAAAAATATGTGACAGTATTTTATAAAAATGGTTAATTCGTAATCATAATAATAATTAACGCGTTTCTGTATGTACATTGTTAAGATTCTTTTGATACAATACTATTGCGGAAGCTATTAATAGTAAACATAATTTTTTTTTTTTTAATTTCAATATAAAAACTTTATTGAATTAAACATACAGAAATTACATAAACTATAACTACCTATCAAATTAAATAGACAAATATAACTAATTAAAAAAAAAAACATTAAAACATTATAACATTAAAATAACACAACGCGCACATTTCGATAACGGCTGCAGTCATCGTGGAGTTCACGAAACAGTTCATATATTTCACACAATTTGGCCTTCATTATCCAGTTATTACTTTATCAGTAGGTGCTAACGAACTGTGCCGGGGTGGTCCAAGACTGGATTTCAATGGAGTGCATTTGAGCGGACGAACACTGGTCGATTGTATCATTCAGCAATCGCATGAGTGACGTCATTGTGATGCAGAAGTATGCACACAAACACACCTCAAGTTTATACTCAGAGCGTACATATAAAAACTGATCAAATAACAATATAAAAAGACCGGTTCCGAAGGTTCCGTATCGCCATATCATGGTCAGCGTCACTCACACCATCTATGGCGTGTTTATTAAATGCTTCATATTAGTTAAAATTCATGATTTGTTAAAATGCTTTATACTCTTTTCGGTAGATGGCGCGCGCGTATACACTTTTTAGTATCTTCTATGGGTACCCCCGTGAATTGTTTACTTTTTGTTATTTTTATTATTTGTTGTTATATCGGCCATCTATACATATAATAAAATCGTAGAGGTAAGAAAGTCTGTACATTAAATGTATTCGGAAAAAAACTAAACAGGGTGGCTTAAAATGAGATACTGAACATGTTAGAACAGTTTTTAAAATTTTTGTTTGTTTGTTTGTTTGTTTGTTTGTTTGTTTGT
The DNA here is from genome assembly GCA_946902875.1 of Nematopogon swammerdamellus. NCBI lineage: Eukaryota > Metazoa > Arthropoda > Insecta > Lepidoptera > Adelidae > Nematopogon > Nematopogon swammerdamellus. The sequence continues at coordinate 6,847,964 of OX336336.1, read as the reverse complement.
TTGTTTGTTTGTTTGTTTGTCTGTACGCGCATCACGCAAAAACCACTGAACGGAATTAGACGAAACTTTGTATAGTGGCAGTTTATATGCCGGGTTAACATAATACGTAAAAAAAAATAACAAAAATAAAAAAAAATTAACAATTATAAACATTATTGCGCGTTTAAAATCACGTAGTCCAAAGTACATAATTATATCTTGAGAACTGGCAGCAAATACAATTTGAATAAAATATTAATTCGAAATTTAAAAATAAGTAGATACAACGAAAATGACAGTTCTTCTTTTTTATAACTTGAACACAATAGTCTATACATATCTATTCTTTCTATACATATAATAAAATCGTAAATGCAAAAATGTCTATTTGTACGCGCATCTCGCAAGAACCACTGAACGAAATTTGACGAAACTTTTTATAGTGAATTAAAAAATATAATAAAAATCACGTAATCGAAAGTAAAGTTAAAAAACAATTTTAAATGTCATGTTGACAACGGAGAAGTGTCATCTCGACGTGAGCTGGCCGGTGACAAATTAATTGTTTGATAAATAAAAATAATAATTGAAAGTCGAAGTTATGTCGCTGTCATTGGTGCAATAAAATTTATATATCTGTTGCCCGCGGCTTCGCTCGCGTGAAATTCGTATTTAAAAAAAAGAAAGTAAGTAACTAAAGGCGGGCCCGAAGGCGGATCTGCGCTCACGTAAACGATATTCTTTCTCGATGAAAGTAACTAAGGGCGAGGCGGAAGGCGGAGCTGAGTTCAGGAAGAAGAAAAACATTCTTGAAGAAAGTAAGTAACTAAGGGCGAGGCCGAAGGCCGAGCTCTATTCTGGAAGACCATAAACCTTCTCGAAGAAAGTAAGTAACCATGGGCGAGGCCGCAGGCCGAGCTGCGTTCAGGAAGAAGCTAAACCATCTTGAAGAAAGTAAGTAACTAAGGCGAGGCCGCAGGCCGAGCTACGTTCGGATAATTGAAAAACCATCTCGAAGTAAGCAAGTAACTAAGGGCGAGGCCGAAGGCCGAGCTGCGTTCAGGAAGAAGCTAAACCATCTTGAAGAAAGTAAGCAACTAAGGCGAGGCCGAAGGCCGAGCTACGTTCTGACAAATGATAAACCATCTCGAAGAAAGCAAGTAACTAAGGGCGAGGCCGAAGGCCGAGCTGCGTTCAGGAAGAAGCTAAACCATCTCGAATAAAGTTAATTAATATTAAGATTGAGTTAATTTAATTTAAATTTTATTATAAAGTCCACGCTTCTAACGGCAAATACACCGTGCATCCTAGAACCTCGCGGTTATTCCCGGCTGGATGGCAAGAGACCCGATGCTATCACCTTAGTGCCATGGACTAAGGGTAGTTCTTTGATGTGGGACGCCACTTTTGTTCTCACATTGGCTCCAAGTCACGTTAGGACATCTTCAAGAGCGGCTGGCGCGGCCGAGGCTGGGGCGGAGAGCCTCAAACGCAGCAAATATAGAAATATAATTCAAGATTTCGAATTTGTTGCGTTTGCGGTTGAAACCCTCGGTCCGTGGAGCAGTGAAGCCAAAAGAGGCTTGAGCTGTCCCGCCATCAAGGGCTTATGTACTTCATTCAAATTGTCATCCAGCGGGGTAATAAAATAAAAAATTAAAAAAATAAATTTCTTTTTTTTTAAATGCCCGTTTTGATAGTTATTTTAATGTTTGTTAGGTAGGTTTAATTCTTTAGTTATTAATATTACTTTTTTATTTTTATGATATAAATAGATTGAGTAAACGTTATTATATTCTATCGAAGAAAGGAAGTCTTTAAGGGCGAGGCCCGAAGGCGGAAGAGGGTTTTTGGTTTACCTGAACGCAGCTCGGCCTTCGGCCTCGCACTTAGTTCCTTCCATTCTTCCAGAAGGTTTATCGTCTTCCTGAACGCAGCTCGGCCCTCGGCCTCGCCCTTACTTACTTCCTTTATTTGAGAAAGATTTATCGTTTACCTGAAAGCAGCTCGGCCTTCGGCCTCGCCCTTAGTTAGTTACTTTTTTCGAGAAGGTTTATCGATTACCTGAACGCAGCTCGGCCTTCGGCCTCGCCCTTGGTTACTTACATTCTTCTTTGGAATACGAATTTCACGCGAGCGGAGCCGCGGGCTCAGCTAGTAATAAATAAAATAACACATATTAAAAATTTTCAAAAAGATTTCAACGGTCTACTTATTACGGTTCAAGAGATACAGCCCTCGGACAGACGGACGGACAGACAGACAGACGGCGTAGGCTTAGTAATAGGGCGGGACCCTACCTACCGGATACGGAACCCTAAAAAAATTTACCTACTAAATTATTATTATGAATGTAAAGATTCGTTGTATCTCTCTGCCTACCCCGTTGGGAAACATGTGACATTTAGAATTTCTGTATTGAATGATGGTAGACCAAAATTATGGCATAGTTACAGAGCCAATCTGAAACCCTAAACGGTAAAACAATGCCACGATTGACGCACTTAAGCCTCAAAAGAAACTCTTGGCATCAAACGATTATTCTGATGCTGCTTTAGGATTCAGTCAGACATATTTGGTTTTCGAACTGGGTGAAATTACGAAATTAGCAAGTTACGAAATCGTAATATCTAAGAGGAATCACATCAAATAAAATTTAAAATAAAATGAAATGTTACTGTAGAGTTAACTTAAAGTGCCTCCAAGTTAACATAATAATTTACACAACATAAACATATTTTCCTTTTAACTACCAATGCTTATGGCTTGGCATAATTTATTAATTGGAATAATTTATCCGAATACTACATAGGTAATAGCTGTTTTTAGTTTCGACTCCAACCCCTGAAGTACCTCCTTACCAAAATAAAAAGTATTATCGAAATCGGTTAACGTGGTATAGAATAATTCGCCCATTTGTCGTGCACATGCTTACATACGCAAATTTAAGAGTTTGATGATTTTCTCATGGATCATATCATCAGAACTTGACCAAATTTTTAATGGGTAACGGCTTTCTAATAATAAAAAACTATCGAAAGCGGTGCACGTGGTAACGAATTATCGCTGAATGCACTAAAAAATATATTTCGACGAATTGAGAACCTCCTCCTTTTTTTTGAAGTCCGTTATAAAAGAGTACTAGAATAATCGAAAATAACGACTCTACTGAAAGTAATGACAAAAAGGAGATGTCGTATAAAAACAGTTTAAAACATAATTATGTCTTCACATTATAAACAAATGTTTTTTAATTTTTATTCGGAACACATCTTTATATTCACAAAAATCTATTATGTTATCACTCAGCACATTTAATTTATTCACTTACCTACTTCACGTTAGTAAACTTCAAACGAAAACATCACTTTAATGGGCGCTAAATATTAATTACACAGCATACCGCAAGGTGCACTCTTCAACCCGCTACAGACTGTTTTATGAAAGCTTACAAGCGACCGTATGTACTGGCAGTTTCGCTCCTACTGAGTTACTAACTGCATCCAGAATAGAGTGCAAGCAACAAGAGCTAGCGTGTATTAAACGATGTGATAATCGAGAGACGGGATCATATATTATGATTTATGACATTACATGTGTGTTTAGGGATGGTTTACGATTGTGTCTTGACATTGACGTGACGACATGCAAAGCTTAGATGAAGAGAACCTATCTTATTTTATTGATTTTGTAAGTTTTGATGGGTGTTTAAAACTTAGTACCTGGACAACCGAGCTTCTCTCGGCGTCTATACCTATCTAGATAAACTTGAAAAAAAAAAGCAAAATTTCATCCAAATCGTTAGAGCCGTTTAAAAAAAAAAAAAGAAAAAAAAAATTTATAGCACAAACATTGTAAGTACTTTCGAAAAATTATTATTGTAATTGCGATAAATTATTGTCGTGTTTGTTAGTTATTTTTAGTTATTCAGTTAATTGTATTGGTTTTTACGTTATAAAATTAATTTCATTTCATAGAATAAAAATGGTTTAACAATCATAAATTTTAGTAGGTTTTTTCATAAATTTTCGTAGCTTCCGTTACTTAACAAGTTCCTGTTTTGATATGAAGCTATAATTTGATAAGGAATTATTAGAACAGGGCGTTCAGGCAAACTTTAAACAGGAAGTCATTGTAGCTTAATAAATGATTGTAAGAAGTATTTTTATTACATTCCTTATGTCGCTCAGAAGACCAGCTTAAAGAAGATTGCAATGTATTCCAGTCGACCTTGTGCAAAATAAAAAACTTTGCACAGTTAAGACGTGCGTATTTTCCCCCACAGTGCTTTTCTTCTCCGAAGTGACGAAAAGTCACGTGTTTATTCAATAATTCGCAATTCATTTGTACACAACTGAGTATCGAATCCGAATGAAAGGGACCAGCGCTTGAACCACTAGGGGACTTGCAACTCCCTTAAAGTACTTTATCTAAAATATTTGATCCACACTTACGTGTTAATTAAAAATTAGTAATCCACCACGATTTTAGTGCTTTCGTTGGTAACGTGCTTTTGAGCAATTCCGTGACCTCATTTTCTATTTTAAGACCATACTGAAAGTACCACTCAAATTTTAATGTCGAAGATTCCAACCGAATCGAGGACAGTCCGCGATTCACCCGCACGTGTGGTGTATGCTCTGGTTATCGGCCCAGAACTCGGCTCGTCAGAAAACAATAAAGACGATGATGTCATCCTTTATCGGCCCTTTACACTTATGCATATGGTTCCTCATTCACGAACGATCATGCTGGCTGCATTGGTCGTGTCCGTTGAAGAATTAGTGGTGAATGCAGTTGTTTCAAATAGATAGAGCAACAAATAGGTGGTCATTTTCGATGGGATTTAGATCGAACACGGTAAATACGGTTTCGGTGGCAAATCAGTTTATGTACACTTGTTTCGAATAGATGGAGCAACGAACACATTCGAACATGGGAAGTTGGCCCACTTTCGACGGGATCATAGGATCTAGGCCGAACACTGTGAATACGGCATCGTCGGTTGCAGATCAGTTGATGAATGCATTTGTTTCGCATAGATGGAGCAACGAACATATTCTAAGATAGATAAGTTGCCCACTTTCAATGGAACATGGTGAATATGCTATAAACTTCTTAAACATTTATTTATCTGAAAGAAATAAAAAAAAAATTTAAATGTGAAAGTTTAACTGACGTTCGGTACATGTTCGAAGAAATTAACGACTGGATCACCAACCGACATGTTGGCCAACTCAGCTTTCATCATGTCGGCCATCATGATCGGTAGTGAATGACTCTTTAGAAAGAAAGTGAAGTGAACAAACAGTCAGGTATGCCAGTGTTTAGAAACTGTCTAGTTTATGACCTTTAGGTTTCCCTAATTAGACCACCATTGTTTGAGAGAGCAGCGGGTGGTTCCGGCAAAACATTGAAAATGAGACATTTATTGGTGAACATGTACTCGTAATAATTACCAACATCCGTGATGATCTTTAAAGTTTAAGGTATGGATCCTCTATCAAATTTGTGACATTTTTATATGACGATACGACGAAAGCGTGGCTGTAATTAATGATCCCTTTGTCTACCACTTTTAGGGCCTGGGAGAAAAATTATGGTAGGCTCTTAGATTTGCTCTTGAACAAAACACTGCAAAAGAAAAATGTACCCTATAAAGTGGCAAATTTTCTCTCGCTGTATTTTTTCTGCTAATTTTAAAATGGTTCCAACTTCGGTTCTGACAAATAACTGTAAATTTCCCTCACCGAGAAAGACTTAATGGATGCCAGGTCCTTCTGCCATTTCTTTTTTCTATTCTGTTTTCCATTGTGTTTATTATATATAGGCCAATCAAATTAGATCAAAATAAATCGTTTTGAGGAAATAATTCCCAGCAAGCTGGAAATCGTTTTAATACCTTCATTTGGACCTAAATGCGTGTAATCCGAGTTTGCACCATCCCAGGAGGTGTGCATAACTTTTAGGTGCCAAATAACCTAGAAATTTTTCCTCATTTTTCAGTTTTTTGCTTGTAGCTTGAAAACGGTACGTCGGACAGAAAATGTTGTATCAATATTAAAGAGGGTTAAATTCTGCGTCGAATGACACTTGAAACTTCAAATTCGGTTCAGTGGTATAGCCGAAATCAAAAGTTAGAAACCGGGAAAATTTATCATTTAGATGCAAACTTACATATTGCGACCTTGCAAGGCCACATATCTTTGAAACAGATACTCCAATTGAAAAACCCATAGAATGAAAGTTGTAGAGAATAAAATTTCACTTTATATAGACACCTGAATTTACAAATTCAGTCATTTTGAAAGACTAAATTTGGCATCAATTCAAAATATCGGTATTTTTCTAAGTCCTATGCATTGTGAGGGTTAAGAATTTCAATGCAAATTTCTAAGAGAAATTTCTAAAGAGCAGAAATTTGAGTAATGTGAATGAAAAATATTATTAATTAAAAAAAACATTTTTAATTATAAATGAAGATAGACACATTCAAAATTAACATGACATTGACAAAATGTTTATAAAAACATGTTACAGAAATCAGCAGAAAATAAGGCAGCATTCATGTTCGCATTTTCTTAGATGTCGATGGCCCTTCATCTACGAAGCTCTCGAGCTGGGGTGGCAAGTCGAGCCCCTCTTCATCGGACTCATCCTCAAAGGGACTGTCCTCCCCTATTTCTGCTCCTACGGCGATCGGCATGTGGGACATACTCTCATCCTCGAACGGTGCTGAATTCGAGCAGGACTGGTCGTGGCAGTTGAGGCAAATTGTTGAACATTTCATGCCTACTTTCCGGCAGCTGCACCTTCCTGTACACCCCTTCGTACATCCGCATGACACTGTGTTGAGGATTTCAGCTGGAGCTGGATCCTTTGTGTTCATGGTGGGGAGCAGGCCAAGGTCCGTCCTCTTCCAACCCCAGCTGAGAGGATCCTTTGGTCTATCATACCAGCCCTGGATTTGATGGTAGACCCGCAGAATATGTTGGGCGGCGGCTGCGTTTGTTGGGGGCAGAGAGGCCAGATTGAAAGTTGGCTTTACAAGGGATTTCGAGAATATCTCGTACAGAGGCAAGCTCTTGAGGATGCTGACACCCTCATCGTCAACACCGCCATTCAAGCGGTAGAGAACTTTGCAACGGTCATAATAATCGGAGAGGACACGGGATCTATTGATCCTATTAACCGCCAAGGCACCAAATTCCTCAAACAATTACGTCATTAAACCTGGAAAGGGGACCTCTCAGAACACGTTCTACTCTCCCAGGTATTTCAACTTCTCTTCTGCTGTTAAACAGAACCTTCTGTTCCTACATGCAATCAGTGGGTGCGATACAACCTCTGCATTCTATCGCCAAGGGAAGTTGAAGTTTCTCAAGCTCCTGGAAAAGAACACGGCTTTACAGGAGGCTGTCAAGGTTTTTCACCATGCAGATGCTGATCCTGAGGACCTCATTTCAGCAGGTCAACTATTCCTGGCAGCCATATATTCACCTAAGGCTAATGAGACATCCTTGGACAAAATCCAGTACGAGATATTATCGAAATCCCTTGTAAAGCCAACTTTCAATCTGGCCTCTCTACCCCCAACAAACGCAGCCGCCGCCCAACATATTCTGCGGGTCTACCATCAAATCCAGGGCTGGTATGATAGACCAAAGGATCCTCTCAGCTGGGGTTGGAAGAGGACGGACCTTGGCCTGCTCCCCACCATGAACACAAAGGATCCAGCTCCAGCTGAAATCCTCAACACAGTGTCATGCGGATGTACGAAGGGGTGTACAGGAAGGTGCAGCTGCCGGAAAGTAGGCATGAAATGTTCAACAATTTGCCTCAACTGCCACAGCCAGTCCAGTCCAATAATATTTTTCATTCACATTACTCAAATTTCTGCTCATTAGAAATTTCTCTTAGAAATTTGGATTGAAATCTTCTTCTTAACCCTCACAATGCATAGGACTTAGAAAAATACCGATATTTTGAATTGATGCCAAATTTAGTCTTTCAAAAGGACGGAATTTGTAAATTCAGGTGTCTATATAAAGTGAAATTTTATTCTCTACAACTTTTATTCTATGGGTTTTTCAATTGGAGTATCTGTTTCAAAGATATGTGGCCTTGAAAAGTCGCAATATGTAAGTTGGCACCTAAATGATAAATTTTCCCGGTTTCTAACTTTTGATTTCGGCTATACCACTGTACCGAATTTGAATTTTGAAGTGTCATTCGACGCAGAATTTAACCCTCTTTAATATTGATACAACATTTTCCGTCCGACGTACCGTTTTCAAGCTACAAGCAAAAAACTGAAAAATGAGGAAAAATTTCTAGGTTATTTGGCACCTAAAAGTTATGCACACCTTCTGGGATGGTTCAAACTCGCATTACACGCATTTAGGTCCAAATGAAGGTATTAAAACGATTTCCAGCTTGCTGGGAATTATTTCCTCAAAAAATCTAATTTGATTGGCCTAATAATCGTAAATGCTTTTGTAGTATTTGTGTTCAGAACAAGTTCGTCTGTACAGTGTTGCCAGATTGGGCGAATTTAGTTTTTAAACGTATACTTACCTTTTTTTTTTGTGTCAAAGTTTAGAAAAACTGGCCTGGCTCCCGTTGCCTCACAGTTAAACCAGTTTTTGGGTATTTGGTCAGTTCGATCTTGAATATTCTACGATTTTAGTATTGGAACATTTGATAGCTTTATACTGATTTTATCATCCGTTTTCTCTATAATTAATTACCTACATTACTGACAAATTGTTTACAATTTATTCAAATTGATACATTAGCCTTCATGAATTGGCGTTGCCTTTAATACTAGGTTTCTTTGCCTTTATCAACCGACATGATCAAAGTGCACTCAAAATTATCTAAAAGGATGCATAACTCATAGCAAATGTCTTTCTGGTGTTCTGTAAATCCAATATTGCACTTGCAACTAATATTCATATAATCGCAGCTTAGCTTGGTTTGGGAACCATTTGGGTAATCGCCATACCAAAATAATTAATACAAACACAAGGAAAACACAAGTGCTCATTGCATGATTGTTTGCCCTGGGGCTGGAAAAGAAAACGCGACCTTGAAAGAAAAAAAAGAAATAATAGTGTGACAGTGGAGAATAAAATTCTCGACTGTCACACTAGTGTGACACGGAGGGAAAAAATTCTTCTGGTCCACACTGGTGTGACAAAATGGTGTGACGGTTCGTCAGCAACCATAATTTATTTTTTTTTATGTTTGTAATTTGGATACATTTGGAAGAAATCTTGCTCTAATATATAAATCAGTTTGCAACTCAGGCGGTCAGATGTATGTTCGTTCTACGAAGGCATTTGACGAAAGTGCGGAAGCTCAGCTTCAAAAATTCCTCTTTATTGATAAGAGTTCTAGTGTGCTAGTCTCAAGCAAGTCTTAGTAAACGTACGGCAGATTTAGACATCATCTGAATATATAATTATCTATTTGTTATAGCTAACTCAACACACTCTAGTGCTGGTCGATTTGTCCGAAATGTGATCGATCACCAAATAGATTGTGAAATGTCGGAGCTACTGAAAACCCCTAGTGGAACTATCTATTGGGTGCTCTGTCAACAGTTCCATTACCTATATCAAGTATATTGTGCCTACTCGACGCCTATATTTGCGCACGTCAGAATTCGGTTGCTAAAACCCACCCACGTTAGTGCTAAGTGCTAACCTGTCAAGCTGTCGGGATTATTACGTATAGTCAAAAAATTCAAAGTGTTAGAACTATCATACATTGCATAAACTTCACCATCGTCCCCATCATAATCTATAAACAGGTGATAACACGCACATGATAAATACACGTGAGTGTGCGTAAGAGTAATGGAGATAGATGTTGAGAATTTTTTAAATGATGTTGTGCACAAACATTAGTGACTTTTTACACGCTCGACGAGTTGAAGTCCCTCTATCCTTTTGAATTATTTGCGTAGCCCAGACGCTACTGTCACGCTTCGAAAATAAAGGGCGACAAAATATTTTCTCTTGAGTTTTTCTTTTTGAGCAAATCTTGGCCAAAACGTTATGCCTCTCTCTCTCTCTCTTCAGAGGCTTTGGGATGCGAATTTATTGTTCGTAGCATTGGGAATACTAATTTGGGATCAATACACTGGCGTACGCTAATTTATAATAATTTGAATTCCGCATTTCCGTCATTAACTAGAGTTGTTCCATGCTTGGCTGGCTCCACTCCACGGGTCGGATTCTTAGGTATTTTATCACATGCTGGGGTAAATTCCGCCCACCCGGATTGGTGCACTTAGGCGGCGGGTGGCCGAGTGGTCTGTTCGACGCTGAGAGGTCCGAGGTTCGAATCCGGTCGGCGTGCATCAATTATTTTTTCTGACGAAAACATTTACGTGCATAACCTACACCGTTCGGAGCCGGTATAAAACTACAGGTTACTTCCCTTACCCCTTAAAAGCCAGGTGGTAGTATCAAATTGTAGTCGACTGGGTTCGTACCACTATACTGGACGTTAAGATGGCCGCATAGCTGCAGCTTCGGCTGTGTACTACTCTGGTCCTGTATAGCCAGCAATCCAAAGAGAAATCTCGGTTATGGCACCTACGTTCTCGGAGATTATATTGACTGGTCGGAGCATATGCTTTGGCCGCTCTGACTCAGCCATCCATACCGGATTACATAAAAAAAACTTTATACCATTCTTTCGAAAAATATTTCACGTTTTTAGTAGAAGCTGCGACACACAATTCACTAGTCTGGACGAGTAGACATTGTCAATATTGACCGTCGAACGAGAGGCGACGCGCGAGCCGATAACGATGTTAGCTTTTCCATTATCGCTCAAATATTTCCCAGGTACGACGTTGAGCGCCAATCAAATGGTACTTTCGTCCGGATCGCATCCGTAATCCATTTAACACCCGTGGGTGTTATCCACACCTATGGACTCTATGGCTTTTCTTCTGTGACCATAAATAACAGGTGGCGCAAAAGTTATCTATCATCCATATTGTGTACCTATAACTTTATTTACCCGTACCTTTATATACCGCACCAAGTTGAAGTGGCCTACAGTACGAGCGCGTAGGAAAACTCACATTCTTTCCCTTCTATATTCCGTTTTGTTAGATCCCGTGCTCCAGAATATCTCCGTTCGAAATTCCAATTTCTTTCGAGTCATGGTGCTTCTTTGAGGTCCATGGATGGTTACCTTCTTTATATCCCGATTCATTCCAGTTCATTCTATACCTATTCTTTTGCTGTTGAATCAGCTCGTCTCTGGAACCAACTCCCTGCCACTCTCCGTACTTCCGCTTCCCACAATATTTTCAAATCCCGTTTGAGGGAACATATGTTTTCAAACCCTTAATGTTTCCATGTGTGTTATCGCTTGTTTAGAAACTGCATTAGGTATGTATGCATGTATTTGTTTATATTGCGTATATGTATGTACTTTTGAACTTGTATGTTGTAAATCACGAATGTATTTAGTTGTATGTTATTACTATTATCTATGTTATAATGTTTATTTTTGTACTCTTAAAAAAAAATATCTCATTTAATTTTCCGAACTACCCATCTACCCTACTCACAATCCCAGGTATGACTGGCAGATAATGCCCTTTGGCTTTAAGTCCGCCTTTTGTCACTTTTTGTGCAATAAAGTATATAAAAAAAAAATTACCTTTTTCTTTATTATTTTCTTTTTTATTATTTTTGTTTAAACTTTGGAAATTTCTTCCATGAAATACTGAAGATGATATAGGTGAAATGGTGCTTTATCAAAATTGATGTTTACTTTTGCGCCCCCCATAAGCTCACTCTGACCATTCATTTATTTGCTCTGTCTCAAACGGGCGGTCAGTACTTGAATGCGTGCTCCACGTATTCACGTAAAACTGTAGGTCCCTTCCCTTCTCACCTTACTAGATGGTAGAGTTCAACCCGCCCGGGCTGGTACCACCGCACTGAATGAAAGGTCTCTTGAAACGGCTATGTAAATAGTTCGTGTTTTCCATTCAGTTCAGTGTAGCCGGCACGACCGAAGGGAAGCACTGACATGGCGCATAGTTCACCAAGGTGCTATGGGCTGACATCACGGATGTTGTATTGTAAGTGATGTAGCCAACCGTGTCAGGTTCCATAAAAAAACTCAGATTTTTATCACTGCTTTTATTTATGCAATAAATAAGATGTATGATGTGATGATTCAACGATTGTCTCTATCATTAACCGAATAATATATAGGCTATAAAAATATGGGAAAAATAAAAAAAAATATTTTTTTCTCATACATTTAGCATGGAACGGTTTTTTTATTACAACACCATCTCGGATACACGACAGAAACAAACAAACATGGCGTTATAATAAAAAATAATGCTCTTGGTGGCATTTACACAGTTCATCCGAAGAATGACGAATGCTTCTTCTACTTGCGGTTGTTGCTGGTGAATGTTCGTGGGCCGATATCATTCGAATCACTTCGAACTATTAATGGTGTAGTGTGCCCAACATTTCGTGCTGCATGTCAACAGCTCAATTTGCTTGAAAACGATACTCATTGGGACATGAGAATCGCTGAAGCAATTTTTTCTGCATCTCCAAGTATCCCTTGCCCCTTACTAGGTGGTAGGCTCAAATTTGTACCGTGTGGGGTCGGTACCTAAAAAGAATAGCCCCACTGCATCTCTCCCCGTCGCATGTCGTAAAAGTCGACTAAGGGATAAGAAAATTCGTCAGCCTCGGTAGCTCAGTGGCGCGGTTGGTTTGAGCGCGGTCAGAGTTTGGATGGGTGACCGCTCGACCGTTGGAGGCTGACCGTGGTTCGGATTCCACGTTAAACTGTAGGTCCCTTCCCTTCTTACCTTACTAGGTGGTAGGGTTTATCCCGGCCGGGTTGGTACCACCGCACTGAACGAAACGTCGGTCGAAACGGCTATGTAAATAGTTCGTGTTTTCCGTCCAGTTTAGTGTAGCCGACATGAAATGAAGGGAAGCACTGACATGGCACCTAGTTCACCCTGTGTTATGGGCTGACATCACGGATGTTGTAGGTGATGTAGCCAACCGTGTCAGGTTCCATAAAAAAATAAAAAAAAAATAAAAAAAAATTGTAGCCGACTGGGTTGGTACCACCGTACTGGATGTAAGATGGCCGCATAGCAACCTCGGTTGTATTATAGTATAGCCAGCAGAGAGGAGAGTATAGCACAAAAGAGGTGAAATTGGCTGGTCGGAGCATGCGCTTTGGCCCCTCCGACTCAGCCATCCATACCGGATTACATAAAAAAAAAATTAAAAAAAACAAGCAAGCTCCAAGGTAAGCGTATCTGGCACATTATATTTTGCTATCATTATATTATAGACATGCTTCCCATCGAATCCACGTGAACTGTGGAACAAATACAAGGATGACATGTCAGAAGACATTTTACATCGAATTCGTGTCAGTTCAGGGAATCCCGATCTCGAGATGAATGAGAAGATACATAACCAGGCTTTGCTTTTGATCGAAGACATATTGGGTTACCTCATGTGCGGCAGTTTGTTAGTAAAGTTAGGAATGCCAACGCCAAATCGTGGTATGAACGACGCCTTCAATAGAGAATTGAAACGTGAAAGTGAATATGATCGAAATGAATTGAAAGAATCAGTTCGGACGAATGTACTACTGTTGAACCCCCAACAGATGGAAGTGTACGATCATTAATGTAGGCAATTGATGATGGAAATGGTGGCTTATTTTTCCTCGATGCGCCCGGTGGAACTGGCAAGATATTCCTCATAAATCGATTTTAGCCACGTAGCAGTTGCTTCTTCTGATATAGGTATAGCGGCCACGTTGCTAGAAGCACAGCATATATATGGCTAAAGCAGTATGGAAACTAGGCCTATTTGTTAAAATAAGTACCTACGCTCCATTGGAGCGTTAGGGATGACAATAATTTTTTTTGTAAAATTGTAAAATTATTATTTATTAAAACATTTATTTAGGTTCTGTAATGTAATGATCAAATAATCAATATAATCAATCATCAATAATAAGTTCAAAACGTGGTTGCTATAAATATGAATTGATATAACTTTTCTCGACTTATGTCAACTTTTATTAACTTTTGTAAATTGTTTACAACTTTTGTCAGCTCTTGTCAACCATTGTAAATGTTTGTCAACTTTTCTCATCTTTTGCCAATTTCAGTCATCTTTTGTCAACTTTTATCGACTGTTGTCAAGTCTTGTCAATGTGTGTCAACCTTGGTAAACTTTTGTGAGCTTTCGTCAACATTTGTCAACTTTTGTCATCTTTTGTCAACTTTCATCGACTGTTGTCAACTCTTGTCAATGTTTGTCAACCTTGGTCAACTTTTGTCAACTTTCGTCAACATTTGTCATCTTTTGTCAACTTTTATAGACTGTTGTCAACTCTTGTCTAAAGAGGGCGTGTACGGAGGGTCGGTCTCCCCTCCCTCCGCCCCTCTTTGTCAACCTTGGTCAACTTTTGTCAACTTTCGTCATCATTTGTCTACTTTTGTCATCTTTTGTCAACGTTTGTCAACTTTTGTCTATTTTTCTCGATTTTTGTGAAATTATAGCCACTTTCGTCATCTTTTATCAACTTTTCTCATCTTTTGCCAACTTCTGTCACCTTTTGTCAACTTTTATCGACTGTTGTCAACTCTTGTCAAGTTTTGTAAACTTTTGAGAACTTTTATCAACTCTCGGTAACTTATGTCAATTGTCAACATTTGTCAACTTTTGTCAACTTTCGTCAACTTTTGTCAACTTTTGTCAACTTTCGTCAACGTTTGTCTACTTTTATGGCTTTTGTCGACTTTTGTTAACTTATAGCCACTTTCGTCATCTTTTGTCAATTTTTGCCAACTTCTATCAGCTTTTGTAAAATTTTAACGACTGTTGTCAACTTTCGGAAATTTTTGTCAACTTTTGCCAACTTCTGTCACTTTTATGAACTTAGGCCAACTTCCTTCAACTTTTGTCAACTTTCGTCATCATTTGTCAACTTTTACTAACTTCTGTCAACTTTTAACCACTATTGTCAACTTTTGCCGAGTTCTGTCACTTTTATGAACTTTTGTCAGCTTTCGTGAACTTTTGTCAACTCTGGTCAACGTTTGTCAACTTTCGTCAACTATTGTTAATTAATGTCAACTTTTTTCATATTTTGTCAACGTTTGTCAACTTATGTCAGCTGTTTGTCAACTTTCGTCAACTTTTCCCATCTTTTGTCCAGTTTGTCAACTTTCGTTAACGCTTGTCAACTTTAGTCAACTTATGTAAACTCTTGTCAACTTTTCTCAACTCCTTGTTAATGAAAGCTGACAAAAGTTCATAAAAGTGACAAAAGTTGACAACAGTGGTTAAAATATGATAAAAGCTGACAAAAGCTGAGAGAAGTTGGCAAAAGTTAACAAAAGATTACGAAAGTGGCTATAAGTTCACAAAAGTCGAGAAAAGTATACAAAAGTTGACAAACGTTGACAAAAGATGACAAAATGTTGGCGAAAGTTGACTAAGGTTGACAAACAACCACAAGAGTTGACAACAGTCGATAAAAGTTGACAAAGATGACAAATGTAAACGAAAGTTGACAAAAATTGACCAAGGTTAGGTTGACATTGACACGAGTTGACAACAGTCGATAAAAGTTGACACAGGTCGATAAAAGTTGACAAAAGATGACAAAAGTAGACAAAAGCCGACAAAGGTTAACAAACATTGACAAGAGTTGACAACAGTCGATAAAAGTTGACAAAAGATGACAAAAGTTGACAAATGTTGACGAAAGTTGACAAAAGTTGACCAAGATTGACAAACATTGACAAGAGTTGACAACAGTCGATAAAAGTTGACAAAAGGTGACAGAAGTTGTCAAAATATAAGAAAAGTTGACAAAAGTTGACAAGAGTTGACATAAGTTACCGAGAGTTGGCAAAAGTTCTCAAAAGTTTACAAAACTTGACAACAGTCGATAAAAGTTGACAAAAGGTGACAGAAGTTGGCAAAAGATGAGAAAAGTTGA
This sequence comes from Nematopogon swammerdamellus, assembly GCA_946902875.1. Taxonomy (NCBI): domain Eukaryota; kingdom Metazoa; phylum Arthropoda; class Insecta; order Lepidoptera; family Adelidae; genus Nematopogon; species Nematopogon swammerdamellus. The sequence continues at coordinate 6,831,935 of OX336336.1, read as the reverse complement.
CAAGAGTTGACATAAGTTACCGACAGTTGACAAAAGTTCTCAAAAGTTCACAAACTTGACAAGAGTTGTCAACAGTCGATAAAAGTTGACAAAAGATGACAAAAGTTGACAAATATTGACGAAAGTTGACCAAGGTTGACAAACATTGACAAGAGTTGACAACAGTCGATAAAAGTTGACAAAAGATGACAAAAGTTGACAAATGTTGACGAAAGTTGACAAAAGTTGACCAAGGTTGATAAACATTGACAACACTCGATAAAAGTTGACAACAGTCGATAAAAGTTGACAAAAGGTGACAGAAGTTGTCAAAATATAAGAAAAGTTGACAAAAGTTGACAAGAGTTGACATAAGTTACCGAGAGTTGGCAAAAGTTCTCAAAAGTTTACAAAACTTGACAACAGTCGATAAAAGTTGACAAAAGGTGACAGAAGTTGGCAAAAGATGAGAAAAGTTGACAAGAGTTGACATAAGTTACCGACAGTTGACAAAAGTTCTCAAAAGTTCACAAACTTGACAAGAGTTGACAACAGTCGATAAAAGTTGACAAAAGGTGACAGAAGTTGGCAAAAGATAAGAAAAGTTGATAAAAGTTGACAAGAGTTGACATAAGTTACCGAGAGTTGGCAAAAGTTCTCAAAAGTTTACAAAACTTGACAAGAGTTGACAACAGTCGATAAAAGTTGACAAAAGGTGACAGAAGTTGGCAAAAGATGAGAAAGTTGACAAAAGTTGACAAGAGTTGACATAAGTTACCGACAGTTGACAAAAGTTCTCAAAAGTTTCCAAACTTGACAAGAGTTGATAAAAGTTGACAAAAGGTGACATAAGTTGGCAAAAGATAAGAAAAGTTGACAAGAGTTGACATAAGTTACCGAGAGTTGGCAAAAGTTTACAAAACTTGACAAGAGTTGACAACAGTCGATAAAAGTTGAGAAAAGGTGACAGAAGTTGGCAAAAGATTAGAAAAGTTGACAAAAGTTGACAAGAGCTGACATAAGTTACCGAGAGTTGACAAAAGTTCTCAAAAGTTTACAAAAGATGACAAGAGTTGACAACAGTCGATAAAAGTTGACAAAAGGTGACAGAAGTTGGCAAAAGATAAGAAAAGTTGACAAGAGTTGACAACAGTCGATAAAAGTTGACAAAATGTGACAGAAGTTTGCGACAGTTGTTTGCGACATTCGCTTCGGGACCTTGTTGAGGCGTGCGAGTGTGTGAGTGCGTCGTTTCGATCGTTTTGTACGTAGTTGCCATACTGCTTTAGCCATATATATGCTGTGCTAGAAGGATGCCGAACAGCTCATTCAGCGTTCAAATTGCCATTAAACCTTCAAACGACTGAAGAACCGACATGCAACATTGCGAAAAACCCAGCAATGGCCAAAGTTTTGGTAGCAAGTAAAATCATCATATGGGATGAATGCACAATGGCGCACAAACGCACAATGGAAGCACTCAATCGAAAGATCTGCGTAAGATCTAAGTAAATAAAAGTTAAATTACAAATTTAAAAAACCCCCGACTCTTAAAAAGTCAAAAATAATTTCCGTTTACTTACTAAAAGGAGTGGTGGACCGCTAAGTAAATTCCCGCGCAACTCTTGAGTCTTTATATTTAATTTACTTAGCGGTCCCCCGACTCCTTTAAGTAAGTAAACGGAAATTATTTTTGACTTTTTAAGAGTCGGGGGTTTTTTAAATTTGTAATTTAACTTTTATTTCAAGCTTTTTAAAAAAAACCGTATGCAAATTGGTCCACTTTTTAAGAGAATTATTTTTTTTATTACTTAATTACTTTATTACTTGATTACAAACATAGCTAAGAACCATCCCGATTAAACAAGCTTCCTAATAAAAAAAACCGCATCCAAATCGGTCCACCCGTTTGGGAGCTACGATGCCACAGACAGACACACACACACACACACACACACACACACACACACACACGTCAAACTTATAACACCCCTCCGTTTTTTCGTCGGGGGTTAAAAATATAAATTACAAATTTAAAAAACCCCCGACTCTTAAAAAGTCAAAAATAATTTCCGTTTACTTACTTAAAGGAGTCGGTAGACCGCTAAGTAAATTCCCGCGCAACTTTTGAGTCTTTATATTTAATTTACTTAGCGGTCCCCCGACTCCTTTAAGTAAGTAAACGGAAATTATTTTTGACTTTTTAAGAGTCGGGGGTTTTTTAAATTTGTAATTTAACTTTTATTTCAAGCTTTTTAAAAAAAACCGCATGCAAATCGGTCCACTTTTGAAGATAATAATTTTTTTTATTACTTAATTACTTAATTACTTGATTACAAACATAGCTAAGAACCATCCCGATTAAACAGGCTTCCTAATAAAAAAAACCGCATCCAAATCGGTCCATCCGTTTGGGAGCTACGATGCCACAGACAGACACACACACACACACACACACACACACACACACACGTCAAACTTATAACACCCCTCCGTTTTTTTCGTCGGGGGTTAATAAAAAAAGAGCAGCGCGGGAATTAACTTAGCGGTCCCCCCACTCCTTTAAGTAAGTAAACGGACATTATTTTTTACTTTTTAAAAGTCGGGGGTTTTTAAATTGGCAATTTAACTTTTTATTTTAATAAAAAACAGAAATTAAATCAGCTAATAAGTTAACACAACATTTATTGATTCTGAGGCGGTACGAAGTTCGCCGGATCAGCTAGTTTCGAATAAAGTTTTGGCCTCAGGGAGCCGAAGTGTGAAAACGAATTGAACAGGTTAAGATAATTTAGAGGGCAGGGCCAATGACATAGAAAACGCCTGACCTTGATGATAGGACACGAATACTCCTTCCGGGAAGTACAAAATGCCACCTATAGGTGCCAGTCTTCATCTAACAGTTGTCACCGGACCAGACTAGACACTAGACAGTCCAACTGTCACGCCATTTACCAATCAACTGGCGTGCCACTTACCATTCGTCAACTTTCGTGCATCGGAGACAATTTGCAAGAGGATGTAGGTTGTCGTTGGATGGTTTCGTCTGGACAATTTGGTTATTTTTGTTTGAACTAGTTATTCGCTATGAGTCATGCATTGTGTCATACTGTGCTTGTGTAATAATATTTATAATGTCGCTTATGCGGTACACGGCGCTATATACCCACCAATCAATTTCTTGGTCCACCTTCTTGTCCATTTTTAACCCCCGACGAAAAAAACGGAGGGGTGTTATAAGTTTGACGTGTGTGTGTGTGTGTGTGTGTGTGTGTGTGTCTGTCTGTGGCATCGTAGCTCCCAAACGGATGGACCGATTTGGATGCGGTTTTTTTTATTAGGAAGCCTGTTTAATCGGGATGGTTCTTAGCTATGTTTGTAATCAAGTAATTAAGTAATTAAGTAATAAAAAAAATTATTATCTTCAAAAGTGGACCGATTTGCATGCGGTTTTTTTTAAAAAGCTTGAAATAAAAGTTAAATTACAAATTTAAAAAACCCCCGACTCTTAAAAAGTCAAAAATAATTTCCGTTTACTTACTTAAAGGAGTCGGGGGACCGCTAAGTAAATTAAATATAAAGACTCAAAAGTTGCGCGGGAATTTACTTAGCGGTCTACCGACTCCTTTAAGTAAGTAAACGGAAATTATTTTTGACTTTTTAAGAGTCGGGGGTTTTTAGGGTTATGTATCCGTCGTACGGGACCCTATTACTAAGCCTACGCCGTATGTCTGTCTGTCTGTCCGTCTGTCCGAGGGCTGTATTTCTTGAAGCGTGTTAGGTATAGCCCGTTGAAATTTTCACAGAATATGTGTTATTTATTATGGCCGATATAAAAACAAATAAGATTAAAAAGTCAAAAATAATTTCCGTTTACTTACTTAAAGGAGTCGGGAGACCGCTAAGTAAATTCCCGCGCAGCTCTGAGTTTTTATATTTTATTTACTTAGCGGTCCCCCGACTCCTTTAAGTAAGTAAACGGAAATTATTTTTGACTTTTTAAGAGTCGGGGGTTTTTTAAATTTGTAATTTAACTTTTATTTCAAGATTTTTTTTAAAAACCGCATGAAAATCGGTCCACTTTTTAACATTTATAATTTTTTTATTACTTAATTACTTCATTACTTGATTTCAATAATTCATAGCTAAGAACCATCCCGATTAAACAAGCTTCCTAATAAAACAAACCGCATCCAAATCGGTCCATCCGTTTGGGAGCTACGATGCCACAGACAGACACACCCTCACACACGATCACACACACACACACGTAAAACTTATAACACCCCTCCGTTTTTTTCGTCGGGGGTTAAAAAATAAGAAAAATGTTTTCGTTTCATTACACTCATTCTTCATATCATACATCAACTTCTGAGAACGCATCTCTTTCCGAAATCGTTCCTTTGTCAGTTTTGTGTAGCAAAAATGTGGAATGGAATGATCTACGTAAAATAACCCATGGATCTTCAAAAGGTGTGTCAATAAATTAGACCATGACCTTTTTGTCCGCCTTGTAGCTGGCATGACGCCTCTCTGAGCGTGGTCTCGCGAGGAGTTGTAATATTGGATGTGTCTGATCTTCCATTGGACTTTTGATCACAGCCTGGGTAGCCGGCTGTTTAAAAGAAAAATCGTATAGCTCCTTTTCTGTTCTGAAGCCGACACTGCTTGGTTTTTTTTTTACTAAATTTCAGAACGGCCAGAGCATAATTATATTGCAACCAGCCAATATCACTTACGGGAAGGTTACCATTTCGAAATTTGAAAAGTCCTGACAAAATGCCGGACATTTAAAAAATTGCGGACATTTTAGTCAAAATTATTGAAAACGGATTTATTATTTACCGTTAATAAGAAAATTAATCATTAAGTAATTCAAAATATTTCCAACTAAGTCAAAAATCCAGAAAAATTAAAAAGTCCGCCAAAGTTTGAACTTTGTTTAATTTTTCTGGATTTTTGACTTAGTTGGAAATATGGGTGGCCGAAGTGCGGACCAATCCGGACTGCTGGTAAACCCTAGCCATACCTAAAAACAATAAGAAGGAAGATGTTGATGATGGATGACTGACCATTATGCGTGGGCGTCGCCGGTAGGGGTCGCTTGTCCGGCGGTGCTCGCCGCGCCGCCACCGCCGACGCTGGCAGTGGTATGGACGTCTGCAGCACCGACACCTGCCTGCAACAACAAACAACAACAACACATTACCAATACATTCATGAGACAATCAAAAGATGACAAAAGGATCATCGATAGTTGACTTAGGGTTGACAAAAATAAAATATAAGTAAAGTGTTTTATGGAACCTGCCTTACAACCGTGATATCAACCCATTCGAATTAGGTGCCTTGGTGCCACGGCAGCGACTCCTTTTGGTCACACAGACAACATTGAGCTGGATAAAAACAGGGACTATTTTTCATAGCCGCTTCTCAGTGTGGTGGTATCAATCCGCACGGATTCAACATTATCACCTAGTAAGGTAGACAGAAATCCTACATAGGTACAGTTTTACATGCAATCCGAACCACGGAGCTTGTCACTGGTAAACTAAAATAAAAAAAAATACAAAATTAACACCATTATACTAAAACTACACACTATATGTGCATGGACGTCGAAATAAACGCCCACTAGATGGCGTGAGCAACAACTGCATTGCCACCGTGCGCCGCGCGCGCCCCCCTGCGGCGAATGGGCGAAGTTTACTCCCAACGCTACTTCGTAACCCCACAGGGTAAAATGTAACGCCTAGAGAGACATTTCTTGAGAATTATTTTACATAAGTCACGTATAAAATAATTTTAATATAAGCTTATCCTAGTATGGTAGATAGAAATCTTACATAGGTACAGTTTTACATGAAATCCGAACCACGGAGCTTACATACATACATACATAGCGTCACGCCTGTTTCCCGGTGGGGTAGGCAGAGACAACGGATCTCCACGTGCCACGATCCTGACACGCCTCTGCCGCCTCTTCCCATAATGTTCTTCATGCATGCTCGTCCGTTACGGGTACTAAGCACTTGCCCCTTTTTAACTATGTACATACGTGAAATTAATACAAACACCATCAACAGCTAAAACTACACACTATAAGTGCATGATCGTTGAAATAAACGCCCACTAGATGGCGTGAGCAACGACTGCAATGCCGCCGCGCGCCGCGCGCGCCCCCCTGCGGCGAATGCGCGAAGTTTACACCCAACGCTACTTCGTACCATAGAGCAAAATGTAACGCTTAGACATTTCTTGAAAATAATTTTACTTATTTCACGTGTTAAATAATTTTAATATACTCGTAATTTCAACTACATCATCATCATCATCAGCCTGTATCGGTCCACTGCTGGACATAGGCCTCTCCCAAGGCACGCCACCACACGCGGTCTTCCCCTCTTCTCATCCATCCACTCCCGGCTACCTTTAACTAGGTACATAGTAAACAGGTATCCTAATCTGGTGGGAAGGCCAACTAGTGGTGACATTCTGACTAGAATTTAGGCCGCTACAGAATTACTGAGCTTTACATTATGTATCTCTACGACAGAGCAGTCTCTATCAGTGGTTCCCAAAAGGTGTTCAGCGGAACCCTGGTGTTCCGCGGAAGGGTCACAGGGGTTCCGTGGGTTACAATAGATAATTAACTTGGTGTTCCGCCAACAGAAGGACGATCATTTAGGGTTCCGTAGCCGAAAATAATTGGGAACCGCTGCTCTACAGTATTACTTATCATATCATTGATACTTTATATACCTACCAGAATAGCGTTATATCAATGGCAATACAATTCTAAAGGATCGTTTCGTATAAGAATCTAAAACGTCATTCATAATAAAAAAATACGTAAAACATTATTACTCGTAAAAAAAACAATTTTTGGAGGTGCTGGGATTTGAACCCAGGACTTTCAGCATGCGAAGCAGACACTCTACCACTGAGTTACACCCCCGCCGGCAAAACTGTCGAAATAGTGCTAGCCGTTCATGAGTCATTCTTAGTTGCGGAAAGGAGGTCACATCAAGCGAACTTTCGGTCAAATGTTCGTTCAGTCCGCTGAATGTCGTCGCCAAGACTACACGCGCAGCGAGCGAATGCTCGTTCGTGTGACAAGGTGAAATGAAGATGTAAATAATATAAACATGTCGCTCACCCAAAACGAGACTGACGCAACTCAAAAAACGTGATTTTTGGGAAATCGCAAAAAACTAAATATCAGTGAACTTTTTTTTTCCTTAAAATTTGATTTCTTAAGATGTATGGCTGCTAGATCAAAAGCATTAAGGTTATTGGAAAGAGCCCTTAATCGGCTACAATCAATGTAAATAAAATATTACTAAAATCTAGTATTTAATTTTATATTAAATATTAAAGAGAGAAAAATGGCATACGTGTCTCTATGGACTTAACTGATCAGCATTTTTTGGGACACTTTTAGAATTGTGCTTGTCAAGAAATCAATTTTCTGGACAAAAAACACTCTTAACTCTAAGTCTGGCGGCCTAGAAATAAATATAATAGAAGCAATTGAGACACGATAGGCTTTGTAACCTTATAGAATCAAAATGTTCAAAACAATTCATGTGTCCTTTTATGAGATATGTCGTTAATGAATTATATTCTATCTCAAATTCAAAGTTAAGTCATATAAATTGATTAAAAATGTATGAAGACCCATAAACTGTATATATTTTTTATTAAAGTATGTATAATTTAATTTAATTACCTGTATTATGTGTTCCTACTTAATATATTATTAACTTTTTATTAATATATTGCATAAGGATTCTATAATATCATAATTTTTTATCATAATTTGATTAAAACGCAATAAAATATTGTTTCAGGATATTTATTTAATAACCATAAATATCATTAGGCAATGGTACGAAAATGACGTATTTTCACATAGAATAAAATTATAAAACTAAGAACATGTTATCGACTTTGTGAGACATTTACTCTTACCGATCAAATTACTACTATGAAACTAAATTAGTCTTAGGTTATGGAGGTTGGTATGATAATTTGAACAACTAAATCACATTTGGTTATGCTAATAGTATCTAGACACCACACTATGAAGAAAACAAAATATAAAACAAAAAAAAGGTACAAACTATTCCACCATTTTCATAATTACAAATCTGCTTGACCCTGCATTACCCTGCAGGACTGCATGACCCTACTGCCGTGGAGCCGGGGGAGGGCTCTAGTGTGGGACGCCACATGCGTGGACTGGCCCCCAGCCATGTTCCCGTTACCTCCATGTCTGCCGGGGCCGCGGCAAACAAGGCTACCGCCGCCAAGACGAGATTGTACAGCTCGCTACGTGACCGTGTTGAGTTTCAACTTTTCACCGTGGAGACTTTGGGACCATGGTAGTCTGAAACCAAGGTTTTCACGGAGAAGCTGGGAAAGCTTCTCGCGGAGAGGACTGGCGACCGTCGTTCCAAAGTCTTCCTTATACGGCGGATTGGTATTGAGATTCAGAGGGGTAACGCGGCGAGCGTGGCGTCGTCGGCAGAGACGGGGCTACGGCGGACTTTTCAGAAATTTATTTTTTGTAGGTTTTCTGAATATTAATTTTAGATTAGTTTTAGTTTTAGTATAGTTGTATTTTTTGTGGTATTAAAAGCTAATATATTTTTAATTGCTGAAAAAGTCACGATAAAAACTCGGAATCACACCCTTGTTCAAAAGTTCGTTTATATCTATCTTCTATTCTATCTTCCATTATTACCTGAAAAAAAGAAACAGGCCATTGTAAGTAACACTACTTACATTTGTTATACCACATTGTTAAAGTTATAATAATATCTATAACAATCTAATAGAGGTAAAAACCTAAACAAACTGATACAATATGTATGTTTCGGCTATGTAACTGTTACGGTTTACAAGCATGATAACTCAGAAAGACAAACAGACAATTGGATGGACGTAAAAACATTGAAACGAAACTAATGGGGTTCCTGATTTTATGTACTGTAGCCCAAACACGTTAAAAAAAATAAATGTATTTAAATAATTTATGATTTTGTTTGAAATAAAGACCGACGCATTGCCATGTACAACAGAAATTTTGTTATTATTTCAAATCAGAACAAACACTTTCTTAATTGTAACAAAAACTTGGATAGAATTTGAATTCTTTACGATTAAAAAACCAAAAGTGTCTACATTTTAGTCCAAGCAACGCTTCCATGTCAGTTCGAGACAGCCACTTTGCTAAATAATTCATACAACAGATGACACATTTATAACTATACTGTTGCTTTTTAAATTACAACACCAAATGTTTACGACATTTGAAGTCGATACGGTCATATTTGGAAATGCGTCCCTCACGACTTCAAAATAATTGTGTTTATTTACCTTGTCTCCTCGATCGAGATGGTCACATTGCTCTTTAGGACGAAAGATACGTGCTCTTTTCTATTCGGCCAACACAACACTAAAACAAGGCAGTCTCGATTTCATTCATGACACACATTTCGTACAGTGCGAGAGAGACGCGCATATTCATATCTCTGCGTACGAGTGAGATAGGAACACGTTTGTTGCATCTACGGATAGATGGTGTTGCCAGTATCAAAACTACATTATTAGTTAAAAAATTGAAAATTTTGAGTTAGGTCAGTCTCGTTTTCGATGAGCCATGTATTGTCAAACATTGCATACAATTTTCCTTAGTCTACATCGTAATCTGTAAAGGCATAATATTTGCGTTATATGGCTCATACACGACAGAGATAAAATATGTAATTTCGACTTTGCATACACACATTAGTTATAATAAGGATAAATGTCTGGTCAAACGAGGCTTCACTATCCTGGTGATTTTTTGTCGTTTTTCTAATGTAAATGTATATTATATAGAATCTGAAATCAGCCCCACGTAACGCGAACTTAATGCCAGCAAACCAAACTTATTTTAAACCTAATGAGTACTTACCACAGTAAGTACCTACCTAACAATTTCATTAAGTAGAAAAACGTATTCGATTAACAAATAAATCAACTCAAATGTGGCACTATTTCCTATGCATTACGGACTAAATTCCAATGAATTTACGATACGTAGATATTCCAATCATAACAAACGGGAGCATCGCCCCGGTTCAAATATCCCCCGCCTCGGAGTAAATTGATACCGTGAGAGAGAAACTTCTGCATACGACTACCCGACGATAGATGGCGCAGTTACAAGTTGAGAACTCGCGGGCACTCGCGCTCGTGTGTCCACGTCCGTCGTGGCTCGTGGTTCGGTGAGAGAAATTACAGTTGGGCGAAATGGCTAGTGGAATTTTAGAGGGGCATTACATAGATGGTAAATACTTGGAGCGGTTCCGTACCGCACGGGACGCGACAGTTAAGCAAGAATACATGGACACGGCAACAGTTGCGCAACATAAAGTTTCTCGTGCGCCTGCCGCCTTAAAGTGCTGTATTTGAACCTAGATAGCCGGTTGAAATTTTCACACACATATTGTCTGATATCTTAAAAAATTATAAGAACCAGCTAATTACGTGGTGGTACGGAACTCCCGTATATATGATAATAGGCGTAGGTATGATACGCCTACATCGATTTTTGGAGTGATAGGTACATAAAAATATAGTGGGCAGGTATGTCGTTAACCAGCCAATGCATAACATATTTTTTTTTTTTATGGAAACTGACACGGTTGTCTACATCACCTACAACATCCGTGATGTCAGCCCATAACACCGGGTGAACTACATAGGTGGCAGCCATGTCAGTGCTTCCCTTCGATCGTGCCGGCTACACTGAACTGAACCGGGAAACACGAACTATTTACATAGCTGTTTCGAACGACGACGTTTCATTCAGTGCGGTGGTATCAACCCGGGCGGGTTGAACCCTACCACCGAGTAAGGTAGGAAGGGAAGGGACCTACAGTTTAACGTGGAATCCAAACCACGGTCAGCCTCCTACGGTCGAGCGGTCACCCATCCAAGTACTGACCGCGCTCAGGGTTGCTTAACAACAGTCGACGGACTGCACCACTGCTGACCCCAGGCTGACCTGACGTCTTGGGGTGTGTGTGTTGCATTTCCCTTCCGCGGAATGACAGATAAGACCTTATTATCTGGGCCTGACTTAAAATCAGCGTCCCTCTCATCAGCTCCAGGGCTCGGTGGGGAGGGACCAAGGCTGTGTCAGGTCCAATTTTTCTTGTCTATTATTGTTATAATATGTGTTATAGGTATCGTCGTGTGTGTTAAACAAGAAAATAAAACTTATTCATTTCACTTATTCATTTAGTAATTAAATAATGTCTTATTTTAAATCAATCAAAGCAATCAACCATACTTTATTGTACACCATAAAAACATGGTTTATCCCACCCGGGTTGGTTGGTACCACCGCACTCATTGAAACGTCGGTCGAAACGGCTATGTAAATAGTTCGTGTTTTCCGGTCCAGTTCAGTGTAGCCGACATGAAATAAAGGGAATCACTGACATGGCACCTAGTTCATCCGGTGTTATGGGCTAAAATCACGGATATTGTAGGTGATGTAGCCAACCGTGTCAGTTTCCATAAAAAAAGGTACTTACTTTTATTAGGTAGTAAAAAAATAATCTAACAAATTAAGGTACCTAGCCATTTAACCTCAGAAGCAGTCACCAAATTATAAATCATGTTCCGAATATTGGAGCATGTTTCCAGCAGCCCGTCGTCGCCGTCGCGTCTTCTCGTCCCGCCCCGACCCGTCTCCCGCTCTAAGTGCCCGCTGACAGCCCCATCATATCCGACCCGTGTCTCATTGGCTGGCGGACAGTGATCTAGCTAAATGTTGGTTAAATATAGAAGTGACAGAATTCAACGAGGTAAACTGCTTACAATGTATGAAAACAGCCAGCCACTTTCGGAATTATTTGCACCGAAAGAGTGTGTTTCCATCTCGTCAATGCGGTATTGGAAAACACATGAAAATTGTTTACCAGATACATCGTTTATGGGATAGTATCGTCGTTTGTACGTTCGAATGTAGAGTTTTCATATAAAAATAGCTTTCTCAAATTCTACCAGTACCTATCAATATTCCTGAAATAAAGTGTTGATTTACTAAAACTATTTCTTCCTGCCCCTTGATTATGATTTAAAGTGTGAGAGTTAGGGCCTCTGAACCCTGGTTGTCACTGCGACCTAGGAAGATCTATGTATTGTGATCTCTCAAAAGTTTAGAGCTCACCCCCAAGTCCGAATTCCGCTATGAACCGAGTTATATTATTGGGGTTGAGTGACTGTATTTGGCATGGGTTAAAAATATAACCCTATCCTGGCCCTTGCCGCAATAAACGTCACTGCCACAGACAACAGTTTTATGGCTTAGACCCATTGTCTTCAATGCGACCTGGTCGGAATGATTTATGGCTAGACTAGAAGGCTGACGACGGTTTATACTATAATAAATAATATATCGATATGGTCACCAACAATCGTTTGAGTGCAACGGCCGAAAGTGACGTCAGAGGTTGTGTCGTGTTCGGAAGTGACGTAACGTGTCACGTGACCGACGTTCCATTTCCCCGGCTGCCGGGGCGGTGCGGCGCGCGTCTCTCGTCGCTCCCGCCGGAACCGCGCGGCGGCGCCACAGTAGCGCAACTTTTCGGTTCGCTAACTTCGTTGCGGCACGTTGCCACAGCATATATATGTTGCGGTGATCACGTTCGAATTTCAAATGTACGAGACAATGAATAATGTATTGTTCTCAGACTCGCGTGCTCACTCGCGTTTATTTGTGTGAGCACAGATTCAAAATTTCTATCATTATATATAACAGTGTATTTACATGTTTCAAAAAGAATAAAATAAACCAAAGTTACCCAACTAACTAACGACATTTTAGGTACTACGACTACAAATTTGCAAATATAATTGTTCAAATTTTTATATTGGAAGCCTAAATAACTCTGCTATTGATAACTATCCCAAATAAAACCAGAATGCTTGTAGTTTTACCAAAAAAAAATATTCAGTAAAAAAAATTTCTAAAAATATTAATGACAGATTTTTTTTTTATTTTCCCTGGCTAGTCATAAGCTGGCCTACTCCCTGGTTCCCGCTTGACGTTGAGTTTTGGGACACCTGTATAGTGCCAGATTAAAATGGTTGTGAAATACGGACGGACGGACGGAGATGGACGAAATTAGAAGGGTTCCGTTTTCGCCATTTCGCTACAGAACCCTAATAAAAAATTTCATCCATTTCTGCTGAGGCAGCCATGGTCCTTAGGACGCTTATAGAGTTTCCTCTTCGAATTTCCGGGCTTATCCAGATAGCCTTCTTGGCACGCATGTAACCGAACTTATGCAATACCATTTGTCGATAGTTTCCGCAAAAGCCAGTGCGTCCGGTGACCACACACCAAGAGTTTCTTCCGCAAAATCTAGAAACTCAAACTCACTAACTAGCTGTGGGATGGAGGGGAGTGTATTCTATTTTAGATCTCATCGCAAATATTGCCACAAATATGTTGTACTGTCCATTCTTCGGCGGTGCAGAAGACGACCTTGTTGGAGAATAAAGTGTATTTCAGTCAATTTTCGCGTTGTCATACATGATCTTGGTCTCGTAATGTCGAAAGAGAGGATAGTGCCACCTCGCATCGCAAAATTTTTCCTCCGAACATCTCGTCGATTCGAATGCCGAGTGGGGAAATGTACGCGGAGAAGATAAAAAATTATTTTGACAATAAATGCTTACTTTGATACTTAAGATTTAATTATTCCCTTCATACCTGCGAACCTCCGGAGAATTCGGAAGACTTCTAGACTTCCTGCTCCGACCATGACGAGGTTGCGTCGAAGAGCTGTTCCCCATCGCAACGATCAGCTGTCACTCACTATGCGCCATCTTGCTTCCGCCATCTTTCACCACTTGTCACCACTGACGATATTATATTTCACAAATGATATATTTCAATGCTGACGGTGTATTTCACAGCTGATGTTAGATTTCAATATGATCTATTTCACTGCAGTCGATGTGTATTCACGATGGAGTTGTTTTTTGCCACTGACGATATCCACCTGCCGACATCTTTCAGCGCCTTCGAAGTTCAGCGCTGAACCTTTTATTATCTGGTATTATATTATATAAATATTATCTTTCATTGCTGACGATATATTTCACTGCTATAGATATCTTTCACTGCTGACGATATATTCCACTGCTGACGATTTCTTTCACGGCGAATTATTTCATAACTCACATCACTAATCTTTCACTGGTACGCCAATTTTTGCAACATTTTGCACTAAAATTTTGATCACAGACAATTTTTTTCGATTTAATGAGATCTGCATTGATGATAAACCTACCTACCTTTTTTTAGACATTTAAGTCAAAACACATGTATAAAAAATAGAGGTCTTATTTTGCGATGTCAGTTAACTTCTACAAAAAGTATGAAAGCAATTAAATCGCCTCAGAAAAAACAACGCGAAAAGCACAAAGAAAGTAATTAATCAAATAAATGTCAAGGGAAGGAAGCCCAATTTTCAATATTGAACAAGTAAAAATCCTCCAGTTTTGACAAATAACCTCTTTTCCAGAAAGGGCCAATTACCTCACCTAAATAAAAACGTTATTCGCGTCAAGAAAACTACTAAAAGAATGACAATGAAAGACATTGAAAGGGATTCATTTGACTCTGAATATACTGATAAGGATTTTAATTATTATTTTGTTTGTGAAAACCAACATTGCTGGATCTCTCGAGGGACCAATAATGCATGCGACAGAGCCAAATTCGCCTGTGCTTGCGAAATAACGCTCAGTTAGGTGCCATGCCAGCAGTTTTGGGAACTGTTTCTGGGCTTTCTAGCCTGTTGATACGACGTTTGAATGGGCCCAGGTTATATGATTCGGGAAGCACACTCGCCGGAAGACAATCTCACAGCCACACGGATATGTTGCGGAGATAGGACGGAAGGCAGGGAATGAGGGATGCTAGATCCTCAGAGCAGCGCCCGTGATAGTATCGATAAGTACCACCTAGTTATGAATTTTATTTGACACTAGCTTTTGTCCGGGCCTTCGCTCGCGTGAAATTCTTATTTAAAAAGAAGAAAGTAAGTAAGCCCGCTACTGTATTATTATTTCGACGCGCGAAACAATTCGGTTTGTATGAGAGCCATTTATCTTAGCGTAAGCGGAACCTATTTAAAAATTAAATAAATTTATTTAAACTATCCTGTGACTCGTACAGTTAAATGTGCTTGTGTTAAGTTTCGTCAAATTCGGATGATCGGTTTAATAGTTATAGAGGAACATACATACAGAAAATATTTCTAAAAATCCTCAATTTAGTTTTAGCATCATACATAGAGTCTACAAACGCAGTATTTCATAAAAAAAAGTAATTTACTCCATGACCATCCCTTACAGATTTTCAAATTTTTATTGCGTTTTCTATCCCCGTATACAATTTGATACGTTTGATTTACCTGTGAAAACAGTTTATTTTGCATACCTACTATGCCTTGTTCACCGTAACAAAGTACGCGTAGCAGCAGTCCATTTACTTTTTGCATAAACTTGACACTGCTGTCTTGCGGAGGGTTTCGAGAGCATAGCGCCACAAATGTATCGACTTGATTCAGGGGACGTTCCTGCACGTGACTGCATGTCGCTACACAGTTTTTGTATCCGTTGTCAATAGATGGCGCACTGCGCTAAGCAATTTTAAAACTCACTATTATAATTTAGTACACTGGAAACCTCAAAAAGACAGATGACAATAACTCTTTTTTAACCGACTTCAAAAAAGGAGGAGGTTCTATGTTCGGCTGTATGTATTTTTTTTATGTATGTTCAGCAATATCTTCCCCAATTGTGAACCGATTTCGATGATTCTTTTTGTGTTCGGTTCAGTCTAGCTCCAAGGTGGTCCCATTTTTTTTTTGTCAAGATCGGATTGGAAAGCGAGGCGGAATCACGAGGCCGAAGGCCGAGCGATTCCGCCGAGTACATTAATAGCAAATAAAAATTACTAAAAAAACTGTGAAATAAAAAACTATTTAAAAAAATATAAAAACCGCCTTCAAAAATTGTATGAATTAAAAAAATAAAAATCGAACCCTAGAGTTGAAGGCGGTGGTGCTAAAGCAAGCAAAAATAACCGACCGCCTTCAACTCTCGGGTTCGATTTTTATTTTTATATTTCATACATTTTTGAAGGCGGTTTTTATATTTTTTTAAATAGTTTTTTAGTTAAAAACCGACTTCAAACCCTGAAGTACCTCCAACATAAAAAGTATCATCGAAATCGGTTGGGGTGGTATAGTTATTCGCCCATTTGTCATACACGCACACGCTTATGCAAATTTAAGAATTTGATCATTTTATCGTGAATCCTATCATCGCAACTTGACCAAGTTTAAATGGGACTACCCCTAAGGTTTGACCTTTCTAGTAAAAAAAGAATAACTCAAATCGGTCCACTTGGTAAATAATTATCGCTGAAAATACATAAAAAAAGATAACGACGAATTGTGAAGCTCCTTCTTTATTTTTTGAAGTCGGTTAAAAAGATCTTGACTCGGTAGTGCTCTATTGAGTTACGGGAAACGTAAATATAAAGAATGAGAACAATTTGTTGCCAACTATCTGCAACTCTACTGCACTGCGGTGCGGTTCGAGTTCCAAAGCGCAAACAACATGAATAGGTATTTGCTTCAAACTTTATTGTAACTGATATAAAATTCATTCTCTATCACGCAGTTATACACCTAATAATTAATTTAGCAGCAATAATTTTACTAACCAATCAACAATTAACTTTTGAATGATATTAAATTTTCTAACATTATGAAAAAGAAAATTGCTCCCCATTACTGGTGCAGTTTCACTTAAAGTAATAAATGTAAGATTCAAAAAATGTTGGTAAATATTTCAATATTGGGAACAAGCTATTGGTATTTTTAATATATAAATATTTTCAGTGAAGTTTTTCAGCACCAAGTTCATATTTCCAAAAAGGGTGATGTGTCGTGGGACACCTGACAGAAGCGAAGCTTCTTAAGCTTTGTATTTAAAATTCAATTATTAATTTAATTTCGATCTATGCGATATTCTTTTCAACTTATACAATGAGTCGATTTCAATAAACTCTCATAGATGGCGCTCAGGAAACGTTGTGCGCTGCCCAGTCAACACTCGTACTTTCGTGACGTCACTTTTTCTAAGTTATGTCCCCATCCCAAACGTGAATTAAAAAGCTTGGCTTCAAAAAATCTATCACGCCGAGGGTTCAAGAATTTAATCACCCACAATACATAAAACTGTCAATCATACATTAAATTTAATCTATTATAATGTAATGACCATAATATGAGTTATGCCAAAAAAACCGAAATTCCTCATTAGAGCGCGTTTTAAAATTCGTTTAGTTGACACAATAAAACTAACAAAAGTTACGTTTGTTTCACCCCACTTAAGTTCAACAAGTTTTGAGTGAGATAATTGGTGCGCGGGAACTAGAGGGCGCGCCTCCATTAAAGGCATTAGGGAACGCGAGGACAAAGACGGAATGAAAGAATATAAGGTAGGCAACCAATTTGGCCGCTGCTAGTAGGTCAGTGAACCTTGCTGTGTCCATTTTATGGTGAAGTATTGAAAGTATTGCCATGGTTGAAATAAATCGGGGTTGAGTGTAAGTACATACTTTTAAAACTCTGAGGTAGGTACGAGTATGCTGTGTATCTGAAATAAAATTATATTGCTTCTTCCTTTTCTTCTTCTTTTACAATTTTAATTTTGCTTCTCATCAAGTTCGTGCAGCAGGTGGGTCTTCGTGCCTTACTTGCTGCTTGATACTTATATCTTGTCCGAATGCTTTTCTGGACGTGGTGGTCGGTGTTCTGCTGCATTTACCAGAGTCCTTGCAGCACAACGCCGATTTTTCTGCTTACTTAATACCTTCGACGGTGCCACAGAGCAAGAAATCGCGTCGTAAAAGGCTGAGGAGATGAGAAGGGATGCTAGGACAGGCTTGTCGGAGAATCTTAATGGGACACCGTGGGAGGAAATAAATTGGGAACGTTTGGTCGTTCAGTGTGCAGTACAGAGAGAAGGGACACGGGAATTTATGTCGAGCTGAATGTCGAGCCGCTGAAGGCTAGACCGGGCCTCATAAATAATATCCGTAAACCGAAAATGTATCGGATTGTTTAGTAGCCGGTCCAACTTATTAGCAGGTCTTCATTGACG
Source organism: Nematopogon swammerdamellus (assembly GCA_946902875.1). Taxonomy (NCBI): domain Eukaryota; kingdom Metazoa; phylum Arthropoda; class Insecta; order Lepidoptera; family Adelidae; genus Nematopogon; species Nematopogon swammerdamellus. Next base: position 6,813,701 of record OX336336.1, on the reverse strand, counting down.
TCGACGTAACAGACATCAGCATAGTCGAAAATAGGGAGGAGAAGAGATTGTGTCAACTGTAACAAACAGGCCGGAAAAGATGGTAGTTTAGTAGAACCGATAATAATAGCCTGTGCCTTCTTTGGGTTGACAAGTAAAAGATACAGATACCTAGTCATCCTAATCGTAGACGGATCCTAATATATAAAGCGAAGTTACTACGGGCGACGACGGCCGTGTAACGTACGCGAATATATGAATATCCTTATAACTCCACTTAGAACCACTTTATCGATTTACATAGGGTTTTCACTGTTACATTCTGTCACTTCTAAAGATAGTTTTAGGCTATAAATTTATAACGCTACGTCATCGGCGGCCTGAACTGTGAGCAAAAAGTCACGGGAAGTGAAGCCGCATGCAAAACCTATAAAATATATTTTAACAGCTTAATTCATACATTTACTTAGTTGCAATATCATATTCTGCATATTTTAATACAGATTATATTGCAGTGAGAAAGTAATGTATGCGTTGCACCCGAGAAATCCCGCCCGCTTCCCTCACTCACATAGAGGTCGTAATATTTCACAATATCCAGGCGATATAGTTTTAATAGGCCAGTCATATCTAACATTAAAATCGCAAACTAACGGCTAGTTCTGATTTTTTTTATATGTCGGCAGGACCACTATCTACCAGTAATGTATATCTAAGTTTGCAGCTTCGAAAGACCTGTGCTAACTTTGCAGCACTCGAAAAACCGCGAAATTTTCGCACTTTTTTTGGTATTTTCAATATAAGTCCTAAACTATCCGTTTTTTATAACATATTTTCTGCACGTTTTTAAAGTAGACTAAAATTGCTACACCGTGCTACACCGTGCAGAACCAGCTGTGTAGATTTAAAACTTACCGAGATACAGCTCTCCAAAAATTGATAATTTTTTCCAAAAAAGTGAAATATTAAGATTTCGTCAATTTTCGACCCTGATATCGGGGAAAATACTCATTTACGGGTAAAATTATAAGAAAAGATGTTGTAGCAAATGTAATTAGCTTTAATTTAAGCAAAGAACGATGTCTGTTGACTTTATAGTTTACTCAGAAATCTTAAATATCAAAAAAATGGAAAAACTACCTTTTTCGCAAATTTGCTCTGTTCTCGCAATGGTTTGAAAGCAAAAACCATGTACATCCACAAGAAATTAAAATTTCACTTGTTTGGAAAATATTCTCAATTTTTGGAGAGCTGTATCTCGGTAAGTATTGAACCCACAGAGCTGGTTTTGATACTAAATTGTAGCAATTTGAATCAATATTAATAGTTTAATACATATTTATAATTTTACCCGTAAATGAGTATTTTCCCCGATATCGGGGTCGAAAATTTACGAAATCTTAAAATTTAACTTTTTTGGAAAACATTGTCAATCTTTGGAGAGCTGTATCTCGGTAAGTAATAATAATCAACCTACAGGGTTGGTTCTGACCTCAAATAGTAGCAATTTTAGTCTACTTTAAAAACGCAGAAATATTTTATAAAAAACGCATAGTTTAGAACTTATATTGAAAATACCAAAAAAAGTGCGAAAATTTCGCGGTTTCTCGAGTGTTGCGAAGTTAGCACAGGTCTTTCGAAGCTGCAAACTTGAATATATACTACTGGTAGTGGTCCTAACAACATATAAAAAAATCAGAACTAGCCGTTAGTTTGCGATTTTAGCGATTTTTAGTGTCAGATATGACTGGCCTATGCTAGCTGCGTTCAAGTTGAGATAAAACATGATCTAAACTACATTATTACAAAGTAGGTGATTTTATGCAAAGACAAATTTGATGGTTTCTAAAACCAATGAACTAGTCAAAGATGACATTTATGAACTCGTAATAGCGTTACCTTATATTAATAATTTATTATAGCAACTAGCTTTCACCCATGGCTCCACTCGCGGCATTGTAGGTTATGCTTAGAGTCAGGCATCTGCTATCAGTGACTTTTTCAGAGAACTAACTAAATAGGTTTTTTTTATGAAAACTGACACGGTTGGCTACATCACCTACAACATCCGTGATGTCCGCCCATAACACCGGGTGAACTTGGTGCCACGTCAGTGTCAGTGCTTCCCTTCGGTCGTGCCGGCTACACTGAACTGGACGGAAAACACAAACTATTTACATAGCCGTTTCGACCGACCTTTCATTCAGTGCGGTGGTACCAACACCGGGCGGGTTAAACCCTACCACCTAGTAATATAAGAAGGGAGTCATATCCCTTAGTCGCCTTTTACGACATACACGGGGAGAGATGCAGCGGGCTATTCTTTTAAAGTGCCAGCCCCACACGGTACAGGTTCTATATTTCTTTCATACGCCACTCATACAGGTACATCTCTACATTTATGTGGCGTTGTCGTATTTTTTGCCGCTCTCGCGTTATGTTTTCATTCACTGCTCAGCCCCTTGAAAAAATATCGTGATAGTGTACAGCCAATAACCATGCCGAGATATGTCGAATTGCATTAGTGTAACCACATGTGAATGCATTCAGTAGTATTCGAATCTATCCACTACATATATTTTGCGCCTTCCGTAAGAGTGGAGAAACGAAGAGATGATGAATTAATGGTATGGCTCAAACACGCGCACAGCTTACTAGATTCATATAATGAGAGAGGTGTATATTTTCTACTATTAAAAAATCGATAAAGTAATGTCTGCTATCTGCTTATTATTCTTAAACGCACCACCTCGTCCACCTATAAACTTGACAACCAAAAAGTTATCGAGAAAAACCAGTACGAGCAACATAAAGTAAAATGTTTTTAAGTTTTCATTCCATAATTAAAATGTGGCAAGACAAAAAAAAACACCCAACAAACCTCACCGAAAACTATCACCTACCAAATATTCCGACAGAACCGAACGGCCCTTCCCATCTGTCGCGCGCGCGTCGGGCCCCTGCCGGAGTGGCCATGCGTGAAGCGCCCTTTGTTTCTCGCGAACCAGCTTTTGTGTTAACTACCCACTTGCGGGCATTGTTTATTATCGATGCGCCTTTACGTCTGAATATGGGTTTAATGATAAACAAGCGCGCATGTGCAACGCTTTATAGTGTCTTAAATCATAAAATGCGACTTGCGACTTTGTTAGAGCTTTTTATAAGCTTCACCGTATGCCTTCTTATCCGCTCACTGTTATGCAGATGCAGTGGATTTTATTATCTTGCATTGAAAATTCTAGTGAGAGCTGTTTGCTTGTACAAAATACTTATTTCCTGTAAAACAAATGAGTAATATTATGTGCAAAACAACAAGACATTTTCTTCTAATCTCTAGTAATCTTGTAATTGTGTGTGCATGGATGAGAGAAAAGTTTTTATCGTGAAATCAATCTGAAAAAGCTCGAAAGGTTTTTGAAGCGAAGCTTCCATAAGGTCTTCACACAACAAGACGACGTGTCGGCAAGTGGACACGAGTTCGAATCCCGAGTATATTATAACCTTAGTCAAACCCTACTAGGGTTATTGTATGAATGCTTCTTCAATTATACAAAGTATGGATACCTAATACGAAACAGATAGAGGAAAATGTGAAAATAAACTTTCAACGCATAAAACTTTTTTGTCCCCGTTCGTCATAATAGTCCTAGTTCCCATTCAATCTTTTGCAAGAAGTTTTCCATTATATTTCCATCGCATAGGCAACGAAAGGGTCGGGATAAGAATTATTCAAGCTTACGTTATAGAATAGAATATATGCCTATACAAAAAGGGACAGAAAAGGTTGACACAATCGCGAGAGGTGTGGGTGTCATGTACTTCGCACTTTCAGTCGATTTGAATTACAAAACTCGGAGCCCAGACTCCGACAACCCGAGCCAAATCCTAGCGATACATTTTGCTTTTACACCCAATAATTCAAAAAACTAGAAGGGGTATCTTTTATGTTAGGGAATAATTTTATGTTGGCAATGTCACTCAGTGACGTACCGTACTCTGTACACCCGGAATTTGTCATACACAAATCTCATAGGGAGTGTATTCGTGTTACTAGCACCAACAACTATTGCAGGGCTGACCAGTCTGTTGATACGATGTTAGAAGACCCCCCCCCCGTTGAAGAAATTGCATGGTCGAGGCTGTTAGACAAAAAAACACATTTCTTGTATGTGGAGACCACCCTTAATTTTTTTACTTGTTATTAATTTTTTTATTATTTGTTAGGATATCCGCCATAATAACACATATCTGTGAAAGTTCAACCAGCTACCTATTACGGTTCAAAAGGCGAACAGACAGACGGACGCGACGGTAAGACAGACAGGCAGACCGACGACGGCGTAGGCTTAGTAATAAATAGGCTTCCGTACCAATACAGAAACCTAAATAGAGTGCCACCCTGTGACGTTATCGCGTTAAACCATTTTTGTCTGACATTATTGAATGCCCATAGCAGATCTAACCTTTTGAATTAATTGTTTTGGCCCCTTGTGTGCCTTACGATCGTTTCCTCTTTCAACCTCTTTTCTATGTATATACAGCTTATAAGATAAAACGTCCCTAGCGGATTTTTTTTTTATTATTTTAATTATTCATACCCTACCGTAGACGGAAATCGAAGTACACAACGGCCATACCCCATATAATCGAGAGGGATACAGGATTAATAAAATCTTACATCGATAAACTCGCTAAATAACACTAAACTTGAAGTAGATAGATACGTTGATCTTGTAGTTTTTAAAAATAAATGTATTTATAAGATCCTATCTAACATAATAGAAATGGCAACTCAATATACTTGAAAATGTCAAAGGCGATAGATAACAACTTTAGAAAAATAAATTATGATTCTTCTAAATGCGAAAGTGCTGTTGTACAGTGCGTTCCGTACGAAAGAATCTTCTTTATCTTGTCTAAAACTGTTATACATAAGGCAGACTCAACCGATTTTTGTCCCTTGGAGCGTGAATTATGCATGAGGGCATGTTTACCTCTGCCCTTTCGCATAACACCTCGAGTTAACAGTATGTACAATATAAATAACAATACATTATTCAGTATTACTGAGCAGCAGGCGGGCGAAACAATATCACTGAGCCGAAAACTCAGTCACTGGAAAATAAACCTTATAGCAATAGATTTAAAAGCTAAGGACCTCAAATTTCTCGTCCACATTTAAGAGGAATTCCATGTTAAGGCCAAGGTTTTATCGTCAATGCGAACATAAATGTTTTGACATTTATGAGAAGGGATTTATGTAAACGGAAAGGTACGAATGAAGATTGAGATGATTCAGAAGAATATCCCGTTATCTGGTTGTCAAATGGAAACGTTTAAATCAATCATTGCTGCATAAAATATAACTTAAACTGATTCAACTAAGGATACGAATTAATAAGATACTAACAAGGTACTCGTAGAACTGATCTAAATAAAACGGAACGAACCAAACCAGCTGAACTAATCGAAGTGATAAAAGAATATTAATGTTGAACTGCTCGCAATAAATACCTATTAGTATTTAATAACACGGCAATGCATTTAACGTGAAGCTTGCAATAGTGAATTTCGAAATATTTCTGAATAATCTACCAACAAGCCACAGAGTTTAAAAATATCCAATTTTGCTCAGCAATAAGCAGCTTTTGAGCACAAAGAAAGATCGTATCTGAGCAAGTTTACTTATTAGGCACCGCAGGAATGCTGGTCGGGCCGCGTAAAGACGAGAACTTTAGTATTGCACGTTGCACGCGATCTATGTATCGCGAAATTGATCTTTTTGCAGAAAGGCAATAAAGTATAGTTTGCATCGATCGCCGGGGCCGAGAACCGCATTACTGGGGTTATATTGATGTGAAGACGTTCAGAATAACAAGCCTTAGTAGATTCCTTGATGATACCCTCGACGGTACCTCTGTTTGAAGGAAAACTATTTTCGTAAAGATCGCCGTCGATTTCAAGATAAATTTTACGAAATACATCTTGTGCGTGCGAGTACATCCCGTGGACAATATTCTATTTTGAAAGAAATTAAATGCGAACTTCATGCTACGTATATTATAATCTGACATGGTTGCCTACATTACCTACTACACCCGACTAGCTACCTAGTAAAGTAAAGGAAGGGACCTACAGTTTTACGTTAAATCCGAACCATGCTTCAACGGTCGAACCGTCCAAGTTCTGACCGCGACTGGATGTTCCAGAAAATATGTTCTCTCAAATAAGTTTTTTCGGTCAGGAAGCTCGGCAGCTTCTAGAAACCAAATGAATAGTAATCTATAATATTCAATATTATATTCTTTGAATTAACCGCGGCAATGAAAATGAACAAGCAAAACCGTTTGCAATAAGATACGAACAAGGAAACGGATGAACAAGGACTTTGGACAGTGATTATTCGGGGAAATGGACGTAACAGACCAGACCTAAACCATAAAAAATATCTAATAACCTAATGAATGATGCATAGTCATAAGACAGTAAAGCGACAAGGATACGTGAGTATAATTAAAAATAGTTTTTCCTCTAACTCCAAGTAAAAATCTTAGCACATAAGCATCACATGTTTCCGAGAACTCCATAAAGACACGAATTGTACAAAGATATTCTGAATTTTCTGAGGAATATTGCAAGCGCCCACAACAATTTATTCGTTGCGCCGTCCCATGACCATTCTAAGGTAATAATCATTGTTTAATCTGTTAAATGTCTATATAGTAACTATTAGAACTATTGGTTCTAACAGCTGTTAGAACCATCCTTTTGGGTGGTAAAACACAAATTCTCCTAAGTTTTGGTTTCGCGTCATTTCGTCTTTCCTAAAGTTTATTTCGACAGATTCCTTCGCGGATGTTACAACCGTCCATAATTCACCATTAATTCCTTATTCCACTCCGCAGCATCTCTCCTCGTGCATGCCGTAATAGGCGTCTAAGGTATAAGGACAAGATGACGTGCTAAATCACGGCGGGATAGCCACCGCTTACCTTGGCACGGTCCTCATCCATCATGTCAGTCATCCAGCAGGTGGGTCTTCGTGCCTTACTCGCTGCTTGATAGTTATCTTGTCCGAATACTTTGCTAAACGTCGTGGTTTGGTGTTGTGCTGTAATTTACCAGAGCACTTGCAGCACAACACCGATTACTATGCTTACCCCGATTGTCGTGATACAGTGTGTGGTGTGTATGTATGTATGTATTCCTTATTCCTGCATCTGTATAATAAATCAGAACTTTAACGTCAAACTACACTAGGATAATCTTGTTTGGGTTGGTTTACCTAAGGTTAATTTAGGACATCGCGCGACGTTTCCAGCGCCAGCGGTAGAGTCTACAATGAACATTATAGTGAGGGAACAAAACAAATCGCCAAGTTTAGAATTTTTTTTCCTATTTATTTCTTTTGGAAAATAATAATTCGAAGACGAAGAAAGTTAATCACTAGCGCAGTGTTTATCGAAGTTTGCGTGTCAAAGCGCACGATCAGGCCAGACGTTGTGGGTGCACTTCTGAGAAGGACTGTTCAGCGCCAGAAGGGAGAAAATTGGGGAATGGATGATTGCCAAAAATACATTTAAGTAGCTGCAATCGCTCGCACGAACACAGACACCAAATCGTATAATACGAGTATCTACCTATACGGTATTAAATTGAGAACAAGCACATTATTGAGTAGACTTTTGCACACAGGGTTGCCCATGTAATTGATAATATAATTGGTTAGTTAGTACGTAAAGTGCCGTGCCCCCTATGAAAATGTTCAAGCTAAGCCCTTTTAAAGATTACATACACACGACAAGCACTAAGAGATTAAAAGACAAGAAAAATTTCATTTCTGTTACCGGTTATAAAATAACGCATACACAACTATACCTTACATATTTATTACATAATTCGATCGCCAGCGCTCGAGCTTGGCGGGCCCACTGACATGCTCCCAGATTCTAAAGCCACGGGCGCATCAAGATGGAACAACCATTATTGACCATAAAGCATTATATTTCAAGAGTCCATATTGTCAGCGCACTATGGTTCAGTCTGGCAACCTTTAATATAACTAATGGTCTATTTAACTATACTTACTAGCAAATTCCTGTGACACTTTTAGATAATACTAACTTTAACTCGGTTTAATAGCAAATCATATTAAAACTTAAATATGATATAAACGATCGATTCTTTTATATTCTCTCTCTCCCTCTCTCCCTCCCTCGCTCCCCCCTCCCACTCCTCCCACTCCCCTCGCCTACTCCCCTCACACCCCCTCCTCTTCGTGCTTCACTCCCCTCTCCATCCGACACTCCCTATTTTGATGCTGCTCAGCCCTATTGCTATTTAGCGTGATGGTATTATAGCCTAATAGTGAGCCACAAGAACTACTCTTTACATTGGTGCAAACCTCATCAAAATCTGTTCAGTGATTCCGGAGTTTACCTCAAACATACATACATACATACATATAGACAGACGTTCCCTTTTATAAGATGTAGAGGGTAGGGATAGAGATATATATTTATTATTATAGCATATACAACTAGGAACGACGTTGATAAATTGGACTTGTGGTGAGCACTTAGAAAGTTCTAGACATTGTATGTACGTAGGTAAACGTTTTAGCTGAATGAGTAAGAAAGAAAAGAACATTTTTATTGTTCATACATAATAGAGTACTTTCAAATGATCCCTGTTTCCCAAAAGGGATAGAGTATGTAAGACATACTGTTTTTATTATTTTCTTATTTGCAGCGTAACCGCATTTTCAGTTATTCCGCAATCATGTACACGGCATGCGCTTCAAAACATCCTTCAAAAGGGTCAAGTGCGTAGTACGCAAAGAGATTAAAAGAGGGTGGATTTAATGTCTTTGGTAGTACCCAAAACCGAAGATAATTTTATGAAGAACATTAAGAGAATGGAAGAGGCGGCAGAGGTGTGTCACGTCAACTGTAGCACGTGGAGATTCGTTGTCTCTGCCTATTCAGCAGAAGAAGCAGGCGTTACGTTTTATGTAAATAAAATAAAGAAAGAAGAAAGAGAAACAGTCCAAAGTTCCGAGCTTCGTCAACTCTAAATTCCAGAATCTATTACTTATCAGAAAGCGGTGTCTCTCTAAGTCCTTCGCGGGCAAGAAGTCACTTCGTTCATGTCAAACAGACAATACATCATTGTCTCCTTATCTCAGTAAATAAATGAGTTGATAAATCATTTAATTAAAGAACAGACCAGCTGCCCACGTTTTGCCGACTAATGTTATTAATTAATAGTAATGAAGCTGATTGAATACGTCATTGGATTGAACTGTTAAATAATTGCGGGCAATTTATTTGAGAGTCGTAAATTATCTTTTTGTACATTTTTCGCACCTCGTCTTTTTAATTCAGTAAATACCTACCTTGGCACTCATAATTTTGTTCACTACTACCTGTAACATCCGCGACTCTACTCGCGTTAAATGTGGTAATATGTTAAATAACCTATAAATATCAAGAGATATGTCAAATTACGTTGGTGAAAACGTAACTAAATCGATTGAGTAATTTGCGAGTTATGAATAATAAATAAAACATGTTTTTATTCTACATAGATTTGTTAACCTATTACAATTTAACATAAATATCCAACCCATACAAAATTATAAGCAAGATTACATAATAATATGTACTTAAATGGAGACAGCAGATGTTGCATTTTATAATATGGCACTAAAGTGAAAGGTTTCTTCTAGAAGTAATTTAATTCAAGGGCCTCCTCAGAAAACACTTCAAACATAATTTAAGGAAACACTGATTTTATTTATTTAGACGACAAGTCAAGTAGTGGTGGATTCACAAATATACAACTTATGGCTTTTATAAGCCACCAAACAATCAAGTTTACTCAATTGACAAATAGAAGGAATTGACGATCAATATTTATGAAAGGAAAATATAAAATTACATAAATATTATGTATAAATACAAAATGTAAAGATAAATGCTAATTTACAGAGAGCGAAGACTAGCAAGACTCTTTTATTGCACGTCTTTTTGTACAAATATTGTCCGGAGCCGTGAGTCAGATTTAGCAAGTATCCTGGAACCTTCGTCACAAGGAAAAGAAACTTGCATTTTTGTCGTTTTAAATCACTGCGGTTGTTAGTTGTTACTCATCCCGCCAGTCTTTCACTTTGGTATTCTTTCATGTTTTTATTAAATTCAAGTCGCATTACTAACGGAAACATTATAAGATCACTACGGCGTCCGTCCGTCTGTCACATAGGGTTTTCTCGAAAACTAAGTAACGTACTGATACGTGAAATTTGGCATAATGATAGATCTTGATGACGCGTACATATATCGCTTAAAAACTAGATAAAAGTTTATTTTACATTAATATGGGTGGCCGATTTGATACCCATAAATAAAAAGTTTAAACTAACATATCGTGTGAGGTATCATTTGAAATAGCTAACTATAAGGATTCTAAAACTTTATTTTACAATTTTAAGTTCAATGATAAAGCTAAAAATGTGCAAAACATTACCGGTCCCCCCTGTTCTCCTAGGTTTCTATATCTTAAATTTTGACTTTTATAGTAGATATTAAGCCATAGATTACAGGAAAATTGCACGTTTTTTCGACAATGTAATATTTTCGGGGAAAAAACATATTTTGTTTCAGTACGGAAACATAATTTGTTCGAGCATCACTTGCTCTTGACCGCTTTTTTTATAAAACAACAACCAACATATAAGTAGGTATACATTGGACCAAACCGTTGAAAATTGGAATACGCTGGTAATTTTATTTAAAAATTGTAAGAAGAAAAATGTGTTAAATTTTACCACCACATTTTTTATTTATTCATTATTATTAACGCACTTGAAGGTTGCAAAATAGTTTTGTGTTGCATAAAAATAAGTAATTAATGTTGCTCCATTTATATAACAACTCCCTGACAGTAAACTCTTTGTATTTGAGCGAACACATATTGCATTTGCATAATAAAATTGTTTCAGCCACGATTAAAAGATAACAGCGCAGTTTATTTAACAGTGAATTCAACGTGTTCTATGCAAATATTTCAATTTGTTTGTCACCCTCAGCTCGGCTAGTAAACCGGTTAATTTCCGCTCCATTTCTCACTAGACGAGACCGATAGTAGATCTAGAACGGGACCTAGGTATAGAACTTACTAAGTCCTAAGAAAATACTAAACCAAGTAATAATACTAGACGGATAACCGTCTGCTAGGTACTGAATATTGATACTAAGGTACAGTGGCTAGGCGGAAGAAACTTGTCATCAACTTGGATATAATGACAAGTTGAAAGATGCGGTCGCTAAGAACGAACTAAATCCAACGACCGCCGCCGCCGTCTTCATGTATGTTCGCTTATAACTCAAGAGCGGCTCAACCTATTCGCTAGTGACTTTTTCCATCTAACTTGATATATATCCGCTAGTTTATATGCTGTATAACATCACGCCTTTATTAATATGAGCTTAGCAGTGGGGGCCGAAAGCGAACACGTTCCGAGAAAATTCGACGATTTTCAATTGAAATCATATTTGCTACAAAACAGACTTTACCCCAAGCAAATCCTTGGGCACTGCCCGTAACTAATAAAACAGAAAGTCTGTAACTCGAGGTCTACTCAATTAATTCACATGCTGTTTTCACTCCCGTTTTTTGGCACGTCTAAGGATGGTTATAGGATATTTTGCCGCGAAGCGAAACAGTGGGAATAACTCGTCATGAAACGAAATTAGCATCTCGAACATCATTATAACACTATAATTCTGTCGGCACTAGGATTCACGCCAGTGCTTCACTTTGGTCGTACCGGCTGTATTGAACTGAACGGAAAACCAACTTAACGAATCGAACTATTTATTCGCATAGCCGTTTCGACCTACCTTCAGTTACATAAAGATAGATACACACTTTATTGCTCGAAAAAACGTTTTACAGAAACAAGCACAAAGTTAATCGGCGGGCTATCCATTACAGAGATTTCTTCCAGTCAACCTTTGCATGTTTGAAAGTCGATTAATATAGTGAAATAGGCAGTAGGCAGTAGCAAAAGGCTTGAGTGTGACAATTGAAAATAAAATCATTTATAATAACAATACTTATGATTATGATTAAGATTATGAATATAATTAATATAAATAGTAAAAAAAAAGAAAAGCGTGCTAATAAAGACATTACAGAATATCTATGAATAATAATAATAATTTTATCCGATGGTATAGTTCACGACATAAATACATTTATCAACCTCGAAAAGAGAAATTGGATTAATATGAAGCCAGTAACATTTTCTATAGCTTCATAAGCTTATATTACGAGAGATCTTTGCCGAGTCAAAGCACTTGGCTATCAGAAACTTGTATATAAGCTTCTAGTCAATCCCATTGAAATTGCATTAGAAATCATGCAAAAGCCCGACAATGCAGAGGCTGTCAATTACGGTAACTCTGAGCATTATTAATGGAACCACGGAGGCAACAATCTCGCGCTCACGCCCCTCCTGTCCGTACTATCCGGTGCCAGCTCTATCTAGTGGGTCGCATAGATCAATGCCATAGTGTAGAGAGGGACAGTCAAGACGTGTATGGATGCAGTAATTACTTTGAGAGTAGGACGCATTTGACGTTTGGACACACTATGTATGCACTCATACGATATGTGAAAAGGCCTGAAATTGTTTTTCGCTTAAATATTTGCTGAAAAATCTACTATTATAGAAATTAAAATTACTTTATTATACATTTTGACAGACATTGCACACATAATAAAATTCTTACTTTGAAGTAAACAGTTAAATTACAAAATTTAAAAAAACAGCAACTCTTTTAAAAAGTCAAAAATAATCTCCGTTTAGTTGCTTCAAGACGTGGGGGCACCGTTATGTAAATAAAATAAAACTCAGAGGTGCGCGTTTTGGAGGAAGTTTTTTTTTACTTACCGGTCGCCCGACGCCTTTAAGCAACTAAATGAAAATTATTTTTGCCTTTTTAAGGCTTGTTGATGATTACTTGATTACGAACCGATTAAGAACCGTCGCGACCCGGTTTAGCAGCTTTCTTATAATCGCATCCAAATCCGGTGCTACAATTCGATAGACAGACACAGACAGACAGACAGACGTAGGCATTAAACTTACAACATCCCTACTTTTGTATGCGGGTTAATAAAACTAGCAAAAAATTAAGCTTCCTGCTAACTAATTGGTATAAACCTTTGTAGTTTTACCTCACATCATCATCACATCATCATCAGCCTGTATCGGTTCACTGCTGGACATATGCCTCTCCCAAGGCACGCCACCAGAGGCAAAGGTTTACTATACTGCCTTGCGTTTTGCCTACCATCTAAATATTTAGGCTACTTGTTTTCATATTTTCAGGGGGGTAGCTGATCTTTTGATTTATTGAATAGAATAAAAATTCACACGATTCGAACGGGGACAGAAAACTACACTCAAATTTGGTGGCAAAACATATTTTAGAGAATTCTTTTTGAGAATCAAGCACAAATTAAACCATGCACTAGTTACACTTACACTATGGCGGTGTCAGCTTGCACTGTAACTGGATACCGGACATTTGATCATGCATGACAGAACAGCGCTGTAACGAAATTGGGGTGGTGCAGCTTGTTCTAGCTAATTCAATTATCTAATTCAATATGTAATAGCAAGCCCTAAACGAATATTTTAAAATAAAATTAGTATTCGTCTTAGTTTTTCATTAATAAAGTGCAAAGCGCGATGAGTTTTCAAGCGTAAATAGCATTAGCGATGAGAGTTGAGATCAGCTTCATTAATTATGTACGAAAAAATAACTCACTCAAGTAAGATACAAAAGAGACTGTTCGAACTTGCTTCCAAACTAAACATCTATTGTCCACAAAATTACCCACCATTGAGGGTATGCCTGCGCGAATGTTTCAGCCAGTCACGCTTTTACGTTGGCGTGATAAATCTCTCTTAGCGTCAAGTTTTCTTAGGCCCCCCTCCCCACTCCTTCTCCCGCAGACTAGGGGACGCCCCCTCTGAGTGCGCCCCTGTGGAGAGAAATTTGAGTGATTTTTCATTGTGGATTTGAGACGTAAGGAAAGTTGGATTTCGTGTTTTCTTTCTATGTAAGTCCCTACTGGCAAAGGAAGACTTATCGTTGTTAGAAAAAGATCTGCATAATATGAATAAGTAATATTGAATTGTTTGTATGTAAACTATCAACATTATTTCTAACAAACATGAGGAAGGCATTAAATTCACCTTTGTCATATTCATCTTTCCTCATGTTTAATTATTGCGTTAAAAAAAACATGACTATTTTATTTTATGGACGAATTTTAACGCACGTTTGGGACGGGGAACTAAGAAAAAGTGAAACGTCACGAAAATACGAACGGAAGTTGCACCGCTCCTCATTAACTGATTTATCAAAACCATACGTCATTTACCAAAACCGGTTCCTCTTATGCATTTATTTACATTTATTTGTGCCCGAATGCAGAGAGTTTTCACAAGACAGCTGGTCTGCGCGCGGGCGGTATAACCGCTTCTGATTATTGCCGCTTTTATCCGCCCCCAGAACGTCTAATGGGCTGTTTAGAGGAAAATATGGCGCTGCGAGGTTATTAATTTCAAAATTATAGAGATTTATCCAAGTCTCTGCCATTTAATGGGATTCCATTTGCGATGTTGTATGAAAGAGCAAAGTGTTTGAATGTTAGCTTTCGACTATATTTAATCATTTGAATGAGTATTGTAAATGGAACAGTTTCCTTTACGAAGTGTAGCTATTGAAGCACAGTATGGAGTTTTACTCAAGCGCAGAGGGTTACGTAGATCCGCTATACTTTACCTGTCAAAAAATATCGTATCTGTGGCGCCATTAATTATTTAGTAGCGTGAATATGTACTAATCGATTCTTAGCACGTTTCTTGTATGGGGACCGAATAATTTTTTACTTTTTGTTTTTTATTTTATTTGTTTTCATATCCGCCATAATAACAAATATTGTGTGAAATTATAAACTAGCTACCTGTCACGATTCACAAGATACAGCCCTCGGATGTACGTATGGACAAACAGATAGACAGACGGCGTAGGCTTAGTAATAGGCTCGTATGGATATCTCCCTAAAAAAGAGACCTCTTTTAATTAATATTGCACTATGGAAACATAAATTAATATTCATTAACCGTTTATAACCTGAAAGCCAAAAGCTCATGAATAACAAACCTTTCCAGAAACAGCTAAAGTAGAAAACTACGTTTATGGCGGTGCTATAAAATAAACGATCAATATTGACCCCGTATTTACACTTCCCTGTTCACTAGGTTATAAAACACGTCCCCTATTTGCCGCTAAACATCGTCCACAGGACGAACCAGTATCGATTATTTCAACCAACTATTATTATCAGGCCATACTCCTCTACACGCTCTACTAGCTCATAGGCAGGGGGCGCAGACTCCGCGAGGGAACACACCCCTCGCACCCTCACTATTTTATACAAATCCAACCAACTGCATTCTCATAAACGTACCGTCCTTCTTCGCAATCCCTCTCTTCCACGGTTCATCCCCGAACAAAAACCGCAAACGCTTTCTGCATCACGCGAACCTTTCATATCAAGAGTCTCATCGATATAAAAACGAAAAAATACGCGTTCCAGTTTTGAATGTTAACTAATATGGATGGGTACTTCAGCAAGACTGGAACACAATTCGCTCTACGCATATAGTGACTTTTACCGGAATGGTCGCTCCCCGTGAAGTGTGAACATAATCATTGACGATGCTTCCGTTAGCGCAGTAATTAAGGTACATATTAATGTTTAGCTGTTGATGGATATAATGTTGTAAGTATTCGGTGTTAATGGAAGTATATGCACACCACGCGCTGTATCCCAACAATCGGGATAAGCAGAGTAATCGATGCTGTGCTGCATGAACTCTGGTAAATTAGAGCGCAACACCGATCACCACGTCTAGCAAAGTATTAGGACAAGCTATCAAGCAGCAAGGCACTAAAACCCACCTGCTGCATGACTCGGTGGAAGAACCGTGCCAAGGTGAGATGTGCCAGCTAGCCTGTCGCCCTTTAACACATCTTGTCTTTATCCCTTAGTCGCCTTTTACGACATGCACGGGTAGAGATGCAGTGGGGCTATTGTTTTTAAGTACCGGTCCCACGCGGTACATGAAAGCATATGGTTGCTGAATAAATAGTATAGAGCAGAAGATATCGTTAACTGACACGGTTGGCTACATCATCCGTGATGTCAGCCCATAACACATTGGTGAACTAGGTGCATGTCAGTGCTTCCCGTCGGTCTTGCTTCCTACACTGAACTGGACGGAAAACACGAACTATTTACATAACCGTTTCGATCGACTTTTCATTCACCTAGTAAGGTATTAGGGGATGGTAACTACAGTTTTACGTGAAATCCGAACCACGGTCAGCCTCCAGCAGTCGAGCGGTCATCCATGCAAGTACTGACCGCGCCCAAGTGTGCTTATGAATACGATCGACAGTCGACCGACCGCACAAATGAGCTACCGAGGTTGAATAAGAATAAGGCACGTATATGTTGGTTAGGTCATCTTTATGTTCCATAGCTTTAAGACGAATACCTTTTAAGTAAATAGTGACCGAAGGGAAGCACTGACATGGCACCTAGTTCACCCGGTGTTATGGGCTGACATCACTGATGTTGTAGGTGATGTAGCCAACCGTGCCAGTTTCCATAAAAAAAAACTTCTAAGCCTGGCACACTCAATGATTAGGAATAATTCTAGCATAAGGACGGACTTAAAATTAAACCTATATTCAAGAAGGAATAAGAACGCCTCATTATGCATAAGATCTGCCGATCCGTTGAACATAAGCCTATGTAATAAAATCCTACGATGAAATCAGCTATGGCCGGCAGCAAAATGCATTTAAAGTTGCATCAGAGTCAATAAAATAAGAGAATCGAAGCAACTACTGCACTCTAGGATTACAAGTTGGCGATAGCGAACACGACTCTCGCGAACCTTAAGCCTCGAAGCTACCGAACGATTATCTTGTAAGGAAATGCATCCCAGCTACCTGCACTTCTATTTTACGATCATAATCCAAGCACTAGAGCTTGCAGTATTGATTTAGAACAGAAGCCGGAGGCATACAACTTACTGGTACGAAGACAAGCTAAATTATTATTATCCGTTGTTCGATTCCCGTTAGCTCAAAATTGTTCTCTCTGAAGGATATTTTTCATTCGTTGCATTGCATTTTCTTCTCATTATAATTTTAATAAGGAATCAAAAATATGTTTTTTTATGGAAACTGATTGAAACTCACACGGTTGGCTGCATCACGTATCAACACCCGCGATATCAACGCATAACATATTTATGAACTAGGTTCCATGTCAGGGCTTTTCTTTAGTCGTGCCGGCTACACTTAACTGGACGGAAAAAACGAACTATTTACATAGGACCCTTCATTCAGTGCAATGGTACCAACACGGGCGGGTTAAACCATACAACCTAGTAAGAATAAAAACGGGAGGGACCTACAATTTTACGTGGAATCCAAAACACGGTCAGACTCAACGGTCAAACGGTCACCCATCTAAGTTCTGACCGCGCCCGTGAGTGAAGATTCATGCGAGGATTCATGCGAAGTGTACTTGCGAACGTATCTATCTCTCTATCATCGTTAGTAATTTAATTTATTCGCAGTAAGATTAATCTTAGGAAAAGATTGGTCCTTAGAGCCGGATTTTAACATTTACCTAGTTCTGAATAAATTTATAAGCGCATGGTTTTACATGCAACCACTTTACAATATTCCGTAGATATGCAGGTAAGTTTTGATAAGGGTTTATCTAGCTAAGCCGCAAGCACTCCCGCAATAATTTAGCCTCACACAACGCCTACGGACGCAAGTGTAGGCGCGATATTCCCGAGTTAACGAAGTTGTTTCAGAAAGTAAGAGCCAAGAAGACGGGTTTTATAAATAGTGAAGTAATATCCGAGCCTAGGCAGGTAATATATTGCGCACCCACGCGCTGTTAAGTAGATACTGAGTGTATTCCGCCCTGGCGCGCCTAGCTCTTGCTTTGTATAAATAGTGAAGTAATATCCGAGCCTAGGCAGGTAATATATTGCGCACCCACGCGCTGTTAAGTAGATACTGAGTATATTCCGCCCTGGCGCGCCTAGCTCTTGCTTTGTATAAATAGTGAAGTAATATCCGAGCCTAGGCAGGTAATATATTGCGCACCCACGCGCTGTTAAGTAGATACTGAGTGTATTTCGCCCTGGCGCGCCTAGCTCTTGCTTTGTATAAATAGTGAAGTAATATCCGAGCCTAGGCAGGTAATATATTGCGCACCCACGCGCTGTTAAGTAGATACTGAGTGTATTCCGCCCTGGGGCGCCTAGCTCTTGCTTTGTATAAATAGTGAAGTAATATCCGAGCCTAGGCAGGTAATATATTGCGCACCCACGCGCTGTTAAGTAGATACTGAGTGTATTCCGCCCTGGCGCGCCTAGCTCTTGCTTTGTATAAATAGTGAAGTAATATCCGAGCCTAGGCAGGTAATATATTGCGCACCCACGCGCTGTTAAGTAGATACTGAGTGTATTCCGCCCTGGCGCGCCTAGGTCTTGCTTTGTATAAATAGTGAAGTAATATCCGAGCCTAGGCAGGTAATATATTGCGCACCCACGCGCTGTTAAGTAGATACTGAGTGTATTCTGCCCTGGCGCGCCTAGGTCTTGCTTTGTATAAATAGTGAAGTAATATCCGAGCCTAGGCAGGTAATATATTGCGCACCCACGCGCTGTTAAGTAGATACTGAGTGTATTCCGCCCTGGCGCGCCTAGGTCTTGCTTTGTATAAATAGTGAAGTAATATCCGAGCCTAGGCAGGTAATATATTGCGCACCCACGCGCTGTTAAGTAGATACTGAGTGTATTCCGCCCTGGCGCGCCTAGGTCTTGCTTTGTATAAATAGTGAAGTAATATCCGAGCCTAGGCAGGTAATATATTGCGCACCCACGCGCTGTTAAGTAGATACTGAGTGTATTCCGCCCTGGCGCGCCTAGGTCTTGCTTTGTAAGCAATTTGAGATGGAGAGAATTAAATACGATACGAATGTAATAAATAATAAATAAATGATAAGATGAAAGATTTTTTAGAAATGACAGAAGGTGTAAATCTGTAATTAATTATACAATTTTCACAGATCGTTAGAGTAAACCAAATTGGTGTAAGCGTTATTATCATTTAAAATATAATATTTTTTTTATAAAATCGGACTACGTCGAAACCAAAAAAACCGGCCAAGTGCGAGTCGAACTCGCGCACCGAGGGTTCCGTATCGCCATATCATGGTTAGCGCCACTAACGCCATCTATGGCGTGTTATGAAATGCTTCATATTAGTTCAAATTCATGATTAGTTAAAATGCTTCATAGTCTATTCGGTAGATGGCGCGCGGGAACCCCCACGAATTTTTAACTTTTCATTATTTTTATTATTTCTTGTTATATCGGCCATAATAACACATATTCAGTGAAAATTTCAACGGGCTACCTATAACGGTTCAAGAGATACAGCCCTCGGACAGACAGACAGACAGACGGACAAACAGACGGCGTAGGGCTTAGTAATAGGGATCTGTACCGGATACGGAACCCTAAAAAGGAACGATTACGAGTTTGGCGTGCGTATGTATAACTGCGGTCATTTGAAGAAAGCGATTGAAAATGGCGGCTTTTTACATCTGTACAGTTGGCATGTAAATTTTTTTTGCTTCTTATATTTTTTTATTTTCAAACTTTTGTCTTGGAGCAACTGCTTACTTTTCTTTAGATGGCAATACTGTGTGAGCGAAAGGCAAATATAAAATCTTCAACTTGCCCATATATACAAAAGGATAATTAACAAAGATAATAAAAACAGGCAGGATAAGACAGAAAATTAAAATATTATACATACGTTTGAGATAACAAACAAGAAAAAAATGCTATTTATCATTGATCAGCAGAATATAAAATAACATAATACAATTTATAAATAAATTCTTAAAGCCTCGTTACGAATGAGCTTACATGGCATCTTCGAGATCATTAAGCATTCCAATAAAACAGAGCAAACCGAGGAGCATACAATGACACACGCGACACTCCTGCGCACGCAATCGCGAACCGCTCCGTCACGCGACCAAAAGGGCTAGAGCTGCAGATGCAGACCGTTCCAAACCGAAAATTGGAGATATGTACTAAATTGTGTCCTTGTGTCTTGCCAAAATTGTTATGAAGAAAAACTTTTTTTTTATTCAAATTACTTTATGCTAAGTAATAAATAAAACGAAGTTTCTACGGGCGGACAACCGTGTAACGTCCGTGGTGTAATAGATAATGCCCTTTAGGTAGCTAAGGCCTTTTCACACTTTTTCTATTGCGCAATAAAGAATGTTTCATTTCATTAATAATTTGGAGAGCCTATAAATTTTACTAGTAATCCCTATAGGACCACCTAGCCCAACCACAAACTGACAAATCTTGCTATTAATGCACATACTAAGTCTAATTTTAAAGATGCGCGCATCTTCAGTGCATAGTTGAGTAAACTTATGAGTAAACTTGACTCCCATTATATCCACGTGAATCAGAAACGGATATGTGAGAAGGAAGGGCTCGCCACAGCACTTATAAGCTTCCCTCAAATCGGCGCAAGTGCATGGATGATGTGAAGATAAGTGAAGCTCAGTAAAGTGTAAGTTTGGATTGGTGTTAATAATGTAAACTAGAGCGAGGCTAACAGATCGAGCATCATCCATCATCAATACTAATAACAAACTCTTAAAGCGATCGTTCGAATTCGATGAAACTTAGTACAAGCACATTTAACTATACGTAACATAGGATAGGCTAAATTAAATTCAGTTCTGGTTACGCTAAGATGTGGCTCTCATACAAACAGAACGCAGCTCGGCCTTCTTTCTTACTTGCTTACTTACTTCCCATTATATTCACGTAAATCAGAAACGGATATGTGAGAAGGAGGGGCTCGCCACCGCACTTACATATAAGCTTCCCTCAAATCGGCGCAAGTGTATGGATGATGTGAAGATAAGTGAAGCTCAGTAAAGTGTAAGTTTGGTGTTAATAATGTAAACAAGAGCGAGGCTAACAGATCGAGTTTAATTCCGTATCGGGTAAACATTTGAACGCGCTGCTATGCAAGCCTGCCGCGATCAAGGAGTAGATGCAGTTTTATAACCTTACTACAAATAAGACAGAATGTGCGAGTACATCGATTGAAGTATTGGTAGAAGATATATATATTTATGGAAATACTTTATTGCTTTAAAAAACATTTTACAGAAACAAGCACGATATATAGGTAGCTTACATGGAGTGCAAAGGTGCACTTATTCCTTAAAGAGATTTATTCCATCCAACGTTTGGATGTATGTCGAATGGTACACTCGAATGTATAAAAATATAGACATACAATAATGGTTTGATTGGTTTTGTTTTACAAACGATGTACCTATTTACTTTTAGAATAGAATAAAAACTCCTTATTGCACACAATTGAAAGAAGAACAGTACACGACAAGAAACAAGACATACCTACACCAGTTCGCAAAGAATGTGACTGGACAAATCACTAAAAGTTATTTCTACCAGTCAACCTTTGGGTGATGGATGTCTAATGAATGAATAATGATAATAAAAATGATAAACAAAGAAGTATGGGTAGTGCAAGTGAAAGGAAGGAGGAATACATGTTTGATTTTTTATAAATACGAGTATTATCTACATGCTCCAACTTGACCCAGGATTCATGCAAAGTGTTGAGAAACCTAGCAAGCACTTAGCAAAAGAAAACAATAAACCTTGGTCAAGAAAAAACATTGTATCGCTTCAAAATCTATGTAGTCTATCTTCAAAAACCACAATAGGCGGTAGGCGGTATCTATATACTTGCACAGATGGTTACTTCAATCAGCCACTTTCTATATCTTGACCTTCAGGTCCAGTAGATTCTACTTCTCTTCCTCAAAGTTGTGCCATGTGGCTGAATCTCGTCTTGGTTTCCAAGTGGAGTTAGCGTGGACAACCGTAGGCCTGGAGGCTCTACATCAAAGAACACCAGTAAAACACTGTAAGAGGTTCAATTTGTTTGTTTATAACCTACCTATAAGATTACCTATGTAGTTTTTGAACGTACAAAAAAAATTTTTTTACTATTTTCTTATACCTTTCATTGGAAACGTTTTCAAACTTCACTCCAGGGAAGTCTCCGGTACGGCACCTACCTTCTCGGAGGTGATATTGCCTGGTCGGAGCATGCGCTTTGGCCCCTCTGACCCAGCCACCCATACCGGATTACATAAAAAAAAAAATTAACTCATAACATAATATAGATATTCTAACATAAGTTTAACAATAACAAAATAAGACCTCTAGAAGTTTGACACCTGAAACATTACCATCAAAATGTTATAACTTGCATAGAAAAATACACAAAAGCTCTTCACACTTCATTCACAATAACGCAACAGTCAAGTCACACATTATGCACACATAAGTCACGACAATGCCAACATCATTGTTTCTGACGCGTGGGTCACGTACCAACAACGGTCACGATACACACACTAAACACGTTTGACGCAACACGCGCGCAACGCGCAACGCGTTCGAGCGCAGCAAACGCGTGCGCACGGCGACGAAGCGGGCACGCGACAGAGCGAGCAGGGCAGGGAGGGAGAACGCCCCTTCAAAACTCGTGAGATGCAGTTACGATAGAAATTATACGACAGAAACGCCATTGTCGTTATTTTTATTATTGCATATACTTTGTCTTTCGATATTCTTTATTTACTTAGAAATCACAAAGAAATTTAGATAGATAAATAGAAAATACTTTAATACTCCAAAAATATTGCAAAATGTAAAATTTATACGAGATGGAAAGACGGACTTATCCCTTACAGAAATTTCTTCCAGTCAACCTGTGGATATTTGAGAGATTATAACTAAGCAAGCAATTCATTTGTCCTTGTTCCTAAGATTTGGACGGAAAACTTTTTACTGTACTTTTACGTGAGTAAATTATTAAAGTGCATATTCTCGACAACGATACTTCGTTGCTCCTCTTCATTTTACATAAATTTACATGAGCTGCAAATGTGGACTTATATCGTTTACATACATTTCTACCATTCAACCGTTGAACAAAAGGTAACCTTTTAAAGCCTTGGATTCACTAGGGGGCAAATACCCTCTCAACATGACGCGCAACAGTCCACGTGCCGCGTGCAACGTTGCGCGAATGTTTCATGCTACATAGCGTAACCTTTACGGTCGTGATCATAAGCACACCTGGGCGCGGTCAGTTCCTGCGAGGTGTGACCGCTCTACCGTTGGAGGTTGACCGTGGTTCGAATTCCACGTAAAACTAATTTCCTTCCCTTTTTACCTTACTAGGTGGTAGGGTTTAACCCGCCCGGGTTGATACCACCGCACTGAAAGAAAAGTCGGTCGAAACGGCTATGTAAATAATTCGTGTTTTCCGTCTAGTTCAGTGTAGCCGGCACGACTGAAGAGAAGCACTGATATTGCACTTAGTTCACCAAGGTGTTATGGGCTGACTGATGACGGATGTTGTAGGTGATGTAGCCAAACGTGAAAGTTTCCATAAACAAATAAATACTTAAATAAAACATATATTTTTTGGACGTTTGAGAAATATGATGCCCCGTCTAAGTGTTAATTTCTTTGGCCAATACATAAATACAAACGGCATAATGCGGTACATACAAAATGTATGCTAAGCCAGTGGATGAAAGCGAGCAAAGCGTAAATAACGACAAAGATGCTCGCACAATGACTGCAGTTGTTTTCGTGCTTTTGGGAGAGACATTAAATTTTCTATGCATTTTATGTGTTCGACATTTAAAATGTTCAAAGATCTTTATGAAATGTAACAGCGTTCCTTTTACTTTTATTAAATACATACGTAAGTGTGCTAGTTACATAGTAGTAAATAAAATGTACCGAAAATTCAAATTAAATATTAAGTAAATAATTTTTTTTTCTACTTTATGAAATAGGGATTTAGCCGCCTATCGACTATGCCAGCCCCATCTTTACGATACTTTGTTAACCTCGATACCTTAGTGGTGCGATTTTTCGACTGTCGTTCGTGATTTTAAGCACACCTGGGCGCTGTCAGGATTCCACGTAAAACTGGGGAGTCGCTTCCCTTCTTAACTTATTAGGTTGTAGGATTTGACACGCCCGGGTTAGTACCGCCGCCCAGAATGAAAGGTCGGACGAAACGGCTATGTTCGTGTTTTCGGTCCAGTTCAGTGTGGCAGGCACGACCAAAGGAAAGCACTGACATGGAACCTATTTCACCAAGGTGTTATGGGCTGACATCACAGATGCAGTAGGTGATGTAGCCAACCGTGTCGGTTTCCATAAAAAAAACTTCGGAGAGTGCTACCGAATGCACAAAACCCACGGAGTAGGTACCTACCTACCTACGTAATTAGAAACAAATAAAAATTACTAAAAAAAACTGTGAAATAAAAAACTATTTAAAAAAATATAAAAACCGCCTTCAAAAATGTATGAAATAAAAAAATAAAAATGGAACCCTAGAGTTGAAGGCGGTCGGTTATTTTTGCTTGCTTTAGCACCACCGCCTTCAACACTAGGGTTCGATTTTTATTTTTGAAGGCGGTTTTTATATTTTTTTAAATAGTTTTTTATTTCACAGTTTTTTTAGTAATTTTTATTTGCTATTAATGTACTCGGCGGAATCGCTCGGCCTTCGGCCTCGCGATTCCGCCTCGCTTTCCAATCCGATCTTGACCAAAAAAAAAATGGGACCACCTTGAAGCTATACTGAACCGAACATAAAAAAAATCATCGAAATCGGTTCACAATTGGGGAAGATATTGCGGAACATACATAAAAAAAAATACATACATCCGAACATAGAACCTCCTCCTTTTTTGAAGTCGGTTAAAAATATAAAACATCGATTCGGAAAGATTAACAATTTCCGAATTTTGAATATCAATTCGCAATTTTGAAAAAGCGCAACTTCAGCTACCGATCCTAACATAAACGAAATCTATGAACTTACAGCGCACTGAAATTTCGAAACAGCAAATCCGACTATTGCTCCCAACATAAATTACAAAAGCAACATCTGCGTCACACGAAGGGCACCCAGAGGAACCCTCTCCCGTGCCCCGTGCCCTGTGCCCCGTCCCGTGCCCCGCCCCGTGTCCTGCATTAGCGGGATGACATTATGCAGCCCTAGGAAGGGTGCCGACGTTGTGCCGCTAAATCATGCGGACCTTCCATGCAGAATTACGATAGATCGACTGAAGCTATGTCGACATTATGTCTTGTGTCGCTATAAAATGCGTGCGCTCCCGCTGCTTCCCAGTGTAGCCGGCACGAACAAACTGAGAGTGCAACTACATAGTTCACCGGATATTGTAGGTGATACAACCACACATGTCGGTTTCTATAAAAAAAATCCGGAAGGTTGCAATTTGACAGTAGTAATGTCAGATTTAGTTTTATCTTTATTTCTTATTAGATTTAATTTATCGATGTAATACATATTTTATTTTTACCATTAATAATGTTTACATCGATCAAATCAGGCTAAATAGTGTAGGAAACCAAGAGGGTGGACCCCCGCATAAATTCCTCAGTCAAATTTGACTTTACAGTACGATGAAGTATCATGAATTAAACCTATTTTATAAAAATCCAAAAAATATTCATAACAGAAGTTAGGTATTTTTACCTAAAATCTTATATCGTTGATATCTTTGTTCGGAAAAATCCTCAGTTTAAACTTTCTTCACCAGAAATATTCATGTAAAGCATGAAAACTATATGTGAAATATCCAAAAAATATTCCTAGTAGAAACAACGAAATTTTGATAAAATATGTTTTTTTAATATAACTTCCACCGGAAAATTTCTCAGTAAAATTTTTTCACTGGAATGACGTTTTATTGTCGTTTTATACTTACAACATGAAAATCCAAAAAATATACCATCTAACTATATTTTTTTCAGAAATTACCTTTTTATTCGCAGTGGAAAATTCCTCAGTCCATTTTTTTTATTGAAATAATTACAAAATTGTCTATTCTTTCGACTACGAAAAAATCCAAAAAAATATCACGGGCATTAAAAGTTATAAACATTTCACAAAGGAAGCTTTTGAATGTTTAGCAATATCAGAACGCGCGCGGTTCAAGCGGGCTGCGGGGGTGTGGGGGGCTCGCGCCGCCGCACCTGGCATTTTCTATCGTCGTCGTACAATTCCCTCAAAACTGAAATGGCGCTCGACCTACCTGCGCAGTCAACGAATTATAGGTCATCACTCGTAGATCATAGGGTAGATAATTGCTTTACTGCACATGCGCGAACCAAAGAAGCGAGCGACATTAAAGTCTACCCTATGTTCTACAAATTATGACCTAAAATTACTTGACTGCGCAGGTAGGTCGAGCTGCATTATAGTTCTGAGGTAACTGTAGATATCACGTGGTATCACTCGCGTTCGGCGCGTGTATCTATCTGCACAATACATTTATAGTTTATGTTGTGTGTGTGTCGAACGAATGTGGTGTGTTGTCTATATCGCAGCGCAGCGCACTCGTATTTAAAATGAATGTGTAAGATAAATGTTTAATGGATGGATGAACAACATTTCTATGTAAATTTCGTGTGTAGTGTTGCCGTAGACAGAAAAAATAGTTCTGGACTCCGCACTTCATACTTCAATTATTACTAAAACGAGACACCGTGGTTATGGTAGTGTGCGTATCGCGTAATACAGGACCGACCATCTCAAGAGATCGCAGTGATATTGTGTCATCCTTTTTCCACGCGCAGTAATCCCGTATCGCTTGCCTGCACGCTCCACGCAAACATTTACGTGTTCCAAAACAAGCGAATGTCGCACGTAGTCGATCGATAAATTGCCGCTTGCTTCAACGGCTCAAAATTATGGAGGTGGCTTTTTACTTCTTATTATTAAATTATTTATTAAAAACATTTATTGCAATTTTTTTCGTTTATTTTTTTTATGGAAACTGACACGGTTGGCTACATCACCTACAACGTCCGTGATGTCAGCCCATAACACCGGGTGAACTAGGTGCCATGTCAGTGCTTCCCCCTTTGATCGTGCCGGCTACACTGAACTGGTCGGAAAACACAAACTATTTACATAGCCGTTTCAACCGACGTTTCATTCAGTGCGGTGGTATCAACCCGGGCGGGTTAAACCCTACCACCAAGTAAGATTAGGAGGGAAGGGACCTACAGTTTTACGATTTACATTTATTTGTGAAAGAAAACCTATGGACGATGAGTGAATTATTTTATAAAAAATTCAAACGCATTTGTCAATTTAGGTCGACTTTAGACGTGTCTTATATTATATCACTTGCAACTAAAATCACCTAAAATTTGACAGATGTGCTTAAATTAAGATTATTAAATCATTCGTTCATCTCCTGTCTTTCTTTCTCAAAATGACAATAATGACAGGAATATCTAAATTTTAGCTTTAATAGTGTGAAGTGTCTACTAGAAATAAAGCCAATATGTTACTAACATTAAAAACACATACCAAGTTGACCAACCCACAAACCGAGGGTTCCGCACAAATACGACGGAGGCGTGGCTTTGAAGTGGGGAAGTTTGCTAGCAAATTGCTAGTAAGCTTATTGTGTAGACTGAAGTTAAAAAATAAATTTTAGTGAAATAATGTTTTGCCGGACGCGTAGTTTATTTAGTTTACTTAAAAGAAGAAACAGGTTTCCATACAACTTTTAATTTTTAATCTTTCATGCAAAATTAAAACTTTACTTTTTTTAACTACAAAAACATTGATTTTGAATAGACATGTATGCAAAAACGACACGGGCTGCCTCGACATGGTCCCTATTAGGTTACGGTTAATTTATAGAAGATGCGGAGCGTAGTGACGCATCTTCTATAAATTAACCTTGATAATTTTTTTTGAACCACCAAACTGGTTATAAAAAGAAAAACATTTCTCACCTCCACTCATCACCTTTTTGATACATAAATATATTACAAACAAACTTAATTTTGCAGTCAACCTAAATAATAATTTCTCACTAACTATTTAAACGAGACCAGTTTTAATATTTTCGTATTCCTCCCTTTGATGTTAACTTTTTTGAACCACTTTGTCATATACGTTTCATAAAGCAAATAAATATGTTATTCAAAATCTGTAAGAATCAAACATGAACCAACCAAGAAAGAAACACGTAAATTTCTTGTGCACCTAAGTCCTTTTGCACAAATCGCAGATCAGGTCATGCGTGGAGTACTGCTTGCACCTGTGGGATGGCTCTGCCAAATATCAGCTTTTAAAAGGGAAATTTGTTTGAAAAGAGGAATTTGTTAAAAAGGATTGCATCCCCACACGCTGGACTTACCGTGGATGCGTACCAACCTCTTCTGCAGATTTTTCCTCTATAGAACCGGTAAACTCTGGGACGTTCTCCTGTCTATATATTTCCTCTCAAGTACAGTCTCGAGTCCTTCAAGAAGGGCGTGAACAGGCACCTGTCGGGCCGGCATGGCATTCGCAACCCCCGCATACGACCAAATGTCCATGGGCGTCCTTAGACATCTCCCTTAGGGTGCCTCGGCGCCACAGGTCGCGCTTTCAATAAAAAAAAACACAAAGAAAATACAAGCAAAAATCTGTAAATAAAAATCATGTAAGGGTTCTGGTATTTTGTTGATTTTATTGTAGCTTTTCAAATTGCCATCTAATATAGTAAAATATATATATTATAAAATAATTCTTTTGGGAATCCAGTGTTACCGTTTTCAAATTTGGTGACGTAAAAAAATATAATTTTAAAGAAGCCATCTCCACTTAATCCAAACACATTAAATGTATGAAGTGAAAATTTTTACTTTTTCTTATATAACATTGTATTTGAAGGGATTTTCACTCTTGAAATATAATGCCAGATGCTCTCGTATACTATGCAGAGGCCTGAAGCCGGCATTTGTGTAATATTGAAGACGCTGAAGCAAGTGCTCTCGCGCTGGCGGTCGATGGCAGAATGAGCGGGCGATGCACGTATTATTTGAATTGCACGTATTTTTGGTGGGGCACGAATCGCCCTGACATGCGGAATCTTAATATTTTTTATGATCGAAGAGTGTTGCACCTATTTAAGAAGTAGGTACAGTACCCGGCAGTAAATAATGAACATGGAGCTTTAGAAAGAAATAATCCAGTTGTAGAGCGTCCTCCCTCTCGCACATAGACGTGCGAGTTCGTGCGATAGAGACGACGACTGCCGGTACCTTACCGGTACCGGGGCCCGTCCGTCTTCCGGGTCGGCGCACCACTAACCTGAGCAGCAAGCGATGAAGCTAGGGTCCAGCCTTTGCCC
Organism: Nematopogon swammerdamellus; assembly: GCA_946902875.1. NCBI lineage: Eukaryota > Metazoa > Arthropoda > Insecta > Lepidoptera > Adelidae > Nematopogon > Nematopogon swammerdamellus. Next base: position 6,784,199 of record OX336336.1, on the reverse strand, counting down.
GTGAATCACCACAGCCACCCTTCACGCTTTTTTTTTATGGATGCTGACACGGTTGGCTACATCACCTACAACATCCGTGATGTCAGCCCATAACACCGGGTGAACTTGTTGCCACGTCAGTGCTTCCCTTCTATCGTGCCGGCTACAATGAACTGGACGGAAAACACAAACTATTTACATAGCCGTTTTGACCGACCTTTCATTCAGTGCGGTGGTACCAACCCGGGCGGGCTAAACCCTACCACCTAGTAATATAAGAAGGGAGTCATATCCCTTAGTTGCCTTTTACCACATACACAGGGAGAGATGCAGTGGGGCTATCCTTTTAATGTACCGGCACCACACGGTACGGTCTTTCCCCCCTCTTATAAAATCATGGCAGTACAAAGAAAGAACAAGGTTCAATCAGCGGTGCACACCCCTACACCACTATTTAGCGTCGACTCGACCAACATGCTGCGGTTGCACAGCAATTTTAATGCCGTCCATCACCACCTGGAGACGATGAAGCCGACTTTGCTTTTTCTGACGGAAACGCAAATATCTCGCCCTGCCGACACTTCTTACCTGCACTACCCCGGCTACACCCTGGAAGAAGCCTTATGCAGTCGCAGCTAAATGCGCAGCTTATCGTGCATGGTCGCGCGCTCGTGCCGGACGTGATTCAAACGTATCCGAACTGAAGAAGGAATACAACCGCCTCTCCAGGTCAGGGGTTATTGCCAGGGCCAAATTTGACCACATTGGCAGAATCGGCGATAGACTGAACCAGCACCCAATTAGGAGCCGTGAGTTCTGGTCTCTCGCCAAATCTGTCGAGTCGAATTTCTGCCGCTCCTCTCTTCTACCTGTCCTGGAGGCTCACTTGCCCACTCCGCAAAGGAGAAAACCGACTTACTGGTATCTCTCTTTGCGGGGAACTCCAACCTGGACCATGGGGGTGCCACTCCCCCATCCATACCTAGGTGTGAGAACTCCTAGGTATGCTCCCGAGCTGACACCAGTGCTGACGCGCCTATTCCGTCCCGTATCTCCTACTCCAATATGGCCTACGCCAAGGGAGGAGCGGCAGAAACTCGACTCGACAGATTTGGCAAGAGACCAAAACTCACGACTCCCAGTTGGGTGCTGGTTCAGTCTATCGCCGATTCTGCCGATGTATTCAAATTTGGCCCTGGCAATAGACCTCTTGCTGGATCTGGAGAGGCGGTTGTATTCCTTCCTCGATTCCTTCTTTAGTTCAAGTACATTTGGATATTGCGCTTTGGACTTTGCGCATCGAGAGATGTTCCATAGGATGAGGCACGCCATCAGGCGAGAGGTCTTGTCACTTTGGCAGGTGCGGTGGGGTGGGACACATCCACCACTGGCAGACACCTCCGCAGGTTCTTTATCTGAGAAGCCACTGGGTACACCCATACCAAATAACGTCCCAGCTCCTCACGGGGCACGGCTACTTCCGGGACGAACTGAATCGAGATTTGTAAGTGCGGAAACGGAAGGGAGGATGCCGACCGCGGAGTATGTCACTGTGTGCTGTACGAGGATGAAAGTAATAAAAATATACCTATCTTATAGCTGCGTATGTGGTCACTCGAAGATTACTATAGAAAATATATCTTAATATGCCTTGCTCAGTGATAGCTAGTAATAAATAAATAAGTCGATGGCCTTGCTATGATTTATATTAATATACTAGCTGTTGCCCGCGACTTCGCTCGCGTGAAATTCGTATTTCAAAGAAGAATGTATATAACTAAGGGCTAGGCCGAAGGCAGAGCTGCGTTCAGGTAAACGACAAACTTTCTCAAATAAAGTAAGTAACAAACGGCGAGGTCGAAGGCCCAGCTGCATCCTGGAAGACAATAAACCTTCTCGATGAAAGTAAGTAACTAAGGGCGAGGCCGAAGGCCGAGCTGCGTCCCGGAAGAAGATAAACCTTCTTGAAGAAGTAAGTAACTAAGGGCGAGGCCGAAGGCCGAGCTTCGTTCAGGAGGACGATAAACCTTCTCGAAGAAAGTCAGTAACTATGGGCGAGGCCGAAGGCCGAGCTGCGTTCAGGAAGAAGATAAACCTTCTTGAAGAAGTAAGTGACTAAAGGCGAGGTCGAAGGCCGAGCTGTGTTCTGTAAGACGATAAACGTTCTCAAAGAAAGTCAGTAACTATGGGCGAGGTCGAAGACCGAGCTACGTTCAGGTCGTTTACCTTTTTCAATTTACCTTTTTAAGTTTAGCAAACTTTCTAAAATAAAGTAAGTAACAAACGGCGAGGTCGAAGGCCCAGCTGCATCCTGGAAGACAATAAACCTTCTCGATGAATGTAAGTAACTAAGGGCGAGGCCGAAGGCCGAGCTACGGTCCGGAAGAAGATAAACCTTCTTGAAGAAGTAAGTAGCTAAGTGCGAGGCCAAAGGCCGAGCTGCGTTCAGGAAGACGATGAACCTTCTCGAAGAAAGTCAGTAACTTTGGGCGAGGCCCAAGGTCGAGCTGCGTTCAGGTAAACAATTAATCCTCTTCCCCCCTCGGGTCTCGCCCTTAATGACCTGCTTTCTTCGATATAATATAATATCATTTACGCGAACGAAGCTCGGCCTTTAGCCTCGCTCTTAGTCACTTAATTTTTTCGAGAAGGTTTATTGTTTACTTTAACGTAGTTCGGCCTTCGACATCGCTCTTAGTTACTTTGTTTGAGAAAGTATATGGTTTAGCTATACGCAGCTCCTCCATCGGCGTCGTCATTAGGTAAATTTCTTCGTGAAGAATATCGTTCACGTGATCAGAGCTCGGCCTTCGGCCTCGCCTTAATTACTTACTTTCTTCAGGAATGTTTGACTTCTTTCTGAACGCAGCTCGGCCTGGACGGCTTTGCCGTCTTTAAGGACAGATACAGCTCGGCCTTCGGCCTCGCCCTTAGTTACTTACTTTCTTCGAGATGGTTTATTATTTATCAGAATGAAGCTCGGCCTTCGGTCTCGCTTTAGTTACTTCCTTTCTTCAAGAATGTTTTTCTTCTTTCTGAAAGCAGCCCGGCCTTCGTCCCGGCCTTCAGTTACGTTCTTCTTCTGAAATTCAAATTTCACGCGAGCGAAGTCGCAGGCAACAGAAGTATAAATTGCAGCAATGACATCGACAAAACGTGAACTTTCAATTATTTTTTTTTCCATTAATAAAATATTTTTCACCGGCCAGCTCTAAGACGTCGATATGACAGTTCTCCGTTGTCAACTTGATATTTTTAATTTTTTTGCATTTCATGAATCAAATAATTCGTCACCGGCCAGCTGTCGCCAATGTAACTGTCAAGAAAGCTGTACTTTGGCTGACGTTATTCTAAATGTTAATGATAATAATATTTTTTTTTTATTTTTTGATATTTTTTTTGTGTATTATGTTATTCCGGCATATAAACTGCCACTATACAAAGTTTCGTCTAATTCCGTTCAGTGGTTTTTGCGTGATGCGCGTACAGACAAACAAACAAAAATTTTAAAAACTGTTCTAACATGTTCAGTATCTCATTTTAAGCCACCCTGGTTAGTTTTTTTCCGAATATATTCAATGTACAGACTTTCTTACCTTTACGATTTTATTATATGTATAGATATTTAGCTTCGTCTGTGATGGGCTAATGTGATATTATGTTTCATACCCATTTTTTAGGTTTCCGTATCCCGTACGGAAGCCTATTACTAAGCCTACACCGTCTGTCTGTCTGTCCGTCCGTCCGTCTGTCTGTCCGAGGGCTGTATCTCTAGAACCGTAATAGGTAGCCCGTTGAAATTTTCACAGAATATGTGTTATTATGGCGGATATAACAACAAATAATAAAACATAGAAAACGTAAAAAATTAAGGGGGGTTACCATACAGGAACCGTGTTTTTTTTTCAATGTGTTTTTTTTTAATTATTGTTGTCAACCCTACGCACCGATGAACAAATCAGATACTGATTTGTTCTGATACTGTCACCGCAAATTGAGCGTTATGTGCGGGTCGTTCTACTTATATTAGCTTGCACGTGACCCTCACTTCATTTCGTCGGTATATTTACGCTAGTGCTGTATGTGCTGGCTGTGTAAGTATTCTACGAAAGCTAGCAACGTAGTAGGTAGATATGCATATATACGAGTATCGTATCTCGTCTCACTTAGCTCGCGCACGCTAAACCGGACCCAACGTGTAAGGAAATACGGTGCATTATCGCGTAATCATGGAATAAATTTATGATAGATTTTCAATAGTGTTCTGCTTGATTATTTTTTTGGATATTTTGGTTTTGAGTGTAAATGTGATTACTTAACATAATGAAAAAAAGAAATCCGACTGAGGAATTTTCCCTACTGAGTTTTTATACATGTTCAATAACTAGCTTTTGGTATGGATTTTTTTTTGGATTTTCTTACCCGTTACGCCAAATTACATTCTAAGGACATGCGAGAATAAAAACTCGACTGAGTAATTTTCCGATAGAAATGACGGGCAAAAAAAGGAAATATCTCTAAAAGTAACACTTCCATTTGAACAAAATTTTAGATTTTCATAATGTATCACATACTGATGCAAATAAATCATTTTGTAAAATAATTTTGAACCGAGGAATTTCTCAGTCCAATATATTAAGCCATTTGTACTTTTAGGTATAAATACCTAACTTCGGCTTGGTTTTTTTGTTGGATTTTTTTATATAAGCTTTGGCTCATAATATACTACAACCTACCAAAGAAAAAATCGACTGAGGATTTAATGTTGGGGTCTTCATACAACGAATCTCCCCATTTCTTAGGCTAAAAAGCCAACACATCTCCGTATCTCTAGTTTCTTGTCAAATTCTTCCTTACGAACAAAAATATGACTTCTGCACGGGAAATGGATCTACTCCATGGTCTGGTCCGCCCGCTCTATTACACCGGGAAGTGCGGGAATGGGGTGACAGCTCGACAGGAATTGGATAGATACATGTTGAGTCAACACTTTGTCGGCATTTCACTGTTCTCGACACGAAATTTCGCGACTCTCGATCGATGATTCCGGAAAATAAAATTAAGCAAGTTTTGTTGATTCCTGTCGAGCTGTCACCCCAATCCCGCACTTCCGGGTGTAATAGAGCGGGCGGATAGGCGAAATAACACCGCGGTGAGAGAGCAGTTACAGTAATCGCAAGCAAATAGTGTTAGTTGAACCTGTTCCTCAGGAAATAAAGTTCAAAATAGTTCAACAACTTTCGTCACGATACTGTAAGCAGCCAACACATTTCGCTGCTTACTTCCGGGCAGATAGTCGACCCTTGCATTTAGTATGGTTCGTTGACTTTACACCTACCAGGTAGACTGTGGTTTTATTGGGACGGATTTTGGATGGAAAGTTTTCTGTCATGTGTATTGGGTAGTAAGAACCTAGTCACGTATAAAACCTAGGAAAATGAATTATCATGAAATAATTTATTGATTGCTTAATAGATATTATTAATTAATTTAATCCGGGATTGGGTTTATCGGAATTGGATTTAACCCGTTCGGATTGATACCACCGCAATGATTGAAAAGGTCGCTCGAAGCGGCTGTGTAGATAGTTCGTGTTTTCTGTCCAGTTCACTGTAGCGGGTACGATCAAATTGAAGCACTCACATGGCACCCAGTTCACCAAATTATTGTTAGTAGATCATGTCAGGTTACTCGTACTTACAAAATTTAAAAAATAAAAAACCTTCGCCCTCCAAAAAGTTTAATATTTATTAGTAAACAAACAATTCTCGTAGAAAATAACAGTTCCCATCTTTTTTTAGGGTTCTGTAATATGTGTTAATATGGTGGATTTCCTAATATATAATATAAAAAAAAGTTAATATTAAGGTAGGACCCGAAACGCACATACAAGAACGTGTTTCTTTCAATGTTTTTTTGTTTTTGCTCTTTCGTAAAAACGGTAATATGTACAAGCGTCAAACTTGGTCTGATTATAGTGCAAACTCTAAGGTAAAAAAACAAATAATTAAAAAAAGTTTTAAAAAACATAAAACCGACTTCCTAAAAAAAGTAAAACTAAAAAACTATTTAAAATAAAAATATAAAAACCGCCTTCAAAAATATATGAAATAAAAACCTAAAAAAAAAACGAACCCTAGAGTTGAAGGCGGTGCTAAAAAGGCTACACAAATCACAAAGGATATTATCATCCACTCATGTTTTCTTTCATGCATCATTTTTGCTTGCTTTAGCACCGCCTTCAACTCTAGGGTTCGTTTTTTTTTTAGGTTTTTATTTCATATATTTTTGAAGGCGGTTTTTATATTTTTATTTTAAATAGTTTTTTAGTTTTACTTTTTTTAGGAAGTCGGTTTTATGTTTTTTAAAACTTTTTTTTTATTTCACAGTTTTTTTTAGTAATTTTTTGCTATTAATGTACTCGGCGGAATCGCTCGGCCTTCGGCCTCGCGATTCCGCCTCGCTTTCCAATCCGATCTTGACCCAATTAAAATAGGACCACGTCAGCTTCGATAGCTCAGTGGTGCAGACAGTCAACTGTCGCTATTGAATGTTAAGCAACGCTGGGTGTGGTCAGTACTTGGATGGGTGACCGCTGACCGTTGGAGGCTGACCGAGGTTCGAATTCCTCGTAAAACTGTAAGTCCCTTCCCTCCTAATCTTACTTGGTGGTAGGGTTTAACCTGCCCGGGTTGGTACCACCGCACTGAATTAAACGTCGGTCGAAACGGCTATGTAAATAGTTTGTGTTTTCACAAATCAAATCTCATCAAAGGGGGAAGCACTGACATGGCTCTTAGTTTACCCGGTGTTATGGGCTGACATCACGGACGTTGTAGGTGATGTTGCAGAACTTAGTAGAATGGACAGACATAAACGTGTAACGGAACCCTACTTTTATTATAAAATAACCGTCGGAGGACCTTGGTTGAAAATTGAGAAAATTAGTAGAACGGACAGACATACATTTGTTACGGAACCCTACTTTTATTATAAATAACCGTCGGAGGGCCTTGGTTGAAAATTGTAAAATTTTGTAGAACGGACAGACATACATTTGTTACGGAACCCTACATTCATTTTGAAATAAATGTTAAATTTTGTAGAACGGACAGACATGCATTTGTTACGGAACCCTACATTCATCTTGCAGAACTTAGTAGAATGGACAGACATAAACGTGTTACGGAACCCTACTTTTATTATAAAATAACCGTCGGAGGACCTTGGTTGAAAATTGTAAAATTTAGTAGAACGGATAGACATGCATTTGTTACGGAACCCTACATTAATTTTGAAATAAATGTTAAATTTAGTAGAAAAGACAGACATGCATTTGTTACGGAACCCTTCATTCATTTTGCAGAACTTAGTAGAATGGACAGACATAAACGTGTTACCGAACCCTACTTAACAGTTGCACTCCGGCAGTGCCGGCAGATCCCGTGCCACTCTAACTTAACCCTTAATGCAATGACTTAAGGTTTCATTTTAAAAATGACGCTGACGCGATGTCGCGAATTATACATTTTTTACCCACCTAAAAAAGTGCCAAGCGCCGCTAAAGAAGTTTTCACTTCAACAACCTCAGGGTTATCCCCTTTCAAATAAAAAAAAAAGAATTTTCAAAATCGGCCCACAATTGACGGAGTAATCGCGTAACAAACATGCAAAAAAAGAAAACATACCGTCGTTGAGAATCTCTTAGGTCTAAAGTAAATTGCTCGTGAAGACAAATGCAACGAGCCCAAACACGATGGGTTTATCATGTGTAGTTTAGGAGTTCCTATGGCCACCTTCTGTCTCCATCATCAGACCAGCTCGATGGTACTCGTACCCAAATAGTTTGAATTACGTCGCCGACGTAATACAAACTCTTTGCTCGTACCATAATAAATTAAGCGCACCTGGCCGGTCGGAAAAGATAAAAAATTTCAAATTTAGAATATTCATGAAACAAGGGTCCGAATATGTATCACTAGTATATCGATTCATGTATTTCAACAGGACAGAGAAAATTTCAAAATATTAAGTATTTAATACTTTTTAGTTCTTTTTTTTTTTGTTTTTTGGAAATCGGTTTAATATTTTTTAAAACAGTTTTTATTTCATTCTTTTTAGTAATATTACATAAAAAAGAATAATCGAAATCGAATAATCGAAATCGATTGAAGTGGTACAGAATTATTCGCCATATGTGTCAGACTGCAAATTGCTGAATAAGTCCACATCACAAAAGTTTTGCTGAAGGTAACCACACACCATACTAATTTATCAAACTAAAAATTGCCGAATACGACCACATCACAAGTTTTGCTGAAGGTAACCACACACTATAGTATTATGCTGATTTTACGAAAACCACTCAACCAATTTCGATAAAATTGAAATGGGACCACCTCGGAAGTATGACCTAACTAACAAAAAAAGAATTTTCTAAATCGGCCCTCAATTGACGGAGAAATCGCGTAACAAACATACAAAAAAATAAAAAAAAAAAAAATAAAAAAAAAAATAAAAAAAAACATACAGACGAATTGAGAACCTCCTCCTTTTTTGGAAGTCGGTTAAAAACCGGTCAATAATGGTTGGTACGGAAACCTCAATGCGCACTTGGTCGATTTTGTGCAATTATTACAGTAAGTTTATGTAATGTAATGAATTAAATTAGTGATAAGTAGGTTCATTACTTAATTACACTTAAACCAGTCAACATAAATACATAATGCGAATGCTTCAGAAATTATTGACAATAATGGGTCCCTCTTGCATATCGCGCAATTTTTTACACAGGCTTTAGAAGGGTGCGTAAATGCTATTCATCTATAACGTCATCAATAATGTATTAAAATACATTATGATCGAAGTATTAATGCGGGCAAGTGTGAGAAAAGCCCATTCAAGAGTCGTTCATTGCTATCTCAAGCCGATAAAACAGTCGTAAAACTATGAACATCACATATTCATAACATGTTATAATGTGACCATAGGTGCCTTAGTAAGTATCACGGAATAAGGAGTGCTGGAATGGCCGTACTATTGAACTAGTACTGAAACCACGACTACCATTTTTAGGGGTTCGTATGCATACGGAAGCCTATTACTAAGCCTACGCCGTCTGTCTGTCTGTCTGTCTTTCTGTCTGTCTGTCTGTCTGTCTGTCTGTCCGTCCGTCCGTCCGAGGGCTGTATATTTTGAACCGTAATAGATAGCCGGTTGAAATTTTCACAGAATATGTGTTATTTGCCGGATATGCCAACAAATAATAAAAAAGGCAAAAGTAAACAATCAAGGGGTGTCCCCATACAAGAAACGTTAAGAATCGAATATACTTAGATTTTAGTCCGCACTATCATAAAAGTATTGTAAAAAAATCTGCCAAGTGCCGGTTTTACTCGCGCGCGAAGGTTTCCGTATCTATCCGCTATCAATAATATCCGCCTATCCACTCAGGTGGCATGGTCTTCGAATTTGAATTATCAGATACCTATATTATATTATATTATGTTTATGTTATGACAGGTCTCCATGTTTGCCCACTGACAGCTGTTACCATAGTAACGTCACTTTATTTTTTAAAAGTGATCTGTCAAACATCAAACTTCTGAAAATTCTTTTTTTGGAACGACCAAAGATTAAGAAGCGGCTATCTTTTAGAGACGCCTCAATGAGGTCTATAGCACCTTACGGTGGGAAAATGACATGGTATGGTATGGTATTTATTTGGTCTTTTTGGTATATTTATACACTTAGACAGGTCAGATTTTATAAACAAATTTCTTATTATTCTATTTCGATCCAAGCAAAAATAGGCCATCGTCAAAACACAGAAAATTAAAAAATGCACAAAATATTTAAATACCACAACTGTAACAAATTAAAATCAAACATATGTCACTGTACAAAAAGTTCAAAAGAAACAGTCAATAGATCAACTAAATTAAGATAAAACATTAAAATAAAAACAATCAAGTCAAAAAATCACAATCAATATCAGAAATAAAAAATAAAAAAAACTATTATGAATATATCAAAAAATGTCACACCTTATTGAATAAAAATTTCAAGTCATTAAACATAAAATCGTTCAAATAATAAAACAAATCAATAAAAACATTAATAATTAGATCATTTTAAGTGCATTAGTCGCGACGAGTCAAGTAATATTAAAAAATAAGAATATTTACAAAACAATTAATAAAGAATTACTAAATGTAAACTAAAAATAACTAGAAGAATTTATCACTATAAGCTTCGTTCAAATTGTAATAAGATTTCTGGATAAGCATGCTCTTCACTTTGCCCTCAAATTCTCGGATTTCAAGGTTTCTAACTTCTTGCGGTAATTTATTGTAAAATTTTACGCTGTTACAGATAAAACTTGAGGATAATTTGGTCAATCTGTGACTGATACAACGAATGTCCTCACGGTGCCTCGTGTCGAAGTTATGCAGATTTGAGTTGGTTGGTGTCTTGTCTAGATTTTTTCTCGCATAAACCAGATTTTGAAAAATATAGGCACCTGTGAATGTTATAATTCCAATATCCCGGAACACATCTCTGCAAGAGTCCCTAGGCCTCGTGCCTTGGAGGTTGCGGATGGCCCTTTTTCGGAATATATGGCCCTTTTTTGTAATATAAATATCCTTTTGGCTTCTGCTGCCGTTCCCCACAACATGAGACCATATGTCATTACACTCTGGAAATATGCGAAATAAACAGACCTTGCTGCTTGGACACCACCAATTTCTCGAATCTTTTTAACTGCAAAGCACGCGGAGCTCAATCTTTTTGCAACTTTATTTATGTGCTCGTCCCATTTAAGCTTGGCGTCCATTCGAATGCCCAAGAAATCAATTTGTGTGACCTCGTTCAGAGATAGCTCCGAGAGCACACTCGACATATCAGTCGTATTTCTTCCTATCCTAGAACCGAGAGCAAAGTGAATGACATTTGTCTTTTTTACATTTAACAATAAGTTATTTACCTCAAACCACACTGTTAGAGTCTCGACTACTTTTTGAAACTTGATGCATAATGTATTCAGTTGTCTATTATGAAATAAAAGTGAAGTGTCATCCGCAAACATTACTATTTCACAATCACTGGCAGTGCATACACTGAGATCATTGACGTAGACCAGGAATAATAGGGGCCCTAAAATTGATCCTTGAGGCACACCCATCATAATGCTTGACTCGGATGATTTAACACCATTTACTTCACATATTTGTTTTCTTCTATCTAAGTAAGATTTGAATATTTTCAGCTCCGTACCTCTAACACCATAGTACTCAAGTTTAGACAAAAGAATGTCATGCTGAACACAATCGAATGCCTTGGAAAGGTCACAAAACAATCCATATGTATTCTGTGACTGATCCAAGGATATCAATATATCTCGTAACATACTTTCTATAGCGTCGTTGGTCGATTTTCCTTTCTGAAAGCCAAATTGTTTATTATTTAGAATATTATTATTATTCAGAAATTCTATTAAGCGCGTAGCTATTGCCTTCTCAAAAATTTTGCTAAATACAGGCAATATAGAAATAGGTCTGTAATTTTGCACATCAGAATGGCATCCCTTTTTGTATAGAGGGATAACCTTTGCAAGCTTTAGTTCATCGGGAAATACACCAGATATTATACAATTATTTATCGTGTGTGTGAGTGGCTCAATAATTTCATTTGATAACGATTTTAATATTTTTGGCGTTAAAAACCAAAGGTCCAATGAGGATTTAGATTTTATATTCCTGATCAATTTTCTCGTTTCGCTGAAAGTAACTAGAGGAAATTGTGCGCAAACCTCTGTCCTAGGGATAAATTCATTTAGAAAATCTAGTGCGGATGGACAGCACCTAACAATGCAATGCGTGCAATGTATAAAAGTCGTTTGCGCCATCTGTTATTAAATAGTGTGACTAATCTATTTTAATAAAATGTTTCTTGTATGGGGGCCCCCCTTAATTTTTAACTTTTTCTTATTTTTCGTATTTGTTGTTTCATCCGCCATAGTAACGCATATTCTGTGAAAGTTTCAACGGGCTACCTATTTACGGTTCAAGAGATACAGCCCTCGGACAGACGGACGGACGGACGACGGAGTCTCAGTATTATTAGGCTTCCGATACGGAAACCTAAAAATATGTATTAACACATGTATGGCTTGTATTTTACTAGCATGTACTTATATTTGTTAATAAGTATTCTTATTATTATTTTATCTTCAATTCTCACGCTCAACTCTTTTGCTACTACCTACTTACATTCCACTGTATTATCGAATCTCAAACATCCAAAGGTTGACTGTAAGAAATCTCTGCAAGGGATAATGTATATTTTACTTATGTAAATTTTCTAATGTATTTGTTACTGTTTAATGTTTACTGGAGCAATAAAGAATTTTCTATCTATCTATCTACTTAGGTGCATGCGGACCACGCCTTCGTTACTTTACCCCTCGTACCTAACTCAAATTCTCTGTCGTAAGTACATAGGCGCAAAGTCGCTTTCCCTTATATTTAACAAATTTATAAAATTTGTAGTAATTATATTTATTGCTGATAAAAAAGTATTAAAATTATGTATTAATTTTGAAACCCGGAAAACCGTGAATTGAGGACAAGACAAAAACGCTAATCTTTTTAATTTAGCTAAGCTTAGCTAAAGTTGGCTCACCCATTTCAGTTTCTTGAAATATTCGGTTTCAATTCCAGAAGATTTTGAAAATAGAATGAGACTATTGGTTGGCTAAAATAATATTTTAACACATATTTTCAAAGCAGTGATAGAACTACTTTATTGCTCCAAAAACATTTTACAGAAAAAAGCACGGTACATGTTACATGATAAGCAAAGGCGAACCTATCCCTTCAGGGGTTTCTTCCAGTCAAACTTTGGATTTTTGAGAGTCGTATGTTGTGAAATATAAGTAGGTAGTAACAAAAGACTTGATTGTGGAATAAAAAATGTAAGGAATTGAAAATAATCGAATCGTAACAATCGAAAATAATTCGAATAAAACTATAATAAATAACCCAATAATGTGAATAAAAAAAAACGCAAATTGTCACTCTCACATTTGGAAAGGGGAGATTGCCATAAAATTTATATAAGTGGTTCTTTGGTACTCCATAAAATAACTTGAAATAAAATGGATTTTGAAGTTAATTCTGACTTTATACCGTCTACCTACCATAATTTCTCATCTACCAACAAGCCGGTGAGTGTGACAAGGTTCTTAAGAAGTATTTCCACCTTTTACATCGAATTACTGGAATCAATTTTATTGTGAATTTACCCACTTCAGCAGTCCTAGTTGCTCCCTAGTCGTGTGCCCACGGAGAGCATAGGTAGAGAGGAGTTGCTGTGCACGCTCTTTCTAGTTAAGAATTTCGCTAGTGCGGGGAGTAGCTGAGGGAGGCCCGACTACGTATTCAATAAATCCCACACCACTACGGCTGCATAAAAAGTAAAATTCCGCTCTTTCTGTAGAGATATACCACCAATTACTCACCTGTCATATTCCATTTAATATAAAATATGTAAAACATCACATACCAACCAGGGTAGATTGGTATTTTTTGAAAACACGATTTGATTATCTTGACTTTCGATAAAAAAAATTACTGTGAATCCCTATCCCTATCCCTATCTCTATCTCTATCTCTACTCTAGCTCTATCTATATCTCTACTTCTTATAAAAGGGAACGTATGTCTGTGTGTATCGTTTAAGGTAAACTCCTGAACCACTGAACAGATTTTCAGTGTTTCAGGATCGTGCTGATCCTGAAACACGCACCAATGTAAAGAGTAGTTTTTGATACTCACTATAGGCTATCATCATGTTAAATAGCAATAGGGCTGGGCAGCATCAATGAAAGTACAGTATGAACGGAATTTAGTGTCGAATGGTAGTTCCGGATGAAGAGGGGAGAGAAGGATGGAGGGGAGGGGGTGGGGGGATTGGAGGAAGGAAAGGAGGGGAGGGAGAGAGGGAATGAGGGGAGGGAGGGAGAGGAAGGGAGGGGGGAGCGAGGGAGAGAGGGAGATAGAGAGAAAATAGTATAAGAGTAGCGATCGTTTATTGTAGTATTTGCGATTAAATAGGATTTGCTATTAAACCGAGTATTAAACTTATAAAAACATATTGGACGTAACGTGACCAAAGCAAGGTTTTGAAAAAAAAGTACTGGGTGTAACGCCCACTTCCACCTCGTATGCCCCCAGTTGGTCGCGAAGTACCCAGTTTGCTTAGAACCCCTCTCCGTCTATCTTCTCCGTGCGTGAGCCCCTCTCAGTCACTGAAGTCAGTTTAATTTTAGGGGACGAAAATTAACATAAACAGACAATAAGTCTGATCGACTGATACAACACGAACCGAGTCTGCGCACGGCATCCACTCTGAACAAGTAGGTGTAGGTATGAGAATGTTAAGTAGTTCACGAGCGGTCGGTATTTTTACGACATCTAAATAGCTACAAAAGGGCTGTAGGTATGCACATTTATAAGATTTATTTCAATTTATAGAAACACGAGGGTGAAAAAAATTCTAGTAAGTAAGGTACGCGCACAAATTTTATTCTAATTTCTTTATCTTAATTAGCGTTGCATGAACCATTTACTAGACTAGCCGTTTCTAGCTGCATGGCCACGCACACTAAATTATTACCCGACTACGGTGAAGTCAAAATGAGGGCAGTGTGTTTTTATTATAAATCAACGATGAGACATATGCATATTCCGTATGGTTCGTCATCATTATTTTTTTCATGTCCTGTTCAGAAAGGAACCGGGCAAGAAACCTTATAGAGCTTTATTTTTAAATATTACTTACATACTAAGTTTTAATCACGATAAATATAACATACTACGAGTATATTATGTACGTAAAAAAAAATTAAGTTGAGGATATATCCATATTTAATGGATGTATTTATTTGTATGTTGAATTATAATATTATTTTTTAAGCGAAGCTTTTTTTAACGCACATTTGGGATGGGGACCTAACTCATAAAAAGTAAAATGTCACGAAAGTACGAAAGGAAGTCGCAACGCTCCTCGCTGCAACGAGGAGCGTTAGCTGCGCTGCCCGCAGCGCCATCTATGAGAGTCTTTTAAATTTTAATCATTGTTTATGTAAGTTGAAAGGAATATCTCATAGATATTCCTTTCAAGATATTTAGGCGATATCCCGATTGAAATTAAATTAATAATTGAATTTTAAATACAAAGCGTAAGCTTCGATTCTGTCGGGTGTCCGTGATATATTTTTTTTCATTCAATTTCGCAACACAATCGCTGGCGTGACTGATATAGAAAGCCTTTAGGCTTTAAGTCCGCCGTTTGTCACTTTTCATTATGGAATAAAGTATATTTTCATTTCATTTCATTCGAAAAAAAAACAGTCGACCAAGAAATATTCCGCATTTCACGCAGCGGATTGGTAGCACTCAGAAACGAATGCTTTTTGAGCGTCCGCATCGTTATTCCAAGCACGTTGTCATGCGCCGTTTCACGCTCTGAAGCGATTTTGAGTTGTTTATTTTGATGCTGTCAAAGATTTTAGTCTCACTGCGCGCGCCTTTACCCTTTATTTCTGTCAACGTTAATTAGTACCCGTCGCGATGCGACAAATCGGATTGTTATCATATAAATGTGCGGATTATTATAACTGTCCAACAACGAAAATATAATGAAATTATATTTTCATTGTTGGACACGTTTTGGATTCCTCAAAGAATGCTTTCATTCTTTGAGGAAGCGTGTGTTGTAGCGACGAACATAGAATAAGGTGCGATCGTTGTTCACACAGAGGGTTCCGTAGCCATTTCCTTCCTGCAGGCATAGCGCGAGTGCGCGCAGCAACTACGCGTTCACAATTCGCGTGATGGTTAGAGATATTTGAAGAGTTTTTCAATAGGTACTATGGCGCTGGCATTATTCTCTATCCGTTGTCCTATTCAAATAAAGAGAAAAGAAATGGCGCAATAGACTATTTTGTTGCACCTAGGGTATGAATATGTTTAAAAGGGTAGACTGGCGGAAAATTACATAGGCATTAAAACTACCTTCTATACGTTTTTAAGTGAAATAAAAGTTTTTTTTTAATTTTCATTTCATTTGACTATTTTATTGATTTTAAATTTATGGGCCTTTACTTTTCGGACTAAGTAATTCTAATGAAACTGTTGTAAGGTCAAAACACGTTTAAAATGAAAAAGGTTGTTTACTGTAACATAATGAATGTAAATGTCTATGAAAGCATGCCAATTATTTTAACTTATTTTACTTTATTCATCCGATCTGCATTGAGATGATATAATTTATAGTTAATACTTCAACATATTTTTATTATAGTTACATTACACATATTATGTACATTAATTTCCTTCGCAAGTGTTATCCTGCGCGTCTCAGAAGCCGCCGGTCGTTATCCGGGCCCCCTATCGCGAGACCAAATCGACCCATAAACGATAAGTTATTATTTTAATAAAATTTAACAGCCTCGTTTAGCAATAAACTACAATGAACTTTAACTGTAGGAGTAACGAATAGCTAGTATATAAACAACTGTAGAACATATTGGAACCTTTAGTATTTGGCGTATGGTATAATTTGTTTTCCAAACCGAACAATTTTATTACACAACGAAGAAACTAAATGTAAATAAACGTATGATTTTATTACTTCTATAATTAAACACAAAAAAATTAATAAAGTACATTTACTATATTTTTTGTCGTACAATTATGTGAAGACTCAAATAATATATTAATGTGAAATTAACCGAAAGATATACATACTATCAAAGAAAGTTTAATAAATACTTAAGTGGCATACAAAAAAAAGCAACATATTTACTTATTCAACTTTAATACTAGGTATATTTGTTATTGAAAACGAAAACCTCAATTAGCTAGTCAATTTATAACCCCTAATTTAAGAACCCTGATGAAACTCACAAAGTTGCCTAACCAAATAAACAAAACAGTATTGACAAGGAGAAGGATAAACAATAAACCGCGACGACGGAATTCGTCAGCGCTAATAGGGGTGGGGTTATTGACTTTGGAATTATTTTCTATTATGTGTATTTCTAATAGAAAAAATAAAAATACACGTAATTTTTTTTTAAACAAACTTTTATATTGTTAAAAATGAGCTAAAAAGTTAAACATAAATGTATTACGATTGGAAACAAGCCATTTTCTAATTTTTTTACAGTTTTCAAATAAAAGCGTGTTACACCCTCTTTTTCTCTCCTGCTGTCAAATGTAACTTAATCATATATATCAAATGTAACCATATAATATTAGGTTACCAAAATCACAAAGCATCTCACATTTTCGGTTTTTCTCGACTAATAATCTCCAAATTGATAAAGAACAGATTTTTTTACAATTTTATACTTCCTAAGTTTGTAGAAAGTATAAAATCGTAAAAAAAATCGCTAATTTATTTATTGGGAAATTACTCAAATTGTTTAGCAACTAAATTCTGTGACACACAAACGGACGGATAAACCCATCGACTATAATATAAGAGTCACAGCCAGGTACACTTTACAATCAAGTCTTTCGTTCCACAAAAAGTGGTCGCGGCTCGCACGCCAGAATCGGACGAGCCGTAAGTAAGAGTAGCTCCTTACAAGGAGCCATCTGAGCCAGGAAAGGAAAGTGGCTGCATTGTCCATTCAATCTGTCCCCGAGCTAAGCGAAGCTCACTCATGCTCTAAGCACGCCATTCACTAGCGAACGTGCTGGCGGATCCGACCGAGTCGCTTGTGTCACGGACATGAACAATATTGATTCCCAAAAGATAATAGAATAGAATAGAATAGAAATACTTTATTGCACACAAACACACTAACAAAGACACGGAAGAAGACAGAAGATATCATACAGAAGAGGAATAGAAATTTACAATTCTTCGCACAGTACAAGAGAAAAGTAGCGTGCAAAGGCGGACTTATCACTTTAAGTGATTTCTTCCAGTCAACCTTTGGGGGATGAGAGTAAGTGAGGAAGAAATATGACAAGGGTAGTGCAGACATTTGGACAGGAAAGTAATATATATACAATAATACATACGTATAACATACATATATACAAATATATACATAAACAAATAAATACATGCCGTTGTATGTAAATATACATATCAGTACATAGATACAGTATATAATAATAAAAATAACATAAAATACATTGCAAAAAGAGGTTGCAGTTCAGTAATAGGAAATAATATTGTTAACCTTTTCGTCGTCATTTGTATGTTTATAATTTACAGTTTTTATTTATTTGTTTTGTTTAAAAATTAGTGACGAATAAATCATCTTTCTATTTACATTTCTAATGAGTGGCAATAAACCCCTAATAAGGGATTTATGGACAATAAACCACTTGGACACATTTTGGCCACTGATTCGTGGACAATCTTGGATTTTTCGGGAAACTATGAGGAAACTATGCTGTCCACGTGGTTTATGGACAGCCCCTACCTAACCAATCATAGTTGGCTACCTAACTTCATAAATCCGTAATGTCAGCCCCTTACACCATATTTCTGACGGGCTTATGTGCCATGCCAATGCTACCTTTGGTCGTACCACTACCAACCAGCTACATTGAGCTGTGTGTGGAACCAATCATGGCTGGTTTACCAAACGCCTGGTAAGGTAAGGGAAAGAATCTACAACTGAAAGCAACTAGGCATAACATAATATATTAGATGTCAGTGAAGTTCGGGGTTCGATTCGAACTTCAACTTATGACTCATGTTCGGAGAAATAGAAGTTTACTAATTTTGTAGAGTACCGTCCGAGGTGTTGGAAAAAATGTTGGCCACCATGATCTATAGTGAATGGCCAGTTCAGTCTCGCAAGCACTCAGTTGCTGTCTCGCCTGGGATAATGGAGCGAACACGAGTGTGGAATTCTATGTTTAGGAATGAGCTTTTACATACACTAGGTTATAGAATTAACCTTTTTATAACCGTCGCCGTGCATGGCAAGGAGAGGCGGGGTCTTGTCGTATTAGGAAAATATTAGTTATGTAGATTTATTAAGTTTTTTATTAGAAAGTCGTGTATTATTATAAGTCTTTCTGATTTCCTAAGTAAAGCGAGATGAAACATCAGTTAACCCTTCGAGTCTCAAGTGGAGCGCGCGCTCCCGTTTTCGTCGCCTACCCTTGGCTCCCAAGTGGAGCGCGCGCTCCACTTATTGCGCGCCGCTAGTTTTAATTCAGTATCTAATTCTACCAATTTTCTAACAAAACACTCAATACTGGTATCATTTCTTGGTTAAAACTTACTAATAACTATTCTCAGACACGACTGGGCACACAATAACCTTCACACAGAAAAAAAATAATGAAGTTGACAGAAAATAAAATGTCACTTTTGGCAGCTGACATTTCCACTGACCCTGGAATAGACAAAGATTGTACCCGTAAACGTATTTCGGTATTTGATAGTTCGTTTCAATGCGCTTATTTCGGTATACCATATGTAAGACGAAATTGTACAGTTTTGGTCAGAAAAATTCAAAAAAAAATTCGAGTGTGTTTTTTTTTTGCCTGGAGTTCAAAAAATCGGTCTGTGCTTCTAAATAAGTGAATCCTGAAGAGTTTGGTATCACTGAACGCGTAATTTCAGTACAAACAAGACAGAATAACGAATATTGATGGATCGATCGATTGAGGCGGGATATTCGAATTTGTGTGGGAGCGCGCGCGCCAAAATTTTGCGTTTTTGAGCGCCGCCAAAAGGGCCTGGGAGCCAAGGGGAGGTAGGACTATTTTGAGTCAAAGGGACTCAAAGGGAAAACATAACGTAGTAATTTATGTTAAACCTTCTAAAAGAATGTTTCCACTTAAGTATATCATCGTCGAATTTAGAAAATACGACAGACTTGTAACGTCTGATGTCTACTCAATGTTTTGTACCAACATTTGAATTCCAAGGAAACTCACACCACGTGACAGGCTAGATAAGAAGTAAACCCCTAAAGACCTTCAATTCAAACATTTTTTGAAACGTTTCATGGAAAGGTCGACCGACAGTGTGGTAGCTTTACCTACGAGGTGGTGTCTAACGATGCCTATAGACATTCTGTGATGTACGAGGATTGCGAATAACATGCCGGCCTGACAGGAGCCTTTTCACGCTCCTTTTGAGAAACCCCAAGCTGTACTTGAGGGGAAATAGCATTCCAATAGCGTTCCACATTTTACCCGTTCTGTGAATAAATTACCTACAGAAACGGAATGAGCTACCACTACTTACACTAACTACTCATTACTAACTCTACTGTATACTACCTAATTCCATTCCATGTTTTGTTTAGGAATATGTACACACATACCACACGCTGTATCCCGAGAATCGGACAAAATAACTATCAAGTAGCAAGTAAGGCACGAAGGCACATTGAGCTGCGTCTAGGCCATTTAAGTGAATTGTAAAATAATATGATGTACGTATATAAGTAGTTTTTTTTTGTGTGTAAATTCACTAAGTTGAAATAAATATTTTCTATTTCTATTTCTATTTCTAAGACCTACCAGCTGCATGACTCGGTGGAAGGCCCTTTCTAAGGTGAGAGGTGGCTATCCTATCGCCCTTTAGCACGGCATCTTGTCCTTATCCCTTAGTCGCCTTTTACGACATGCACGAGGAGAGATACATTGGAGAGCTATTCTTTTTAAGTACCTGCCCCACGCGGTACTAAATGTGTAAGTTGCTGTTTAGGAACTAAATGTAAAATAATAGTATGTGGGTACATACCTAATGAATAAGCTCTTCTTTGTGTCCCCATGAGTTCTGTCACAACATCTGCAACTGTTTCACAGAAACTTTACCTGGCATACATTAAAGAAACTGGTTCGCTTTTATTCAGCGTAGGTAGATATTGTGTATGTGACCAAAACAACGGATTGGATGTCTCTGTTCAACAATTGGTTCACTTTCACTTATGCTTGACTCAGTCCGGTCACCTGTTCAATAATTTATATAATATAATCAACAGACCAACATTGTATTTTTCATTTGTCATTATTCCCAAATAATCTTCCGAAGTTTTGAGGTCTCCCGTTAGTCCACCATTATCTCGATCTCTACTTCTTATATATAAGGGAACATCTATATGTATGTATTTTTAAGGTAAACTCCGGAACTGCTGAACAGATTTTGATGCGATTTTCTCCGATGTAAAGAGTAGTTCTTGAGGCTTACTATAACCAAAACGCTAAATAGCAATTAGGGCTAAGCAGTATCAAATAAATTATAGTATGAACGGAATTTAGCGTCGAATGGTAGTGACGGATGGAGATGGGAGAGAAGGACGGAGGTGAGATGATTGGAGGGGAGGTGGCGAGCGAGGGAAGGAGAGGAAGGAAGGGGGGAGCGAGGGAGGGGCAGAGAGAGAATATGAGAGAAGCCGATTTAAACGCAAATATGATAATAAACTATTATTATCATATTTGCGTTTAAATCGGATTTGCTATTAAATCGAGTCTACCGCGAGCGAAGCCGCGGGCAAAAGCTAGTGTTAATTTTATGAATGGCAAAATTGAAAACTTCTCTAACAATAGGTAGGTATGTACCTACCTAGAAGGAAGGGCAAACTCAGTAAGTGTTCAAAACAAGTTTCGAAATAACATATAAACTAAGAATTGAGAAAGTAGAGCAGCACTAAAAAAAAAGCACTGCGAGACGGCGGCGGCGGCGGCGCTAGACAAACAGCAGTCAGGCGGAAACAGTATGCAAATAAAGTGTCACATTTTGAACAATACCACAGCATAAATGATACGCCACCCTCACTGACACAGAACAACGATTGTGTGTTTCATGCAGAAGTGTTAAGTGCGTTGTCAAATGTTGCCAAATTTAGAAAACTTTCCCCAAAGAAACATTTGGATTTGCATTTGGATTTGGGACATAAAGTTTGAACTTGGCATATAAACTTTCAACTTGGGACATAAAGTTCCAACTTGGGACATAAAGTTTCAACTTGGGACATGAGGTTTCAACTTAGGACATAAAGTTTCAACTTGGGACATAAAGTTTCAACTTGGCATATAAACTTTCAACTTGGGACATAAAGTTCCATCTTGAGACATATTAGTTTCAAATTGGGACATAAAATTTCAACTTGGGACATTCAATTTCAACTTGGGACATAAAGTTTCAATATTTTAGGACATAAAGATTCAACTTGGGACATACTATTTCAATTTGGGACTTAAAGTTTCAACTTAGTGCCTACATAAAGTTCCAACTTGGGATATAAATAAAGTTCACTTGGGAAATAAGTCTGGAAAACGAAATAATATTTATGTAAACTGGTTAAGGTTCTTTCTTAAAGTTAGATGTCACATAGTATGCAAAGCGATGGAAATGAAAGGATGAGAAAATTATTCGGTCCGAATTGTATTTTTCATTCAGAACTCATGCGTCCATTCTGTAATAGGTAATATTATGTTCCCCGCGGCCACCCTCGCACGAGTCTCATCAAAGGAGCATTGTGTTCGGGGATCCAGTGTTTACCATATGCTGCGTTTAGTCCAAATATGAGCAAAAGAGACCAAATACGAGCATACGAGCATAACAGACGTGGCACACAAGCTTTAATTAATGTGCAGTTAGGTCTAAAGTGGAGGCACTTCTTTAGAAGCTTGGCACAGTTACTTGTTTTCGAGGGTTTCGTAGTAAACGATGCTGGCACCTAATATCTGTCCGTCCGCCTCAAATTGCTAACCGCCGCCGCCGTCTTCACCACCACCAGTTAAATCAAGTCGAACAGCAAGGCTCCAAGGCTCCAAGAGCGTGTGCTTTGGCCCCTCCGACCCAGCCACCCATACCGGATTTTTTTTTTAATGGAAACTGACACGGTTGGCTACATCACCTACAACGTCCGTGATGTCAGCCCATAACACCGGGTGAACTAGGTGCCATGTCAGTGCTTCCCCCTTTGATCGTGCCGGCTACACTGAACTGGTCGGAAAACACAAACTATTTACATAGCCGTTTAGACCGACGTTTCATTCAGTGCGGTGGTACCAACCCGGGCGGGTTAAACCCTACCACCAAGTAAGATTAGGAGGGAAGGGACCTACAGTTTTACGAGGAATCCGAACCTCGGTCAGCCTCCAACGGTCAGCGGTCACCCATCCAAGTACTGACCGCACCCAGCGTTGCTTAACATTCAATAGCGACAGTTGACTGTCTGCACTACTGAGCTATCGAGGCTGACAATAAAAAAAAAATAAAAAAAATAAATAAAAAAAAAATAAATAAAAAAAGGCTGAGACCACACGGTGCGGTGCGGCTCCGGTGCGGCGGCGCCTGAGCGTTACCGCTGCGGGTTTTCTTACAACAATGTATTGTAGCCACACGCCTCCGCACCGCGCGCACATCGGAACAAGGCGCAGTGGGCTCCGGTGCGGCGCCGCACCGCACCGTGTGGTTTGGCCCTTGGTGTGGAACTGTCTTCCGGCGAGTGCGGTGCCTCCCGAATCCTTTAATTGACCTAGTGTGCCTTCAAATGTCGTATCAACAGGCTAGTCTAGTAGCTAGGCTAGTAAATGAAAGTGTTTAATTATTTCTAAAAATTTACCTGTATCGGTTACCGAATCGGAAATGTGTTAAATTTACGTTAATTTAGATTACTGCGGGGTAAGCGGGGCGTGCGTGGGGTAACGCTATTGCGGATCGCGTTCGCGGGGCGGGCCGCCGATTGATTAGGTTAGGTTAGGTTAGTTTAGATTAGATTAGGTTAGGTTAGGCTAGGCTAGGCTAGGCTAGGCTAGGCTAGGCTAGGCTAGGCTAGGCTAGGCTAGGCTAGGCTAGGCTAGGCTAGGCTAGGCTAGGCTAGGCTAGGCTAGGCTAGGCTAGGCTAGGCTAGGCTAGGCTAGGCTAGGCTAGGTTAGGTTAGATTAGGTTAGGTTAGGTTAGTTTAGGTTAGGTTAGGTTTTATGTCCATTTTATCTGTGCGTCAGCTTGCCGAAAAATTAATAATTTCTTAATTGTTTAAGTTTAAATATTAATAACTAGGTTTTATGAAGATTTTACGTTTTATAATGTGACCTGATTATGTTATTGAAAGCCTTTATAAATAAACAATTTTTATTCTCAGTTTATCTGTTTTATTTTTCATTCATTTATTATTAACAAATTTTATAGTATAATGTTAATTTTCATACATTTCCTGGTACTTTTTAGGAATTGAATATAATACCTAGGAAATATTTACATTTCCTAGGAAATGAATGTATGAAGAAACCTTGAAAAATTATTTTACACATTTCCTAAATTGGCTCGGCATTGTATACATTTCCTAGGAAATGTATACAATTCCTAGATTTCATACACTCAATAAACAGTTTTACGAAGCTTATAGGTAGTCACGCCTGTTTCCCGGTGGGGTAGGCAGAGACAACGGATCTCCACGTGCCACGATCCTGACACACCTCTGCCGCCTCTTCCACTCCCATAATTTTCTTCATGAATGCTCGTCGGGGTCCAGGTAAGTGCGTCTAGCTAGGGCGACCCTTCCCGACTCTTCCACTCACATTTGCTTCATAAATTTCTTTCGTTAGTCTCCTATCATCCATTCTTCCAACATGACCGAACCACCGAAGCAATGTGACTAGCCTAATGTGACTGAATAATATTCAGCTATGACTAGCCACACTGTACTTTGCTTATAAAATGCGTAAAATTGTTTGAACGTCCTCCGAAGTGCATCTCGGCAACTTGCCAAGAGAGGGCGCTACTAGTTACACCAAAATAGAAATGTCGCGTTCGCCCGTATTATACCCGGCACGGAAGAAATACGAGCGGAGAGAGGGCGCGACGCATTTCCGATCTTCCGATCGCTTGTTTTCGTTTTATATTCGACATAACGTTGCTGTTGCGTGACAAACAAACTGCAGCCTGCAATAATATTGCGTTATAATTAGCATGGACGCCAAGTTAACCGAGAGACATTTTTTTTTTAATAGAAAGCGCGACCTGTGGCGCACATCCACCCATAAGGTGTCTAACAACGACGCCCATGGACAATCGGTCGTACGCGGTGGTTGCGAATACCATGCCGGATAGATAAACAAACATTATATACTTATACATTAATGCAATCGAACGGTTAAAGACATGACAACAGATGAACAGAAGTTCGTTACTTATGTGTATTATCGGTGACTGACTGTCTGACCTTTGAGACACACCGTGGTTCGGATTCCACGTAAAACTGTAGGTCTCGTCCCTTACTAGGTGGTGGTGCTAGGGGTAAACCCGCCCGGATTGGCACCACCTTACCGAATGAAGGTCGAAGCGGCTATCTAAATAGTTACTATTTTCCATTCAGTGTAGCCGGCACGACCAAATAGGAAGCACTGACGTTGCTGGCACCTAGTTGACCGCAGTTAGTTGGCTGTTGTTTGTTGGGACGTGTGATGTGTTTGATTGGTTGACCATTAAGCCCCGTCTGTGGATGGCCACGCCCCAATGTTTCTGTGTAAATGTTTCGAAAAAACATTCGCAGGAGACCCGGCTCTACTGTTTTCGGTAGAGTATTCGTTTTTACGCGCAAAAGTGGAAGAGTATGCGGTGTCAGATCGATACAAACAAGGCGTCCGTCCAGTTCAGTGTAGCCGACATGAAATGAAGGGAAGCACTGACATGGCACCTAGTTCACCCGGTGTTATGGGCCGACGCCACGGATGTTGTAGGTGATGTTGCCAATCGTGTCAGTTTCCATTTAAAAAAAGGCGGCAGAGCTAAACTCTACCACAATAGGACATTGTACCGAATTATAGTATTCTATACAAATTTTATGTTTTATTTAAATCCGGTATGGTTGGTTGCGTCGGAGGGGCCAACCAAAGCACATGCTCCGACCAGCCAAAATCACCTCCGAGAAGGTAGGTGCCATACCGAAGACTTCCCTAGATTGGTAGCTATATTGGACTAGAGGAGAACACAAACGAGGTTGCTATGCGGCCATCTTACATACAGTACGGTGGTACCAACTCAGTCGGATACAATTAGAGCCTACCACCTAGTAAGGGGCAAGGGAAAGGACCTACAGTTTTACACCAGTTCCGAACGGTAAAGCAGCAGGTGTAGGTGTTCATGTGCGTTAATTTCGTCAGAAAAATATCATGCCGACCGGATTCGAACCTCGAACCTCTCGCATGAGAAGCCGATGTCCAAACCATTCGGCCACCCGCCGCTTTGAATCTCTACACAGCCTACTAAAAGACTAATCGGTTACTCTACTAACGTAAATAATATAGGTGAGTTTTTAGTGTCTTGTTGAAGAAAATAAACATCAAATTATTGATTTGGCATAAAGGAATGATCGTAGGTATCAGTATTTTTTTAAAGAATAGTTTGTTCTAATTAAATTTGACCGTCAGATACGAATGAGACGCAGCTATAGATCCTTCTCACTCATTAATAAACTGCCAGTTTCCAACTGACAAAGTTTTAGAGATATTTCATCTCAACTATAACAGTGTTGTTACCCGTGAGGTGAATGACACTGACAGCTTCTGTTTATTATTTTTGCGCGCCACCTGTTGCAGTGCACGTAAACTAGACAAAACACACGATTATGACAACAATAAGGATTCAGCTACTCGACGCTAGATGGCTGCACCATAATTAGAGAGTAAGTAAGTTTTATTTTACGTGTTATTATTTTGTTTTAATTGTACACTGGAAATATAGTAAAACATAATAGTATAAACATAGTAAAGGGTAAAATAACGTGTTTCACTTACCTATTTGCTGTTAGAGTAGTCATGTTGGCATTATTTCCTGCTGACAGTATTTCTTCGCAACTAGCGCCACCTGTTATCCGCTGGACGGAGTTGAATGAGACATCATCGGCGGCGTTCTTGCCGACGTTTAGTATGCTGCAGCTAGGTGGCGCTGCCCGCTGTTTCGCTGCTTGCTTGTGACGACTGAGCGCGAAAAATAAAGCGAGGACCGCCTTGAGTTTCGCGTCTCTAATGTCAAGGGCCGTCACTTGTTCGAGACCTTGAACTTTTTGCTCGTGGAGAAAGTCCAAACAACACTGCACGTTTTCCAACTGAAACAAGAAGAAAACGTTGTTTTAGCATTATTGATAATTTTGCGGTGAAAATGCGGTACGCAATGCGTAATTTTATTTATCTAAATGTAAGTCTCCTGAAATGAGCGATGAATTTTAGTTTTCATGATTTCAGAAGATGCGTTTATTAAAAAAGGAGGATTTTGATGCCCGTAAACAGATCATTAACCCAATTCCCCTGTTGCATCAGACAGAACGCAGCAGCGCAGCGGCCGCGCGCCGTAAAAACTCAGAATTTCCGGAGTAACCCACTACATCGACTATGTGTGTTAAATCTCGTTTATTTGGATTTTATTGGGTCAAGTTTCCGCAGGGTGGACTTTCGTAATTTTCACTGTACCTAATTCATTAATTAATAATAGGAATGATTGATTTCGCATTTTTAATTGACAAAAAAAAGAAGTGTTTTCTTTTTAGAAAAAAATACCTATTTCATGCTGAATAAAAATGCATAAGTAGGTAATTATGGAGTTTTCTCAGGTAGAGCCTATCTAAATCAATCTTCTAACACCATAAGTAAGCAAGTTTTACTGTCATTATCATCGGGGTGGGGTAAGAGGGTCCCCACACACGAAACGTGTTTTTTCAACGTTTTCTTGTTTTTGATCTATCGTTAAAACGGTAATTCCTACATGCAAGCAAACGACCGAAGGGAAGCACTGACATGGCCCCTAGTTAACCCGGTGTTATGGGCTGACATCACAGATGTTGTAGGTGATGTAGCCAACCGTGTCAGCTACCATAAAAAAAATAAAAAAAGCGCCAAACTTAGCGTGATTATAGTGAAAACTCTAAAGTAAAATATCAAATATTAAAAAAACAGGCCAAATGTGAGGCGAGCTCGCGCTAAGGATCCCGAACTGAATGAAAGAAAACAATATTTTTTTTTGTAAATAGATAACACAAATTGATTGCGCGGTGGTACGGAACCCTCAGTGTGTGAGTCCAACTTTTGTGAGTTTTTTAAAATTCCAATAGATGTTATGTAAATGCAATCGTAAATAGTCAGTCAGTCAGCGTGTAAGCGTCCACTGCTGGACATACGCCTCTCCAATTTTCCTCCGGTCCTCCCGGCCTTCAGCGGTACGGAACCACTGCTTTCCGCCGACGTACTTGATGTCGTCGTCCCACCTGGCGGGTGGTCTTCCCACACTCCGTTTTCCTGTCCACGGCCGCCAGTGTCCAAACCCTCCAACAATATTATCGTAAATAACATAAATATAATAAATTATTACTGTTTTAACTATCCTTGTCGCACATAAAATAATAATTTAAAATATTAGAAATTAGCTTTAACGTGGTCCTCGTCGCGAAATTTGAGATGCCCTGGCAAAGATTCCCTTTTTTTGCATTTTCCAACGGGACCCTAAAAACTAAAAAACCACAACGATTCCCATTGGTCAAATTTCAAAACCCTT
Organism: Nematopogon swammerdamellus; assembly: GCA_946902875.1. Classification (NCBI taxonomy): domain Eukaryota; kingdom Metazoa; phylum Arthropoda; class Insecta; order Lepidoptera; family Adelidae; genus Nematopogon; species Nematopogon swammerdamellus. The sequence continues at coordinate 6,755,670 of OX336336.1, read as the reverse complement.
TCTATTCCCAGCGGACGCATTCCAAATTTTTAATGTGAGCGCCAAATTTCACGTTCCAAATTTGAACATCGCACGCCATTTTAGTCGACTACCTGACTTAAAAGTATCGGAATGCTGGGACGAATAACGAGTAAAACTGAATTATTCATTTTAGCGTTCATTCATAGAACTTAATTAATTTTTTTTAGGTTTCGTACCCGTACGTAAGCATACGCCGTCCGTCCGTCTGTCTGCCCTGCCTTTAAAGGGCTGTATCTTTGAACCGTTGTAGATAGCCGGTTGATATTTTCACGGAATATGTGTTATTTATTAGGTTATTATGGCGGATATACTAACAAATAATTAAAAAAAAACTCAAAATTAAGGGAGGTCCCAAGTCTATCGTAAAAAATGGTAATACATACCCACAAGCGGCAAACTTGGCGTGATTATAGTGCAAACTCTAAAGTATAACAACAAATAATAGTTTCACAAAAGCTGCAGCTTTCCTGTTGTTTTCTGGCAATTGAACGAACACAACGCAAATCCAATATCTATGACTCAGCTATGGCCTCAGATTGTTCGAGTTTTAAAATTATCTAGATCGATTAAGTATGATTCAGTATGTCAGTCAGTCATAGTAGTGAGTGATGCATGACAAGCTACCAGTATACTGTTTTTCGGTTACTAACCCTGACAAGTAATGCCTTCGCAGTAAACGTACTTACTTGCACAGTCATTCGATTGTTCTCTCTGCCTTCGCAAAGATCATAATTTATTTTTTTTCAGTTCATCAGAAAAATGACTCAGGCATGATCTTACTAATTTACCAACGCACCGCATCAGAGTAAACAGAATCTCTATTGTTAGCTGGTGCCGCCTACGCCTTGTCGATGGGATTGCTAGGTGAAATGAAATTTTGTAGTCACATCCGAAATTATAAGGAATGATATATAATATATTTATATTTCATAGTGATGGCAATTAAAAATGTTTTAGCTTTTATATCGAGGACTGTTATTGTAAATAATTCGTCATATATCTAAACAACTTGAACAAAATTTGTTTAAATATAGAATTTTAATTTAGATGCAAATAATGTGTCAAAGTTGTCTCTATTTCATCTTCACATTTTTACGTTTAGTTCAAGATTTTTAGGGTTCCCTTGTGAGCGATGCCGGTACCCTTAAGTGTCCGTCGTCCGTCCGTCCGTCCGTCTATCACAGGCGCTGTCCTTTTTGGTCCTAACGGCATAAAACTGTTCTTTAATTTATACCTTAATTGATTGATTATACAGAAAACAACATTATTATGCAGTGTGGCAGCCGACAGAGTCGCGCCGCGCGAACACTGCGCGCTTTCGCTATGCGCGGAAGAAGGGAATGGCTACGGAACCCTCTTTATAATGAAACAATATTCGAACTTAACAGGTCTTTTTTAATATTCGGCAATCAAAATGCATGAAGGAAAATAGGAATGACACAAATGTGTATATTTGGGTAGAGTAGGAGAAATTATTATCATAAATATAAATTAATTATCCTGAAAGTATTTAATATGACAGCGAATGGGCTATTTACTGGACCACCACGGTGAACCAAGCCGATTTGCTTTGTTCGAAGGAAGTATGTAACTAGCGAAGTTTGCTCTAGCTCTCGTGGCGGCCATGAGAACTAACAAATCGGCCCTGAGAGAGCTTTAAATTAGAGGGAAACTCCGACTGGGTATGCTAACAAAGAAATGAATATTCAGAAAAGGCATAGTCGTTACATTGCAAATGTCGCAGGGTTATTGTAAGGTCCGTTTTTAGGGTTCCGTAGTCAACAAGGAACCCTTATTATTGCATAGTTTTAATTCTCTGCATAATTCACAATATTTCAGATCAACTCTTCATCGCAAATAATTTTAAATTTCTTTATTCAAATTTCAGTGAATAATAAACCGAACTAATTACTAGAAGCGACAGAGCGCCATGAAACTTGTCACTGGCGGTAAACAAATGTGCCTTCACATGAAATTGCCATCATGAATACTTTCAAACGATCGCATTACAAGTCATCTGTACCGTTATCACGAGATTTAACCTACACCGCGTACTACGCTATCTCCGCATCATTTTGTAAGGAGAAACGGAGCAGCGCCTCTAGTGATTTTACGTTTCTCCATACAAAATGATGCGGAGAACACGGCGTGGCGTTGTACTCGGTGTAGGTTTAATGTCGTGATTAGGGCACTGGTGCTTTGAATGCGCTAACGCTACTCACTCGCGTATTGCGCGGACATAAGACGATGAGGTGAGGTGAGCCATATAACACAAACATCAATCATTGTGAAATCAGCTTATGAGCTCCATTGGTCGATGACATGTTTTTTTCGGAAATGATGTATGAGCAAGGCTAATCTAGTACTAATCGATCAGTGAACTAATATCGTTCTCCAGCCAGTCCCAGGTGCCGACACACGCCGACAGTTACGCCGACAGAACGCCGACAATAAGCCGCCGCGCGCCGCAGTCGTGTTGTTTGACGCCGTCAAGGTAAGAGGTCGACGACTAGCTGTGACGGCGGCGGCCGCGGCGGCGCGGAGGCGGCGGCGCGGTGCGGGTGCGGGGCGTTTCAACGTGTGTCGTGTGCTAAGCGGTCAGAGGGCCTAGTCCGAGTTTACGTGACAGCTACGTAAACGTCAAATACCGATCGAATTAAGTTTTTATGTATGGAGCTCTCTAGTGGCGCCGCGGTGAGCGTATTGTGCTCCCATACATAAAAACTCAATTCGATCGGTATTTGACGTTTACGTAGCTGTCACGTTAACTCGGACTAGGCCCTCAGGTTCTCGGTCAGTCATTCGGTTAACTTTGCATTCTATTTGTAATTTGTATTTCGTATTGTACCTATGTAGATTATTATACTTATTTTTGTTTATTTTATTTATTTGTATTCTTACTAATACCTAATATGAACGGTGAGATAGGTCAGCCTCTACAATATTTTTCCAATTCTCCCGATCTTCACATTTCAAAATACATATTAGGTACCTAAATTGCGAATTTAAATCCGGGACAAATTTTTTGATTTTTTTATTTTTGATTTGAGATTTTTTTTATTTTGTGGCGCCTAACTACCCTTAACGTGTCTATAAACGCCCATGGATATTCGGTCGCATGTGGGGGTTTATATCTCGGTATGACTATATCTGTTTACTCTCTAAAAATCATCATCTTACTCACGTAAGTACTTCGTAAATAGATACCGATTGCATTATAGTTGCGTCAGGGCCGACAAACCCATGGCTAGGGTGGCCAACAATAATGAATTTTTTATCTATATGTAATTTATACATTTGCTTTAACCATAAAAATTATAAGAAAATACTCTTATTTTCAGTCTTCTTCAAGGAAACCTTCGTAATTTACGAAAGATTTAAATAGACGAGCTTATGTAATGGTAAATAAAATATTTATGTTTTTTTTATGGAAACTGGCATGGTTACCTACATCACCTATAACATCCGTGTTGTCAGCCCATAACACCTTTGCGAACTAGGTGCCACGCCAGTGCTTCCCTCTTGTCGTGCCGACTACACTGAACTTCCCCCTTTTCCTTCCCCTGCCCTTAATTGCTGGTAGGCTCAAATTGTAGCCGACTGGTTTGATACCACCGTACTGGATGTAAGATGGCCACATAGCAGCCTCAGCTGTTTTCTCGTATATTTTGTTTTGTGTTTTATTTATTTATTCAGACACAAACAGATAAATACATGTAGTAGTTATAAAGAGTAAATAATTTAAGTGAATTAGGTTTGTAACCAGCTACTTTATCACAAGTAGTAAGTACGAGTATAAGGATAGGCGATATCTACAAATATAAGGTGTTTCGTTAGTCATGTCATTAACTTCGGGAGGGTTAGGTACATACGCACTCAAACAAACACTTTACGCAAAAAAAAGCATATGTTGATAGGAGCATTTTTTCTCCTAACAAAAAAATCAAATCAAATAAGTAGCTGTAAAAACACATTAAAGTGACCTTGTGACTCACTTACAACAAACAGCTGTTCTGCGTTTGAACATAGTACGGTCATTGACCCCGTGCAATGCATGTTACCTACTGTTACACACAGGTTAATGATTAGGTAGCAAACATGTTTTGTTAAATTTGTCGAAAAGTAATGCTAAAAACATATCATTTTTTTTGCGTAACCTGTTTATTTGAGTGTGTATGTAAGCCTCCAGAAGTTATTGACATGACCTTATATATACACGAATGAGTATAAAATTGACAATATTTGTGAAGCAATACCTACGTTAGTGACAAGTATTGGTCAAGTTACCAAAGAAGAGAAATAAAAAGACATTAAAGATATCAGAGCACAAACAAATAATTCACATAGGTACTACCACGCGTTGATACCTGTTCAATGCGTCACTTGGCGTCACCACTCACCGCTACGGGAGCAATCCAAAGGATGCCGAAGGGAAGTCTCAGGTATGGTATGGTACCTACCTTCTCGGAGTCGATATTGGCTGGTCGGAACATGTGGGCCCTCCGAATCAGCCACCCGTAACGGGTTACATAAAAAAACTGGACGGAAAACACGAACTAGCCGCTTTGGACCGACCTTTTATGTGCTTTTATTCGTGCGGTGGGAGGGACCGATCCGGCCAGGTTAAACCCTACCATGTAAAAGATAATAAGAAGGAAAGGTACCTAAAGTTTTACGTAGAATCCGTACCACGGTCAGCCTCACCGGTCGAGCGGTCACCCATCCAAGCTCTGACCGCGCCTATGGATGGCGCTTAAGGTCACGAACAATGGTCGAACGATCGCACCACTGATCTAACGAGGCTGACAAATGAAATGGACAATATGTATAAGGCAATAAAAACTTAAATTTTGAAAACACTTTTCAATAATTTTTGCTTTGCTTTTTTCAAAGAAAAGTTATACTTAAACGTTATTTTACTGAAAAAAAAAAGTTATCAACCCTACCATAAATATAGATAAGTACAGTATGTAAGGTACAGTGGTAGGTAAGTAAGCCCTCCCAATATGGCCAGGCCAACACAGGGCCTCTGACTGAACTAAGTACGCCGACTGAATCATTGCCAGCGAGCAGCTGCGCAGATAATATAGCGGAGCGCGCCGGGTGATGGGCGCCATTTATCTGTTGTAAGTATACCTTAGTAAAGCTACACTGAGATATTGGCTAAATCCTTGCGCAGACGATTTGCACGACCTTATTGTGCGGCAAACTGTACTGGTATGATATCAACATAAGACTCATAGGTACACAGAGCATCAAATGCGCCCCGCGGTAGGTATTTGATGCTCTGTGCATAGGTATAACGTAAGTACATGCCCATACGATAGTAATACGAACTCAAGAAAATGTCCTCACAGAAGTGGTGGAAAAAAAGTGTTTAAAAAAACATTGCACCAACCATCGTTTTTTTTTTTATGGAAACTGACACGGTTGGCTACATCACCTACAACGTCCGTGATGTCAGCCCATAACACCGGGTGAACTAGGTGCCATGTCAGTGCTTCCCCCTTTGATCGTGCCCGCTACACTGAACTGGTCGGAAAACACAAACTATTTACATAGCCGTTTAGACCGACGTTTCATTCAGTGCGGTGGTATCAACCCGGGCGGGTTAAACCCTGCCACCAAGTAAGATTACGAGGGAAGGGACCTACAGTTTTACGAGGAATCCGAACCTCGGTCAGCCTCCAACGGTCAGCGGTCACCCATCCAAGAACTGACCGCACTTAGCATTCAATAGCGACAGTTGAATGTCTGCACCACTGAGCTAACGAGGCTGATATGCACCAACTTCAAAAATCAACTAGAACCTAAAATTGTTAAATAATATTTTGATTCTTAGTCGGACCCTTGAGTTGAAGGCGGTACAAAATCACAAAATGGGTGGTCCATCTATAAATTTTCAGGTGCTTTTGTACCGCCTTCAACTAAAGGGTCAAATATGAATCGAAATATTATTAACCGACTTCCAAAAAAGGAGGAGGTTCTCAATTCGTCTGTATGTTTTTTTTTTTTTTATTTTTTTTTTATTTTTTTTATTTTTTTGTATGTTTGTAACACGATTTCTCCGTCAATTGAGGGCCGATTTAGAAAATTCTTTTTTTGTTAGTTAGGTCATACTTCCGAGGTGGTCCCATTTCAATTTTATCGAAATTGGTTCAGTGGTTTTCGAAAAATCAGCATAATACTATGGTGTGTGGTTACCTTCAGCAAAACTTGTGATGTGGTCGTTTTCGGCAATTTTCAGTTTGATAAATTAGTATGGTGTGTGGTTACCTTCAGCAAAACATTTGTGATGTGGACTTATTCAGCAATTTGCAGTCTGACACATATGGCGAATAATTCTGTACCACTTCAATCGATTTCGATTATTCGATTTCGATTATTCTTTTTTATGTAATATTACTAAAAAGAATGAAATAAAAACTGTTTTAAAAAATATTAAACCGATTTCCAAAAAAAACAAAAAAAAAAAAAACTAAAAAGTATTAAATACCTAATATTTTGAAATTTTCTCTGTCCTGTTGAAATACATGAATCGATATACTAGTGATACATATTCGGACCCTTGTTTCATGAATATTCTAAATTTGAAATTTTTTATCTTTTCCGACCGGCGCTTAATTTATTATGGTACCTGGCCAGTACCTACTGTACCGAGTACCATCGAGCTGGTTTGATGATGGAGACAGAAGGTGGCCATAGGAACTCCTAAACTACACATGATAAACCCATCGTGTTTGGGCTCGTTGCATTTGTCTTCACGAGAAATTTACTTTAGACCTAAAAGATTCTCAATTCGACGGTATGTTTTCTTTTTTTGGATGTTTGTTACGCGATTACTCCGTCAATTGTGGGCCGATTTTGAAAATTCTTTTTTTTTTATTTGAAAGGGGATAACCCTGAGGTTTTTGAAGTGAAAACTTCTTTAGCGGCTCTTGGCACTTTTTTAGGTGGGTAAAAATGTATAACTCGCGACATCGCGTCAGCGTCATTTTTAAAATGAAACCTTAAGTCATTGCGTTAAGGGTTAAGTTAGAGTGGCACGGGATCTGCCGGCACTCCCGGAGTGCAACTGTTAAGTAGGGTTCCGTAACACGTTTATGTCTGTCCATTCTACTAAGTTCTGCAAAATGAATGTAGGGTTCCGTAACATATGCATGTCTATCCGTTCTACTAAATTTTACAATTTTCAACCAAGGTCCTCCGACGGTTATTTTATAATAAAAGTAGGCTTCCGTAACACGTTTATGTCTGTCCATTCTACTAAGTTCTGCAACATCACCTACAACGTCCGTGATGTCAGCCCATAACACCAGTGCCATGTCAGTGCTTCCCCCTTTGATCGTGCTGACTACACTGAACTGGTCGGAAAACACAAACTATTTACATAGCCGTTTCGACCGACGTTTAATTCAGTGCGGTGGTACCAACCCGGGAAGGTTAAACCCTACCACCAAGTAAGATTACGAGGGAAGGGACTTACAGTTTTACGAGGAATCCGAACCTTGGTCAGCCTCCAACGGTCAGCGGTCACCCATCTAAGTACTGACCGCACCCAGCGTTGCTTAAAATTCAATAGCGACAGTTGACTGTCTGCACCACTGAGCTATCGAAGCTGACGTGGTCCTATTTTAATTGGGTCAAGATCGGATTGGAAAGCGAGGCGGAATCGCGAGGCCGAAGGCCGAGCGATTCCGCCGAGTACATTAATAGCAAAAAATTACTAAAAAAAACTGTGAAATAAAAAAAAAGTTTTAAAAAACATAAAACCGACTTCCTAAAAAAAGTAAAACTAAAAAACTATTTAAAATAAAAATATAAAAACCGCCTTCAAAAATATATGAAATAAAAACCTAAAAAAAAAAACGAACCCTAGAGTTGAAGGCGGTGCTAAAGCAAGCAAAAATGATGCATGAAAGAAAACATGAGCGGATGATAATATCCTTTGTGATTTGTGTAGCCTTTTTAGCACCGCCTTCCACTCTAGGGTTCGTTTTTTTTTTTAGGTTTTTATTTCATATATTTTTGAAGGCGGTTTTTATATTTTTATTTTAAATAGTTTTTTAGTTTTACTTTTTTTAGGAAGTCGGTTTTATGTTTTTTTTTAACAATTTAAAGTCGGTGCAATGTTTTTTAAAACAGTTTTTATTTCACACTTTTTAGTTATATTATATCACATAACATGTTCTGCGTAGAATTGGGCGACCGACATGCGACGACATTTTTTTCCAGTGAATGGTACACACTTTACAGTCCATATCTTAAAAACTAATGAACCGATTTTGATGAAACTTGCACAATTTCCTAAGTTCGTACATACTTAATTATAATTATAAAATAAAATTAATTATACAAACTAGTCTCAAATTAACTGATTTGCCAAATAAAAATAGATAATCAAAATAACAAGATATTAAACTAAAATTATAGTAAGGTTTTTTATTTAATTTTTTTATGGAAAGTTATATTCTTTTTCCAAATTGTAATGTGGTCCGACTGATTACTTTGTTGTTTCTGTTATACGTTTTAAGATAAAAAAATTAACTAATAACTTAGGTATACAATATTTCGATATTATGAGAATGTTCAAGACCTATGTATGTAAGTAACCCTATGTAATATTATAAGTTATTTACAAAGTCACCCAAAGATGCGATCAGTATGCGTTGTCACGTGACTCGCAGTACAGTCGCAGCAGGCCGGTGTGCTGGTTGGCGGCGCGGGGCGCCGCCGCCGCCGCCGCCGCGAGCAGGCGATTGACGGTCAACATGTAGGTCAATGCAACCTTGTCTATTCAGTGTTAGTGGTGAAGTCTTGAGAGATTTTTAGAGCAAGATTGGCATTTTGTTAGGGTTCCGTATGCATACGGAAGCCGATTACTAAGCCTACGCGGAGCGTACATACAAATAGGTGTGCCCCATAGAGCAAGAAACCGCGTCTCGCCCTCCGGCCGGGGGTGGGCCGGGGTAAGGTAAGTACCTAAGACATGCTAAGACGGCCGCTTATCGCTGTTTTGTGGTATATACTAAGTAACCATTATGGCAGAAGCGTGCTAAAGTAAAGATAATGGAAGTGGTTTTTTTAACCTTGTGTTAATTTTACGCCAATCAAGTGCCAGCCTGACGATGTTGACGGCATAATAAGGTTTATTGTTTCATTGACAGTTCTTATTATTATATTATGTTAAATTATCTTTTTGTCTTGTTCTTGAACTTACTCATAATAACTGCTAGGATCATGTCACTTTGATGTTATTGTGTAAAATGTGCATACAGTGTAAATGTTATTTGGAGTCTAAGTACTAAGTAGCTTAGCTAGACGCGAAGAAGTCTATATGGAGTCATAAGTCGAAAATTACTAAACTACAACATAACATAATTAACAATACATAAACAATACATTTTTTTGCTAATGCTTAAGAAGTATAAGTTCTGTTTTTTTTTAAGTTGAATAAAATTGCCAGTCTTCTCAATTCTAACATTTTAAAACGTAGATACTTAATACTTACCCAAGTAATTATTATTTATTAAATAACGAATTGAGAAGAGTGTACATGTATTCTTCTTTCTTCCTGTATAATCAAATCCCACCAAAACATATCATATAAAAAGATGCCAAGTCTCGCACGCAACCTTTCCACCGTAAAAAGTTGTATGATCCCATGCAGAGCCAAGTCTTTTCATATCATTGAAACCCGAATTCAACAATGTTGCCATAAATTAAATTTATTTAGTTACTCCTCTTATATTTAACATCTTCATTTCTATAAAAAAACACCTTGACTTGGCAATCGGACAGCACAAACAGATCGCTTCGTAAAGATTCCTTTTCAGTTTACAACAAAGTAAACATAGCATGCAGCAGGTGGGTCTTCGAACCTTACTTGCTGCTTGATAGATTGAATCTTGTTCGAATAGGTACTTTCCGAAACGTGGTGGTCGGTGTTGTGATGTAATTTACCAGAGTTCTTGCAGCACAACACCGATTATTCGCGGCATTAAGCTCGCCTGTTGTACCTAATTTTTATAAATTGGTGTTCAATAAAGAATATATACATACATACAAAGATATTCTGCTTACCCCGATTGTCGGGATTCAGCCTGTGTGATAGTATATGTATGTATGTAACAAACTGGTATTAGGTTCGTTCATATTATTGTTATAATATTTTAGCTGTCCGATTGCCAAGTCAAGGTGTTTTTTTTTTAAATGAAGATGTTAAATATAAGAGGAGTAACTAAATAAATATAATTTATGGCAACATTGTTGAATTCGGGTTTCAATGATATGAAAAGACTTGGCTCTGCATGGGATCTTACAACTTTTTACGGTGGAAAGGTTGCGTGCGAGACTTGGCATCTTTTTATATTATATGTTTTGGTGGGATCTCATTTCTTTTTGTAGGTATTCTTCCTTCTTAAACGGTTTTATTTTTTTACTTGACTCCGTATATTTTGTTTACAGATATCTTTGTGGATACGGCGTGTGGTGTGTATGTGTATGTGTACTTATGCAACTGACCAAATTATTTGTCATAGACTTTGTATGGAAAGGTAAGTTTACCCGCATAAGGGCGACAGGCTAGCCACCTCTCACCTTGGCACGGTCTTTCCACTAAGTCATACAGCAAGCGGGCCTTCATCCCTTATTTATTACTTGCTGCCTGATCGAGTTATCTTGTCCGAACACTGCTATAAACGTGGTGGTCGGTGTTGTGCTGTAATTTACCAGAATATTTGTAGCACAGCACCGATTACTCTGCTTACCCCGATTGTCGGGATTCGGCGTGTGATGTGATGTGTATGTGTACTTTGCAACTGACAAAATTAATTTTTTCATAGACTTTGTATGGAAAGGTAGTTTACCCAACAAAAAAAAAACGGGGCTTAAATTTTTGGATGTTTCAGTTTTTCCTTTCGTTGTGGGCTAAACATGAGCTGAATACAAAATTTCAAGTTTGTAGGTCTGCTGGAAGTACCTTAGATTTTTGATGAACGGTGAGTGAGTGCGAGTGAGTCAGTAAAAACCGGAACTTTAACTGGCGATATCTCGCAAACTATAATAGGTGCAAACTTATAATTTGGGGGATAACTAGGTTTGGTAAGTACTCCTGGTAACTAAAATTACAGGTGTTTATCTCTATCCACAACAAAGATAGAGGGAGGCCAAAAGTACCCTGAGATGCTTCGAGAAAAGGATGGTACGGCCGTGTTTGCTCGACTTGGCGGTGGCACTGCCGTGCCCCCAGATATATTACTTACAATTTTACCATAGTCACTCTACTAAACACACGACTTTCACATACATCAATATTCCAACTCACAGAAAAACATCAATTTGTCATTCTCTTCCCACCGAATGTGTCAAACAAATAACACATGGTGAATATTGGCGTTCCAACTTCCAACACGCGATACACCAGTTTTGGGTACTAAATGATAGGGGCACCCATTATGGGTACTATTAAGCACACCAGTATGATAATAATATGATAGCCAACCCTCTAGTTAATGGTGGTTATTAGAAATAGATAAGTAAGGGGAGAAATTGGCAACGCTCCGTCGCGTCGAATAACCTCAGAGTTCCGGGTTCGATTCCTGGTCGAGGAAGAATTATGAAGTGAAAACTTCTTTAGCGGCGCTTGGCACTTTTTATAGATGGGTAAAAAATGTTAAACTCGCGTCAGAACTCGCGTCAGATCCGTAGCCTGATCGAAAAAGCGTAAGATTCGAAACTTCTTTAGCGGCGCTTGGCACTTTTTTTAGATGGGTAAAAAATGTTAAACTCGCGTCAGATCCGTAGCCTGATCGAAAAAGCGTAAGATTCGTTGAAATTATGGATGAATGAAAGTTGATTTTTCTGAGAAATAAACTGTTTGATGTAAAATAATTATAATAGTTCTGTAGTGTTAAATTTTTTATGTAATATAAATTGTCATGTTTGTCTACGATAGCGCAATTAATGAATATTGTATTTTACCACATAAATGATAGTACTTTTATACTGATAAATAAAACAATTCGTGCGAAATTTTTTCCTAACCATTCCAAAATATTCAAAAATTCACAACGTTGATGTTTAAGTTTTCACTTCTGCCGGCACTCCCGGAGTGCAATTTTTTGTTTCTCTTTATTTTCAGCTCTCCATCTATGTTATATGAAAAGGGAGAATTGGAAGGGTACATTTTTGTCTATTATAAAATCAAAAAAAGAACGCAGGTTAAAAAACCTAAAATCCAGCAAATATGAATTTATTTTTTTGCACTAAAAATAATAAACTTTCTTGCGTACTTTAAAAAAATAACACTAAGGATCTACCTACAGGTTCACCTTGTCAGCCTCGGTAGCTCAGTGGTGCGGTCGGTCGACTGTTGTTAAGAAACCCGGAGTGCGGTTAGACTTGGATGGGTGACCGCTCGACCATTGGAAGCTGACCGTGTTTCGGATTCCACGTAAAACTGTAGGTCCCTTCCCTTCTTACCTTACTAGGTGGTAGGGTTTATTAATCCCGTCCGGTTTGGTACCACCGCACTGAATGAAACGTTGGTCGAAACGTCTATGTAAATAGTTTCAGTGTAGCCGACATGAAATAAAGGGAAGCTCTCACATGGCACCTAATTTAGGTACCCGGGGTTATGGGCTGACATCACGGATGTTGTACATAGGTGATGTAGCCAACCAACCGGGTCAGTTTCCATAAAAAACCCTGAAGAGATTAATTTTTGCAATAAGTCCACCTTCCTCAATGACGAAAAAATTAATGCCTACTCACATACAGTACAGATGAGGAGGAGAGGTAATTAATATTTAAAAATTCCATATAAAACCGGAGAATCTACCTGCATGCGATTTCCTAACCATTTACAATCATTGTGACATGAAGGTGGACTGATTTAGACACACACACTCAACATAGGTAATTTGTATAAGTGTGCCATTTTGGAAAGAAACTCTAAAAATAAACGAATTGTATTGGTAAGCAAGACACTTTAAATTACAAAACCGCACAACAAAACGTTCCTTGTTCAGATAATATTGCTCACTTCACTTTACACTTTCGCTAAACGCAGTGTGAACAAATTAACCCAGTAATGGTGAACATACGCTTGCTCTAATGAGATTTCGTGGAGTTACATTTTTTACCGGAATACGGCGAAGCCAAAAGGAGGGTATTGTTTTTGTTAAAGTATAATAATTATGAAGTAGTAGAGTACTCAAAAAAAATGCATGAAATAAAAAAATAAAAATCGAACACTAGAGTTGAAGGCGGTCGGTTATTTTTGCTTGCTTTAGCACCACCGCCTTCAACTCTAGGATTCGATTTTTATTTTTTTATTTCATACATTTTTGAAGGCGGTTTTTATATTTTTTGAAATAGTTTTTTATTTCACAGTTTTATTAGTAATTTTTTTATTTGCTATTAATGTACTCAGTGGAATCGCTTTCCAATCCGATCTTGTCCCAAAAATGGGACCACCTTGGAGCTAGACTGAACCGAACACAAAAAGAATCGGTTGTACATCCTGGCCGGGATGTATTTTTTCCAATGATTTTCGCTTTGCATTTTTCTAACAAAAATATATATAAAGCGAGTACGTGCTTAGTACTAACATATAAACATTAAAATATTACAAAAAGAATCATCGAAATCGGTTCACAATTGGGGAAGATATTGCTGAACATACATAAAAAAAAATACATACAGCCGAACATAGAACCTCCTCCTTTTTTGAAGTCGGTTAACAAAGTAGAACTAATCAATCAGATATGGTGAAAATTATGTATATGTGTGTCATCAACTCGTTGTATTGTAGTGTAGGTAAAAAGCAAGAAAGTTAGATAGATAGAAATAGGTACTTTATGCTCCAAAAATATTTTACAGAAGCAAACGATACACAGTTTACATGACGGGCAAATGCGAACTTATCCCGTACAGGGATTTCTTGATTCTTCCAGCCATCCTTTAGATGTTTGAGAGTCGGATGTTGTGAAATATAAGTTACCTACTTATAATATCAAAAGACTAACTAAAACAAAATAAAAAATCATATAAATAATAAATATGGCATAATATAAAATAGAAAGTGATTGTGTGTACAACACTAAATTGCAAATACTATAAGCCTATCTCTGTCAGACTTGTGGACTCGCGTGTCTTTCAAGCCCTAAATATAATGAAAATTGTGTGCATTTACGGACCATGTTGTGGACGAACATATTATATGCAATGTATGACACTGGCAGTTCTATACTTGAGAATTCATACCCATAGAGATATTTTTTTTTTTTTTAGAAAAACCGTCTTGAACTGATTTAGTATGTATATTTTATTTTATGACCGCTATAAAACTGGCGCCAATAACACAGAACTTTTAACGATGTCGCCGCGTCGCTAGCGGCATTTTTAGAACTAACGAAAAAAGGAATGTGGTTCAAATTTGTAACCGCAACCGTTTCGAAAGTAAGAATAATAATTCTGTAATTTTTTGCAATCTATTTTCAAATATATTTTATTTGTGTTGAATGTTTATTTTTAGTAGTGGAACGCGAGCATAAACGTTATTTAATAAAATTATAGACTGACTGACTTGACAGACAACGCACAGCCTAAGCCGGTGGGTCTAGGAGCATGCAATTTTGCATAGGTGTTGCTTCTATATCAGAAGCAACACCTATGCAAGCAGTAAGAAAGGATTTTAGAAAATGTATAAACTAGGAAGGTTAAACGGAGGATTAAAGTTTGTATTGAAGTTCGAAATATGGAAATTGATGTTTAGGCTTCTGTTTATAAATAAAAGTCAGTTGTATGATTGTATCAGCGTTTTTGGAAATTCATCCCCTAAGGGGGTAAACCTACAATGCCACGAGCGAAGCCGCGGGCAAAAAGCTAGTAATTTCATAAAATTCCAATTTAACTTATTTAGTGAGACAACAAAGTTGCATGCTTCGGTTTCTATGACGGTGGAAGATATTCGCGTTGGGTCTAGTTACCAACTATCATGTGACTAGGTAATAGCTGGGTATAGATGGGTTAGAGATGTCCATTGGCCATGTTTAGGTATGTACATATAAAAGCATTTTTATTTTTGGCTTAACTTAGACTTGGTTTAGTTTGGATTTAAGTTGCTAAGTTGATTGTCGTTCGTGAAGCCCTACTTTTTAGGGTTCCGTATTCATACGGAAACCTATTATTAAGCCTGCGTCGTCTGTCTGTCCGTCTGTCGGTGTCCGTCCGAGTGCTGTATCTTTTGAACCATAATAGGTAGCCTGTTGAAATGTTAGAATATGTGTTATTTATTATGGCGGATGTACAGGTATGGTATAGCGTATCTACGAAACCTTACGTGCGCGAATAAAACTCGCACTTGACCGATTTTTATGTTTATGTTGTTGTATTTTTTTATGGATACTGACACGGTTGGGTAAGCGACCTACAACATCCGTGATACCTTGTGTTGTCATGCATTTGTCTATCATTCGTATTGCATGGCATTGTAGCCAAAGAGGAATTATGTACGCTAGTACTTAATTCCTCTTTGATTGTAACTGACTTGACGACTTAATCGAATAGGTTAGATTGTTGTTTTACACACCTTAAAATATTGAAAAGCAAAATATTCAAAAGTAGCTTTTCAATATTTATAAACTAACTTTAAAAAATAAAACCTAAACTTGTACCATTTCGTGACCCAGTTCACTCACAGATTCCTCGCTGACTGTAGTGAACAGAGTGTGAAAGTAATCTTTCTCGGCGTGGGACGCAACGAGAGTCTGGAAGAGTCTCGCGCGTCACCAGCGCGGCGCGGCGGCGCAGGAGGAAGACCAGTAAGTTGGAGCGGCAGAGTGCGGGAGCGGTTAGAGAGATCTTTGCAAGCACTGTAAATGTATGTAAACAGGTAAACTCGGAAATGGAAACCGAAATAATTCCAGATTTCACGAGTGAAAACTGCTTGTATATTATGTTCAACCGTTTTCTAGTTTACCCATTGCAGGCAAAACGTTGTATCTTATGTTATTTTATTACAAAATATGTACAAAATATGTTGTATCAGAAGGTTGTAAATTTTTTTTAGGTAAATTAAAAAAAAACTGTTATACCTTTATGGAAAAAAGAAATATGTACTCAAATGTTTCTTTTAAATAAATTTATCTTTATCTTTATATTAGTGTTAGGAGAGACTATATTATTATATTCGTGCTTTAGTTTTAAGACAAAATACCCCAAATTCGAAACTTCGATACTAAGGTAAAATTGTTGCCGTATGCCGAATGTGAAATTATAGAGTTTATCGTTACGGGAGCCAGATATTTCCGAGGCGCGCATGTATTTTTAACCGACTTCAAAAAAGGAGGAGGTTCTATGTTCGGCTGTATATATTTTTTTTTATGTATGTTCAGCAATATCTTCCCCATTTGTGAACCGATTTCGATGATTCTTTTTGTGTTCGGTTCAGTCTAGCTCCAAGGTGGACCCATTTTGTTTTGGTCAAGATCGGATAGGAAAGTGAGGCGGAGGCGGATTCCGCCGAGTACATTAATAGCAAATAAAAATTACTAAAAAAACGGTGAAATAAAAAACTATTTAAAAAAATATAAAAACCGCCTTCAAAAATGTATGAAATAAAAAAATAAAAATCGAACCCTAGAGTTGAAGGCGGTGGTGCTAAAGCAAGCAAAAATAACCGACCGCCTTCAACTCTAGGGTTCGATTTTAATTTTTTTATTTTATACATTTTTGAAGGCGGTTTTTATATTTTTTTTAAATAGTTTTTTTCAAACATTTAATTGATCTGATGTAAACATTTCCCTAAAAACAAATTTTAAGATTTTACTAAATAATGTTGAAATTTATGTCCCAATCTAATAAGTATTGTAAGTACTTCGAAGATCGAGGAAGCCAGAACCACCGCTAAGGTGTCCATTATTATAAGAGTATTACCGTTATGCGCGCCCGGTAATATCCTACCGAATACCTTTCTAACGCTTAGAACGGGATTCTGATCGAACCTGTGTGTGTGACCACGTGGTCTCGATGCGCGCGCTTAACCTGTGAACTGTGAATAGATTAAAATCCTCGACTTGACTGCACTCCACGTTGATTTTAGACACATACTGCACTGGTACATAACGACACGGATGTCCCCAACGGTTTTGAGGCAGAAACAACAGATCTTATGTGTATGTGTGTACGTTTATGTATGGTGTTTGAACGAAATTAAAATATTTCTGGAAACTATATTTATTGCCTTTGATTTATACTTCAATTTTAGGGTCCCGTCGCAAAATTACGAAAAAACCTAAAAAGGACCCTTACGGGATCACTCTGGTGTCTGTATTATGTCTGTCTGTCTGTCGGAAACTGACGCCAAAATACGCAGAATGTTTGCCCGCAGATAGGCCCTAGATAGATAAATTTGTCTAATTAGTAGTTCTATAGAAAGTACAGGTACCTACCCCAAATTGTGAACCAACAAAAAATATTTTTTAACAAATCGAGTATCACGTCACCTGTAGGTATCGTTGAGGGGACTTCAAAAATATATAACATGACTATAATCACTAAATCAATATACATAACATAAGATCAGTCAAACACATTTCAAAGAACCAAAACTCCAAGAGAGACTGTCATTTAGTAGAATTAAGCAGCACATTAAGCACCAAAGACCTTGGAAAGTTTTTCAGTAGCATCAAGTCGTTACAACAAGGAGGATCCTTGTTCACGTTTATTGTCGATAAAAATTTTACTCATTGCGACTGCGAGTGTCCCAGATCGAACCAACGACCTTGCCGCGACCGCGCTCGCCAATTCTCGGGATTGGGTCGACGTGTGCCGGTTTCAGATGAAGGAAAAACACTTGCGCTAAAAATATTAGTCGCATCATTTAATGAGGAAGTGGTCAAATACCTAACTAACTTTCATTTCACAATTTATTTCATATAATTTAATAAAGAACGTGGTAATAAAACAATACGTAATTTTTTATGATATTTGGATGACATTTAAGTAGGGCGCTGGTAACGCACTGGCTACTCAAGCCAGAGTTGCAGGTTCTAATCCTGGTCGGGACATAGGTATTGTTTCTATTTATTTTTGGTTTTGCATCTCTCTAATGAAGAAATATAAAGCGGGTATGTTTAGAACTAACATAATATAAAAATAAAGATATAGGTAGACATTTCAAGTAGGTATTTGGGTAGATAGAGCGACCATTTAGCTAATAATATGTGATATCTGATTAAATTTTTCGGCCGTGTAAGCTACATGACAAAGACATTTCAGACGACATTTTCAGACGTCAAAGACTAGTGAAAATATTTGTCAAATTCATCTTACGTAACCAGGAAAAGCATTCCTTGATTTCAGGATTATGCTTAACTATCCCTCGTCTCATTACCAGCTGTTAAAAGTATAGTCAACAAGCTTATGTCCGCGGCCTGACAACAAGCGCCAATTCGCGACCCGATTTGAATGCGTCAATCGTCTCCATTACGTTCGGTAATGTGAACTAGTTTTTGCCCGCGGCTTCGCTTCTCGTGTTCAGGGGTTTACCGTTTTGCTCACAGCTCAGGCCGCCGATAGCGTAGCGTTATGATTTACAGCCATCTTAAGAAGTGACATAATGTAACAGTGAAAACCGTATGTAAATCGATAAAGTGGTTCTCGAGTTATAAGGATTCATATATTGACGTAGGTTATACGGCCCCGGCCGTAGAAACTTCGCTTTATTTGTGTTTTACATTAGGAAATTATTATGCATTAGGAAAATTTGTCAAAATATATCAAAGAAGAAATGTTGCTCAACGATTGGATTGACGAATTTACCAATTTGATAATTTTGTTTTATTTTTCTTTTTCTTTTTGTGACCTGTTTCATTCACACCCAAATGGCAACTAATTGAATCTTAAACCCGTGTGGGAGCGGGTTGCACTGTTGATCGCGAAACTCAAAACTGACCTGACACTTCAAAGTAACGTAGGCCAAAGTAGCGCAAGGTCTGAACATGCTACCAAATTTCGCGGCCGTATGAACCCGCCTGTGTTGTGTGTGACGAGACGACTGACGACGCTTGCACACTTGCACGTTCGCAACGACCGGGATTTTTCCCGTGGGGTCTTGCTCGGGTTCATGGCCGCGTTGCCAAATGTTAGCCGAACCTCAATTAGCTCCGCATTCGAACAAAGTTTGCTTATTGCTTATGTAGTGTAGAGCAGAATATATTGTCATGCAACTTAATAAAATACTGAGTCTATGATAATGATAACATTGTATTATATATATTAGAAGTAAACAAAATAGGAACAAGAAACAACGTTGGTAGATGTCCAACGTCGTCATATAACGTCGGTGAATAATTCAACGTCGTCATCTAACGTTGGTAGATAGCCCAACGTCGTCATGTAACGTTGGTAGATAGTCCAACGTCGCCGTCATGTAACGTTGGTAGATAGTCCAAAGTCGTCATATAACGTTTGTAGATAGTACAACGTCGTCATGTAACGTTGGTAGATAGTCCAACGTCGTCATGTAACGTTGGTAGATAGTCCAAAGTCGTCATATAACGTTTGTAGATAGTCCAACGTCGTCGTGTAACGTTGGTAGATAGTCCAACGTCGCCGTCATGTAACGTTGGTAGATAGTCCAACGTCGTCATGTAACGTTGGTAGATAGTTCAACGTCGTCTGGCCATGGAAAATAGAGCGTTATAGTCCATTTATAATCAAACCTATTATATCAGCTGAATCAGTGATGTAGACAGACAGGATTTATCTTCAGATAAGAAAGCTATAACTGCCGAAAATAAACGGAGACCACTTACTGAAATAATGTCAGAGGTCAAGATCGGTTGACCCTCAATTAAGTAATATTTTAGGCAGGGTTTCTAGGGCAAACACGGCCGTACCATCCTTTTCTCGAAGTATTTCTTTTACTACTAGCACAATGAATTTAATAAGTGTTGCTTATGTGACTTAGGCTTAACCTGACTTAACAAAACGGGTGTGCAAATTTAAACGAGGTCAATTTCATCTGAGGGGTTGGAGGAAATGACTAGTTGAGAAGTTAATCTCATGCTATAATGCTGTGTGCAAATTTGCATATCACGTAATTTGCGACATCCGTTACTTCTGCTAGTGCAATGCAAGTTTGTGACACTTTGTATGATTTAACTTCGGTATATTATCTAGCCTTGAAACAGTTGCAGGACGTATTTACTAAATTATCTCTGGTGCAATTTTAGCGCGCACTGCGGAAAAAAAACGCGTTTTATCCGCAGATTCTGCAACATGGAAGTTACACGAACTTATAAGCTGGGGGTTTCGTTTCCACGCAGATTTTCTTTGCACTTTGCACTATGATAGTCACGAAACCGCGTGAATTTTTATTCGCCAGTGCGTGTATGGATTGTTAGTTTCAAGCGCGTATTTTATTCTGCGGAAAAAAACGCGGGGGTAATATTCGCTGTACGTGTAAACCCTCTAATACTGGCACTTCACATAGCAGTAGGCAGTTAGGCATACAAATATTTGAAAAATATTTTAGTTGTATCTCGCTTTAATAATTTAGCTAGAGCGAGATAAAACTGGAATGTTTGCCACATCTGAGCAATGTGATCGCAACGCAGAGTACCGACCGGCAAAAATGTTTTCAAATTTTTAAGACATTTTTACATCAAATGATGAGCAAAAAATTGTACGTCGCTTTACTATGATCGTTATGTATGTAATAAAATTATTGAGACAGACAATGCAATTTAACGTTTTGATATTGGCAATACAATGTTGTAACTTGCAAGTGTTGCGTATCCCAAATAGTTAAGTTTTTGCCGTAATTCTAAAAAGTCGTGTTTTTAACTGTCGATCTATTTCAGTTGTTTGTATAAAATTATTTACGTAAAATGTTTATCTGAATCTATTTTAATTACGCATACGAAACACTCAAAATAATGAAAACTCGCCTAGAATGATCCCGCAAGTAGGCCACAGAGTGCGGGCAAAGTTGAACGGTTACAAGTCTACCCGGTGCCGATGGTAGAGTAGTGGATGGACCGGTTGGCAGGGAGTGCCCGCGAGTGAGTGCCTGCCATCTACAACGGAATGACATTCATGTTCGTTGCCGAATTGTCCTAACGGATTTTGAATTTTTGAATGAAGAACGCTGTCAAAATTGAGACGTTTAGCACATTCGATTGAAAGATGCAAAATATAAGTGTATAATTTTAATTGTACTCCTCGCTTAGTCACGCCAACCGTTTTTCTGTAGATATTGACCAATCTGACGAAATTCTCGTCTAAATGACAGTTGGCAATCTATATATGAATAATAAAAGCTTTCAAATATGGTTTGTTTTTAATCATGGGTTCCAAACGCTTTTTTATCTGTGATTGGTCACAATAAAGCAAAATGGAGAATATATATCACGCAAGCTTAATATATTTTTGGCCTTTTTTGGCCGGCTAATAAAATAACCATCATAGTAAAATATTCTGGTTGACTAATTTATAAGAATTGATATTATAATTAATTCATAAATAAAAAATAATAATTCCCCTTCAGACTTCAGTAAATTCTATAAATGAGATTTTATGTCTATCGGAAATGATTTTTTTTTTCAAACTTTAATTAGTATAAAAAAATCAAATGTCATATTAATATTATAAATTATTTTTACTGGTCCGCTAAAATGAGTCCAGAATGGGTTAGGTCCTTTTAAGAACGAAAATGTATCTTTCTCGGTGTCATTTTTAAATTAGTTGTAATGATTAAACTATCAGAGCAAAATATTTAAATAAACTGCTCACACGAAAGAAAGAAAGTATTTTCAAGCTTAAATTGTAAGCCCAACCCCAATCCCGTGAATTACCGAGGCAACTTTCGTATACAGTACGCAGCAACGGGCGAATGACACAATACCTCTTTTGGCCAAGCGGGGCCTTAAGCAATTTGTCTGACCTTTTCATTCCCAAAATAACAATTTAAATATTAACTGGCACAGCGCGCGAGAAATCGACTCGGCTGCGACTTGGCCAGACAGAAGCGATGACACGGAGACACGGAAATAATTTACATAGAAGGAGCATCCACTTGTCGCAAGGCCGTGAAAGAGTGTAAAAAAAGCTTGAAATAAAAGTTTACCTACTTAAAAATAAAAATAAAGCCCAATCCCTAAAACGTCAAAAATAATTTCCGTTTACTTATTTAAAGGAGTCGGGGGACCGCTAAGTAAATAAAATATAAAAACTCAGAGCTGCGCGGGTATTATATTTATTTCATTAAACTTTTATTTCAAGCTATTTTAAAATAAAAAAAACCGCGTGCAAACCGATCCACTTTTTAAGATAATTAATCTGTTGATTACTTAATTACTTGATTGACATAACTAAGAACCATCCCGACTAAACCAGTTTTCTAATAAAAAAACCGCATCCAAATCGGTCCATCCGTTTGGGAGCTACAATGCCACAGATAGACACACCCTTACACACACACATTAAACTTATAACACCCCTCTGTTTGCGTCGGGGGTTAACAAAAAGACATACCGCGGACCTTTCACAAAATTGTTTTGCAGCCTCATTGAAGATGAAAATATTTTTTTATAGATTCATGGTCTCTGCCTGTCCCATTGGGATACAGGTGTGTATTTATTTATGTATGTATTCATTTTTTTATAAACCCAGTACCTACTTATGGAAATATTACTTAATTATTTTGGCTTTTTATTTTGTAGGCACCTGTTAGACATCTTATGGGTGGCACGGCGAAATATGTCGCAGATTCTATAAAAAAATAATAATGAAAAATGTAATGAAATGTTTGAGCAGTTTTGGCGTTTGTACCTATTAAAAAAATTATCTAGATATTTTTACTCCAAATTAATTCACTGAACAAACACGGTAGCACACCTTGTTTCTTTGTGTACTCCTGGAAATGGAATGCACGCAGACCACCTTTTGGGAATTTAAGGTGAAATACAATTCAATTCTGGGTACATATTTATTTCCATAGATGGAGACTTGCGCGAGCGCAGTTTTTTGAAACGCTATCTTGACAGATCACGCGATCTGACGTCGTCGTCGGTCGCGGAGCTGCGAAATGCGATGTGAGTTGATTAATAAAATTGTCGCAACTGTCGCCAGTAATTTCCGCATTGTATTATTTCGGCGCAAGCAAGACTTCTTTGCAGCAAACTGTGCTATTGCTATAGTATTAAGTTTAGATGATTTAATCTATTTTAAGTTTAAAACAAATCAAATCAATACAAAGTCACAGGTGTACAGCAAGTATTTTGCTCAAGGAGACTGTTGAACCACTGGATTTCTATAAGATATTTTTCTCTGCATCACCTACAACATCCGTGATGTCAGCCCATAACACCTCGGTAATAGGTGCCATGTCAGTGCTTCCCTTGGGTCGTGCCGGCTACACTGAACTGGGCGGAAAACAAGTACTATTTTTCTTTCAGAGCTGTGGTATCAATCGGGGCGGTTTAGACTCTACCACCTGATAAGGTAAGAAGGGAAGGGACCTACAGTATTAAGTGGAATCCGAACCACGGTTAACCTCCAACGTCGAGCGGTCACCCATCCAAGTACTGACCTGATCACGAACAACAGTCGACCGACCGCACAACTAAGCTACCGAGGTTGCATCTCACACACAAGGCGCGAAATGAAGGGAAGCACTGACATGGCACCTAGTTCGCCCGGTGTTATGGGCTCACATCGCGGATGTTGTATGTAGGTGATGTAGCCAACCGTGTCAGTTTCCATAAAAAAGGCATATTAATAAGACCACTCGCACGAGTGAAAAAGTTCAACCAGCAATCGAGAGCTTCCGAGAAAAAATTAGTTTATTTTTCCCATAAGTAATGGGCAAAATAAACTAGGTAGGTTTTTAAAAAACCAATTCGGCAGTTTGGCATTGTTTACCTAACAAACAAACGGGTACGTGGTCAATCAGGCGAGTAAATAGAAATAGTCGGTCACTGAACTACATTCACCTACACAAGAGCATTTTAGGCAAAATTATCGCGTAGGCAGCGAGTGAGTCGTTTTAAACTGGAGCGAACAAACACTGATAAAAATTCGCACCCATTCCATAGATAAATCCAGCCAGGATGTACTTAAGTATGTCGGCACTTTGGCTACCTACTTTTAGTCTGGAACCCAAAATGAGACATCCACTGATCGTAAAATTGAACGCGAAGAGTTCTGGGAACCAGAGATTAGGTACGTATGCACGATGTCCCACGCATCTTGCATTGACTGATTTCATCGAAGTGTGTCCGGTAATTAATTTCGGACTGGATGTGTCGACAGGGCTGCCAAATTGCCCGGCATTGTTCTGGCTGGGATGAAGAGGACAGGTTCTCGGAAAAGGGTTTCGCCCGCAACAAAAGTAGGCAATTTGAACATAATGGCTTAAGCATTTTCTTCTTCTTCTGGGAGAGGTAAGGCCTGATTCAGTTTCTTTAATATATATATTTTTTTATTATGTAATCCGGTATGGGTGGATGTGTCCGAGGGGTCAAAGCAGATGCTTCGACCAGCCAAAATCACCTCCGAGAAGATAGGTGCCATTGCCATACCGGACACTTCCCTGGATTGCTGGCTAGACCAAAATCGAAGAGACATGAAGTCAATAACTCATAATATTGTTTAAGTTTACGGTTTTATTTCTGGGGGGTCGCCACAATTTAGGGGGAGGCCTGGCCCCTACCTAGTTACACCAATGCAATTGAACTGGGATAAAATGCTAGATAAAATTCCTGCTTTAGGAAATATTTTTGCTCCGACGAACGAGAGCGGAATGCCTTTGTTTGTGAATGTGTTTGTTTCTTACCTCGTACATAACTAGTCTTAATAACCCTTGAATGGGTTGTTCGGTTTCTATGCTCTTTCTTATATTTATCACTGAGTACATTATTGTAAAGAACCAAGGAAACCATTATTCTATCACTTGACATGTCTGAATTTCCTAGTTTGGAAGTCTCCCATCCTGATTCTCGTAATTTAGAATTTGGTAACCCTGTGTGTGCGTAATTTGATATCGTTTTATATGTGAATCTTATTCCCTCTCTTGTAACAGATACTTTCTTGGTGGTGACGACAGTAAGAATATGTTGCCAGACTGGATTTTTGAAACATTCTGGGTGGTAATGTGGTGGAATTATGAATTGGTTTCCGTTATTTTTAGTAAAATATTTAAATAGACGGCATGTTGGGTCGCTGGGTCCAATAATCCGTTGGGTGAGGACATGCAGACACACCCAATAACACCACTCCCGTGTGAGACAACTTTCGGCGAAATGCGATGCCAGCTGTAAGGCAGAAAAAAAGTAGAACTTGCCAATTTGTTAAGTTGTCCAATTTAATTATAAATTACCTATATTATAAAAAAAAATATTACCGAGTTCTAGCTTTCGGTAAATTTTATGGGAAAATACAATATTACAAGCATGTCCGTTTAAGTTTAATTAATAGTTCAATTTCATTTGAATTGTAGAGTGCTGGATTAACTTTGACAAGCTCTAAACACCTATTTCAGTTGGACCTCCATTAGGTGGGAAAGCACTGCTAACAACTATACGAACCACTTGAACATGATACCTAAGCTACGACTAATAAAAAAATAAATAAAATAAAATAATTCATAAGTGGTTATTAAATGAAACCAGAAAGAATATTCTGAGATTACTCTGCCTGCAAAACCAGTTTCATATCAGCCAAATTATAACGGAAATATAAATGGCGGTCTAGGCTAGGCCTGACCTCCTTCATTCATTATCATTTTATAATTACCGTAAGTAGGTAATTGGCTATTACATTTATAATAGATTTTGCGACTGAAACTGAACTTTTGTTATAGGAATGAATTATTTTGAGAATTATTTTTATTCAATTTTTGTGACTTCTTCACACAAATTGAACATGAATGTTAAGCAACGCTGTGTTCGGTCAGTACTTGGATGGGTGACCGCTGACCGTTGGAGGCTAACCGAGGTTCGGATTCCTCGTAAAACTGTAGGTCCCTTCCCTCCTAATATTACTTGGTGGTAGGGTTTAACCCGCCCGGGTTGGTACCACCGCACTGAATGAAACGTCGGTTAAAACGGCTATGTAAATAGTTTGTGTTTTCCGACCAGTTCAGTGTAGCCGGCACGATCAAAGGGGGAAGCACTGACATGGCACCTAGTTCACCCGGTGTTATGGGCTGACATCACGGACGTTGTAGGTGATGTAGCCAAACGTGTCAGTTTCCATAAAAAAATGCAAATTTTAACATTAAAAAAAAGTTATTGTAAAGTATAAATACTATTGCATAACAAATCAATTTCAAATACTGAATCAGTTTTCGGTGAAACCAAAAAAGTAAACCCAAAATTAACACGGTGTGTTCCAACATTGCAAAGCTCTCGATGAAATTATTATTGTCAATACTAAAATGAGTCTTGTGACTTTTCAAAGAATAAGAATATTATTTTATTTACCTATACAAGGTTGACCGAAAGAAACTATATTCCGAAATAAGTCCGTATATTGCACTAAATAGCTGTTCGAATACGCTATAAATGTGTGTCATACTTACAGGTCGTTAAATCCTTTACAAAAATCCCACAAACTGCCAGAAAGCATTTAAATATTTTCAAAAATGTTACAACACAACACCGAGACAGGCCAAAGCTGTTTATCCACAAAACACAACAATCAACAAATATGCACCCTCACAAGTTCACAACACGTGGAGTCGAAACCGCGCGGGAACGTTTCGTAACTGCGCGTGTAAAAATAAACGAAGCACCAACACAACCGTTCCGTAGCTGTGCGCGAGCGCTACTGAAAAAAAGTTTTGTATCGTTCGTTAGGTTCGTGCGGCCGCGGCCGGGCGGGTTCGGCGCTTGTCTTGTCCTTGTCAGTTTGTTTAATTGAAAGCTCCAGGGCGTATAGACCGACCAGAGAAACTTCATCCATAGAAGAAAATGCAAACTAAGGAATAAACACATAGGCATCAAAATATGCTGGCAAAGAGTGATAGTTGGTTCGGATTCCGGAATCATTCTTCAATGTACGCTCTTTTAACCTGATGAGCTTTGCCTTCTCTCTATAGTATCATTTGAAAATCAGATACATACAGCCAACAACACCACTCCTCGGAAAGCAATATTTTCTGGCAGCCTCACTGGATACGCACTATGTGTTTAGCGAGAGGGAAAAAATATGTTAAATGAGAAAGTGGTTGACACACAGAGGTTTTAGGCATATGTTCCTTCTTGTTGAACGTATAGCGAGTGAGTGTGGGTGCACAGCAATCAGGCGGTCGCACTCACATGCATCTCGCGTTCGGCACAGCTTGATTTGTATTGACATATTGAGTCTTTCGTATCCCTCACGCCATCTATCGGTGATCGTCCATACTGTTGTTGTTAAAATGTTAGTTAAATGATCATTCGGTAGATGGCGCTCTTCTACATATTATGATAATAGTATGGGGATTGGGGACCCCCTAATTTTTAACTGTTTGCTTTATTTATTACTTATTTATTGGCATATTCGTTATAATAAATAACACATATTATTATTTGAAAATATCAACCGGGGGCGTAGGTTTAATAATTGGCTTCCGAATTGATTGACCCTAAAGAGGTCTAAAATTAAAGATGTTTTTATTGTATGAATAACCTGTTCCCGCAGCTTCGCTTCGTGGTGGAATATGTCCTCTAACCATCTTAAGATGTGCCAGAATACCGTCAGTAAAAACCCCATATGAATTTATTATGTAATGCTTGAATTCGATATATAATTAATTATAAATATAAGTGAACATAAATCGATATCACAGTTCACAGTTCACAGGCTCGACGACTTGGCATTTAGCATCAACTCGCGGTGACTCGTACCCTAATTTTCACCAGAATACAGCGAAGCCAAAAGGAATCACCTTTTTAGGGTTCCGTAGCCAGCGACGCCGGCCGCCGGTCTCTTATAAAATCGCTCACGTGTCTGTCCGTTCGTCCGTCCGTTCGTCCATCTGTCTGTCGCACGCTCTGTCCGCGGTGATTACTCCGAAACGCATACCTCAATAAATCTAAAACATTATAATAAAATAGACCGCTTGGGTCTAACGGCATGTGAAACTTTTTTTTTGTTTTTAGGGTCTCGTCGCAATATGCGAAAAAAGGCACCCTTATGGGATCGCTCTGGTGTCTGTCTGTCTGTCTGTCTGTCTGTCTGTCTGTCGGTCACACGCAGATATCTCCGGACCTACTGAACCGATTTCGACGAAACTGACGCCAAATTACGTATAATTTTTGCCGCTAGTTATATTATAGATAAGTTTGTCTAATAGTTCTGTGAAAAGTACAGGGTACCCCAAAATGTAAACAAAAAATATTTTTTTTATTTTTTTAATGAATCAAATGTCACGTCATTCTATAGGCATTGTTGTCGTTTAAAAGTTGACAAAAGACTGCTCTTTTGTCGCCGAACTTTAACCTATTAAGGGTAGTTCGAAAATTCTGAAAAAAATAAACTATATAGTTCCTCTTATGTAGTTGTGCACAAAACTATTCATTTTCCTCAAAATGACATACATTTGGAGATATAGTTAAATGTCTGAACAGCCAAAATTTCAATTTTTCGCGTAACGTCACACCTCAAGCCACCGATAAGAAAGAAAGAAATATATTTACGAGTATTCACTATCCATTGACAGCAAAACACAATAATTTTACATACCTAATTAATTAAACATTAGGATGGTGAATCGGAAACTGCTCAGCTTAGACGCAGTTGGACTGCGCGCTGATTTTCAGCGGCTCCCCTGTTACAATGCACACAGTATTGAAAGTACGGGACCCTCGGCACGTGAACATGGTTCACTTGACCACTTGAATGAAATTTGACACGGTTGGCTACGTCACCTACATACAACATCACATCCGTGATGTCAGCCCATAACACCGGGTGAACTAGATGCCATGTCAGTGCTTCCCTTCATTTCATGTCGGCTACACTGAACTGGACAGAAAACACGAACTATTTACATAGCCGTTTCGACCGACGACGTTTCATTCAGTGCGGTGGTGGTACCAACCAAACAATTTTGAAACTTATATTTTAAACGTTTATTGCGGAAATACCATTCAAGTGGTCCGTGTGTTCGCAGAGCGTACTCGCTATAGGTGCGGAAGGAAATGTCTACGGAACCCTCTGTATTTTAACAACGTTCGCACTTAACGGGATTTTTTTCTATTTATTGTTATACCTGCACTTCATTGGATACCCGTTATTAAATTACCTCGTACTCTTTGGCTCTTATTCAATTAATAATAAAACTCGACAGAGTTTCGCTTAGTCACTAATGTAATTAATCGGTATTAGATACGTTAATTAAATTTTAAATGTGAGTTAATGTTTCGTTAACAATTAATTTTAATTCCCATACGATGTTGGGGACAATGGAATAGGGATGGGAATACCTACCTGCTAATACCCAACTAACAGGGATGTACCAGCTAGGAACATGGCGGTGATGGTGGAAAAGGAATGAAATGAAAAAATTAGTCACCATTTATCTGTTAGAAACTAATACCTACAGATGTCTTCTGCTATGCCTATTGACACACTAGTGATGGATGACTAATACGTGCTGTTTAGCACATATATAGTATATATACATAGCTACTACTGAAGAATTATAAAGTGTAGAAAAGTCATCTATACCTCGATCAGATGAACATTCATTGTGAATGTTGTGTAACAACTAAACGGGTCTAAAAACGTACCTTTATCCGTTCACCATGATGTTCCCTCAGCCTATTTTAAGACGAAAATGTAAATTATTTTTTATAAAGGTCACTTCTATATCTAGATTTATTATTTCGTATGAAAAATTACAAAAGTTTTGTAGGCATTTTTGCCTTTTATATGAAAAAAAAATCATCGGAGGGAACGATGATATTTCTATTTTTTAATTCAAATGGCCTGGGGAATGCTCTCTGGTAAAACTTCCAAGGTACGACTTTACACGGTACAAGAATAAGAAATTACAAACACGTGCTTGTCCATCATGGTCCACTGCAAAGACATTAAACTCACCCTCTTAATCTCTTTGGTCCACTGTCACTGTAGTAGTTAGACCCGCGTATGTTATCTATCAACAAGAACATTATGCTCTTGTTTGTCAACATGCTTGTTTCGAGCAGTCTGATGTAAATTGTATGCATTTATAAAAAAATTATAAAAAACAAAACTATAATAGATAGTGTATGAGTATAGTGTTTGTTGAATATATAGGGATCAATCACAGAGCATAGAATACCGCGCGCGGCTCCTAGAGGCGAAAGTAATAATATTATTTGAAACCCAATAACCGTACGCAAAGCTGCTAGCGCTTCGTATGTGTGTGTGTTAGTATCGACACTACACACAAAGAGGAGGAAGTAAGCCACACGCACAAAACAAATGCACACGCACAACACACATATGTAAGTCATAGGCCACGCCCACAGGCTTCAACGGCGTTGAATCGCGCTCAGGGCGTCTCTAGGAGGGGGCGCGCGCGGTATTCGATGCTCTGTGGGATCAATCAATCAATGATGATAAAATTGTATTGAGGTACAATGTGGGGATCGAATTATTAGTACGCAATGTATGGCCAAAGCAGTTCTATCGTTTTGAAATTGTTGTGTGGAGATGTTATCCAGATTTACCGCTAGCTAGCGAGCGAGCGGTCAGCTGTTCCGTTTCTACCTGTGCGGTGCCGGTCCTCCCTCGAAGGGTACACCACAACGAGGATTTACCGTCACTCTGAGAAAATAAAATTATTATGCAAGTCATAGTAAATTTTTTTTATTACTTCTTGTTACAAGGTCTTTTTAACAATTTTCTCTTAGTAATTATATGATGTTTTTTATCGTTTTTTTTTTTTTATATTTCGTTATTTTTTGTTTTTGTTTACAATCCGCCAAAGGTTGACTGTAAGAAATCTTTGTAAGAGATAAATCCGCCTTTGCACCTTATGTAAATTTTCTAATGTACTTGTTACTGTTAAATGTTTACTGAAGCAATAAAGCATTTTCTATCAATTTAACTAAGCATTAAACTTACTAAGTTTAATTAATTTCGATAATTTGTTGCGCGTGGCACCTGCACGTGAAAAGTATAAATAGGCACACTGCATCTATCTCCGTGAATGTCGCAAAATACGAATAAGGCCACCTCTCACCTTGGCCTACCACACGCATACGGCCTTCCACACGCATACTGTAGATAGGTAATTGTCTTCGTGCCTTACTTGCTGCTTGATAGGTTGTCTCGTCCGCTAAACGTGGTCGGCACTGGTCGGCAGCAGAACACCGATTACTCTGCTTAGCCCGAATGTCGGGATACAGCGTAATGGTGTGTACATATGTAATGTACTTATAGCAAATTTTCATGAAACGATTGAAAATAAAACACAAGAAAAAGATACAATATAAGCCCCGTTCGAATTGTTATCACGCCACTGATTGAAGGTCGTCCCCCTAATCCTCCGTGTTTTTCGTTCAGTTCAGTGCAGCCGACATGATCAAGGGAAAGCGCTGGCATGGCACTTAGGTCTGATGGAGACTCCTTTGTAGTTAAATATTTGCTATATTAAAATAAATTCATGTTTCTGTACACTTATTGCCACAAAGGAAGTTCACTTACTGTATCTGTTTTATGGTAAGTGGGTCAGAACCTTCCTTAAAATAAAATGTCATTGGGTCCAAACCATAATTTTTGTTTTAAATGGGTCCTCAGAATGGGTCGAAACCTTCCGAGATCGAAATAAGTTTTAATGAGGCTGGAGTGTTGCAAGAAATGTGCATGCAGTATTTAAACAGTGCACAATGCAAAGATGTCGATCTCTGCGCACGAGATGACCCGAGACGCGCGCGGGGTCAGTGGCGCTGTGTTGCCCATTGCTCGGGGCGGGACTTAAGTATCTGCATGCCTTGGGATGCCAGACGTCCGGATGTATCCGGACATGTCCGGGTTTTCCGCCCTATGTCCATTTACAACTTGGTCCAATTTATGTCAAAATAACATGTTTTTTTTAAACTCCCGCGCAACAGTATATTATGTATAATAAATAAATTATTAATTGATTAACAAAATGTTCCTTTTTTAACCAGCATTTTATGTTTTATCTATACCGCTATAATGTGAACCAACAATACACTCAGACGACGCTTGTTTTTAGATTCGAGACTTTTTATTCGAGATTATCGGGTTTTAAAAAAGGAAAGTCCTGATTTCATATTTGTAGAGCTGGCGACGATACCTGCCTGCACCAGACTTCTCGCGATCAAGCCTGATTTGGACAAACAGGCTGAACGAGTTTCAAATATAATTTAAATACTAATAAAAAAACACAAAATTATAAATTAAGAAAATATTCAATAAAACTCATTAAGTTTAAGATTAAGCATTAGATACGTTTTTAGTATATACTTATTATTAGTTTCCGAGTATTACTTTTCATTTTAGTGTTCAATAAGTTGAACTGACTGACAGTTTCTAGAACTGTTCTGTTTAAAATCCCGATTTTTATATTACATGGCTAGAGCAAAGAAATAGAAAAATCGTATTCGTATTCACGAAATCTCAAATGTTTTCTTTACTCCGGGACACTCAAGGCGAGTTTGTCGTATGTTTTGTTACACTGCATATTATGAAAATATATATTTCGATTGTTGCCATGCGGGTAGGTGTTTGTTTGAAATTATTGTGGCATAGAATATTCTAAGAAAAGTATATCGCGTGTATGACTACAAAGCAATTTGCAATGAGCCACTAACCGCAATGTCAAAACCTTGCAAAATGTAATTAGTAAATATCAAATTTCCCGTTAATAATGATGAATGATAAATGTTTTGTAATTTATTTGCTCTGTCATTCATAACTCATACCGCAGTGTGCATAGAAGCAGAGAAAAAAAAAGTGGAATACACAAAGAAAACAAATAGTGCCCACTTACTGCTTTAAAATTTAAAGTGTGTTTGTTAAAAGAAAATTTAAATCATCACTCGACTATTTGTAAATTAGGGTCTTCGAACTAATAACGACCACACGAACGATCCGTCTGTCGATCAAAAGCGTACTTTTTGTTTGATTTTTTGTGTCGTTTTTTTAACAAACACAATGATAAATGGTTTTAACTGATGATACTTATGCTGAGAGCATTAATTAAGCTTAGAAGTCTTTCAACATTTTGATGGACGAAATAATAACATAAAAAAAATATTATGGTTAAAAATTCTGAACCATAAGTGTAGCTTATTTTGGTTATCGCCTTTTAATAGGTCGTAACAACGAAACTCCACTCAATTGGCTTTGAATATTTTTTCTTAAGTTTGACAATGTGGCGCCTAGCGCCCGCCATTTTAAATAAAAAAAATCACATATTTATGATACAAATCCAACAATGCCTCTTATTATGCTGAAACCTGTTAAGTAGTTTAGGCTAAGTAAGGGAACAGATGAACCGACATACATATTAACATAGAGACGCTGCCAAAATAATAATCCGACTTATGGGCATAATCATCCATGTATTTAATCACATAGATATTATGTAATTGCCTTGTACCTAAAAATTTCAAAAATGTATATATGCGCTTAGTTTAATGTAATAATAAAAGTTAGAATCGAAAAGTTGCATAGTAATTCCGATTGAAAAGTGATAAAGTCATCACGGAAAAGTGATAAAGTTACAGAAGAAAAATTATAAAGTTAAAATGGAAAAGTGATAAAGTTACCATGGAAAAATCATAAAGCTACAATGAAAAAGTGATAAACTTACAAAATTAAAAAGTATCAATTATAACGAGGTTGTATATAGCTTCGTCGGGTGATATTACGTACGTACAACAACTAAGAAACGTGCTCTGCACGGTTATGTTCAAATTAGTGAGGTTTTGCCACATTTACTTTAAATAAACACATTTGCACTTAGTCACGAATAATATCTGCTCAAATATTGAACCTTTTAGTTTACTGATGCATAACTAGACTTATTAGAAGAAGTGGTAATTTTAGTCAAGCATGAAATATTAACTTCAGCAGGTAACTCACCCAAAACCACAACTTTTCTGGCAAACATTTCTTTTGAAAGCGTATCAAACAATTCGCAATTTCGGTCTTAAAATTAAGAAAGAAAGTCATGAAATTAACTAAGAAAGTCTTGAAATTACTGTATGCTGCGGATACGGCATAGGGTGCTTTCGCTCTTTTCTACAAGACTACGGTGAAGTCAAAATGAGAATCAATATTTTTAATTGAAATTAAGTACTTACTAATATGTTTATAATGTAACTTTCCATACCCAAAATGTGGGACTTCCGTGTAAATAAACACAATATTATAAAGTACGTATGTGAGTAAGGTCGAGACTGTCGGATGCGATTTCCGATACCCGATACCTTTGGGTACGGAGTCGCGACTCCACACGTCTTCCTGTGGTTCTAGTCTAGGTACATCGACCACGAAACCAATGCGGCGTTGTATGTATATTGAAATGTGAACTACGTGAAGGTCGTTTATATAGCAAGATACATCTGAAATTAATTCGATGCGTTTTGATTTTGTTCCACCGATTAACATTAATTTTTTAAAAATCTTAATTCGAACATTATTTAAAGAACATAATTCACTTTAGCGAAATTGAATTTTTAATTGAAATAAATAAGAATTAAAATTAAAACTATACCCTTGCTAAACTATGTAAATAATCCAATGCAAAAAGTAAAATAAATTTTAGTGGTAGGTATAGTTAAATTAAAATTGAGTAAGTACTTAAACTTGGAAAGGTACTGTCGGTAATAAATACCTATGATTAATTTATTATCGACATTTTAATTAATATTATTGATAGCAATTATTATATCGAGCATCGGTCTTTTTGAACTGTGTTGATAAAATAATATAAATTCAAAGACTTCCTAAAATCCACCCATTAGGTGTCTAACGACGCCCATGGACATTCGGTCGTAGGCGGGGGTTGCGAATGCCGTGCCGGCCTGAAAGGTGCCCATTCACGCCCCTCTTGAAGGACCCGAGACTGTACTAGGCGGGAAATATATGGGCAGTGAGAGCGTTCCAGAGTTTACCGGTTCTGTTCCGAGGTAATCTCTCTGCAGAACCACTTGCTGCCCTCTATTGTTTCAGCTGGGTCCTTAGATATAAGTCAAAAAGGCTACTATGACCACAATTTTTTTTTTTTTCATAACTTGCATGAACAATATTGTTCCCCTGACCTGCTCCCTCAAGTACAGCTTATGTGAAATCTGACTAGCCTTATCACTGCCACTCACGCCCTTAAGTCTCTTGGCCTCATTGCGCACAGTGGCGCCACTTTGGCGCGTCGAGACGTGCGGCGCCGACAACTCAGTTTATGGCACCGACCACCAAGGATGACGTGTGGCGTATGCCCTCGATATAACCCACTGAGAAAATTCGCACGTCGTTCGGTGACCTAGGGGCTAGGAAGTTGGTCTGACATACATACATCCCATTATGCTATATCCCGACAATGTAGGTAAGCAGAGTGATCGGTGTTGTGCTGCAAGCGCTTGGTCAAATTTCAGCACAACACCGACCACCGCGTTTACCAAAGTATTTGGAAACGATAACTTATCAGTATCACAAACCAAGTAAGGAACGAAGACAGACCTACTGAACGAGTGTGGAAGGACCGTGCCAAGGTTTATTTACTGTGTGGCTGTATCGAGGGACCAATGGTGAAGTCGTCTCCTCGCGAAGCCACGCTCAGTGAGATGTCATGCCAGCAGATTTTCGGACTGTTGCTATTCTGTCTGACCTATTGATTTGACGTTCGAAGACCCCCAGGTTAAAGGATTCGGGGGGAAACACACTCGCCAGGAGACAGTTACACACCCTAAAGACGCGACAAAGGAACGATTTTGAGAGAGAATGTGTTCCCAAAAGACAAATATCAACAACAAAAGGCTGCTGCAGTGGACTTATTCTTTTCAAGTAGCTGGCCATATACGCTAAGGCAGCTAGTTCTGAGCCTTACCTTAATCTCGTTGTTAGAAAAATTTAAGGTTTGCTAATGTAAGGTAACATAAATGCATTGCCATATTTAGAACCTTGCCACACTAGATATATTCCAGCGCTTCACCAATTATCAATTATTTGATCACTCAATCGATTATGAGCCGTTAACATAGTTTTATGTTTGCAATAAAATTCCGCAGTTGTAAAAAACGATTGATTTGCGTTATAAGAAAATTTCATTACCACAGAACTGTTTGAATATAATTAGAATCAGTACTGAATTGAATTTGTAGTGATTAGCGATGACAAATCTTTAAAATCACTGATCTATATAATTTAGTTCGGTGTTCAAAATCCTCCGTTTTAAATTTAAGATCGTCTAAGATATTAACAATTCATACTCTGTATTTGACATACCAGATTCCATCCTAAGCAGCAAGTTTACACAACAAATACCGATCCAAAATTCCTATTCCTGACCAAAGAGCTCTATGCGTTTTCAAAACACGCTGACGAATTTAGAGCATAA
The DNA here is from genome assembly GCA_946902875.1 of Nematopogon swammerdamellus. Taxonomy (NCBI): domain Eukaryota; kingdom Metazoa; phylum Arthropoda; class Insecta; order Lepidoptera; family Adelidae; genus Nematopogon; species Nematopogon swammerdamellus. The sequence goes on along the minus strand of OX336336.1, from coordinate 6,719,072 downwards.
ATAAACACTGGAGCAAGATAAATACATTTAGCTACAAATTAGAACGCACTGAAACATCCCAAATATGAAACTGTAAATTCTTTCACACCTCAGTTTTCTCGTAGTGGGACGGAGAGACCAGTCCGTACCGCGTTAACGCGTGTATTAATGCGATGACTACAAATAAATTAAGCTTGCAAGGCAACAGTTTAGTGAACCGTCGAATTATTTCAGAATAAATTTGTTTAATAGTCAAAGCCTACCTTACGAATATAACAAATATATTTTTTAAAGAAAATTTGCGCGACGGCTGGGCCCAAGAGTCCATCGGACAATTATTAGACAAAATCAATAACACCACTCATCGAAAAACCGTAAAACACGCTGAGATATGTGACATTCTAGCAACAAGGCGGACGAAACGTTGGTCACCGATCATTACTACTGTGGCCAGCGAGTGTGTCTCACGAATCCTTTAACCTAGGTGTCTTCAAACGTCGTATTAACAGGATAAACAGCCTAGCAACAGTCCGAAAATCTGCTGGCAAAGCACCTAACTGAGCGTGGTTTTGGCTCTGTCGAGTGCACCGTTGGTCTCTCGGCACAGCCACTCGTGTTGGTTTACATAAAAACCGCCAGCCATTCACACAATGTTAAATCGATACGTTCCGAACTGAAGAACATCAACGTTGTTAAAGTGACACGGACTCAAAGCTCCCTGGAACACTTTCACAATCAAAATTTCCGTTGCGTCGTAGCTTGTGGGTTTCGGGGTTACCTCTAGCTTCCGGTGGCCTATGATTTGTGACGCTAGTTGAATAATTAATGCGACCATCCTGATGACGAATATACGTACGCTTTGCCGAAGAAAGTTTTTTTGTTATTAGAGTTTAATGTGGCATTACAATACCATGTTAAACTAGCACGTGTTTCCGCTACTGAAGTTGAAAGTACAAATACATTGTATGAGTACGAGCACGTACTCATACAATTTATTAAATAAATTGTATGAGTACGTGCTCGTGGCACTTGGCCGGTTTTTCATTTATTTTAAATTTTTTTTAAAATAAATGAAAAACCGGCCAAGTGCGAGTCGGACTCGCGCACCGAGGGTTCCGTATCACCACGCAATTGGCCTGTTTTTATTATTTGTTGTTTTCTTTAGAGTTTGCACTACAATCACACCAAGTTTGACGCTTGTATGTATTATTGTTTTTACGATAGAGCAAAATCAAACAAAAAATCATTTATGTGATATAACTACCAATTAACTATTTTCGTTTTTTTTTTACTTGTGCTGTGAGACCTTGCTTATTGCGAAATTTCATGATTCTAGGTCAACGAGAACTGGAACCTATAGGTTTTGATGAGTGAGTTTGCGAGTGTCAAATTATGTTACATAAATGGCCTCACGGATGTGTAAACATAAATCGCGATTCACTTCAGCTTCAAAAATCCTCGTGTTCTATAGATGTTAATGCATCAACTCAGTTCGCGGTGTAAACAATACTGGAAAGAGGATAACAACAAACAACCACAACAAAACCGCAGAGTTGAATGAAATCATACCGAGAGCGACTCGTAGGTACCTAGCAAGAATAATCAAAAGTAATAAAATTCTGAGTAATTGTAGCATCAATGTCTATTTCTGGATCATCGCTGAAGTTCAACTCATACATAACGCCTATATGTGTTGCAAACGATTGCTCATCCACTTTCCTATTCATCTGAATGTTCAATGCTGTGCCTTGAACCCGTTTATAAAGTATTGTATAGATATTGCTTGTTGGTTGCCTAGTGGTGAAGGCGCGGAGCTCTCATGCCAGGGGTCGGAAGAATAGAATAGATCTCTAACAGAAATAGCAGAAGACTCACCATTTGTTGCTGATTGCGCGGCTTGCGATGCGCCCGTTGCACCTTCAGCCCCGTCACCCCCTCCAGCACGTCTGCCAGCAGCAGTCCGTCGGCGCAGTCGCGGGCCAGCCCGCCGGCGGCCGCGCCCGCGCGTCGCCGCGACCGCGCCCGCTCCAGGTAGTGGTTCGCCCAGTCCGTGTAGATCTGTAGAGAAAAGACCTCGTCAAAAAAGAAAATAAAAAATGCCCGACTGCTAAAAAAATTAGGAAAAGATCAGTAGAAAATGCTGCAGTCGGGCTATTTGTCTATTCGAATCTGTCTACATGCCCGACTGCAAATTTTTTTTGCAGTCGGGTATTATAACTTTTTTATTATATTTTTTTTTGTAATCGCCATTCGAGCTCTTGGCAATGATACCCCACTCGATGGCGTTTGAGGAAAAACTATTTTCAAAGTTTGACAAGTAGAATTTTGAATTTTCACATTTTTTTATAACCTGTAACACTTTCACAATTTACACACAGAGGGTTCCGTTGCCATATGTTCCTTCTTGCACATTTCTTGTATGGAGAGTCCCCTTAATTATTATTTACTTTCTTCTAGATTTAGTAATAGTCTTCCGTATGGATGGGCAACCCTAAAAAATATGCTTTTAAAATTGAGAACGGTCTGAGAGAACGCTGATTGGAAGGTGTGTTTCTGATCTGTCTTCGCTTTGGATAATAATCTATGAATTTTAATGTAAACATCCAATAATTTTAATGTTTTTATAAGCAAACATGAATAGACAATAAGGATGTTTTTGCAAGTATTGCCAAAGAGAATCCGGTCCGTCAGCCTTCTAAAGTGACCCCAAGACTATTAATGTATTCTGTGCCCCAGGCTAGATCTAACCATTCCAGAAGACCATGGTCGTAAATCGTCATAGATAAAAAAATGCATGATTCTTAACGAAGTGACCAATACAATATTTAATTAAGAAATATTCTTCTGAATTTTCCATATTTCATATACAGGGTTTCCCAGAAACCGACGATAATCCTTCGACAGCTGATAGGCCTGCTAATTACCTCTCAGAATATCTAATTTCAGGTTTAGTAAAATTGGCTTAGTTTTTGAGATATCGTCATTTTTGTAAAAATCAAAAATTTTCTCCCTCAGCTAATTTTTTTAAATGTCACAAGTACAAATGTAACATTTTCTTAAATCTAGTTTTTGTCAAATATTCCTAAAAAGTAAGGCTTTCACACGGTATAATTTATTTTTTCATGTTTAATCCTGCTTAGCTGAAAAACGACTTAAGAGCTGTTAATTTTTTTTCAGCTTCTTCCCTTGAATTTGGCCCTTCGCGGTGAAAAAAAAAATTACTACACTAAAGTGGCATTATGCAACAAAAATAGGCCCATCTAATGTAGTTTTTAAAATGGTACATCACTTACCGATTTCCCCAATAATTTATGAGGTATTGTTATTTAACTGCAAAAGGACCTCGGAATTTGAAAACTGTTCTACCAACTACGAATTAGAATAAAATAAACACTTGAAGTAAATTGGTCTTTATTAACCTGTTAAAGTAGATGTTCAAATTGTTTACCACCTGCACGAATGCTAGCTCGACATCTTCTCACAAATGCCTGGTTGATGCGTGAGCAACTACTCGATGCAAGTGCAGATACGTCCACCTGAGCTGCTGCCGTAATTCTTTCTTTGAGTTCTATCAAGTTTTTCACCGGGACCCGTAAACTTTTTCTTTTAAATAGCCCCAATGATAAAAATCTAACGGATTTAAATCCGGTGATCTAGGCGCCCGATTCATCTGTGAGGATATGCTTCGTCTAAAAAAACCGGCCAAGTCCGAGTCGGTCTCGCGCACCGAGGTTTAAAAAAAAACATTGAAAAAAAAACTCGTTTCTTGTATGGGAACCCCCCTTAATTTTTTACTTTTTCAATTTTTTTATTATTTGTTGTTATATCCGCCACAATAACACATATTCTGTGAAAATTTCAACGGGCTACCTATTACGGTTCAAGAGATCCAGCCCTCGGACAGACAGACAGACAGACAGACGGACGGATCCGAATCCGTTAGATTTTTATCATTTGGGCTATTTAAAAAAAAAAGTTTGCGGGTCCCGGTGGAAACCTTGATAGAACTCAAAGAAAGAATTACGGCAGTAGCTCAGGTGGACGTATCTGCACTTGCATCGAGTAGTTGCTCGACGCATCAACCGGGCATTTGTGAGAAGATATCGAGCTAGCATTCGTGCAGGTGGTAAACAATTTGAACATCTACTTTAACAGGTTAATAAAGACCAATTACTTCAAGTGTTTATTTTATTCCAATTCGTAGTTGGTAGAACAGTTATCAAATTCCGAGGTCCTTTTGCAGTTAAATAACAATATCTCATAAATTATTTTGCCAATATGTAAGTGATGTACCATTTTAAAAACTATATTAGATGGGCGTATTTTTGTTGCATAATGCCACTTTAGTGTAGTTAATTTTTTTTTCACCGCGAAGGGCCGAACTCAAGGGACGAAGCTGAAAAAAAAATAACATGTGGCTCTTAAGTCGTTTTTCAGCTAAGCAGGATTAAACATGAAAAAATAAATTATACCGTGTGAAAGCCTTACTTTTCAGGAATATTTGACAAAAACTAGATTTAAGAAAATGTTACATTTGTACTTGTGACATTTAAAAAAATGAGCTGAGGGAGAAAATTTTTGATTTTTACAAAAATGACAATATCTCAAAAACTAAGCCATTTTTACTAAACCTAAAATTAGATATTCTGAGAGGTAATTAGCAGGCCTATCAGCTGTTGAAGGATTATCGTCGGTTTCTGGGACACCCTGTATATAGAATAGCAATCTACTTAGATATTTATCCGTATGATTGAATATTTTTTTAAACTTTACTTACATAAAAGATATAGGTCTCGAAAATGTTTAATCTTAGATATTTATTTCTTACTAATTAATTGTTTAAAAATGTACCATTGCGTAATTTGGAAAAATCTAAAACGTGGAAACCTGAAATACTATGAATAATAAAAATATTTTTAAAACAAAATGTTCACATTCGGGGGTGTAATCAATCAGGCATGCCCCTAAAATCGACTTCATTGGTAAATAATCCGTATTAGGCCTCCCTTTTGCGCGATTTACGGAGACAGCTAATACATTTTTCAATATTGAAATATGATGGGGACTAATAATATTTCAATATTGAAATATGAAATATGCCCCGCCTCATTTTCCTCTTAATGCCAAAGCTATATCTTAATGTATTGTAATTAAACTAAGCGCAACGCTCGAGAATTAACCAATCTATACATATAATTGAATTAAAATAAAATTCCCCCTTATGTCGAAGGAGTAATCGCGCCTGAAAATATTCAAAGGCAATGACCAACTTTTTTGAGTTTAAATTTATAAATTGGTGCCTTGTCGAGGGATTCGCATATCCACTTTACAATGTAATCTGAGCAGATGATTAAAGAAGTCCAATCATTTCATTTGTAAGTAAGGATTCAGTTTTATTTAATTAAATTCAATTTGCCCTGCTAAGTAAACGTAAGTACAAACAAATTGCCAAAAGTTAAATTTTGAAATACGATTAGGAAATAAAAATAATTTTTGTATTAGATAGTTTCAAATCTTATTTTCTGTATTCTTATTATTTCCTGAATTTTAAATCGAGAGTAATTGATTTTTTTATTATTTTTAATTTAACTTGAAACATCAAACCCCCACCCTCCACCAAATATAAGCATTTTTATCTCACACACAAGTGCTAGTAGATAGTGTCATGCATTTTCTCAAGTGAAGTTGTCACATAGTCTAGCTAGTGTACTCTCATGGCGGAAATTTTCCCACATTTTCAATGTGAATGAAACTGACATGAGACGATTGCTAAAGGCTCTGTGCATGTTGGAGGCGCCCAGCTGCCGGGGAACTCTCGTAATGCTAAAAGCTTGTCCGCCCGCCCTAATGGACTAAGGACGGACGCACACACAACTTGACCCTTTGAATGCGAGATCGTCTGTGATGTAATTGAATTTACAAAAGTTGAAGTCCAGACATGAAAGTATATTATGGATCTTATTTTAGTAGGTAAGGATGGAAGTAAGGAGTTCGCTTATTTCTTGCAATCCAACCTACCGTCGTCATTCAATTTCACAGAGATGCTGAACAGTGGGCATCCTTTTATAGTTGAGTAGCTTTTACCCGCGGCTTGCTCGCGTGAAATTCGTATTTAAAAAGAAGAAAGTAAGTAAGAAAGATGGCCTAGCTGTGTTTCTGCGTTGCCTTTATTTCGGCCGCGGAACAATTCGGTTTGTATGAGAGGCACATCTTAACCTCGATCTTAGCGTAGCCGAAACTGAATTTTATTTAGCCTATCCTGTGTCACGGATATACTATAAATGTGCTTGTACTAAGTTTCATCGAATTCGGATGATCGGTTTAAGAGTTATGGAGGAACATACAGAAACTATTTCTAAAAATCCTTAATTTAGTTTTAGTATCATACATAGAGTCTGCAAAAGCAGTATCTCATAAAATAAAGTAACTTACTTAATGACCATCCATTACAGATTTATTATTAGTATTGATATCACAGGTACCGTGTGGGGCCGGTACTTAATAAAAAGAATAGCCTCACTGCATCTCTCCCCGTGCATGTTGTAAAAGGCAACTAAGGGAGGGACAAGGACAAGATGCCGTGCTAAAGAGCGACAGGCTCGCCACCTCTCACCTTGGCATGGTACTTCCACCGAGTCATGCAGCAGGTGGGTCTTCGTGCCTTACTTGCTGCTTGATCGATTGAATCTTGTTCGAATAATTTGCGAAACGTGGTGGTCGGTGTTGTGCAGTAATTTACCAGAGTTCTTGCAGCACAACACCGATTACTCTGCTTACCCCGATTGTCGGGATTCAGCGTGTGTGATATGTATGTAACAAAACGGATCTAGTGTACTGTGGTGAGAGTACACTAGATGGGACAAAACCAAGGTCATGGCGACCGAGGTTATGACGGGAGGACAAATCGTTATTGACGGAGAAGTGATCGAACAGGTTGAAGAGTACGTATATCTCGGTCAAATTCTGCGGCTTGGTAGACAAGGTCTGCTAAAGGAGGTCGAGAGACGAATTCAACTGGGTTGGGCTGCCTTCGGAAAGTTAAAATTCGCCCTGAGGTCTGATCTTCCGCAAAATTTAAAAACCCGTATATATGACCAGTGTGTCCTCCCGGTTATGACGTACGGGTGTGAAACGTGGACGCTGACGGTCGGTGTTGTCCAAAGGTTGAAAGTTGCCCAGCGAGCAATGGAGCGAGCCATGCTGGGAATAACGCTACGTGATATGGTGCGTAACGAGGCAATCCGCCGACGCACCAAAGTAGTCGATATTGGATACCGGGTGGCTAAGCTCAAGTGGCAATGGGCTGGGCACGTCAGCCGAAGAGACGACGACCGCTGGAGTAACCGTGTCCTACACTGGCGGCCGTGGACAGGAAAACGGAGTGTGGGAAGACCACCCGCCAGGTGGGACGACGACATCAAGTACGTCGGCGGAAAGCAGTGGTTCCGTACCGCTGAAGGCCGGGAGGACTGGAGGAAAATTGGAGAGGCGTATGTCCAGCAGTGGACGCTTACACGCTGACTGACTGACTGACTGACTGACTGACTGATATGTATGTATGTATGTATGATATCACAGATCATACAAATAATTGCAGGATGCGCGGAAAATGGTGTTAAAAAATAATGCTTATATAAAATTATTCATTCATTAGTAGTCTTAAATGAAATAATTTTCCAAATCAAAATAGTCGAAATATAATATAATGTAATTATAGTATGCGATATTGAGTTTCAAAATAATTTTTCGTCATTTTAGGCGGTCTTACTTTGTGATGGTGAGTCAACACATTTATTGAGTTCGTAAGGCTATGTCCTTACGTTAGTACCTAATATAAAAATATAGTATAAGTCAATGATCATCAGTTCATCACAGCAGTGTTGGATGAGCCGAATGAATCCATTCGAATATCATCCAACTATACTGTGTGAGGCCAGTAGGTACTTAAAAAGAATAGCCCCACTGCATCTCTCCCCGTGTATGTCGTAAAAGGCGACTAGGGGATAAGGACGAGGTGCCGTGCTAAAGGGCGACAGTCTAGCCACCTCTCACCTTGGCACGGTCCTTCCACCGAGTCGTGCAGCAGGTGGGTCTTTGTGCCTTACTTGCTGCTTGATAGTTATCTTGTCCGAATACTTTGCTAAACGTGGTGGTTGATTTTGTGCTTCAATTTTCCAGATTTCTTGCAGCACAAAATCGATTACTCTGCTTACTCTGATTGTCGGGATACAGCGTGTGTGATATGTATGTATGTATCATCCAACACTGTGTGTACAAAGCTTTAGTGAGTGCGGAAAACCGCCACAACTGCATGTTTCGTGCTATAATTGCCGACTTGCAAGATTTTATTGCCAAGCCAGATGGACGCCACCGCACTGGGCCGGCGCAATTTCGTTGCATACCGTACACTGCGGGCATTTCGGTTAACGAAATGCCCGCGGCTGGAATACGGAATTGAAAATTCCGTTCAACTTTTGGCAGCAGTTTTGTAATGTGATTTGGAGCTAATGTTATTGAGAGTACAGATCGGGAATTTGTACATTGGTAAAATTGTAGGTACCTACTTTAGATTTAAATCGAATGTGCGCACAATTTCAATTGTTATTAAATTATATAATTAGCAATGATATTATGTAATGGAATGTTCATCAGTTCATCTATACATATAATAAAATCGTAGAGGTAAGAAAGTCTGTACATTGAATGTATTCGGAAAAAAACTAACCAGGGTGGCTTAAAATGAGATACTGAACATGTTAGAACAGTTTTTAAAATTTTTGTTTTTTGTTTGTTTGTTTGTTTGTTTGTTTGTTTGTCTGTACGCGCATCACGCAAAAACCACTGAACGGAATTAGACGAAACTTTGTATAGTGGCAGTTTATATGCCGGGTTAACATAATACGTAAAAAAAATTAACAAAAATAAAAAAAAATTAACAATTATAAACATTATTGCGCGTTTAAAATCACGTAGTCCAAAGTAAAGGTAAAAACAATCTTAAATGTCATGTTGACAACGGAGAACTGTCATCTCGACGTGAGCTGGCCGGTGACAAATTGTTTGATAAATAAAAATAATAATTGAAAGTCGAAGTTATGTCGCTGTCATTGGTGCAATAACATTTATATATCTGTTGCCCGCGACTTCGCTCGCGTGAAATTCGTATTTAAAAAAAAGAAAGTAAGTAACTAAAGGCGGGCCCGAAGGCGGATCTGCGCTCACGTAAACGATAATCTTTCTCGATGAAAGTAACTAAGGGCGAGGCGAAAGGCGGAGCTGATTTCAGGAAGAAGAAAAACATTCTTGAAGAAAATAAGTAACTAAGGGCGAGGCCGAAGGCCGAGCTCTATTCTGGAAGACCATAAACCTTCTCGAAGAAAGTAAGTAACTATGGGCGAGGCCGCAGGCCGAGCTGCGTTCAGGAAGAAGCTAAACCATCTTGAAGAAAGTAAGTAACTAAGGCGAGGCTGAAGGCCGAGCTACGTTCGGATAATTGAAAAACCATCTCGAAGAAAGCAAGTAACTAAGGGCGAGGCCGAAGGCCGAGCTGCGTTCAGGAAGAAGCTAATCCATCTTGAAGAAAGTAAGCAACTAAGGCGAGGCCGAAGGCCGAGCTACGTTCTGACAAATGATAAACCATCTCGAAGAAAGCAAGTAACTAAGGGCGAGGCCGAAGGCCGAGCTGCGTTCAGGAAGAAGCTAAACCATCTCGAATAAAGTTAATTAATATTAAGATTGAGTTAATTTAATTTAAATTGTATTATAAAGTCCACGCTTCTAACCTCAGCTTCTAACGGCAAATATACCGTGCATCCTAGAACCTCGCGGTTATTCCCGGCTGGATGGCAAGAGGCCCGATGCTAGAGACCTTAGTGCCATGGACTCAGGCCCACTTGCACCAACACAAATTTAATATATAAACCAGTTTAACTCGCTAAACCAGTTTAAGCTAGCACCCGTTGACTGTGTGAACCGCGTTTAAATCCATAACTCGCTACTTAACTTTAAACTCGTGTTGGTGCAAGTGAGCCTAAGGGTAGTTCTTTGATGTGGGACGCCACTTTTGTTCTCACATTGGCTCCAAGTCACGTTAGGACATCTTCAAGAGCGGCTGGCGCGGCCGAGGCTGGGGCGGAGAGCCTCCAACGCAGCAAATATAGAAATATAATTCAAGATTTCGAATTTGTTGCCTTTGCGGTTGAAACCCTCGGTCCGTGGAGCAGTGAAGCCAAAAGAGGCTTGAGCTGGTTGACGCAACTGGTGTCCCGTCATCAAGGGCTTATGTACTTCATTCAAAGGGTAAGCCTTGCCATCCAGCGGGGTAATGCCGCAAGTGCTCTAAGAACATTTGAAAATGCCCGTTTTGATAGTTATTTTAATGTTTGTTAGGTAGGTTTAATTCTTTAGTTATTAATATTACTTTTTTATTTATATGAAATAAATAGATTGAGTAAACGATATTATATTCTATCGAAGAAAGGAAGTCTTTAAGGGCGAGGCCCGAAGGCGGAAGAGGGTTTTTGGTTTACCTGAACGCAGCTCGGCCTTCGGCCTCGCACTTAGTTCCTTCCTTTCTTCCAGAAGGTTTGTCGTCTTCCTGAACGCAGCTCGGCCTTCGGCCTCGCCCTTACTTACTTCCTTTATTTGAGAAAGGTTTATCGTTTACCTGAAAGCAGCTCGGCCTTCGGCCTCGCCCTTAGTTAGTTACTTTCTTTAAGAAGGTTTATCGATTACCTGAACGCAGCTCGGCCTTCGGCCTCGCCCTTAGTTACTTACATTCTTCTTTGGAATACGAATTTCACGCGAGCGGAGCCGCGGGCTCAGCTAGTCACAAATATAAATTTAAATGACAGTATAACAGTGTTTGTAATAAATATTAATAATGTAACTGAAAAGAACCGCAAATGTATACCAACCACTATTTTATAAATGAAAACGATTTACACAACTCATTGAAATATCCGTTATATTCGGGAAATATATAAAAGTGCATTTATAATCGTTAAGTAAGTACGAATATATTAGCAGTATTAGTAAGGGTTTTCGGTAAAAACTACATATTTATTCCAATGTTAGTCGTGGTGAGTCATAGGTAAGTGGTTTCCAACCTGGACGATGGATCTAGTTTGTCGCGTGACGTCATCGGTGGAGCCCTGGATGGAGCGAGGCGCTCGGATGCACGCAGGAATCATCTCGGATCGGGTATCGTTCCAAATTCAAATTCACTCACTATTCTAAAACAGCAGTCTTCCAAATTTAAATTCACTGATAATTCCAAATGCACCATCCATAGCGGGCATATTCTCGCATAGAGGTCGTTCTGTATTCAAATCTCAAATTCACTGACCATTCTAATAACTGCTTGAACGCACTAAAGGTTTTCACAATTTATTTGTTTTCTAGATTTTCACTGCTTTGTTTAGTAATTGGTTCACTTTTACTGGCCATTGATAGATGTAAGATGATATCGCTGATTTTGATGTAAATATTATTAATCAAATCATGGGAAACGCAACAGATAAATAACTTTCACATCGATTGTTCTAAATCTGTGAGCTTCGCATCACACTAATCATTGGCGTGTGGCAAGGCTCTACAAATGGACTGTATTACGTTGATTTGGTCGCAGTGTGAGAAATAAGCATCGTAAAGGTATTAAAAAAATGACTTTGAGCAAAAATGTCAATTGGTTTATGTGGGACATAGAAGGTACTACTTGCAGAGTGTGAACTGCGATTAAAAAGGTCTTCTGGGTATGTAGTGTCAATTCATATATACTTAGGTACCTTTTTTCAGTCTGAACAAGGTTACATTATTTTTCATTCCAAGTTATGTAGCTCACATATAAGTTAGGTTAATGTTTAATATGTATGTTTTAAATAAATCTTTGCGCTCAGTGCTGTGGTACCACTCCGGACGAGGTTAACCACCATGTCCACCATCTAACACCTATCATATACCCGTAGGTGCCGAAAAAGAAAAACAATGAAGTAAATTGATATTACTCTACAAAATAACGAAAACCATTATTTAAATAATAAGAAAGTAAGAATATTCTTTATTGCACACCATTAAACACATCGGACACAACAGGCGAGTTTAATGCCATGAGGCATTTTTTACAACCCAACCGTTGGGTTGTGGGAACAGCGCATGTGCTCATATTAAATCCACCTGTATGTACATACATACCACACGCCCGACAATCGGGGTAAGCAGGGTAACCGGTGGTGTGCACTGCAAGTACTCTGGTAGATACAGCACAACACCTGCCGCCACGTCTAGCAAAGCATTCGGACAAGGTAACTATCAAGCAGTCAGTAAGGCAAGAAGATCCACCTGGTGGATGGACCGCACTAAGGTGAGAGTTGGGTTTCCTGTCGCCCTTTAGCACGGCATCTCGTCCTTATCCCTTTCGCTTTTTACGACGTGGATGGGCAGAGATGCAGTGGGACTATTCTTTATAAGTACCGGCCCCACACGGTACTATGTATATATGAAAATTATATCGTAAGAGGGCCCCATTCATTGCCAGGCAACGCTTTAAGGCGACACACACTAGGTAACAATATGACATTAATCAAGCTATCAAGGATTCATGCCGCCAGGATGGGTTGTATTGTAGTCCCGCCTTTGTTGGTGGCCCCCTGTTGCAGTAATCTACTTACAAAACGCGGCGGGTACGATACGACACGACAGGTTTGTGAGATTGAACCAATGATATAATATCTTTAAAAGGGGTAGATAAGTTTTCTACACGACATTAGGTGTTTACAAATGGCACGAACTTGAGCGTCACAACATTAAAAGGGGAAGTAGGACGGAATGTATGTTTGTTGAGAGCAACAAAGAGACAAGTTTTAAAGTGCCACTTGCGAGCTCGGACAACATATCTAGCTATTTTAAAGATTTTGTTTTATGGAAACTGACACGGTTGGCTACATCACCTATACAACATCCGTGCTATCAGCCCATAAAACCGGGTGAACTAGGTGCCATGTGAGTGCTTCCCTTCATTTCATGTCGGCTACACTGGACGGAAAACACAAACTATTTACATAGCCGTTTCGACCGACGCGACGTTAAGTACATTCAGTGCGGTGGTAACAACCCGGGCGGGATAAACCCTACCACCTAGTTAGGTAAGAAGGGAAGGGACCTACAGTTTTAGGTGGAATCCGAACTACGGTCAGCCTCTAACGGTCGAGCGGTCACCCATCCAAGTACTGACCGCGCTCAGGGTTGTTTAACAACAGTCGACCGACCGCACCACTGAGCTACCGAGGCTGACAAATATAATAGTATCATTGGACCTAGAACCTACATTCAATCTGCTCAGGTCTACAGTGCAGAAATTATATGTAAAACTTTGTCAAAGTCAGAACATGTGAAATGACATGGGTCTAAAATCTAAATGTTTATTTACATTTTTAGTGGCGAACTGCCGACACTATACGTCCGGAGTCCGGAGCGCCACACTTCATCGCGCGTCAGTCTGCAAAAACAACGCGGAGACAAAATAAACAAGGATTTACTGAGCACTCATCGTGTTGTGTAACGTTGTGTTTCAATGCAGTTATCCAACTGCGCCGAATTCAATTTATAAATATTGTATTTATTTTTTTTTTGCTTCTTTTTCAGCAATGCCGGGCACTGTTCAGTTTGAAGTGAAAGCAGATTGTGTTGAAAATACATAAATTGTTTTCGTGATTTAAATTTATTGGGTTTGGTGTTATGGAAATGTGTTCATCTATGAAAAGTGCTGGAATGAATTAATGGCGTTTGAATGTACTCGTATGTATGTGAATGAATTTTTGGTTTTTAGTAATTTTCATTCAGTAAATCTAGTTCTAAGTTTCAGAACCTTGAAAATTTGGTAAGAATTTTTACGAAACAATAAGTTTTAAATTTTGCTTATTTTATTTTAATATAAAGACAATCTAAACTTTTAGTTCTAAAATGAGGTTACATAAAATATACAATTTTAGTTTTATGTTATGAATGTTTTATGTATGTAAGTTAGTTTCATTCCAAAGTTTAGTTTTAATTTGTGCTATCCAATAAATAAAGCATTGATGAATGAACGAAAAAAAAATCAAAACTTAAGCAATTACGATTGAATGTAAATTTTAAACTTTCTAAATCCCATAAACGAACTGGAAACCAAATGGAAAAAAATTCAAAAAGAATCGTTAAGGCTACTTAAATAAGCCAATACCACAGATGAGATATTAGCCAATACAGCCAATGCAATTAAGAAAGAAATAATATTTCTCCGAAGATTAATTCGAGCGAGGTGTCTGACCCCGCCCGCAGTATATTATTAGTACAGTATAGTATAGTACAGTATATATAGTGATATTGATGAGTGCGCGCGTGGGTTGTGTTTCGGCAGCTTGAATAAACATGCACTGAACCTTGTCATTTGGTCCACTCACAGAATCGTAAGTCGTCTATAGACCCGGCTACACGCAGCAACTTGCATGCGCAGTTTGTGCAAAGGTTTGCGCAAATTACATGGGGCACTTTGCAGCGTCCTCACGATAGCGACTTTCATACTCAAACAGTTTGTGCAAAATTTTGAGCAAAGTGAATGTGCGGCGTCCACGCGATAGCGAGTGGCATGTGAAAATAGTCCCGTCGCCGTCCTTACGCGCAAGATTACCGGTTGGCGTAAATGAATCGCAATCATATCAAGTGTGTGCAAACTGTTTGCTCATTACACAGTTAAGCCCTCTTAGCGTACATAGATTGTTTGTGCAAGTTTAGTTTGAGCAAATTAGTGTTTGTGTAAGCCATTTGCGCGGTATAAACTTTTGTCGCCTTAACCGACATGCTTGCTTGTGCAAATAAGAATTTTCTGCAAGTAAGATTGAGCGTGTAGTCAGGCCGCAAGAGTTTAGCGGATAAAAATGTTTAACTTTTCTATTTGAAGTTTAAATATCAATTAGATGTCTAAAGAAACTCAAACGGAAAATTATTTTTGAAAATGGAACTGCAAGCTATTAATTTTTTTAATCCAAACAAAAATCTGTCGTCGAGTCAACTTATAAATCCAGAACTATTCAATCAATTCGCAAATCACTAACGCTTTCTGGCACACCCGCGGAAACGGCGAGCCTAATAGTGCAAACTGGTTTATGCTTTTAAACCTAATTTAACTACTTATAAATTACATTGTGATGTAGAGTAAGCGATCTATTCTAACTAACCTTAGGGATGTGGGAGAAGTATTTGCAGGCGAACAAGAATAGTTTAAACTACAAACTAATACCTACTACATAAAGACTTTAATACGCATATATTTGTATAACTTACATTTTATGTACATTAATCCCAACACCATCAACTGGATGATAAGAGAGAGAGAGAAGAGGGGAGTTAAGATAATGCAATATAAATGTATTTACTTCAGTAAGGATTGGAAAATATTTTTCAAATGTATGGTATTGCATCCCTATACGCTGGACTTACCGCGCATTCGTACCAATCGATTCTGCAGATCTTTCCTTTACAGAACCGGTAAACTCTGGAACGCTCTCCCTGCTCATATATTTCCCCCCAAGTACAGTCTCGGGTCCTTCAAGAGGGGCGTGAATGGGCACCTGTCAGGCCGGCATGGCATTCGCAACCCCCGAATACGACCGAATGTCCATGGGCGCCGTTAGACACCTCATGGGTGCCTCGGCGCCATATGTCGAGCTAACAATAACAAAAAATGGCAACTACCATCACGGAGGTGATATTGGATGGTCGGAACATGTGCTTTGGCCCCTCTGACTCAGCCAGCCATACCGAATAACATAAATATATATACGCCGATTCCATGTATTCTTTGTTCCGTCGGTTCACTCATCGTATTTCCCGCAAAAATCTTCTATGCCGAGTTTTCCTGGCCTGTTAAATCGTTCTCCTTGGGGAAAATGTGTCATCTCGATCTATTTTGAGGGGCCGCTATTAATGGAAAGAGAAATGGGTGAAAATGGGTAAAATAAATATGTGAAGCTGTGACAGTATGATTTATGAGACGGACTAGCGTGAAGCGAACGCTGCATTATACAGAGATTTGTGTAACAATGTGTGACAGTAGAAATGGCGTAGTAACTAAAATAGGTTACAGGCGATTACAGCTAATTGTCATCTTTTAGTCAACTTTTATTTATTCTAAAATGTTTCACACTTATTGTAATGAAATGAAATGAAAATATACTTTATTGCACAAAAAGTGACAAAAGGCGGGCTTAAAGCCTAAGGGCATTATCTGCCAGTCATACCTGGGATTGTGAGTAGGGTAGATGGGTAGTGCGGAAAATTAAATGAGAGATTATTTTTTTTAAGAATATAAAAATAAACAATAAAACATAGATAATAGTAATAACATACAACTAAATACATTCGTTAAATTGTAAAGATTGTATTGCATCGTATTGTTAAGATAATTCCAACTATTAGAATTAAAATAATTTAAATACGAGGTAAGTATGTATCGATAGATAAAATAAATATGAGATGCTGCGAAAGGATGACCACCGATTACCATATTTAAATTTAAATTCAAAATCAATCTTTTCTCCGCCACCAACAAACCAAATTAAATTATCAATTTCAAGCCCATCTCCCACCAGTTTCCAATCCTTACCATATCAATAACAATTCTGGCACACCAATAGATAAACGAGAGATAATAATATGTAAAACCGGATGTCGTGGTATCGTCACCACGGGGTTTCTGTTTGGTAGCGGTGGTAGTCTGGAGGCTTTGCCGCGCGTGTGACATCAAACTAAGATGCCGTAGATAGAGCCTACCGACATATTGAAGTTGGACTGTTTGAGGACGTGAAGCTAATAATTAAGAAAAAAGAACGAACGAAAAAAAAAATTGCTATGACGTCACATTATTTCTTCTTATGACGATTAGCACTAAATCTAAGCTTTTCGAATCAAAATCAAAATCAAAATCTTTATTGCTTTTTTTGCAGCTTTTTTACAGTTTCTTCCATTACGGGTTTTTTGAGTATGCAAAATGCCTGAATGGGCGTACAATACAGCCTTCACATGCATAGAGCCATGCAAGGCTGGCTTTACAAATATAAATTTTACAATGTATCCATAAAAATAAAAAATAACTAAAAATAAAACAATATAACCTATTCGAAAATTTGCACAAACTCGTTCACTTTATAAAACATTTGTCTAATAACCATTTAAATAGAGCATTTTTAAATAGTTTGAGTTCAGTGATTTCGTTTATTTCCTTTGGAACATTATTATAAATTTTAACTGCCATGTAATATATACTTTTCCGATATTGTGTAGTTCTAGGTTTTGTATTTATTAGTGTATTTTTCTGTCTCGTGTTATGGCTGTGCAATTCTTTCATTGGCTTAAAATATTCTGAGTGAGTTCTAACAAATACACACGTTTCATAAATGTACATAGACGGTACTGTTAATATCTTTAATTTTTTTAAATAGCGGTTTGCAACTTTCTTTCTGTTTTACTTGGCAAATAGCGCGAATACGAAAGTATTTTTAACCTCATTCGTGAGGGTGAAATCTTGAAATACTTGCAATTTTAACCCGGTCTGATATCTTTCAACAATGAAGTATTTTTTTTTATCAAAACGTGCTAGACTGTAAACTGCAACATTGGTCTCCCAATGTTGCAGTCTTCAGGGCCAAATTCACCTCTTCTCGTGAAAACACACTCAGTGAGAGGTCATGCCGGCACATTTTCGGACAGTTGGCACGTTTGAAAACCCCCAGTAAAGGGTTTATATGATAAAAAAAGGCTACGCGATGCCCAACTAATAAGGAGCGTTGCAAATTCCATTCGTAATTTCGTGACGTTTCTCTTTTTCTGAGTTAGGTCCCCATCCCAAACGTGCGTTAAAAAGCGTCGCTTCAAAAATGTTTTACCTGCTTATGAAAGGTTTTCATAATTGAGAACTTATAAATATCGTTGGGTATGACTTTTCATACTAAAATATTCCATAGAGGTAATAATCATTGAAAAATATATTATAATATAAGTATATCTACTTTCAACATCAAATTTAACCGAATACTTTATTTAACCGACGACGCACGAATCACTTGACGTCCAAAACAGTGTTCAATAAAAATTCTCACTATGGCAACTAGTTACTCATGCGCATGTGCCTGGCGTCCGTTTCAAATAATAACTGTCCGCTTATGATTTATGTGCCGCGTCGTATGATTTAGATAGAGCCTTTTAAAAGGTTCTGTTGGAACTAGTTGGGAGTCGTTTGATCCGCCGTGCCGCTAGATATGGGTTTTTGTTGAAATATTATTTATGAATATGTATTCTCATCACTATCTATACTATTATCTCTCTGCTCGGATTGACTGGAAGAAATTCCCTAAGGCAATAAAATAAGTCCGATAATATTATTATTCTCTTATATTCTCTTTTAAACCGGGTGGCTAAGCTCAAGTGGCAGTGGGCTGGACACGTCAGCCGAAGGGATGACGACCGTTCCAGTAACCGTGTCCTACACTGGCGGCCGTGGAGAGGAAAACGGAGTGTGGGAAGACCACCCGCCATGTGGGACGACGACATCAAGTGCGTCGGCGGAAAGCAGTGGTTCCGTACCGCTGAAGGCCGGGAGGACTGGAGGAAAATTGGAGAGGGGTATGTCCAGCAGTGGACGCTTACTCGCTGACTGACTGACTGACATATCTCTTACATTTCTCTTCTCTTTCAAACTCATATGTTCTCTTCTTTTCTCTACTGTTATAAAGTGCAACGTCTGTCTGTCCTGTTTTGATCGGTTATATTCGAAATCGGCTTTGCCAATTTGCATGCAGTTTTCACTAACTGAGCGTGGTTTCGCGAGGAAATGCGATTTTGGTTCTGTCGACTGCATAATTGCTCTCTCGGCACAGTCACCCACGTTGGTTTACATAAAAAAAAGCCTAATGAGTCTCGCAAAAGCACTGCACTGGTCGAGCAACAGAAAGTCAACCAACAAGGTTGTATTGACTTACACAGCTTCAAACAGACTGTTTTAATTACCAAGAATGCGCCTCCGGCTGTTCCCAACGATGCTCCGGATAATTTGAGGCAGGATTACGAGGAAGAACGGAGAACCTCGCTTCTGGATTTTGTACATTTTCATTAAATGTTTATGTAATCAGGTATGTATGTTTATACATCTGGTACACATAATATCTAAGTAGTTTATTTGATTTATGTTTCGAGCATCTATTGTTAGTACATAATACATATATGAGTATGCTTCTATGTATGTATTCTTATTTAGTATGTTCTATGTTTTTTTTTATTGACAGCGCGACATATGGCGCCGAGCCACCCATAAGGTGTCTAACGACGCCCATGGACATTCGGTCGTATGCGGGGGTTGCGAATGCCATGCCGGCCTGACTGGTGCCCATTCACGCCCCTCTTGAAGGACTACATATATTATATTACTAGCTGTGCCCGCGACTACGTCCGCGTGGACTTGATCTTTCTCAGCCTGTTATAAAACGCAACGTGACTCTGTCTGTCCGTTCGATAGTATGATTCAATTATTTTGGTGTTTTTTAATTGGCTACCGAGGGTTCCGTATCGCCATGTCATGGCTAGCGCCACTCACGCCATCTATATGGCGTGTTATGAAATGCTTCATATTAGTTCAAATGCTTCATAATCTATTCGGTAGATGGCGCGCGCGCATACACTTTTTGGTTTCTTTATGGGAACCCCCGTGAATTTTTTTACTTTTTTTTAGGGTTCCGTATCCGGTATGGGACCCTATTACTAAGCCTACGCCGTCTGTCTGTCTGTCTGTCTATCTGTCCGTCCGTCCGTCCGTCCGTCCGAGGGCTGTATCTCTTGAACCGTAATAGGTAACCGTATACCGTAAAATTCACGGGGGTTCCCATAGAAGAAACTAAAAAAGTGTATGCGCGCCATCTACCGAAAAGACTATGAAATATTTTAACTAATCATGAAGTTGAACTAATATGAAGCATTTCATAAACACGCCATAGATGGCGTGAGTGGCGCTGACAATGACATGGCGATACGGAACCCTCGGTGCGCGAGTTCGACTCGCACTTGGCCGGTTTTCTTATTTTTATTATTTTTTGTTATATCGACCATAATGACACATATATTCTGTGACAATTTCAACGGGCTACCTATTACGGTTCAAAAGATACAGCCCTCGGACAGACAGACGGACGGATGAACGGACAGACAGACAGACAGACGGCGTAGGCTTAGTAATAGGGTCCCGTACCGGTTACGAAACCCTAAAAATGAAATGAAAGGATAAAAGAACTCATAAATCTAATTACCAGATAACAGCGCCATCTGTCATTTATTAGTCGACTTATTAAATATACAAACAATTTTATCTGAAGACGACAAATTGGTCAAAATATAATAAAAAATATGTGTTTTTTTATTAAGTAATATAAATTATAAAACAAATAAAAAGTGCACACACGAAATTTTTCACCCTCATCTCATCACATCAGTCTACCTACAGCCGTGTTTCTCTTTCCGCGCGACATAATATATTTTCTAACTAAACTTAAAAAATTTATATCTTTTGATTCTGTGGGTTGATTTTGATGAAATAAACTCTTAATGTTACTCAGAATAAAGCTTCATTTTTTGGAGTAATTAGTTTTTTAATCCAATGAGTGGTTTTTGCGTGATGCGCGCACAAACGAACAAACAAACCGACAAAAAGACAAACCGACAAACCGACAGACAAAAATTTCTAAAAATATATTTTTACGTTCTATTACTTATTCCTTCCGTCTCCCTGTTTTTGTTTTTCAAAAATAATTAATGTACAGACATGGTACGTCTACGATTTTATTATATATGTAAGATGTAAGAAGATAGATTATATATAACTGTATATATTAGGCCAGGCGTCTGCTTGTTTATTTTCATTATTTAACTTTCGTTAGTATTGAGTGTCTTTCATTCTTCTTCTTTTGTTGCTACCCCATATTATGTTTGCAATTTTATTAAGACAGGTTGACTGGCAGAGATAGCCATATGTAATAAGTCCTCCATTTGTAAAATGTTTTTCTTTGCCTACTCCATTGAAAGGCAGGCGTGATGTTATGTTAGTATCGATCTAATCTATTCTAAGATATTCAAGACACGAATATCTAAAAAAAAATTTTAGTCTCTTAATAAATTAGTATTCGAATAAATAATGAAAATTTACATGAAATTACAAGTTAGACGTCATCGCTGAATGAAAATTATGATTCGCTTGTTATTTTCGGAATTTATGATCCGTGCTCTGGAGCACACGCTAGCTTTAATTGTTGTAGACACCAATTTATAGTGATTTATTTACACGGACGTTTCTCTCGTTATGAGTTTGATTTGAATGTATGAAAGAAAAGTACGACCGTATGAATAAATGTTCCACCTGAGATACGGAAATAATTTCACAATGTACTTACCTACTTGCATTATTAATAAGTATTTTTAACATTAATTATTTTATCTTCAATTCTCACACAACTACTTTGCTACTTACATTAATCTAAGTACATACCTAAATCCTTACCTATAATAAAATCCAACGTCTGCTTTCTGTCTGAGTGTCTGTCTGTCCGCTTATAACTCGAGAACCACTGAACCGAATTTAATAAAACAAAATTCTACGGATTGCTTGATTCTTCCCATCAACTATAGGCTACTTACTATCACGCTAAATGGCTTATCAGGTTAGCAGTGAAGTGAAATATGAGAGCGGTCGGAGCCGCGGGCACAGCTTGTTCCACTATATTAATAGAAGTCTCAATCATCCAAAGGTTGACCGGAAAACATCTCTGTAAGGAATAAGTCCGCCCTGGCACCTCGTTTAAATATTCTTGTATAACTTATAATGTATTTATTGGCTGTGTCCAAATAAAATAATCTATCAGAAAATTCGGCCGGGATTTTATTTAACTGCACTCTGGCTGGATCTTACCTTTAGGAGGCTCGGTAATAGCCAGTTCCACTCCTAAAGAAAGACTTCAGCTCGAAAACAAAGGAAGCTTGTCGACGGTCTATGGAACCCTAAAAACTAAAACGAGTTATAACTTACTGACGTTAGGTTTTACAACTATCTAGGCGCCCAGTAACGCCACATGTGGATTTTTTAAGAAGTAGTCAGTGATAATAACTAGACCAATCTAAAGGCAAATATAGAACAATTCTTTGTCTAACGCTCACACGTTTTTTGTTGCAAAATTTTATCATTTTCTATACAAACTATACGGTAAACCAAAATAATGTCGATTTTTTCTTCCGCGTGAACTTTCAAGAATTGATCTCAGAAACTAAAGAGAATTTGAATGAAATTTTTATAGCAAAATGACGCCATTTGTTATATCTACCGATCACACGCTTCTCAGATCGCAATTTATGAAAAAAAAACTTATGAAAAAGAGGCTGCTATATCTGCATACGATCGATGGGCTACGCCGCGCCGCCGCGCCGCGCCGCCGCCGCCGCCGTTGGCGTTACTACGCGCCTTAACACCTTTAAGTTAGTATTCTGTGCTTTCACTTACATTTTACACGGAGTTCAACATTCTTGAAGAATTTATTTTATTACTAACACTCCTATCCCGTAAAGCAAAGTGATTAGGTACATACTTAAGAATAAGTACCTAATCAAACAATACATCTCAAGTAATCATTACTTTAAATTCTAATTAACGTAATGCACTCAACAGCTCCACAGTTCCACACCGCCATGCAAATAGTCGACCTGACTACATTTGGAATAGGGTTGTCACTCTACCTACACGATGCACTAGTAAATGCAAGTGTTTGCATAGCGTAGTAGTGCTGCTGCGGCGTTATCTTTAGATCAGTGGACGTCGGGCTCAGTTCCGCTTTGTTTGACTTGGCACATGCCGCCAGGGCGATGTTTCTAGTTCCTTGGTGCAACCCTGAATGTTAATGTAATTAAATTACAGTTAACCAGGTAAACATTACACAGTCAGTCAGCGTGTATACGTTCACTGCTGGACATATGCCTCTCCAATTTTTCTCCAGTCCTCCCGACCTTCTCATTTCCTCCGACGACGTACTTAAGTACTCTTACTGTGGTAAGACGACCGAACATACTATCATACATACCATACATACCACACGCTGTATTCCGACAACCGGGGTAAGCAGAGTAGTCAGTGTTGCGTTGCAAGTACTCTTATAAATTACAGCACAACACTGTCCACCGCATTTAGCAAAGTATTTAGATAACTATCAAACAGCTAGTAAGGCACGAAGAACCGCCTGACTCGTTGGAAGGTCGTCGTCCTTATGCAGGGTATCTTTACTTCATGCACAGGGCGAGATGCAGTGGGGCTATTCTTAATATATTTTATAAATATATTGTTATCACACGTCATTAGTAATTTCGTTATAAAACTGACAAAAGATAAACCAGACAAAAATATGAACGCATGGTTACTAGAGAGTTTTGCAAAAAAAAAAACCGAGCGAAACCGCGGGTAAAGTCACTGATAAATAAAACATACACAAAAGAACACCTAAAACAGACAGCTTAAATAGCTTTTAACTCCGATTTTAGTGCCCCCTATAAAGTTAACTCACCGAAGATGTTTGTGTTCTAGAAGTTAAGTATTCCATATAAATACGTCAGCTGAACAGAGGAGCTGCGAACGTAAGCCTAAAAGAATACTAAGATGCTTCTGTAGGACTTGTTTTTATTTGTGGGCGGTTTTCGCTGGGGCGGGCGGGGATGGACGAGAAAATATTATGTTGAGGCGTAGTTGAATGTTATTACGTAAAATAACAGTATCACTGATTTTGTTTCTTATTCTATTAGTCTAAACCTAACATTTTTCAGGAGGGTAGATCACTGTTTTTTATTGCATTTAATTTGATCTGTACTGTGTGGGATCGGCACTTACAAAAAATAGCCCCACTGCATCTCTCCCCATGCATGTCGTAAAAGGCGACTAACGCATCGGCCCTTTGTCACGGCATCTTGTCCTCATGGACAAGATGCCGTGATAAAGGGTGACAGGTCAGCCACCTCACACCTTGGTGCGGTCCTTCCATCGAGTCACGCAGCAGGTGGGTCTTGATTGGTGTTTGATAGTTATTTTATACGAATACTTTGCTAAACGTGGTGGTCGGGGTTGTCCTGTAATTTACTATTTTGTAAAGTACTTGCAGCTCAACACCGATTACTCTGCTTACCCCGATTGTCGGGATACAGCGTGTGGTGTGTATGTATTGCACTGGAAGTTCCAGTGCAGTGTGTATGAATGTAATTAAATATTTGCCATCCAACGGGGAAATTCTCGATAGTGGTTTAGAAACGTCTTGTATAGAATATATATCCATATTTTAATTTAAGTCATTTATTTTCAATATGTATATGAAATATTATACATATACTATCAAACAATTCAAATAAAACAAGAACCACTTACAATATAAAAGCATTCATTAAATATTTTGGTTGGAATGGAGCAGATGTGCTCACTGCCCGGTACACTCACCGCACTCCCGTCTGTTGTCTGTGCCAAAGTTATATTTTATTTAATTTTCAGTTTATTTTAAGGAATAAATGACCACATAATTTTCAATAAGCAATAAGTATTTTACTAAAACTCGTATTTTACTAAAATATGACTTTTTCGAAAATCTATAGAAAAATTTAAGAGGGAAAAAGTACAGTAAAAGTAAAAGTAAGTAGTATAATACTCGTAGTTATGAAGGATTACAATAGTTCTTATAGAGGTAAATATATAATTTTGTGAGTGTGTTTATAATTCCAGTGCTAGTAAGAGTCACACGTCGTAAATTTGCCGACAGATTATCCTATTTGTGTAAATAGGATAGGTTCAAGACGGCACTGATCCGATGACTCAACCTCAACGGAACTCGGCTGTAAAGGATAGTCTAAAAGTAGCACAATTCCAACTCATCCGTCCTGCCTCGACCCTACTCGTTTGCTGGAGAATATCGTGATGTTACAGGACCTAAAAACCTTAAAGATACATTGTATGCCAGATTATGTTTGACTAAAGAGTTTTGAATGTTGCTAAATTACCTGTAATTCGGTTCAGTAGATTTCTTCGTTCAGACAGTTTGTACTCAATACAGACATACAGACAGACAGACATAAATTGGGATTTTGTATTAGTAGAGGGACTAACAGACATTTTAAATGTATATTTTATATTGGGGTTTATGTACGTAGAGCAGTGATCATATTTTTTTTATGAAAACCGACACGGTTGGCTACATCACCTAGAACATCCGTGATGTCAGCCCATAACACCGGGTGAACTAGGTGCCATGTCAGTGCTTCCCTTCGGTCGTTTATAATATTAGTATATCCTACCACATTTCAAAATGTATTCAAACTACATAATGTAATGTTTGTTTGGGCGTACACATTCTCTTTACGACACACTGAATAAGCGTCGTCACCCGGAATATTTTTCCGAAACCTTTTTCAAATTCAAATCAACCTTGTCTAAGGAAGTTTCTTCTCTATCTACCAAATCCAAATACACAGAGACAGAAGTATAAGGTGACTTCTGTCAAATTTAACTGCAGAACACGGCCGCCGCCGCAGCGAGATCTCGTTTCATCCGTCATTTTATCATTTATTTATTTACAGCACACGCCATAAACCTGCACATAAGGAAATCTATTCTTAGGACACTGACACGTGCCAGACCTAATTTGACCTAAACATCGGTTAAGCCATTATAAAAAAAATAAATAAAATTATGTTCGACAGTAAAATTCTTATATGGAAAATGATATCCATGTACGATAGCACCTATTAAGTATTCTGTGTCCATGTCCTGTGAGGCCGATACTTAAAAGAACAGCCCCACTGCGTCTCTCCCCGTGCATGTCGTATAAGGCGAGTAAGGGATAAGGGTGAGATGCCGTGCTAAAGGGCGACAGGTTTGCCACCTCTCACCTTGGCACGGTCCTTCCACCGAGTCGTGCAGCAGATGGGTCTTTGTGCCTTACTTTCTGCTTGATAGTTATCTTGTCCGAATACTTTGCTAAATGTGGTGGTCGATGTTGTGTTGCAATTTTCCAGAGTTCTTGCAGCACAGCACCGATTACTCTGCTTACCCTGGTGGTCGGCGTGTGTGGTATGTATGTATGTATGTTATGTATATCCATATCCGTGTATTGACTCAAAATATATTGATGACTGTGTTATTCTGCTAAAAAATATTCCAACAATAAAACATCGATTTTATCAAATAATGGTCGACCCTCTCAAAACATCTTATACTACGTTTGCATAACTTAACACTTGAACACTAGACTTCAATAACACATGTTTCACGTGGAAATATTCGAAGTCATGGAAAGAAATAGCTAGAAACCGTACAAATTGTCATAAACTGCGTACATTTTACCTAGTCACACAGTCAGTTGTCATCAGACATTGGCTACCGACGACGTTTAGGAAAAAAATCAACCAAGTGCGAGTCGAACTCGCGCACCGAGGTTTCCGTACCACCGTGTAAATGGTCGGTTTATATTATTTGTTATTTTACTTTAGAGTCGCACTCGCACGTATCATAAGTGTCACACCATCTATCGGTGACCTTTCACACTTTTGTTGTTAAAGTGTTTGGATAATTCGGTAGATGGCGAAATATTGCCAAGATTGACAAAATTATTATTGACAAGGAAAGATCAACAAGGAAGAAGAAAACCGCCAAATCAATCAAATTTTCTCAATGTAGTGCCGACATTGGATGCGCATTTCTCAAAAAAAAATTTTATGGAATCTAACACGGTTGGCTCCATCACCTACAACATCCGTGATGTCAGCCCATAACACCGGGTGAACTAGGTGCCATATCAGTGCTTCCCTTCGGTCGTGCCGGCTGGCTACACTGAACTGGACGGAAAACACAATTTGTAGCACACAATTTTGTTGAAATTTGTAACAGACATCTGCATTTATCATCAGACTCGCGTAAACGTGAGTAAACTAGACGTGTGACAGAGATAGGCGTATATTTAGAAATTCATCTTCGAGCACTTAACTTTCGCCTCCTCGACAAGTTGCTATCGCTTCTACATGATTAATTCCAAGTTCGAGGTCGTTGCTTCTCTTCTACTTAAGATACTATTCCCGTGCCAGTCTCTCGCGTTCTGTACGGTCTAGAAATACAGTGGACATAGATATGGGAAACTTTTGCGTACTCGCAACTTCATGTTTCGTGTAGTATTGAGTAAAGGACTGTGCAATAATATTAGTTGAACAAGGTTCTAGATATATACCCCCTGAATAGTTACAAGTAGTATTGTGAGAGCGACTCTTGTCTGTTTCTAACGTGATGCGTAAAATAGCATACTCGTAGCCACTGTACAAGTAAAGTGGAGCTTGTGTGTGTCTGTCCATAGGGTTTTCAGTCAGCACTTTGTCCCTGTGACATTGGCTTGGGAGTTTCGACTGTTTTTGTTGTATTTATAAGACTTATCATACTTACTATGATACATACCACACACTATGTGTAACAACAATCGGGGTTAGCAGAGTAACTGGTGTTGCGCTGCATGAACTAGTATAAATTACAGCACTGTGTCGAACACAGGACGTGATAACGATCAGTTAGCATGCATACTGCATTGACTCAGTGAAAGGACCGTGCCAAGGTGAGAGCAGCGTAATCAATTTGGCGCCAATTCATCCCAAAATTCTAACCAAGAACATCATGATTCTAACGTAATAATATCTGTCACCGGGAATACGTAAAATAGCATTAGCGATTAACCGTTATCGAGTTATACGGGAATAGACATACAAAAGTGGTAAAAAATTTATTGAAGCGCATCATTTTAAAGCGCGCTTGTGATGGGGACGTAAAAAGTGAAATGCCACGAAATTACGACCGGAAGTTAAACTGCGCTGCCCAGCGCCATCTATGAGACTTTTTGAAGTCTAACCATATTATAAATTGAAAGGAATATCGTATAGATGGCGTTATCCCGATCGAAATTTAATTAATAATTGTATTTTAAATACAAAGCATATGAATCTTCGCTTCAGTCAGCAGACCTTTTTATTTATATTATTTCATTTTTGTTGTTCCATATGCAGGAAGAATATGCAAATTTAAGGCGACCTAAGAGTTTTATTATTGTCTCATTGATCCTATCATAACACCCACCATCCCTAGATACTCTCTTTCTAATAAAAAAAAAAGAATCAACAAAATCGGTTCACGTTGTCAAGAATTATCGCTGAACACTCATAAGAAAATAAAAATTAAAACCTCCTATTTTGAAGTCGGTTAATAAAATAATGGCATTCTTAGCGTTCGTATTGAAGAACAAAGATAATTTCAACTATGAATCACTCTTAGAATTCCAGCAGCAGTTCGGGTTCCAGAGGATTTGGTTAGTGTCAATATTGAGCTAGGGAGATTGGTGGCAGCTAACTAAGTCCGGGCTTCAGTGGGAAGTGAGGGGGAATAAGGGAGAGTCATTAATGGGACGTGTCCGTTACGGAAGTTTTCAGGATGTGACTGTTGTAGACGGGAGAGAAAATTATTATTAAAAAATTTCTAGAAAATAAATAATTTAAAGAGGAGTATACGCTTTTGAAATTTCTTTGTCAAGAAAGAACAGTTTTCCAAACAAATTATGTCGCAACCAATGGTGGGGTGATAGAGTTGGTGGGTGGGTGACCAAAGGTGGGTGAGACAGGCCTCTCATACGAAAGATCGCACGTTTGAATTCCAGATGTTCATCAGCTTTTTTTAAATTTTCGCAAGTTCAATGGGAGTAACTGAATTCATGAATAAATAAGGCCTTGTCAACCACATAAAAACGTATAAGTTTTGTTTTTAGGTTTCCGTACCCCGTACGTATTACTAAGCCTACGCCGTCAGTCTGTCTGTCCGTCTGTCTGTATCTTTGGAATCGAATAGTTAGCCGGTTTAAAATTTCACAGAATATGTGTTATTTTGGCGGATATCCTTACAGATAATAATAAAAAAAAACCTACAAATAAAGGGGGCTCCTCATACAAGTATATCATAAGTTGCAGAAGAGCGCCATCTACCGGATAATCCAAACATTTAACAAAAAAAGCATGAATCATCACCGATGGATGACGTGATACGCGAGATACGTGCGGGTGCGACTCTAAAGTAAAATAACTAATAATAAAAACCCACCATTTACGTGGAGGTAGGGAAACCTCGGTGCGCGCATGCGACTCGCACTTGGCCGATTTTTTATTTATTTTCTTGCGGTAGTACAAGAAATAGAACGAACCTTGATATACATTTCATCATTTTGTGTGACCTCGTGGCGATGTGGAGCGCAGGCAGGCGCAGCTGTGCATTGAACCGTCATTGTTAGATCCGCCATCTTGAACCGTAAGGCGACAACATAAAGGTGCTACCGTTTTGGAACACTCCATATAAACAAAGACAATAAAGTGCCATATGGACATGTATTTTTAGGTTTCCGTATCCCGTACGGAAGCCTATTACTAAGCCTACGCCGTCTGTCTGTCTGTCTGTCCGTCCGTCCGTCTCTCCGAGGGCTGTATCTCTTGAACCGTAATAGGTAGCCCGTTGAAATTTTCACAGAAAATGTGTTATTATGGCCGATATAAAAACAAACAATAAAAATAAGAAAAAGTAAAAAATTCACGGGGGTTCCCATAGAAGAAACCAAAAAGTGTATGCGCGCGCGCCATCTACCGAATTGATTATGAAGCATTTTAACTAATCATGACTTAACTAATATGAAGCATTTCATAACATGCTATCTAGATGGTGTGAGTGGCGATACGGAAAGCTCGGTGCGCGAGTTCGACTCGCACTTGGCCGGTTTTTTTTTTATTTACGGGGAATCAAGTCGCCTGACTCGATCATTCGACAGTAAAGTAATTTCATATACATTTTTTTATTACTATCATGTGTGTCTGTTATGTTGTGCAATTAAATGGGATGAAATGCAAGTGTGAGTCACAAAAACACAATAATAAAAACTGAAACGTATGAAATTAAATTTATAATAAACAGTTGCCTGCTATGCGGCCAGTGGCCATCTTACACCCAATACAGTGGCATCAACCCAGTCGGCTACAATTTAAGCCTACCACCTAGCAATGGATAAGGGAAGGGATTTACAGTTTTACACCGGTTCCGAACGGTGAAGCAGCAGCACCAGGTGTAGTCATGCACGTATTTTTTCCGTCAGAAAAAACTCATTGGTACACGC
This sequence comes from Nematopogon swammerdamellus, assembly GCA_946902875.1. Taxonomy (NCBI): domain Eukaryota; kingdom Metazoa; phylum Arthropoda; class Insecta; order Lepidoptera; family Adelidae; genus Nematopogon; species Nematopogon swammerdamellus. The sequence continues at coordinate 6,688,830 of OX336336.1, read as the reverse complement.
CGACCAGATTCGAACCTCGGACATCTCGCAAGAGAAGCCGAGACGCCCAGACCACTAGGCCACGCGCCACATGTGAACTAGTTTCCAGAAATTCAAGGTATATTGCTTAACTAGAACTTGCAAATTATGAATGAAGCTTCATCCGACCAATAAACTCTATTGATAAATGAATCAAATCAATCTCAATTGTTTTGTTGGCAACATGACATCAACAGATTCACAATTGGTAGAATACAATGCCGTCAAAGAATTCTAAACGATAGAACTACCGCCATACATTTCATACAAGTCTAAATCAAAATTCAATTTATAAATTATTTTTCGCCCGCTCGAAAAGAGTCGAGAGATCCGAGAGTGACAACTTTCCTTGTGTCCTAAGAGCGTGTAACGTACGTCAATATATGAATATCCTTATAACTCGAGAACCACTGCATTGATTTACATACTGTTTTCACTGTTACAATCTGTCACTTTTCAAGATGGTTGTAGGCTATAAATCGTAACGCTACGTCATCGGCGGCCTGAGCTATGAGCAAAAAGGTAATACCTTAAACACGCGAAACGAAGCCGCGGACAAAAGCTAGTAATGAATAATTTACATCAGATATCAGCGTTAGTCCATTTGTGTCATCATCATAAAGCATTAGTCAAATACCTACTGCTTCATCCTTCGGAACCGGTGTAAAACTGTAGGTTCCTTCACTTCCCACTTACTAGGTGGTAGACTCAAATTGTAGTCTGGATTGATACCACCATACTGGACGTAAGGTAGCAGTATAGCAGCCTCGGATGTGATCTTGCCTAGTTGAGTATAGCCAGCAATTCAAAGGGAAGCTCCTCTGAGCTCAAGCTGAAAAGTTCTCGGACGTTATATTGGCTAGACCCCTCTAACTCAGCCATAAATACCGGATTACATAAAAAAATTAGGGTAAGGGTTCTAGTGTCCGATGCCAAATACGACTTTGGTGACGACAGCATAAGATTCAATATGGAATCGTGCAAGCTGACTGAACGCAGGAAATTGCGAAGATACAACGGTTCGAAATTTAGAAAGAATACGAGGAATAAGAAATGGTAACGCACTGGCGGCGGCTCAAGCCGGAGTTCCAGGTTCGAATCCTGGTTGGAAAAATTTTTTTATTTTCGGCTTTGCATCTATCTAATGAACAAATATAAAGCGGGTACATGCTTAGTAGGTACTAACATTTAAAAATAGAAATATTGCGAAGGCGTTTGGTAGGATATGTTACCAGTGAGTTATGGCGCGTACACTCTTTCTACCTCCACCATAATATTTAGTAATGCGTAACAACGCGCATGTAAGTCAGTAGTAACGTTGAACAAGCTATGAATATTATCTGTCGAGTTATCGATACATTCTTGCTGCGATTACACACCTATAAAGCCGAGTCGTGCGTGCTCCTGGTCAGCTGAATAATGCAGAACTGGTTGCTCTCATAGTCAGTTCAGTAACCAGTGTGGTAATTTACATATACCTACTATATACCTATAGAAAGCGTTTGGGAGAAAATATATTTCTTTTTCAACCGACTTCCAAAAAGGAGGAGGTTCTCAATTCGTCTGTATGTTTTTTTTGTGTGTATGTTACCTGATTTCTCCGCCAATTCTCAATGATTATTTTTTTCATGAGTAGGGTATATCTCAGGGTGGTCCTTTCATAATTTTTTAAGAATACCACTTGAGAACCACCACTAAGGAATAATGTCCTTTTTGTAAGAATACCACCCCTAAAGGTGGAAAATTAAGGGATGAAAACTTTCCCACTTTTCAATTATTTATCAATTGGTGTAAATCTTTATTAGACAAAGAAAAATTAAATTAAACAGAAATGTAACAACTTAAATTAAATAAAAATATTCCTGCATCCTCGGGACATCATTCATTGTCCCGAGGACAGCCGCCGCGTTCCCGCGCTGGATGGCGAGGCTGATGTTTTGTCAATATATTATAAATTTTTCGATTTTAATATTATGTGATATTACTAAAAAGAGTGAAATAAAAAAACTGTTACACAAAAACATTGAATCGACTTCAACCTCTAAAAAGTATAAAATAATATTTTGAACACAGTTTTTTAGGGTTCCGTAGTCAACAAGGAACCCTTATAGTTTCGCCATGTCCGTCCGTCTGTCCGTCTGTCCGTCCGTCTGTCTGTCCGCGGCTTAGCTCAGAGACCCTTAGTACTAGAAAGTTGTAAGTTGGTATGGGTATTAATATTAATAACGCCGACAAAGTGGTAAAATAAAAATTTAGAAAAAAATTTTTTTAGGGTTCCTCCCCTACACGTAAAGTGGGGATGAATTATTTTTTCACGTCTACCCCATCGTGTGGGGTGTCGTTGGTATTTGGAAAATATTGCGGGTTTGTGAAAAGCATTTTTCGATTTAGGGATCCGTTTGCGAATTATTAAGCTTTTAAGTGCAAATTTTTGCTAGAGTCAAGTGCCCCCCCCCCCGCTAAACGGTTGTTATTAGATATGTGAAAAAATTCACAGCAGTAGTACATATATCGAAATTAAAAGGAAAACTATCACAGCTAAGTAGGCTGTACAGGTTGACGAGTAATAGTCGACCAACTTATAAAATGTACGGACGACAGCCATCATTTCACTGTTGAAGAACTTTTTCAAATTAACATTCATTTATTTCCCCTACGAAATTATACAAATAATCAAATAATTTATTTTGATAGGGCTCCGCATCTACGGAACCCTTCACTGCGCGTGGCCCGACACGCACTTGGCCGCTTTTTTTAAATATTTTCATCCATATCAGGTGTTCTACATCTACGTCTGTTCGTTATTCGCGGTAACTTGTACACCTCATAACTTGGTATTTTACATTGGTAGTTAGTGTTCACAATCTGATCTGATAACGCGAATGTTCTCGATTTGTTTTGAAGAACGGACGAGCGCAGCCGCGGGCGGAAGTAGCTAGTAAGAAAATCGGTCAAGTGCGAGTTTTACTCGCTCACGGAAGGTTCCGTAGATCCGCTATACCGCACCTGCTTCAAAAAACCATATTCGTCTATATATTATCTTTCTATATAATGCAAAATATAAATACCTGTGGCGCCATCTATAATTCGGTAACGTGAATATGTACTAATCAATTCTTAGCACGTTTCTTGTATGGGGAGCCCATATTTTTTACCATAATAATATAACACATAGGTATTCTGTGATAGTTTCAACCGGCTACCTATCACGATTTAAACGATACAGCCCTAGGACGGACGGATAGACAGACAGACAGACACCGTAGGCTTAGTAATAGGCTTCCGTGTGGATGTGGATACGGAACTGACAACTGTAGAAGGCTCAATTAAATTTTAATGTTGTTTACAAAATATCTCTCTCTCTCACATAATTTAATTGTATAAAAATTATAAACCACTTTAAAATAGAAAAAATGACATATTCTATAGTATTAAGTGCTACATTGTCTGTTACACTGTAAAAAATACTCAATTGAACTAATAAATTGAACTGAATTGAACTGAACCCTAAAAAACTAAATTCCATCGTTCACATAATATCCCAAGCAAGAGACTCTGGCCTACATTGAGCACCGCAGCCGGCGTATTAAACGGTTAATAGAGTTATTGTTTCCTAGTCCGTTACACAATTATCTCGATCGTTTAATGATTTAATCGCACCTATTTACTCTTCCCTCATAGCTCTATAAATATAAAAGGAGTTTAAGATATTTTCTCGCACGACCCGCTAAAGCAGTCACTTACAACGACTGAGCCTTTAACCGCTATACAGATTATCGGTTTATGTCACGAGTCAGTGTTTATGTGAAGTATCCGGCTGGGTTGATACCACCGCACTGAGCGAAATGTCGGTCGAAACGGCTATGTAAATAGTTCGTGTTTTCCGTCCGTTCAGTGTAGCCGACATGAAATGAAGGGAAGCATTGACATGTCACCTAGTTCACCCGCTGTTATGGGCTGACATACCCGGATGTTGTAGGTGATGTAGCCAACCGTGTCAGTTTCCATAAAAAAAGTATTATAAAATGTCCGAGGTGTTCCCACAGAAATGACTTCATCTGTAATAAATTAATTTTTATTTGTTTTATGGAACCTGGAAAACACGAACTATTTACATAGCCTCTTCGACCGACCTTTCATTCAGTGCGGTGGTGGTACCAATCCGGTCGGATTAAACCCTACGCCTAGTTAGTTAAGGGAAGGGAAAATACCTACAGTTTTACGTGGGAACCGAACCACGGTCGCCCTCCACGTTCGAACAGTCACCCATTCAAGTTCTGACCGCGCCCGGGTGTGCTTAATTTCACGATCACAAATCGATCCATTGCATTATATTTTGAATACACGTACTGAATGTGGCCGTTACTTAAAAATAATACCCTCTCTCCCCGTGCATGTCGTAAGAGGCGAGTAAGGGATACGGACAAGATCCCGTGTTAAAGGGCGACAGGTTAGCCACCTCTGATCTTAGCACGATCGTTCCACTGAATCGTACAGCGTTGGGTATTCGTGCCTTACTTGCTGCTTGATAGTTATCTTGTCAGGAATACTTTCCTAAACGTGATGGTCGATATTGTGCTGTTATTTTCTAGAGTTCTCGCAGCACAACACCGTTTACTCTGCTTACCCTGATTATCGGCATATAGCGTGTGGTATGTATGCATGCTTCAAAGAAAACTGTTTTCTATTCTGTAAGTACCATTACTCTCGACTTCAAAGCGCCTACTTCTTCATGCAGCATTACGAGGTTGATATTCGACGAGCAGGTAGGCGTCTCATTATCCTATGAGTTCTTGCAGCACAGCACCTTTTACCCTGCTTACCCTGATTGTCGGTTTTTTTTATGGAAACTGACACTGTTGGCTACATCACCTACAACATCCGTGATGTCAGCCCTTAACACCGGGTGAACTTGGTGCCACGTCAGTGCTTCCCTTCGGTCGTGCCGGCTACACTGAACTGGACGGAAAACACAAACTATTTACATAGCCGTTTTGACCGACCTATCTATCAGTGCGGTGGTACCAACGCGGGCGGGTTAAACCCTATCACCTAGTAATATAAGAAGGGAGTCATCCCTTAGTCGCCTTTCACGACATACACGGGGAGAGATGCAGTGGAGCTATTCTTTTAAAGTACCGGCCCCACACGGTACAAATATAGCGTGTGGTATGTTTTATTTTATTGCTTTCAAACTAGGTGGCTGTGCCCGAGGTCGAAGCCTCAGGCGCAGCCAATTTCACCCCCGAGGAGGTGCCAGTCCGGCTTGGAGGTGGACTAATGTCACTGGGGAAAGGCTATTAACCCGCGATTTGAAGATCCGTGGATTGTAGGAGTGGGGAAAGATATTTCCCGGAAGCCAGTTCCACACCTATGCAGTGCGGCGCAAGAACGATTTAGAGAATCGTGCAGTTCGAAGAACTCTTCTGTCCACTACAAAGGAGTGTTCCGCGAGAGTATGGCGGGTTTGGCGAAGGTGAACAGGAGGAGGAGGGATAAGGGAAGCAATTTCGTCAGAGCAGCGGCAATACTAGTACCCACCGATAAAACGTATGCGTGTACGCTTCAAAGAAAACTGTTTTCTATTCTGTAAGTACCATTACTCTCGACTTCAAAGCGCCTACTTCTTCATGCTGCATTACCAGGATGATATTCGACGAGCAGGTAGGCGTCTCATTATCCTATGACGTTAAATTTTAACTGCAGACGCCTGCAGCAAATTACTTCTATTTTCGCATCCAGCTCGACCATATATTTCAAAGCTAAGATTTAGCGAGCCATCTAAATAAATACTCAGAAGCGGTATTACCGTACGTTGCTACATTGTTACCAACGACGCTATATTGTCGTAAAAGAAAACAAATGGGGATACAGGTTTAAATATGGAGACACATATATGGCGGCCATCCTGGCATTTGCGGATGATATTACGCTGTTAACCCGCAATCCAAAACATAATCAGGCGCTTCTTAAGGTGGTGGATGACTATTGTGAATGGACCAAAGGGATGAAGATAAAACCAGCGAAGTGCTACTGTTTGAGCTTAACCAGGAAAGGTTCAAAGTTTACCTCGAGCAATCCAGGTCTGACAGTAGCCGGAAAACCAATCGCAACCGTGGCTGATGAAGCTCCTTTTAAATTCTTGGGCAAAAGGATCACCAGCAGAGGAAAGGAGCATCCTACTGATGATATTGTCGAACTTTTCGAAGAGAGCCTCCGCCAAACTGACAATCTTCCCCTCCTGGGTACACAAAAGGCATGGATTTACGATAACTACCTGACATCAAAACTTTCATGGCCATTTCTCGTCTACGACTTCACAAAGCAAAACCTGACTAAATTAGACTCGTATGTGACCAGATTCCTGAAATCATGGTTTGGACTGGCTCACCCGGCTGACTCGTCAACGCTATATAGATCTCACAATAACTTTGGACTGAACATTAAGAAACCGTCGATATTTTATAAAAAGGCGAGAATAGCCAAACGATGTATACTCAAAGACTCCAATGATAGCGCTATTCAAGCCTTACCCAACACATCACTATCAGATGAACTGGAATCGAGACTCGACTTCTACAAATCATTCCAAGTTGGTACACGCACCAATAGATCTGGATTGGGCATAGAAACAGCAAAGTCTGATAAAGAAATACTGAAAGGTTTTGCTCAGGAGGACATGGAACAAGGCTTCAAACTTCACGCCTTAAACCTGGAAATGCAGAATGATTGGCTAACAGTGGGTGACTTCTGCATCCCTCCTGCATTGAAGTGGAAATCCATAATATACAACTGGTCCCCTGAGCTGCTTAAGTTCTACTTAAATGCATTCCAGCTTACTCTCCCCGACCCGAGTAACCTAGCTAGATGGGGGAAATCTACAAATAGACTATGCCCGTCATTTAAGGAGTTCATAGGCACGGCCAAACATTTGTTATGCGGATGCAAAATACTACTTGAGCGAGGCCAGTATTCCTACCGTCATGATAAAGTCCTCCAAATCATCAGAGAGGCCATCAACCTGTCAATTGCACGGACCAGGAAAGGGCAAACCAGTAGCGGCTTCCAGAAGGTCAACTTTGTGAAACCTGGAGCCAATAAGCTGCCCAAAGATAGGACTAAACCTTCTTCAATTTTGGGAGCAGCAAAGGATTGGGAATTGTTGATGGACACACATGAGAAGCATTACGAAATGCCTTCGGAAATCTGTACCACAGCATTAAGACCGGATATACTCATATTCTCAAAAGCGACAAAGCATGTAGTACTTGTTGAACTTACAGTTCCATGGGAAAGTAACATACCGAAGGACCACAACATCAAACTTAACAAGTACTGCAACTTAGTAGACCGGATTGTGAGAAACGGATTCAAGACTGATCTCTTCGCTGTGGAAGTCGGAGCAAGAGGACTACCAGCGAAGTCGCTCTACAGTCTCTTCAAGAATCTAGGGCTCCCAAGATCGACGCTAAGCTCATATATGGAGAGAGCTTCGAAAACGTCACTGGAAGCATCCTACAGAATATGGATAGGTAGAGAGAGGGAGGTCGAGAGCGGGACTGGTAGTTTCCCCGCGTCCTAGTCAACGCAGACTAGCTGACGAGGGCTTGAAGCGAGCCGAAACGTGAAGCATGCGCGGGAAATTTAGAGTGGCCACTCGCTAGTCCCGGCCTCGATTAATACCCTCCTCTACTGCCGATGGGCCCGGATATGTTCGGTGAAGCCATCGCAAGCTTAGATCCACACCTTCCTTCCAAAGAAAAGATCCTGAATCTAAATCAGATATTTTGCCATAAAGAACACACTGACACGAATTTATTCAGTAAGACTCGTCACAATATTTAGTTTTGTCCCGTTCGGCAATGCAATTTTTTTTTATTTTTATGGAATCTCACTCTGTTGGCTACATCACCTACAACATCCGCGATGTCAGCCCATAACAACACCGGGTGAACTAGGTACCATGTCGGCGCTTCCCTGCATTTCATGTCGAGTACACTAATATTTGTGCACTACAGAAATTTGAGGCGTGAAGTGCCCTTCAAAGATATTTCTTCCAGCTAGATTTTAGAGGCAAGCTTATGCCGTTCTATTATTTATGTTTCTTTGTAGCCGGCACTGTGGGCAGATCTGAAAGCAAAGCGAACTAACAGAACGACGGATTATGCGGAGAGCTGAGTGCTTACGGGATGAGTGAAACAAGATGAGTGGGTGTGTGCACATTAGGTTCTGCAGCGAAAATGTGTTTTGTTATGCAGCGAAATTTAGCTTCTTTTCTACAATACATACATACCGTACGCTGTATCCCGACCACCGGGGTAAGCAAAGTCATCGGTGTTGTGCTGCAAGGACTGGTAAATTACTACGCAGCACCACGTTTCTGGAAGTATTCCGTCCGTCCGAGGGCTGTATCTCTTGAACCGTGATGGTAGCCGGTTGAAGTGTTCACAGAATATGTGTTATTATGGCGAATATGTCAACAAATAATAACAACATCGGTCAAGTGTGAGTTTTACTCACGCACGGAGGGTTCCTTAGATCAGCTATCTATCTATACCATACGTGTCAAAAAACAATATCCGTCTATCTTTTGTCTGTCTGCCATGCAAACTACCTGTGGCGTCATCTATTATTTAGTAGCGTGAATATATACTAATCGATTCTTAGCAGGTTTCTGATATGGGGACCCTCAAAAATTTTATTATGAATTTATAAAACCTCAATCCATCGGTCTATGCAGCGCATAATTCGGCGCCTGTGAGACACTAGCATAGGCGCACCACCCACAGCTCGATTCAGAATCGCCGATAAATTACTTATGGGGCGCACCAGCGATTGTCCTTGCTCGTTACTGCGTGGGCTTGCGATCATAACCAGCTATACGAACATCGTCGGTGGGAGATGATTGTGAAACAATGATGTTACCTACATTTTCGAGATTTAACTCTTGACACCGCGCACTAACAGTACAGATAGTGGTGTCTAAAATTTATTGGAAATATACCATACATTCATAACTAGAGATATAGGATAATCGGATACATATTTACCTAAACTTGAGAGGTTGGATTAGCATGGAAAGATACTTTTATTTTTTTCCCGGGATAGACGTATTTTAATTGTAGCCGTATATATTTGTGTCAAGTAACGTTTTAACATTATTGTAAAAAAATTCAATGTTTAATTAAATCAAAATAAAATTGTCTTACCGAGATAATTATCTAAGTAAGTAATTATCTAATTATACTCCCTTTATGAATCCGGTGTAATATAGGAAATTTTAATTAATTTGTTTTTGTTTTAGCTTCAGATGACCTTAGCCCACCTACATAAATTTTTCAGCAAGCAAGCACGTATTCAGGTCGCTCACTGTATACGAGCTATATTTTTGTAAAGAGCCGACACAAGAGTTACGCAAAAAGTAAACATATTGTTGGCGGATTTCTAACCCACCTACGACTACCTTCAGACAGATAAAAATATACCGAACTTAGGGTTGGCTCTAAGATTTAGGCCCAAGTGGGAGGAATTTTAGTAAGTACGTTGTCGAAAACATTTCGAATAATCGGATGGATAGAAGAAATGCCACTCTGTTCATAACACTGAACGGGAAAATCAGTAACCTGGTTTTCCTGCATTTATTTAATTTATATTTTCCGAATAATTATCGAAGGGCCAAGACACAAGTTCTTCTCCAACCAGATCTTACTAGAACAAATCTACCGCTGGGCTTTACTCTAAAGTTTATAGGAAAAACCAGCTGTAGATTTGAGATCTGTTTAGAGTCTAAACAGATCTAAGGAGGCAGAGTTTCATGTTTTCATATTATTGTCCAGGTAAAATTGAATACGCCAGTTAAAAGTTATCTTAATAAATGGCATGAGTAAGTTAGGGAACGTTCCCAGACCTCGTGACCGTTTGGGGAGGAGAGGTTTGTCAAAATACCACTGTGTCACAGGAGTTTATTAACTCTGTCACGTGGTATTTCAAAATATAGTTTAAAAATACTATTTTGTTCCCTTCTCGCAATTTTTTCCTAAGAACTCAACGGAAACCTCGGTGCGCGAGTCCGACTCGCACTTGGTTGGTTTTTCTAATTGTGAGTAAAGCTAATAATTTTCTGCTGACCGTTTGAACCATACTGTTAGAGTAAATTATTTTGGTGCTTGCATGCCTACCATAGTGCATTACCAAAGTTCTGACTTTATGAAAATTTTAAATATAAAAATGTGAAAAATCGTTGTTATCAATCTCTAAAATTAATGTTGGTTTCGAAATAATGTTAAGCGTCTGGAATATTTTCTTGGCATTCAAAGGGAAATAGCATCTCAAAAGATCGAATGTGAATAAATAAGGAATCGTCTTACTTTCACTTTTTTATGGAAACTGACACGTTTGGCTACATCACCTACAACATCCGTGATGTTAGCCCATAACACCGGGTGAACTAGGTGACATATCAGTGGTTCCCTTCATTTCATGTCGGGAAGCACTGACATCAATCATCAATACTAATAATAAATTCCGGTTACGTTAAGATGTGGCTCTCATACAAACCGAATTGTTCCGCGCGCCGAAATAAAGGTGCGGTAGCGGACTTACGTACTTTCTTCTTTTTAAATACGAATTTCACGCGAGCGAAGCCGCGGGCAAAAGCTAGTACAAAAAATAATTTATCTCGCTACCTATGCAGAAAAGAGACTTATGGAGTTGTTCCTTTTTTATGTAATCCAGTATGTGTGGCTGAGTGAGAGGGGCCCAAGCATATGCTCCGACGAGCCAATATCACCTTGATGAAATAGAAGAAGTAGATGCCATACCGGAGGTTTTCCTTTGGATTGCTGGGCATACTGAACGAGAGGAGAACACAGCCGAGGCTGTTATGCGGCCATCTTACCTCCAGTACGGTGCTACCAACCCAGTAGACCACAATTTGAACATACATAGGTAGTAAGCGGCAAGGAAATGAACTTATAGTTTTATACCGGTTACGAACGGTGGAGCAGCAGGTGTAGATATGCATGTAAATGTTTCCCTCAGAAAAAACTCATTGGTACACGCCGACCGATTCGAACCTCTGATCTCTCGCAAGGAAAGCCGACGCCAACACCACGCGGCCACGCGGCCACCCGCCGCTACTTAAACATTTAACTTTCACATTTATATACAAAATAGTATTTATCTCGCTACGTATGTAGAGACATAATGCAGTTGTCCCTAACGGTATTTTAAGTAAAACTGTGATATTAGTGTGAGTTCGTCGGGCATTAAAACGCGTGGAGAGCGCGTGGGTGGAGTTTTGTCGTAAAACGCTCAATAATCCTTGGGCTTTAAAGTTAATGACACTATAATGAAGCCGTGACATCCTCGCATGTTGATGTCAAACTGTGGACAGCTTTTTTATTTTCTCTAATGTCTTTTATTTTTTATTTTTTTTATCCTTTCGTTCCGCAAAAATTAATGATGTAGCAATGTATCGAGATGATTTTCCATCGTGTTCGAGAGTGTGTATGTATTTTCCGTCTAATCCCAGCGAAGAGCCATAAAAAGAAGAGCTGATAAAAAGAAGAAGATATTGTTGATTTGAAGAGTGTTATTTTTCAATATATTATACCGAACTTTACTCCAGTAGACACAAGTACAAGCATCACATGGCTAAAATTTACCGGTAACAATGAGTTATTTTCATAGGCATCCGGCATGGGTGGCTGTGCCCAAAAGTTGCTTTTATGGCAATTCGCTAGATAGATAATACTTTCTAACGATTTAGGTGTTTCCTAGGTATAATTAAATCATAACAAATAGTAATCCCAATAATCAGTTTTAAATCAATAAATAATATTGCGTTCATATAATATACATTATATATATATAGGATATATTTTTTTTATTACGAATATTTAATAGATATATTTTCCATCGTGTTCGAGAGTGTGTATGTATTTTATTTACATTTAATCCCAGCGAAGAGCCATAGAAAGATGAGCTGTATTGTTTTGTGCTCTGATATGTACTATTATATGTACATGTAATGTCTAATAGTTAATATGTCGCGTATCATCCGTCCATTGGTTCACAGACAGATAGTAGGTAAGCGTTGCCACACCTAAATGTAACGGAGTAAGGCAACACAGACGAAAACCTAGTCGATGCTAGTTCCTATCTCCGATCACATGGTAACAATTACATACAACTGTCATTTTACTATCCCACTAACAAACTTTGACAATTTGACATTTGGATACACTTTGTATCATAAAATTTTTTTTATATGACTTATTACATCTCTTTGTAATAAATGTAAACTAATTTTTATTTATTTTTTGACTTGATATAATATGAAGTATCAAAATTGACGATGGCACTATACACCAGTTATAGGTAATTTAAATAGGCAGTGTGGTCAGATTCTTCAGTATTCATGTTTATGCTGTAAATATTAATGCTCTTGTGAGCGGTAGTATGGGTTATTTATTTGTAAGTTACTATAATATAATACTTATAAGGTACTAACAAAACATTGTGACTTGCGAAGTTTGTTTGTCAGTTCTTCTTCGCATTGAATTTAGAACTGGCGGAATTTTCGACATGTCCAAGCGTAGGTTACCTACCTATGGATGAAATTATACAATAAACAATAAACAATAAACTATCAAGATTAATTTTTGTCTCTGTTAATCTGTTTATTTTATGTCATCTGAGAAATAAATATTTTGAATTTGGAATTGAATTCATCGCACTGTTGAGAGACGCTGGCGTCCGTTGGTTGGCGGCGCTATTCGTTACCGAAACTATCTCGTTAAAATTCTCAGTACAGGCTCGTTAGTACTAGCTGTCGACGACAAACACGTTCCATTAGCTCGCTTTCGGGTGATCTAATCACCATGGAGAAATAGACTGGAGATGACAAACAAACAGGCTCTAACCCTAAACGTGTGTGAACCAGATCTCGTTGTGGTCTGAACCAAAATGAAATCCAATGGTTTTGAATTTTGTAAATCTTTTTGAATTGATTTTTTACGACACGTAAATAAATATTGAATGAAAGGTCGGTTGAAACGGCTATGTAGGTAAATAATTTGTGTTTTCCGTCAAGTTCAGTGTAAACGGCACGACCGAAGAGATCATATGGCACCTAGTTCACCAAGGTCTTATGGGCTGACATCACGGATGTGGTAGGTGATGTAGCCAACCGTGTCACTTTCCATAAAATTAAAATTAAATGTTTTTGAAGTTTATATGTATGTGTGTACGTTATTATTATTTCTCACATCTCTCACCTTCGCCTCCCAAATTCCAAAGTTGAGCTAGAATAAAATGCCTTATGGCGTTACTCATTTTGTGCTAACTTTTTGTGTTAAATGGTGTTCAATAAAGTACACGTCAAATCAAAGATCAAATCAAATTTGATTTGATTTGATACGTCATACGAATATGTCTTCATAAAGGAAAACATAGACACAGACCACGAATCCTCTTTCATGATTATTTATTACATTTATGTTAACACTTGTTTACCTACAGCTCTCAACGCTACAATAAACCAACGCCGATCATCTCATCACACTACGACCGAATAACGTTTGCAGCTCCTGAAAATAAAGTGATATATCGGCCGTTCAACCAACTGACAGAATTGCACTGCAGGCTTGCCTTCTAAACTGTTCATAAAACTGCACTGCACATAATCACTCATTTGCAATAATTACAGTAACCGAGACACAATAAGTCACATCCGCCGTTAACACAAAAAAAAACCTTATGTCGCACAAATTAACAGATTTAATAAAACAGCTGTCGAGTTTATCGCACATATAAACCTTTGTATATGTTTCGGTTCACTGGATAAAACTTTTTTTTTTACTTTAGACTCTTCGAAGGTCAAGAAGTCGGGCCTTACGTTTAAGCCGAAACGTCGAGCTACATAGCTTCATAAACGACCGTGCGTAAGGTAGTTTTCGTTTTAACTGTGAACTCCAAAGTTAGGTTTAATCACATTTGAAAGTTCAGTCTAGGATTTTCCAAGCTAATCAGCCAGCGCTTGGTCACAAAACGGGAGCAGTTTAAAACGGTCACCGGTGACAGGACGACGGCGACGGATTTAGAAGAGCCACTGGCGAAGTGGCGCGAAACGAAAACACGACGGAAATGGGCGCGCGCGCGTGACGGCGGGAAAACGCGACACGCCACGTCGACGCGGCGTGCGCGCGCGCTCGACGCTAGCTGACTGAGTTTGAATTTGGAACACGAAAGCGCGGCCGAAAGCTCGCTGCCGTGGACAAAGGAGATGAGGAATGGAAGCTACACTTCACCAGCAATTATAAAGAAATTAAACAACACGACATACTCTTTATTTTACAAGACAATTTCACAGCAAAGAAATTAAAAACAGAAGGTCGGATTGATCTAATTTAATTTATAGTTTATTCACATTTTTAGTTTAATTCAGTATGATTTGTAATTTGCCTATGTAATAAATTGTATACTTATTCAGCATTGCGCAACTCTCGAAAGCCAGTAGTATTAGTGCTGTGTAGCATGCCCACCCAGGCATTTTGTAGTAGCACTCTTAATAAACCCAGGCAGGCGCTCACTGTTCAACTACTCTACAAATTTGCAATACATTATTTTTCCTTGGCTTCGTCTTGTCTGTCCTGAATGATAATGAGACCTAGTAAAGACATTTAAAATGCATTATATGCTATCCTGGCTAAGGGCACAACACGAATAAAGTCCACATAAAATACCAAATAAACTAAATCAATGCCAGCAGACCTCCCCACTCCTTCGTCCCCGGCGCGAAGACGCGCGGAGGTTCGACATCAGTTTGCGTTATGTATGTCGCAACAGGTTTGGTCCGGTTCGCTTTGGTGAAGGAAAGCCACAACACAGAAATGCCATTATCACTTACATACCATTTGCATACAATTTATATCGTTACCAGCATTTGGTCTGCGTGCACTCAATTAGCACGAGACAGAAGATACGCACGTAAACAAGTGTGATAGACACATATTTGAAATTTAATTTTAATTTTATTGTATGTTTATTTGTCGTACAGATTTAGTTTTCATATTTCAGCTGATATTTAGTGCCAGAAGAAATGTTATGTGACATATTCCCCATGCGCCGCCTCTGACGAATAACTGTTAACCTGTTAACCTGTTATTTATCAGCCTCAATAGCTCAGTGGTGCGCTCCCTGAGCGCGGTCAGTACTTGGATGGGTGACCGCTCGACCGTTGGAGGCTGATCGTGTGGTTCGGCTTCGACGTTAAACTGTAGGTCCCTTCCCCTCTTACCTTACTAGCCCTACCAGGTTTATCCCCCCGACCCCCGGCCGGGTTGGTACCACCGCACTGAGCGAATCTGTCCTAACAGACCGGAAGGAAAACGCCAATAGGTTGGAGTTGAAATCGGTATTTCTTACCAATTTGTGTTTAATACATTTAAATACACTATTGATAACTAAAAAAATCTTTGTGCACATTTCCTTCAACTCTTCGACACACTGATGGCCCCTCTATCGCTTGTAAATTGTTTCGGTTGTAGCGAGAGGCTGCAGCGCAATGTCGAAAGCTCCTGAGTGGGTTCAATGTGGGTGGCTGCAAGGACACAACCAATCATACATCAATGCAAATGCAAAGTGCTATGCAATAAGAAACTTATGTTTGAAAACCTATTTTAAACCTACACCATCATACCATTACCTACCTTATACGTACTATGTACGATTTAAATTATGTTTTATGTTATGTATGACTGTACACAGTATGTTGAATAAATGAAATTTGTAGCCTATTTTACCTATGTATTTTACATTTGATTAAATTATACAGTGAAATATAATAGATAGACAATATAATAGATGTGTGTCAGGATCGTGGCAAGTGGAGATCCGTTGTATCTGCCTACCCCACCGGGAAACAGGCGTGTAGGTAGAGCATAGTTTTAGTCAACATTTCGATGTTTGAGAGTCGTATGTTGTAAAATATAAGTGCATAGTACATACGTAGTAGCAGATGACTTGAGTGTGGGAATGAAAAATATAAGAATAATAAATATATCCGTATATTTTATTTTTTATATATTAGCACTTAACATATACTCCCTTTATATTTCTTCACTAGAGAGATGCAAATGAAGATAAAAAGTTTGAATCCTGGTCGGGATGTATTTTTTTCTCTTTGTTTTCGCACGCCATATTCGCCAACTTCCGTACTGGCCAATTCTTTATTCGCCAATTCCTTGTTCGCCAACTCCCGGTTTGCCTATTTTCGGCTTTGCATCTCTCTAGTGAAGAAATATAGATATATATACCTAATATACTATTTAATATACGACATAACATAAGTACGTACTATTAAATTTACATACTAGTTACTAACAATTTATACAATTACATTAATAATTAGACTTCATACAGCTGAATAAAGAAGTTTCAAGATATCAACGACAAGAGCCAAGCGGTCGTGCTGAAGCAGAAAGGCGGATTTCCCGGAAGTGAAGCGATCGCCGGGCGGTGCGGTGGCGCGCGGCAGCGGTGACCGGTAACCGGATGTCGGCGCACGCGGTACGAAGCTATGAAGCTGCCTGGTACATTCGCGCTTTGAATAGTAGAGCATTGGATTTAGCAACGGCTTGGATTACACAGTATTTCGTATTTATATATTTTTTAATAAATTTTTGATTAAAATAAAAATAAAAAGTTCCGGAAATCACGGTTAAGATTGTATAAACAAAATATCAGCGTTCGAGAATGTCACCGTTACTGTTACCGAATCGCAATTCACTCCAGTCCCAAAAATATTCGGGGTCCGGTGTAGATGTTTACACATCGATAATTCTAAATATAGATGGCGGGACAGATTCAATTTCAATCACTAATTCAGATGAATCAATTATTAAATTACTATTTATTTGTGATATTATGTGTGTACGTGATGCATGATGAATTGTAGGTGTTTTAATATGAAAAAGAAATAATATGTTTCCTAGTCGAATCAACATTTTAAGCGATTACAATAATTGTCGTTTACATTATGTTAATTTCTTATTTTTCCTACAAGCACAAACGGCCTTATTAAAATGTACGTGTGTTCCCACCGCAACCCTCGTCACGCCGTTGTCACAGTTTCGAATTTTTATAAAGAACGACCGTTCCTTTGTTCCGCGCCTTCCCGGATAGTAACACTTGACCCGTACCGGCCGAGGTAACACTCTTTGTTACCACGAGAGGGCGTGACGAATCTGGGCATCTGTGGAGAACCCGAAATTTATAAGGGGTTTCATATAGGTACACATATACTTTTAAAGTATATTCTTTTAACAAGCTTTCGCCCGTGGCATCGAGTGCGTAAAGTATCAAATTATAAAGTAAATTTTTTTAACGACTGCGAAAAATTCCGACCTACTTATTCAGGCCATGTGAATGACAGCTTGATGTTATGATGTACTCCTAGCTAAGCAAACATAGTCGAGATAGCGTTGGTGAAAGTCATTGAAAAACATTGGTCGATCCGTTCTCGATTTATATGGGAAACAAACATAGAGATGTAGGCAGATTTTAGTTATGTAGATCAGAAACAGTTGTTATGTACCTATGTAATGAATGAATGATGATATTCGGCTTTTTAACCTAGTTCTTGTGAATTTAGGATCAATTTTATACTGTACTAGCTTTTGCTGGCAAAAATTATGACAGCTTCGATACGCGTGTTTAGAGTTTTACCTTTTTGCTCACAGCTCAGGCCGCAGATGAAGTGATGTTATGATTTGTAGCCTAAAACAATCTTGATAAGTGGCAGAATATAACAAAGAAAACCGTATGTAAATCGATAAAGTGGTTCTCGAGTTATTAGGATAATCATATAATGAATGACCTACGTTACAAGGTCGCCCGCAGAAACTTCGAGGCTAGAGACCTAGCAGCAGTCCTCAAATCTATTGGCATGGCGGCGCCTCACTGTGCGTGGTTTCGCGAGGAGAGGTGATTTTCGCACGGTCGACGTACCATTGGTCCCTCGGCACAGCCACCCATGTTGGTTTACATAAAAAAAATTACATTATAACTTCATATAGACGTGATGCAATGGTCAAGAGAAAATAGTAAAACAGCAACTAATGGTCGACGCCTGACGATCGAATTAACTTGTGTCAGCCAATTGGCCTGAGCAATTAATAAATTGTACCAGAGCTCAATGTAATAGATACTTCTAATTTATCACAATAGTGTATTAGATAGAGTTTATGTTACACTTATTCAAATATTTGTTCAAATTTTAGTTGTAAGACAAAAACACATCACTTCATGCAATGTCTCCCGACAAAGAGACAAGAACCACCAAATTCCAAGGACCTGAACTTAAACGCCTTTCCCACTCAAAATATTTATAAATCAAACTACTAATAGGCAGAATCAATTATTGTACGATTACATTTTAGTATAAAAATTCTAAAACATTATATTTCAACATTTAGCCTGGGAATACCACGAGTTTATTATATACATTTGCATCTGAGTTTTACTGAGTTAGAAGTACTTAGGTAGATCTTATTATTCTAATAAAATAAATTTTCTAACTAGCATATTAGCTGCATAACACTCGTGGATAACCCAAAATCCTTTTTCACGACTTAATTTAGCCATAGCACAATTTAGTAAACACCACCCGTAACATTTAGGACGCCCCTCACCTCCCCCGCGCCCCTCGCTCTCTGAACAAATACCTCGGGCGCCGCAATTTTCTCTGGGCGACTGATTTTCATAAATTTCCCAAAAACAACGACGAGTTTGAAATAAACCCGGAGTACACACGTAACTGACGACACGCGCCAACACGCGATTTGATTCAAATGCGTCGATCGTCGCCATTACGTTCGTTATATATACCTTTTGCCCGCGGCTTCGCTTCGCGTGTTTAGGGTTTTGACTTTTTGCTCACGGCTCAGGCCGCCGATGACATAGCGTTTATAAGGGCATTCATATATTGGACGTACGTTACAAATTATTAATTTATTTCTTTTAAATAGGTGTAATTGTACATTTTCATTTAATAAAATATATATGAATCTGCGAAGAAAATATTGAATCAAATACAATACTTACACTTATTCTGTGTTGTTTTTTTTATTTTTTTTTTTATAGACGGCGCGAGTGACTATGCCCAAAACTTTAAAGGAACATCAGCCAATAAAAACAATCTGTTAGTTTAACTAATAAGAGAATTTTAGTTTCTCTATCTTCGAATAAAATTTATAAAACCGAAAAATAATTAAAAAACCGGCCAAGTGCCAGTCGAATTCGCGCACCGAAGGTTCCGTATCGCCATATCTTGGTTAGCGCCACTCACGCCATCTATGGCGTGTTATGAAATGGAAGCATTTCATATTAGTTAAAATTCATGATTAGTTAAAATGCTTCACACTCTATTCGGTAGATGGCGCACGCGCATACACTTTTTGGTTTCTTCTATGGGAACCCCATGTTTTTTTTACTTTTTCTTATTTTTATTATTTGTTGTTATATCGGCCATAATAACACATATTCTGTGAAAATTTCTACCTATTACGGTTCAAGAGATACAGCCCTCGGACAGACAGACGGACGGACGGACGGACGGACGGACGGACGGACGGACGGACGGACGGACGGACGGACGGACGGACGGACGGACAGACAGACAGATGGTGTAGGCTTAGCAATCGGGTCCCGTACCAGATACGGAACCCAAATAAAAAACTATCGTGCACGCTCTGACTTCGGCGCGTCTCCACACAGCGTAGCGTGTTACATGTGTGCGCCGAAGTATCAGCGCGAAAACGCAGAAATAAAACGCACCACCGCGTTGTGTGCCCGGGGCGGGCGCGCGCGGCTGGCTCCAGCGTCCAATGGTTTTGTTTTTTTTTTCATGCTACATGATGTCAAAACGTTGGGTAAATATTTACTAGGAATTATGATGCGGAAAGGAAACCTTCATTGTCTGCTATGTTGCTTGCACATACGTGTGTGTGTGTGTGTGTGTTTAATTGTTACAGATAGGTAGAGTTCTTTATGTGAAAGAACTTTGAATTTTTGCTTTAGTTTGATACACATACACGTATACCTAGACCAGATCGGGCATGTGTTCAAAATGGGTCAAGTGCGTAGTACCCAAAACCGACGAACATGTATGAAGAGCATTATGAGAGTGGAAGAGGCGGCAGAGGTGCGTCAGGTGGAGATGCGTGTCTCTACCTACCCCATTGGAAAACAGACGTGCCGTTATGTTATGTATGTAAATTTGATGAAACATGTTTTGATGATTTCGTACATATTGGAAACGTTTCAGCAGGAGGTTTCGCGTTACGAGCGTTTCATTCTTGTTTGTCGGGGTATGAGTTTTTTTTTTTGTTTTTTATTGAAAGAGCGACATGTGACGCCGAGCCACTCATAAGGTGTCTAACGACGGCCGTATGCGGGGATTGCGAATGTCATGCCGGCCTGACAGTTCACGCCCCTTTTGACGGACCCGGGACTGTACTTGGGGGGGGGGGGGGGGGGGGGGGGATATATGGACAGGGAGAGCGTTCCAGAGTTTACCGGTTCTCTAGAGGAATGATCTGCAGAACCGGTTAGTACGCAACCGCGGTAAGTCCAGCGTGTAGGGATGCCTTACCCGGTGCGTGTGGTGCGGAGGTGGAAAAGGGACGGCGGGATCGCGTTAAACAAATGCATTGAATGTCCATGGGCGCGCCGTTAGACACCTTATGGGTGCCTCGGCGCCATATGTCGCGCTTTCAATTAAAAAAACAGCTCCTCCGAGCACGAGTGAGGTTTTCTATATTCAATTATTCACACTATAAAAATTTAATCGGTCTAACATTGAACTGTTCAATCAATAATGCCTGAAATAAACTGTCAAAACACATTGATTCATCAAAATACCTGTGTCAGGTGCACGGAGCAGACATTCGTGTTTGCGGAAATGCCGCGCGTGGCACCTCACCCTGCCCCTACCCTCCTCGCCTTGCTCAAGCGACGTGTGTTCGCTCTATTTTTACTGAGAGCTTGTATAGTGGCAAAGTGATGTGTGTATATTTGGGACGAGTATGCAGTTTAAGATTAAACATTTAAATTATCCATACAATAAGGCAGATATAATGAAGGTACGAGAATGGACCGGAACCAGGTTTCTGGAATCCGGTTTGTTTGTTGTACCAGGTTTTACTACTAAAATACTTCTTGAACTGAGAAAACGTGCCACATATGTTGCGGGACTATTCTTTATTAGCAATTCAACGCTATTGGCTTTCTCAAGCTCCGTCTAACTCGCTCCAACGGGCTTATCAATGCGTCTTGTGAGACAGAGATGCACCTATAGCTACTTTGGCGATAATAGCTAATACAGAATACGCAGGCATGTTTCATAAAAAAAACGCTTGGAGCTAGCGTGGAGAGGTTTCCGTAAGAACTACCAGACTTACGATTTACGTTTAAGTTTCCTGCAAACTATAAGAGAGGCCCTATATTCCTTTTTTTTCCAAAACTTTAGACTCAATAGTCGAAAATAAAGGGGGAGGAGGGATGTTCGATTTTAGAGAATACGTAGGCACGTTTCATAAAAGAAAGCGCTTAATTTTAAAATACAAATCTAATTTTAATTTTGTCTGTTTCGCTGCTATACCTTATAATATTCAAGACATATTTATATTGTAATATATTTAATTATTTTCTTAAGTATGTATCACATAAAAAAAAAACTCTTTTACTCTCTCTACTTAAATTCCACTATATTATCGAATCTCAAACATCCAAAGGTTGACTGCAAGAAATCTCTGTAAGGGATAAGTCCGCCTTTGCACCTTATGTAAATTTTCCAATGTATTTTTACTGTTTAATGTTTACTGGAGCAATAAAGAATTTTCTATCTATCTATCTATCTATCTAATTATACAAAGCTGAATCAAAAGTCTATAGATAATAGAGCTTGCTTTTGTCTTTTCAGTTAAGACAAAAGCAAGCACAGTCAGCAAAGTAAGTGTTTTTGGAGACGTTTTTTTTGTTATTGGTTTCATTAAAAAAAAATAGTTTTTTAATGATTTTGTTTTTAATTTTCTCAATATCCGCCGAAAATCTTCTATTACTGGTCACATTTCATTTTCAAATTTTTCTGTGACTACTTATTCCTGCACTTTCTGCATTTATTGAAAGCTGCTCTATAAGCTCTTCAACTTGCTGAGCAAAGACCGTAATGACCGCTCAGACGTACGACAGGTCCTGCGTCCACCATTTTGAATTTTCACATTTTAAACCCTATAGCATTTCCACAAGACGAATATAACGAAACCTCATATGTTAAAATCCATCAAACTATTTAGACTACACAGCGTGCCAAAGAAATAGATCTATAGACACACACACATATGCATACAGACATACATACACTCGAAAAACATTACCCTCCTTTTTGCTCCGCGCATTTCGGTAAAAACACGTTACAACTTCTTCGAAAACAGCACACTTCAACTGTCTATCATCTCTCTACACACGACATCAATGAACTCCACTCCTGCGCAGACGGGAGCACAGCGGTCATGTAGTTGTGTAGTGCGCCCACGGTGGCGTGACACTTGTGTAAATAGACTGAGTTAGTAGAGTACAACATTACAGTTGAGGTGAGAGAACGGAGCGTGGCATATTATGAGAAGACGAACAAAACATTTTGAAATAATATTCTCTAAAAGGTTTCTAGTACAGACTACACATGTGCCCGCGGCTCCGCTCGCGTGAAATTCGGTTTATTAGCTAATCTGATTGAAGCGCAATTAAGAAGTCACCAAGGGCAAGGCCGCAGGCCGAGCTGCGTTCACTTAACGGCGGCGTGGTGCTATATAACCTATATGTTACACCGAGTTAAGTAAGCCCCATATTTTTGTAAAAGCTACGTTAGAATTGGTTCAGTAGTATCTACTAAACAAACATACAAGCATGTAAACACAAAGACAAAAATTATAAATGTGTTTGATGATGGTAATGTTGTGATTCGTTTCCACCATTTAGTTTATATCAAGCCTTTTCCCAGGTAGCTAGGCAGCACTATGAGACTACAATTCAAAGTAATCAACTTTTGAGTGCGAATCCTTTTTATATAACATAATCGCGCTACGAATTTAAGTTTAAAATAAATTATTAGGTTCTAAAGTACATACCGATGAATTGTATTTAATCTAAATACCGATACATACAATGCCCAGTAGAGATTGCACACAATTATTTCGAAAATAAAAAAAATGCTACTAAAATGCATATCTATCAAGTCATCGCCATTGAACTATACGAGTATAAATACGCCTAAAAGTTATCATATCTAGTTCAATAATATTTTGAACGTAAGATCGACATTACTTAAAAGAATATACCTAGCAAATTATGCATAATGCATTTTATTACTATTGCGATAGTCCCCACACATACATACCTACACGCAAGACGCAGCGTGGCAAGTTGTTACACGGACGAGTGAAGAAGGTGTCATGAACACTATCGACGATTTTGAGAAGATTCTCTAATTTGAATGAATGCGCTGAACTGAAGTTTTTTTGTGCGATTGTGTTAGGTATTTATTTTACATATTTGAAAGCGTTTACTATAGTAGTAAATTTTTTTTTTATTTCGATACATCCCCACGCCCCACTTAAAGACCCACTCAAATTGCAATCTAAGTAATTTTTTTTATTGTGCTCGAGGACGGAGCCTTAGTCAGTCAGTCAATTCACCCGCGAGGAGGTGCCAGTCCGGTTTGTAGGCGGACTAAAGTATCCGGGGAGGGGAATGGCTATTAAAACTTAAAATCAGTAAATAATTTCCTGTCAACCAAATAAAAATATTAAAATGCTTTAAAAAGATTTTTTTTATGGAAACTGACACGGTTGACTACATCACCTACATACAACATCCGTGATGTCAGCCCATAACACCGGGTGAACTAGGTGCCATGTCAGTGCTTCTCTTCATTTCATGTTTAAGATAAGATACAAAGATAAACTAGAAAACGTATTTTCGAGTAGGTAAACCAAAGGTTATAAAGGTTGAAAGTTGCCCAGCGAGTAATAATGGAGCGAGCCATGCTGGGAATATCGCTACGTGATATGGTGCGTATATAACCACCAAAGTAGTCGATATTTTTACACTCCTGGGTGGTTAAGTTAAAGTAGCAGTGGGCTGGACGCGTCAGCCGAAGAGACGACGACCCTTGGAGTAACCGTGTCCTACACTGGCGGCCGTGGAGAGGAAAACGGAGTGTGGGAAGACCACCCGCCAGGTGGAACGACGACATCAAGTACGTCGGCGGAAAGCAGTGGTTCCGTACCGCCGAAGGCCGGGAGGACTGGAGGAAAATTGGAGAGGCTTATGTCCAGCAGTGGACGCTTAAACGCTGACTGACTGACTGCCTGATATCAAAGGAAGACCAAGGAGATACCGATTTGATACTATTCATTCTACATAATAATATATTCTTTATTCTTTATCTCACGCCCAACTCACACAAGTCGCATTACAGTTCTACGAGTAGTAGGTAGTAAATGTTAATAGCCCAGTGTAGAGTGTAGAGCAGCGGCAGCGGTGTCCAACCGGTAGTACGCGGCCTAATTTTTAGGCGCCCGCACGCAGACGTTCCAATAAAGATAAACATAGAAATAATACCGGGGAAAATAAAATATAAAAAAAACCTGGCCAAGTGCGAGTCGAACTCGCGCACCGAAGCTTCCGTATCGCCATGTCATGGTCAGCGCCACTCACGCCATCTATGGATTAGTTATAATGCTTCATACTGTTTTCGGTAGATGGCGCGCATACACTTTTTAGTTTTTTGTATGGAGACCCCCGTGAATTTTTATTTTATTGTTTTTTGTTATATCGGCCATAATAAATAACACATATTCTGTGTAAATTTCAACGGGCTACCTATTACGGTTCAAGAGATACAGCCCTCGAACAGATATACGGGAAGAAAGACAGACAGATAGACGGCGTAGGCTTAGTAATAGGGTCCCGTACGACGGATACGGAACCCTACAAAATTTAAACACGTTGAGTCCAGAACATGTTAAAAATTGCCTAATGCGGACATTCTGTCATATGGATTATATAGTAGATTTTGTAAATTTGTCTGAAATCAAAATAGACAGGTATCCCATTAAAATTTATAGGTAAATGTCATACATAGGTACTGTCCCTACTTGAAGGGCCCCGCTGCGCTGGGCTTGACAGAAATATGTAAGTACGTCTTAAGGTGAAACCAGTTGGACACCACTGCCTGTAGAGCAACTTTACGAGTGGAGATTATTGTTAAATTTCGGTGAGTTATTGCATAATTTCCGGGCTCTTTAGCTTTATAGTTTCCGATCTAATTTGTTGGGCGGGAAATTGTTTTTATTTTGGGCTTTATTACTGTTTATTGAAATGAAAATGAAATGAAATAAAATGAAAATATAGTTTATTGCACATCAAACAGTTTATGAAAGGCTTATCTTATCTGGGTTGATACCACCGTGCTGGATGTATGATGGCCGCATAGCGGCCTCGACTGTGATGTCCTCTAGTCCTGTATAACCGTCAATCCAAAGGGAAGTCTCCGATATGGCACCTACTTTCTCAGAGGTGATATTGGCTGGTCAGAGCATGTGCTTTAGCCTCTCTGCCTCCACCAGTATGGATTATATAAAAAAAAAAACAAAAAAAGAGATTCAACATATATATCGTATTTTCGAATATAACATAATATCTGTATGTACTTACGTCATATTTTCTCTGTTTAAATAATTCCTCATAGGAAATGCATACCTGTAACAAAGCATACTATTATTATTACATTTATAACACGTGGTTTACTGAATTGAATTGACTATACATAAAGTTATGAACTTAATAAATAGCTAACTATAATTTTGCAGACTTTTATCAGCTTTTTTACAGAGCTTATTTACAAAGCTTTACATCACCTGCTTGCTAGACGTATGATGTCAGCACATTATACCGCTGTCCTATTGGAACTAGGTGCCATGTCAGCTCTCTTGTGTTCGTGCAAGCCAAAGTTACATTATTAAATTGATTTTGTTTAATATAGGTACAGATTTCCGTTATAAAAATACATTTTGACATAACACAGTTGCTTTGACATAAAGTGAAAGTTAAACTCAAGAGGTTCTGTACTCTGAGAAGTTGAACATAATATTTACGAGCATCTTTTAGGCCCTTTCATTACATAGATTTACAAAATAACCATTCGCATACGTAATACGAAATTGGAATCGGTCGTTGAAAGAGGTAGGACAGTATAAATAGATCCGTAGACAGTTGTCGCGAGAGCAGAGAGAGGAGTGTTGTGAGTCAGGCGTGGCGCCCGGTGACTCACGCAATGAGACGCTGTCTGTGAGCCAAGCCAACGCTGCTGCAGTGCTAGATCGCGAGCTAGCTAGCTTGACAAGTGGATATAGAAAACGTTTATTTCCAACTAGCGTTTGCCCGCGGCTCCGCTCGCGGTAGACTCGGTTTAATAGCAAATCCGATATAAGCGCAAATATCATAATAAACTATTGCTGTTCTTATATTATCTCTCTCTCTCTCTCTCTCTCTCTCTCTCTCTCTCTCTCTCTCTCTCTCTCTCTCTCTCTCTGTCGGAACTGTACTTCTGGCATGGAGTTCTCACACCTAGGTATGGATGGGGGAGAAGCTCCCCCATCATCCAGGTGGGAATTCCCCGCTCCCCCATCTCTTGCCTTCCTCCCTCCCCTCTGCCCTTTTCGCGCCTCTCCATCCGGAACTTCCATTCGACACTGAATTCCGTTAATTCCGTTCCTTTATTTGATACTGTTCAGCCCTATTGCTATTTATCGTGATGGTATTGTTAACTTATAGTGAGCCTCAAGAACTACCCTTTACATTGGTGTAAACCGCATCAAAATCAGTTCAGTGGTTCCGGAGTTTACCTCAAACATACATACAGACAGACGTTCCCTTTTATAAGAAGTTAGAGAGTAGAGATTTACAGAAGAGTCATTCCAAATATGAATTGTACGAACAAAAGCCATCCTACGTGTCTCTCCAAATTATTTTAAAATTCTAATGTCTTCGTCTTGTTGTAACCCTTACGAAGGGCAGTGTAGTAACCTGAAAATACATGGCGGTACAGGTCGGTTAACCAAAGCTGGCACGTACACAGTACTCACACCAATGCAATTGTACAAGTGCGAGTGAGACAGATCGGGTTTTCGTGATGGGTATGCCCCAATCTGACTCACTCGCACTTGCACAATTGCATTGGTGTGAGTACTGTGTACGCGCCAGCTTTGGTTAACCGACCAGCAACTTCCAAAGTGGCTCTCAGCGCCACAACAGCGCTGATTCCGCTGTCAGAATTTACCAGAATAGACCTGCAAGTGGCTCTCAGCGCCACAACAGCGCTGATTCCGCTGTCAGAATTTACAAGAATACACCTGCTGTAGCTGGCGTTCAGAACAGTCGCATAACTAATTTTACAAGGATCTTCATCAGCGTGAATGGCTGCGAAAACTTAGAAAAGAACAAAAGGGAAATTGTCCGTATGTTATATAAAATTTTTAGGGTTCCGTATCCGTCGTACGGGACCCTATTACTAAGCCTACGCCGTCTGTCTGTCTGTCTGTCTGTCTGTCCGTTTGTTCGAGGACTGTATCTCTTGAACCGTAATAGGTAGCCCGTTGAAATTTTCACAGAATATGTGTTATTATGGCCGATATAACAACAAATAATAAAAATAAGAAAAAGTTAAAAAATCATGGGGTCCCCATATATGAAACTAAAAAGTGTATGCGCGGCATCTACCGAAAAGAGTATGAAGCATTTTAACTAATCATGAATTTTAACTAATATGAAGCATTTCATAAAACACGCCATAGATGGCATGAGTGGCGCTGACCATGAAATGCGATGCGGAACCCTCGGTGCGCGAGTTCGACTCGCACTTGTTCACCCTTACACGTCCTTACTGAAGTTTTTTAGTGAAATCCATTTGGGTTCTGTCCCTTTGTATACCTACTTTCAAAGATATTTCCTAACATCCCAATATAAGACAATTGAACATTATGATTGAATTTCTTTTTATCACAGCGGGCGCACAATCGAATCGGCCACGTCCCTTACATTAATTAAATTGAATTGAATCGAATGCGGCCCAATTACCGTATCCATAAGTCGTAGGCGAGCATCGAGACAATGAGTTGCCGCACCAATCACAAGACGATAAATCAAAACGATTGGAAGGACGTGAGCACAATTCGAGATCGATTAACGGCGGTGTGGCCAAACATACATCGAAGTTCTAACTTCTGATTTATAGGCATATGTGTCATTAAATAAAATTATAGATGGCCACTTCCTCTTGACATGATGACCTCGTGTTAAGAAATGTGTTGGGCTATTTTCATGAGGAGAGGAAACTCCTACACAGGGGCACTCGTAACATGCATCCTTTCCTCTGTATAGTGTGGGAGATCCTTCAAACATAATGTGAAGGTGCACTAAGCCGGGCGACATGGTATTCGTGGCCCCCGTAAATATCCGAATGCCCGTAGGCGCCTTCGGACTACTCACCTCTGCGCGTTAGTCTGGAGCGCGCCTTATGTCGTGCTTCCCATAAAAAAAATTCAAAAACATTATGTAAACATGTGACCAATTGTAATTTATCCCCCCCCCCCCCCCCCCCCCCCCCCATCCCCCGCCCAACACCAGACCCACATTTCCAGATACGTACCGGATCCTGTGGGTCCGAGTAGTGCGTCCATACGAGTTAGTTTTATTTATTTCGTCGACATATTTAATAAGCCAGTCGACGTCTTTCATCGAACAATAATATTCCAACGATCCCCCAACAAAATATTATCTGAGACTCGGGGTCCCCAATATCGGCAATGTGAACTCGCAACCGTCGCAATGGGAGGCGGCCGGTTTTGGCTGAGTGATTATTAAGATTGACGCAAAGCCAAAGTCTTTAATTGTGTTCCCGTCTCGAGAAGATGCGATTGTTATGATGAAGAAGACTAACGGATCCTAAACCTTGGGTGGCAATGCACCAGTGTTTTAAGCTTGCTTTCGCAGTTTCATCGTTTCATCGCATCTTAGAATTGCTAATAAAGATTTTGAATTTGAATTTGCCAATTAGTAGAAATTTCAAATATGTGTATGAAATAATTAAAACCAGCTTACACTAACAAACACCTGTTTTTTTAGGATTTAGGACTTGGAGGAGGATTTATTTTTTAGGATAGGACTTTGCCAAACTGTACTGTTGTGTATATTTGGCGTAGAATACGTCTTACATTTCTGGTTATATGAAGTGGCTGTAGGGTAGCATACTCGATATTCGAGAATCGGAAATGACGAATGAAATAAAACGACATAATATGAAATTATTTCATATTAGGTATCGCTGAATATAATACGCAAGCGGGATGACATTTTTGTTTAACTTGACAGCTGGCGTGTCACGCCAGCTGTCAATTCTAGCTAGCGTCCCAAGTGTGTGCCAATGAGTTTTCGAATTTTCGAAGAATTTATGTATGAAATTCGATTTTGCATTAAGCCCGCCTTCAGCATCACATCGAAGTGTAACACCTACATATATGTATATGTATTAGTATATTGAAATACTGTAGTTTAGGTCATCGAAGTAATCTCTGTAGGTTAGGTACTACTGTTAATATGAATGTGTCCACAACTCACACAGTCACGCGACAACAAATCATACCAGATGCGCAAGCGTGAACAAACGCAATGAAGATTTACGACGACACACATGCACACTCACCACGCCCGATATTGTGTGCAGTTATTGTGTGAAGAATTGTGAAGTCGATCAGTCCGATGAAATTAGTCCGTTCGTTGAAAGCTTTGCTCGGTAATGTAAGCCCGCCCGGGTTGGTACCACCGCACTGAATGAAAGGTCGGTCGAAACGGCTATGTAAATAGTTTGTGTTTTCCGTCCAGTTCAGTGTAGCCGGCACGACTGAAGGGAAGCACTGACGTGGTACCAAGTTCACCCGGTGTTATGGGCTGACATCACGGACGTTGTAGGTGATGAAGCCAACCGTGTCAGTTTCCATAAAAATAAAAATAAAATAAAAAATAAAAATTTAATGTAATGTTCTGCGTAACAAAATATACGTGCATCAATCAATATATCAATATTAAACTTTTTTTTGTTTGTATTAATTTTGTGTATTTTTATTACTTTTTATAGTATAAGTATAAGATGTGTAAAATTAATATAAATTATTATAAAAATGTGAAATAAAGTAAATCTGTAAGGGATGGTCATGGAGTATGTTACTTTTTTTATGAGATATTGCGTTTGTGGACTGTATGTATGATACAAAAACTAAATTAACGATTTTTATAGGCTAAATAAAATTCAGTTCTGATTGCGCTAAGATATGGCTCTCATACAAACCGAATTGTTCGCGCGCCGAAATAAAGGTATGGTAGCGGGTTTACTACTTACTTTTAAATCCGAATTTCACGCGAGTGAGGCCGCGGGCAAAAGCTAGTAAATAATAAAATTGTTGACGTGTCGACGATTTGCGAAAAAAAATCAATTGGGGGATGAGGGATAAGTAATTGAATGCATTGAAATATCGCGGGTAGAACTAGTACAGTGTCGGGGGTCCTTCAAGAGAGGCGTGAATACGCACCTGTCAGGCCGGCATGGCATTCGCAACCCCGCATGCGACCGAATGTCCATGGGCGTCGCTAGACACCTCATGGGTAACTCGGTGCTATATGTCGCGCTTAATATAAAAAAAAAACTCCCCACGAAATTAAAGAAAACAAACAATTATTTTGCACAGGCTGCTCGATGCACGATACGAAGATGATGAATTTCTCGTCCAAAACCACGATAAATGAACCTCCTTTCTTTCTATCATTTTTTTTTTATGGAAACTGACACAGTTGGCTCCTTCACCTACAACATCCGTGATGTTAGCCCATAACACCGTGTGAACTACGTGTCATGTCGGTGCTACCCTTAATTTCATGTCGGCTGCACTGAACTGAACGGAAAACACGAACTAAGTATTTACATAGCCGTTTCGACCGACGTTTCGCTCAGTGCGGTGGTACCAACCCGGCCGGGATAAACCTAACCACCTAGTAAGGTAAGAAGGGAAGGGAGGAACCTACAGTTTAACGTGGAATCCGAACCACGATCAGCCTCCAACGGTCGAGCGGTCACCCATCCATATCCTGACCGCGCTCAGCGTTGCTTAACAACGCACCGACCGCACCACTGAGCTACCGAGGCGAGGCTGACGAATGTTTAAATGTGTGTGATATTTGCAAATAAACTACCCAACAAAATTTGAATACGTGCCGACTAAACGAAAAATATCTCAGCGAAAAAGAAAACAATATTTTATCATTTATCTATTCACAATCCTCGGCTTAAACAATAACTTACCCTCGGGGCGAGTGCGAAATCTCGTATGCATTTTATCATAAACAGGAAAAATACGAAAACCACCGCATTTTCTCTCCCATGCTCGCTCTCCGGTTGATATTTTCATATTAACTCTGGCTATATTGTGGCCGCGCGTATGGAACTCGTTCCGTGGAGTTATTCAGCCGGAAAAGCCGGGAAATCCAATTTCCATGACGACGGTCTGCTACCAATTTTATGAACGTCGATATCAAATTATGTAGACACGAGGACTTAGGTACACGGCGACTTAGAGTATTGGGCTCGGGATGACATGCACGGATTAAATAGATCAGCACAGAAAATGGCGATCGATCCAATCGGTTTGCAACACTTTTTCTTAGCTTATTTTTCTGATTGCTATTACTTCCCTTGAGTAAGTG
This sequence comes from Nematopogon swammerdamellus, assembly GCA_946902875.1. Classification (NCBI taxonomy): domain Eukaryota; kingdom Metazoa; phylum Arthropoda; class Insecta; order Lepidoptera; family Adelidae; genus Nematopogon; species Nematopogon swammerdamellus. The sequence continues at coordinate 6,656,937 of OX336336.1, read as the reverse complement.
CTTAATAACTGTTTAACTGAACGTAAAACAGAAACTTCAATGTGGTGGCATATATATCATTATTAACACGCTTTATCCAACTATAAATATATGTCCATGGGCGTCGTTAGACAACTTATGGGTGGCTCGGCGCCATATGTCGCGCTTTCAATAAAAAAATAAATAAAAGAAAAGCTTCGGGTTGCACTCCGGGAGTGCCGGCAGACGTGAAAACTTAAACATCAACGTTGTGCATTTTTGAATATTTTGGAATGGTTAGGGAATAATTTCGCACGAATTGTTTTATTTATCAGTATAAAAGTACTATCATTTATGTGGTAAAATACAATATTCATTTATTGCGCTATCGTAGGCAAACATGACAATTTATATTACATAAAAAATTTAACACTACAGAACTATTATAATTATTTTCATCAAAAAGTTTATTTCTCAGAAAAATCAACTTTCATCCATAATTTCAACGAATCTTACGCTTTTTCGATCAGGCTACGGATCTGACGCGAGTTAAACATTTTTTACCCATATAAAAAAGGTCCCAACCGCCGCTAAAGAAGTTTCGAATCTTACGCTTTTTCGATCAGGCTACGGATCTGACGCGAGTTCTGACGCGAGTTTAACATTTTTTACCCATCTAAAAAAAGTGCCAAGCGCCGCTAAAGAAGTTTTCACTTAAAAAAAACTATTTGCTGTGACTATAATGTCCAAATTGACTCTTTCTTTATTCATTAATCTTGTTTATATATGTGTACTTATGGCCTTTGAGGAAATAAATAAAGATAGTCGTGACTGTATGTATGTATTATATTTTGCGTTAAATATTGAGTGTATACGGGCACATTCCGTAAAATAAAATAAAAACATAAAAGATAACAAATAAAGAATATTTTAATAACACTTATCAAACGTGTATGACCAAGAAAACAGGGCAGACTGACTTGTGAAATTAAATTGAATTGAACGATCTAATATCTATGACTTGAGTAAGTTATAATAGTGTATAACCCAGCGAGTATGACCAGGTTCCATACGTCTATATCCGTTTTAAGAGCAGACTGTACATCAATATTCTCAGCGAAGTGGCAACCGCAGCGCGCACACACAATTTGCATAATCGCGTCTTGTCCTCGTCGCGTCGGGGGACTATGGAGCGTGCAGCGGCGCAGCTGTCCTTGCACCTGAAAGAGCGCTAGGCGACTGAATTATGCGCATGAAAAATGTTTGTAATGATAAATAGAAAATTCTTTATTGCTCCACAAATATTTCACAAGAATAACACAATGAATGAGATGAGAAATGAATAGTACATGAGATGCAAAGGCGGACTAATCCCTTGAAGAGATTTCTCACAGCCAACCTTTAGGTGTGTGAAATATGTAAAAAATTTAATGTAGGTAGTAGCAAAGATAAGATGTGATAATTTTTCATTTAAAAACAACGATTTATAAAAACTTGAAAAATATAATTATATATATTTATTAATATATATTATAAAGGCAGTGACTATTCATACGGGTACTGGTTAAATAATTTATAATTAATTGTCCGGTTAGCTGGACAAATAATAATTTATAAATATAATTATAAAAATGTTCAGTGTTCAGCTTAGTAGGTATAATTACTTCAGGTTTATTACACACATACATATCGTCACGCCTTTTTCCCAGTTGAGTAGGCAGATACAACGGATCTCCACGTGCCACGATCCTGAGTCACCTCTTCCACTTTCATAATGTTCTTCATACATGCTCATCATCAGTTTATTATGTAACTGAATGTGTTTATAGGCTCTGCAAGTCCGTGACTCCGTTCCTACTGAAATAGTACTCTGTGAGGCCGGTACTTAAACAGAATAGCCCCACTGCGTCTCTCCCCGTGCATGTCGTAAAAGGCGACTAAGGGATAAGGACGAGATGCCGTGACAGCAGCTACCTCTCACCTTGGCACAGTCCTTTCACCGAGTCGTGCAGCAGGTGGGCCTTAGTGCCTTACTTGCTGCTTGATAGTTATCTTGTCCGAATACTTTGCTAAACGTGGTGGTTGCAATTTTCCAAAGTTATTGAACTACATCACCGGTTACTCTGCTTACCCTCATTGTCGGGATACAGCGTGTGTGGTATGTATGTATGTATAGGCAAACATACCGATGAATGTACACAAAGCACATCTTACTTTGACAAGAGGTGGAGGTAAAATATTAATAATCAATTCATTTTATTCAAATATGGCACGTAACACACGTTTCTGCTATTATCAAGATTCACTATAACCATTGAAATGGATACACCTGCCCGCAATCAGCGCACGAGTCTCTATAAATTATACAGTAACTGTCCGTCTGTCCGTCCGTCTGTCTGTCCTTACTCTATAAGCGCCGGCCAGACGTCACGACGACACGACTGCTCCGACGAACGTCGCCGACTTGTCGTCACCGCTGAGACCACATCCGGAAGCTTATGCAACTACAGGAATCGGCTCAAAGTTCGACATTTTGAGATGTTATTGTTCAATGGAAGTAAACAAATTATTAGAATCATAGTAATAAAAAAAAACGAGCCAGCCGAGCATAAAAGTGTGTTCTATCGCTTATTTCATGGGGAGTGCTCGGAGGAGCTGTTTAACGCAATCCGGCCTTCCCCTTTCCACCTGCGCACCACACGCTCTGGGCAGGGATTGCATCCCTACACGCTAGGCTTACCGCGGATGCGTACCAATCGATTCTGCAGATCTTTCCTCTACAGAACCGGTAAACTCTGGAACGCTCTCCCTGCTCATATATTTCCCCCCAAGTACAGTCTCGGATCCTTCAAGAGGGGTGTGAATGGGCACCTGTCAGGCCGGCATGCCATTCGCAACCCCCGCATACGACCGAAGGTCCATGGGCGTCGTTAGACACCTTAGGCGTTAGGCTGGGCGCCATATGTCGCGCTTTCATTAAAAAAATTTTTTTTAAATTATCCTACCTGTCATTGTTTTAACCGTTCAATTTATAACCGACTACTGCGAAAAGATTGGCTTATGATTAGTCTATCAAGATAAGTTTATAAATACATTATGTTGTGTGTATATTTGTTATTTCCTAAGTCCGAAATTATTTAAAAGTAAAAATTTAATACATAAATCCAATGTTATTGATTCGTCTGAGCGCGTCGATATAACTTTTATTTAAAAATTCAAAATGGGCAACGCTGGACGCCATATACAGGGTGGTCCAAAAATCGTGGACCAAACGAAACAGGGAGGTAGAGGGGGTTATTTGCAGTAAAAAATCCCTCCATGACAGGGTCCTATCTTGAACTCCTTAAAAGTTTTGACTATTTTAGTCTTTTTTTAATAAAATTCCATAATTCGTAATAATAAGGCAATTAAAAAAAAAGTCAATAAAAAATGAAAAAATTAATGGTCATTAATTGGTTCTAGAGGATGTATCATCACTACAAAAATGTTTTTATAATAGTGAATATCATGATTTATGAATAATGGAATTTTATTCAATATTATTTAAGTGTTATGAAAAATTATTTCTATCTTTAGAACCTTACTGTGAAAAAAAAATGTACTACTAAAACATGACCCCGTATGAAAATAACTTGCCTATTTAATGGCGATTAAAATGAGGTATAACACACTGCTGTTTCTAGCAAAATTATTTTTTTATGTATTTTTTTTCATAGCAAAGACTAAATTAAGGTAAATCAGAGGATAGTAAAAAAAAACAATTATCGAATTATAATTTTTTTTTATTAGATAGAAATAACACATATCTACAAAAATTGTTCGAAATTCCTTCCTCTAGCGGCAATACATGCACGACATCGTCTAATAAAATTATTTCGCAATTTACGAAATGCGTTTCTGTTGAGTTTAACATTTTCTGTCGCTATCTCTATTTTATTTCTTAATTCTTGTTCTGTCCGGTTCTCTTTTTCGTACACCACCTCTTTCAAATATCCCCACAAAAAAAAATCAATGGGGTTTAGATCCGGAGATCTCGCTGGCCATTGGATTGTTCCACCTCGACCAATCCAACGATTTGGATACTGGGCGTTTAAATATTGTCGGACTGCCCGAGCGTAGTGTGGTGGCGCGCCATCTTGTTGCAGCCACATGTTATTAACCAAATCCTCTGGAATTTCAGCTTGGCGCAGTATTTCGTGCAAGTTATTTTGTAGAAATTCTAAATACAGAGCACCATTCAATCTTGGTGGCAATTCGAATGTTACAAGGTGTCCGCCAATGATCCCAGCCCACATGTTGACGCCAAACTGGTGTTGGAACTTGTCATTTCTAACTATGTGTGGATTAACGACAGCGTAATAGTGCAAGTTATGAATGTTAAAGATTCCAATTCTTCTAAAACTTGATTCGTCAGACCACAAAATTTTGTTGAAAAATTGTGGGTCAGCTCTATGACGTCGTAGCATTTCTCTGCAAAACTGCACTCTGTTTTCAAAGTCTGCTGGTAATAACGCTTGGATTCGTTGTACGTGGTACGCATGTAAATGATTTCTCTTTACGTAACGTTGAACTACCGACTTAGGAATACCCAAGTTTCGGGATATGCGACGCTGGCTCGTGGTGGGGTCCATTTCTAGTGCACGGAGTATTTGTTCTTCTTCTTGATCATCATGAATCGCTGGCCGACCACGACCATCTTCTGCATGATGTTGACCAGGTAAGTAACCTCCCGTGTAAGCAGCGTGAACGCGGACAAAAATCCTGTGGTCGGGAAAGCGGTCACGGTTCGGGTAACGTCGGCGATATTCTCTGGCAGCAGCCCGAGCATTTCCATCGCAAAAGCCATACAGGTAATGCATTTCTGCATACTCACGCTGGGTATACTCCACTCGTCTTACATCGGCCATATCCAGCCAAGTCCGGTAGCAAGCAACACAAAGTCCAAATGGGTAAGAAGCACAGGTCACACACAGGTAGGCAATAAATCACAGAGTCCGTAATAGCAAGCGTGGGTCACAAATTGGTAGATCACAACACAAGGTCCAAGTAATAGCGAAATTCGTCGGGTAGAGTAACAGAGATCACGTGTGGTGTAACAGGCAGATAGCGAGTAACTAAACCGGTTGGTAAGCGACATCCGCCGCCGCCGGCCGACTGTGGTGCACGCAAACAAAAGATGAAAAAACAAAAGCATTCCACGCAGCAAGCGAGTGAGTTATTGTTAATTTCGCATTCAGTTCCTTAGTGTGAAAAAGAGACAGATAATCTCTTTCTTTCTAAAATTCGATCGAAAAACGTTTTACGAAGAGCTGATGTGAAATAAAACATCACAGTAAAATTTTTTACTATACTCTGATTTACCTTAATTTAGTCTTTGCTATGAAATGTCAGCCTCGATAGCTCAGTGGTGCAGACAGTCAACTGTCGCTATTGAATGTTAAGCAACGCTGGGTGCGGTCAGTACTTGGATGGGTGACCGCTGACCGTTGGAGGCTGACCGAGGTTCGGATTCCTCGTAAAACTGTAGGTCCCTTCCCTCCTAATCTTACTTGGTGGTAGGGTTTAACCCGCCCGGGTTGGTACCACCGCACTGAATGAAACGTCGGTCTAAACGGCTATGAATATAGTTTGTGTTTTCCGACCAGTTCAGTGTAGCCGGCACGATCAAAGGGGGAAGCACTGACATGGCACCTAGTTCACCCGGTGTTATGGGCTGACATCACGGACGTTGTAGGTGATGTAGCCAACCGTGTCAGTTTCCATAAAAAAAAAAAAAAAAAAAAAAAAAAAAAATACATAAAAAAATTATTTTGCTACAAACAGCAGTGTGTTATACCTTATTTTAATCGCCATTAAATAGGCAAGTTATTTTCATACGGGGTCATGTTTTAGTAGTACATTTTTTTTTCACAGTAAGGTTCTAAAGATAGAAATAATTTTTCATAACACTTAAATAATATTCAATAAAATTCCATTATTCATAAATCATGATATTCACTATTATAAAAACATTTTTGTAGTGATGATACATCCTCTAGAACCAATTAATGACCATTAATTTTTTCATTTTTTATTGACTTTTTTTTTAATTGCCTTATTATTACGAATTATGGAATTTTATTAAAAAAAGACTAAAATAGTCAAAACTTTTAAGGAGTTCAAGATAGGACCCTGTCATGGAGGGATTTTTTACTGCAAATAACCCCCTCTACCTCCCTGTTTCGTTTGGTCCACGATTTTTGGACCACCCTGTATAAAACTTATACATATCATATGTTTATAACTTAGAATTACTGCGTGGGGCCGATACAAAATAGGAATAGCCCCACTGCACTTCTCCCCGTGCATGTCGTACAAGTCGACTAAGGGATAAGGACAAGATGCCGCGCATAAGCACGACAGGCTAGCCACCTCTCACCTTGGCGCGGTCTTTCCACCGAATCATGCAGCAGGTGGGCCTTCGCGCCTTATACTATTACTTACTGCCTGATATCTGTCGGATCTTGGATGGGATCTTGTCCGAATAATTTGCTAAACGTTTTGGTCGGTGTTGTGCTGTAATAATTAACCTGAGTAGTTGCATCACAATACCGATTACTCTGCTTACCCCGATTGTCGGGATACGGCGTGCGGTGTGTATTGTATATATTTACTGGTTTAATTGTACCCTTTAATAGATTATTTGGACAATAAATTAATTCGCAGTCCCGACGCACACCTATTATTACGTACGTGCTCACCGAACGTGAAACTGCAAAACAAAAGAAGTACGATTTTTGAATCGCAATTAAGACTTACTATGTTGTCTTGATGGATATTGGGGATAATTTTCCTGCTGCTAAATAAATAAAATTACTCAGTGGTCATCCGATACCCGTAGCCCGTAGTACCATAGTTTTGATAAGAGTGTAACATATAATAAAAACAATTTAAAAAATTTACTAAAAAGGCGACTAAGGGATATGACTTCCTTCTAATATTACTAGGTGGTAGGGTTTAACCCGCCCGGGTTGGTACCACCGCACTGAATGAAAGGTCGGTCGAAACGGCTATGTAAATAGTTTGTGTTTTCCCTCCAGTTCCCCTCAGGCCGGCACGACCGAAAGGAAGCACTGACGTGGCAGCAAGTTCACCCGGTTATGGGCTGACATCACGGATGTTGTAGGTGATGTAGCCAACCGTGTCAGATTCCATAAAAAAATATATATAACTGCTATTGACACTCAGTATAATCTACAGAGGAACACTTTTCTCCTAACACGAGTTCATGCAATTATCATAATATTTGGAAGAGCGCCATCTACCGAATGGTCATTTAACAAAAATTTTAACTACAAAAGTATGAACGGTTACCGATAGATGGCGTAAGAGATACGTAGTACTCAATATATCAATACAAGCAAAATAAGCTGCGCCGAACGCGATATACGTGCGAAACCGCGTGATTGCTACGCACAAGAAGGAACATATGTTTTATATATACCTAAGTACTGCAATGTTATATCACTTCACGAATTTTGAATTACGTATACGGAATGGGCCGATCTCTAACTACATCTAAGTTTACCGAGCTCGTATGTAAACCGGCGCGGTAGGTCCATTTCGGTACCATCGCGCATGTAATCGAGAGAGATATGATCGTTTTAATCTCCGCTTTTGGAGTCGTAGGCGCCATTGTACCAAAGACAATAGGCCAGGAGATAACGGTGCCCGTTCGATGTACGTACAACATGCAAAGAAAGTATAAATTTATGGTCTTGGGGAAGAAATTTGTTCCATCTCGAACTCAATAAATTTTGCCAACAGACATTTTTTGCTTCCTGACATGGTTGGCTTCGCAAATTGTGTGTAATGTATATCAACTTAATATAGCACGTTTCTGCAGTAACTATTATAGCCGGTTGAAATTTTCACAGAATGTGTTGATAACAAATGTAAAAAGTGAAAAATCAAATGGGGTGCCCATACAAGAAGCGTGTTTTTTTTCAACTTTTTTTTTGTGGTGCGGAAACCTCGGTGTGCGAGTCCGATTCGCACGTGGCCAGTTTTTTTTTACAATAGAGTAAAAATATTGAGTGCTTCGTATTCCTCACGCCATCTTGTTTGTTTTTGACCTTGGTTGGAAAGGGGAGCCCCTGAAAATCAGCTTCGCTATCTCGGATAGTGAGTTAGCTGAGTGAGCTCCCTTTTCGTCACATGTTATATGTTTATTTGTATTTGTACCTAATTATTTGAGTTGTTGTATGACGAAAAAATAAATCATTTCATTTCATTTCATTTCATCTATCGGTGACGATTTTCATATATTTTGGTTCATAGTTGCTAGTAACCGTAGTTAAAATGTTACTTAAATGATCAGTCGGTAGATGGCGCTCTTCCACGAATAATTGTATGGACCCCCCCCCCCCCTCCCCCTCTTAATTGTTTACTTTTTGCTTTTTTTTTATTATTTGTTAGCATATCCGGCAATATTAAGACCAAAATTTCAACCGGCTACCTAATAATTATGATTCAAAAGGTACAGCCCTCGGACGAACGGACACAGACAGACAGACAGCAGCGTAGGCTTAGTAATAGACTTCCGTCTGAATACGGAACCCTAAAAATTATGCATGCGGACTTGCATCGAACCAAAGTTTACATAAATTATAGCAACGTACTTGTTAGGTGCACTGTACGTACGCGGCAGACCAGATTTAAGCGCTCAGTTGGCTAAGCGTCTAAAGCTTCTATACTTAGACTTGGTAATGCTGTTAGTGAATTGGTTCCGTTGTCCCTAGTGCCTTACATGTTGTAACGCATCGTTGAAATGAATAATTGAAAAGCATTCCTTATACTGTTATTGCACAAAATCATATGAGCAATTGTTATCTTCAGAGTATCCTGTATAAAATATTATGAATTAAATACTTTTTATACCAATATTTGGTTTCTAATTATCTTTAAATATATTAATAACATTAGTAATTAAATTTTTTTAAATAATATTTCGACCTATTGTCGTCGTCAGAAAAAATTGTTATATATACGAGTATGTAAGTTTAATATGTCAAAATACATACATATCACACGCTGTATCCCTTCAATCAGTGTGTAAGCAGAGTAATCTGTGTTGTGCTGCAACAAGGACTCCGGTAAATTACAGCACAACACCACGTTTCGCAAAGTATTCGGATAACTATCAATCAGCAAGTAAGGCACGAAGATCCACCTGCTGCATGACTCGATGGAAGGACCTTGCCAAGGTTAGAGGTGGCTATCATGTCGCCCTTTATCAAGGCATCTTGTCCTTATCCCTTAGTCGCCTTTTACGACATTTTTTACCTTTTATTACCATACCTTTTTATTATTGAGCCAATAAGCGCTTCACACTCTAAAACCAGCCTAATTCTTATTCAACGTTCAAGTAGCTGCAGCAAATTGAATAAAACCTGGGCACAATGCCACTTTAATTGGCGCTGTCAGTGGCACTCACCGGGAGCGGCTGACACCCCCTCTGGAGTACTTCCCCCGAACTGTTTTCTTTGTATAATTAACTAACTAATAAGAGGAGGAAGCGCCGCGCCGAGGTTGCAAATGAACTTGTCAATATCGACGCGAGAGTGAGCCTGAGGGAATTTGCGCCGGTTTGATAGTGGCAGAGATGTAAGATTCGTTCCTTTCCCGGTTATCGTAAGCGCCTTTACGATAATATACTCCCGTGCGGGTTTTTAGGTGTCCGTATCCCGTATGGAAGCCTATTACTAAGCCTACGCCGTCTGTCTGTCTGTCTGTCCGTCCGTCCGTCTGTCCGACCGTCTCTTGAACCGTAGTAGGTATCTCGTTGAAATTTTCACAGAATATGTATTATTATGGCGGATATAACAACAATTATAAAAAATAGATAAAGTTAAAAATTAAGGGGGGTTCCCATACAAGAAACGTGTTTTTTTTTTCAATTTTATTTTTGTGGTGCGGAAACCTTGGTTCGCTAGTCCGCCTCGCACTTGGCCGGTTTTTTTCTCGCTTGGCGTAGCCGTCGACTTTTCATTCGTGGACGTTTTTGTTTATATGATTTTGTTGTTTTAACAATAATAGCGCTAAAATTAAAGTGGGATATATGAGGCAATGTTTATGTCATTTATTCGGAAACACGAATCGCACATTAAATAATAAATCACAGTATTAAAATAATAAATTATATGTTTTTATTAAATTACATTATTATTTACACATTTTTATAAAATTACTCTCTCCTTGCCCACATCTTTCCCGTCTCGTGTCTTTCAAAGGGCGCGTGATTGCGACCCCGCATGCAACCGAATGTCCATGGGCGTCATTAAACAACTTATGGGTGACTAGGCGCCACATGTCGCGGTTTCTACAAAAACAAATAACTTTATTCTTATTGAAAATATAAACATTAAAAACATACACATTATTATTATGCTTTTATAACTAGTTAACAATTTTAGATCTTAGGAATTAATAACTTAAAGCGAAATTTCTACGGGCGACCGGCGACCGTGTAACGTATATGTCAATACCTATATGAATGAATATCCTTTATATTATAAAGTGGTTCTCGAGTTATAACTCGAGAACCATTCAATCGATTTACATACTGTTTTCCCTGTTACATTCTGTCACTTATCAAGATGGTTTTAGGCTATAAGTCATGACGCTACGTCATCGGCGGCCTGAACTGTGAGCAAAAAGTCACGCGAAGCGAAGCCGCGGGCAAAAACAAGTCTATATAAGGTGCTTCGTTATTTATGTAAAAAATTTCGGGAGGGTTATATACGCACTCAAATAAACACTACGTAAGAAAAAAACTTATGTTTATAGGAGCATTTTTCTCCTAACAAAAAAATGTAATCAAAAAAGTAGCTGTAAAAACCAATCATAGTGACCTTGTGACTTACTTACAGCAAACAGCTGTTCTGCGTTTGAACATATTACGGTCATTTACCCTGTACAATGCAAGCTACCTACTGTTACACACAGGTTAATGTTTAGGTAGCAAACATGTTTTGTTAAATTTCTCGAAAAGTAATGCTAAAAACATTTTTTTTTGGCGTAACGTGTTTATTTGATTGTCTATGTAACCCTCCCGAAATTTTTGACATAAATAACGAAGCACCTTATATATATTAAATTTTACAGCGCACTTTACTTTTTTTATGGATACTGACACGCTTGGCTACATCACCTACAACATCTGTCATGTCAGCCCATAACACCAGGTGAACTTGGTACCACGTCAGTGCTTCCCTTCATTTCACGTCGGCTACATTGAACTGGACGGAAAACCCGAACTATTTACATAGCTGTTTCGACCGACCTTTCATTCAGTGCGGTAGTATCAACCCGGGCGGGTTAAACTCTACCACCTAGTAATATAAGAAGGGAGTCATATTCCTTAGTCGCCTTTTACGAAATACACGGGGAGAGATGCAGTGGGGCTATTCTTTTAAAGTACCGGCTCCACACGGTACAACACTCGGTACGGTTTACTATGAAAATGCAGATGATACGTTGAATAAACCAAGTCCGCCACTAGATGTCGCAGCGAGTTCCGTCGGACGGAGGGTGCATCGCTGATTCGTTCGCTCGACTGGCAAAAACAGCACGAGACATCCCCAGACAGACAGATAACGTGTGGAGGGTGGTGGGTGGCACGCGCTCTAGGTAGATATTCAAATTAGATAAGGTACTTCTGCATCTTAGAGGTGGGGAATTTAGAATTGATTTATTTCTGTCTGTTTTGTTTTCAGAGCCTGAGTTTTGTATTCGAATTTAAAATATGGCCAGGATACGACTAGGTATTTTCCGTAAATCGTTTTTTTGGATACCGTGTCGGGTCGGTACTTAAAAAGAATAGCCCCACTGCATCTCTCCCCATGCATGTCGTAAAATGCTCCTAAGGGTTAAGGACAAAATGCCGTGCTAAAGGGCGACAGGATCGCCACCTCTCACCTTGGCACGGTACTTCCACCGAGTCATGCAGCAGGTGGGTCTTCGTGCCTTACTTGCTGCTTGATAGTTTTCTTGTCCGAATACTTTGCTAAACGTGGTGGTCTGTGTTGTGCTGTAATTTACCAGAGTTCTTGCAGCACAACACCGATTACTCTGCTTACTCTGATTGTCGGGATATAGCGTGTGGTGTGTATGTGTATGTATGTCTAAGGTACTTCTGCATCTTAGAGGTGGGGAATTTAGAATTGATTTATTTCTGTCTTGTTTTGTTTACAAAACCCAGAGTTTTGTATTCGAATATAAAATATGACCAGAATACTAGGTCTTTTCCGTGAATTGTTTTTGAGATTTCGTTTACCGCTCAGCTTCTAGGAGAAATAACATTATGTGATATAGCCTGTAACGGTTTTGAGATATGACACGTCAAATGAAACGAGAAATGAGAACTGCACGTAAATTATATGGGTTTTTAAATTACCGTGGTTGTTAGACATTATTTTTAAAACAAAACAGTTTTACTCACGGTTCTTCACGAGCTATGTGGCTCGACGTTTCAGGCCAAGCGTATGGCCCATCCTCATGAGCACTCCGCCTCTGCCAACCGTCGCACTGGGCAGAGTGCTCATGAGGATGGGCCATACGCTTGGCCCGAAACGTCGAACCACTTAGCTCGTGAAGAACCGTGAGTAAAGCTGTTTTGTTTTAAAAATAATTCACGTAAATTGGTTGTTGATTAATATACCTAAAAAATTTACAATAGTTTTGGATAAAATAACCTCTACCTTCGTTCATTATGAGGGACCGCCTATTTTCTATTTCATTGCCACAAACGACCTGCGTTCTCCATTATAAGCTAAACAGCTCTACAGTTCACAGAGCACAGTGAGGGGTGTCCTCTCATACATATGCAACGTAATAAGGGTCGCCCAAAGAGCCTACAATGGGCTAATGATGTTCGAACCTGGATGTACATATCTAGAAGAGAGACCAATTTGTCGAGGAGGTGAAAAAACTGGACTATGAAATTAAAAATTTAAAAAACCCCCGACCCTGAAAAAGTAAAAAAAATATTTCCGTTCACTTTCTTAAAGGAATCGGTGGACCGCTAAGTAAATTCCCACGCAGCTCTGAGTTTTTATATTTTATTATTTACTTAGCGGTCCCCCGACTCCTTTAAGTAAGTCAACGGAAATATTTTTTTTACTTTTTAAGGGTCAGGGATTTTTTAAATTTGTAATTTAACTTTTATTTCAAGGTTTTTTATAAAAACATGCAAATCGGTCGACTTTTAAGATAATTAATTTTTTAATTACTTAATTACTTGATTATTTGATTACAAACATAGCTAAGAACCACCCCGATTAAACAAGCTTCCTAATAAAAAAAACGCATCCAAATCGGTCTACCTGTTTGGGAGCTACGATGCCACAGACAGACACAAACATACACACACCCTCACACACACACGTCAAACTTATAACACCCCTCCGTTTTTTGCGTCGGGTGTTAAAAGTTCATTTGTTTTGTATGCAATCCGGTATAGGTGGCTGAGTCAGAGGGAGTCAGAACTCAAAGCGCATGCTCCTACCAGCCATTAACACGTCCGAGAAGTTGCCATCCCGGAGACTTCCCTTTGAACTGCTGGCCTAGACAAAAAGAGAACACAGCCGAGGCTGCTATGCGGCTATTTTTCGTCTAGACCCAGCCGGCTGCAATTCGAGCCTACCACCTAAGAGCAGAAAGGGGAAAATTGGAGTTCCCTTATCGACAATAATTTTCTCCGATTCCGAACGGTGACGTAGGTGTAGGTATGCACGTAAATATTTCCATTCATAAAAACTCATTGCTGTGTCGGTCGGATTCGAACCGAGCTTGAAAACAAGAGTCCAAAGCTAAGACCAAGACCAAGACCGCGCCGACCGCATGCCGCCGCACTCGAGGTCAGCTCGAGCCTCAGTCACGGCCAATTTCACCCCCAAGGAGGTACCTCCGGCTTGTAGATGGACTAAAGTGTGTGGGAAAAGGCCATTTAAGCGAGATTTGGGTCATTTTCGATTTTACCGACGAAGAAGAACTCACTACAAATGCCCCGCGAAGTTTCGGTAAGAAACTACCAGGGTATTATTATTTTTTATATAAATACTTTTACAAGTATTTTAGTGACTATCAAAATAATAACATCGCTTACAGTTTATCGAAAATACAGCTTGAAAGCAAGATTAACCATATTACTGAGAGTTCTGACTACAAAGACTTATTAATTAAGTGGATCAGGTGTTGAGAGCGAGAGGTGCAATGTATGACGATGCCGTCTCTGTGTACATATTCCCATGTATTCGAGTCTTTGTTCGACCCTAGAGAATGTTAAATGCATGAAGTGTACACAATGATATGAGTGAAGGGACCTGATGGGCTTTTAATTAATTCACAGCGGCTACTGTGAAATTGTGTTTGGGAATTTTTGGGAGGAAAGCGTCCATTTTGTGTTGTTAGCATAATGTAAGAAATATTGGAAAACATTTTTATGGGTTTAATATAAAATCAAATGTGGTAATACCCCTTCAGTCAGTCAGCATATATGCAGCCACTGCTGGAAATACGCCTCCCCAATTTTCCTCTAGTACTCCCGGAGTGGCAGTGCTCAAGTGGCAGTGCGCTGGGCACAACAGCCGAAGAGACGACGACCGTTGGAGTAACCGTGTCCTACACTGGCGGCCGTGGACAGGAAATCGGAATGTGGAAAGACGAAATTAAAAGTAAATAATAAATTTAAATCAAAATTTTAATACATGCATAAATTGAAGTCGATTAACCCTCCTGTGCCATAATTTTGCAAGAAGTTACGTAGTTGAAATTAGGAATAAGCATAAAATAGAATAAAATTGTCATTTATTCAAATGTACATACATTATCATACATTATCATTATCACACATTAACACATAGAAATACAGTTGTACAATAGAAAGGGCGTAGGTGCAGCATTCGCCCACTTGAAAGTATCACAAGGGCCGCTGATTTTAAGCCAAGCTACAGTTAACTCCTTTACACAATTTTTTTTTATTTTAGTTAGATCAAAAGCGTAGCCACAGTTCAAAACTAACCAATATGTCAGCCCTCACTCAAGAAGCGTTTTACTCGATTTAAAAGTTTCCAACCTTCAGATAACAAAATGGATCCGTCCAATAATGGAACGACCCAATAGCTCCCGCCTCAAAGATCAAAGTTAGCTCCGAGGCAATTGTTCCGCTAACCCGCAATGAGATTGCCATTTTGTTTCAGCCGATTTCCCCCTCCCTCAACCCCTGCCCAGCATGCCTGCGAGGCACTCGGCTAGACAACGTCTCTGATATTATTAGCCACAATTGCAGCCAACCTGGCTACGCGTGAGGGGATGACGGCGGCGATTCGGTTTCTAAAAATCGGTTCAGTAGGTCCGGAGATATCTGCATGTGACCGACAGTTAGACAGACAGACATACAGACACCAGAGCGATCCCATAAGGGTCCCTTTTTTCGCATTTGGTGACGGGGCCCTAAAAATCGGTCAAGTGCGAGTTTTACTAGCGCACGGAGGATTTCGTAGATCCGCTAATACCATACCTGTTAAAAAACCTTATTCGTCTATATTTTGTCTGTCTATAATGCAAAATATATGTAAATACCTGTGGCGCCATCTATTACTCAGTAGCGTGAATATGTATATTGTATGGGGACCCCAAATTTTTTACTTTTTGTTTGTTTTATTATTTGTTGGTACATCCGCCATAACAACAAATTTTCTATGAAAATTTCAACCGGTACCTAAATATTACGGTTCAAACGATACAGCCTTAGGACGGACGGACGGACAGACGAAGTAGGCTTAGTAATAGGCTTCCTTATGTATACGGAACCCTAAATAGGTAGCCGGGAGTGGATGGATGATGAGAGCAGAATACCTCGTCTCGTGGGGTGCCTTTGGAGAGGCATATGTGGAACAGTTTACAAATGTGGGCTAATAATGTGTAGATAAAGTGAGAATATTTCCACGGCTGATGTTAAAAGTACATACTTTGATAAATAACGCAGTTAGTTAATAAATTACAAAACAAGTATCATGATGACCGCGATCTATCATATCGTATAACAGTTTTTTTTCACATTTGCAGAAGACAGACTTATTACAGAATCCAATTTCTTTCAGTCAACCTTGTGTACACGACATTACCACTTCCCATGGAGAATTTATTTACAAGTACTAACTCTTACTTATATATTTGTACTTCTTCTATACCTTGTGTGAAATGAAATGAAATGAAATTAAATTAAATGAAATGAAAATATACTTTATTGCACAAAAAGTGACAAAAGGCGGACTTAAAGCCTAAGGGCATTATCTGCCAGTCATACCTGGGATTGTGAGTAGGGTAGATGGGTAGTGCGGAAAATTAAATGAGATAATTTTTTTTAAGAGTACAAAACTAAACAATAAAACATAGATAATAGTAATAACATACAACTAAATACATTCGTGATTTACATACATACAAGTTCAAAAGTACATACATATACGCAATATAAATAAATACATACATACATACCTAATGCAGTTTCTAAATAAGCGATAACACACATGGAAACATTAATGGTTTGAAAACATATGTTCCCTCAAACGGGATTTGAAAATATTGTGGCCCGCTACTAACATAAGACCACTGCATCTCTTCCCGTGCACATCGTAAAAGGTGACTAAGTGATAGGGACAAGATGCCGTGTCAAACGGCGACGGGTAGCCACGGCACGGTCCATGCAAAGCCATGAAGTAGATAACTGCCTTTCGTGCTTTAATTGATGCTAGATATGTATAATGCTTTTGGGCGTCGTCGTCGGCTCAACAATCCATGCTGACGGCGCCAAGTGTCTCGCGTATCAATTAAAAAAAAAGATAAGTTATCTTGTCCCAATATGTTGCTAAAAGTGGTGATCAGCGTTGTGCTGTTCATAGGCTTCGGGGTCCAAACCCCCAAAAAGAAAACAAAATGTTTGCACACTAGGAATGCAATGGTTCGATCAACTAGAAAATGTTCTAAGCTCGTATCAGTATTGGAATTTCCTTTGATAAAATCTGAATAATACTCGAAAATACAAATAAATCTTCGGAATACAGCGTTATTGTATGATTTTATGTATGTGTGTATGTATTTATTCTTTCGGTCTTAACAAAACATTTCTAAACTGAATCTGGTCGCAGTCGCGAGAAGGAAATTAGACTTGAGAGAGATCAGACGTCACGTGGTATCGTGAGGGGGAAGGAGGAGCGAGAGGGGAAGGAAGGGGAGGCACCGGACTGATTTCGTGTTTTGATAAACTTCAGGAACGTTCGCGCCACGACGAAAATTATCGCTCAGCTAAGGGGAAAGTTAGCGGAACAAAATAAAGTAATAATTTGGTTGTGGTAACTTCCGTGGTAATTTTGCTATTTATGGCTGGAATTGTAATAAAAGACATTTGACGGCACTATGGAAGCTGATAATTAAGTGTCAAAGTCAGTGATCGTTCGTGCGTACTACGTGCGTACACTGCTGGACATACACTTCCCAAATGTTTCTTCATTCCTCTCAGCCTTCAGCGGTAAAGAACCACAACTTTCTGTCGACGCGCTTGATGTTGTCGTCTCACCAGGCGGGTGGTCTTCCCACACTCCTTTTACCTGTCTACAGCCGTCAGTGTAAGACGCGGTTACTCCGACAGTTGTCGTCTCTTAGGCTGACGTGCCCAGCCCACTGCCAATTGAGCTTGTAGCCACCCGGTGTCCAATATCAACTACTTTGGTGCGTCAACAGATTGCCTCGTTACGCACCATATCACGCAGCGATATTCCCAGCATGGCTCGCTCCATTGCTCGCTGGGCAACTTTCAACCTTCGGAAAACAGCGACCGTCGTCAGAGTCCATGTTTCACACCCGTAGGTCATTCATAACCGGGAGGACGCACTGGTCATATTATACACTACATAAATACGATGTGCCATGTAATATTAATTATCGTTCCTAGTACATAAACAATAGTTCTGGTGATGTGTTTATTAATAAAACATATACATATCGAGGGCTTACTTCAAGAATGCACTATGTAAAAAAAAATCGATTTTGACTTAATTATACAGTTTTGTTCATTATTTTTTGCGCTACATTCTTCAAAAACACACTAAGCTGTACACTGACGAGATCCAAAGATAGCTATAGCATTAAGTCATAATATAACTACTTTGTACAAGCAAAAAGCACTAAATGACATGATTCGAATAGAATGGCACTAAGTTCTGATTATTGTTGTAATTATAGTCAACGTAAATACACTAAGTACAATTTAGTGCCTTACTGTAAATGTTTTTTAGGTCAATCGCAAAATGTAATTCTTCTGAAATGCATTAAGTCTACTTAGTGTTATTTCACAAATACAAATTCGATAATTCGTGGTAGAATACTATTCTACAAGAAAGCATTAAGTGACTTAATGCATTTCATGTTGCGGTTTTGGCTTACTCAGACTTAATGAAATCATTTTCAAAAAGACGTTATGTCACTTAGTGCATTTACGAAGACGCGATTTTTAGAAACGTCGTCAAAACTTAGTGCGAAAAGCACTAAGTCGGACTTAATGTATTCTTGGCCATATTACTTGAAGTGGTGGTTGTTAACAACTACACTGGCCGATGCATTAAGTCGACATAAATTAGAATTGTGTGCTTGCAATACTGAACCGTGGATGGCACCTCAAGCATTCGCTGAGTGAATTTGTTAGTGAGCTGTTGTAATTTGAGGTTATCTAGTTAAAAAAGAATTTTTTTTGGCAAGATGAAGCGTTTTCTCTCTGGTAATCGTAATAGATAGATGATACAACTAGTTTAGTAGCAGCCACCATTTTAATTCACTGAAAAATTATAATCCCGTAAAACTGTCTTTTTAATCAACGATGCAATTAGAGAAGCTTTAGAGATTCGCCTGCATAGATATTACCTCCAAGGATATTACGGATTGTATGCGGTACACCCATGGCCACCATTGAAGCCATACTCTGTCTGTCAACGCTGGACCTATGTGTCAAACAGGAGGCAGCGGCGTCCGCATTCAGACTCAAGGCACTATGATTATGAAAAGGGGACGAACCGGTAAAGCACACAAGTGTCCTGCACACGGTGTGCAGTGAACTACCCTTATTAATGACCAACCCCCGGCCCATCTAGTGAGACAGAACTAAGAATTTTCACAGACGGGTCAAGGACAAGCAGCTGGACCGGTGCGGGCATTTTCTCACGTGAGCTGAACATTAATAGATCAGGACGACTTGGTGCACACTCAACAGTTTTCCAAATGGAAGTAATCGGGGTGCTACAAGTGCAACCGCTGGGACTGAGATGGGCGTATGTCATGTACACTGCACTACAACGAAGAGGCTCTAGAACTATAACCATAGGAGCGGAACCCGTGATAATGTCGTCAGCAAGCATACAGAAAACTTGGTTGAACTTGGACTTGGTTGCACGCGTCGACATCACGGAAACACAGGGACAGATGGAAGGGCCTCTCAGAGTGCAGACAGTCGAGAGCTGCTCTTCCTAAACCAGACCGAAGGCTGGCTCTGAAGCTTATCAATCTGGCCCGGGCTAAGCTAAATAAATATCTACACACCGTGGTTATTACGAATAGCCCACTGTGCAGGGAATGTTTTGCGACGAATGAAATGACCGAGCATGTTTTGTTGGAGTGCAGTTTGCTTGACAACCAACGAAGGGACATACTCCGTTCTCCATCTTCCGTTGCAGAGGTCTGCAAACGCCCCAGTCGACTTGTGGCTTTCTTCCATGAAAGCCTTTCTTCCATGACATAGGCTGGCTGGGGTAGCTGGAGATCGCAGGGTTTTGCACGAAGGTCCTCAACCAAGCGGGACTAGTTTGCAGGCCTAGAGCCAACCCCAAACCAAAGCACCAACCACAACTGTCTTTTTCATTAAATTACTATAAGACTTAACGCAGTATTTTTATTTTACTGCAAAATTAACCGTCAAACAAAATACACTAAGTCAGTACCTTCTCCTACACTTTTGAATATAAAGTGCTATTGTGTGAACATATATTTTTTTCATTAAAAACATTTTTAACCTCGATAGATAATAAATCTCGGTACATAATACTGATATTGTAAATATAAGTAGAATTTTTTATAAATTTTTCGTAAACTTTAAATCTTGATTATCTCAAAACTACTTTTTCTGACTTAATGCATTCTTGAAGTAAGCCCTCGATATATTACTGAGTGTCAAATTCTAAATCACAACACATTCTTGAAAGTTTGTAACTCTGTCGGACTCCGCGCTTAATGATTTTAAATATTTATTTTCACATTTTAAACAAAACAAGGTTCCTCCAGCCTACATTTACGTAGTCAATAAGCAAGGCTTCAGAGCCACCCTCAAAGCCTACAAAGTCTACAATTATACCCCACACATCTAAAGCCTAGAGCCCAGTCTTACCCCCTAGTGGTTCCTGCAAACACGAGGCGGATCCTTACCTGGGGGCGCGTTTAGATTGAAATTTTCATTTTGTTCAGCAAAACAACCCCTCCACGCCTCCCCCGCTTCCCCCTCGGCGGCACAACCTTCAGGCGACGACGACGTCGGCTTGGATCGTTTGAGTCGAATTTACATTCGAGATGCCGCGGAAACGCTGGAGAATGTCGTAGATAGTTTGTGGTGAATCATTGTTCTAGGTCTAGGTCGCTCAATTGAGATGCTGGTGATTTAGGCAAAAATGTATTGTTCTAGATTTCTTGAATTAAACCATACTCGTATACTGACGCTGTTGGCTACATCACCTACAATACGCACGAGGGGAGGGGGAGCGAGGGAGGAACATAGAGAGAGAATATAAGAGAAGCGATCGTATATTACCATATTTGCGTCATATTTGAGATTAAATCGGATTTGCTATTAAACCGAGTCTACCGCGAGCGAAGCCGCGGGCAAAAACTATTTTTGTTTTTATTGAACTATACACGGTTGGCTACATCACCTAAAACATCCGTGATGTCAGCCCATAACACCGGGTGAACTAGGTGCCATGACAGTGCTTCCCTTAATTTTTTTTTCAAGTATTTTACTAATAGTGGAAGGTGTTGGAAAACGAATATAGATTTATAAACTCTAAATTCAACTTTAAAACTTTTTTTTTTATTGCTATCGAACTGGGTGGCTCTGTCCGAGGTCGCAACCTCAGCCGCAGCCAATTTCACCCCCGAGGAGGTGCCAGTCCGGTTTGGAGGTGGACTAATGTTGCTGGGGAAAGGCTATTCACCCGCGATTTGAAGATCCGTGGATTGTAGGAGTGGGGGAAGATATTCCCTGGGAGCCCGTTCCACACCTTTGCAGTGCGGCACAAGAACGATTTAGAGAATGGTGCAGTTCGAAGAACTCTTCTGTCGACTACAAACGGGTGTTCCGCGAGAGTATGGCGGGTTTGGCGAAGGCGAACAGGAGGAGGAGGGATAAGGGAAGCAAGTTCGTCAGAGCAGCGGCCATAGTAGTACCGATAAAACAGGCTCAATGACCCAACGATACGTCTGTGCTTTAGAGGTTGAAGGTCCTTTGTGAGTACGGAGTCACCAATGAGGCGAATGGCTCGTCGCTGAATAGAATCCAAGGCTGAAAGAAGGTACTCAGGGGAACCCTCCCAAAGATGACTGCAATATTCCATCACCGGTCTTACTTGTGCTTTGTAGAGCGTAAGCAGTTGGACCGGCGTGAAAAATCGCCGACATCGGTAAAGGACCCCTAATTTTCGAGATGCTAGTTTCGCCTTGGACTCTATGAACGATCGAAACGCAACGTCCCTGGACACCTCTATACCCAGGACGCCCAGACGACCATCGTCGGGGACTTGGCTGCCCTGAAAAGTGGCTTGGAGAGGAAAACTATGCAGTCGGACGCGATCGTGTGAGATAATGTCTATATTTTTGTGTCGCAATGTGGGATAAAGTATATTTTCATTTCATTTCATCTTATTTTAATTAATTTAATTTCAGATAATAATGGATTAAACTGAGCACATTAATAGACTGAAATACAAATTACAGTTTATACCCTCTATAGCCCAGAGTCCAGTCTATAAGTATAGATGCAGATATTTATTTCGCCATAAAGAAAACACAAAATAAAAAATATTTCATTGAGACATATGCAAATTGAGTATGGTTCGTCATCATTTTTGTTTTATCCCGTTCAGCAATACAATCTATAAGGAAGAACCTTATAGAGCTCTCTTTTAAATAGTTTTTACAAATAACTTACGTACTAAACTTAAATTACGTGGACTTTATCATTATATTTCATCAACGTAAAAATAAGAAAAAATTAGTAAAAGATTTATCCATAAGAAAAGATGTATCCCCTACCAAATAGATGTTCAGGAAATTAGTAATAGCTCGGGTGAAAATTATAACAATCATAAAAAAAAAGTTTTAAAAAACATAAAACCGACTTCCTAAAAAAAGTAGAACTAAAAAACTATTTAAAATAAAAATATAAAAACCGCCTTCAAAAATATATGAAATAAAAACCTAAAAAAAAAAAACGAACCCTAGAGTTGAATGCGGTGCTAAAAAGGCTACACAAATCACAAAGGATATTATCATCCGCTCATGTTTTCTTTCATGCATCATTTTTGCTTGCTTTAGCACCGCCTTCAACTCTAGGGTTCGTTTTTTTTTTTTTAGGTTTTTATTTCATATATTTTTGAAGGCGGTTTTTATATTTTTATTTTAAATAGTTTTTTAGTTCTACTTTTTTTAGGAAGTCGGTTTTATGTTTTTTAAAACTTTTTTTTTATTTCACAGTTTTTTTTAGTAATTTTTGCTATTAATGTACTCGGCGGAATCGCTCGGCCTTCGGCCTCGCGATTCCGCCTCGCTTTCCAATCCGATCTTGACCCAATTAAAATAGGACCACGTCAGCTTCGATAGCTCAGTGGTGCAGACAGTCAACTGTCGCTATTGAATTTTAAGCAACGCTGGGTGCGGTCAGTACTTAGATGGGTGACCGCTGACCGTTGGAGGCTGACCAAGGTTCGGATTCCTCGTAAAACTGTAAGTCCCTTCCCTCGTAATCTTACTTGGTGGTAGGGTTTAACCTTCCCGGGTTGGTACCACCGCACTGAATTAAACGTCGGTCGAAACGGCTATGTAAATAGTTTGTGTTTTCCGACCAGTTCAGTGTAGTCAGCACGATCAAAGGGGGAAGCACTGACATGGCACTGGTGTTATGGGCTGACATCACGGACGTTGTAGGTGATGTTGCAGAACTTAGTAGAATGGACAGACATAAACGTGTTACGGAAGCCTACTTT
The DNA here is from genome assembly GCA_946902875.1 of Nematopogon swammerdamellus. Lineage (NCBI taxonomy): Eukaryota > Metazoa > Arthropoda > Insecta > Lepidoptera > Adelidae > Nematopogon > Nematopogon swammerdamellus. Next base: position 6,633,643 of record OX336336.1, on the reverse strand, counting down.
TATTATAAAATAACCGTCGGAGGACCTTGGTTGAAAATTGTAAAATTTAGTAGAACGGATAGACATGCATATGTTACGGAACCCTACATTCATTTTGCAGAACTTAGTAGAATGGACAGACATAAACGTGTTACGGAACCCTACTTAACAGTTGCACTCCGGGAGTGCCGGCAGATCCCGTGCCACTCTAACTTAACCCTTAACGCAATGACTTAAGGTTTCATTTTAAAAATGACGCTGACGCGATGTCGCGAGTTATACATTTTTACCCACCTAAAAAAGTGCCAAGAGCCGCTAAAGAAGTTTTCACTTCAAAAACCTCAGGGTTATCCCCTTTCAAATAAAAAAAAAATAATTTTCAAAATCGGCCCACAATTGACGGAGTAATCGCGTAACAAACATCCAAAAAAAGAAAACATACCGTCGAATTGAGAATCTTTTAGGTCTAAAGTAAATTTCTCGTGAAGACAAATCCAACGAGCCCAAACACGATGGGTTTATCATGTGTAGTTTAGGAGTTCCTATGGCCACCTTCTGTCTCCATCATCAAACCAGCTCGATGGTACTCGGTACAGTAGGTACTGGCCAGGTACCATAATAAATTAAGCGCCGGTCGGAAAAGATAAAAAATTTCAAATTTAGAATATTCATGAAACAAGGGTCCGAATATGTATCACTAGTATATCGATTCATGTATTTCAACAGGACAGAGAAAATTTCAAAATATTAGGTATTTAATACTTTTTTAGTTTTTTTTTTTTTGTTTTTTGGAAATCGGTTTAATATTTTTTAAAACAGTTTTTATTTCATTCTTTTTAGTAATATTACATAAAAAAGAATAATCGAAATCGAATAATCGAAATCGATTGAAGTGGTACAGAATTATTCGCCATATGTGTCAGACTGCAAATTGCTGAATAAGTCCACATCACAAATGTTTTGCTGAAGGTAACCACACACCATACTAATTTATCAAACTGAAAATTGCCGAAAACGACCACATCACAAGTTTTGCTGAAGGTAACCACACACCATAGTATTATGCTGATTTTTCGAAAACCACTGAACCAATTTCGATAAAATTGAAATGGGACCACCTCGGAAGTATGACCTAACTAACAAAAAAAGAATTTTCTAAATCGGCCCTCAATTGACGGAGAAATCGTGTTACAAACATACAAAAAAAATAAAAAAAAAATAAAAAAAAAAAAAAAAAAAAAATAAAAAAAAAAAAAACATACAGACGAATTGAGAACCTCCTCCTTTTTTGGAAGTCGGTTAAAAACAGACTCACCTCAAGAGTAGTCTTCCCCGAGGACTGCCACTTCACAAGATGCTGCCCTTTTATCGACCAGCCAGGAGCGTAGCTGATCAGCCCAGCCCTCTCCTCGCACTCTCCCTTCTCATCGCACCGCTCCGAGACAGGTGGACTTATCTCAGGCTTCTTTTCCTTCGTCTTTTTCGGGCTCGTTTGCAGCCGAAAGAACGTCCTGCCGTGGATCTTACAGCTCTTCGTTGACGAGAAGAAGAAACTCTTTTTTGGAGATTTCTCCAGACTTTCATCTTGAGCCTGCGACGTGGACGGCTGAGCTTCCTCGGTCCTATGTGTCACCTCTTTTGAGTTAGTTTCTTTCAGATTCTCTCTCTGTTCTTCACTGTCGTCTGGTTGCGAGGAACAGCTTCCGGGACCTGTGGTTTCGTCGGCAACGAACAGGAGTGTTCTTTGTACGAACGGTGTGGCCTTGTTGTAGAACTCGAAAGGTTCTGGTATCTTGAAACTGGCCGGGATGGTGGTGCGGTGCGACTTCGAGAAACGCTTCTCCATGTACTTTCTTGCCATTTCCTTTCACTGCACCTTTGAATTGAGCATTGTGTCACTTTTTGTTCAGTCATTTCAGTTTATTCAGGTCATTGTTCAGCCAATTTATTCACAAAAATTCTAATGGACTATTTGATAACGTAAACTTAGAGATTTCTTTAAAGGTTTTCTTTAATTAAGTTAATTAGACGTTTAATTAAATCGAAGAATTAAATTAAAAAGAAATAAAGAGAGACGACAGACCAGTGATAATTTCCTTGGATATAACTACAAGAAACCATAAATAAATTTTCTGCATGGTGTCATGCATTACTTACTTACACTTCATCGTATACAGATAAATAACAATAGTTGAATTTCATACAAACGTGAAAATTTTTATTTAGAATTTTTTAGTATGCAAAAGTTTGAAGCTCTTCGTTTTCGTCAGTATATTCAACAAGCATGACGAGAAAATCCGTAAATGCCAATACGCCATTCGAAATATCATCTCATTCGGCTCAAGGAAAGCAATCCGTGCGCAATAAGTCCCTCTCAGCTACAAACTGCCTTAAACTACGAAATATATTGTACCTGCCAGGGGGCGCTACTTGCTGAGAGGAAAAGCTGACATTTTCTGTGTCGTTTATCGTTGCAATTTTCACGATTCGAAGAGAAATTCACCAGAATCGAGGGGAAGAAGGGAGAGGGGTGTTGTCGAGGGGTGAGGGGTGCGAGGAATGAGATCGATCCCTCCCCCCGCCACCCGCACACAAACAACGTAGGACGGCTCACACGTAGTCACGCACCAATTGAAAACACGTAATAGAATTATTTCTCGAAATTATCGAGGGTTGAATTGGATTGGGTCGTTGTGACTTTATTTTGTATTTTTGAATTTATACTCTTAAAGTCTTGTTATGTGTTGTTATGTTATGTTAAAACGGATGTTATGATTTAAATTATTGAACTTCTGAAAATGAGGAGTAAACTCAGAGAAAACGTCATGTCATCGTCACCACACGTCACCGTCCAGCGTCATCTCTTCGTCACCACATTTTTTGTTTGTATAGCCACATAAAAATTATAGGTATCGTGCATAAATTTGTATGTCAGTATTGGGGGTCTGACTGAGGGCCCTCAAAAAAGCAAACAAACTAAATAAAAAAACATACAAAAACTAAAAAACTTAAATAACAAAAACAACCTATAACTTATGTATAACTTTCCCACTGATTGCCTTCTGATGAAGGTACTTAATGTCGCTGTCCCACCTTGCGGGTGGTTTCGCAACTGGTAATCAGCCCATTCACCAAAGTAGACGACATTGGACACCGGATGGCTAACCTCAAATGGCAGTGGGCTGGGCACGTCATCCGATAAGACGTTGTTTAAGATGTTAAAGTAAGTTCAGTTATGGATTCTATGAGAGTAATTCTAACAAAACGCCTAAACAATGTAATAAAAAAACTTTACAAGTTTTCCCGCCCAGCTATCGCCGCCCTGCCGCCCTACCGGCCGCCGGCGCCGCTCGCCGCCCGCCCAGCGTCTAAGCTGTCAGCTCGTCACGCGGAGCAAATAACCGCCGCAAAACACAAATTATTTCTCCCCTACTTTGTTCCATCGCGTTCAGTTAGCTGTTTAGCTTCGTTTTAATTTGTAATTAAGTACAATTTCAGATTGATTGAGCGCTCCTGTAGATTACGCCTTCGAGGGGGGAAAGAAGGCGTTAATCATTTTAGGAAAGCAGTTCTAGAATATGATTGATGGATTTTATTATTTTCTTTTGTATATTTCATTAATCATGAAATTGAAAGCAATGTTATGTTTATTTGTTACGGAATAACATTGTAACGCAATTATGAATGGCATAAGAAAATTGGTCCCCAATGCAGGTTCCGTGCAGAAAATCTAATTATCTCTTTTATGAAATGAAAATAAGAAAATATCCTTTATTACACACAAAAAAGCCACAAAAGATCGACTTAGTGCCTAGAGACATTTTCTACCAGTCATATCTAGCATTACGCCTTTATGTTTGTCAATACCTTACATTACATGTTGTAGGTACTTTGCAAAAAATACCACTAAACACACACTAGTATAATGACACTCATGGGTTACCCTTAAGATTACCATTATCTTGTCCCGTACAGCGCGGTCAATCGTAGCTACGAGGAATGTGCGTCGAATGACCCTTGCTATTATCACTACCCCTCCACCTATTCAAACTATTCGCCGACTTACTTCGATGACTTTCCTCTTGGACACCCTGATTGCAGGGTTTCGTGGTAAAACTTATATATTTTAAACTAGGTAATTTTTTAATTTATTTTGTATTAATTTTTTCTTTTTTTTTTATGAATTTGAATTATTGATCAAATTAATTTTGTTTATTAAAAAAAATTAAAATTGGTTTTCCTTATCTTATACGTATACCTACTTAGACAGTTGTTAGGGTTCCGTATCCGTCGTACGGGACCCTATTACTAAGCCTACGACGTCTGTCTGTCTGTCTGTATGTCCGTCTGTCCGAGGGGTGCATCTCTTGAACCGTAATATGTGTTATTATGGCCGATAAAACAACAAATAAGAAAAATAAGAAAAAGGAAAATATTCACGGGGCTTCTTCTATGGGGATAGAAGAAACTAAAAAGTGTATGCGCGCCATCTAACGAAAATAATATGAAGCATTTTAACTAATCCAGTTGTTAAATTGCTTCATACTGGCGTGCGACATAGATGGCGTGAGTGGCGCTGACCATACCATGGCGATACGGAACCCTCGGTGCGCGAGTTAGACTCGCACTTGGCCGGTTTTTATTTAGAGAGATTTACCATTTAAACTTTATAGTATACCTAAATGATGTCAAAACTATTTATGTACGATAACAATTTACCTATCGCTAAGCATGAAAGTCCCTAGTAACAGAATGTAATTTCTTCGTGTTTTCTTTCACCGGAGTGTCGAATATTTTACGAGTATGAAATGGGAACGGCTAATTAGAAATTTAAAAAAATAATATGAAAAACATTACAGATATAACGGAACCAGCTACGCGCCTGCTTCCTAGCTCCCTCCCGGAGAAAGTTCGTTTCGTGGGGATTTCTTTTGTAAATAGGTTCCCAATTCGTCCGCCGCCGAGTATGGGGCGAGGGGGTCATTGCATTACTGCTACGTTATCTTGTCAGAGCATTTTCTTTATTTATTTATTTGTTTATTTATTATATAACCATTAAAGCAAATGTGAAATCGGCATACATAGAAAGTTACCGTAATATTTCATACCTAAAGATGGTGTGAATGAGAAATTTTTACAAAGTTACATATTTTTTAAAGAAAACTAAGCAAAATTGGTAACGGAATACTAAAATAACACAAAAATACATTACAGTATTTAAAAGAAATATCTAGGTTTCCGTGTCCCGTAAACTTATTACTAACCCTACCTACGGCGTCTGTCCGTCGATGGCTGTATCTTTGGAACGCTTGGTAAAAGCTAGCTGGTTGAGATTTTCACAGACTTGTGTTATTAGGCGGACATAACAAATAATAAAAAAGAAAAAGTAAAAATTCAAGATAAGAAACGTGCCCCATACAAGAAACTTCTTTTTCTCAAAGTTTTTTTTTTCTGGTGCGGAAACCTCGGCGCGCGAGTTCGAATTGCACTTGACCGGCCAAAAAAAATCTGCTGATAAAAACATAAAAATGATTATCGTATGGTTTCTAGTAAAACGCTTTTAATTTCTTTTTTTTTAATCATTTTCTCTTACTAATTCCTAGTCTCCAATGTTGTTAGTTTAAGTTGAAATGTTGGTTAACATATATTTTATTAAAGCGTTCCAGAAAACAACATGTTTAACATTTTTTTTTAACATTCTTCGCATAGAGTTTTATCTATTCAATAAGTATTATGTTATCAAATATCAACATAAATGCATATTCATCCAGTGGAGACTGCGAGACGCGACAAGATCTCGAGCACAGGCTCACTTGCCGATGACACGACACATTCGGAATGACACTAGCTGCGACAGGAAGCGGGGGCGGGGCGGAGGCGGGGCGACGTGATCGATAAGAAGTCGGGTATTGAATGGTGGACTTCTTACACGCTACCAATTTTTTGTACTTATAAGTTGCATTTTTATTTTTAGGGTTCCGTATCTAATAAGGAAAAAACGGAACCCTTATAGGATCACTTATGTTGTCTTAATGTTGTCCATTCGTCCGTCCGTGTGTATGTTCGTCTGTCAAGACAGCTTTTTTCAGGAACGGATAGAGGTATCAAGTTGAAATTTTATTAATATCAAATACTAAGGTCCTTTGGAGGTGTAAAATTGCCAAAATTCTTCTTAAGCTGGCTCCCTTTTCCTCCTAGTTTAATTGTTTAATTTTTTTTTATTGAAAACGCGAAATATGGCTCCGAGCCATCCATAAGGTGTCTAATGACGCCCATGGACATCCGGTCGTATGCGGGGGTTGCGAATGCCCGTATATATTTGTATATGTCCGGTATCTGATTGTGAGAATGAGGAAATGCACGATATTCTATTTTATTTTATTGTATTCAAAAATACAACCGCCAAACTTAAAAGTAAATCCAAATTGTTGTAACCAGCTTCACACTGTATAAGTAGACTTTAAAATAAGTTCTAAAGTAGACGCACCCTCGCGCCTCGCTCGGAAATAGCGCACCCGATACGGAAACTTGTGACAATTGTCTCTGCCTTATTTTAGACTTCCTGTCCTGCCGTCATCGCAGACGGAAATAGAGCGTCACTCGGAACACTGATTTACGACCGAAGAGTCTGGAGATAGTGTAGTCTTTGGTCATTATATGGATGGGCTGGGATAAATATTTTTAGTAATTTAGTATCTAGTTAATTATTTAGTCAACTGCAGTCCTATCACAACTTGGTGAACTAGATGCCACGTTAGTGCTTCCTTTGTTTTATGTAAACTAACATGGGTGGCTGTGCTACGACTAATGGTGCAGTCGACAGATCCAAAACCTCTCCTCGCGAAACCACGCTCAGAGAGGCGTCATGCCAGCAGATACTTGCTAGGTAGTACTTTTGAAGACACCCAGATTAAAGGATTCGGGAAACCCACTCACAGACAGTTCCACACCATAGCGGTACGACAAGAAACGATTTTGAAAACCGGTGGGTTCTCAAAAGCCCAATGTCGACAACAAAAGTGTGTTCAGTTTCTCTGCGGCGTGTGCTGCGAAGATAGATTAGATAGCAAGGAATAAGGGATGCAAGTTCCGAGCAGCGTCCATGATAGTACCTGTAGAACAGACTGAGTGATCCTACAAATCGTCAGTAGCTCAGAGATTCTAGTCTAGCTAGACCATCAGTCAGTTTCGGGTCTTCCACCAGACTAGACGGTTGTTGGCTCGGTGCTGTAATTGAGTCCAAGGACGCCAGCAAATACTGAGGACTGCCTTCCCAAATGTGGCTACAGTTTTCCTTATTTTCAACCGACTTCAAAAGGAGGATGTTCTCAATTCTACTATAAGTTTTTGTATGCTTGTTACGAGATTACTCCGTCAATTGTGGGCCGATTTTGAAAATTACTCTTTTGTTTGGTAGGTCATACTTCAGACACAGGTGGTCCCATATAAATGTGTTTAATAATTTTCGTGTTTCTATTAAATTTTTCACAAACATGTTTAAATCTTTTAAATAATATCTCCTATCTCAATGTTATTTCTTTAGGCTCCCCTCGGTAGACTTGTGAGCGTGACTTCTGCTTGGTAATTTTCTCTAATTCCACCTTGAAATTACCTCTAGATCGGATTTGACACGTGTGTCGTTCTCGGGGTGTGAGTCTTGCTCTTGGGGGACCGGCTCCCAGTGACGTGTTCCTTAATTAACCTGTCAACTTGCGCGCGCAGTCGCCTGGGGGAGCTTGCTTGATCTCGTGATATTGTAATCTATCTCAGGTAATCTTTTGTACTGAGAGTATATTAACCTCTGGCCATTTCTGAAGGAAACCTGCACTTTGAGTCACATCACCGTCGATCTGTAGAGGAAAGAACTTTTTCATAAATTCAGGAAAGTAATATATTTGTATAATCATAGCATAAAGCTTAAGGTTGAAAATTATGTTGATTTGGAAAATACGTGAACCAAATTAAATTGGGCCATTTCCAACGATGCTAGACCCTAATAAAATTAATCAAGTGTATGTCCGTCCGTCTAACTGTCACACGCGCTGTCCTGGAACGTAAAGCTGAAAGCTAAATACATCAAACTTAAAAAAAATATTAAAAATATTAAATTTAGTCCTTACGCATTAAAACAATGTTGAAGTTTTTAATTTAAACTGTTATAAGTAGAGAAAATAGCATTTTTTGGACTGCGGGCGGCGCGCCACGCGCGCGTGCCTCTGGGTGACCACGATGAGACGACCGCGCGATGCGCTCATTCGCTATGTGTGCAGTAAATAAATGGCTACGGAACTCTCTATATGTGAACGATGTTCGTAATAAACAAGTTTTTTTTAAGTTTTTCTAAACTTATTAGAATGAGATTTTTTCTAAACTTATTAGAATGAGAAAATATCAAATATTTGATCAATGTTTATTTTAGATCACTGAATTTTGTTCTCACATTACTTTCACTTAATATACAGGTGATTTTTTCAAAAGCATGCATAATATTTGGGATGGATTTCATGTATAAATAATTTGTTTGAAGTAGCAAAAATTCCGTTCTGAACGAAAAACTGTCTCTAATTCTACCACATTCTTTACTTTTACGCATAGATGTAAAGACCACGGTACTTCCACCAAGTCATGCAGCAGGTGGTTCTTCGTGCCTTACTTGCTGCTTGATCGATCGATGTCTTGTTCGAATACTTTGCGAAACGTGGTGGTCGGTGTTGTGCTGTAATTTAGCAGAGTTCTTGCAGCACAACACCGATTGCTCTGCTTACCCCGATTGTCGGGATTCAGCGTGTGTGATATGTATGTATGTATGTATGTAAAGACCGGATTGGAGTTTACTATATCATTCAAACTATTCCATAAATTGTATCCTGTCTATCTAAGCAGTTTGCTGCGAAATCAATCATAAAGCGATTGCAATAAGATCCTAAGTAAATGCATGGAGTATTCCAATCTGTCCGTTAATCCCAGCACACCGCACTGGATGGAGTAGTGAGGTGGACTCAGCTCGCCGCAAATCATATTAAAGCTCTCAGTAAACAGATCCGCTGATTGCGAGACCGTCTCAGCTTGTCCTGTTGTGGTTTTGTGTGTGGTTGGATAGAGAGCCATTGCTGTAGGTATCGACAATTTGTCCCTTGACAGTGGGTCCTGAGAATGGGTCAGAACGCCACGAGATCAATAATTTTCTGCAATTTAATGTATATTTAAAACATACATACATACCATGTAGGACGGACGGACGGACAGACGGAGTAGGCTTAGTGATAGGGTCCCGTACGGAGCACACTAAAAAGTGTATACCTACCATTCTAAAATCCATTCATGTTCAAACGTACTGAAATCAGAGGCAATATCATAGGGGGCAGTGGTGGGGAGTGTCCCAGATCGCGATAAATATTTAGGATAATAAATAACAATACCTAACAATACGATGTACAGTCAGCGCGTACGTTCGCGGCCTCCGGCAGGAAAGCGAGAATTGAATGTATATAGTGTTGTGAATCAATCTCTGAAAGTAACGACATTTACGAAACCTCTTTTTTAATTATGACATTAAATTATTTATCTAATAAGGTTTTATTGCGTGGTTGAAGTACGAAGACAAAACAGGGATAATCGTTTAAAGATCTATCGACCTCCGCCCGCAGAGGCCACGAACGTGCGCGCTAACAGTATCTAAATATCAATAAACGTATGAACAAAACTAGAGGCTGTGACCGACAAATGCACAGACAGACGGACAGATATACAGACAAGCACACAGTCTAGCGACGCCCATGGACATTCGGTAGCATTCGGGGGCTGCGAATGCCATGCCGACCTCACAGGTGCCCATTTACGCCTCTCTTGAAGGACCCGAGAATGTACTTGGGGGGAATATGTGGGCAAGTAGAGCATTCCAGTTATGTGGAAGAAGGATCTGCAGAAACGATTTGTACGCATCCGCGGTAAGTCCAGCGTGTAGGGATGCAATCCCTGCCCGGTCCGCGTTGTACGGAGGTGGAAAGGCGACGGCGGAATCGCGTCAAACAGCTCCTCCGAGCACTCTCCGCGGAATATGAACTTGATTTAGATAAATCAGCCCATGCTGCCTGTTTAAAATAAAATAAATAAATAAAAACCTACAATACGTACATATTTACCTATAAATGCAATACAAGGCTCGTGAATACAATACAAGAGCTTTAATTAAGCGAGCATGTCAATTTAGCCCATTATTCACTGTTGCAGTGCTGGGTGCATCAAACGGAAGCGATTCTACCATAGACCTGTGAAACTGAACACACGGCACGTCATACTATAGGTTTATAAACTACTAGCTGAGCCCGCGGCTCCGCTCGCGTGAAATTCGTATTCCAAAGAAGAATGTAAGTAACTAAGGGCAAGGCCGAAGGCCGAGCTGCGTTCAGGTAATCGATAAACCTTCTTAAAGAAAGTAACTAACTAAGGGCGAGGCCGAAGGCCGAGCTGCTTTCAGGTAAACGATAAACCTTTCTCAAATAAAGGAAGTAAGTAAGGGAGAGGTCGAAGGCCGAGCTCCGTTCAGGAAGACGATAAACCTTCTGGAAGAAAGGAAGTAACTAAGTGCGAGGCCGAAGGCCGAGCTGCGTTCAGGTAAACCAAAAACCCTCTTCCGCCTTCGGGCCTCGCCCTTAAAGACTTCCTATCTTCGATAGAATATAATATCGTTTACTCAATCTATTTATCTCATAAAAATAAAAAAGTAATATTAATAACTAAAGAATTAAACCTACCTAACAAACATTAAAATAACTATCAAAACGGACATTTTCAAATGTTCTTAGAACACTTGCGGCATTACCCCGCTGGATGGCAAGGCTTACCCTTTGAATGAAGTACATAAGCCCTTGATGACACCAGTTGCGTCAACCAGCAGAGGCTCAAGCCTCTTTTGGCTTCACTGCTCCACGGACCGAAGGTTTCAACCGCAAACGCAACAAATTCGAAATCTTGAATTATATTTCTATATTTGCTGCGTTTGAGGCTCTCCGCCCCAGCCTCGGCCGCGCCAGCCGCTCTTGAAGATGTCCTAACGTGACTTGGAGCCAATGTGAGAACAAAAGTGGCGTCCCACATCAAAGAACTACCCTTAGTCCATGGCACTAAGGTGATAGCATCGGGCCTCTTGCCATCCAGCCGGGAATAACCGCGAGGTTCTAGGATGCACGGTATATTTGCCGTTAGAAGCGTGGACTTTATAATAAAATTTAAATTAAATTAACTCAATCTTAATATTAATTAACTTTATTCGAGATGGTTCAGCTTCTTCCTGAACGCAGCTCGGCCTTCGGCCTCGCCCTTAGTTACTTGCTTTCTTCGAGATGGTTTATCATTTGTCAGAACGTAGCTCGGCCTTCGGCCTCGCCTTAGTTACTTACTTTCTTCAAAAATGTTTACCTTCTTCCTGTACGCAGCTCGGCCTACGGCCTCGCCCTTAGTTACTTGCTTTCTTCGAGATGGTTTATGGTCTTCCCGAATAGAGCACGGCCTTCGGCCTCGCCCTTAGTTACTTACTTTCTTCAAGATGGTTTAGCTTGTTCCTGAACGCAGCTCGGCCTTCGGCCTCGCCCTTAGTTACTTGCTTTCTTCGAAATGATTTTCAATTATCAGAACGTAGCTCGGCCTTCGGCCTCGCCTTAGTTACTTACTTTCTTCAAGATGGTTTAGCTTCTTCCTGAACGCAGCTCGGCCTTCGGCCTCGCCCTTAGTTACTTGCTTTCTTCGAGATGGTTTTTCAATTATCCGAACGTAGCTCGGCCTTCGGCCTCGCCTTAGTTACTTACTTTCTTCAAGATGGTTTAGCTTCTTCCTGACCGCAGCTCGGCCTGCGGCCTCGCCCATAGTTACTTACTTTCTTCGAGAAGGTTTATGGTCTTCCAGAATAGACCTCGGCCTTCGGCCTCGCCCTTAGTTACTTACTTTCTTCAAGAATGTTTTTCTTCTTCCTGAACTCAGCTCCGCCTTCCGCCTCGCCCTTAGTTACTTTTATCGACAAAGAATATCGTTTACGTGAGCGCAGATCCGCCTTCGGGCCCGCCTTTAGTTACTTACTTTCTTTTTTTGAAATACGAATTTCACGCGAGCGAAGCCGCGGGCAACAGATATATAAATTTTATTGCACCAATGACAGCGACATAACTTCGACTTTCAATAATTTTTTTTATTTATCAAACAATTTGTCACCGGCCAGCTCACGTCGAGATGACAGTTCTCCGTTGTCAACATGACATTTAAAATTGTTTTTTACCTTTACTGTGGATTACGTGATTTTTATTATATTTTTTAATTATTATGTTCATCCGGGATATACACTATCACTATAAAAAGTTTCCTCAAATTCCGTTCAGTGGTTTTTGCGAGATGCACGTACAAATAGAAATTTTTGCATTTACGATTTTATGATATGTATAGAAAGAATAGATATGTATAGACTATTGTGTTCAAGTTATAAAAAAGATGAACTGTCATTTTCGTTGTATCTACTTATTTTTAAATTTGGAATGAATATTTTATTCAAATTGTATTTGCTGCCAGTTCTCAAGATATAATTATGTACTTTGGACTACGTGATTTTAAACGCGCAATAATGTTTATAATTGTAATTTTTTTTTTATTTTTGTTTTTTTTTTACGTATTATGTTAACCCGGCATATAAACTGCCACTATACAAAGTTTCGTCTAATTCCGTTCAGTGGTTTTTGCATGATGCGCGTACAGACAAACAAACAAACAAACAAACAAACAAAAATTTTAAAAACTGTTCTAACATGTTCAGTATCTCATTTTAAGCCACCCTGGTTAGTTTTTTTCCGAATACATTCAATGTACAGACTTTCTTACCTCTACGATTTTATTATATGTATAGATAATGTGACTTCGATTGTTTCGTACATATTTAACTATGGACGGAGAGCCATAATCTGTATAGAAAGAATAGTATAGAGCGTTCCAACTAAAAGTTCCCTTCGCCGTTATGTTAGCTCCACTGTCAGTGCTAAAATTCGTGCTGCCAGATTGTGAAGATTATATTACCTAATAATGTAATCGTTATTTACCGTACAAAAATATGGTAAATACTGATAATTACGGGTAAATCTGTACAAAAAGCAACCCTCAACGCTGTTTTGACAGATAGACAGTGAAGCCAACATAACGGCGAAGAGAACTTTTAGTTGGAACGCTCTCTACAACATTATTTTGAAAAAACAATTAGTAAAAAAAAAGAAAAAAGCTGCTTTAGCTTAGTTGGTGCACGGCACAATGTGGAGATTTAAAAGTTAAGTTGAATAAAATAATATGATGCCCCTTTCTGTTCGTTTTCTAACTCTACGGTCATATCTCCGCTCTATTGACGTGTAGAGTACAAACGTATCGCACGGTCTCTTGTGGTTCGCTTTAGCAACGCGCAATTAGTCCGGAATAGCAAATTAGCAACAGAGCTAGGGCGAGAGCGGGGAACTATTCGGGTGATATTTTGAACAGGTTATTTTGGGAAGTTAGGGACCAATCTAGTGCAGGATCAGAATGTGTTTATAAGAGAGAATACTTGTTTCTACATAATATGTAGAAACAATTATCAATATGTAGTAATTAGATCTATCATCATCAATCATCAATCAATCATTATCATCAATACTAATAATAAATCTGTAAGGGATGGTCATGGAGTAAGTTGCTTTGTTTTTTGAGATATTGGGTTTGTAGACTCTGTGTATGATACTAAAACTAAATTAACGATTTTTAGAAATCATTTCTGTATGTATGTATGTTCCACCATAACTCTTAAACCGATCATCTGAATTCGATGAAACTTCGTACAAGTACATTTACCTACACGGGACACAGGATAGGCTAAATAAAATGTTTTTCCGGTTACGCTAAGATGTGGATCTCATACAACCCGAATTGTTCCGCGCGCCGAAATAAAGGTACGTTAGCGGGCTTAGTTACTTTCTTCTTTTTAAATACGAATTTCATGCGAGCGAAGCCGCGGGCAAAAGCTAGTATATTATATAATAGATGTAATTTGGTTGTGTGTATAACAAAGAACACATATAATCAGAAAGAACCCGCACACTTAATATGAAATATTAAGTGTGCGGGTTTTTATAATTATATAAACATTTAGGATTCGTATCTGAAAAAGATGAAAACGGAACTTGTTGTGACTAGTGCTTCCATCCGCCTGTCTGTCCGTCTGTCACAGGGCGATAACTTATAAAAACGTATCAAGTTGTTTGGTTTGATACGAAATTTAAAAAACGAAAGAATTTTGCATAAATTTTTCTGGGTCGATTTTTTTGTAGAATCCAAAAGAATTTTTTCAAAATTTTAAATTCCAAAAATGGTTTGGCCCCCCGCCCCTCGATCTCCGAAAGTATACCTAAAATGAAAAAAACATTAATATTTAGCAAAAAAAGTATATAGAATTAGATTTTTTTAACGTACGGTCGATACATTGAACCCTATCATAATCGCCCACCGCCTAGGTGCAGTATTTTACTTTTCAAATTTACCCTGAGGAACGGCCAACAACCAAATTAATATTTACCCTAATTCCGAAAATTTAATTTATCAAACAGATAAAACCTAATGACTAGGTAAATGTCTTGTAATCGCTTCCCCTCGCGTCGGCTTTTTACTACTCAGACCGCTTTATGAATTCGTGCAGAGATAGTGGAGTGGAGCTCCCGTATGTATTAAGTTGATCCGCTTAGTATTAATTTATTATTTTGAAAGCTTATCTCTCGCCTAATTTACTTTACCGGCCGCTTCCGTTCTGTAAAGCCGGTGACCGGCAGTTAAAGTGCGCCTATACTTGCGCCGCCGTCATAATTTTAGTGAGTCACACAGATTAATAAATAAAGATAATATGATGAAATGGCACATACAACTTGTGATTTAAATAATAACAGGACCAGAAACTAGAGTCTAGCAGCATAAATACGCTAGAAAATAAAACACACACTTCAATAAGTATGATGTCTGTTTGTGTGCTTACTCAACAAAACAAATGACGAAGAATAACTTAATAAATAACCGACTTCAAACAAGGAGGAGATTGTCAATTCCGTGTCAATTCGACGTCTCAAGTCACATTAAGTCGGTATTTTTTTTATTTTCAAAGACTAACTTTTTGGTGGTAAGAAATGAAACTTATAACCTGCAACCATAATCCTAAAATGATATGTTAGTATGTTACCATATCATACTAGCTTTTGCCTGCGGCTTCGCTGGCGGTAAACTCGGTTTAAAGCAAATCCGATTTAAATGCAAATATGATAATAAACGATCGCTTCTCTTATATTCTGTCTCCCTCTCCCTCCCTCCTCCCTTCTTCTCCCTTCCGCCCCCCTTCTCCCCTCCCTTCCCCCCTCCCCTTTCATCTGTCCTTCTCTGCCCTCTCCATTCCCCTCTCCTCTGCCCGCCCCCTCTCCTCCCTCCCCTCTTCCTCCGCCTCCATCCCTTCGCCCTTCTCTCTCCCCACCTATCCCCCTCCCTCTCTCCCCTCACTCCCTCCTTACCAGCTTTACTACCATTCGACACTAAATTCCCTTCATACTATACTTTCTCTGATACTGCTCGCTCAGCCCTAAGGCTTTTTAACGTGATCGTATTTATCTTTTGTTATTCGTATTACTTTTTTATATTTTCTTCAATAAATTTAACGTGATACATTTATTGAAGAAAACGACGCCTCAAGAACTACTCTTTACATTGGTGCAAACCGCATCAAAATCGGTTCAGTGGTTCCGGAGTTGACCTCAAACATATCTTTTATAAGAAGTAGAGATAGAGATAGAGATAGAGATAGAGATAGAGATAGAGATAGAAGTACATATTCGTATAACACGAACAAACTAAACCTTCGCTTCGAATATTGTGTACCTTACGTACGTGATATTCTGTACAACCGCATGTGTCAGCTAGCACTCAAAGACGTACGAATATTACATATGCACCTACCTACGTCCCCTCAGTGAAAGCACATATGTAGGTAGGTACCTACGTACCCTCAGTATGCCTCAGTGAAAGCACATATGTAGGTACCTACTCAACGGATGAGCGGCCACGACCGAGCTGTTTATCCGAAAACGACTATTCCACCCATTAACGGATTATCAAGGCAAGATTTATCGGGGCAACTTCCGCAGCCGGCGACACCAGTGGGTAGTCGGCGGGTACCTACGCTCAGAGAATACAGAATGATTTCAGATGGTTATCAACTTCTTCGTCAGGCAACAGTTTATTGTGTGTGACACAAAGACAGTAAATAAATGCATCCTAATAAGTTTCTACGGCCGTGAAACGTACTCGTACGTCAATATATGAATCTATTTACATACGACATCGGCGGCCTGAGCTGTGAGTAAAAAGTCACGCGAAGCGAAACCGCGGGCAAAAGCTGGTACATAATATCGAAGACCCGGATAAGACAAGTCAAAAAATTTATGGTTTGAGAGTTTTCGAAAAAAACATGTCGAAAATAGGGAATTTGTGTAGGTACCTAAGTACCTACTTAATTTACATTTTATATTTATATAATTCTTACTTAAATCAATTTTTTTACATAAGTAAAAAATTTGTGAGCTTTATTTTTTTTTCTAAACTGTCAGTTTTGAGTTGTGTCTATATGAATCTGGATCGTCGATATGACTATCTCTATCAAGCCGTCACTTCGGACAGGAGTCACGGTGGCTAAGTAAGACAAAAATGTTAGTGTTATCTCGCTCTAACTTGTGGGTTTGTATGTGACAGGTGAGTCCTCTTGATGTGAAATTGTGTGCATTTAATGAATGTGTAGGTTTTTTTATGTAAACCAACTTGGTATATCTTTTATGAAAATATATTTACGGACTGTTGCTTGGCTGTTTAGCCTGTTACGACGTTTGTAGACATCCAGGTCAAATAATTCAGGTAACAAACTCGCCGGAAGACAGTTCCACATCCTAACGGCGCGACTTTGAAACTATTATGAGAACCGATGGGTTCCCATAAGCCCAATGACAAGAGGGTCTAAGATTGTGTGAAGTTCGACAAATTGTAATTCTATACTTTTGAATTCTTTGGGTCTATTGTAGGCGTGATCTTGTGTGTACGAGGCGGGACAATTTTTCACTTATCGACAAGTTATTTATGGATTTTTAAAAGTTTTATGGTCTACTTTTGGTATTAGGCTAAAGGGTTTTTATTGTAATTTATTCGAAGTAAGTAGTTGAGTTTTATGTGCGTGAATTGAAGCACGTTTGCGCTCAGTTACGACTAACTTAAGATGTTAACCGCACTTTATACATATGTATGTAATTTTTTTTTATATGATGGTGAGTCGTTAGTACTCGTATTTAATACACAGTATGTAGGTATAAAATGCAAAATATAACAATTAGTGTAGCATATAATAGATAAAAAAGAAATGTAAAGTAATGAATGAGATAAAATTTTAATTAAATAAAATGAAGGAACCAAAAAAATAAAAAATTGTACGAAGGTATACAAGTGTACTGTGTGAAGACGGTACTTAAAAAGAATAGCCCCACTGCTTCTCTCCCCGTGAATGTCGTAAAATTCGACTAAGGGATAAGGACGAGATTCCGTGCTAAAGGGCGACAGCTTAACCACCTCTCACCTTGGCACGGTCCTTCCACCGAGTCGTGCAGTGCCTTACTTGCTGCTTGATAGTTATCTTGTCCGAATATTTTGCTAAGCGTAGTGGTCAATGTTGTGTTGCAATTCAGAGTTCTTGCAGCACAACACCGATTACTCTGCTTACCCTGATTGTCGGGATAAAGCGTGTGTGGTATGTATACAAGTGTAATTTTTTTAACATGTTAATACAAATTCTGTGAATACAAATATCTGACAAGGTGATACATGTGCTCACTCAACACTGCGTCAGCCGATCAGGTATACTGCATGTATAGCATAATGTGTATCAAGTTGTGTGTGTGTTTGTAATTAGAAATTAGAACCTTACCGCACTCAGATACTCGCTGTATGTTTGATATCGCTGTATGAATACTATACGAGATCATCTAACGATGTTTTTTAACAAAGTTCTAGGACTATTTCTACTTTTTAAATCATGTACGTGTCTAGTTTAAAACAATGTGTACGCACCTAAAATAATTACAAAATAAATATATTCCAAGAAATCACCACTGATTTTGCGTAAAGCTTTTCATCTTCTATTATTCATACGTAAAAGTAAATTAATCTAATACAATAATTGGCCCTTACACACTAATATCAAATTGTATTTCTAATGATTATTGATACAACGAACACATATTAAAACATATAAACGAACACAGCTCGCATAAAATTATCCTCACTAACAAAAACTATAAAAAATCCACTAAAATGCTCGCAGTATCAAAAAGTCCATCAATAAAAAATCCACATAAAATATCAGCACTATCATAAACTCAATACAAAATGTCCATTAAAAAACACAGGCCAGTTTTTTTTTCACATACAAAAAAGGCGGTTTTAATTTCGCGCCTAAACGGCCACGAGGTTTTGAGTTGGGCGGAAGCGCGCGAGACGCCTGACGCGCGTCGCGGGCGGTTCACAACTGAGGGCGGGCGGCGATCGATCCGCCCTAGCGCGTCCCGCGGGGATGCAGCCTTCCTGCTGCCGGCTGCCTCCCGCCTGCTGCAGCCCGCCAAATTCAATAAGTCGACGAAGATCCACGGCCTCGCTCGCGAGAGAACACGCCACACCTAGGGCCGTGTCCTTGAGGGAATATCGGATAAAAGAGAATTCGATTTCAAAAGATACATTGATGGAGAGTTGTGGATCACTTTAAGGATTTCGACTTGAGCGCTGCTTCTTAAGTTTGATCTTCAAAAGGAATAGAAATAGGCATTCTGTTAAATTTCAAAAAGAAAATAATTTAAATATCATCTAATAAGTTTGTGCTTTGAACACTTTGATTAACTAAACCACCCTTCTTGTCTACCTCAAAATAATTGCAGCTACTTTTAAAATAATGTCCTGAATTTTTGGGATTCTACAGTGCCCGTTGAAACAGGCTGAACTCTCTTTAATCTCTTGTTAATGAATAAAATAAATATTATATTAACATGCCATAAATATATCAGATTTTTCACGTCATTCCTACTTCTAAACAATATACAGCGGTAGAGTTATTATTTCCTTGAAGATATTTTTGCCAGTCCAAATTTATAAGAGTTTGGTACACACTAACGTCAGTGAGCAAAGCCGCTTCATAAATAAAAATATTGTCGCAGTGCAAGATGCTCTTGAATATTTAAATTTGGAATGTAGTTTTTTTCAGGTTTGAAAGCTCAAAGAATTTAATATTCGGCTCTCTCCGCATTTTCGCAAGATATCACACGACACACGGAACTCCGCACACGACTGCGCGCAAGAAAGCCGCTTAGGCTCGCTTCGTCTCGAAATAAGGCTTTATTCATACAAATAAACACCCAGAAGCGGGATTATCATACATTGCATAAAAATATGGCCTTGTGGGGCCGGTACTTAAAAAGAATAGCCCCACTGCATCTCTCCCCGCGCATGTTCCAAAAGGCGACCAAGGGGTAAGAACAAGATGCCGCGCTAAAGGGAGACAGGATAGCCAGCTCTCACCTTGGAACGGTTCTTCCACCGAGTCATGCAGCAGTTGGGCCTTCGCGTCTTGCTTGGTGTTTGATAATTATCTTGTCCGAATACTTTGCTAAATGTGGTGGTCGGTGTTGTGCTGTAATTTACAAGAGTACCTGCAGTACAACTCTGATTACTCTGCTTACCCCGATTGTCGGGATACAGCGTGTGTGGTATGTATGTATGTATGCTTCATATTAGTTAAAATTCATGATTAGTTGAAATGCTTCATACTCTTTTCGGTGGATGGCGCGCATACACTTTTTAGCTTCTTATATGGGGACCGTCATAAATTTTTTACTTTTTCTTATTTTATTATTTGTTGTTATATCGGCCATAATAACACATATTCTGTGAAAATTTCAACGGGATACCTATTACGGTTCAAGAGATACAACCCTCGGACAGACGGGCAGACAGACAGACAGCAGCGTAGGCTTAGTAATAGGGTCCCGTACGACGGACACGGAACCCTAAAAAAGATGAAATAAAGTTTCCGCCTCTTCTAGGTATTTAACTCTAAGGCTTCCCTTCTGCTCCACGCAGGGTGTGTTTTAAAATTTAATGCGAGGAGCTCAGAGGAGAGATCCCCCGAGATATCGTTCGTGTTGTGGAAGGCGAATGCATGCGGTTGGAATAAGGGTTTTTATTGCTGTCATTTGTCTAACTTTTGGCTTTACTTACATTTAAACAATAGAACTTAGCTGGGATATCGTTCTTTTGGAGAATACGATTTCGATGAAAAAATGTTTCCATACGTTTCCCCCCAAGTACAGTCTCAGGTCCTTCAAGAGGAGCGTCAATGGGCAACTGTCAGCCTGGCATGGCATTCGCATACGTTCGAATGTCCATGGGCGTCGTTTGACACCTTATGGGTCGCTCAGCGACACATGTGCTTTCAATAAAAAATAAAATAAAGTGAAATAAGAGCGTCAGTATTTCTCCACTGTTCATGTTTTGTGATAAAATATTTTTTTAAGTAATATAAGTCATATTTAATAATAGCTTTAAATTAATTATTTGTTGATTTTGTTTTTATATTTGTACGATATAGTATATAATTACTTTTATTTTCTTCATAAATGATTTTTTACTTATTTGTTAAATTATTATATTATGAGCTT
Organism: Nematopogon swammerdamellus; assembly: GCA_946902875.1. Lineage (NCBI taxonomy): Eukaryota > Metazoa > Arthropoda > Insecta > Lepidoptera > Adelidae > Nematopogon > Nematopogon swammerdamellus. The sequence goes on along the minus strand of OX336336.1, from coordinate 6,612,890 downwards.
TGAACTACCAAAATTCTAGAGAAGTCATTAGTGTAGTTCAGTCGTACATACGTTATCGTATTGTGTTGGTTGACTGATTTCAGCAAAAAAAAAATTTTTTGGTAATTTTTTTGTTATTCCCAAATCTAACCTAAGCTCTTCTTCCCTTCGTCCTCCACAATACGAACTCGCGACACCGGATTGATGGCCGCGCGTCGAAGCTAAAAGAAACGTAACCCCCCGACATAAATTGAAGCCCACGAGATAACTGGCGCCTAGTACCCGCAGTAGTCAGGTACGACGCGGTTTATTTCCTCAGTCAGTTTGACAGATTGGGCCATTTTTAGTTCCGGCGCGGCGGAGGGTAGACACGTGCGTGAGATCGGAGAGCAAGGAGGCATAGAATATTTAGTTTAAGATGCGAATACTACTAGGTACACGTTGGTTACATTACAAATATTGACTGGAAAAAATCACTTAAAGTGATAAGTCCGCCTTTGCACGCTACTGTTCTCTTGTTTGTTGTGTGAAGTATTGTTAATTTATATTGCTCTTCTGTATGTTATCTTCTGTCTTCTGCATCTCTGTTAGTGTTTTGTGTGCAATAAAGCATTTCTATTCCATTCTATTCTATTCTAATATTACATATATTTGCCGCTCATTTGATTAAAGCTTTTTTTTATTAAAATATTAGCACATATTGGTCACCTGAGTATTACTTAAAAGGGCTCCTAAATTTTAAATGACGTGACATTTAAAAAAATGGTATATAATAATGGTGGTAGTGCGATTATAAGTCGTCTGATCGGTAAGGGAAAGCAATGTCTTTGAAAGGATGACCGTGCAACGTTGAGGCTGGCCGTGGTTCGGATTCCACGTAAAACTATAAGTTCTTGCCTTGTCTTACTGCGTGGTAGGACTTAACACGTCCGGACGGATACCACCATCGCACTAGATGAATATCGGTCAGAGCGGCTATATGAAAATAGTTCGTAGCCGGCACGGCCAAAGGAGATAACACTGATATGGCACCTAGTTCACTAACCCTAACATTTCACATGTTGTTAGAAACCTCATATTGAGTAGAGAAAAAAACATCGAGTCTTACGCAGTAGTCGCCAATGATGGATGCGTAACATTTATTTCACACTGTGTTTATAAAAGCCCGGTTGACAGCTGCTTACATGCGCCAATTGTAGGCACGCATCAAAGAATCATAATACACTTCACTCAAAAAATTACGTCACTTCCTTAACGCATTTCCGCTTCATTCATTCAAAATTAACGCCCATACCGAGAGCTAAAATGTTACACATCAATAAGATACTCCGCTTGCTCGGTCAGGGAAGTGCCGCCGCCGCAAGTGATGCGTTCTGTGTCCACCGCCGCCGCTACCAGAATAGCGCGATCACTCTAATTATCGCCGCTAACATCAGTCACCGTGGCACGGCTTGTCTTGGAGTGAAGTTACCATTACAGGCATTTTAAGTTCGATTGGTCGATTACTATGAAGATTTTATTTTGTTTGTTTGTGTTCGAGGTCAAACATATCAATACTAATAATAGATCTGTAAGGGATGGTCATGGAGTAACTTACTTTGTTTTATGAAATACTGCATTTGTAGACTCTATGATACTAAAACTAAATTGACGATTTTTAGAAATATTTTCTGTATGTATCAAAGAGCTTTTATGTATTGTATGTATGTATGTTCCTCCGTAACTCTTAAACACCGATCATCAGAATTCTATGAACTTAGTACAATCACTTAACTATACGAGACACAGGATAGGCTAAATATAATTCAAATCAAAATCAAAAAAAATTTATTGCACATATTGTTGTACATACGGTAGCACATTAATGCCTATGGCATTTTCCACCAGCCTACCCTTATTTACATATATAATATAGTTCCGGTTGAGCTAAGATGTGGCTCTCATAAAAACCGAATTGTTCCGCGCGCCGAAATAAAGGTACGGTAGCAGGCTTACTTACTTTCGTCTTTTTAAATACGAATTTCACGCGAGCGAAGTCGCAGGCAAATGCTAGTATATATATATATTTATAGGCGACCGGCACTGGAGCTGGGCCTACAGTTCAATGGAAGATCAGACACTGCCAATAACACCACTCCTCGCGAACACCACGCTCAGGGCGGCACCATGTCAGCCACAAGGTGGACGAAAACGTCGTCGTCTAAGTTATTAATACGCTAGCGGAAGTCCACACTCAGCGGAAGGCCTTCGAAGTTGGCATTCTAATTCGAATATTCAAAAGAAAATCATAAACATTATGAAAACATGATAGTATTAAAAGTTATAAGTTTAGTACCTGAGCAATTCAGAGAAAATTGCAAACACATCACTTCGTAGCAATGTTTATACTTTAGTGAATGATTGATTGTTTTTCTTTAAACGCCATTATGCGACTGCTTAAAAAGCTTACTTTGCATAAATAGTTTAATTTTTTGACAATAAATTAACACCCAAACATGATTCCCATCTATAGTGAAATGATGGCATAATTCGTATAATCCAAAAACGAGCAGCTTACTTTTTTAGTTTAAATAATACGCGCAAAGAGTTTGTATTACGTCGCCGTAATACAAACTCTTTGAATACGCGTTCGAATAATTTAAATTTTTACGTAGTAGGTATCAAACCTTTTCGAGTTTCCAAAGACATTTCGAATTCGAAGAAACGACTGGTCCGCCCGCAAACCCGACCACGACAAAGTCTGAATACGAATCCGCCGCACCGCGCCGCTGCCACTGCGCGCCGCGCCGCCGCGCCGCCGTCGCGACGCGTTCCGCCGAGTTCCGCGCAATTTGAATGCAGCTATTTGAGAAGTTACTTTGCATCGCCTTTGCGACAAGAACCGAATCCTTTGAGCTTTGATCTATAGAAGTGATGCAGAAAGAACGGAACTGAACGTAGACAACTGAATGGAAAAGTGTCCGAGAAAGACTAAAACTTCGTGAGGCTGAGAGTTGAACATATTGCGATATTAATGAAGTATGTTCTGGTGTTCGAATTAAATACGTAAAACCTAAAACAAAATATTTCTAAATGTTAGAAGAACTTACCATAATGATACAAAATATATAGGTACTCAAAACAAGATCATTGAAAATCAGAAAAAAAATATTATATTAATAAAATAAAAACTTACTACCTACTTCTAAACTTGAAGAAAACCTGTAAAAAGCTACCTATTTTACAAAATACTATAATATCCAATGGTTATTTTAAACTGAAAGGTTATTCTTTGATAATATTTATCGTGAAGATAATACGAGTACCTAGTTACAAAGATAGCGAGAAAAGAAAGAAAATCTGTAACAACGGAACACAAGTCACAACAAAATATCTGCTAGAATAATGAAAAAATAAATACTTGGAAAGTAAAATACTTCACTCCCTCTGATCAGTCGCTTGGAAAATTGAAATCAATATTGAGCCCGTAGTTAAGGCGAAACAATGGAGAGAACAAAAAGAAGAAACCAGTTTCAGTGGACGGATCCGGTGTCGCCTAATTAAAATAAAAATTTAATTAAATAAATACCAGTACAAAAGAACTTGGCCGACACTTTTTTATTCAATGGAATTCTATTGAAACTGAGAAAGATAACTTTTTTTTAGAGTCAGAAACCTTCGTTTCCGTAAATATGTACGTGAAAGAGTTTTCTGTGAAAGAGCTTTCGCAAGCGTTGAAAGCGAAAAACTTAGTTTTATTTTTTGACTCACTGAAATTTTTATGTTGCATCGGGGATAGGGGGATTTCGTGTTCCGTCTTGAGAGAATAGTTTTATTTTTTCTACAAAAATTCACGCGAGCGGAGCTGCAAGCAAAAACGAGTGCTTCACAAAGGCACAGAGAGGATTAACTTTTGATAGGAATTGTGTTAGTTTTCCAAAAACTTACGTTATATGAATTAGGTACACCACACATGGGTTACGAAAGAAAAAAATGCAGTATTAGCAGTATTAGGTACAAGCTTTCAATATGTTTCCAGATAACCATTGCACACACACATATGTATTATGTACCTATTATTAATATTATACATTATTATGTTCTAGGTTTAAGTAAGTAGGTAGTCCCCAAGCACGTGTGGTGGTGAGTCAACACAGTTGTAAAGTATCAGATTAAATATGAGACTAATAAGGGGTTGGGAGGAGCAACACGACTTGTTTTCAGGAGGTCGTTACTCAGACGACTTGGGCCGGGATATTTATGACACGTCCTCGTGTGGCGACCGGCAGGATAAAGGGCATAAAGGATAGGTTTGAGTAATTTATTATCCTTGAAAATGAGGAAGTGTTAAGCGTATATTTTTTATCTCTTATATGAAACATGGATTGGATGGGTGCATGTTCTATAAGATTGATTATGTCGGTCCGGTACAATACTTTTCGTGCCAGAACTTACACATTCGACTTTTATTTTATACTCTATTCACCGAACAGAGTTAATATAGCGTTTTCTCTTTCACACTTTTGCAAGCAAGTGAAAGGGACAAATGACTGCATTTATAGTTCAGTGGGTGAAAACAATATTGTCAAGAAATGTGAAGATGCGTTTACATAGCTTACATTACGGGGAGTAAAGTAATATTGTTCCTACTTTTTTATAGTACTTGTATCAATGCAAGAAAATATGTGAATCTATAAAAAAATAATATTATATTTGCAAGAGAGTTCAAATTATGAAACAATTTAATCCGAGAAACAGTCGTAGAGTAAACAGGAACAATGAACAGAAGAACAATAGACGCGTCCTCACCGCGCAAGCGACAGATGTGTAGCCTCGGTATTTTCTCTGTTCGTTAATCTGGTATTAACTCTGTTCGGCGGATAGACTATTACTGTTGTGCCAATCCGGGCTGGCTTCTTTGCTCTCTCATCAACTAAGGCGGAATAATGGGCTTACCGTTTTACAAGATATTAAAATCATGAAGTAACTCACTCGTGTCGGCGATGAAATGATCATAACAATGAGAAAAATATTAGGTGCTCGCCGCCAATGGGTACCGAATCCATAGAGAGACTAACGTTTTATCACTTGGTCACTTTGCTGCTCGATATTATATTATGTTCCATAACTTTAATATAATGTTTCAAGGTGATATGAGAAAGACATTTTTGCAACAGAGTGATGTGATAGAATATCTAGAATACGGTACCTGGGGTGTGTATATCCTTGATCCGCCCGCATCGGCCACTGTTTATTCAACCTCTCATCTTTGCCAGGGGTTGCTTCGTACACTCAGATACCAAATTTACACATGGGATTTTTTTTTTCAGTACTGAAAACGTGCGTATGCTTATAATGTTTGATTATATAAAACATTTTATATGCAACACCGAAACGAACCTGAAATTACAGTATTACCGCCAGCGCGAAATACATAAAGAGGTAATAAAAACCCGGTCAAGTGCGAGTCGAACTCGCGCACCGAGGGTTCCGTATCGCCATGTCATGGTCAGCGCCACTCACGCCAAGGCAGCCAATTTCTCCCCCTAGGAGATGCCAGTCCGACTTGAAGGCGGACTAAAATCGCTAGGGAAAGGCTATCAACCCGCTATTTTAAGATCCGTGGATTGTAGGAATAGAGAAAGATATTCCCCGGAAGCCCGTTCCGTTTGTATGTTAATTATGTCTATATAAAAATTATTTCTCCGCTCAAATTGCATAAATTTTCCATTCCAACCTATTCTATAACTTTAGGCTTCTTCTTATTGTCCCTAAAATAATATATTATCTTCAGTGTACCCACCATCACCTCTGAGGCGGTATTTAATATTGCATTGAACCGAGTATTTGCAGTCTCGCCCTACGTTTGTCTCGTAGTTTATTAAAGGTCTCGTGAAAAATGCTTCTATTCGCTGATCTACGACGCTAGATGTCGTGCGATATTTATAGCTCGGAGTTGGGAGATAAATGGAGATTCTGTGCAGGATCGGCGAACGTGGATATCAACACCCAGAAGGGCCATAAACTTTTTTTTTATCGAAACGCGACATATGGCGTCTTGCCATCCATAAGGTGTCTAACAACGCCCATGGACATTCGGTCGTATGCGGGGGTTGCGAATGCCATGCCGATATAAAAGGTGCCCATTCACGCCCCTCTTAAAGGATCCGAGACTAAACGACTCCTTCAAAACCCAAATCCAATTTTTTACTTTCTTCATAGAATTTGACATGGTTTGGCTGCATCTTTGTCTATTCTCGGTTATTGCAAAAATCGCCATATAGTCGCAGCTCTGTCTCACTAGACGCACTGAGAAGCCCGTTGGAGCGAGTGAGACGAATCGTAAGAAATCGCTAGTAGCGATGAATTGCTAATAAAGAATAGCCCCGCTTGCTACATCATATACCCGTCACGTCATGTCAGCCCATAATGCCGGTAAAATAGATGCCATGTCAATGCTTCCCTTTGGTCGTGCCGGCTACACTGAACTGGACGAAAAACATGAACGATTAACATAACTGCTTCGACCGAGCTTTTTATGGTTGGCCGGCGGCGGCGGCCGGCCGTGTAACGTATGCCAATATATTATGAATATCCTTATAACTCGAGAACCACTCTATCGATTTACACACTCTGCCACTTCTCAACATGGTTTTAAGCTATAAATCATAACGCTATGTCATCGGCGACATGAGCTGTGAGCAAAAAGGTAAAACCCTACACACGCGAAACGAAGCCGGGGGTTAGTTGCCTATATGACATTTTTTTGCTCACATGTCCATTGCTGCAAATAGAAATGCATGCAGATCAAATTTTGGAAATTCTTTGAAATGTATGCAATGTGTGCCAGTGGCGTTTCAGTGCTATTCATTTCCCCGGGTGGGAATCTCGATTAGTTCTACTTGCTTCACGCTCTGACTGCCTGGTACTTCTGTTGAGCGTTCCCAGATATTTTATTGAGTGTTCCCGCTTCCGTTGTTCCTTCCTGGAATGGCGAGTAACTTCACCGAATTGAGTTCTCGATGGTTTCATTGTGTGTAGATTTATGAGTATAGCTTACGCGCGTGAAACTAATTTGCGAAGAAATTTTAGCCCTTTTAGTTAGCTAGAAGTTTGAAATTAAAACCCAGGGGTTTTTACGGAACCTGACATGGTTGGTTACATCATCCACTACAGCCGTGGTGCCAGCCCATATCACCTCGATGAACTGGGTTCAGTGTTTTATTTATTTTTTATTTTTTGAAAAAGCTTGAAATAAAAATTAAATTTAAAATTAAAAAAAACCCCGACCCTTAAAAAGTAAAAAATAATTTCCGTTTACTTACTTAAAGGAGTCGGGGGACCACTAAGTAAATAAAATATAAAACCTCAGAGCTGCGCGGGTATTTACTTAGAGGTCCCCCGACTCCTTTCGGAAATTATTTTTTACTTTTCAAGGGTCGGAGTTTTTTAAATTCTTGTTTTATTGAATCTGACACGGTTGGCTACATCCGTGATGTAAGCCCATAACACCTTGGTGAATTAGGTGCCATTGTCACTGCTTCCCTTCAGTCGCGCTGGCTACGCTGAACTAGACGGAAAACACTAACTATTTACATAGCCGTTTCAACATTATTTTAATTCAGTGTGGTGGTACCAACCCGGGCAGGGTAAACCCTACCACGTAGCAAGATAAGAAGGGAAGGGACCTACAGTTTTACTGAATCCAAACCACGGTCAGCCTCCAACGACGGTTTTTCACTCATTCTTGAACAATACAAAAAAACTTATAGGCGGATGGAACACCTGAATTTCGATCGTCAGTCGTTTGGAATAAAAGGCCAGCGCCTTCAAAACTACGACACAATCCAGACTTTAGAAGCAGTAGTCACAGGAAAAACCACTCCCAATCAAGTGTAGTTTCTACGAAGAGGCCGAGAGTTGGTTTGGGAGGCCGGAGGGAGGATGTCAGGGTGAATGGATGGGGGAGGGTTCGGGAAATCCCTCAGGCAAGAAATAGGTTCATTTGGGAGCAAGATAGAGCCGGAAACGACGAGCTGTGAGTGAGGCCGGCACAGATGTAAGAATGTTTAGAGGTTACTTCGCACAGCTAACTTATTTTGTAAATAAATGTAGATTTGGTTTTTCCTTAAATTTTTACATATTTCACATATAGATAGAATAAAAATAAAATAATGAGACCAGATCTTAGCCAACCAAAATAACATTATTGATATCACTTAGTTACTGTGATAGGTATAATTTATTCTGATGTACGGTTTCATGGTTATTTAAGATTGCAACTCCTTTACATGCTCGTGTTTCACTTTGCATGCTTTAAGTTTAATAAAAAATCCTTTGAAACATACTATCGAATTGACTAGTACCATTGATATTATAACCCTCGTCGGTCTAGGGCAAGTCGGCGCCGACTTGTACGAAATGTCCATGCCGCACGACTCTGCACATGAGTCCACGCCGCGCCGGTCCATCGCACGGCGCGGCGTGCTCGGCCGGCCGAGACGACCGCGTTCATTCGCTTCGTGCGCACGAAGCGCAGCTCTGGTCTAGGGTGGGTGACCTATGAGCTCAAAACAATCTAGGCTTTAGAATTTCGAAAAACGAATGAAATCTAGGCATAAAATATGTTTACTTCTAGACTTTGTGTAGAATCGTTTGTTAGCTCAGTTAAGTAAATTAATATATTATTTTTGCGTATTAGTTTAATTGTACTTTTTTTATACTTTATTCACTTTCTTTGTTTATTTCTTTATTCACACATTTCTTAAAACTAATTTTGTACATATTTAAATATCTAATATAAACATATACAAAACATATACAAAATTAACGATAAAAAATGGAGTTTCCACCACCGGCGGCGGCGGGGCGAGCTCAGGCTACCGATGGTCGGGTCCCAAAGAGAGGAACCTCCGGACAATGCGTGCAGTGTCGAGCAGGACTGCCTTCTGGATCTAGCCCTTGACCCAAGCGAGAGCCTCTTAAGGTGGTCGTCGAGGCTCTTCGCTATCAGTCCATGCTCTGATACGACTATGGGCACAACGATCGTCGAGTCGACGGGCCACATTTTGGTAACCTCGTGCTGCAGATCCAGATACTTTAACATCTTCTCTGCTTCCTTACTAACGAGGTTACCATCGTGCGGCACGGCGATATCGACGAGCATTGCGCGTATTGATATATGTGGAACTGTATGTTTTCCTAAAATTTGAAACTTTGAAAAAATAAAATACAATAGCATATTTTGCGTTATTATGGCAAATAGACATACAGCCGTATAGACGTTGTTACTACATAACAAAGTTCGTGGTTTTGGTCACGGAACCCTAAAAAGCTCATTAACCATAGCCCCGCCTAAACCAAAATCACCAATATCTTATGTCACGTCTACAGAATTATCAACTCCCAGGGCCGTAGTAATTAGGTTACGGACCCCTCTGGATCCGTCTGTGACCGCCGCCCCCCCGCCTCGCCACTCCGCGCTGCCCCGCTCGGTGCATACTAAGTCGCGCAGATGCTGAGTGGGGAGAGGGGAGGAGAGAGGCTTTGATTTGGGTTCAAAGCCACTTCTGCAGTGTCCGAGTTTCCTGTCACGCTTGGGAGGATTCGCTTTGAAATGTCTGTGATATTTTTTGGACATTTTATGTTATGAGTTAGGTATTAGAATTACAATTAGGATAGAGTTAGGATTAGAGTGCTGCTTGCCTAAAATTAGCGGTAGCCAGAGATCTGTCTCACTAGACGCATTGAGAAGCCCGTTGGAGCGAGTGAGACGGATCATGAGAAATCGCTAGTAGCAACGAATTGCTAATAGAGAATAGCCTCGCTGGACTTAGATACAATCCTATTACTAAGTCTACAACGTCCTTGTATCTTTTGGACCGTATTAGGTAGCCGGTTGAAATTCAGAATGTGTGTTATTATGTCGGATACGAATAAAAAAATCGGCCAAGTGCGAGTCGGACTCGCGCACCGAGGTTTCCGCACCACAAAAAAAATATTGAAAAATAAACACGTTTCTTGTGTGGGAACCCCCTTAATTTTTTACTTTTTCCATTTTTTATTATTTGTTGTTATATCCGCAATAATAACACATATTCCGTAAAAATTTCAACGGGCTACCTATTACGGTTCAAGAGATACAGCCCTCGGACAGACAGACGGACGGACGGACGGACAGACAGACAGACAGACGGCGTAGGCTTAGTAATAGGCTTCCGTGCGGCATACGTAACCCTAAAAACAACAAACGGGGTAAGCAGAGTAATCGGTATTATGCTGCAAGGGCTCTGGTAAGTTACAGCGCAACACCGAACACCACATTTCGCAAAGTATTCGAACAAGATAACTATCAAGCGTCAACCCACCTGCTGCATGAACAGGTGGAAGGACCGTGCAAATATGTGAGGTGGCTAAGCTGTCGCCATTTAGCACGGCATCTTGTCCTTATCCCTTAGTCGCTTTTTACGGAATGCACGGGAAGAGATGCAGTGAGGCTATTCTTTTTAAGTACCGGGCCCACACACTTAACACTGTTCCCTAATTCCCATCACCTGTACCCTTATCACGAGATTTAAGTGTGTGTTCACAAAGTGACGAGTGTTCTCCGCATCATTTTGTATGGAGAAACGGAGCAGCGCCTCTAGTGATAGATTTGTGAACTTCGTTTCTCCATACAAAATGATGCGGAGAACACGGCATAGCGTAGTGCGGTGTATGCGGTGTAGGTTAAATCTCGTGATAAGGGTACTGGTGATCTTCAAAAGGTGTGCAACGTTCGGAACCGGTGAAAAACTGTAGGTCCCTTCCCTTGTCCCTTACTAGGTGGTAGGCTCAAATTGTAGCCGACTGGGTTGATACCACCGTACTGGATGTAAGATGGCCGCATAGCAACCTCGGTTGTATTCTCCTCTAGTCCAGTATAGCCAGCAATCCAGGGAAGTCTCCGGTATGGCACCTACCTTCTCGGAGGTGATATTGACTAGTCAGAGCATGTGCTTTGGCCCCTCTGACTCAGCCACCATACCGGATTACATAAAAAAAAACGAATACTTTTTTGTTCGCCTCATCCATCGCTGGCACGGCTCTTCGTTGTGCGGGTTTCACGAGGAGTTGTATTATTGACTCTGTCTGTCTGTCCGGTGGACTCTTGCACACAGCCACCGTCTTTAGGTTTCCGTACCTTATTGGAACCGTAATAGTTAGCTGGTTGAAATTTTCACAGAATATGTGTTATTTTGGCGGATACGACAGTAAATAATAAAAAAAATTAAAAAGTGAAAAATTAATAGTGATCGCCATACAAAAACTTGTTTTTTAAATATTTTTTTTGTGGTGCGGAAATTTCCCTGCGCGAGTCCGACTCGCACTTGGCCGGTTTTTATAATAATGTATTACCAGTCCTTTTTATAATAATGTACTTTTCGTCGTTCCGTCATTTCAATGTCGTACTATGAAGTACACCCCGGAAGGCTCTTCACCTGCGACTGCAGGAGTGGCGGCACTGGACCCCTCTCGGGTCCACCGTCCCCTTCCCTTCCCCTGGCTCCACTCGACAGCTCGAATCAATCTCGCTGAGAGTGAGATGATTGTCTTAAAAGTACTGAAAAATAGTGATGTAATCTGCAGCATTTATGATTTTTTTTTATTAACAAATATGACACATTAAATGGTTATTTCGCAACTCTATTTTAGACACCAACCTTGCCTAGCTACTATTGCTGTTATCCAGTGGTATAATTGAACGTAATTTTTTTGTCATTGTTGTTGAAAATGACTTTTCGGTCGCTTTTGTAGGGATTTTAATAAATAGTGTGACATGCCAATATCATTGGAAGTTTTCGGTCTATCGTGACATCCTCCTTGATCGTGACGGTTGAGGAGTCAAAATGTTTCTATTGAAAAAAGTCTGAAAATATGAAGAGAAAAACATTTTTGAAAAAAAAAAAATTTATATCGGAAAAATGGGTAAAAATTGCAGTTTTTGAGGGTGTTTTAGGGGCCCCTCTACTAGTCTTAGTTTTAAGTATTTCATTTTTTTTTTTCAAAATGTAGAGAAACTAATTCCCTAGAGGCGCTTTTGACCCTTTTTGAATGGGTTGATAACTTTTGGAGTTGCAGTAATCCGCGTGGGCAGTGTCGTGGCGCTGTCCCGGAGCGCAAGCGCTTGACTGCTGATTATCTTTGGGGTTTTCTCGAGGTCAGTGCTTACATTAGCTTCACTTGTACCTAATTAACAAACAAAGACACAAAGTAACTATGTAAACAAATCTATGAAGTGGATTTTAACCTAGGTACTTCTAATTGTCGTATTGATTTGAAAATTTGCAAGTGTATGTAACTCGGATGACAATGCAATAATTTGGTACACATTTTGTTCTTTTTTTAATTTTAATAAGTTCATTTTTAACGTTTTCACCTCTTTAAGGTACGGAACCGGTCACAGGTACGGACGATATTGATCAGTTGAATTGATGTTATTTATAATTTTTATATTGAGATGGTTCGTATTCTCAAAGATATTTTTCAATATGTTTTATTGTGGCGAATTATTTAGTAACGGTTATTCTTTATGCATGCACTATATTATGCAATACATACACTATAAATAAAATATCGATAAAATACACTATTCTGAATAACCAACATTATCGCCAACTTCGCGCACATCCCTAAAGCTCCCCCACAAACCATTTGTCAGAAGTGGCGGAGTCAAATTCTCAAATTGTGCGGTAGTTTTAAGGCGCACGGTGCATATTAAGGGGAGAAGCAGAAAAGGGAACGGGCGTCATAATTATTGTAAAAGCACTCGAGCAGATTCCAACATCGGTGGGACCTTGAATTACGTTTATATGAAACTATTGTGAGGATAGATTGCTATAGGGGTCTATACTTTTGGTTGACTTCTATTTTTAACCCCCGACGAAAAAAACGGAGGGGTGTTATAAGTTTGACGTGTGTGTGTGTGTGTGTGTGTGTGTGTGTGTGTGTCTGTCTGTGGCATCGTAGCTCCCAAACGGATGGACCGATTTGGATGCGGTTTTTTTTATTAGGAAGCTTGTTTAATCGGGATGGTTCTTAGCTATGTTTGTAATCAAGTAATCAAGTAATTAAGTAATAAAACAATTAATTATCTTAAAAAGTGGACGGATTTTCATGCGGTTTTTTTAAAAAAGCTTGAAATAAAAGTTAAATTACAAATTTAAAAAACCCCCGACCCTTAAAAAGTCAAAAATAATTTCCGTTTACTTACTTAAAGGAGTCGGGGGACCGCTAAGTAAATAAAATATAAAAACTCAGAGCTGCGCGGGAATTTACTTAGCCGTCTCCCGACTCCTTTAAGTAAGTAAACGGAAATTATTTTTGACTTTTTAAGGGTCGGGGGTTTTTTAAATTTGTAATTTAACTTTTACTAGTTTCCTAATTGAGCCAGGTCCATTGCCTCTGCTTACCCTAAACAGACGTGATGTTACATATGTATGATATGTAAGTTATATAGTTTCATGTACATAAGACAAAAGCAAGTGCCATGCCTGTTTCCCATCGGGGTAGACAACGGAACGATATAAGCAGAAAATGTTCTCCTGGTTCTCCAAAGGTCTTCGTTCTGGAAATCCAACCAAAGGTCATAAAATAATATCTCTGGCTGTATAAAGTCAATCTGTCTGTCACAACCTGTAGCTAATAAACGGCTTGTGCGATCTTCTTGAAACGTGAATGTTTATAGATTTTGGGGAGATAAAAAAATTTTAGTGTTACTAAATTGAGATGTCAAAAAATTAAGTTTAAATTAAAAATAAGTTTCTAATAGTTATAGTTGTACCTATATCGTTGGAAATATATAATAAAATACGCCTGGGGTTCGTATTAACAGCCCTCATAACAATAAAGGATACACATCAAATTGTTGTTGACTTGATAATATTGAGTAATGATGATTGATGATGATTGAAATTTACACCAGATGTAGGTAATGTAAATAGGCACAGTGGTCAGACTCTTAAGTATTCACGCTTATGCTTTAACTAAATAATAATGTTGTTGTAAGCGTTGTGTGGGTTAATTATTTATAAGCCACTATTATACATAGGTACTAAACAAAGCATTGTGGCTTGCGAAGTTTGTCAGTTCTGTTTTCTCATTGAATTAGAATTGGCGGAATTTTCGATGCATCCAAAAGTAAGTTACCCACCTATGGATGAAATTATACAATAAAGATTAAACATACTTACAACACAGTACCGACAGCACACACATCAACAAAAAGTATGCATCCCGCCGCTTCCCTTCCTCTTGCGTAGGAATGTGGAGAAACGCATGTAGATTCGCTAATAGAGTTGTAATATCCTCGTACTATAAATGTGTTTCTGTCTGCCTGTCTTTGTCTGTATGTAAGGGGTGCTGGCTGAGTGTAGCTAGAGGACCCTTTAGTGGAGTGGATAACGTGTTATCTCTTAGGCGTGTCTTCCTGGGGTTAGTTGAAATTAATTCATTAAAATAACAATTGAATTTACTTCATTTTCACAAATGGAAAAGCAAGGGGGAGTGTTTTTTTCTGGAAGTGACTTCATAATCTAGAGTTTAAGAGTATAATTGAAAACAATACAGGTTTTTCTTATTAATTGCAAGTTGATTTTATCTTAGGTTGGGTAGTTTTTTGTTTACTATTTAGCTCTACTATTCAATATACGTTTGATTCAGCAATTACTACAAAAAAATTTGGCCTTTGTATTTTTTTCTAAATAAAAAAAAATCTCCATCATACATTTTTTGAATTTAACGCCACATAAATATATGGGCATGGAACGTATAGCAATTTTTAGAGTTCCATAGCTCCATTACCTCAAAAGAGGAAAGAGCAGAACCCTTATAGGATCACTCTCGTATCTGTCTGTCCGGCCGTGTCTGCGAATCTACAGGACGAAACAAGTTGAAATTTCGTACATATATAGAGTTTGATGACACAATCACGGACGTATAGCGTAAATGAAGGAATTCCGATTTTAGGGGTAAATTTTGGGGGACAAAATTAATTGTTAAAAAAAACTTTTTTTTCAAGTTCATGTGACAATCAAATGAAAGGACTCGTAAGAAGAAATACAAATATATTTTTATATTTCATTTTAAAATGCATAGTTTAAAGATATTCAATCAAATATACGAAAATCAAGCATTCAGCCTTTAGGGAATATAGGGCCTCTCTCATAGTTTACAGAAAACCCTAAACGAAAATCCTAAGCCTTGAAGATCAGACGGAATATCGAATGGTTGAACCCTGAAAGAAACCCTGAAAGAAAAAAAAATCGCATTTAAAATTTTCCGTAAAATAAACAAGGGGAGAAGGCTGTGAAGCGTATTTTTAAATTCGACCTTTCATTTATGCTTTAAATATTCAGGCGGGAGGTGTAGCCGGGTGTTTTCTGTTTTGTGCAGAATTTTGAGAGCCATTACTGTCACATATAATTTTCCGAAATTGTATTTATTTAGGTTCGTGGTTTTTAACGTTCTTGAAATTATTTCATATTATGTAATGAAAATAAAAATCAGATTGCTAATATTTTTTCGTGAGTTTACCTTACAGCCGAACTTAAAGTTCTGCCCATATTTTCTTCGTATGTCCATAATTCTAAAGAGAATATTTAGACCGCACAGTTTCAGTAATAGTACACAGTCGGTACAGTCACGAGTTAGTGCTGTCAGTTATACTGAAATCTCACGGCTGTGTGTCATTTAGAGTTTACCACACAAGCTGTATCCCGAGAATCAGGGTAAGCAAAGTAATCGGTGTTGTGCTGCAAGAACTCTGGAAAATTGCAACACAACATCGACCACCACGTTTAGCAAAGTATTCGGACAAGATAACTATCAAGCAGCAAATAAGGCACAAGACCCATCTGCTGGACGACTCGTTGGAAGGACCGTGCCAAGGTGAAAGGTGGCAAGCCTGTCGCCCTTTATCACGTCATCATGTCCTTATCCCTTAGTCGCCTTTTACGTCATGCACGGGGAGAGATACAGTGGGGCTATTATTTTTAATTACCGGCCTCACACAGTGTTGTTGTACACTAATCGAATTAACCGACATCTATGATTTACGTACATTTAACATAAATTAATCCAGAATAATAAATATACATTGGCACCCACATACTACATGTTCACAATGGCAAACAGTTAACAGCAAACCCAACGCCGCATATCGCATTTATATCCCGCCTACTGTGTGTTTAAATGGAGCCATTTGGAAATTAACTGCACGATTGCTTCCGAACAATATGTGGCGAGATAAATATCGCATAGGCGGCGCAAACAAATAAAGGGAAACCGGCTAGAACGGGCTAATTACTCCATATGTAGTCATATGGATATGTATAGAATACTAACTGTATCAGGCAGTAAATAATGAATACCGAGCTTTAGAAAGAGACAATCCGGTTGTAGAGCGTCTTCCCTGTCGCACAGAGTGTGCGAGTTCGTGTGACAACCAGATTGTTTGTCTCTTTCTAAAGCTCGATGTTCATGATT
Organism: Nematopogon swammerdamellus; assembly: GCA_946902875.1. Classification (NCBI taxonomy): domain Eukaryota; kingdom Metazoa; phylum Arthropoda; class Insecta; order Lepidoptera; family Adelidae; genus Nematopogon; species Nematopogon swammerdamellus. The sequence continues at coordinate 6,596,408 of OX336336.1, read as the reverse complement.
TGCTGCCTGGGTATTGTTACTATTTCTAATAATGCACGGCAGGACCGCATTTGCCATATTATGACTTTCACAACCGCGCCATCTATTGGGCAGTAGGGAAACTACAAGAAGGAATAGCTCGTGCGGCGGCTAAGAGATGGCGCCACAAGTACAAACGGCAACGATGAAAGAAACGGAAAAAATCACGTTTTCTTGGATAGGTTTTTTGACACAGTTAATTAGCTATTTGAAAACACTCGACAGAAACATTTCAGTAAGATCTATAAGTAGTGCCTAATACTTTAATTTATAATAATTACGTATTATGTTATGTATCTACTTAGGCGGAACATAATAGGTACCTATTGAAAGTTTTTGGAAGTTAGAGGTTCTTTAAAATCTAATTTTTCTTTAATGCCTTCAATTTCTTTTGAGGATAATTTTTTTATCCTCATTTGAATTAATAATACCAAAATATCAAACTTCATAAAATATCGCTACTTACATCAATATTAGTAATATGGTGCATTTGATTAAGTTACTTGAATAAAAAGTGTTTGCTATATCGAGCACGGACGCACATAAGTACAAATATGTGTTAGAACCCCTAATTTCAAAAGTATTTCTTTCGAAAGGTTACTAAAGTGGCGGCCGGCAGCGCCAAGCGGATCGATGCGGCAGAAAAAGGAAACTTTCGATTGCCGTTCCGCTCCGCTCGCACCATCTAGCGGCAGTAAACAGCTGCAGTGAAATAAAACATTTTCACTTCCTTCCCTTTGCACAGCAGGGTTGTGTGTCAATATCGGCAAAGGTGGCGAAGTAACGCAATTAAATATCTAGATAAAATTAAAAAGTTCTGTGTGGGGCCTGCACTTAAAATAATAGTACCACTGCATCTCTCCGCGTGCATGTCGTAAAAGGCGATTAAGGGATAAGGGCAAGGTGCCGTGCTAAAGGGCGACATTCTAGCCACCTCTCACCATGGCACGGTCCTTCCACCGAGCCATGCACTAGGTGGGTCTTCACTTTACGCCTACTTGCTGCTTGATATAGTTACCTTGTCTGAATACTTTGCTAAACGTGGTGATCGGAAATATGTCAAGAGTACTTGCAGCGCAACACCGATTACTCTGCTTACCCCGATTATCGGGATACAGGGTGTGGTGTATATGAATGTATAAAATTCGTTATTTATTATCCTAAATCCTCCCCACCACTGCGTCTTATGATATTGTGTCTGATTGACGTTTGAATATTTATAGATTTTAGAATGATGGGTATACACTTTTTAGGGTTCCGACCGTCCCGTTTACTATTCTATCCCGTCCCCTATTACTAAGCTTCCTCCGTCTGTCCGTCCGTCCATTCTACCTTTAAAGGGCTGTATCTTTGAAACCGTAATAGGTACCAGGTTGAATTTTTCACAGAATATGTGTTATTATGGCGGATACCTTAACAAATTATATAAAAAAACTGGAAGTTCTCGGGATGTCTCTATAGAATAAAGATGTTATTACAAACTTTTTTTTATCGTAAAACCGGTAATATGATGAGATTATAATGCACAAACTCAATGACAACAAACAATAAAATAAAAATACAAAGATTGAATTTACTTGAAATTAGTAGAAGTTGAAAGTAGTAGTCAAAGAAACATTAAAATTGTAATAGAACTCAACAATTTATATCTCAAGTTTTTAAAGATGTAATTTGTTTGAGAACCTGATATGTGACAGCCCTGACTCTCAGCAGGTTAGGTAAATAGCTGCAGCGGCGAAATAATACGTTTCCGCCTCTACCCGAAAAATAACAGAAAAATGCGAAAGGCGAAAGAAAGCAGAAATGGCGAGAGTGAATGATGACGAGGAAACGTACCGTAGCTTCGAACACTATAGTGAAATATGTAACTTTTTAGCGGATACTATAACCATTAGTCGTATTTTACAATGTGTTTTTTATGTAGCACCATTACGAACAACGCTCGGTCGTAGTATGAAGATAGCACGTTACGAGACGCCTAAAATTGAAAGAAGACTGCTAAAATTTGGTCTCATAGCATCTTCCTTACCTGCGTTATATGACTGGGAGCGCGTAAAGAGTAGACCTAAATGGTACCACGGTTTCCGTTCATAACACTAAGAACCGATATGGTATCTAGTCTCGGCGGGAATATGATAGCAGATCCCGATCTAACAGATGTGTGAACAGATCACATATAAAAATTACAAAAATATAATTTATGTATCACAACAAATTGTAAACACTCACCTTAATCTGTTCGACAGCCTTCTTCGCGAGGGCCGGATCCACAATGGTGATGTCTGTGGCGCTGTGCGTACGAACACTCGCACTGAACATGGACGCGTTGGCATAGTTCGACGCACAACCACCGGCCGCCTCGTCGGCACTCGTATCCACCGGCGAGTTCGGACTCAGTATGCCACTATCCGTGTCACTCACACACGATGAATGTCTCAAGATACCCGAGCCCTCGCCGACAGGAGACTTCACGGGAATCCTCGACACTTTATAAACACTTTGGGGATTAAAACCGGTGTCGGGATCGAAGATGACGTAGTTGTCCTTATCGCAACGCACCTTGTTGTTCACGGTCACGGTATACTTTTTGTTCGGACTGAGGTTCAAAAAGGGATCCTCAGCCTCGATCGGACTCTCCGGAATTATAGATTGAATTTTGGGAGTAATTTTCGGAAAGGACTTGCCGTCCCTAGTCCGCCTCATGAGCGTCTCGTTACCGAACTTGAGACGCACGTATTCGTTGGAGATCGTTCGTCGCACTGGACTCGATAGGAGAGGAGAGGGTTTGCTGTCGAGCGTGGACTTGCTGTTGAAAAAGCTCGACTTCGATGGAGAAAATGGAAGTTTCAATTTGCTAGTCGTTTTCTTTTTCGTTCCGTTCGGGCTTAGATCTAATTCGGTCTCGTCTATTGTACTTCGGTAAACCGGCAGCACGCTCGCCTTGTCTTGCAGTTCGACGGGTGGTTTTATATATTTTACACCCGGCTTCATCATCTCAAATGGTTTGCTGAGCTTTTTGATGGGAGTCGGCGCTTTAAGCTTTCTTTCGATATTGCTGACTTGGCTGACCGCTTGAATCTCGCATGGATTCGATCGATCCAGCGATCCATCGCTTTTGATGAAAGTTTTGCTACGAATATTCGATGGCGATACATCTTGACCACCTTCCGGTAATTCCGTAATGGTGACTGCTATTGTTTCTTCGTCGGTCTTCGCCAACAGTTCGTCAATTATACTTTCCACCTCGCTCGCTTCTGAGTTACTTCTAGATGATCTGCTTTCGTTGATGAGTGAATCGATTCTTTGCTCAACGTCTAAGAAGCAGTCTATTCCTGCTTTAGGTAAATCAATTTCGTTTTGTTCTTCACCTTGTGATTCCTCCTCTATATCGATTTCTTTGCACCGAAGATTACCATTGATGCTGTTCTCTGGACACGATGAAGGTCTACGTTTCACTGTACCTGTTTTAGTAGATGGCGAGTCCCAATCTAGGTTCTGGATTGAAGACTGTACACCGAATCTTTTTAATCGTCTAGGGCTTGTCATATTTCACATTATTTTCGTTTAGATCACATCACTATTGCTACTTACTGTTTTGCACTGCACTAATTTTCATGAGTATGCGATGAAATGATGACAAATACATTTATGAATACAGCGCATTTTCGAAGTAGAGAATGTGTACATTGAATTTAAGTTATCATGGACATTCGAAACGTCAGTTACATTCCAAGTATGACACCAATATGAAAACTTTGTAGAAAGCAAATACTAGTCACGTTATTCGCCGCCGTTGTTTTACTGTCAGTGCGAGCAACCCAGTCACACGTACTTATCAATATAGTACACATAACATGTTCTTCTTGCACAAATATAAATGAAAAGTAGTTTTTAGGTATCTGTACCCCTTACGGAAGCCTATTACTAAGCATACGCCGTTTGTCTGTCTGTCTGTCAGTTCATCAGCTGTCTGTCCGTCCGATGGCTGTATCTTTGAAACCGTAATAGGTAGCCGGTTGAAATTTTCACAGAATATGATAATAATAACAAATTTTGACAAATATTAAAACTGACCATTTACGCGGTGGTACGGAGACTGCGCCTCGGTGCGCGAGTCCGTGTCGGACTTGGCCAGTTTTTTATTATTACTTTAAAATAATTATACAATAATTGATCGTGACTTTAAAAATAAAGGAAGCAGACTCAGCTTCACTGTAGGTAAACACTGTCAAATATAAAAATTGCTTTTAAGCTATACCTGCTATCCTACTGTGTATGTACGAGTATGCCGAACACCACACTTGAAATAGAGCTACCGAAGAGTGGCGCGTGTGGTTCATTATTCTGTCGTAAATAACAATCACAGGAGGGGGTTATTGGGCATGGGGGGGCAAGCTGCATGTCCGATGCGCATTTGTCGTGTTATCTAATTAGTAGCAATTTTGAACTTAATGTGGACACTACTGTGTAGCGCTCTATTGTGAGTTATGATATCAGTATGTTGTGTTAGTGGCATGTTTATTTGGTTGCGTATGAAATTCTACGGATTCTAACGCTGATTGTAACTAATTGGAATAAAATTATTCTAAATAAATGAAGATTTTTTTTAAATGGAAACTGTCACGGTTGTCTGTATCACCTAATACATCATACCGTGTCAGCCCATACTACCTTGGTGAACTAGACGCCATACTAGTGACTCCCTGCGGTCGTGCTGGCAACACTGAACTGGACGGAAAACACGAACTATTTACATAGCCGTTTCAACGATGAACAGATATTAAACAATTTGTTTACGAAAAAATATCTAATATTAGACCTGCAATAATTATTATCTTCGTCGCCTTGGTCTTCGTGCCTTACTAGCTGCTTGATAGTTATCTTGTTCTAATACTTTGCTAAATGTGGTAGTCGGTGTTGTGCTGTAATTTATATGAGTACTTGCAGCACAACTCCGACTACTCTGCTTACCCCGATTGTCGGAATACAGCGTGTGGTATGTACAGTGGTTGAAGGAGAGATGACAACCGTTGGAGCTAGAACGATAAATCGTTCTAGCGTCGCGTTGGAGTAACCCTGTCCTACACTTGCGTCCGTGGACAGGATAACGGAGTGTGGGAAGACCATCCGCCAGGTGGGACGACGACATCAAGTTCGTCGGCGGAAAGCAGTGGTTCCGTACCGCTGGAGGTCGGGGGGACTGGAGGAAATTTTGAGAGGCGTATGTTCAGCAGTGCGGACGCATACACGCTGACTGTGCTGACTGTAGTTGGCACAATTCAAAAGTATTCGAAATTCATAAAGTAAGCTACCTACCGTCACATTAAATATTATCAGAAACGTTATCAATACTAATAATAAATCTGTAAGGGATGGTCATGAGGTTACTTTGTTTTATGAGATACTGAGTTTGTAGACTCCATGTATGATACTAAAACTAAATTTACGGTTTTTTGAAATCTTTTCTCTATGTATATATGTATGTATGTATATTCCTCCATAACTCTTAAACCGATCATCCGAAATTGATGAAACTTAGTACAAGCTCATTTAACTATACGGGACACAGGATAGGCTAAATAAAATCAGTTCCGGTTACGCTAAGATGTGGCTCTCATACAAACCGAATTGTTCCGCGCGCCGAAATAAAGGTACGGGAGCGGGCTTACTTACTTTCTTCTTTTTAAATACGAATTTCACGCGAGCGAAGCCGCGGGCAAAAGCTAGTACCCAAATATAATCATTATGTATCCTTGACCGATATAATTTAAGCTCCTATGATTTTTTCACTTTTCACCAAATACCGCATGAAAGAATTGGATAGAGCCGTGTCACACTCTCCAGTCACTATGCACACTGAATGCAGCCTCAGGAAGGCTTCGACGCTGCGCTGGGCGGAGCAGCGTAGGGCGGCGCGGGCGGCCACGCATAGACTGTTTCCTAGCCTGTGTTCCGGGCGCCATTGTGACTCATCCGTCCGTCCGGGTAGCGACGCACTCGCGTCGCCACGCGGGATGGCGGACGTTTCACAGTTTGTGATGCATTTCTTAGGTTGGTAGCATTTTGGTTTTTTTTTTTCTAATTTCTCTTTGAGATTTATGTTTTATTTGTGTATTTATTTTATGTTTAATCGTTTCTAATATATATATTATAGGATCTATTTTATGTTAAATATCTAAAGTTAAGATGTAAACGATAAATTGTTATTAAAGAAAATAAAAACTTACTTAATATATAGACAATTTTCATAAAAAAATCACAAACATTTGGGCTGGGGATGTGGTGGAAGGTTTTGAACACGCTGTGTCGTAATATGACCTCTTGTTTGAAATATTGTTATTTGAAGAGACCAAGCCTGTATAGAAAAAAATCCCCTCCGAAGTACAAGTAGTACCTACCTACACCTACCATAATAGTGCTACTACGTATAACGTATATCTCAGTGTACGCACCTCTCAAAAATCCAAAGTTTAGCCGGAAGAAATATGTAAAAGGGGATAAGCCCGCGTTTGCAGCATGTTATTATTTTCGCTGTATGACACGTAAATGATTATTAAAGAGAAATTAAGGATGTCTATCTATCTAACTAAATAAATTCCCATTAATGAAATACCATGTTTGTATGGCACCGGGTGGCTAAGCTCAAATGGCAGTGGGCTGGGCACGTCGGCCGACGAGATGACGGCCGTTGGATTAAACGGATCATACACTGGCGGCCGTGGACAGAAAAACGGAGTGTGGGAAGATCCACCCGCCAGGTGGGTAGACCTTCCCACACTCAATCAGTGGTTCCGTTCCGCTGAAGGCTGGAGAAAAAATTGAGACGCGTAGGTCCAGCAGTAAATACAAAAACGCTGAATGGACTGACTGACATGTTTATATTATGTACGAGTCTGTACGTTTGAGTCACTAAGTAGAGAAACGTATCAGACGATCTCTTGAGTTCATTTTACGATGTGTCAACGCTGACTTTCAGTGTGATTCATTGTCGATCAGTTTGTGCGGCGATCCCTAGCGCACGGCTTTGACGGAGAAGGTCGGCCGACCTTTGGTGACCTTGAGTGACGTCACTGACAGCTGAATGAAGGTTGGTGGGAGAAGTCGGTATCTGATTCATTGCTTCAGAAAAAATTGGAGAAAAAGGCTCGAAAACATATTTTAGACAAGCTCACTGAAGACTGAACAATATTGACTTACAAGAATAATGTTTGTACGGCGATATAAGTCTATAATTTAATTAAACCAAATTTAAAATTGCATTTTACTGTAGATAAACGCAATGGGTATGTTTTATTTTCTTATTGCAAATTAGTGAATGTTGTAATAAAAAAACCGACCAAGTGCGAGTCGAACTCGCGCACCGAGGGTTCCGCTTCACCATGTCATGGTCAGCGCCACTCACGCCATCTATGGCGTGTTTATGAAATGTGTCATATTAGTTAAAATTCATGATTAGTTAAAATGTTTCATACTCTGTATGATGGTATTTATGTAGGTAGATGGCGCGCATACACTTTTTAGTTTCTTCTATGGGAACCCCCGTGAATTTTTACTTTTTCTTATTTTTGTTATTGTTGTTATATCGGCCACAATAACACATATTTTGTGAAAATTTCAACGGGCTACCTATTACGGTTCAAGAGATCCAGCCCTCGGACAGACGGACATACAGACAGACAGACGGCGTAGGCTTAGTAATAGGGTCCCGTACCGGATACGGAACCCTAAAAACAAACATTTTACATTATCTAATAACGTTGTTAACATTAATTAACATTTTACATTATCTAATAACGTTTCGATATGTCCAAGCGTAGGTTACCTACCTATGGATGAAATCAGTGGCGGCTGGCCCTTAAGTGCGTTCGTGCGCCGCACTACCACCAAACAGCGCCTTCACCCGAAAGAAATAAATAAATTAAAATATTAAACATTCTCCATGAATCTCGCCGATCGAAGTAAAAATATCAAACTGAATTCGTTCCTATTTCCTAGACAACAAGGCACGATTTTGCTGTACGTAATACGTACTACTTACTACGTATCGCCGCCGAGCTCGCCGCCGTGTGCATCACAAAACACCGCGAACGTGTTACTATGAAACAATTTTAAACGCCGCTGCCCCGCCGTGTGAAACAAAACACTCTTCATACGATTATGTGTGGAACAAGGATGCATTCTGCGTGTGACACACGACGGAAAAAAAAGGACAGTATATTGTGGATAGACGCGCGTGCGACACGTCGCGACCGAGCCAGCCGACGATGAGCCGATGTAAGCCGAGATCGTAAACCCGACCGCAGGCACGCGCGGGCGGGGGGCGCGGGCGCGGCGGGAGCGATCTAAACTCTGCGTCTCGTCGCGCCGCGCCATCTCTCTCAGTTCGGGGCGAGGCCCGTCGTCGTCGCGTCGACCGATAATGGCCGCTCCGCGCCGCGGCGCCGCTTAGATGAAATATTGTACGTAATATAGATGAAATATTGAACATAATATATCTTTGCCGCGCCGGGATGTTTTGCAAATCAGTTTTTTAGCAGTTTGAACGACTTTTCGTCAGTTAACAGTACATTGTGAAGTTTTCTTCATTGCCCGGCGCGGCAAGGCTGGCCGGCGGGCGGGGGCGCGCGCGCCGGCCACGCCTCGCGCGCGGCGGCGCCCCGGCGGCCGCGGCTCAGTGGCCGGCCACTGCGCAGTGAAGCGTCGCTTTGGTTCTTCGAGCAATTAGGACTCTGGTTGTGTTTCTAGTGCGTGACAAAAAAGTGATAGAAATATTTGCGCAAGATAATACCCGACGAATAGACTTACATTATAAATAGAACAATATTAGACCTACCCAATCAAACTGTAGTGTGTGTGGTGTGTGTGTGTGTGTATGTGACTGATTTCTTCATAATTTTCATAAATTCGCTGGCGTGTTCTTCAAAACACCATACCTACATATTTCAATCTAAAAGTGAGTACATTTTTATTACATATATTTTAATAATTTTATCACTTATATCCTTACCTTATTTTGTCTTTCAACTATGTATCTGTTGAGTGAGAATACTTTTACATTTTTTGTTTTTTTTATGGATACTGGCACGGTTGGCTACATCACCTACAACATCCGTGATGTCAGCCCATAACACCGGATGAACTTGGTGCCACGTCAGTGCTTCCCTTCGGTCGTACATAATTTGGGCAATTAACTCAGACATGAAAATAAAATAAAAAATCACGTCTCGGTATCCATTAGATTCACGTTTGGGTTTAGTACTACGAGTAAGTTAGCGCACATCGTGCGCTAGGTACCTATGGGACTGGGTGTGCTGTGCGCCGCACACCCAGTCCCATAGGTCACCAGCCGCCACTGGATGAAATTATACAATTTATAACGCTTATATTTTTAAAAACATTTTCACTTAAATTATACATACATTATAAAATCATTGGAAATAAATACCTTAAATATTGTTCAATATAATATTAACATATATCGTAAATTAGCTTTAATTAGTATGTAATTTATTATTTGTTCGTATATACGGCATAATTCTGAAACACATATTCTGTGAAAATTTCAACCGGCTACTTACTCGTATTACGGCTCAAAATATACTGCCCTTTAAAGTTAGTACAGACGGACGGACAGGCAGACGGACAGACGGTGTAGGCCTATAGGATACGGAACCCTAAAAAACTATGATGACCCATACTGAATATCGATATATTGAGTCAATTACAATGAAAAATTGTTAACGCTGTGTGTTCTTTATCGCGAAATACATATGTGTGTCTGAATCTGAATATAATAAATTCCTAAAAATTGCTTGAAACAATTTCAATGTCACTTTCTAGAAGGTGCAATCCCTGGAGTTTGCACCTTCCAGCTAGAGTGCCTGCATTAGAAATAGGTGCGCTAGGAATACGCTGCGCGTATGCAAAGTTGAGAGACATCGTCACCGCCAACCAGTCCTGACTTCCGATTGCAGCGGAAGTCACGTGGGGAGGGGGTGAGGGGAGGAACAAGTTTTCGCTTCATCCGGCAAGTCGCAGTCTGCTGGAAACTAACTTCATTGTAAAATATGAATACTTTGGGACAAGTAAATTACTTTTGTAAAATGTATTAAAATAGTATTTCAGTGCTTAAAATGTTTGCATGTCCTTTTTACTTATTTTTATAAATATACGTAAGTACATAAATTGTATATTCTACAAAAGTAATTATTTAAAATTTAAATATATTAATTCAATTTAATGAGTTAATTTCAGTGGGTAGAGCATCGCATTATGTAATCTGATTACACTGAGCAAAAAATTATCAGTTTAGTAACTCTTATGAATAAACGAATGATTACGAATAAACAACTGACCATTTCGGTTATTTAGTAAGAAATTAGTAAAATGATCATAAAATATTTATCAGCGTATGTATAGGGGCTGAAATTATTCTTTCGTGTTATTTCTATGACTGGATAGCAAAGATGTTTGTTACACAGCATTTAAATGCCAACAGTTTTAAGAAATTATTCCTACTTATTTACTTCGTTTCTTTCAGCGTTTATCTAAGCCCGTTGTCCCCAACACAACAACGGCGAGAAAGCGGCAGCATCCCTAACCTAATTGTCATCTAAGTAGACGCAATAAATAACTTTAGCTGTTACTTGTTTCCGCCCGCCCATCCCGCCCAACGACGCCGCCCAAACCGTGCGGCCGGAAGTCGACCCCGCCCCTGGCCCCTGCCGACGCGGCGCGGCGAGCACTTCCGGTCTACCGCCTTTATAGTTAGACAAATTGAAGGAAGCTCTTGGTGTGGTCTATTTTGTTTGAATTTTCAGGTGTTGGAAATATATTACTTACGTTTTTATCATCGAGTAAGGAAAGATGCAATGGTCCGAAATTTGGAGATGGTCATCGACCCGTTGGCGAAATGGTAATGTGTTGGCGGCTCAAGCCAGAGTTGCAGGTTGGAATCCCGGTCGGGAAATATTTTTTCTCTGCATTTTCGGCTTTGCATCTCTCTAAGAAAGAAATATAAAGCGGGTACATGATTAGTACTAAAAATTTCAAAATAAAATATCTTTGCTTGTTGGCTCTAAATGTCGACATAATCGCTAAGTGACTGCGTAGCACAGTTGCAAGTCGATGAAGAAGAATCGGAAAGAAGTTTTGCGACACCGTGTTCTCACAGAGCGCTCTCGGCAGCCAATCTAGCTATTATTTTTCTGATCTGCGGCATCTTCACGCTACCCAAAGCCCTAAGCCGTGCACCGTGGGGCACCCTAACTGATTTACGGAGGCCCACAGAGAGCCCGCGTAGGAGAATATTAAGCCGTTTTCCTGGTAATAATTAAGCTAGCAAAGCAGTTTGGGCTGGTGTTTCAAAGTTTGTTGGGAATATTGTGCGGGATAAACGGAGCGCTACGGGCCCGGGGGGGCGTCCAAAAATGTAATTAAGGTGTAGGTTGATGTGTTGGGAATGCTTGCCGACACATCAGCTTCTTGTGTTAAAATTAAATAAATGTATATATATTTCCTCCCAAGTACAGCTTGGGGGTTTTCAAAAGGGGCGTGAAAAGGCTCCTGTCAGGCCGGCATGGCATTCGCAATCCCCGTGCATCACAGAATGTCAATCTGCATCGTTAGACACCTAGGTGAAACTATGCGTCGTCGCGCTATCCATAAATAATAATCCATAAAATGTACTCGTGTATAACCTTAAGAGTCGTGGATATAAATACACAGAAGGGCCACAATCTCGGTAGCTCAGTGGTGTAGTCGACCGACTGTCGGTCGTGGTCATAAGCACACCTGGACGCGGTCAGTACTTTGATGGGTGACCGCTCGAGCGTTGGAGGCTGACCGTGCTTCGGATTCACCGTAAAACTGTAGGTCCCTTCCCATTTTACCTTACTAGGTGGTAGGGTTTAACCCGCCCGGGTTGGTATCACCGCACTGAATGAAAGTTCAGTTGAAACGGCTACCGGGGAAATAGTTCATGTTTTCCGTCCAGTTCAGTGTAGCCGGCACGACCGAAGGGAAGCACTGACACGGCACCTAGTTTAAAAAGTGTTTTGAGCTGACATCACGGATGTGATATAATATCGTCCATTAAACCATAGCTATACATTCGAAAAATCGGGGTGTGGCTGTGTCGTGGACACGGCCGTGTGTTTTACGTGAATACGTGTACGTAACGGGTAACATTTTCCTAGAGCGTATTACGTAACGAATTCTTTGATCCTTTAGCTATCGAGTGGTGCAATTAAATTCTGGATGTAGATGATAGATATGAAGCTGCAATACCAAACTGTATCCCCCGATTTTGTTATCATCAGTTTTCTCGATTGGCTCCCACTATGGAAGCAAATTTAAAGACGTATTCACGTCAAAAATTCACACCCATGATCACGCCATCTATCATTCGTCATCATTTGACACATTAAACTTGTATATTAAATTTCGTTCTCGTCTAATATAATATAATACATAAGTGAAAAATATTTCTAATCACGAAACAACTTTTCTCCATCTGGCAAGATAAACAAAAATAAAACGGATGAACAAAAGCACTCAAGCAAAGGCTCAACAAAACGTAAGCAATAAAACCTTAATATCCCGCACACAGCCGGCGGCGGCGCGGCGGGGTGGTGGTGGTCGCCTACATATTTTAGTGTGATATTAACACTGTAATATTTGTCGAAGGAAATATTATTTGCGTTGACAGAGGGGGATAACTGACTGAGAGAATGCAATAGGGATAGAAGGGCCCTGACAGTTGAAAATGTGCGATAGAATTATGTGGTCGTAATTGTAGTCACTATAGCGAATACCTACAACTTTAGGATGCATTCAAGTTAAAATTTCGCTATTTATGAAAGATGTGCCGTCAATAATATAGTTATTAAGCTGATTCAGTTTTAATATATGTAAAACTTCAGTAGTTCGGTAGCTTTTTTAAAACACAAATAAATTAAAACAATGACTCTGAATTTACATAAACAAATATTGGACGATCCCTGAGCGTAATCTCGCGAGGATTGGTGTTATTGGCTGTTAGTGTAGTAAATGAGTGCTCAAATAAGGCGTCTAGCCGGAAAGCTCGAAAGCAGAAAGTTTGACTTCGGAACTTTGTTCTGACTAGTTAGGAGGTAAACATACTAAAAGTCTCCACCACTGGGGGGTGCGCCCTAGGGGGGGAGCACAAAGAAGGTCCCATTTTTCGGTTTTTCGCATATATCTCGAAAACGGTGCATCATAGGAAAAAGTGTTCAATTACGGAATAAGAGGTGATAAAATTCTCTACAACTTTGATATATACACTTTTTACCAATTCTCAATCCTTGTCGAGATATAAGGTCCGAAAAGAGACCGACTTTATTTTAAAATAAAAGCAAAAATCTGTTTTTGTCATACATTGCTATTAATTGCAAATAAAATCGGCCTCTTTTCGGACCTTATATCTCGACAAGGATTGAGAATTGGTAAAAAGGGTATATGTCAAAGTTGTAGAGAATTTTATCACCTCTTATTCCGTAATTGAACACTTTTTCCTATGATGCACCGTTTTCGAGATATATGCGAAAAACCGAAAAATGGGACCTTCTTTCTCACACACACACACACACATACACACCCCCTCACACACATACATGTTTCTCAAAACCACTTTTTTGGGATTGTTGACAGATATATAGCCCAAATCAGTCGAAATCTCAACTTCGAAATTTTGGACGATCACAATACTTCCTTTCTCCTTACAGTCTTCTCAAAACCACTTTTTTGGGATCGTTGACAGATATATAGCCCAAATCAGTCGAAATCTCAACTTCGAAATTTTGGACGATCACAATACTTCCTTTCTCCTTACAGTCGCTCGAAAGTAAAAAGCATTGACTGATACCTAGTTCCGAGAGAAACATGCTGTAATGGGCTGACATCAAGGATGTAGCAGGTGATACAACGATGCAGATTCGATAAAAAATATTAATAAAATAATCATAATTCACAAAAATATCCCTAAAATGACATCAAGAATTCCTAAACATAGGCTTATCTACCCCTAAATATCAAGGGCTCCACCCTCCATATTCAAACCCCGGCACCCTTGCACCGAGTTCCTGCACTCGCTGTACCCCAACGAGTGCATACCTGCACAGTGGGGCAGTGTGCACTCTCGCAGGGGGGATGATTAAATATTTAGATTGGTTTCTTCTCGAACATCAATCATGGCTTAGTTGTGTCTTGCGTGTGAAAGTGGAGGGGGTTGGAGCTGCTTCAGTCTGTGCTGTGTGTTAGGGAAGTGTGATTTTTATCCACCTCCACTCGGTCCTCGCACGTCCCAAATATCAGTTTGATTAGGAGTAGAATATTTAATTAGGGTTTCGTAGCCAACGACGCTCAACTGTGCGTCCGCTCGTCCGTAGTAAAGTATGGAAATTAAAGAAATTAAAACTAACACTTACTTCCGAAAGTAACAGTGGATATCATAAGTCAGGTGGTATAGCCAACCATGTTGAATTACTTAAAAATATATGTTGTAATAACACATATTATATTCCAGGCACAACTAAATAAAATCAATGACACGATACCTACGTTATATTTGATCATTTAGTCCTTACATATAATATGTTCTTCTTGCTTTCGAAGCAACTGATAAAAAAAATTTAAATAAGTGTGTCTACAGACAAATAAAACAAAACATAATTTCTAAAATATTTTGTCACGCGTTTCGCTGCTAATAAATGCAAATAATAAAATAATATATATAAAAAAAATAATGCAGAGAGAGATAGAGAAGAGGAGAGGTAGACATATAGAAGATAAGAGATATACATAGAGAAGAGAAGAGATAGACAAAGAGAAGAGAAGCGATATACATAGAGAAGAGAAGACATAGACACAGAGAAGAGAAGAGATAGACATAGAGAAGAGAAGATATGAACATACAGAAGAGAAGAAATTTCTTATCACCAAAAGATTGACCAACCAACGAACGGAAGAAATTCCTTGTAGTCAACATTACCTTTGCTCACTCCTGCATTTTCTTATTTATTTCTATTGTGATGTTGTTTGGGTTCTTTTTAGGGTTCCGTATCCGGTATGGGACCCTATTACTAAGCCTACGCCGTCTGTCTGTCTGTCCGTCCGTCTGACTGTCTGTCCGAGGGCCGTATCTCTTGAACCGTAATAGGTAGCCCGTTGATATTTTCACAGAATATGTGTTATTTATTATGGCCGATATAACAACAAATAATAAAAATAAGCAAAAGAAACAAAATCGCGGGGGTTCCAACAGAAGAAAATAAAAAGTGTATGCGCGCGCGCCATCCGCCGAATAGATTATGAGCATTTTAACTAATCATGACATTTAACTAATATGAAGCATTTCATAACACGCCATCTAGATGGCGTGAGTGGCGCTAGCTATGACATGGCGATACAGAACCCTCGCTGCGCGAGTTCGACTCGCACTTGGCCGGTTTTTTTCCTTCAACGTGTGCAACAAAGAGTTTCTTTCTACTCTATTCTAATGATTGCGTCACAGTTCAACAGCTGTGTCTGAACTTTTAACCTGACTCCACCTACGGAGAGACGGCACGAAAATGCCTTTCATACGAAAGCGCCCTGTAATCGCGTGCCCGTAATTATATTTTCTCGCACCGACGCGTCCAGACGGGCTCGCACAATACAAGGGGATGGTAGGTAGAGGACTGGGCTCACGAACTGAGTGAAATCTTTTGACAACTTGACTTTTGGGAAGTAAGCTTGGTATGAGAATGCGAGTACTGCGTATGCCAACAAATTTTTTTATTTTAGTTTTTTATTTTCATTTTCATTTTTATTATTTTAGTTGTGTTATTCAAGAGAAATTTCTGTATAATGGTGACGCAAATTATTTATTTTAAAATTCAATGACTTACCTACTTAAATGGTTTGTTACTGAAAAAAAAAACGTATAATTTTTCTGAAATAAGTATTTTTTATGAATACACGAGACAATTGGCGCCGTTAGCGTCAAAAATAATATATATTATTTTAAAACAAAGCTATATAATGCTGTAATGTTCAAGAAAAAACTGGCAAAAGTCGCAAACGGGAAATTCTCTCATGGCTAAAAACACTAGATTACAAAGCTACTGAAGACTTTCTTGCTGTTTGTCTTAACAAAACTGGGTAACATTAAATGCATAGCTAAGTAAAATAAATCAATTCAATTATATATCTAACAAAACTAACTAATGCATAACAAACAACTAAAACACAATACACAAAGAAAAGCTAATAGAAAAAAAACTAAAACTAAAGAACTAACTTTCCTATTACTAAAAACTAACAACATCATAATGTCTATCCCATTTTAGTCTTAATTTTATGAAACTCAATAAGAGCGCCATCATGTAATTAATATGTACGTGTTATTCTAAACAAGACTTCCTGCAAGACAGAGTTTCTCTAGAGCAGGAGACATGATTGTAAAATAGGCTTAGAAACTTTTCTAAATAAATAATTTTCATTTTTCATTTCATTTCATTTTTCATTCATTCATATTGACTAAATTTATGCTATAACCCCCTTTTGCGGTAAAAAAAATACTATACCAGTATATAATACCATTCTACTATACAAAAATGAATACTCGTTCGTTCGTTCGCATTTTTTATTTTATTTTACTGTAAAGTAAAACAAAATAAAAAAATCACGCGAGCGGAGCCGCGGGTAAAATGTGTATTATAATATAAATGTGCAGAGCATGAAATGGCGTCGCCCGGAAGATGTCCCCTGATCGCTGCTCCATACATACATATACAGTGCAGTGACCGTTTCATATACATTTCTTTTATAATTTCCTGCAGATAGATCTCTACATGCGAATCGAGGGGTGAGTGTGGGGGCACGTTGGCGCCACATCTCTTCCATCCCTCTTAATCCCATCGGATATGATTCTCCTTTCCTATTTATATGCAGATTTAAACGGACTTCGCGGCATAAGTCTCTCATTGCAACCGCATAAAAATAAATTTAAATTATACTCTAACCCATACAGGTTAGAGTTGAAGTTTCTTTGAAGACAGATGTCAAAGGAAAGGTTTTTCATTTGTACTGGGAATGAGTCAAATGTGACGATTTAATTAATGCGGGGTGACATCTTGTTCCATTATTGGAATAATTCAAGAGGGTTGGGGGGAGGGGGGCTGTGTACAGATTATGATACAGCAGAAGATTATGACCAAGGGGTTTCCTTGGTCATTCATTGACAGGGATATTTCGTGGTCATTGGCATAACCTAATTATATAAAAGCATTTATTGTTAACATCTATTACTCCGATTATTGTACGGGTATTTAGCAGCCTCGGTAGCTGAGTGGTGCGGTCGATCGACGGTTTTTAAGCACACCTGGGCGCGGTCAGTACTTGGATGGGTGACCGCTCGACCACTGGAGGTTGACCGTGGTTCGGATTCCATGTAAAACTTGTAGGTCCTTTCCCTTCTTACCTTACTAGGTGGTGGGGTTTATCCCGCCCGGGTTGGTACCACCGCACTGAATGAAACGTCGGTCGAAGCGGCTTTGTAAATAGTTCGTGTTTTCCGTCCATGTAGCATGAAGTGAAGGGAAGCACTGACATGGCACATAGTTCACCCGGTGTTATAGGCTGACACCACGGATGTTGTAGGCGATGTAGCCAACCGTGTCAGTTTCCATAAAAAAAAATATCATTTGGTCATCATCTTTATAAACGTCATTCATTGAAGAAACGCTTTCAGTACGCTGCATGCTGCAAGTTGGCGGCTACGGTAGGTTTCTAGAGCCTAATTATTAACCCAAGTCAACATAAGTACAAGGAAAACAAAACTACAAACTTTAAATGTCCCTATTTAACATTTACTAGTTAAACACTATGCTCGTAAGGTAGCGGTTACATAGACCTCGCCAAACGCAGTAAGCGACTAACACGCGACGCCGCCAGTTGTGAAGTTCGATCAATCGTAAATAAGGAAAGTGGCTCCAGCTCGCTACCACAGTCGCTACGCGAACTTCGTTCAACTAGCTCACTTAGAACCACCCTCCAATGCGGTAAACTTCCGGGCTTGTAGAAGTTTTTAACTCACTGAAAGGTGGAATTGCGAGGAACAGGAGTAAATGGTTCTTGGGCAATAAATATTAAGTGTAAAAAAGGGAGACATAGTAGGCATTATTGCATTTACACATTACAGAGTGAGCATATTTGAAAAACTCCTAATGTTACAAAACTCAGGCGATATATCTGTATATAATCTTATTTATTGCTTTCAAATGCACCTATAGACTATAGGTCACCCATTAACTGGGTGGTGGGCGGTAGCTGTCGTGCCAATTTAGGGAAATACTTTTTTTCCGCCCGCGCAGCAACGCCGACAGTGAAGTCACTAACAAAAGCTAATAATAATAAAGTAAACGGTAATGAGATGCAATTGAGAAATTAATTATCAAAAATATTGCAGACATAAAATTTGAAAAACAATTCAGTTAATCTCGAAAGATGAGGAAAATAACATATTTTTGATGAAGTACTCACTGAAGACGTCTTCAAGTGGTTGATCAAATTGTTGAGAAATTTAATAACGCACTCAGAAAAACATGAAAATTAATTAGATGATAGAATTTTCGAAATTTATAGTAGATAAATAATATTAAAATAAATTATTTTATATGATCTGACATCAGCCTGTTTAATTAACCCTCGACGCAAAAAGAGGGGTGCTATGAGTTTGACGCCTATGTCTGTCTGTCTGTAGCATCGGAGCTTCGAAACGGGTGGACCGATTTGGTTGCGGTTTTTTTATTGGAAAGTTGGTTTAATCGGAATGGTTCTTAGGTATTCGAAGAGCAACCTCATATTTCCTATTACGTCATTCTAATATTACATTTTTTTGAGTAAATTACTTGAAACTTGGATTTGGCTAGTGCTTATTTTGTTTTGAGTTTTATTGTATTTACTTAGCGGTACCCCGACGCCTTTAAATAACTAAATGGAAATTATTTTATTTTTTTAAGAATTGTCGATGTGTGAAGTTTATTTTATATGTATGTAATTTAACTTTTATTATATATTATAAAGTTATACAATTTATCTATTAGTCATCTACACTGGAATTGACAAAATAGCTGGACTATTTGACATCTCGTTCTGAAAACAGTTTGTCTTTAATAATTTGTAAGTAAATAATAAAAAAAACCAATAACAACGCATTATAATGCGATAGCTATGCTTTCAAACAACCTTAAAGCTCTACCCAGTTTTCTTATGATTTCGAAACTATTAAACCATTAAGTTTTCAAAAACGCATTATCCCACAAACTTAGCCCACAAACCACCCTTTTCCCTTCACATATTTTCCGCATTTTCCCCAGAACTTTCAGCGTAAACTACTTTCATGCTCTAGCGCTATGCAAATAATTCTCTCGGGTCATCCATTGCAGCGGCGGATGGCGAACAAAGTATCCGCATAAGATTAATGATGGCGAGTGACGCGTCGCGTGGTGCGACTGACTGCCGACAGCTGGGGAAGTGTCGGCGACGCGGGGCGTTCACCCCACTACTCTTCTGCGTTTGAAGTTTGAAGAGCTGCAGAGGCTAAAAGATCGCCGTTTATTCTTTAGTCGATTTAATCGCAGGTGGAAACGAATGAATGGTCTAAAAAAAACATTTTATTATATGAAGGGCTGTTTACGAAATATTATTATGTTTAGGTAGGTAATATTTTTACAAAATCTAAAAATACATAGCTAACATAGTATTGTATTGTATTGTATTTGTATTGTATTGTATTGTATATATTTATTTATCAAATAAAATATAGACAAAAGGTAACACTTATTGCCTCTAGGCATTTTCTAACAGAATATCTTTGAGGTATGATAGCTGCTAGGTGAGTGGCGGAAAGAAATATAATATTGTTATGACACAAGTTACACATGATGTAAATATTATACCTATATACCAGATATATACATAAGATTGAATAAATATACATACTATTTGCATTTTTTTTTTTTTTTTATGGAAACTGACACGGTTGGCTTCCATCACCTACAACATCCGTGATGTCAGCCCATAACACCGGGTGAACTTGGTGCCACGTCAGTGCTTCCCTTCGGTCGTGCCGGCTACACTGAACTGGACGGAAAACACAACTTAACTACTTATTTACTACTCTTTTACATTTACTACGTATAGGTTGGACATGGATGGACACGGGCCCTACAGCTACAGGACCCTACAGAGGTTGAGTCCAACGGAAGCGACTGGTGAAGGTA
This sequence comes from Nematopogon swammerdamellus, assembly GCA_946902875.1. Lineage (NCBI taxonomy): Eukaryota > Metazoa > Arthropoda > Insecta > Lepidoptera > Adelidae > Nematopogon > Nematopogon swammerdamellus. The sequence goes on along the minus strand of OX336336.1, from coordinate 6,576,105 downwards.
TAAGGGACGTACGATGTAAGTCAAGCGGCATTAGTGTTGTGATCCCGGGGCCGTACTGCCCGGTGTGACGTCACCACGGAACACTCTCTAGCACGATCTTGTCATACAACTAGCAACTTTATTTATTTGTCAATGTTATTTCACATATAATTTAATTAAAATAATTAATAATAAAATAGCGGTCAAGCGAGGGTTCCGTACCATTCCGATTTTCTTCAATACTCTTATACTTAGGATTTTTGTTTAGGTTTTGCTGTAAACTATAAGAGAGGCTTTATATTCCCTATGATTTTTTTCCAAAGTAGCATTTCAAAATTATAAAAAAATATATATTTGTATTTCTTCCGTCCGATTTGGTGTTTTAAACCGGCCAAAGGGAAGCACTGGCATGTTGTAAGTTGCGTAATGGATTGATATCACGGGTGTAGGAGGTGATGTAGCGAACCATATCAGGCCCCAACCATTTCGGTTTCTGTTAGAACTTTAATACTTTGGATTTTCCTGTAAACTGTAAGAAAAACCCTATATTCCCAATTTTTTTAAGTGAAAACTTCTTTAGCGGCGCTTGGCACTTTTTTTAGATGGGTAAAAAATGTTAAATTCGCGTCAGATCTCGCGTCAGATCCGTAGCCTGATCGAAAAAGCGTAAGATTCGAAAGTTCTTTAGCGGCGCTTGGCACTTTTTTTAGATGGGTAAAAAATGTTAAACTCGCCTCAGATCCGTAGCCTGATCGAAAAAGCGTAAGATTCGTTGAAATTATGGATGAAAGTGGATTTTTCTGAGAAATAAACTTTTTGATGTAAAATAATTATAATAGTTCTGTAGTGTTAAATTTTTTATGTAATATAAATTGTCATGTTTGTCTACGATAGCGCAATAAATCAATATTGTATTTTACCACATAAATCTGATAAATAAAACAATTCGTGCGAAATTATTCCCTAACCATTCCAAAATATTCAAAAATGCACAACGTTGATGTTTAACTTTTCACTTCTGCCGGCACTCCCGGAGTGCAACCTTAGGTTTTTTTTTTCGACTTTTTCGTCTATACAAACTAGGTACAAAATGTTCAGAAAAGCACACTTTCATATTCCGCCAGGTGGCCGGCCAGGCGCACGGCCAGGCAGAGCTGAGCGCCGCTGCCAGATCGGAGCTTACGCGATGCGACACGCCGCCATAAATTACAGGGGTCCGGGTCCGGCCAGAGCCGTGTTCGATTTGTGCTTTTTGCTTCGGAATGTCGCGTTAGCTGCTGCTTTGGAAGATCGTTATAGTCGGTGGAGATATTGCTGAAGTTATTTGCAAGAAAGTGTTTTTTTTTTATCAAAACTGACACCGTTGGCTACCTCACCCACAGCATCCGTGATGTCAGTCCATAACATCTCGGCGAACTAGCTGCCATGTCAGTGCTTCCCTTCGGTCGTGCTGGCTACACTGAACTAGACGCAAAACACGAACTATTTGCATAGCCGTTTCAACCGAACTTTCATTCAGTGCGGTAGTATCAACCCGGGCGGGTTAAACTACCACCTAGTAAGGTAAGAAGGGAAGGGACCTACAGTTTTAGGTGGAATCCGAACCACGGTCAGCCTCCAACGGTCGAGCGGTCACCCATCCAAGTAGGTACTGACCGCGACCACGTGTGCTTAATGATCACAAACGACAGTCGACCGATCGTACCACTGAGCTACAGAGGCTCGTATATTGTTATTAAATAAATATTGTATTTTACTTATTGTGACTCTTCCATAATAACTTAATGTTGATGCAAAATTGTTGTAAAGGTGAATATTGCTTTCTAGCTTAAATACCATCTAATATCCTACCTTTTACCCCTTTTAGCTGGAACCTTCCTAAAAATCCATTAGCCCGTTCAGCGCCTCGATTCTGTTATCACCCGTTCAAGTGAACAGAGGCGCGTTCCGTTCCGTTATCATCCGTCCAAACGAACAGGGGTGCTTTTAGACCACCCCTTCCGTGTCCCGAACCAATTAAAGGCGCTCCGGATAATTAAAACAGGGTATATTTGCATCCGTTTGGAAACAAAGCGCATTCGGGGTCGTAAATCTACCTGTGTCCTTGAGGGCGACCTAGATTCGTGGGAAATTACAGTATCTTTAATTCGAGAAATGTAAAAAAAATCATGATAATTTGGAAAATTATTTCGAAAACATTTTGTGAATGTGCTACGAAAACAAGTATAGATACTTATGTCAGAAATTGCCCAGAAACCAAGAGACTGTGAAAATACAGAGAAGAAAGCCGCCTAAAATATTCCGAACACTTTTAAAAAGAGTTTGTTCCTTCCTTCCTTATTACCTATAATAAAATCCAACGTCTGCTTTCTGTCTGTCTGAGTGTCTGTCTGTCCGCTTATAACTCGAGAACCACTGAACCGATTTTAATAAAACAAAATTTTACGGATAGCTTGATTCTTCCCATCAACTATAGGATACTTACTATCACGCTAAATAGCTTATGAGGTTAGCAGTGAAGTGAAATATGAGGAGCGGGCGGAGCCGCGGGCACAGCTTGTAAATTATAAAATCAATTATACATATGTACGAGTATGTGACAAAATCTGCCTTGTGAGACCGGTACTTAAAAAGAATAGCCAACTGCATCTCTCCCCGTGCATGCCGTAAAATGGGACTAAGGGATAAGGACAAGATGCCGTGCTAAAGGGCGACAGGCCAGCCACCTCTCACCTTGAAACGGTCCTTCCATCGAGTCATGCAGCAGTTGGGTCTTTATGCCTTACTCAGATTACTCTGCTTACCCCGATTGTCAGGATACAGCCTGTGGTATGTAAAAACCGGCCAATTGCGAGTCGGACTCGCGCAAATAGGTTTCCGCACCACAAAAAAAACTTTGAAAAAAGATACGTTTCTTGTATGGGGACCCCCCTTAATTTTTTACCTTTCCTATATTTTATTATTTATTGTTATATGCACATAACAACACATATTCTGTAAAAATTTCAACTGGCTACCTATTACGGTTCCAAAGATACAACAGTAGGACATACAGACAGACAGATGGCGTAGGCTTAGTAATAGGCTTCCGTACGGGATACCAAAAGTTTCCTCCTATACCGATGAAAACTTAAGACAATACAGGTTTTGTCATATTTTTTATTGACGTGTTCTCAGAGAACTAAATTCAATCTAATAAATAAGGAACACATGCGACGGTTAGAATAAATAGAAAATTCAACAATTAAGCATTGACATATATATGTGAGTCAATGCCATTAGGTGGATGTTAGCCCCGAAATGTCGTCATTAGATGCTATCGAAGTAATTTACTTTCCAAACACTCCTCCGTACAATCAATATTTTCACATCACTCCATACATTAGTCTGAAAGGGTTGCCATTCGTTCAAGTTTTGCCTTATCAGGGTTAGGATTTTGATGTCCAGGGAAGTCCAGGCAGGGCAAACATGTTCTAGTTTAACAAAATATAACTCTGTTATTCCATTTACCCTAACCAATTGATATATAGTTCGAATAATTAATTTTTAATAATCCTTTAAACAAAATTCCATATTAAAACTTCGCATTTTCATATGTGTCCGGAGATGTGTCCCAAAAATAAGATTTTTTTAAATCGCCGGTCGTGCTATGGCAACCCTAGCCTTAACCCTTCGTTTCCCCACGGCACCCACCGCGGATATCGAACAGAAGTCTTCAACAGTTGCTCCATTTATTCAATAAACAACTAGGAGGAAGGGAAGTCGAGTGTCGCACTAATGTTCTGTTCGCACGCGACAAGTTCTATCGACTGATGTCTGTATTAAATATGCATTTCGCCATGGAAATAAACCCAGAGATGCCGTGTTGGGACGCGTCACCTCTCTGTTGTTAATTTGTCTCGTGGGACACCCGACAGATGAGAAACTAATGTTTTTAAGTTTACTCTGTTATTAATTATATTCATTTTTAAGTTTCCGGATTAACAGTAGTATGTTTAAAGACTTACATAAGTCGACGTCTTCGAAAAAGAGCTGTTTGAGCTTTGACATCTTTGGTACAACGGACACCAGACGTCAGCTCCGGGATCTCCCGCAGTCCCTGAAGAAGCCCGTGACGTAGCGGGCGAAACGTCGACTTATGTAAGTCTTTAAACCTAATAGGTAACTGTTAATCCGGAAACTTAAAAATGAATATAGAAGAGCGTCATCTATGCGACATTCTGTCACTACTACAAATGTCTCTTATGTTCAGAGTTAGTAGGTAAATATATATAATATGTAAAAACTAATTATATTTAGTCTATCTTATGTATATATCTGGTATATAGGAATATAGGTATAGTATTTAAACTATTCATATTTAAGTTTATCTATCTTTTGTATTCCCGTACATCTGTCATGTCATAATATTTATAATATCTCTTTCCGCCACTCACCTAGCAGTTATCATACCCCAAAGGTATTCTGTTAGAAAATGCCTAGAGGCATTAAGTGTTACCTTTTGCCCATATTCTATTTGAGTGCAATAAATATATACAATACAATACATTCCTTTTTTTTTTTTTTTAAGATGAATGAAAATACTTTATTTAAACATGAATATACAATAATTTAAGCTAATAGGTACAAAAAATAAAATAACTATAAATAAAAATATTCCTCCATCGTCGGCGAAATTGGCATTGTGCCGATGACGGAGGCAGCGTTCCCCCTCTGAATGGCTAGGCTGATCTTCTGCCTAAGGTAGCTTGGCGCGCGGATGTCCCCAGACGCCTCCGTGAGCAGTTTACCAAGCTCTTTAACCAGATTTTTGGCGTCTGGGCTCCAAACTCCAAGAGTCTCCACAGCAAAGGCGACAAACTCGTAATTTGCTTTGACTAAACTGTATTTATTATGTTTTACAAGTTCCGCCTTTGCTGCGGCATACCCGGCTGCTCTAGAAGAGCCTTCCAAGTGGCTTGGGGCTAGAGTGTCTGCACACGTCGCGTCCCATATCATGGCTCTCCCCTGCCGCCACGGCAAAAGAGTGATGCCGTCTGGCCTCTTGCCGTCGTCACGGAAAACTCCTGGTGGTTCTAGTTTACTTGGTACATTGACGGAGGCAAGAGACCGCTTGATGATCTGGTTGACGTTGGCGTGGCGAGACAACCTCCCGGCACTCCTAGAGCAGGACAGACCGTGGTGTCCCAGTTCGCCCACCGCCGAGCCGCAGATGCAAGTATGTGGCTCGCATATTCTGATTCCGAAACGGAGGCAGAAGGCGATGCGCAGTGTTCCCTTATCTAAGAGTGTGCCAAGATAAGGTGAAGGGTAGGCATGTAACCAGGCACCGGACTCTGTCTCAGAGGCCGCCAAAATACGTGCGCGGTCGACGGTGGAGCCATTCAGGAGGAGAACACTGTGAGTAAGCTTTATAATTGGCTCATCCCATGCTCGTTGTGAACGTAGACAATCGGGGATAGGTTCTGATGGGCATCGAGACCGCCACACCTCTCTCGCCTCTTCCAAGCACGTGGTCTCTACATCACCGAGTGATGGGCGTAAGACAGTATCCACGAGACCAGAGGTGCTGTTAGCTGAAGATAAAAAGGCGGGCAGGGCAATGTCACTAACCATACGAATACCTGAGCCACCAGATCTATTAGGTAGGTAGTGTGATCTGTGACCACGATGAGTCATTGAACTGAATATTAACATTTAGAATCTTATTCAAAATCATAAGTAAATGCAAATCTAAATTAGAAATTTTGTCTAAGCATGACCACACAGGACTTGTCCTAAGGAGATATGTAAATTTAGGTATAAAAAAACAGTGTCTTAATAGATAGAAGGCGAAGTGAGGAGTTATGTTCAATAATCTATTTCCAAATTCTACTAAAGTTTCTTCTTTCTGAATTAGAATTGCATCCAGAGCATCTATCATAAGAGGCGAACCAAGGAGAACTAGATATTCCTTGCTAGTTACTGATATGTTAGAAGCTATTTTACAAACATCATTCATAATTTCATGTTTTCTAGTTGCCGAAACTGAAGGAAAAAAGAAAATTTCACATTTTTGACTGTTTAAATCAAGGCCGATTTCACTAAATTTTGATTTTAAAATGGCCAAATCATCTAAGACACATGCAGCTTTTCCGCTTAATACTCCGTCGTCCAAGTACCATAAATTTAAATCTGATCTTAGCTCTTCGATCGTTGGCTGAATACCGAGACTAAAGAGGGCAGGACCAAGCGGGTCACCCTGCTGACATCCGGTGGCGGAAAGGATTGGTTCGTGATCGTTGAACAGTAAGAAAGTTGATGACGAATAGCACTGCCAAATGTAAGAGTAGATGAAGGGGGCGTGTTCCTTCACTTCCTTCAGCATGCATGCATACATTCCTTATAACAATTTATTCAACTTATTCTTTCAGAACCTGTTAGCTAGGTTCTGATACAATGGTTTGACTTCAAAAGACTCTCATAGATCAGGGTTCAGGGCGACAATACGCGCTGCCAAGCCAATGCAATCCAATAGCATCTCTACACGCTGGGACTGACCGCGTATGCGTACCAATAGGTCTGCAAATATTATCTCCACAGAACTGGTAAACTATGACACGCCCCCCTCGTACAGTCTCGGGTCCTTAGAAATGAACATGGCCTGTCGGGCCGGCAATATCCATGAACGTCGTTAGACACCTTATGTGTGGCTCGGCACCACATGTCGCGCTTTCTAAAATGCTTCAGAAGGTACGTGAGCAAACAAATGTGACTGTGATAGAAATTATTTCACCTCATTGACAAGTTTAAGCCCCTTCTAGCTATTTACATCTACGCATTTCAGAACAACGACATGAAGGAAAGTGTTATATTTCAAAGAAGTTTGGCGGCATTTGTCTAAATGGCCTTATGGCGTGGACGCGAAACACGCATTCCTCACTGTTTCGGCTTTGTGTGAGCATTTTACATTGCTTAATGGTTGCATGATATGATGTTTTAAGCGTTGAAGACAGTTTTATGAACATTAAAACTAAACATTTGAACTTAAAAAGCGACAATAATCATAACACTCTTAGTATGAATCAAAAGTTAAACCGGGTAAAATGCGTATAGGCATTTGACGTAGAGTTGGCGTTTAAAAGGCATCCAGGCAAAGAGATTAAAAAAAGAGGGTGGGTTTGATGTCTTTGCAGCCAGGCGATGTAAATGTATCAATCGCGATTTTCAAACACGTTACAAACATTAGAATGTTGAGCAATTAAACCACTTTTTTTGTGCTATTTTTACTTCGACATTAAATTTGTTCAACTTATTGATTCCTTTGAGTATTTGGATATGTAAATCTGACATTTGCCAAACTTGACAAAGCTCAAATAATTTCAAAAGCGCAATTGTATTCTGGCGTTGCTATCCCAAATCAATGAAATTATTACCGTAACTACGCTATGTTCAATCCAATCATTACTTATTTTTGTATTTATTTATTTATATTAGAAAACATACAGCCATTCACAATGTAGATACACTTATTTTTTATGCTTAAAGTATGGCCAACTACATGTTTCCCTGATTACTATTTTTTTTATGTTTGCTCAGGGCATAAACCGTAAATACGCCACTATTAATCCAATCATTACCGTAACTACGCTATGTTCAATCCAATCTCATTCTCAATAGCATCTCGACTGGTTGGCTGATATACTCCTCTACCGGTAACTAACAAAGCCGAGTCTAAAACACTTGAAAAAAAAACTAAAAGAAAACTGCTCCATTTCCCCAGCGTTCGTATCATTAACTCATTCAACGACCAGAAGCAGCTCCGAGCACTGTCGGAGATGTACAATATGCTGCAAAATTACAAATATATCCGTAGAACCCTACCATATCAATGATTGCACACAGTGCGGAGTGTTCAAAGGAGAGCGCGGGAACGTAGTGCGACAAAGTTGTACGCGTACATCTAACTACACTATTAGAATGGACCATACTTAAGTGAGATAGTCTAGAACTGACACAGGACACAAAATATATCTTTATGGAAAGGGCATATTTTGAGTTTTCTTTTTTTTTTTTTTTGTGAAAAGCGCGACATGATTCGTCTAGCCACCCATAAGGTGTCTAACGACAACCATGTACATTCAGTCGTACGTGAGGGTTGTGAATGCCATGCCGGCCATTCACGCCTCTCTTGAAAGCCTATACTTGGAAGAAAATGTGGGGGCAGGGAAAGCGTTTCAGAGTTTTCTTCATTTGTTTCAAAATGTTTGGCCACACAACGGCTATACACATCACGATCCCTAGCAGTTAGTATAGTGAATGAGACTGTGTAGTTCGTTCAGTTAGAAAACAGTTGCCTCGTTTCCTAAAATTATTTTACACATTTTAGTCGACTTCGCAGAGCAAGAAATCGCGGCCGCCGATCGCTGCTCCGTGGTCGACTTCAAGTTCAATGTGATCCCAAAGTAAAGAATGGAATTGAGAATAATGAGAAAAAGAAGGAACGGCTTGATGGATACATATCTATGGATATGATATACATATGAGGTTTCGTTAGATTCGTCCTAATTGTGGAAGTGCTAGGCTATAAAAAAATGTGAAAACTCAAAATGGCGGCCGTCAGGCGCCATCTTGTCAAACTTTGAAAATAGTTTTTCGTCAATCGGGTATCATTGTCAAGAGCTCGAATGAGCGATTAAAAAAAAAATAAAATAAAAAAAATTTAAAACCGACTACTAAAATAATTAAGGAATAAACAAGGAAAGGTCAGTAGAAAATTCTGTAGTCGGGTGTGTAGATGGATTCAAATAGACAGATAGCCCAACTGCAGTATTTTCTACTGATCTTTCCTTGTTTTCTTACTTTTTTTAGCAGTCGGGCTTTATAATTTTTTTATTTTTTGTTCCAATTAGTACTAACAGCGAAAAATACAGTCATCAAAAATATTGAGCTCGGCTGTTCCTTACGCCAAAGTAAAATAACATAGTAAAATCGATCAAAGTGGGATTGGTTCAAATGTGACACTAGACATCTTAGGCACTTCCAATGTGGCAGGAGTGGCTGCGTGAGTGCGCGAGTCAACATTCTGCGGAATCGTCAGCAGATAGTATGTAGCCAGTCTGATAGTCTGCATTGTCTGGTCGGTGATTGTGGAGCTCCGCTTATCTCGCGCTCAGGTGCGTCTGAGACCCCCGCGAGCGCCGCGTCACCCCCTCCCGTCCGGGGCCCTTATTGCCAAGAGAGAGACCCGCTCGGAATACCTAATGCACGTCTGGACGTATTCTCGAGGAAACGACGAATCGATATCTGCCGTAAAAGAAAATGGCGCAATATCCTCGAAAATAACTCCGCCTTAACGTTCGGAGAGGCCGAGCGAAGCTGTCGGGAAGCGGTTTGAATATTTGGAATGGGTCATTCTTGTACCGTTGGCAATCAAAGGGTGGGGACGTGTTTGTACGGTTCGTGACCGAGTTGATGTGCTCGACGCCCGCCTGCTTAAATAGTTAAACTGCTTTCTATCTGAGTTCGATGTGTTCTTCCGGCGTGAAAACGAATGACGTAATTCGTTTATAAATCTATTCACACAGAATGACCCAATTTCTTGTAAACGTACAGATAAATTTCTTCTCTTCACTAGTGTGAGAAAGAAGCTGTGACTAAGAACATTATTTTCGCTCATTATTTCTTCCTGTGATATGCATTGTTTAGCGATGCGATGCAACTAACAGTAAACCTATAGGTAGGTTCACTGTTAGTTCTAAGTTTTTACCCGACTGCGCGAATCCAAAAGGAGGGTAATGTTTTCGAGTGTATGTATGTATGTGTGTTTCTATGGCACGCGCTGTGCAAATCCCATCGAGTGGGGTATCACCGTCAAGAGCTCGAAAAGGTGAAAAAATAAATCTCTAAAAAATAAAGCTCTATTATATTGTATACCTGTGCCCACGGCTCCGCCCGCTCTCGTATTTGACTTCTCTGCTAACCTCATAAGCCATTTAGCGTGATAATAAGTAGCCTATAGTTGATGGGAAGAATCAAGCTATCCGTAGATTATTTTTTATTAAAATCGGTTCAGTAGTTCTCGAATTATAAGCGGACAGACAGACATACAGAAAGCAGACGTTGGATTTTATTTAAAGGTAAGGAAGGATAAGGATAAGGAAGGGTAAATTATTTAATGATTGGCTGCCTTTAATTGTTATTCTCTCTTCTTTCGTATGTTTTATTGTCATTGTTATGGTATACGGTGGGAATTAGAATGCGGGGAACACACCTTCACTAATCTAGTTCATTATTTATTTATTTATTTTAGTTACTTACACAGGGAAGCACGACACACGAATTTTCTACCACATTTCGAGATCAGTCAACTCTCCAAAATTTAAAGTGAAATAGTTGAAATTTTAATTAACAAAAAAATTCAAAAAAAATTATAATATTGACTATATTTTTTAAAGTATAAAACCAAAGCTACTGCTAATAAATACAGAGAAAAAAATTAAAACAACAACCAAAAACACTGTACTTCTTGCATATAAATTGTGTTCCGATTTGCGTTTCAAATAAAATTTAAAAAAATTGCTAGGTGGAAGATTATGATCTCGATTATTAGCCTAGTCGGTTTTGTACGTAAAATAGTAAAATATAGGACATGAAAAAGGGACAGCATCTACTTTTCATCTAGTTCCGTCATAAAAAGGACAGCTGCTGTTGAAACCGGCAGGTCACGGAGGCAACCGAATCATGCTAAATAAAAAGTGCTAACAAGTCATCAACATTAACTTTAGGCTCCCACACACACACACACACACAACGGCACAAACAACGAAACAGAAACCTGGGGTCGAAATGAACATTCAGCATAAACGTCCGTGCCGCCATTTTCCGCCAAATCGGCTCTACACAGAAATTGTTATATGGGGCAATTAAACCGAAGCCCTAGGCGTGAAGCGGCAAACGGCAAAAAGGGCTAACGCGAAAATGTCAATTGGCCCCCCTCCAGCCCCGCTCGCTCCTCGTCTCGCCCCCGCGCGTGCCTGGGGAGGCATAAACCGGCGCGGGCAATTTGTTTAATCAAAAACAAAATGTTGTGCATCGCTGATGTAGGGCGCGACACAGTAGGGACGACTTTGGAAAAGTTTGTTTTTTTAGGGTCAGGGGTTCTTTCGCCTTTCTTGATTCCTATTCCACAATAATAAGACTTTATTTATAGAAACACGTTTTGTTTTGTCTTTCGTTTTTCGGTGACGAATAGAATAATTAGTATTTTTTAACTTACATGTTTCTCAGTTTTCTTTTTCTCGAAAAACAGAATTCCGAAAGATGCAAAAATAGCATCCACAATAAAGAAACTCACAAAAAAATCTTGTTAATTACGAGCATAATATGAGATAATATAATGAAAATATAATAAATGAAATTTATTATCATTAGTGTGTTGTGTAATAGCATAACACAGAGTTTATAAAAGGCGGCCTTAATGCCTAAATGAATTATATGCCACACATGCCTGGAATTATGGGTTATTGCTTGGATGATATAAAGTTAACGTCCTAATATTTGCATAACTTACTAGAAATGAAATGAAGGAAAAATTTAAGTGGTCCAAGCCGCGAATCAGAAACTCCCAAAAGACATAACTTCGCAGCCAATTCCGACCTCACGTTAATATGCGACACATACGCACTGCAGTATCCCCCCAAGGCCCCTCGGACATCTCGTCAGAATGCGAACTTTTCCCCAAAAATACGGGTAAATACTGTCGCAGTACACGCATTGTTATTCCACTCGCGGCCACATCTTCTCACGTACTGAATTATTCCGGTCGTGGCTCATATTCTGCGCTTTCCATGGAAATTGGTGAGCCCAACCTCCCCGCGCCGAGCAATCTACATCCATGAATAATTGGTTAGAATTAGACCGTGTCTGATTATTCTAAGTAGGTACTGTTCTTAATTTTAATAATCACTGATATTATAAAATTGTTATAGCTTACAATATCGTCCGTCTGTGCGTAGCTATTAAACGCCACATCGTTGTTTCCTTCACCGGAGTCATGGGTAAATTGAACCGGTAGTTTCAAGAAGGGAATAAATGACAAAATTTCTCAATTTGACATTTTGATGAAAAGTTCATCTCTAAAGGTAGACACATCTATTAGCTATAAGAAGAGAACGAAAGCCGTTTTCGCTGCGGAGATATAAGCACGTAAATTAGTAGTAGTTTGAAGAAGGGAACAAAACAAGGGACTTATTCCTTTCTTCAAACAGATTTGCAAAATATTCATACTACAAAATAGCCTCTATTGCTTTGCAATATTATGTTAGTTATGTTAGTAGCAATGTTATTTAATTTTTCCTTTAATTTTCATTGTAATTTTCAATAAATAATACTTTATCAGTAATTTATTGGTTTCATTTTGATATTTAAATTCATTAGTTTGAAGAAGGGAATAAATTCAAAACATTTGAATCATTATACCAAACTACTGAAAACCTACAGAAATAATTTTCCATCGCCATAGTACTAGGAACACAGTTTACTTTATTCCACCCATAGGTCAAACATCAGAAAACAGTAAAATGTAGAAGTTATACAGTTTTTTCGCTCTACTGAAAAATTACGTCCGATGAATTTATTCCCTTCTTGAAACTACCGGTTCAATTAATATCCGCTTAAATTCTTCGAAAATCGGAAAAAATATTTGAGGCCGACAAAATAGTGCACTTAAGAAATTTATATTTTGTCTTTCTTTGTGTAGATATTGTAATTATAACTAGCTTTTGCCCGCGTTTTACCTTTTTACTCACTGCTCAGGCCGCCGATGACATAACCTAAAATCATCTTGAGAAGTGACAACGTGTAATAGTGGAAGCGGTATGTAAATCGATAAAGTGGTTCTCGAGTTATAAGCATATTCATACATTGACATACGTTACGCCCAGTCGCCAGTAGAAACTTCGTCTTATTTATTAATTTTTTTATTGAGATGTATAGACATAATTAAAAATGCCGGGATAATGTGGAACTCCCAATCTATTTCCTCCTAAGTACGCCCTCGAGTTTTTAAAAAGGGGCTTGAAAAGGCTCTTGTCAGCCCGGCATGGCATTCGCAATCCAAGTGCATCACAGAATGTCCATGGACATGGTTAGACACCTGCTTGTAAGTCGTAACGAGACGCCACATGTCGCGCTTTCCATAGAAAAAAATATATATTTTGTTTACCCTACAACAATATATTTGGAAATATGAGGCACAAAGCTGTCATAAAATATTGCTGCAAGTGAAAATTTGCTCGAGAAAAATACGAGTAAGCTTCTTATTTCTTCTTATTTTGCTAAAGCTTTCCCTATTTACTGATAAAACATTCTTTGAAGTTTCTAAACAACTTTGGCTTATCGTAAGTATATTATGTAAGTACTCTGTACTGTAGTTCATATATAATATATATTTTTTATAGAAAGTGCGACATGTGGCACCGAGCTACCCATGAGGTGTTTAACGACGCCCATGGACATTAGGTCGTATGCGGGGGTTGCGAATGCCATGCCGGCCTGACAGGTGCCTATTCACGCCCATCTTGAAGGACCTTTCTTTGAGTTATATTTGAGCTGCTTATGTACATAAAACGTACATATGTAAAGTCGAAAATTTTAAGTTTAAATTATAAATCAAACACTTTTGATACGAAATAATACAATCCAAATTTTAGTTACATAAACTTTAATGTGAGAAAGATTTGGTACTACAAAACCTTTTTTACAAGCTTATGTTACTAAAATCTTAGAATCCTACAAAATCCGAGAATCGCAAGAGCCTTCCATTCGCAGTCCCTCCCCCGTGACCTCATTCCACAGATAACGGCAGATGGGTTCAACGTAAAATATCCAGACGCCGCAAACGTCTGAAGTTCACCCTCCTCACCCTACGAGTGGGGAAACTGCGCGAAAGAAAAATATGACACAAATAAATTCTCCGCCTTCAACCTTTTCACGAACTGCATTAAGGAAGCCTTTTCATAATAAGCCTTCGCGTCGGGAAAGATGAGGAAACATTTTAAAGCAAATAAAACAGAGAAACACAGTTTTGGCAAACGCGAAAATACATAAATGTAATTATCATGGCGAAGATTATTTTGTCATCATTTTATCGCGCAATGGCATCCCAAGGCACATATCACTCGCACAAATTTTTCACATTCACAAAACCACTAAAACTGTTGTCACTAACAGTCACCTCAAAATGCAATCACGCTCGCATCCACGTGTCGACGCCAAAACAAGCCTTAAAAGGCGCGAAAGCCTGCGACGCGACCGCCCTCTGGCGGTAAGGGCGGCGTACTAACACAACGGCGCGCCGGCAGCAGCGGACTCGTAATTCCATTATGGGGGAAAACAACTTTCCTGCATTGCAATATATCAGACTCCCTGCAGCCTCCGCCCGACCGACTCCCCCGCCCCCGCCCCCGTACCCTCTCACCTCCCGCGCCGCCCGCCCTGCAGCGTCTGCCGCCCCCGTCCTATGCTGCGCCGTCGTCGGATCGACACAGTTTCGCGCCCAACCGTTTTGGCCGCGCGCAAAATAAGCTTTTATTTTCGCTGTGCTTAATTTAACTCTGGACAGACTTTCGGGAGGTTTCGAGAGTGATCTTTCTGAAATGTTTTGTTTAGTTTTTGTTTTTTGTTTTGTTTAATATGAGTTTTTTAAATAAAATTTAGTAGAAATTAAACCATGAGCGAAATAGTAGTGATAGTAGTATGAGTGTTGAAATTTAAAAGATATAATATATTATATTATATAAGCTAGCCCAAAATAACGAAAATTACTTTCTATCTCACTAGTCCCATCCCATTGACTTTGTCCCATGATGAGACTAGTGGGACGAGTATAATAATATGTTAAAATACAATATCAAATTGTATTTATTGAGCAGCCACACAGTTGCACTGTGTGGCTGTTTTAGTCCAAATTCTACACCAAAGAAAAACACATCTACCTTCTCCCTGCTTCGATTAACAAGTTCCGCTCCTAAACAGAATAAAAGACGTTCACATGATGTAGATAGAACTGCAGGAAGCACGTACAATCATTCAATAATTAAATATATATATGTTTTGGAACCTTACCACATTTACGCTAAATCACAAAGTATGTTCTTTAGACATGTTCTTTATAAATCCAGTGTGTGTGGTAAGGTCGTATGCGCGTGTCTTCACTTAAAATGTCACCGTACTTTCTAATATAGAAACTTTGAAGCATCGCCTCTGACGACAAAGTTCACAGTGAGCCCCCAACGGCGACAAACTTTAGAAATGGGCTAATCTTTAGGGATGGACCACGTTTTTATGACTAATACTCTACGAAAGAGACAAATCCATTCCATATTTAATTAAAAGTTTAAACGATTTTAACAGCCCATTGAGTCTCTTTCAGTACTTATGTGACTTATAATTTCATTTTAAATTTCTCCGTTTCCATAATATTTGTCAGTATGAGATATGTCTGTGGGGTTACCGAAACAAGTAACAATTAGTTTTTATTGAAAAATTACATAAACAGGTAATTTTGCAGAAAAATAATTTAGAAGGTTTGGTTTCATTACCGTGTTGAGGTTCATGGAGATTTAGCTTTGAGATCTAAACCTGAGCCTATATAATATCTCCAAAAAAATTTATCACGCACCGGCGCAATAGAGAAGCGTCGCGTCGTCGTCGTCGAGTTAATAATTGACAAAGAGGCTGTGGCGCGCGGCGCGCGGCGGGACCGCTACAGGTTGCGGAGAAAGTTTCGGGAGAGCCCTAGATAGCGGTGACGTTAATATTATTGTGAAAGTTGGGGAATTATTTTCAGAAATTATTATTTTGACGTTATACTAAGAACAAGTGTCGTGCTAAAGTGCGACAGGGTAGCCAGTTGTCACTATGGTACGGTTTTTTTTTTCATCAAAACATTATTTTTTTTTATGGAACCTGACACGGTTGGCTACATCACTTACAACATCCGTGATGTCAGCCCATAACACAGGGTGAACTAGGTGCCATGTCAGTGCTTCCCTTCATTTCATGTCGGCTACACTAAACTGGACGGAAAACACGAACTATTTACATGCAGTGTTTTGCAGAGCTGCGTTCACGTGAAATGTAAATATAAACGAAAAGTTTCTCGAAATGGTAAGCCACTAAGGGCGAGGCCGAAGGCGCTCGGCGACGGCGGCGGTGCCTTCACATAGGTAAAAGATATGCTCCTCCGAAGAAAGTAAATCACTAAGTGAAGTGATTCCGCCAGCCGAGCTCAGTTCACGTAAACGATAGCTCGGCTTTTGGCCTCGCCCTTAGTGACTTACTTTCTTCGGGAAAGCATATCGCTTACTTTATGCTCTCTCTCTCTCTCCACTTTCTCTAATAATTAATATTATATTAATTATATACATATAAGTAACTTTTTTTTTCTCAACATGCTGTAAAATTGTCTGTATGAAAATAAACAATACAATAATACAACACGTGAACGCAAATCGATCTCCGGCCTTACCTCACCGTTAGTTACTTACCATTTTTGAGAAAGTATATCGTTTACATTTACGCAGCTCAACCTTCGGCCTCGCCCTTATTGAATTGGTTTCTTCTAGAGAGTATATTGTTTGCCTGAACGCAGCTCGACCTTCGCCCTCGCCCTTAGTTACTTACTTTGTCCATTTCGAACTTCATGCGAGGGAAGCCGCAGGAAAAACCTAGATGTAATAAAACTATAAACTGTACGTATCTACCTACCTTACACAAATTAACGATCATAGTTATACTAAGTATAACTCTACCAAATAAAAATACTTTCAAAACTCTTTCCCTGCCCTTCTGAAGTGTGTCGCGTTAATCAGATCTTAGATTTAATTAATTAGTCCCCGAGGTTATTTATATTGCTCGTCACGTGATCGCTATATCTGTCTCGCTCATATTCATCGCCTATCCCTCCTTCTCTCTCTAACACAGTTTCCTCCCCCTACAGATTGTAGTCTCGTTGGCATATTGTCTTCTGATGTTGCCTCTCTTCTGAGAGCGATAGAGCTTTGTAGGGGAGCGCGTGGAAGTTTTAGTTAGTTTTTGAAAGTATCATACCTAGTGTTGGGATGTAAGTTGATTTTATTATCGATATTTTGTAATCGTATCAAAATTTATCGTTGTTTCGTAATTTGGTCTCTACAATACCTATTGGCCAATTAATTTCACATTATTGGTGAATTGTTAAAACAAAGTAAAATAAAATTATGAAGCTATCGATGTTTTGATTACAGGAAATATACATACCTACTTACTCGACGTATAATTAAAATAACATTTGCATAGACAGATTGAAATACTTTAATTATCCAAAACTTTTACAGAAAGAAGCACATAGCACATTTGCACCTCATATAATTTACATGAGGTGCAAAGGCGGACTTATCCCTCACAGAGATTTCTTTCAGTCAACCTTTGGATGTATTTTATTAAAATAGAGTTGTATTTATTAACCCATGTATGCATATGGCTCAAATAGATAAAATAACACATTAAATAAATATAAATTTACCACTTGCATTTGCATTTAATATATAGGTATTTTATTGATCAAAGAAATAACAGTTCGTGGAGTTTTGTGTTATACTTTAAATAAACTATAGATAGTTATACCTACATATTTCGAAATTTATTTACACGAACGTTCGCGTGTATTTATTTAATATGAAAGCCATAAATTTAAAGAATCATAAAGAAATTTTCAAATAAAGTTAGGATCTTTAAAGTCGTCCAGACAAGGGTTTTGAACTTTCCGAGCGTGCAACCAGGTGCAACGCCGCCTTTCTTTCAGTGCAATTCATTGAGTCCAATGTGAAGGTTAGACGCTTATCTGAAATATGTGCAGGTTCATAATTTTCCACCCAGTTTGAAACATTAATTATGGTTTGTGAAGAGTAAAGAAAATAAATAGATTAAAGTAGTGTGGTGTGGTGTGGTGTGGTGTGGTGTGGTGTGGTGTGGTGTGGTGTGGTGTGGTGTGGTGTGGTGTGGTGTGGTGTGGTGTGGTGTGGTGTGGTGTGGTGTGGTGTGGTGTGGTGTGGTGTGGTGTGGTGTGGTGTGGTGTGGTGTGGTGTGGTGTGGTGTGGTGTGGTGTGGTGTGGTGTGGTGTGGTGTGGTGTGGTGTGGTGTGGTGTGGTGTGGTGTGGTGTGGTGTGGTGTGGTGTGGTGTGGTGTGGTGTGGTGTGGTGTGGTGTGGTGTGGTGTGGAGTGGAGTGGAGTGGAGTAACTAGAGTAGACTAGACTAGAGTAGAGTAGAGTAGAGTAGAGGAGAGTAGAGTAGAGTAGAGTAGAGTAGAGTAGAGTAGAGTAGAGTAGAGTAGAGTAGAGTAGAGTAGAGTAGAGTAGAGTAGAGTAGAGTAGAGTAGAGTAGAGTAGAGTAGAGTAGAGTAGAGTAGAGTAGAGTAGAGTAGAGTAGAGTAGAGTAGAGTAGAGTAGAGTAGAGTAGAGTAGAGTAGAGTAGAGTAGAGTAGAGTAGAGTAGAGTAGAGTAGAGTAGAGTAGAGTAGAGTAGAGTAGAGTAGAGTAGAGTAGAGTAGAGTAGAGTAGAGTAGAGTAGAGTAGAGTAGAGTAGAGTAGAGTAGAGTAGAGTAGAGTAGAGTAGAGTAGAGTAGAGTAGAGTAGAGTAGAGTAGAGTAGAGTAGAGTAGAGTAGAGTAGAGTAGAGTAGAGTAGAGTAGAGTAGAGTAGAGTAGAGTAGAGTAGAGTAGAGTAGAGTAGAGTAGAGTAGAGTAGAGTAGAAACACACTTTAATGCACACAATTCACAGAAAAAACAGTAAATGAATTAAAAATTATATAAACAAAATTAATTACATGCAGGAGTGCACGCATAAAGGCGGACTTAACACTAAAAGTCTCTTTTCGAGTCAAATGGAAAGGACTGAAATTATAAGTAAAGAAGTAGGCATGGATAGTGTGAGTGAAACGGAACAGGAAAATTTTTTTTATATAATATACCTATGTAGTTACATGTGTACAATCATATAAGATACTCCCAAATATACAAATACATAAAATTACAAACAACATTAACATTCATATTTTTAATTAGAAAAATGCAAATCGAAAATCATTGGAAAAAATACATCCCGACCAGGATTTGAACCTGGGTCTCTGGCTTGAGCCGCCAACGCGATAACCAACTACACCACCACCGTGCCGTTGCATATTATTTCAAAATTTTCGATCTATTGCCACTGCACCTTCTTGAATGGTGTCGCATAATTTTTGCGATTCAGGTTCAAATCCTGGTCGGAATGTATTTTTCCAATGATTTTCGATTTGCATTTTTCTAATTAAAAATATATATAAAGCGAGTACGTGCTTAGTACTAACATAAACATAAAATAACATTAACATACATACAAATAACACACAGAACACAAGTAGATACAAAAAATTTTAAAGAACCCGACTACTAAACCTAAGGAATGACAAGGAAAGTTGATCAAGAGCAGTAGACAATTCAGACGAATATACGAAATTGATTTCCTGCTCGGTATCGCGTCGTCACAAAATGCATGCATACAATTGGGATGAGCAGAGTAATCGGTGTTGTGCTGCATAGACTATTGTAAATTACAGCACAACCGCCACGTTTACCTTATACTCGGTGGAAAGACCGTGTCAAGGTCAGAGGTGGCTATCGTGTCGCCCTTTAGCACAGCATCTTGCCCCTTAGTCGCCTTTTACGCCTTGTACGGAGAGAGATACAGTGGTGCTATTGTTTTTAAGTACCGACTCCATACGGCACTTCAAATCGTAATAAAATGCCCATCAAAAGAAGCGTAGAGAGAGAGAGAGCACGTGAAGCGTGTAATAACAGTAATAACACCAATATTGGTTTATTTGTGAGAATAATGCGAGGAGTGAAGAGCTCAGCCCCCACCTTAGTAAGGAGGGGGAGGATGGGCCGTTTTTAATAAAATAAGGAGGTTAATTTTGTGGCCACGTGCCGTTCCCCGTCCACCCGCCGCACCCCTCCCCCTAGCCCGTAGCGTAAACTCTCCCCACACTCCCGAGCCCAGACCAAGAGTGGCGGACCCCAGAGTGTTCTGTCATTGAAACAATGTCTTCGCAGACTCACACTAGAAAGATACCTTATTTGTAAGATTCTCTAGTTGTACGTACAAACTATTATAATAAGACTCCAGCTGTCGGCGCGCCGCCGTCCCGGGCACATATAAGGAAACTTTACTATGGTAACATTTCGCGCTCTTTATGTTAGATTTCATTGGCGTACGCGAACGTCGGCTGGCTTTACTTACGCTGAAGTATTCCCGAAAATTAAGTTTTTCTGAGGAAGTACTTCAAAAAATAAAGTTTTCGTGTGGTTTAAAAAAAAAACCTAAACCTAATTTTTTGGCCATCATTTGAGACGAAACAAGTCCTAAAAGCATTGTATTTTGCTCTGTGTCTATATATAAGTGTTAAAAGTTTGTCTTTTCATACAAGTTTAGTGAACGAGCGGTAGTTGTTGTGGAGAATGTGTAGCAATCATACGTCAACACGAATTATTACGTCAAGTGCTTAGAAAACTATTTAATAATGAAATGGATGTATTGCCTCGTAGGTCGATTTTAGCAGGCGCACGTTGATTTAGGAAAATCGCATACCTACATAATTTATTCTACGGAACCCTCTGTGTACAAACAAAGTTTCCATATATACCAACGACATCATATTTTGGCAACCCTCTTGCAACTAAAATAGCAATTTTATATCCCATAAGACAGAATTCCTCTTCGCAACGGATGCACATTTTAATCACGTAGGTACAAGTCCGTATATTTGCCAAAGTCAACGAAGAAGTTTACCAAGAGAGAGCGCCAATAACGGCTAACTTCATGTTATAAAAATTGATAGCTAGTTCTTCGAGCGCATAATGAAGACAAAAATTCTCCAAGAAAGTTTTTATCTTATCTTCTTGAGAATTTAATAAGCGGTTTTAAATTATTCAAGTTTTAGCTGAGGATACCATGGATACGATTTTATAAAAATTACGTAACTTGGTAAGCTCAGCATTTTGGGATGGTTGAATGGATGAAGCTTGTTATGTTAAAAGTTCTCACGAAAAGGAATTTCGATTAGCTATATAAAATAAAGTTTATACACGTGATGCAATGTCGATGATGCAATTTTGGGTGCATGGTAAATTATAGGCAATGACGATGACAAAATAACATTATTTCCGAGATAATATTATGACGGTAGATTAAAATGGAAGTATGGACTATGAGTTCTATTAATGTTCTATAAATGACTTTAGGCGAATTCCTAACAAAAGGCGTTGTTTGAACAAACACAGTTAATATAAAAGGCAGATCAAAATATTTATTTTAAAATATAAATAAACTGCTATCTCATTCGACCTATGTATTTGCATAGTATAATGTAAACCGAAAAAGTGCACTTTCCTACATCTCGATAGCTGAATGCATCTCAATCGCAGCGTCTGATAGTTCTTTGTGTTGTAGCAACTGCACAGGGGCACCGCCCTTCATCTTAAGATGAAATGTTTTCTGCGCGTTCGCCCTCGCGCAAGGACGTGGCAGGGCGATTCCTACGTTCTAAATAATAATAAAATTGTGAGAAAAAGAGCTAGTTATCAAGAAAAATTTTATTTTATCTTCTGCACCTCGCCTTGCCATAAATATTTTTTGGTTTCTGGGGCACGGAAGGTTATTATTAAGCCTACGCCGTCTGTCTGTCTGTCTGTGCTATTACTGCATCTTTATTTATAACCGTAATAGCTAGCCGGTTAAAATTTTCACAGAATATGTATAATTTTTTTTGGCGTATAAATTTACTAACGTAATCTAACGATCGGTTCAAAACCATTATGCAAACAGTAATGTTTTTGCTTGATATAGATTTTTAGGGTTCCGTACCTCAAAAGAGGAAAAACCTTATAAGATCACTCGCGTGTCTGTCTGTCCGTCTGTTACACCTTATCGTCTCCGAATCTACTGGACGAGAGTTGTTGACGACAGTTGCAATTTCTTACATTTATAGAGTTTGATGACCCAATCACGGACGTATAGCGTAAGTGAAGGAATTTCGATTTTAGGGGACAGATTAAACAGTTAAAATGTTTTTTCAGGTGTATCACGTGACATATGAAATGATAAGACGCGTTATAAGAAATACAAACAAAAATATTTTTTGTAATTTTAAAACGCATAGTTTTAATAAAAGAAAATGTATGAAAATCGAGAACTGCTATGCGGTTATCTTACATCCAGTACGGTGGTACCAACCCAGTCAGCACATAATGCGTGTCGCACGAACTCGCACGTCTCTTTGCGACAGGATTGTCTCTTTCTAAAGCTCGACAAACATTATTTGCTGCCGATAACTGTACAGACGTACTCTCAAACTAAACTGCTCTCTCGTTGTGTTTTTGTTTACCGCAGTAGCGGTACGTGTATGGTATGTGAGCACTCTTGCTAATCAAACTTGTCTCTCTCCATATTTGTATGATTCGCCAACGAGAATAAGCCTCGCGGAGTTCCCGAATACGCGCGAAGATCATAAATTACAACGCGTTTGATTAAACTAGTTGCACTCCCCCGTATTGTCGAACTGTGTGCGTTATAGTGGCGGCCACACTGCACCGATACACGTATACATATTTAGGAGAAATGTAGCCGCTATAGTGCATAGGGGATGGAGTGGTGCTGAATGGATCGGGTAGGGGGTGAGGGGGCGAGTTGCAGGCGATGCAGTGGATACACAGGGGTTTGAATTTTAGGTGTTTGGATGTAAACATTTTATTAAGCTTGGTTGACTTGAAAAAAATCTATACTAGAGGTAAATCCACCGATAGGTCAGCTCAACCGCGTGCACTGAACGAAACGTCGCTCGAAGCGGATATGCAAACAGTTCGTGTTCGTTTTCTTCCAGTTCAGTGTAGCCGGCACGAACAAAGGGAAGCAATAACATGGCACCTTGTTCACCAAGGTGTTATGGGCTGGCATTACGGAGTGCGTATAAAGCTATCCGAATAATATGTATTTAATTAGCGGCGGGTGGCCCAGTGGTCTGAGCGTCGGTTTCTGTTGCGAGAGGCCCGGGGCACGAATCCGGTCGGCGTGTGTGTACCAATGAGTTCTGCCGGAAATAAAATAAATATTGAATATTTTTCTAGCCTACTGGCTACAAGCTGGCTGCTTACATTCCACTATATTATCGAATCTGAAACATCCAGAGGTTGACTGTAATAAATCTCTGTAAGGGATAAACCCGCCTTTGCATTTTATGTAAATTTTCTAATGTACTTGTTACTGGAGCAACAAAGCATTTTCTATCTATCTATCTACTAGCACCCACAATTTGTAAAATTTATTCGATTGATAAATATTAACGCAGGTTTTTTTCAAGCAACCTGTATGTGTATGGATGCAATACCATTAACGTGGAGGATTACCTCTGTAGGCAGGATCGTTTATTACCTCGCCACGCCCCAGCACGAGGTTCTCATAATTTCTGGAAAATATTATGGCGATTCTTACATTTCTTAAAGCTGTTTCATTGTTTTCCATAATTATCTTGCTCTTGTGTAAAATTACAAAATTCAAATGAAACCTAATTTTACACATCATCATCATCATCATCATCATCAGCCTGTATCGATCCACTGCTGGACATAGGCCTCTCCCAAGGCACGCCACCACACGCGGTCTTCCGCTCTTCTCATCCATCCACTCCCGGCTACCTTTTTTAGGTCATCTGTCCACCTAGCTGTCCACTGCTAAATTGCTAAATTACAATTTATAAACTGATGCGAATCGTACAGACACAGATGAATGTAGGAATATAATATAATACTTTTTTCCCCCCTAAGTAAAGTCGCGGGTCCTTCAATAGAGGCGTCAATAGGCACCTGTCAGGCCAACATGACATTCGCAACATCCGAATTTCCATGGGCGTCGTTAGACAGCTTATGAGTGGCTCGGCGCCACATGTCGCATTTACGATAAAATAAAAATTCTTCAGGACCGACCAGAGCAATCAATACTTACAGAAATCCAATCCCTATCATTATTACCTCATTTTCCATTTGTATCCCCTCTTCAGAACGGAATGGTGTAATTTTTCACAGGCACTCACTTTAAAACGCCAATGTTACTCCTTACACGATAGCCTGTACGGTAGGACACCCTCTAATCTATATTCTCTCGCACATTCGAGAACACTCTCAGCTTTTCAATACCGATTAGATGGAAGCGCGTTTCAAGTTCATGTAGCATGGAGGTGGAGGTTTGTAATCACTGTGGACGATGCACTTACTGGCGTGCAGTGAAAAATGGCGCCGTAACAAGCTGGCGTGACGTGAAGTGAATGCTTGTTTCGCTTAGTTACTAGAGTCTGCTTCGTGAATCGTAAGTTCAAGCTATATCAGCTTTTTTTTTGTATAATTACATTTACATAGATACGTATGTATCACGCTGTATCCCGACAATCGAGGTAAGCAGAGTAATCGGTGTTGTGCTGCAAGGACTGTTGTAAATTATAGACAACACCGGTCTCGGTCCATTATGTTACATGTTACAATTAAAAGTATTTATTTAATAATAACGGTTTTTTGACGATTTGGAGGTAAATTTGCAAATTGTTTTCTATTGAGAAAATTTCATGTATTATGTTTTCGCCACATGTAATAACTAGCGTTATAGTACTCGACTTTGCCATATAAGGTGCTTCGTTATTCATGTCAAATGTTTCGGGAGGGTTACATACGCACTCAAATAAACACTTTACGTAAAAAAAAAACATGTTTATAGGAGCATTTTTTCTCCTAACAAAAAAATTCATAAAATAGCTGTAAAAACCAATCATGCTATAGACCTTTGCCAAACACGAAACGTAGGCACACACACCGCACACGTAGGTAGGTACGTAGCTAGTTTTAGAGTGGCGGCATCGGCGGCGCGGAGGCGGCGGAGGCGGCGGCGGCGTCATTGTTGGTCATTGTTTTTCATTGTTTTTAATTGTTTGTCATTGTTTATTAAGTCACTGTTGTTGCTATACTATAGTTGCTATTCGAAATGTAAGATGACTAATTCAAGAGCAAAATGTATTTGCCTACGAATAGTAATTAAACCAAAAAAAACGCATTAAATCACTGCTAAATCACAGAAATCGTTTGTCGTGGTATAGAATTATTCGCCTATTTGACCCACTTAACAGGCTATATCTTGAAAACTACTGAACCGATTTTTATGAAACTTAGACTGTTCCCTAAGTTGAAGAAATTTAAGTCAATAAATGAAAATGAAAAACTCCTAGAATGGACAAAATCCGATTAACAGTTTCGGAGAAATGCGTGAACAAACATACATACATACAAACATACATACACCTATAAAATTTTGTATATTTGTGTGGAAGCCCTAATAGATTATCATAATATGTGAATATATTGCAGTTCCAATAATATACATACAATAATATACATACAATATACATACATACGTGTCGAATTGATAACCTCCTTTTTAAACTTTTTTTTTTTGACGTGATAAAGTCACGTCTTATAAATTGATGAAACCGGCTGCACGCACGAAAAAGTGTCACGTTCCATCTGAGGCTGTGTGTGCAAGCGAGAGCGCGTAACAAGCGATAGAGAGGCACAATCGGCCCAAGCGTAGTCTTACCACTTTATGACGTTATCACGTAAAACTATCGTCCGTAAACCGACTTTACAGACAACCAATTTTTTTAAGTCGGTTAATAAACCAATCGTACGAAGCAATGTGGGGTAGTATAGACTGTTAACTGCAGAGTCAAAGCGAAAGGCTAGTAGAATAATAAAAGTGAAGCTGACAACCCTGCGAGCTGCAAAGGGGATGATTTAGGAAGGCGAGTCGTACTGCAGCCGCTGAAAGAAATTCCATAGAGAACGCTCTACGTTACATACCGCGGTCCAACTTCACGGACCTACTAACTAACGACGACGACGAAAAATTAATTGCATTAAGGGTTACTCGTTTTTATACATGCTGAAAAATTGCAACTGCCACAATGAATTGCAATTCCAAGTCCAGAGGTTGCCTGAAACAGACCCATCTTGTCCCCAATCCGACCTACCTGGTCCTAGGCCCGATCCTACCATTCCCCGACCCATCAACAGGCTGTCCTTGAATAGTCTCCAGCTCGAATCGACACGTCCTAAACCGTTTCCAACCCGTACTGGTATGATGCTAACAGTCCCCGTGATAAAATTTGATATTGTAAATATAGAACACGGCAATAGCGGCAATATAATAATGCAGAATAGTAGAAGAGCGGCGGGTGGCCGAGTGGTTTGGGCATCGGCTTCACATGTCCGCTGTTCGAATCCGGTCGGCGTGTACCAATGAGTTTTTTGTAACGAAAAGATTTACGTGCATACCTTATTTGAAACCTGCTGCTTCACCGTTCGGAACCGGTGTAAAACTGTAGGTCCCTTCCCTTGCCCCCTACTAGGTGATGGGCACAAATTGTAACCGACTTGGTTGGTACCACCGTACTGGATGTAAGATGGCCGCATAGCAGCCTCGGTTGTGTTTTCCTTTAGTCCAGTATAGCCAGCAATCCAGGGAAGTCTCCGGTATGGCACCTACCTTCTCGGAGGTGATATTGGCTGGTTAGAGCATGCGCTTTGGCCCCACCGACTCAGCCACCCATATCGGATTACATAAAAAAAAAGAATAGAATACGAGTTTTAATAACCACGATTAACTGTCAATCGTTCGATCGACTTTCAATCGATTGCGAAAAGTAGCTTTCAAATAAGCTTCGGGTAAAGAATGAAAGATTCAGGGTTAAGCCTTCAAATTTGTCCTAAGAACGTGTTACCAATTTCATACTCCATACGTCAGTTTTGTATGTGGCTCGGTAACATTTTAGTGTGACAGAATTTTTGAATTATTTTCCACAACTCTATTAATTTTTTCCTCTAAGCAAATAAACGTAAAATTAGCCCTCGAGCGGCTTTACTGTGTGGCCGGTAGCGCAATGCGTCTGTCTGGCGCTCTGGGCCGATAAAGTTCGATGCAATTAGTGAGGATAGATGGCGCTAGTTTGCGCTCGGTGACACTTTTAACAACGAATTATTTGAATCCATTCGGAGTTCAAATTATTCGTTGCCTAGCTAGCGCATAGACGTCGGTAAAAGTTACTGGGATTAAATAACACATTCATAATATGTATACATTTAAAAAGTAGAGTAGGTACAACGTTTTTAAATACAAATTAACCGCTTTATATAATATATAAACGTCGTAAACAAAAATATTTTCAATGAACTTTTTTTTTTATTTATTCCGGTATGGGTGGCTGATTCGGAGGGGCCAAAGCACATGCTCCGACCAGCCAATATCACCTCCGATAAAGTAGGTGCCATACCGGAGACTTCCCTGGATTTACTTATCTAAGTTATGAATCACCGTTGTGTACCAACTATATAAATAAGGTAAGAAGTGCATGTACAGTGCAGTGTCTCTTAATAAATTTGTTTTGTTTTTTCTGTTATTGGTTACCAAAATATTATCACAAGCCTCCATCATCGCTTATTTATTATGTATGTACCTACATATAATTAACGCCATCTATATTTTCTAAACTGCACTATTATTAACGCTATTCGATACAAGATGGCGCAGCGTAGTTAGTAACTAGGCAATGAAACTACCCCGTGCCTTACTTGCTGCTGTATACTATCTTGTCCAAATTCTATGCGAAACGTGGTGGTCGGTGTTGTACTGTAATTTACCAGAGTCCTTGCGGCACAACACCAATTGCTCTGCTTACCACTATTATCGGGATGCGGCGTGTGGTACGTACGTATGTAACAATGTATCTCTTCTATCGTATTGCCTCCTTTCGAATTATAACCACAATACTGTGACGAGAAAATCTAATTTCCTACAGAAAAATAGTCAACATACAAAAGTTAGCAATACGTCGCGAGCAATCCTCCCAAGTTTTCCCCAGAAGCCTAGCACTTCCGACAACGGCCAGATATGCGAGGCGACAACTTGCCGCGCCGCCCCGCCCTCCGCGGCCGCCCGCTCTGGGAGTAGCTGGGCGGACGGGAGGCGAGAGCGGGGGGACAGAGGAGGCTGTATACGTAGAGGCTTTACGGCAAAAGTTGCTGACGCTTGAACGAGGTATGACGGAAGGATTTTCTTGAAATATATTTTTTTTTTTTCAAATTGTCTCATGTCTCAAATACGTGCTCGTTGTATAATAAGTTTACCTCAATCTTTGCCATAATGTGTGTATGTTACATTATTACATTGCAGTGTCAACTTTTTTTATGGAACTTATTGGCAAAATAAATTTCTTTCTTTAAACCCCACAATAAAAAATTTTTCGCATTGTTAGTACACAAGGTTCTCGTTAGTTTTTCTCGGAGCTTACATTCACCAGAGTGAGTTAAATTATGCACAGTAATCTTCAAAATAAGGCTCAAATTTTTAAATATTATTCTATAATGGGTGTATTATCCGTTGAACGTATTCGTGATAGAGTTTGTTTCTCATAGAAATAGTGTTTTATTTGTCATTTAAAAAAAAATCTATAATTAAAACTACATTTCCGTATTAAAACGAAAATATAAAACCATGCAAACAAATTGTTTCTTCAAATATAAAAAGGTAAATATTATCCGCACCGGCATACCTCGTCTCAGTCAACTCCTCGGTTAATGTAGAAGCGTGAAGTTATCGAGCGTCTCCGGAGCGAGCTACGCCAAACCGTGCGCTATTCCGGAACTAGGGCGTTAGCTAACACCGTCAGCGCATGTATTTTGCGTGATAGGGCGATAAGTTAACGCGCTATGTCATAAGAAATCTCGCTCGAAGATAAAGATAAAGATGTTCTTTATTGATTTTAAATTTTAAAACCATATTTTTAATATGGATTAAACCAAAAACCTAGACGCCAATAAGTATAAATATAATCTCACCAAAAACATAAATGTGAAAAAATTGCGAAATTCGCAACAAAAAACTTGCAAGATAAGCACTGGGATAACGGCTTCGCTAATAAAAGAAGTGAGATCTAACTGGATACCCAGTTCTTTCGAAGTTCCTTAAATCATAGCTCCTGATATGCATAAAGTTCTTCAGTTACTTTAAAAGAAAATTTGTTATGTTCTTTGCTACTTAATCTCTTAATAACTCAATAGTGCATCTAGGCAGTTTTTATCAACCTACATTAATGTTTGAGTTTAAGAACAATTTAGTCAAGTATTTATTTCTTTAATCAAGAAATATAAAAAAGTAATGCAATTAACTAAAGAATTAAAACCCATCTAAGAAACATTAAAATAACTATCAAAAGTGGCGTTTTCATAAGTTCCCAGAACTCTTGCGGCATTACACCCCTGGAGGGCTAGGCTTACCCTTTGAATAAATAAAATGTTACTTAAATATTACTTTTGCATATCTACGCACATAAACTGATGGATAAATAGGTAGTAAATACAATTATGCAGAAACATAACATTTAGAAGAGCAATAAAGATGTAAATGCAGATGGTATGAATAATGTTCCAGAGTTATAAACAAAATATTTTAATTATATATTATTTACATTACTAATTTTGGTTTTGTTTGCATTATACGTATGATTTAAATTATATTTTCTGTAAACGCTTTCACATTAAAATGCAGGTTAGCAAGTATTCATTTCATAAAATTACATACTGGCGAAAGCGTACATTTGTAAAATACATTTCCACTCGATTTTAAGCCAAATTCAAATAATGAGCTCAGTGTGAGTGCCTTGCGAGTAGCGTTATTTTAGCGCCACTTGCGTAAGACGCTGCAAGTATTAGAACGCGCGTTACGCTCCCAAGAGCGGCAGAGTGGAGTTCCTGTACGCAATAGAGATACGGCCTCATTCCCCACTACCCATACAAGAATAACCCGGTTTTTCGGAAGATGGCTTCTGGGACCCAATATGTCTGCGTCGACGTTGTACTTTGGAGATTGCCTCTTTATTATACTGAAAATTCGTGGGGATTTTGCCTTTCATTTACCCGCTTCATATAACATCCCTTTTGTTGTTGACATTGGACTTTTGAGGATCCATCGTTTTTCAAAATCGTTCTTCTGTCGCACCGCTACGATGTGGAAATCTCTACCGGCGAATGTGTTTCACGATACTTTCAATCTTCTTTCAGTCTTAAAAGCTGGATAAATTTGTGGTGTTTTATTTAATTTACGGTAACATTGTATTGTATTGTTTATTATGCAATAAAAAACTTGTGTGACATAAATAAACTTATTATATAATGATATTTCAGTATTTACAAATATTATGAAAATTATATTTAAAAAATCTAAAATTGCGCCCCATAATGTAATAAGAAACCGAAAATTTTCGCATGCCACTAAATTCAAAATTATGTATCACATTCTACAAATTAAGCCGATATTAGCATGAATTATTCCTCTTTATAATTTACAACATAAACACGAACAATTATAATAATAACGCCTCAACTTCATGAATTTATCGCTTTTAATAATCCCAGGTGGATGCGCAGTGCGATGCCGTGGCGCCCCCTAGCGGGGCACTCTCCTCACCGACTGCCGGCGGTTTATGTTTTGGAAAATTTGAATGAACAGGAAATTTTTTGGGGCGGAAAAGTTAAACGTGGACAAAGCAAGCTTTGATAGAGTGGAAGTTATTCGGTTAGTTGGTGAACTAGAGCCGACTCTGTGTGCCAAGCTGTTTATTTTATATGGACTATTATTGTCACCTACTACACCCGTCGTGTTTAGCCCATCAAACTTTCGTGAACTAGGTGCCATGTTAGTGCTTCCCTTCATTTCATGTCGGCTACACTGAACTGGACGGAAATCACGAACTATAATTTACATAGACGTTTCGACCGACGTTTCATTCAGTGCGGTGGTACTAAACCGGGCGGGATAAACCCTACCACCTAGTAAGGTAAGAAGGGAACGGACAGTTTAACGTGAATCCGAACCACGGCCAGCCTCCAACGGTCGAGCGGTCACCCATCCAAGTACTGACCACCGCGCTCAGGGTTGCTTATCGACAGTCGACCGACCGCACCACTGAGCTACCGAGGCTGGCATATATAGGCTGATATTTATATTAGTATCTTCTCATTGAGTAGATCCTGCGGAGCTTTTCCTATAAATCTATTTTCTTTATCATGCGGCTACCACAGTAACTACTAAGGGTCTGGCTACACGCTTGATCATACTTACACAAATTCTAATTTACAGAAGCAAACATGTACGTTAAGACGGAAAAACGGTGTACAACGCAAATAACTTACACAAACGCTAATTTGCTCAAACTAAACTTGCACAAGCAAGCATGTACGCTAAGACGACATAACCGTATAAGGCCCAAACGGTATACACACATTTGATATTATTATGATTTCGACGGGTTTTGCACCAACCGGTAAACTCGCGCGTATGGACGGGGGTGGGAGTGTTTGCGTGTGCAAGTCGCTATCGTGTGGGTGGACGCCGTACATGTTCTTTACACAAACTTTTGCACAAACTGTCTGAGCATGCAAGTCGCTAAAGTGTGGACGCCGCACACGGCACAGTGCACCAAGTTCTTTGTGCAAACTTTTGCACAAACTGTTTGCACGTGTAAGTCGCTTAAGTGTGGACGCCGCACACCTCACAGTGCACCAAGTTATTTGTGCAAACTTTGCACAAATTGTTTGCACATGCAAGTCGCTTAAGTGTGGACGCCGCACACGGCACTGTGTACCAAATTGTTTGTGTAAACGTTGCACAAACTGTTTGCACATGCAAGTCGCTTAAGTGTGGACGCCGCACACGGCACAGTGCATCAAGTTATTTGTACAAACGTTTGGACAGACTGTTTGCGCATTCAGTCGCTTAAGTGTGGACACCGCAAACGTCACAGTGCATCGTATTCTTTGCGAAAACTTTTTCACAAGCTATTTGCACATGCAAGTCGCTTAAGTGTGGACGCCGCACACGGCACAATGCACCAAGTTCTTTGTGGAAACTTTTGCACAAACTGTTTGCACATGAAAGTCGCTGCGTATAGACGGGTCTTAGCGCACGCACGCGCCGCGCCGCCCAAACGTCACGTAAGCTAAATGCAATTACCTTCAAAGTCCAGCGCTGGGCGGGCGGCGGCGGAGGGCGGATGGACAACTACAAATTATACAGTACGCAGGTTTAATCATGCCATTTGCAGTGCACCTGTAAAATATTGTTGAGACAATTATTGTCAGTAAAACAATACGATCACAAATTATTGTTCGACAGTGTGGACTTAGCAATCAAATAGTATTAACAAAACCCTATAAAATCTAATTATGCTTTTATGCCTGACATAACCTGACATTAGTGGCACTATGTTCTGCCATACTAATGGTGTCAACTCATGACGCCATAACTTCGTCGGAATGATGTGACATGCCAACACTCCCTTGTGCATGTCCGGATACACTGAACTGGGCAGAAAACACGATCTGAAGCCGCTCCAGTTGGGGTAAATTTAATGAGCTGGCGAAATCTAGACGCGATAAATCTTGAAATTTAGACCTTACTTCACTAGTAAGGGCCTTTACTTTAACTCAAACTAATAACTCAAATAGATTTAATTTTTTATTATTCCGAAACGTAACATCTATTTACATAAACATTTGGTTAAGTGTCTTAAAACTAAACCTTAAATGTATCAAACTACTTAATAGGATTAGTCTCACAGGAGGAGACAGTGATACCAAAATACATGTAGTCCTCGTCTTATCAAAACGTACAATCATAATATCTCGGAATCTGGAAGTCGGCGTTAATGTAGGCCGCCTCCCAACAGATGGCGCTCACGCGGTGATAAATGGTCGGGTTCAAGTCTGGGGAGGGAAGTTATTGTATCTCGGAGAAAAATAAAGGTTCGGATCTATGTCTACTGGCTGGGAGAAGATGGCGGCCCTAGAGAGAGGCAAGTTAACTTAGGAGAACGCGGCTACAATTTAAGGCAATTAATTAAAAAGATAGGTATTGTCATTCATTCATTACATATACCTACACCTGCTGCTTTGACGTTCGGAACCGGTGTAAAACTGTAGGTAATTTCCCCTGCCCCTTTACTAGGTGGTAGGCTCAAATTGTAGCCTACTGGGTTGGTACCACCGTACTGGATTTAAGATGACCGCATAGCGGCCTCGGTTGTGTTCTCCTCTAGTCCAGTATAGCCAACAATCCAAAGGGAAGCCTTCGGTATGGCACCTACCTTATAGAAGGTGATATCGGCTGATTAGAGCAAGTGCCTTGGCCCTCCGACTCACTCACTCGTACCTGATCACACAAAAAAAACTGTTGAATTAAGATAGCTGACTTTCAGATTTTTACAAAATTCAAGCGAGCAAAGAGAGTTAGTAGAGTTCCTTCTGCAAGAGTTAGTAGAGTTCCGCAGGATTAGTCTGCACAGAGATACAATTCCCGTGTTTTTACCTCGGATGTTACCCCTCAAAAAAACCGGCTAAGTAAGTAAGTTGGCTGTCACAGAAGTCTGGTAACATTCCTACAGTTTGAAAAAAATTATACCATATTCGAAAGCAGATCCCAAATAAATAAAATAAATAAATATAAAATGGTGCACGTTCTTAAGGTTTGTGTAGTACGAGGGGGCGGCTACAATTTAAGGCTGCAATTATACGAAAGCGGCGCGCGGAGCGGAGACCGTTCCGCTTTTGAAAGTGATAAGGAAATAGCGTTATTCGTGAAATTCAAGTTTTACATTCATTTTTTAGGATTACTTTTCTTCTCTGCGATTTCGCAAAGAGGCCTCTTGTTGTGTATTGTAGCTAGAAGAAATCTCTTCAAGGGATAAACACACCTCCTGCGCTTCATATTACAAAAACTATTGCATTTCTTAAAAATAAAACAGGCGAATACATATCTAGAAAGCAGAAACTGGGCTGGTTTTTGTGACTTGTATGTTATCAACACAATTATTATG
The DNA here is from genome assembly GCA_946902875.1 of Nematopogon swammerdamellus. Lineage (NCBI taxonomy): Eukaryota > Metazoa > Arthropoda > Insecta > Lepidoptera > Adelidae > Nematopogon > Nematopogon swammerdamellus. The sequence continues at coordinate 6,542,109 of OX336336.1, read as the reverse complement.
AAACTAGCTTTTGCCCGCGACTTTCCTCGCGTGAAATTCGTATTTAAAACGGAGAAAGTAAGTATGCCCACTACCGTACCTTCATTTCGGCGCGCGGAACAATTCGGTTTGTATGAGAGCCACATCTTATTTAGCGTATCCTGTGTCCCGTATAGTAAAATCTGCTTGTACTAAGTTTCATCGAATTCGGATGATCGGTTCAAGAGTTATGGAGGAACATACATACATACAGAAAATATTTCTCGAAAGTCGTAAATTTAGTTTTAGTATCATACTTGGAGTCTACAAACGCCGTATCTCATAAAACAAAGTAACTTACTCCATGACCATCCCTTACAGATTTATTCTTAGTATATATCGTTTATTGCCCGTGGTACCACCAGGTATATATGTATTGATTTGATACTGAAAACAGGACATATACAATGTGATTCAACAATGACTACTGAATTTTTAAATGGTAATTCTGCAGCTCAAATGAGCGAACAACTAGGCCTTTATAATTATTTTTATCAAAAAATTGCGTGATCCCTTTATTCCCCATATAGTATTTATCGAATGTACCGCCACCAAAATGTGTGGGGATAATAATTTCTGCATCCTGCGTATTTTATTACTCTATAAAATTTAATATTTTTTTAATATATAACAATCTTCCAGAGTAGGTAATAAATAATAGATATTGTCATTACTTTCGGCATTTATCACCTATATTTTCTACAACAAAAAATATTATCTTCCTCCAAAATGTGTCCGAACAAAGCTAAGGTCACAGAATGGTCACACTTTGGCACCGGTCTTTTTCACGTAGTGTGTAGTATATACATAGATGTAGTAGTAATAGGATAATCCTAGAGAAGTTAACGCGAGAAGTAGGCGTCGATAAATAGCGAAGCGAAACAGCACTAAATAGTCCGGGCAATCGTCAGAGAGGCCGCGAGCGTAGATACGGCGGGACCAGCCAACAATGAAGAACAAAAAAACCGGTTTCGAAAAAAAAACCGGTTTCGAGAAAAACCGGAACCGAATTTTAGGAACCAGTTTCGAGAAAGAGCCGCCATCGAGTTCTTGAAATTGATTCGTTTTTGAAGCAAAGCTTTTTAACGCACGTTCGTGTTGGGGGTCCACTCAGAAAAAGTGAAACTTCACGAAGGTACGAACGAAAGTTGCAACGCTCCTCATACATCCTACAGCGCGTAGCGCTGTCTGAGCCTTATCTATGAGATTCTTTTAAAGTCGAACCATTGCATAAATTGAAAATAATATTGCATAGATGGCGCTATCCCGGTCGAAATTAAATTAGTAATTGAATTTTAAATACAAACCGTAAGAAACATAGCTTTTGTTTTCCACGATACATCTTCAATTCTGGACAGAATCATGCTCTACTTTTATTTGGACAGTCTGATGGTGCTAGGGTCTAGCCTGCCTTGATATATACCCGTCTGAACTTTAGATCAAATATAAAACGAGCCGTTGTATTTTGACTACCTACCATTACATTTTATTTCTATCGTCAACGAAAAATGAATACATTCCTCCATCGCCATTTCGTAGTTCGTAGTTTTCTGAGCCCCGAAAATGGTTTTGGAGCAATGAAGTTTTTGAACTTCACTATGTTTCTATAACACATACAGTATAGGCACGGTATTCTACTATCTACAGACAGTTTGAACAACTACTATGTAGAAACTTCAAACGTCTTTAGATATAGGAGAGGGAACAAAAACGGCATTACATCATGATTCGGCTAGTCTCAAGCGCGGGGAGCCTGTGAGCGCGTTCTGTTGTAGCACATTAATAAAGGTAAGTGAGCCGGTGTCGAGTTAATGTGTCGTTAGAGACAACCCCGTCCCACCCCGCCACTGAGAAAACTCATTAAAACTCCACCGGAAGTAGCGCCTAAGCTATCAACTTTCGTAACGTCTTCTAGACTCTATTACCACTCTGTTAAAGTTTAATTTTGCAATTTCCGTTTTTAGCTTTTAAGATATTTAGTATTTGGCGGTAAAACCTAACAAATTATTTATCAAACAATTTTGTACCGTAGAACTAAATGGATAAGATCGAAATTGCACTGGAGGAGAAAAGAAAGAAGTGAGCGTAGAGAGAAGGTGTTTAGCCGAAAATCCGGCGTGTTCAGGCAACAGTTCATACAGTGCCCGGCGCGACGCGCGATTTTTTTCGTACTACGCAATATTGTACTCTACTGCCATAGATATAAGGAACCAATTGCTCATTGCCTGAATAGAAAAAAATTACATAAAAAGAACGCTGAGAGAACGTGCTTGGGTGAAAATGTGCCGGCTTCAGAAGGCAATGGCGCGGGGAGGCGCGGCGGGGTGGCACGGAGACGGGAAAGCTGCTTCCCCGCTTTTTTGCTACGAAGAACTCGTCGTAGGAACTGCGCCGTTTTATTGTAAAGCAGTTTTCTCAATTAGTTTAGCGTTAAAGTGGACTCTCCTAATTAGATTTGTTTTGTGAAATTGGTTTTACCTCAGTCAGAGCCAGAACTAAAATATGGATAGAACTAAAGCATGTTTCAGTCGCAATTACTTACAGGACCATGCCTTACTCTTAGATAGGCAGACCTGTGTTGCTAGCCTACCTTGATATATGTATACCCGTCTAAACTTGAGATCAAGTTTTGGGCACAGCCACCCGTACCGGTTGTCCATAAAAAAAAATATATACAGGGTGTTTCAGGATAGGGTTTCGTAACTTCAGGGTTCGAAAGGGGTCCTTATTTGAAAACGAAAAGCTCTGAAACTTTTTTCGCAGATTCAGTCATTTTATAGTACTTTTTGGTGAAAATTGTTTCATCGAGATTTGGTGGACGGTTAACATCCGCCTTTATTAAATAAAAATAAAATAACTAAAATTGCAATTTTTAACTAGTAGAATTGAACTGCATATAGGTAAATTCCAAACACTTAAATTTAAATGACATCAAAAGATAAAGGAGACTGGACTAGGTCATTGCACTCCCTAGACCTAGACAGCACCTCCCCATACTCACTGTACATCGAACATTGTATAAGAATTTCCATTTTTTTTTTTCAAACAAGTAAAAGTACAGAATTTCGATTTAAGTGATAAGGATTTTTTTCTTCTAATAATGAGTACTTTCTATTCCTGAAGTTTCTCAAGCCTATCCTGAAACATCCTGTATAAGTAATGGCTTAACGCTCTACTATGCAAACTGGTATATAAACAGTATATTATAGGCCTATATAATATAATATTAGTGATACATAATCGTACATGCCAAGTTAGAATCTGTTTTGTATTAAGTAGGAACTAGCTGTGCCCGCGGCTCCGCCCGCACTCATATTTGACTTCTCTGCTAACCTCATAATAAGCCATTTAGCGTGATAGTAAGTAGCCTATAGTTGATGGGAAGAATCAAGCTATCCGTAGATTTTTTTTTATTAAAATCGGTTCAGTGGTTCTCCAGTTATAAGCGGACAGACAGACATACATACATACATACATACATACATACATACATACATACATACATACATACATACATACAGAAAGCAGACGTTGGATTTTATTAAAGGTAAGGATATATTTCCTCATACTACGTACTTACTAACATTACCATTAGCGACCAATTGCACTGCAATAACATATATTTCAGTTTAAAACTTACTACATAACTAATTAAAGCACTTATTTTGTAACATAGGTACTATCCCGACAATCGGGGTAAGCAGAGTAATTGGTGTTGTGCTGCAATAACTCATGTAAATTACAGCACAACACCGACCGCCACGTTTAGCAAAATATATACGGGCAAGATAACTATCAAGCAGCAAATAAGGCATGGAGACTCACCTGCTGCGTGACTCGGTGGAAGGACCGTTCCAAGGTGAGAGGTGGCTGGTCTGTCGACCTTTAGCACGGCATTTTGTCCTTATCCCTTAGTCGCCTTAAACGACATGCACGAGGAGAGATGCAGTAGTAAATTCCCGCGCAGCTCTGAGTTTTTATATTTTATTTACTTAGCGGTCCCGCGACTCCTTTAAGTAAGTAAACGGAAATTATTTATGACATTTTAATTTTGGGGGCTTTTTAAAATTTGTAATTGAACTTTTATTTCAAGCTTTAAAAAAAACGCATGCAAATCGGTCCACTTTTTAAGATAATATTTTTTTTTATTACTTAATTACTTTATTACAAACATAGCTAAGAACCTATCCCTATTAAACCACATTTCTAATAAATAAATCTGCATCCAAATCGCTCCATCCGTTTGGGAGCCACGATGCCACACCCTGACACACCCATACACACATACACACACACTTTAAACTTATAACACCCCTCTTTTTTCGTCGGGGGTTAAAAACCATGAATATTCTCTAACTTTGTCTATTTGATTGTAAATTGTTTATTGTTGTTGTTTATTTAGCATCTATTGGCAGTACACTGCGCTCACATTTGTCATATTTATATTGTAACATTCCGCCAGTTCGATTATCACAGCGAAGAAGAACTGACAAGAAACTTCACTGGAATTTTTTTCAATGTCCACTTAGTCTATACAAAAAGGTTTGCCACTGCCTAGACACGCATGTGCTGATTTGTGACATGCAGCAATTCATGACAAAGTGAAAACATTTTTACTATGAAATTGTATGGACTAGGTACTGGTTTCTGTCACATGTCGTTATCGCATAACTAAATTAATTACATTCATATCGCATCATTAGTTATATTTATTTATCATGTGATTCTGACAACTTGTGAAGTATTATGTAAAAAGTCCCGTGTATAGTGCCATCGTCAAATTTGATAAGAAATTTTATCAAGTCGTTATTTGATTTTGTTAGTAAGCAAGTAACATACTACAATGTAGTATAAAATGTCGAGGGTAAAAAAAAATAGATACACAAGTACCCATTGTCTTAGAGTTAGTAGAGAACATTACGTTATGTCATACTTTTGTACTTAATTTGTCAGAATTTTGTGTTAATGTGTCAGAATCACAAAATTCGTCAGCTAAGGCATCTTTTATACTGTAATAACTTTTTTTGGTTAATATTTTTTCAGGGTTATTTTGAAAGAATTTTCACCTAGATTCCTTATTTCCTGTGGTATTTTTTTATAAAATCTAACACTATTACATATAAAACTTTTTGACATTTTAGACAACCTATGTTTTATTCCCAGTAGGTTGTCCTTATGTCTAGTATTATAGTTGTGATTGTCCGAGTTAAAAGTGGAGACTAATAGATGCTTTCTTGCATAACAAATGTTTTGAAAGATGTAGGCACCAGTTAAAGTCATAATTCCTATTTCATTAAATGCATAACGACAAGTGTCTCTAGGTTTTATTCCTAGTATACACCGTTGTGTAAAGTTGAATTCCTTCGAAACGAAGTCGGTACTAACCTTACTCACGTTTTGTATCAAATGCATTGTGTATACACTCATGATTGTATGGCTGTTTTCAGAACAAATTTTCTGTTTCAATTCTAATACAAGTCTGTGCTTAAAAGGTGTTGACAGGGTCGGCGACATCGCTGTGATGTAATGTCGAACCGTACACCTGGATCTGGTAGGAACTAAGTGCCATGTCACTTTAATAATTTATTTATGTTTAAATGATTAAATTACCTGTATAGTTTCCTCGTGAGAGTACTTCCTGGGTCCCGCGAGCGCGCCCATACTCTCCTCCTCACGACTGCCGCCTTATTCTATCTTCTCTTCTCTTCTCTCCGTGTCCGAGGAGAAACTTCTCCAAACACTTGCCTTCGCCTCTATGTCACGTCATCTGGAAACAAGTCAACATTTATAACAACAATGCGTACGCTTCTCCACATTCCAAAGGTTATCTTGTGAAGAACGCTGCATAGCATTAAACCCGCCTTTTGTGTTCCATGTTTTATGGTGTACAATAAAGTATCTCTCCCCGTGCACGTCGTAAAAGGCGACTAGGAATAAGGACAAGATGCCGTGCTAAAGGGCGACAGGATACGGATGACCACCTCTCACCCTGGCGCGGTCCTTCCACCGAGTCATGCAGTACGTGGGTCTTCGTGCCTTACTCGCTGCTTGATAGTTATCTTGTCCTAATACTTTACTAAACGTGGTAGTCGGGGTTGTGCTGTAATTGAAAAGAGCACTTGCGGCAGAACACCAATTACTCTACTTACCCCGAATGTCGACATACAGCGTGTGGTATGTATGAATGTAATAAAATATATTTTGATTTGATTTGGTGTAGGTACATGTGCTGAAAATACAAAATTATACCTCACAAAAAAAAAAGATATTTTATAAATCTGCGCAAACATTCAAATTCAAACTCTACACAGAATATTATTGCCTGCAATCTGACATATTAACTAAGTCTGCATAAGACCATCACGTAGCTAGAATTAAGTGTTGTGGTATTATTTTGCAAATAGTATTAGTCAAGATAATATTAATAATTTTACACTTTATGTCACATGTCACTTAATGTCTGGTAAGGGCGGACTTAATTTCTTAGGCGGTTTCTTTCAATCAACCCGGTAGACCTACAATTCCGCATGGAATCCAAACCAAGGAGCAACCTGTGAATGCATGCATGCACGTAATGTTTTTTTTTTTTCAAATCAGAAAAACTCTTTGGCACACGTCATCCGGATTCGAACCTCGGGCCTCTCGCTCGACGACACACAACGCCGCTCAGCAATACACATCAATGAGTTAGCTTACATACTATTGTCAAATATTCTATACATAGTCCGTTTCTGGGGGTACAAACTTTACGAGACGAACTGAATTACTATGCCAAACTCTACACTGGCGCCGCCGGTAGAGGTAGGTACTCCGCAACAATTTTAGATTTTTTTTTTATGGAAACTGACACGGTTGGCTACATCACCTACAACATCCGTGATGTCAGCCCATAACACCGGGTGAACTAGGTGCCATGTCAGTGCTTCCCTGCATTTCATCTCGGCTACACTGAACTGGACGGAAAACACGAACTATTTACATAGCCGTTTCGACGGACGTTTCATTCGATGCGGTGGTACCAACCCGGGCGGGATAAACTCTACCACCTAGTGAATTATTATTCCGTTGGTTGGTAGCTTGGAATGTGTTTTTTTTTATCCAGGGAGCTAACATATTATGGATTTACGATTCATGTCACGCGGCTACTAAAACGAAATTTAAATTCTCCGCGTCGCGTCACAGAGTTTTAAAAAGTGAAAATACGGTGTTATAAAAAATGTATGAATCCGGTGATTCGCATGCAAAAATAATAATCTAAAACACCGTTTCTTAGTAGGCAATGTTCCAGATAGACCGTGCAATGTATTCACTTAGGAACGGTATGTACGTAAAATGGGTATATTATATTTTATATTTTTATTTCGTTTGCGCCGACGACGCTCTGCGTAACGGCAATTTGGAGCAATTCTCAACTGGAAGATAATATGAAAAGGCCATATTTATTTTAATTCTTTTTTTCTTTTTTTATATATATTTTTTATGGTAATTGACATGGTTAGCTACATACGTACAACATCAGTGATGTCAGCCCATAACACCTGGTGAACTAGGTGCCATGTCAGTGCTTCCCTTCGGTCGGGCCAATAATGTTAGTAAAATGCCCGTAAAATATTGATATCTTGTTTATGTGCTGTACATGTAAGCATTTCAAATTTGAGCTAAAATTGTTGTAAGAATTTGTTTTCTATTTAATCTGAAATGAGACATGAACCCACTAATTTTTAATTACATGTCTCTACCAACTGAGCAGATTCACATTATCTGGTACGGGCTGAACTTTAACTTTCGCAATTTTCTAACTCTATTTTACAATGCTTGCGCGTGTTGATATTTCTAAATAAGCAACTATAAGTTTAAATATTCACACAATTCACTCCATAAAATATCAAAAAGTAATATTTTAACTAAAGAATTAAAACCTACCTAACAAACATTAAAATAACTATCAAAAGGGGCGTTTTCAAATGTTCCTAGAACACTTGTAGTAAGTATAAATAAATAAATAATACTTTTGTGAACGTAAAAATAATAAAAATACTTACCCACACTTATATTTTTATCCGTATAAAATTGTACAGTCAGTCCAGTTGTATGTTGCACTGTGTTGTTATACGTATATAAGAGATGAGGTATATTACAATATTAATTTTTCTTATTGTATATATATTATTACGTATATTTAACCGGATGTGTATTTGTTATATGTATCTATGTACAATTTGCCCATATAAGCTATATATTTATAAATTACCATTGTCCTTTCTTTAGTAATGCATTGCATAGTTCGTAAAGAATGCAGCAAGGCATTAAACTGCCTTTTTGTGCCAATTCAAATAATGGTGAACAACAAAGCATATTTTCATTTTAACTTAATTTTCAGAAATGGCTATAGGTTTAGGTCCAAGAAAATTATTCGCGAATAAGTACTTGTCCTATCGAGCGCTGCCTAAGCTCTGTGTATCCCTAGCAGTTTACGTGTACATTCGATCGTCCCATCCGCAGCATCGCCTAACAAAGTTCGCCTGGCAAAACTCATCGCGCTGGCTGTAGTAAAAAGTTTACGACTCAACACAGGCGGTGTCGGGGTCGCGATAAAGTGAGGGGCAAACGTGGGGCACGCGGGGCAAGCGCGGGGCACACGCGGGGCATGGGGCAAACACGGAGCTAACAGGGGCAATGAACAGAGTTGGTGAGATGCTGGAACAATATAAAATTGCTCCATAGTTCGAATTGCATTGTATAAAAACTGTGTGATCCTTTCCTTTACTAGGTGGTAGAGTTAAAATCGTATTTTTTTTTTAATTAACTTCATCAATGGTGACATCAAGCCCACCTATTTCCGATAATTCGGTAAGGGTGGCTGAGTCGGAGGGGCCAAAGCACATGCTCCGGCCAGCCAATATCACCCCCGAAAAGCTAGGTGCCATACCGGAGACTTCCATGGATTGCTGGTTATACTGCACTAGAGGAGAACACAACCGAGGCTGCTATGCGGCCATCTTAGATCCAGTACAGTGGTACCGACCCAGTCGCCTACAATTTGAGCCTACCGCCTAGTAAGGGGCAAGGATAGGGACTTACAGTTTTACACCGGTTCCGAACGGTGAAGCTGCATGTGTAGGTATACACGTAAATGTTTTCGTCAGAAAAAACTGATTGGTACACGCCGACCGGATTTGAACCTCGGCCCTCTCGCATGAAAACCGAAACCCATTCCACTCGGCCACCCGCCGCTTATCGCCAAAATAGCTGTAACCGCAACCCTTTCTCAGTATACGCAATGAGAAAACCGTTGGAGCAAGTGAGGCAGTTCAGGAGAAATTACTAGTAGCGATGAATTGGTAACAAAGAATAACCCTACAGGTGATGAAGAGAACCAAAATTTCCATTAAAAAAAAATTCCAACGAAAGGTGTTTGCCTACGTTCTCTTTTACTTCGTTACAAAATCGTAACCTTTGAGATTGCTTAAAAGATACCGCCTCGGAAAATTACTGCCCCAGTCCCTAACTCCACTCTGACAACTTTTTCGTTCGCGCTCCATTCGTATACATTCCAAGGAAGAGTTAGGTGGGAACCCTTTACATAAACTTAAGGGTTTGGAAGAGTTAGTGAGTAGAGCGGTGATGTAGGGCCCCCGAAGGTGCCGTAACGCAGTGAAGCGAAGAAACTTTTAACTGGGTTCTAGCCACGGAGAAAATAGGTAAAGAGGAGTTATTGCTAGCTCAAGTTTCTAGGAAAACGTGCGTCGCTAATCCACTCCGTGTTGGAGCTACTGATGTAATGCCACTATCGCTTCGATCGCGTATGCCCCCACTTGGTGAACACATTTTCACTTTGCTTAGGCACGTATTTTTGTTTCTCGAATCCAGTATGCCACTATGTAGCAACTTCATCGCGACGTCAAAAACAAGTTTGTTACCCACATTTTCAAGTATCACAATGCGGTCAGTCAGTCAGTCAGTCAGTGTGTATGCGTCTCTCCAGTTTTCCTCCAGTACTACCGGCGTTCAGCGGTACGGAAACACTGATAGCCTCCGACGTACTTAATGTCGTCGTCCCACCTGGCCGGTGATGTTTCCACAATCCGTTTCCCTGTCCGCGGCTGCCAGTGTTGGACCGGTTTTCTCTAACTGCCGTCACCTATCACGTGGAACAATATAGGTTATAATTTTTCAGTTAAAATGCATCAAAATTATTAATTCCAGCCTACGAACCCTGTCTAAGGAACTAATTTGCTTATTTTCATATTCAAATAAGTTATCAACCGAATTTGTCGCATTATTCCGAACACCTTAATTAATTACAAAGAAAATCTATAATTTAACTCAATTTGCGAGTCAAATTCGAGTTTCCGAAGTGGCATAGAAAGGCGCGACTCCTCGAGTCTTTAAGATAACGAAAACGTTTCATAATTCGCAAGTTAAACATCAAACCAATTTCACAAGGCGGGTTGACTTCATACGAGTGGCTCGTTTACTATAAGAGTATTATAAGTGAAAATAAGTTAATGTAGAATGAAATCAAACCATGAAATAAGAATTTCACCCGATATTGTATGAAATACGTCGTCTGTCGCCTGTATGCATGTTTGACACGACCAAATGGAAGCACCGACATGGCACCTACGTAATTCCAGACTGATATACTTAGCCAACGAAATTAGGTTCCATGAAGACTTTCTCTTTATAGAATTTAATTTAATTTAAGGAATAAAATAGAACGGAACGAAACGGATTGGAATGGAATGTAATCATTTCAATTCAATTTAAGAGAATCGGGAAGTCCGCTTTCCTCCATACACCGGGGAAGTCTCTTTCCAACCCTTAATTCTTGCACTACCATTTTAAAATTTTTATGTGTAAAAGATATTATAAAATGTTATTCTTCACCAAATATCACGAATTACGAAAGAAAAGTAAAAATTTTTTTTTTATGGAACCTGACACCGTTGGCTACATCACCTACAACATCCGTGATGTCAGCCCATAACACCGGGTGAGCTAGGTGCCATGTCAGTGCTTCCCTTCGGTCGTGCCGGCTACACTGAACTGAACGGAAAACACAAACTATTTACATAGCCGTTTCGACCGACGACGTTTCATTCAGTGCAGTGCGGTGGTACCAACCCGGGCGGGTTGGAAGGGAAGGGAAAGGGACCTACAGTTTTACGTGTTACAGTTACAGCAGTTACCGACGTTTCATTCAGTGCGGTGGTATCAACCCGGGCGGGTTGAACCCTACCTCCTACATCCAGATATAAAAGTTAAATTACAAAATTTAAAAAGCCTCGACCCTTGAAAAGCCTAATATGATTTCCGTTCACTTACTTACAGGAGTCGGGGGGGGGGGGGGGGGGGGGGGGCCACCCGCGCAGCTCTGAGTTTTAATATTTTATTTCGGGCGAACTTATATCACTACTTAGTAAGTAGTGATTTATTACAGTCAACCTATGGGTGACGAGGAGTACATGAGAAAAATAGACGCAAGGATTTTGTGTTCACTTCTAACCTCGCTTTTAACTCGAGAACGGTTTGGCCGATTTGCAGTTACCTGAAAGGGTTACGCAAACTGTAGAACATGCTCGTGACTCGCGAGTCAGCCGCCGCCGCCCGCACGGCGAAACTTTCCCGCGATAAGACAAGACGGAAACGGAAGTAGGGTCGCGGGGGAGGGAAGGGGGAGGGGGTGGGAAATTCAACAGCTTGCGATATTTCTTGACTTGCTCAATTTCGGAGGGAAGAAAGAAATACACAGCACAAATACCAGTATCTCTTTTGACGTGGACATAAAATATCAGTTATATGAAGTGGCTATAGAGTGGCATACTCTAGCTAGATTAAGAAACAAAAACACATATGAAACAAAGTATAGATATTTTATGGCATAATAGAAGGCGCTGACGGCCGCGGAGGCGGGATGTCAATTTCGTTTGTCGTCATTTTATTTGATGGTAGCTGACGGAGCGTCTCCACTTTATTCTATGTTAAATTTGCGGTCGTGTTGCGGTGTTGAGCTTAGATATTTAAGAAAATTTAATTTAGTTCCTTAAAAAGATCTCCAGTCAGCACGCCACTTTATAGAACAGAACAGAATAGAAACTCTTTATTGCACACAAATTGAAGGAAGAACAGTACACGACAAGAAACAAGAAATACAGGAGTGCGCAAAGGCGGACTTATCACTAGAAGTGATTTCTTCCAGTCAACCTTTGGGTAATGAGGAATATAATACAGAGAAAGAAATATGGGTAGTGCAAGTTTTTCCTCCGAAATCTCACACATATGTCAGCCTCATATTCATCTCGTTGTTATCACATCATCGGGCCATAGACAATAATGCTGCGAGGGATTACCCTCCACCGCTCTCACCTCACTTCTCCCCCGCCACCGCCCTACGTCCCGCCCGCCCTGTCCGTGACCGGACTGTCAAGGCTGCGATCGATGTACGCGGAGGCTTCCGCGCTTTTTTCGTCCGAGGCGGAGGCTTGTATGTGCTTTTGTTTGCGGTGAAAAGGAGCGATATTCCTGCAAAGGGACACTCTAAATGGGTTGCGGTTAATTGCTGTGGAATCCCAAGCGGGATGAAGGCAAGCTAGCTGCTTTAGAAGGCGCTGGTTTAAGATTTTTTTTGAAGAGAAGCTTTTTAATGTACCTTTGTGATGGGGACCTAACTCAGAAAAATTGAAACGTCACGAAAGTACGAACGGAAGTTGCAACGGTCCTCATTGGCTGGGCAGAGCCTGAGCGCCATCTATGAGAGTCTTTTATTTTTATTTATTTTGTTTTTATTTATTTATATTTTGAAGTCGAATCATTTTGTTTGGCTGAGTCGGGGGGGCAAAAGCCAATATCACCTCCGAGAAGGTAGGTGCCACACCGGAGACTTACCTGGATTTCTGACTATACTGGACTAGAAGAGAACACAACCGAGGCTGCTATGCGGCCATCTTACATTCAGTACGATGTTACCAACCCAGTCGGCTACAATTTGAGCCTACCACCTAGTAAGGGGCAAGGGAAGGGACCTACAGTTTTACACCGGTTCCGAACGGTGAAGCAGCAGGTGTAGGTATTAAGCCCCATACTAGGTGGTAGGCTCAAATTGTAGCCGACTGGGTTGGTACCACCGTACTGGATGTAAGATGGCCGCATAGCAGCCTCGGTTGTGTTCTCCTCTAGTCCAGTATAGACAGCAATCCAGGGAAGTCTCCGGTATGGCACCTACCTTCTCGGAGGTGATATTGGCTGGTCGGAGCATGTGCTTTGGCCCCTCAAACTCAGCCCGGATTACTTAAAAAAACAATGAAGCCAGCGGTTGTTTTAAACATAATATAAATATTATGTCCTTTCATGATTGATAGGTACCAAACTGTTCTATATCCTTTCAAATAAGAAAGATGCGCACCGCATAGGTTATTTTATTAAATAAACTAGCTTTTACCCCCTTCGCTTCGCGTGAATTTTTGCTCGCAGCTCAAACTCCCTAAAAACCTTATTCGGCGGACTATTATAAACATAAATATAATAATAATAAAATCTACAGATCTCTACGCGCAACTATCAAAGGCATTGAAAATGTAATTTATAAATAAATCACACGCTAAAATTTGACTTTGTTTTATTCAGCGAAAAGAAACGATCGATCTTACAAACAATAAAGTGAACGGAGCGCAGCCTGACCTCGCGCGTAAAGGACCCGCTACCGCCTACAGTTTTTGTCCAGCCGCCTCCTAAGATGGCTCAAACTGTAGCTTAATTCAATCCCGAGATAAATATTTTCCGTTTCTTGAATAGCGAGCTCAAAAAAAAGTTATTGGGAAATTCTCGATCCAAGTCGGCGAAAAATTTTTGAATTTTTGACAAATTTTGGAAAACCTTAAAAAGTTACCGAACGATTTTGGAAATTCAAATTGCACTTTGAAGCCCTCCGGCAGACGCACATTTTGACATATGGCCCATCCGCTTACATCTCATATCTGCGAAACTACAGGCAAATGTCACAATTTCATAAATCGGGGCACTATACTCGATCACGAAGATGTAAACATTTTCAATGTTAAAAAAAATATTAGCCAAATCGGTCCAGCCGTTCTCAAGTGAACGCTTACCAACAAACAGCATTTAATTTTTATTTATTTATAAGAAGATTAAACATCACACGCACACCACGACCATACATTTTATTTCCACCTTCAGTTTTACCCGAGTATGTTTATAAGTTCAAGGACCTGCAGTTAGGGGACACGACAAGCCAGGTGGTGCGCGGGAGCAGCCGCTACGCGCAGCGCATGCGCGGTGCGCTGCTTATTTATTTTGTTTTAATTTTACTTTTAATCCTGATGTAGCATGAGGAATAGTTAAACAAATACCGTTCTCATACATTCATACAAAAACTCTGCACTAAATGTATGGTTAGTGCGAGTTTTTTTTAATGCGGACTAGGTTTTGCCCGTGGCTTCGCTCGTGGTAGACACGGTTTAATAGCAAATCCGATTTAAAATATAGGCTCAATTGTTCGGTCAATAACGTACGTGCGGGTGACTACCTATTTTTTTTTTTTTTTTTTTTATTGTTAGCTCGACATATGGCGCCGAGGCACCCATAAGGTGTCTAACGGCGCCCATGGACATTCGGTCGTATACCTATATCTAATATTTATTTTATTATGTATCTAAAATCCACAGAGCATCAAATGCGCGCGCCCCTCCTAGAGGCGCCCTGAGCGCGATTTCTCTACAACGCCGTTGAAGCCTGTGGGCGTGGCCTATGACTTACATATGTGTGTTGTGCGTGTGCTTTTGTTTTGTGCATGTGCCTAACTTGCTCCTCTTTGTGTGTAGTGTCGATACTAGCACACACACACACATACGAAGCGCTAGCAGCACTGCGTGTAGTTTTTGGGTTTCAAATATTATCGCTTAGGGCGTCTCTAGTAGGGGGCGCGCGCGGTAGGTATTTGATGCTCTGTGCTAACATCGCTTCTACCAAACCAATACTGCAACGCAACACAACATAACAGCTGCTAACGCCATCTATTACTACCATTGGACACTAAATCCCGTCCATACTATACTTTGTATTATACTTCTCAGCCCTAAGGCTAATAAGCATGAGGTACATGAGCCTATAATGAGCCCCAAGTACTACTCTTTACATAGGTGCAAGCCGCACCAAAATCTGTTGAGTGGTTCCGGAGTTTACCTCAAACATACATACAGACAGACGTCCCCTTTTATTTGAAATAGAGAAGAGAAGAAGATAGAGATAGAGATAGAGATAGAGATAGAGATAGAGATAGAGAAGAAGAAGACAGAGAAAATATCATAGGAAAACGTAACATTTTGAAGATAGATAATTTTTAAGATTAAAACGATTGAATTTTAAGTGCTTGCGATAATCTGGAGAGGCGACATTTTTTTTTATCATTGATAAATATGTTTATACAATTGCAATAATATTTTATGCGTTGTAACATATAAATAAACAGTCCGATAGATAATGCACACCATAGTCCTTGCAAATGTATATCTAAGTAAGAGGAAGTAATAGGCGACCAATAAAGAAAGTGTTTGATCTCATAATATAAATAATGCCGCGACCGGCAGGCAAGGAACCCGATCCTTTCGCTGCGATGTCTTCCTACACGAGTTGCGCCTGCGATGCGACCGCACCACACGCACACCACTCAGCCAGCTAGGCGCAGCCATCATGTCACTAGACCTGCCCTCATTCTAATTTTATCAAAATTATAACCGACTTCAATTCGGCCGGGAAGTTTTTTATTTTTCTATTTTTTATGTTTTTATTTATAAACACAAAACTAATATTATAAGTTCCTCATACATTGATGAACTATTACATAAATAACTGAATATTTTTTTCCTTGTGTCGAGATTTTTACTCTCCTTTTTTCACTTTAGGAAAAATGTTTACGTTTTTTTTATGGAAACTGACACGGTTGTCTTCATCACCTACAACATCCGTGATGTCAGCCCATAACACCGGGTGAACTAGGTGCCATGTCAGTGCTTCCCTTCGATCGTGCCGGCTACACTGAACTGGACGGAAAACACAAACTATTGACATAGCCGTTTCGACCGACGACGTTTCATTCAGTGCAGTGCGGTGGTACCAACCCGGGCGGGTTGGAAGGGAAGGGAAAGGGACCTACAGTTTTACGTGGAATCCGAACCACGGTCAGCCTCCAACGGTCGAGCGGTCACCCATCCATGCACTGACCGCGCCCAGCGTTGCTTAATAATCAATAGCAACAGTCGACTGTCTGCACCACTGAGCTATCGAGGCTAACGTGACGACTTACGTGACGCTGACGCCTACGTGACGATAATTTTAAAATTTTGACATTAAGTTTCCCAAAAGAGTTACATGACAAAAAAAATCCGTTTCAGATACAAAGAAAATACATTTTCAATGAAATAAAAAACGCGGCATTGTCGGGTTTAAATTATGATTTCTAAACCATTCATAGAGCTATAGTTCCGTACACAGCTCTATGGTGCGGTGCGCAGCATCCGTGAGCGAACGTAAATAATCGACAACACCGGAAGGCGAGTGGACTATTTCTACTTGTTATCTTTAGAGCAGGTCGACTGCAGCGCCCCGCGGCGACCGCCGCCGCTCGCATTGTCTCTAGTCGGGGCAAGCTCATCTTAGGGTTGGTTTTTCAATTTATAAAGTCTTTATTGTTTTAATTCGTGAATAAATTATTTTTTATTAATGCCAATATTTTAGTCCAGCAGTTATGTACTTTTACCTGGAAAATATTCCGAAGTTAATGAAACTTTTACAGGTTGTTTGGGGGTACACTAGCAATACTATCCTAAGTTTTCGACCTCGAGGACCCTGTGCTAACTTGGGGGTGGGCAAAAATCTCAAAATGTTTCTGGCTTTTTTCAGCTTTTCGCCTATATCTCTTAAACTAAGGATATTTTGTTGACCATATTGCATGACAAAGTTAGGGAGCATTAAATTTCCTAAAATTTTGTTGTTGAACCACCTTTTTAAGCCCAACATTAACGGAGATACAGCTGATCAAAGTTAGACAAAGTTTCTTAAAATGTAATAAATAGCAGAAAAACTAAGGTTTTGGCCCTATAACTATTTGTTACCATCATTTCCATGTTAATTATGTTGATCACTCATCAATATCAACGTCTTGGAAAACCTATGACCCCCCTTCCCCCGCCCCCTCCCCTAAGGTGGTTTTTGATTGTCCCTCCAGATCAGCGTTCTTCGCTTCACTCCTCAACAAAGTTTGTCTTTTCCAAGACAACTTCGATCAGCACGATTTCGCAGGTGAAATTTCTTTCGAACGATCAGCGGCGACTCCTCTCAGTTGGCGAGGTTGGCGCCGCCAAACCGAATAAAATGAATGACACCATTAATACAGAAGTATCAGGCTAAAATAAATGTGAAAAAATTTCGGAGTTATATTATTTATGTCATATAATCCACGATTAATAAGATAAAACGTCAATCCCGTACCCGTTACATAATTTGAAATTTCGCGCGCGTCAAACGCGGGCGACGACGAATGACGACACATCAAGGCATTCATTGGCCGGTTGGCTACATTTTGAAGCGCCATCGTATTCCATACAAGGCGGAAGCGACCGATGTCCCCCCCGTCCCGCGCGGACCCGCTGATCAGCCTTTCGAGTTGGCGCAGTGGGGAGTGCATTTAGTGACGCGGTAGCGAGTAGAGCGAGCTAGCGAGCGAGCTAGGTGTGTGTGTTGCGTGTGCGGGTGTGTGCGCGCTGCGTCCACAGTTCCACACGACGAGTATTCTTGTGCTGTGCGACGTGCGATGCGATGCGACTAGCGAGCTAGGCTAGGTGTGTTATGTGCGCGTGTGTGTGCGCATTGGCTCGCGAGTTGATAGCTGCATATATTCCGTTATGTAGGTATGGACTTTGTATGGATGAATCCTGTGCAGTGTTGTTAAATTTAAAGTGATTTATTGGTAATTATAATGGCAAACTCCTACCGAGCTATCTACGGAGCACTCAAGGACAAGAGAGACTCAGTAATTTGGCACTCTTACATATCTGTGGAAAAGGAGTTGCTAACAAAATTGAGGAAGAAAGAAGATTTTCACGATCGAGTCATCGAAAATTTCTTGTCTGTGGAACGAAGAGTGGACTTCATGTACAAATAAAATGTAACAATTCAAGCTTGTATGCCTGTCTCATCGTCGTCGTGCCAGAGGAGACGTCGCTGTTGTCGGCTGCAACTCGACAGCTTTGACACAACCAGTAGGTATCTATCTACAGACAAATAAATCGTAAGTGAGCAAAATAAATAATTTAAACTAAATATTATAAACTATCTATATCGTAATCGTCTTTCAGTTTTTGAACTCATTGTGGTAGAAATAAATTAACGCGTAGGTACCTAAGTTATGAAATTATGAAAAAAAAAATCCTTAGCCAGAGCCAACCCAATATTCAGGACCAGGAGTCGCCGCTGCGAACGATGCCAACAAGCAGTACTTCATAACTATGCTGACGAGTGAAATGGAAGCCAGGGGGATCCAAGTGAAGCTGACAGTAGAAGACGCCGATGTAATGATTGTGGAGACTGCTGTCTCAGCTGCTGACAAGTATGATAGTGTCGTCATAACAGGGGAAGACATAGATCTTCTGTTGCTTCTCACTGCTTTGGGTTCTTCCAAAATGAACGTTTGTTTATAGAAGAGTGGAAAGGTTCACAACCCAACTTGTATTCATCTCACTCGTTCAAGTACGATCCATAGGATAATCTTTTCCTGCATGCGATATGTGGGCGTGACCCCACCTCAGCACCATTTGGTATTGGAAAAAAGAAGGTGATGCAGATGTATAGCAAGAATCCTAGCCTTTCAGAGATGTTGGCGATTTTTAAAGACCCCTATGCAACTGATTTTTATAAACAAAACATAAAAATCTAAAATTGATGTGAAACCACTGGCCCCAACTCGGCCCACTCGGGTCCCAAAGAGAGAAACCGACTATACGCGCAGTGTCGAGCAGGGCTGCCTTCTGGATCTGACCCTTGACCCAACCACTCAGCGAGAGCCTCTCAAGGTGGTCGTCAAGGCTTTTCACTATCAGCCCATGCGCCGATACGACTATGGGCACAACGATCGATCAATCGGTCGGTATATCGATGGATATTTTAAATATTATTACTTTTTTTGTAAATAAATTTTACAACACCCCCTCCCCCTCCCTCCTCCTCCCAGTGACATCATATTATGTGTACAACGTTAGGGTTTTTGGTGTGAGAGAGGGTTCTTCATAACGTATTTCTTACATTTTCATCGTAACGTTTGGGGGGGGGGGGGGGGGGTGGGGTGGAGGGTCATAGGTTTTCCAAGACGTTGATATTGATGAGTGATCAACATAGTTAACATCGAAATGGTGGTTATGGGGTCCAAACCTTCGCTTTTCCGCTATTTTTTACATTTTAAGAAACTTTGTCTAACTTTGATCGGCTGTATCTCCGTTAATATTGGACGTGAAAATCTGGTTCAACAACGAAATTTTAGGAAATTTAATGCTCTCCACCTTTTTTTTATGCAGTGTGGTCAACGAAATATCCTTAGTTTAAGAGATATAGGCGAAAAGCTGAAAAAAGTCAGAAATTTTTTGAGTTTTTTGCCCACCCCCAAGTTAGCACAGGGTGCTCGAGGTCGAAAACTTAGGATAGTATTCCTAGTGTACCCCAAACAATCTGTAAAAGTTTCCGTGCAAAATGACAGGCGACGGTGCTGCCACTCAAGTAAATAATATATATCTCTTAAACAAAGCCATAACTGGAAAAAGCAAGCCTTGAAGCTGTAGTTGATTTTGATTATGATATTCTAAGATACTGAACAGTTTTATATTGCTCAGTTTATGCACAATCATTATAACGGATTTCGGTGGCCACCGTAATCTAATTGCCTAAATAAGTATACATAAGTATTCCACACATACCACAGGCGCTGTATCCCGACAATCGTTATAAACAGAGTAATCGGTGCTGTGCTGCAAGAACTCTGGTAAATTACAGCACAACACCGACCACCACGATAATCAAAGTCTGCTGTATGACTTGGTGGAACGACCGTGCCAAGGTGAGAGGTGACTACCCTGTCGCCCTTTAGCGCCTAGTCTTATTTTTAAACATACACATGGGGAGATGCAGTGGGACTATTATTTAAGTACCGTACCCAAACGATGCAATACATGCATTCATGCAAATATGTGCTCAATAAAAAAATCTAAGTTAAACGTTACTGCAGTCGTAAAATTAAACCACAATAAACTAAGCGTTAGTAAAAGTCGTCAAACACGCAATAAATCAAACCATTATCTATTTACGAGTGCATTCAGTAACTCTATACCCCTAATGACTCTACACGACGGAAGCTAATCACCATAGAATGCAATATTACACCCTCACCCCCTCGACCGGAAGTGCCGCTATAAACACGTGTCACCCATAATGTACCAAGTCTACATTCATACTCTATATCCGAACAATGTTTTATCCAAAACACCATAGCGTTGGCAACTGTCACTTCACTGTAAAAGTAATAAAATAAATAAAGTCAGAGTCCAATGTTCTTTGCAAGAGAGCGCATAACGTCTATGCCTATATAGTACTCATTTTGAAAACAGTCATTTATGTGGACCAGAAATACACGATTTTGATTATGTAAACATTCATGACTACGGCCGTTCGCAGAAGCGCAACCTTTCAGGCGCGGCATTGTGGAAATACTGAATGAAGCAATAGTAAACAGCGGCGGACGGACGGTGATCCTTCCTACTAGTTGAGTAACGAAAGATAGGATACAATTTATATACAGCGCCATCTAAGGTTGAGTAGGCCAACTGAAATGATATTTATGTGTTGCCATCTATCGACCAGTAGAAGCATTAATAATACCAGTTACGTCACTGTGTGCAAATGGTTTACAAGTATAAACATAGATGGCACTACTAGCATATGTAGCATGTATTGAAGTCTCGTCCTTTCTCTTTCACACGTGTACTGAAATTAGATGAGCAACGGAAACATGCATAACAGTCAGCACGATGTTTCATACATCGTGAGGAGGGACCTGTCTACACTACAGGAAGTCATAAAACGCAATTTTCACTATGACAGCAATATATCGGGGATAGAGATGTGCTCAAATGCTAATTTATGATAATGTTTGCTGTTGTAATGGAGTAATAATTTACAATTTTATTGATCGATTAGCAATAAAAAATGTTGACTACCTAGTTGACTAAGTTAGACTAAACCTGTATGCTCCTTTGGCTCCCGATTGGATCCCATAACTTTTTTCCGGCAATTATCTTGGTCCCCAAACGGAGCCCATCTTTATTCTCAAATTACGGTCGCACGAATTGGTCTATTGCTCTTTTAATCGTTGAGCAGGGCTATAAGTGACACCGGCAATTATGAACTAACCATTTTTTCTTGTCTCCAAAGACCAATTATGAATAATAAAACGAACGCTAGCTGTCAGCTGACAGTTTCTTTGTTGACATAATTTTCGAGGTGACGCTCCTTCGCCAAATTATTTATTATAAGTGTTTTCAAGCGGATCTTTCAGGAAAAGGTTAGTAAAACGTGTTATTTATATGTTATTCTACCTATAGAAGTTGCAGTACGAGCTCGGTTGGCGACAAAAGTCGTATTTTTCGTCGCTCAAAAGTTAGCTAAAAAATTTCTTTTTTTTTCTGATTTTTTTTTTATAACTAAAATATCTGGTACTTCTAAATAAGTAAGCCCTCACTTATTTCCCATGGTTTTGAAGGTCATTTCATTGGCTTTCTAGAACAGAAGAGTTTATAGATCTAACTTCATTAGCTTCCGAAATATCTGGGTTTATGTCGAGGTTGGCGCGCAAGGTCGCGCGCGTTTTACCGCGCGCAAGCCGCGCGCGGTAAGGCGCTGAGAGTCTGGGGAATGTAGACATATTATAACTGAGGGGGCGGGTTTCCAACACCTGATCCTCTTAAAAAAAAAATACAAAATACAGGAGCATAAAGGATCACAAAATACTGCTATTAGAAAAGACTTAGCCTGCGGAAATCAAAATTGGGGCCAAAAAGAAAATTTCACGAAATATTTCATACAAAATAATAATTTTTTGTTTTTTTTTTTAAGTCACCAAAACATTGGTTTAGAATATATATGTATGTAAAAACAAAGGAAGTGATATGGGTGAATGTTTTGGTGGTTTAAAAAAAAAATAACCAGGGTTAATTCATAGAATATGCGTCGCTACGCGACGCATATTCTATAAATAAACCCTAACCTAATGTTGAGGCGGCGCATGTCGTTTTTGCATAAATTCCTATTGAAAATAAATGTTTTGGTGCATTTAAAAAATTAATAAAAAAATTCGAAAATTAATTTTGTATGAAAAATATTTTTTTCCAAATTTTTTTTCTCCGAAACTACGCATTTCCGCAGAAAAAAAATTACATCACCAGAATCGCAAAAGCCTACACTACAGACCTATTGTACCAGTTAGTTGAAATAAAGGATCAGGTATTGTAAACCCCAGCCTAACTGAGGAGCAGACAGTTAATTATTTAGGTATTATCGGCACACGACTTCATGTAGGTATTTCAATAATTACTAGGCGCACTGAGTGACTGCTAACGACTTCCACAGTTTACAAATTAGAAATGATCCACCTTTGCTCGAAGGATCCCCCCCATGACCCATCGTAATATCTGTGTGTTTGGCTGTACGGTAACACGACCCTTGCCTTTCCGTAAGGTTAAAAAGAGAAAAAAATTAACTGTCATTCTCAGCATAGAATATTATTCTATTCTCAGTAAATTTTATCTTGATTCTATATCCAAAAGGGTTTTCAAATGTAGAGAAAAGTTGAATGAAAGTAATGAATTAAAACCTTTGTATCCTCTACCGGAACCTCTTCATTTCGCTGTCTGTCGTAACTGGTAAGTTTTAAATAAATAAAAGTGAAAAATGGCATTGACGACTTCCAAGTCAGATTTCGTCCATAATGAGTTCCCTGATCTCTGTAACTCTCTCTGTAGTAGAATGGACATTCTCAGAATATCTGCTGAAGGTATCTTTCAGGTTTTAGATGGCCAAAGATGGCAAAAACAATAAAATCCAAAAAGGTTCATAACATGTCTGTGCACTTTTTTATAGAGAACTGGCACGGGTGGCCAGTGGGTGGACAGTGAGTCAGTAACACCTCTACTCGCGAAACCGCGCTCGGGAAGCGCCATGCCAGCTATGAGACGGACAAAAAGATAATTTAATTCTTTCAAGATTTGTTCACAGGCCTTTTGAAGACGCCCGGTTATATGATTCAGGAAAGTGTTAATAATAAAGTTGACATGTTGAGAAGGTGGAGGATGGTGCGGGTGTGGCGGCTGGGTCTGATGTCGTTCGACACGGCGCTGCGAGTGCAGACGAACCTCGCGCGCCGGCAGCTCGACGCTGTGGCCGCGGGAGGAACCGGCCGAGACACACTGCTGCTCGTCGAGCACAAACCTGTCTACACTGTGGGTGAGTGGGGTGGTGTCCAAATTATTAGTGAAAGTCGAGGTTTTTTTTTTATGAAAACTGACACGATTGGCTACATCACCTACAACATCCGTGATGTCAGCCCATAACACTGCGTGAACTAGGTGCCATGTCAGTGCTTCCCTTCGGTCGTGCCGGCTAAACTGAACTGGACGGAAAACACAATTACATAGCCGTTTCGACTGACATTTCATTCAGTGCGGTGGTACCAACCCGGGCGGATTAAACCCTACCACCTAGTAAGCTAAGAAGGGAAGGTACCTACAGTTTTACGTGGAATCCGAACCACGGTCAGCCTCCAACGGTCGAGCGGTCACCCATCCAAGTACTGACCGCGCCCAGCGTTGCTTCAATCAATAGCGACAGTCGACTGTCTGCACCACTGAGCTATCGAGGCTGACCTTAGGCTTGACAACTTTCAACTAGTGATGGGTAACTCGCTAAAAATTACAAATCGATTAACTCGGTTTGATAAAATATCCAAACCGATTCAAACCGATTTGGGTCAAAGTAGGTAGGTAGCTTAATTAACCAGCCCAGCTCTATAATAAAGACAAGCGGGACGAGTATTTTTTTACACTTTTTGTCGTTAGTTAGTATAAATTACAGAACAGACGGATCGAAGAATACGATGCGAGCCAGTTCTACGAACGAATAAGCTTAACTTCACCAAACCAAACCGATTCAAACGACGGCGGGCGGTCGGTCAGCGGCCGAGTTAGCGGACGCAGTAGCAAGCCGAGCAGCAACTTGACTCGACTCGAGCGCGCGGCGATCTCAAACCGAATTGAGTCGACTCGGTCGGCTCGCCCAAACCGAGTCGGCTCGCAGTTAGTTCACTCGGTCCGGCCAGCAGGCAGGCAGGCAGTCGCCGCGTCAACTCGATTTCGCCAAACCGAGTCGGCTCGCTCGCTCGGCTCGTCGCAGTCAGTTCACTCGGTCTGTCCGAGGCAGGCATTCGCCGCCCGCCACGCCGCCACGCCACCGCGAGCCAGCGAGTCAACTCGATTTTGCCGCTTACCAAACCGAGTCGGCTGGCTTCAACATCAAATCGGTTTGAACCGAATTACCAACTCGGTTCGTTACTTCACTACTTTCAACCCTGGGCTAGGTGGCAAGCGCCGACAAGCCTGCACTAAAAGAATTTTAAAAGTCTTCGAAAAACTAAATGACAAGGAAAGTTGATCGAGAGCGGTCTTCCACTCTTCTCATGCACCCACTCCCAGTTATCTTTTTTAGGTCATCTGTTCACCTAACTGGGGGTGTCCCATGCTTTAATTAATTTAATTAATTAATTAATTTTCTTAGCAATATTGACTACCTTCTTTGTCATATTTCCTCATTACAGATTTTAGCAATTAAAGAAATGCTATGCATCACCCTTTCCATAGTTCGCTGATCGACTTTAAATTTGTGGAACAGTCCCATGGTCATAGTCCATATTTACCTCCCGTACGTCATAACTGGCAGAACGCACTGATTAAAGAACAGATTACTTACATAAAAAAATTATAAATAATATATTTTGTGGCATAGCACAAATCCACCTGAACAAATCTCTCTTGTTCCAGGTATCCGAGACCAGACACCCAAGTCAGAGATCAACCGATTGCTAGAGCTGGGAGCGGATTTCCGTCCGACCAACCGCGGTGGTCTCATCACGTTCCACGGACCTGGACAACTGGTTGCGTATCCTATCATCTGTCTGAAGAACTACACTCCTAGCGTCAAGTGGTACGTGAGCAGTCTGGAGGAAACTATTATACGACTGTGCGCAGAGTTCGGTGAGTTGACAGAAGGCACTTTTTGAGTGCGACAACTTTTCAGTATATATACTGACAGTATGATATGCCCTAAAAATCCTGTTGCAATTATACAGGAACCTCGTTTTACACAATATTCCATCTATCTAGCTAGGATGTGGCTCCCTTATCACCTGTCAAAACAAACGTAAAGGTAATCCCGACTCCACGGCATGCAGGATGATATACAGATTACTTACCTATTAAGTATGCCATAATTTAACAAAGTGTACTTTATTTGATACTGCATTTTCCCTTCTTGATTCTCAATTAGACTACCCTAAGCCATTACTCAAAACCCAAAATCAAAAACCTAACCTAACCTAAAAAAATATTGATTTTTTTGCATCCTTCTTGCATCCTTTTGTTGCCACCCCAAATTTTTAAAATATCCCTTATCTTAAAAACTACGCAACATATTATCTTATTCAAACCAAAAATAGTTGAAAGTATTTTTTTTTTCCATTCTACCACCTTAAATTTTTCCAAAATGTTCCATCTTATAGTTAAAAAAAGTTAGGGGTAGCACACTTTTTATGACTTTAGAATCTCATATCTCACCAAACATTGACTAAACCAAAAAGTCATTTATCATCCCAATTTTTACTTTCGAGCGACTGTAAGGAGAAAGGAAGTATTGTGATCGTCCAAAATTTCGAAGTTGAGATTTCGATTGACTTGGGCTATATATCTGTCAACGATCCCAAAAAAGTGGTTTTGAAAAACATTTATGTGTGTGTGTGTGTCCGTCCAGCGACCTTGCGCCTCAACCGCTCAACCGATTTCGTTCAAAATTCGTATTTAGTAGTTTGAAACGATTATCTAGGGGTACCTTTTTTTAGTTTTTTTTTTATTCGAAAAAATAAGGGTAGCTGTCATACAAAATTTGTATATGGAAATGTGGCCAGCGACGTTGCGCCTCAACCGCTCAACCGATTTCTATTAAAATTCATATTTAGTAGTTTGAAACGATTATCTAGGGGTACCTTTTTTTAGTTTTTTTTAATTCTAAAAAATAAGGGTAGCTTTCATACAAATGATTTCGATAAGGTCGATTTTCTCAAAAATGGCTCTAACGATTTTTATTATATTTTCCACATAGAAACCCTATTACTACTCTAACTTACTAGTCTAAAAAGATACCGTTATCTGTTTTTCCAGGAAAACTCAAAGAAAGGTGGCTGCCATACAAACGAAGGTTTCTTTCTATTAAATGTTGCATACAAAATGTTTTTTGCGAGCGCCTAACTAATTCCACGGAACTGTCCTGTCAGTACATTTTGAATTTCGAACATAAAAAGGTTCAGTTCGCCAAACAATCGAGAAAGTCAGTGGGGTATTACCCTACCATTTATTTTTTCCAAATTTCACTTCCCTATTGTAGAGCGGTTCGTAGAATACACCTTCTTTCCTAAATTCATCTACATATAGTGCCAATAGTGTCCGAGTAAAATGGCTGTGACATACGGACGGTCGGATAAGACGAAATTATAAGGGTTCCGTTTTTTTCATTTGGCTGGGGAATCCTAAAAAGGAGAGAAAAAAACAAAAAAGCTCCATGCATTGACATACATTTATTACTGCACCAACCGTCTATATAGGCACTTGAAGTCTCGAAAACTACCTACTCTAAAAATTATTTGAAATTTTACAGGTGTTAAAGGCGCCCGCTCGCCCGAAACGGGAGTGTGGATCGGCAACAACAAAATAGCCGCGATCGGAATCCATGCGTCGCGCTACGTCACCACTCACGGCGTCTCTCTCAACTGCAACACGGACCTGCGCTGGTTCGACCACATCGTCCCCTGCGGCATCGTCGGTAAGGGGGTCACATCGTTGACGAAAGAAACGGGTCAAGATGCGGACGTGGAGAGTATTACGCCGGTCTTTTTGAAACACTTTGAGAAGGTATTTGGCTGCGAAACAGAAGCGATGAGCAGTGGAGATCAAGAGGAAATTTTAAGCAGCATTTTTAGCAATCTCATGACGGATCGAGTCTCCTGATGTTAATCAAATTTAGAAAATTGTGTTGGATTTGGGAATGAAGAATTACTCAAGCAAGAAAAGAATAGTTTATTTGTACAATTTGTAAATATATTTATTAAGTAATTGAGAAATAAATAGATTTAGTTAAATACTTAACATTACATTACAATTTATCACAGGAAGTCTCAAGTTGGGTTGGGAGAAATGAACAAAAATTACACATAAAATATACAATTTGTTGATCGATATATGTTTTTCTTTTGACGAGTTTAATCTCCCAAAATCTACTTATGTGTATTTTAATTCCTGCAAAACCCAACTGAAAGTCCTTGAATTAAAAATTTCGAATATAAATTTGTAATTCCTCACCAGAATGCGAACAGTCGCACATTCTAAACTTAGTTGTTTTCATCACACTTTTTGGAATAAAAAAAATCAACCTGTGGCAGATAAAAACCAGGCCACTGACTTACGTATACATGCTTGTAACTTATTTATATTGTATAATTTGTAAAGTTGTTCCAAACGCTCTTTGAGCCTCTATGATTTTTACTAAAATATCTCTAAATAATATTGCCATTACGAGTATTTCTTAAAATATAAACATAAATTACAACGTTCAGATTTTTCAGAATAGTCTCTCGAAATTCGCACCAAACTATCTCTATAATAAGTACGAGTGCCTCGGGACTGCAGTAATGTTGCTACTCTAAACGTTTTCTGGGACTATTCCAAATAAATTTCATAAGTACTTATTAGAAAAATTAACTATTACAATTACAACACAATCTAGTGACGATTGTACAATATAAGTCTGGTCTTACCATAATTATTACAACTAATGTTTTAAATGCATCATTCGTTAGGTACTTACTCCGATGAACCTTACAAATACTTAATGTACCTACGGCTTACCGATCTATATTGGGACGGATAACCTACCGGACGCTATGTGGTATGCTTAATTGTAGTAAATGCCGTTTAAATGCGAAATGGAAATCTTAATGGCGGTGGTTCTCGTACTGCTAAAGATTAAAACGATCGTCCAAAGAAAGGAACGGAGCCTTCCAATTAATTGGTTTAGTTGTCACCTTTGGATGAAAAAATGCAAAGATTTGTTACATTGACACGTCTGTTCGAGCAATGATTCTGAGTAAATTTTTTCTTTCCTCCCTTTTGAGACAGTAACAAATAGTACTACCTCTTGTACAAGTCTTAGTGTGTCGAAAATACGCCCGAACAGACCTCTTGCAAATAAATTGGTACAATCAAATGTTTTCTTCATCCAAAGTCTCACCGTACGTTCGTCTCGCGTGACTGGAATGTCCTTTACACTGGTGCGTACGTATTGCTACAGCCTACGGCATCTGCTTGCGCGGAATGAGCCACTTGCGCATGTAGTAGCAGAATATGGTAGCGAGGTAGAGCAACACTAGCAATGCACACGCAACTGCCAGGATGAAGACAGACATCTTGGTCGGGCATGGCTCCACTATCGTCACCGTTTTTTCTGAAAAATATTTAAGAAAAATTTATTTATTTATTCACATGTCTAAAGCCTACTGGTCACGTTCCCATATAAAATTTTTTTACGATATAAAAAACCTACTCACTCCTCAAATTTAATACGTGAAGTGCACATATTTCACCTTAATAAGTATGTTTTTTATATCTTAAAAAAAAATTGGTATGGGAACGTGATCAGCATCTGATACACATAGTTACACCCCTTAGCGTATCGTTACCTACTATTGAATAATTTATTTCACTTTTGTCAGCAATCATTGACTATATTCTCAGACTATGAAGCATTTTATGGTCTATGCTTACAAAATCAAGTATTTTTCTTAAACCTAAAATTTTACTATTACGGCTAAGAACTCAGGTTTTCGCATTTTTTTTGTAGGTAAACAAACACTGAAATGCACTGGGCTCGGGGTTCTCAACCTGTGTGTCGCGACTTGGAAATTCGCATTTTATGTGATTTTAATATGTGCAGTCAAGGGCAAAAGCATGTAGGTATGTACATAAGATAAAAGTCAGCCTACCTCCAAATGTGGTCTCAGCAGCCGTACCGCCGGGTTTGTCCGAGCGGAGGAAGTCTGTGCTCTGTCGTTCGTCGCCGAAGTCCAACACGATGATCTCTTGAGAGATATTCATGTCCTCGTCCTGTGTCGCATCACCCACCGAAGCCTCCTTTGACACCGATCGCTTCTTCCTTCCCCAGGACTCTATAGATTCGCGCCCCCAGTCGCACACCGCCTGCAGATAAAACATGATTTGAGTGCATGCAACAAAAATAGCGTGAATAGTGGACTTCAAGTACCTACCTATGCTGATGCTGTTGGGACACAATTATAATCACAGAAACAACTGCAGGAGATACTCTCCTGGGCACACAACCAAAGCAAGCAGCACTGGTTCCAACTACTAGGGCAGGAGCACGTGAAGGCACTACTTTCCGGGTAGGTACTCTCGTAAATTTTCTTCCGAGGTATTAAACCTAAACGGGAACGATGGCTTAGGGGCCAATTACAGGCACTGAACTCCAAGGATATAACTCGGTTCATAGCGGAAATCGGACTTAGAGGTGAGCTATAAAGTTTTGAGAGATCACAATTATCACACGCATCACGTAAGTCCGCGGGCGCGTGGGGGAAAGTGCCCCACCTTGCTGCACTGTCGTGTGCTATGTGCCCAATGAGTCACCGCCACAAGATCTTCTTTGGTCGCAGTGCTAACAGGGCTCAGGGGCCCTAACTAACTCTCACACTTTAAAACATAATCATCTTAACAATAGAAGATGCAAGAGTTGTGTCAGGATTGGAGATCACTTCTCTCTGCCTACCTCATTAGAAAATAGGCGTGAGTACGTAAGCAACAGCCAGGACGATAAAAAACGGAGATCCATTGTCTCTGCCTACTCCAATCTGGCCTGACGTTATCTACGAGTATGTATGCAGAAACAACTCACTGGTTCACAAGGTCCGAGACAATACTTGACGTTGCACTGGAATATGACACCATAAGACTCGGTGAACCTGAAGGCTTCGTACACAGACTGCAGCGCGTTGCCATCGGGGCTGAATGCGGGGAAAATGGACGCGTCCACTGGGCAACTGAAATGAAACATTAACTTGTAAAATTACACAACTAAGTACTCGTAATAATGGACAAATATATGAACAACAAATTTGTGAGACAGGAGGTACATTAGAGGAATGTTCTAGGGGGGCATTTTGTTTTGTTGTTAATCACTGGTTTTCCAGCTCCATCGATGCTGTCTAGTCCCTTTGGGATTTCATATTTACAAATCGTGTGCATGTCCTGACACTTCTACGAGAAAAAATATTTTCTGGAGTTATGAATTAGTATAACGATTCCATACCCTTCATCGTCGATAATCTGGAACGTGCTCTTGGAGTCCTTAGCCATCGCCACGCAGCTTCTTGCAAAGATGCCGTATGGAGCTGTGAATGCCAAAGTTCAGGTTTAGACAATTTTTATACAAATACGTACCCCTTATGTTTATCAATACCTATCTCAATCGAAATGTTAAAGAATACCTACACGTTTTCTTTTTTTTCGAAGTTTTTTTATCAGATGGGTTTGGTTCAGCTTTGGCCTCCATTTATCAGTGTATTGATTGTAGCTAGTACCTATTGATTGTATTATTCGTTAATGTTTGCTGTCGAAGAGAATTTGTGGTCAAAAATTTATCAATCAATCAAATACACTTTAGTGTACCTACTACATAAAAAAAAATGGAACACACAAGGCCAGTTTAATGCATTGCAGCATTATTTAGAAACTAACCTATGACATGTGCAGAAGCGCATGGGGCGGACAATGCAGTGAAAATTTTAAGTGTAAAGCTTAAGAACGATTAAATAAATGGACGTAAACATACATACACATGCATAGATACAAAAATATAAATATAATTCAACTTTCCTTAATTCATTTTGGCAACTGTTAAATATATTAGACTAGCTTTTGCCCGCGGCTTCGCTTCGTGTGACTTTTTGCTCACAGCTCCGGCCGCCGATGACGTAGCGTTATAATTTAGCCTTAAACCATCTTGAGAAGTGACAGAATATAACAGTGAAACCGTATGTAAATAGATAAAATGGTTCTCGAGTTATAAGGATATTCATACACGGCCGCTGCACTGGTCGCCCGTAGAAACTACGCTTTATTTATTAGGATGATCGACACGAAGGCGGTACATACTGTCCTCTGGGATCTCGATGCGGAAGGTGAGGCGGTCTCCGATCCGGACAGTCTCCACCTCTCGCTGGCGGGAGTCCAGGATGCGGATTCTCGGCGGAGGCGCCTCCGGGGCGGCCGTGATAGAGATCATCTCCGGGTCTCTGCGGGCAAGGGTTAGCAGTGTTACTCTCAATTTGTCTAAGTATCGGAGGTGTACGCAGCAGGGACAAGCGGGGCAGAATGGTGGATGCCTATGAACTGCTAGCTAATTCGTAGATCACCGTCACCTTTCGGCCGAAAATGCAGATGCTTATATTATAACAAAGAAAAATTCAGAGAAATACTGTGCTGAGTCCAAAATCTCCACGTTAAAGGTGAGACCGCACTCTCGCGGCACTAAACTGCCGCGGGGCGGCACAACGGCGCGGCCGCGCGTCACAATAGTCTTTCCATGAATTTGAAGTAAACCGCACTACTTACACGGCAGCGGCACTTCGCGGCGCGGCAAGCATTTCGTCGCTCCGCTGCCGCCGCCAGCGCCAGTGCGGCCTTTAGACTACTTGTTCAAAAACAAAGTTCTCCTTTGTAAAACAGGCTCTCGTATTTACACGCTAGGATTCTTATTTCACGTCAATAATTGATCAGGTTCAAGGATAAGTACACAAGCTAACCAGCTCTGCATTCGTGCAATTGCTGCCTAGGTACCGCAAGGCCACCTTTAATCCGGTTTGACACCTGTATCTGAACAACCATCTTCAGCCCATCCAGTAATTACCTAATGTGTAATCCAACCATCAGTGCACATAAACATATCTTACTAAAGGCTACTAGAAACGTATCAATCAATGTATTTTATTGTAGCTAAACTTCGGTTTCTTCAAGGAACACTCCTGGTGCATCATTGAGAGCTCATTAATTCACCATTCCCAGCTGTACGATAATAATTTATGATTCGTTACGTGAGTTTCAACACGGCTACTGTATATTTATCTTCGACGAATCGCAGATAACGGAACTGTATCTACCCTAGTAATTACGAGGCAAGGTTGCCCTCGTACGTAAGGCAAGGCAAGGTTTGTATTGTTTTTGTATATGCGAGAACGACCGCATATTAATAATTAAGACTTGAAAATGCCCAGCAACTGAGCACTTTAGAGAACAAAGCTTTTCTCGCATTTGTATTTGTGTGCGAATATTTAAAAGGCCTAGATTTTTCTTTTCAGATTCCTTCCTTTGATTTATAGACCCAAATAGAAGTTCGGCAGGTCTGGTCACAGTCTTCGTCAACTTTTACGTAGGAAAAAGGGTACGAGTAGGTAGGTACTTATATACGCGCGTTAGAAGAACTTTTTGGGGCCCCTCCCTCCTCTCTCCCCTTCACCCCTCCCGCCTCGACCCTCTTAAAGGCAGCACCGCACAATACCTATGTACATACCCATGATTTTTATGTCGTGACTATGACGGTGACGTGACGTTTTTTCTGAGTGTACTCCCCATTTTCATAAAGTTCATAACGTGTGTAAAGAAATATAACTTTTTAAAAAACCTAATAAGTAGCAAAAAAGTGGGCTAACCTGATAGGCACCATTCCGAAGGTGATGTTCTTGGAGCTCATGTCGTAGGTGCATTTCACCTTGTAGATCTTGTCTGCTTTCGTCATGACCACGCTGTGATGTTGCAGTACGACAGTGTTGGAGTACACTCCCACCTACAGCAGAATAGAGAGATTGTATCATTTTGAAGGACATTAAATGCCTACATAAAATTACGAGTATAGTTAGGTTAGGTTAAGTTCTTTCTTTAAAAAAATTGGTTGTCTGTAAAGTCGATTTACGGACGATAGTTTTACGTGATAACGTCATACTTTCAATTTCTGCTGCCCTGGTACTTTAGAACCAGAGAGATAAATGTGTACAAGCCGACGCTTGGGCCGATTGTGCCTCTCTATCGCTTGTTACGCGCTCTCGCTTGCACACACAGGCTCAGATGGAACGTGACACTTTTTCGTGCGTGCAGCCGGTGTTCATCAATTTATAAGACGTGACGTTATCACGTCAAAAACAATCGTTTCGGAGAAAACAATAATTCTGGATAATGCAACAATTCCACCTTTTTAAGAAATTTTAATTTCTGTAAGAGAGAGTAATGAAACAAAATATAAAGGATCCAATACTCACAACACTCTGCGTATTGCAGTCCTGCCCCGCCATGGTGAGATCCAACCGGAAGAGATCGCTGTTGACCACGTCTATGTTGCAAGTCTCGGAGCGGCCGAGCGCGTAGATCCTGCCGTTGAACGGCTTGTTCGTACGGACTTGCACAGCGATACGCGTGTCCTTGCAGTTCACCGACACTGCAACGGGAAGGAACGCTTCAGAACGTGTTTAGACGTAACTGGATTTGTGATTCGACGATCTTAATGATAGACTGATTTAGTCGGATCATTTAGTTCCATGTATATCCAGGTACCTATCATATCTGCAAATGATATCCGCAATAGAAATTAGAGATCGAAAGCATGAGGTACCGTTTGTAGTATCCATGTGTGTATGTGTTGTAATAATAAACGTTTTTAAAGGAAATGAAAAATAATCTTAAATTCTTTAGTCATGTTTGACATCATATGAAAATAATAATCTAATGCTGCTATGGCAACGCTCAATGCATGACATCTCAAACATAGAATATGTAGCATTTCTCCACCCTTTAAATAATAGCTTTTTCGATCAGACGGTTGGGTCGTCTTCGGAGTCTGTCACTGCGCCGAGGTTGAGGAAGTTCGTTGACATCGATTTCTGCATGAGCTTCAGCTAGTCCGGCTGGCGCTTCAGGCGATCCAGCCAATGAAGTAGTTTCAGGTTGTACTGCAGGAGGAATGACAACATCAATATTTGTATTTTCCGGCAGGAGAATGTCATCATCATCTTCAATAGGTTCAACTCGATGGCGTATGTGGTCAGCGTGACGTCTTTTCTCTAACCCTTCAGGTGTTCGTATTACATATGAGTACCTGTTGGT
Organism: Nematopogon swammerdamellus; assembly: GCA_946902875.1. NCBI lineage: Eukaryota > Metazoa > Arthropoda > Insecta > Lepidoptera > Adelidae > Nematopogon > Nematopogon swammerdamellus. The sequence continues at coordinate 6,507,499 of OX336336.1, read as the reverse complement.
GCGTTGTAGGACTGTCGCAGGTTGCCAGGTTTTTTCTAGATGTGTTCGAACGTATACTGCATCATCCTTATTGAAGACTGGAACCTTCTTTTCGTTTTCGATGTTTGCTTTTACCTGTTTGTATTGTAAACTCCTTTTTGCATTAGGTCGTGCATTGTCTAGTTCAGTGGGTAATTGATGCCCAAACATCATTTGTGCTGGAGATTTTCCAATTGTTGTATGAGGGGTGTTTCGGTAGTTAAATAAGAAGTTGAGAAGTTTTTCTTTCTGTGTTAGGTTATCGTTCGAGCTGGCAGACATTCTTGATTTGAAAGTTTTTACCACACGTTCTGCCAATCCATTAGTACGTGGATGATATGGTGAGGAGGTGATGGGCTTTATTCCTCGATCTTGGCAGAAGTTTTTAAACTCTTGTGATGTAAACTGACTTCCATTGTCTGACACAATGATTCGTGGAATTCCAAAAGTTGCAAAGATGTCTTGTAAACTGTCGCATAATGTAGCTGTTGTGATCTTCTTTAGCGGTTTCACTTCGATCCATTTTGATAGAGCATCAGCCAGTACTAGCCAGTAACTTCCTTCGTATGGACCTGCAAAGTCGAGGTGTAATCTCTCCCATACAGTGTCAGGAATTGACCATGAGTAGATCGGCAACTCAGGAATATGATTTCGATGTTCTTGGCACTTCTGACATTTTTTTATGTAATTGTCTATATCTTCGTCGATTGTTGGCCACCATACATAGAAGCGTGATAAGGCTCTCATTGAAGATATTCCAGGATGTCCCCGGTGTAGATGTTTGAGTGCAGCATTTTGTAGTTTAGCTGGAATTACTATTCTTCCTTGCCACATTATGATGTGATTTTCGACAGATAATTCGTTACGTTTTCTAAAATAGGCTTTCATATCTGTTTGTTGTTCATACCTGTGCCATCCAATGTTTATGTACTGTATTACGTTTCTTAGGATAGGATCTTGCTTTGTTTTTTGTTTTATGTTGTCTTCTGTTAATGATAAGTCATTTATCTTGATATGTTGTTCATTGTCGCTGATTTTATATATACGTCTTTCTGGCGTTGAAAGTGTCTCCTTTGGGTTTGGCATTCTTGATAGGCAGTCGGCAACTATATTGTTTTCGCCTTTCCGGTATGCTATGTCATAGTCGTACGATCCTATGAGGAGTGCCCACCTTGTTAGGCGGTTGTTGACCAATTTTGGTAGATTTCGATTCGTTCCGAGTAAGTGTGTTAAAGGTTTGTGATCCGTTAATAAGGTGAACTTTGTACCTCGTAAGTATTGGTCGAACTTTTTGATGGCAAAGAAAATTGCGAGGGCTTCTCGATCGATAACAGAGTATTTCGTTTCTGCTGCTTTGAGTTTGCGTGATGCAAAGGCAATAGGCTTCTCCATGTTGTTATCTTTATGAAAAAGCACTGCTCCAACTCCTTTTTCTGACGCGTCGCATGCCAAGTACAGTGGTTTGGATTCAGAAAATGGTACCAGTGGTTCAGTTTTTGTTAAGTGACGTTTAGCTTTTTCGAAGATCTTCTGCTCGTGGTCACCCCATCTCCATCTGCTGTTCTTTTTTGTGAGTTCGTGTAGGTCAGCACATATGCTATGTAAGTGTGGAACAAACCTTTCATAAAAATTTATAAGTCCTAGGAAAGACTTCAGTTCCTTAACGTTGGTGGGGGATTCAGCGTTCTTGATGGCGTCAATTTTTGATTTACTGGGATGTGTCCCATTTTTATTTATGACATGTCCAAGGTAGTCGATGGAGGGTTGTAAAAATGTGCATTTCTTTAAGTTTGCTTTAAATCCAGCTTGTTCTAGCTTTGTTAGGACTTCATTCAGTGTTGATAAATGATCTTGATCGTTAGGACCGGTTATGGCAATGTCATCAAAATAAACAGCTACATTGGGGATGTTTTCTAGGACTTTTTCAAGGGATCGCTGAAAAATTCCAGGTGCTGTAGAGATTCCAAATGGCATTCGGTTATACTTAAAATACCCTTTGTGTGTTGAGATGATTAAGTACTTTTGGGAATCCTCTGCAATTTCAAATTGTAGGTAAGCATCCTTTAAATCAATCTTCGTAAATTTCTCTCCGTTAGCCAGTTGTCGCCTTAATTGATCAAAAAGAGGAACAGGGTGATTTTCTTTTGTGAGCGCTGGGTTTATCGTGGTACGATAGTCGCCACAGATTCTTATTTGGCCATTTGGTTTTAGAACATTGACTGTGGGTGTTGCCCATTCGATGGGTGTTTCGTTTGGGTCGATCTCTGTGATGATTCCTTCTCTTACCAGTCGTTCCAGTTCGAATTCGACGTTTTTTTTGTATTCCAAATTTTATGGGTCTTGCCGGTATGTGAACTGGTTTCGTGTTTGTTTTTATGTGGATATTGACTTTGAAATTATTTACTTTTCCCAGTGTATTGTCAAATAGTGTTTTGTGCTGATCGAGCACTGTTTTCAGTGTCAGCTCGTTTGTTGTGGATATCGAATATACATATTTAGGAAATTGCATTCCGAATGCGTTGCACCAATCTAATCCAAACAGCATTGGTTCCGCCTTGGTGATGACTACGACTGGTAGTGTTTTGATATTCCCATTTAGATTTACGTCGACGAATGCTAGGCCTTTGGATTTCAGTTTGTGATCCATGTACGCTTTCAGTCCCGGAGCTTTCGTTAGTTGTGGTGACCCGACTTTCTTCCAGAATTTAGTGCTTATTATGGAATAGTCTGAACCTGGGTCCCAATCCATGGTTAATGTGTGACCTTCGATCTTTACATCAATGCGCTTACCTCTGTATCCCAAGCTTTTGATTATATTGACCATGTGGTCATCGTTATCGCTGTCGTCGGATGAATTTTCAGTGTTGTTGTCAGTGAAGTCAGATTCTTGCTTGATTTTCTGAAGTTTTCTACTTCGTTTTAGCGTGTTTTGTTTTCGTGGTGATGTCAAGTAAGCTCTACCACTTTTAATGCAACAACTCTCATAGTGCCCCTCGTTGCTGCATGCATTGCATGTGTGATTTCGTGCTTTACATTCGTTATTGTTATGACGATCTTTCCCACCGCAACGTAGACACTGATTTGTTTGCAGTTTTCGAGGTTCACCTCGGGCGGTACCCTGGTCTGTGTCATATTTGTTTATTGTTGATTTTCTTGAAATATTTTTTGTTTGTATATTCCTTTCACCCGTTCTTGGCTTGTTCCTGGTGTGTCGTTTTCTGCCAGTTCTCTTGATTGAGCTGTTGCAAAAATTTGTGTAAAAGTTGTTTCTTTGAAAGTTCCGTCGTTCCTTGTCTCTAAAAGGTCTGGCCATTTTTGTTTCAGTTCGATTTCCAGCTGTGTGTGTTGAAGGCCTGTTGCAAAGCGGTCCCGGAGTTGTCTGTCAAGGAATTCGCCTTCATACCCGCAGTCGCGACTTATTTCTTTTAGTTTATTTGCATAGTGTTCCATTGTTTCGCTGGTTTCCCTGGTGCAGTTCCAGAATTCTGTGAGGGCCTTAAATCGTGTTCGTTTTGTACGGTGAAGGTTGAGAAACTTTGTTTTAACATTTTCGTAGGATTGATTAACGAATGAAGGATGTGCGTTTTCAAAGGATATTTTGAGTTCTTGGTATGTTTCTGGTGATAGGCAAGAGAACAGGAGTTCTTTTCGTGTGTCAGGGTCTTCTACATTCCATATACGACATTTCGCTTCAAAATAGTCCGTGAACGTTTCAGGGTTAGTTGACCTTTGGTCATATGTTTCGCATTTAAAACTTTTGATTAAGTTTAGTTTGGTGGTGGTACTAGCCTGTTCGGCAGGAGTGTTGCTCCTCGAGGTAGTTTGTTGTTGAATGGTTAATGCTTGTAGGAGTTGTGTTATCTGTTGTTGCTGTTGTTGCTGTATTTGCAAAAATTGTGCAAATTGTTCCGCGTCCATTCTTTATACTCGTCGCCACAAAATGTTGTAATAATAAACGTTTTTAAAGGAAATGAAAAATAATCTTAAATTCTTTAGTCATGTTTGACATCATATGAAAATAATAATCTAATGCTGCTATGGCAACGCTCAATGCATGACATCTCAAACATAGAATATGTAGCAGTATGTATCAATATAATTATTTCAGTTTTAGATGTGATGTAGATTGTTATTAAAAAGCAAGGTTTGCGCTAAGAAACGAGCAGAATCCTGATAAAGAAGAAAAGTAAATTATCTTGCATTGAGAGAGAGGTGTTGATGGTTGTTAAACAAGGTATCTTGAAGACAATTGAAATCATCAAGTAATGAAAGCTTCACAGGCTTTGACATCACACATATGGAAAGATAATGGTCGGAAAAGCGCAAGACGTATAGGACATTCGTAGCACAAACTTTCCAATTCTTGGTTCGGCTGGAACTCTATGGAACGGCAGACGTACGGTCAATTTCGAAATTCAAGGTAGGTAACCGTAATGTTGACGAACTTTTAGAAGAGAAGTGAACCTACCATCGTAACAAGTGCCGGTCTTGTCACAGTTGGCGTCGTTCCTGGTTAGGTTGCTTGCGATGGTGGGATCCTGTTGGTGCTCGATGGTGACAGGCAACTCGTTACCGCCCAGCGCACTTGTACTCGGCGGTTCTGCAAGAAATCAGAAATTATAAGACCTGTTTGTTAGGGTGGCACAGTTTTGAAGATTTCTGCTGATGTCGCTACATCATGAATACATGGACATAATTTTTTTGGAAATAGTGAAATTGAAAACATCACGACGATAGATAAACAATTTGCCATTTACGGCTCCATGGCCGATTGAACGTGTAGTTACATGACTAATAATATCATACAATGAAGGAGACTCCTTCTCTAGCAGCGATAAAACATAAGGCAATAATGATGATTCCACGTAAGTTTCTGTTTTACTTTTATTGCACAATTAGCGCCTCGAAGGTCACGTTTACTTTACCCAGAAACCGAAGTCATGCCAGGTAAATAGCCCTCATCAACCCAAGTCTGGCTGGCAGCCTGATTGCGGCATCTGCGTGCATCATAATCGATACGAGATTGCGCCGTTGAACATAGGACGATGGCGTGACCAATTCCTGCCGTTGCGGCTTCGGACGCCCATCCAACAGCAATTACCACACATTACTCTCTTAGAAATGCACGGTATGGACCGACTGGCTTGTTTCGGAGCGAATGCATCGGCAATGCTTTTTGTTACCCACCCACCAGCCACTTTCCGGCCGCGGATCAGAGAAAGAGGCCCATTCTCATTCAGAGAAGACGAGTCCATTCAGTTGGATATGATTTGGAGGAAATTTCTCGGGGGATACCTACACCTATGTACAGATTGATCAACAAGTTCAAGGATTCTCTCTTCTTTTATTCTTAATCGTGTACCTATAAAATATCTAAGATTTATATTTTATGAAGCGATGCGAAAATTGAGTTCACGAACTTTCAGGCTGACTCATTGTCCAACTCTTTGTATTGCGGGCGTTGATGGATAATTCCGGCGTCCGTATCGCGAAGCTTCGGCAGAATTAGATTCGTCCCTGTGTGTGATCTAGTCCTCCACGATCAACTTTGATGGCGTCGGAAAGCAAAAGCTACATGTTCTATCTCTCTCTCTCTCTCTCTCTCTCTCTCTCTTACTGCTATGATTGCGCCCTCTCGTTTGACGCCCTGGCGTCAGAGGCGGGCGAGATCGTGTAATTGTGGTTCGGCTTCTCTTTACAATGTCCTGACATTGAGAGCCGAGAGGGATCGTGAGCTTCGCGATAAGCGTAGAATTGATCAGTTACACGCTTAATTTGACCCATGTTGAGGTTAATAGGTACCTACCTACCGAGTTTTGATTTCTATTTTGAAACCTCATAACCACAAGGTGTAGCTATAAAGCGTGGAATCGATGAGCTGATTCCTTCCTAATATTACGATATTAGTGGATTTTCTTGTGAACGCTTGTGAGTTGTGAATAACAATGTTAAGATTTACCAAATAGGCCAAAGCTCGTCTTCAACTGCATAGCAAAAGTTTATTCAAGTTGGGAGGTGTCCAATCCATAGAATTCACAGAAATTCGTTTATGGTTCGTTGTCAGATTTGACCCGGAAGCCTGGGGTGAAGTTAGAGAAGAGTGCGTCGCGCGCGACCATTGGCGCGACTCGACGACGACGCGCGACGTGGCGAATCGATTGGTGGAACACCGCGACCGTCAGCGTCGGTCGCAAGCCAATACTGCGTGTCGGCGAGACACATTCACGGTCGAGAAATAATAAGGTGACGTAAACTGTTCATTAATGTGGGGCGTTGACCGAGAATGAAAAGTCTCAGGACACAATGAGCCGGCGAGACTTTCCGCTATACGCTACACGGCCAGGGGCCGGAGCTGTAGCGGTGTGCCTAGCTGACGTCTGGCGTCGCCCATCGAGCCGACGACACCGGCGACTGCTCTGTCTTCAAGTCGAGTTTTTTACCCTCCGGTATTTTGCATCAATCATCATTTGGCTGCGTTCTTGTAATTCATAAAGCTACCTATATTAACGTAATGACCCTCGATGGCTGCTTCGAAGGGTTTTTTTTTTAACTGCACATGCTTTATATGAATGTTTGCACACATCATTAGCGCCGCAACGGGAGCTTGATCCATCCATCTTGTACCGCGGAGTGTTTCGAGCGATTGACCTTGACCCTTTAAAATTATGTCAACGTTCAACGTGCAAAACCGCAACGCGAATACGTTTTGAGGCCCGGATCGTAATTAAAAAAAGAGAAAAATGTTTCCATACTCGTCGACTTTCACTGCTTTAAAAAGCAATGAGTTTTTTTGAAATCGATCAATTTATAAGTTCTTGTGGCTCTGACGATTGCTAACTTTTTTCATATCATTCACGTCATTTTCAATCTCAATGGTCAGCGCCGTGCGATCCAGACCAACCACCGCAGACCGCCTACACCACATTTGTGACGCTCGATTGCTTTACAAAAACCTTAAACGACTTCCATCCAACTTCCCACGGACTGACGCTCTTGAATCCTAGCTGTTTATTGTTGTCGCGACATGACTCTTTGTGTACTAAGAGATCGATTTTACATCCACTTTATTCTGTTCAAATACTTACCTATTGATGATATCCATAGACGTATTATATCTAAAGGTAGAATATTTTATCTCTATGATGATATCGTACCTATGCGAGTATTAACTCTGTGGACGTGCTAATTTGATAACTTTAAAAAAAATGTTTTTTGTTCAGTAGTCTCGATCTAAATTATTTAGTATTAAGTAATTTAACAGATAGTTTGAAATAACGAGTTAGAGTGAACATGTGAAAGCTTTGACGGAAAATGTGGACAAGAAAATACAATTTGAAGATCTGGCGACTGAAGAGAGGTAAAGAATACTTTAGATGTCTGTTCCCGATTACAAACGAGAATACATAAACTAAAGTTCCTCTTCCACTATAAACCCACACCGCAGTAGTAAAACATGTAACAGTATACGAAGATTCCGCAGTTGATATTCACAATACTGTTACAACATCTTGGTCTGTCAGAGCCGGGATATGAGGGTAACGATGTTTCTTGCCGGTGGCGACTGACGACGATGCAGCTATTTCTGCGGTTTCCACAACTGATACCTACCTCTTAAAATTGGATAAATACTTCACTGATAGGTTTCACGATTTAACACGATGTGAATGTGAACTTCGATTTATCCAGATAGGTACAAATAAGCACGTATATTTCGTTCATCTTTCTAATTACGGAGAATTTACCTGTGGGCCTTGAAGTTGAGGCTTGAAGTTGAGTTCGCAAGTAAGCAGCCGATCTATAATTATGTGACTAACACGGAGACAACAATCCGATTGGCACCACCTAGGAAGTAAATTTGACTACGCAACTTTCCTAGTATAAAATATTATGTATGTGTGATTGTAAATAAAACACAGATTCGGTAAACATCTGCATTTTATGGAACCCCCAATGGAAATTGAGATTCCGTTTTGCGTAAGTAATTAATCACGTATTACGGATGTGGAAAAGATATGTAAAAGTACTGAGCGTATTTTTGTAAAACAGGCCAAGCAAGTCCTTCATCTCATCGCAACCAGTCTGTCTAATGGATAATGACGTAGGTACAGTCGAGTCCCAAAGAGGAAGGTTGTGAGCGCAATATGACCATATGAAGAAAATTGAAGAACGCAATGAAGCGTCGGCTTTAACTCTATAACGGTCATAGTCATTACAAGTTTTCTTATCTAGCGTCAATTTGCGGTAGTTCTTTACGAGGAAGCAAATTCTTGTTTAAGTCGTTGCCTTTGAAAGAAGTGTCACCCCAAGAGTAATATAAGGTTCTTTTGCGTTATATTCAGGCGTAACTTTTTTCTTATCGGCAGCGAGTACCTATTATACAATGATTGAACGGTCATCATAAGGATCTTTAGTTGAAATTAGGTAAATTCTATCTACGTGCATTACAAATCATTATTAGAATGTATATCATTTAATTGCACATTGGAAACAAGTTGCAGTCACGAAATTTAAAATAAAATACGAGTATGAATGTCTGCAATGTCAAATTTGTGCACACTCGCAAATGTTCTAAAAAAAATTTAAATTCTGCCGCATGGTACGAATGCGAAATTTCCTATTTTTATAATTTTTAAAGTTAGAGATTAAGTTAGAGACTAAGTTAGAGATTCGCTCGAGCTCAACCAAATTTAGCAACCGGTTTCCAATGAGCTGTGACGGGCGATCGAGAGTGATGTTGTCAGCGAGCACGTGATAAGAAGCTCACTGAACTAATAAGTGCTCGCAATCCGGCGCCCGCGCCGCCGCTCCAAGGCCGAGCAAGGCCGACCGGTTCACCCACCGGGTGATTCATCTCCTCACCTCGGGCTGTCGACCCCATACCATGTGCCAATAATGTAACCGATCATTGTATAATGGACTTTTTTCTAATAAGGCTGCGATCTCAAGAATTGATGCTGAGGCATTCTCGTCTATTGCAGATCCAAGCTATACAGAACATTCCTAAAATTCCTAATGCTATAAAGATCATGCGATTAAGATCCTTGGTTATGTTCACCCAATTAATTTTCAACTACACTAATGTATAAATTGTGCTAGGAAAAATTGAAGTTTGAACAGAAGAATCCACAGCGGCGGCGTTTCATGAACACGACCGATATTCTAAATATTTGAAAACAGAGACGACAACGCCGGTAAATGAACCTCTCAATTGCGCAATAAAATGTGTAAAAACTAGAGGAAGGTATTCAATTATCTAAGTTTTCATTGACCCGAAGCGCGACGAAGTCAAGATCATGACTTGTTTATAAAAAAAATATTCAATTTGTTGATCTCCGAGATCCGTTAGTCCTCTCCTCGCCTCGCCCCTCTCCCGTGTCCGTTCGTCCACTACACCGACAGTCCGTGGCGCCGCACGCACGACCGCCTCCTTCCGACGCCTAATTGCTTTTGTCTCTTTTTGCACCATTGCACCGTCTTCCCATCATCGAGGGCAAGAAGCGATGTTTTCAAGTTAACTTTATAGAAAAAAAAAATATCGAGTGAATCAAAGCGTTCATCTAGTAGATTACAATAGCATATCTATGTTACCATAACGGCGGTTAAATTTATTACATTCCTGTAACATAATTAACTCTCAGATGTAGATGATAGATGTGATTAAAAAACTTCCCACACAATAACACTGTAGCAAAAGAATTATTTTCAAATAAACTTATCGGACGTACCGCAGAGTGCAATCAAGACGAGGAACATGGGTAATTTATGCACTCGATTACTCGCTACTTACATCGATTCTATCGACGGTTGTAATGTAAATAAGTCTTGCTGTAATCGAACTTCTATCCATCTGCCGATTGTTACCATAAATTGTCGGTTCGCTAACTCTCGTATCAATTATGCTACTTACTAATTTAATAATAGACTTAATATGTACGAGGATTCTGAAAGCAATCACTAAATTAATCGACCCGATACGAAATTTCCAAATGTATCGTTGACACAGCACAAAATAGACAATATACATGGGAGTTCTCGTAGAACCGATCATGTTGGCTCGTTGGAGTCACGGTACGGTATGTTTAGTTACTCGGCCATTGCATTCGTGATAGATGTTTGAGCGCTCCGCAGAGTTCCGCAGGTCGCCATGCTAGCGCCGATACTCTTCGAGCTTCGATCGGAGACCATATCTATCCAAGTTAGCCTGTTATGAGCGCCGTTGACCCGTGATCCGGACAATTCCCTCGCGATCGGAAAAGATGTAGGAAATAGGATTGTAGAAAATCTTCGAAGATGTGCGTCCACCATTACATTCTAATGCATCTCTCGTGGCTACAAACAAGCCTGCCTAATGCATGCGCTGATTGCCTAGTGCCTACACGCACGCACATATTGAAACGTTACAAGCCGAGTGGAATGTTCGGAGGATTCGTTTCCTCGTTGTTGATCATTTCTGATTTCAAACATCTTCCAGTAACATCTAAATGAGAAAGATAATAAAGTACTTATGTGCAGTTTTGCTGCTTTAAGAACCAGATTATAGACGGTGACATGACAACTTAAGTAAATCAATTACCTACTTATATGAAGACAGTTCACGTCCGCTATTTATGTGAGGCACTCATTCACGGGAGAACCTATTATTACTTGCGTCTGTGGGGTTTAATTTAAAGCGGTGTTATCTTTAACATCGATCCTCAAAAACAGCTGTTGTCCCTGTGTTAAGCTTTCACAAATAACTACAAACGGTAACGGTCAACTGCAGAAGGATAATTTGAAGGGAAATTATGTTCAGACACAACTCTGTGGCTATTTTGCTTGTATTTTTTGTCACTTTCGTGTCGGCGACATTGACGATAAATTTAAATTTTATTGCTAATAGACCCGAGTTTATACGCCGGAATGGAAGGAATTAATTACGACGATATCGAGAGAGCCCGGCGCGCAGGCGCCATCGCTATGAAATTTATTATTTATGTACTCGTATGTAGGCAGTACCCGCAGGATGTCCATTATGCGTGCGAGCATGCGCCGCGTGATCATCTACAAGCCTGGCTAAGGAATGTGCTTAGAGCTTAGACTGGCCAGCGAGAGCTAACCAACATGGTTTATCGTTTCAATTCCGCACTGGTTGGCAGATTTGTGATTTTTCGTTTCTTATAATTGCGAAGATCTCAATAACTGCTCGGTGAAGCTGTACATCAGTTAGGTTCATGTTAAAATCAAAGCTGCTAATGCACATAATGAAATTCCACGGATCGCGTGCACCAAGTGCACAATCGGCTGCTAATAGAGCTGCAACATCATGGGTTCCGCGACGTTGTTACACTTGAACCAGGAAAAAAACCGACCCGGAGAGGCGTCGACGACCGGTTCTTTCTCACGGCTGTGTTCGTCACTGAGAACTAAAATTATTAATGATGGCACAACCACATCTGTAACAATTACCCTTCCTAGCGAGTGCAATTTCAGATCCATTGTTGACCTGAGTAAAGAGAGGCTTCAATTTAACTCCTGCCCTATTGGATAGAACTAGACAACACGACGGACGGACGGCGCGGAAGCCATTTTCTCTCTAAGTAATATCACGAGTAATATCACGAGATTACACAGACGGCGCTACCGTTACATGAGAGCTCAGTGTGCAACATAATTATCAGGTAATCACATTCGTTACAACCCTGATGCTTGAAGACAATTTGATGAGAGCACTCGTTGAGAAGCGCAGATTCAATTCATACCTTGATGCCTTATTTATTTACTACTAGCTGAGCCCGCGGCTCCGCTCGCGTGAAATTCGTATTCCAAAGAAGAATGTAAGTAACTAAGGGCGAGGCCGAAGGGCGAGCTGCGTTCAGGTAATCGATAAACCTTCTTAAAGAAAGTAACTAACTAAGGGCGAGGCCGAAGGCCGAGCTGCTTTCAGGTAAACGATAAACCTTTCTCAAATAAAGGAAGTAAGTAAGGGCGAGGCCGAAGGCCGAGCTGCGTTCAGGAAGACGATAAACCTTCTGGAAGAAAGGAAGGAACTAAGTGCGAGGCCGAAGGCCGAGCTGCGTTCACGTAAACCAAAAACCCTCTTCCGCCTTCGGACCTCACCCTTAAAGACTTCCTTTCTTCGATAGAATACGATATCGTTTACTCAATCCATTTATTTCATAAAAATAAAAAAGTAATATTAATAACTAAAGAATTAAACCTACCTAACAAACATTAAAATAACTATCAAAACGGGCATTTTCAAATGTTCTTAGAGCACTTGCGGCATTACCCCGCTGGATGGCAAGGCTTACCCTTTGAATGCAGTACATAAGCCCTTGATGGCGGGACACCAGTTGCGTCAACCAGCAGAGGCTCAAGCCTCTTTTGGCTTCACTGCTCCACGGACCGAGGGTTTCAACCGCAAACGCAACAAATTCGAAATCTTGAATTATATTTCTATATTTGCTGCGTTTGAGGCTCTCCGCCCCAGCCTCGGCCGCGCCAGCCGCTCTTGAAGATGTCCTAACGTGACTTGGAGCCAATGTGAGAACAAAAGTGGCGTCCCACATCAAAGAACTACCCTTAGTCCATGGCACTAAGGTGATAGCATCGGGCCTCTTGCCATCCAGCCGGGAATAACCACGAGGTTCTAGGATGCACGGTATATTTGCCGTTAGAAGCGTGGACTTTATAATAAAATTTAAATTAAATTAACTCAATCTTAATATTAATTAACTTTATTCGAGATGGTTTAGCTTCTTCCTGAACGCAGCTCGGCCTTCGGCCTCGCCCTTAGTTACTTGCTTTCTTCGAGATGGTTTTTCAATTATCAGAACGTAGCTCGGCCTTCGGCCTCACCTTAGTTACTTACTTTCTTCAAGATGGTTTAGCTTCTTCCTGAACGCAGCTCGGCCTTCGGCCTCGCCCTTAGTTACTTGCTTTCTTCGAGATGGTTTTTCAATTATCAGAACGTAGCTCGGCCTTCGGCCTCGCCTTAATTACTTACTTTCTTCAAGATGGTTTAGCTTCTTCCTGAACGCAGCTCGGCCTGCGGCCTCGCCTATAGTTACTTACTTTCTTCGAGAAGGTTTATGGTCTTCCAGAATAGAGCTCGGCCTTCGGCCTCGTCCTTAGTTACTTACTTTCTTCAAGAATGTTTTTCTTCTTCCTGAACTCAGCTCCGCCTTCCGCCTCGCCCTTAGTTACTTTCATCGAGAAAGAATATCGTTTACGTGGCGCAGATCCGCCTTCGGGCCCGCCTTTAGTTACTTACTTTCTTTTTTTGAAATACGAATTTCACGCGAGCGAAGCCGCGGGCAACAGATATATAAATTTTATTGCACCAATGACAGCGACATAACTTCGACTTTCAATTATTATTTTTATTTATCAAACAATTTGTCACCGGCCAGCTCACGTCGAGATGACAGTTCTCCGTTGTCAACATGACATTTAAAATTGTTTTTTACCTTTACTTTTTATTACGTGATTTTTATTATATTTTTTAATTATTATGTTCATCCGGGATATACACTGTCACTATAAAAAGTTTCGTCAAATTCCGTTCAGTGGTTTTTGCGAGATGCGCGTACAAATAGAAATTTTTGCATTTACGATTTTATGATAAGTATAGAAAGAATAGATATGTATAGACTGTTGTGTTCAAGTTATAAAAAAGAAGAACTGTCATTTTCGTTGTATCTACTTATTTAATTTCGAATGAATATTTTATTCAAATTGTATTTGCTGCCAGTTCTCAAGATATAATTATGTACTTTGGACTACGTGATTTTAAACGCGCAATAATGTTTATAATTGTAATTTTTTTTTTATTTTTGTAATTTTTTTTTACGTATTATGTTAACCCGGCATATAAACTGCCACTATACAAAGTTTCGTCTAATTCCGTTCGGTGGTTTTTGCGTGATGCGCGTACAGACAAACAAACAAACAAACAAACAAAAATTTTAAAAACTGTTCTAACATGTTCAGTATCTCATTTTAAGCCACCCTGGTTAGTTTTTTTCCGAATACATTCAATGTACAGACTTTCTTACCTCTACGATTTTATTATATGTATAGATTCTACGTTCTTTATTCTTCATATGATCTGTTTCTTTGATTAATAAAAACACATCAAATTCAAAAAATTCAAATTCAAATAGTTTATTTGTAAACCTAACAAAATCAATGGAACTAACAAAGATACATTAGATATGTATGTACTTTAACACAAACAAAAGAAAAGAAATACAAACAAGAAATTTTGAACATAATAGCTAAAAACAAAAAATTAGGTAAGAAATACATATCTATAATACTTAAATAATCGATGGTTTACAAAGAGGGATATGGCGCAGCTCTAATCCCTAATCAGGATGCTGAATTTAAGCCATTCCCTATTTTTATAGACGGTTAATAATTCGAATTATACCTAGTGAACTGTAAGTATAGTGGACACAAAAATAAGAATCATAATTTTACAGACTTGCAAATAAAAGAGTAAATGTATAGCAGAACACATTAGAAACACATTATTTCTTTCTTTTTCTTTTTGCTTTTTTCTTCTTTGTTTCTTAGCTCTTGAAGTTTGGGGCAAGATATCTAGCAAAGCCTCGTGAACGTTCATCATTCACGGATGCAAACGATATATCGAGCAAAAGAGCTGCGAAATCGCCAATTTCATTTACATGTTTGCAGTTTCTCGACAAATTATTCCACTTCTACTACCAATAACGTAGAATTAACATTGGCAGTATAACATAGTTTACGCAGGGTGTCATTAATCACTTGTCGATGGTGAAGTGAGTGCAGCGTCTGCAATTAGAGCGGTTGCATTAGAACGGGACCGCGGAAGAGGCTGCAGAGGCAGCACGTAGAGTAGTTGTTCCATTCGCTGGAGAACATTTCTTGTCAACACTTCACATTTGCGGCCAGCTCCTGAGCGCGAAGGGCGGCCATAGTCTAACCAGCTGAGCCAGCCCTTCCTCTTCATAATAAGCGGACTCTACTTGGCACTATGGTAATGGTAATGGTATGGGTAATTATCTCTTAATAATAAATTAGTTCTATATCGACTCTACAACTTGCACTTTACTCGAATATCTAGGACTAGCTCTTCCTAACGCTTCCACAACCAACTAGTCTGCTGTCGCCTTATTTTGCTACTTTCTTGAAGAGCCAAAAGTGAGGTAGTTTGTATTGGTGGGGATTTTAAATTAATAGGGCTAATTAATGGTGCTCAAATATATTCCATACATGTTAATGAAATCAGGAAAACAAAACCAAAATATCTATCTCGACCTTGGTTCTTTAATCGTTCTTAGTGGAATCTGCTGTTGAAAACCTAATCCAACCTCTGAACATTCATAGACAATGAGAGGATAATCCTGATGCGCATTTGGGCCCAAGGTTATATGATTGAAGATCATGATTGTGCCTTATAGTGTACCTACACCTACAGGTTTCCTTGCGGATGTCCCTGATTGTCCCTTAGGGACGACCGTTTCTATTGGAAAATTACTCTCTGCGATTCTACATCGAGCTGCCTATTTCAAGAAGAAAGTTTATCGAAAATCATCGTTTTCCACGCCTATTTTCGCCACGGTGCGCCTCGACGAAGGAGGGCATAATCAGGGACGTCCCTAAGAAGAAAAGCGCGATGATTTGGCTACGCACCAACAGCACATGAACACCAGCAAGCAACGCATCACGGAATTCAAGGTTGGAGAGGCTCCATCTGCGATCGTGAGTACCCAAAACTCCCATCCTATTCCACATTTTGGTCAGGGACAGGGACAATCAACAAGAGTGACGTATAAAGTAGGATAAACTCTCTGATGTAGATACATGAGATACACAGCCAGTCATTCATATACGTCACAACCGTCATAGATTATCAACTTTTTATGAGCGAAAAAAAAATTAAGAACGCGCAACGAAGACAAGAAGCTCTCAGTGAATTGTACGGTCGCGCCGCGCACGCGCGTGCGTACCCGCGCTCGCACCGTTACTTGCCCGGGGACCACCTCCGCGCCGCGCCATTGTGCAACACTATGGCAACACTCGATTAATCCACTGCAATATTCGATAGAGAACTAATCATAGGGCGAACGAGAGTGGCGCCGCCGCGCCGCCGATGCGGTGGCCGCGTTCATTAATTTGGTCGTACCTTGGGGTAATTTGTTACGGTAGATGCCTCAAATCGGCTCCATCGACGAAATGTGATTGAAACCTGTCGATTAATATACCGCCCGCGAAGATGTATGACTTGTAAAACGTACCAACAAATATTTATTGACTGACAAAAAGCAGCCTGATGAAATGTAATACGTCGAATCAATGAAGGCGATCAATCGATTATGATGAAAATCTTGAAAGACGATGGTGCTACACATGATGCAACCACAGGAACTGACATTAGCTTTAGCTATTCTAGTAATTTTAGTTCAAATTTATGAGGGAGATTGTGCAATTACTCCACACTATGTAATTTGCAATAAGAATACTATAATTTGTAATAAATACCTTACGTAAAATTTCATTATTAACCAATGCCAACACAAACGTACTCGTGACTGCGTTGAGAAAGTCATCTTTCAAAATGAAAACTATACAATTAGAGACACAAAAAATGCAAGTAAATATTAAACATTTAATTTCAATAAGTATACAGTTATAATTATTATAAATTACAAATGAGTAGCTTTAAGCATTCTGTTCGTCACTAATAATCGCTTGACCAAATTTTCATTTGAAAGGCTGAGAACCGGTCACTCATCATGATAATTGATCAGGAAGCGAGATCTCATTGTGATATTCAAATACACAATTGAATAGGAAAGCTCTAAAGAGCTCTTCTGAGTCGAATTAGTGAGTAGAGTCTACGGCGCGTCCAATTATTTCTGAAATTATAATTACGGTTTGAGGGCGCTCGTAACCATCAAGAGTGCGGAGAAATTATAATTACAAAACTGAGCGGATTTATGCGCTGCCCTCTTGACGGAAATATTAAAATCTATCTCCTTTTCTTCCTCGCTGTTGGTTTATTTTAACACAGGCTTCAGAATCTGACAAACTAGTTCAGAAGAGAGGTTCAAGAGGTCGCCTCGGGAAGTGTTTTGCGCCCCCTATACTTCAGCTCGATCGTAGGTTGGAGACTAATGGATGCATTTTTAAACTTTATTTTGAACTGCACACTCGCGAATGAAATATTAGTTGTTCAGGTAATAGTTTCGTTCTGCAACGGTTCCCCGTGTTTCTTCATGACGTGTGTATAATCATGAATAATATATACATGACCTGTGTTAGGAAACACACTTAATCCTAATTAAAATGTAGAGTCATCCTTGTACAATTCTTCTGTACGTGTGTTTGTCACCCAACTCCGCCTAAACGGCTGGACCACGTCCACGCGGACGAAGTCACGGGCAAAGCTAGTTCTCTATAAATATTTGACATAAATTGTTTGTGGAATGCTAAAACACTATTAGCATAGGTAATATGAAAAATATACCTAAACACCAAAAATGTGCCAATTATCCTAATCAAAGTTCAACAGTAGCTAAATTGCCTTCACACTATTGAAATAAATTAAAAACATCAACATTTACCACTTGAGCATTTACGAGGCGTACAATTATCTCTCAATCGACAAAACAAAAAGACCGCTTGGCCCACGAAAGTCACGTAATGTTTACACGACTATAAAACTTTAACGACGACCTTAACATGAGCTCGCGTCGTAGACGTGATGGCTCGCGTTAAATCGCACGTAATACGTGTAAAGTGGGAGCATTAGAGTCGGGTTATTAGCATTCTTCCAGGGCTTTGAGAACGGGGAAGCGATGCTTGGGAATTCCTAGACAACCGAGGAGAGGACTTTACTGAGAACCTATCACATGAAGGCACAGTCGTGCGTTATAGGCGATGTAATACTCTTCAGATTTCCAGGTTAAAATATTGATTTTCAGATCACCCACGGTACGGCTAGTTTTCAAACCGAGAATGGTACCGACTGACTTTTAAACTATCTAAGTCTGTTCTACAGGTATTATCATGGACGCTGCTCGGAGGAACTTGCTACCCTTATTCCTTGCCATTATATCTTCGCAGCACTCGCCGCAGAGAAACTGAGCACCCTTTTGTTCTTGACATTGGGCTTTCGCACCGATAGGGTGTGGAACTGTCTCCCTGCGAGTGTGTTTCCCGAATCCTTTAACCTGGGTGTCTTTAAACGTCGTATCAACGGGCTAGACAGCCTAGCAAAAGTCCGCAAATCTGCTGGCATGGCGCCTCACTGAGCGTTGTTTCGCGAGGAGAGGGGTTTTTGGCTCTGTCGACTGTACCATAAGTCCCTCGACACAGCCACGCATGTTGGTTTGCATAAAAAAAAAACAAAAATGCGACTCTATTTCATTAGTTCATTGTATAGCACAAAGGTGGCGTCTGATTCAAACCTAGACTTGTTTATTTTGACGAATAACAGAAGGGGTGGACGTGTTTAATACATTTTAATTGTTAAATGTTTAACACAGTAATTATTTCTTTGATTTAGAATGTATACCATTACAAGGCGTTAAGTTATCTTCATTATTAAAGATTTAAAAAAACATCTGTTATGGCTTATTTTGCGTAATTTAATCAATTTCTTGTACTCAATGCAAATTAAATGAAATTAAATAAATAGCTTTTTATTTTTCTCGCATAACACACACACAAATATAAATATAACACATACAACACAATATTAACAGACAAGAAAAATTGGACCTGACCTCAGATCACTGATCTGAGGACCTAACACAGGCTGTGTACTTCACCACCGAGCCCGGGAGCTGGGGAGAGGAACGCTGATTTAATATTGCATTGTCGTCAGTTCTGAGATAAAGTAAAATCGGCGTCTTTCGTTAAGACACGTCCATTGTCAAGAATGCAGCCTCGCCCCTGACCTGTGGGATCGTTCGTGTTACGTTGCCTCAGCTGTCATCGTATCCGCTACGTGTATAGATAATCACATGACTCACGGATCGACGCCGTCTCAGAAGCAATCAATTTCTCGTTAAATAAGTAAGATTCGAGGACGGCCATTATTTCAACGGTGTCGGAGCGCTATTAATGGCCAAGGCCAAGCCCCATATTGTGCGCGCAGCTGATCGGTGCTATTGACCTCCTTTGCAATTATATAACGATTGCACAAATTATTATAAGTGCACCAACGCTATTTCTAACTAGACGTATTAAAACGCGAAGGATTATCTTACATCCTTAGATACAACCCTAGGTAACTGGAAATAGAAGCAGTTGATAACATCAAAATCCACGACCCGTGAACGAGAATATCACGCATAATCTTTTATTAATTTACAGCCAATATGTAGTTGTACTCACTCTCACAGAAGTTCTCGAAGTAACGCCCAATTGGTTCGCCGTCGTCGATGAGAGGTCTGTCAGCGTTGAGATAAGCCGAAGGTCCGTCGGGCAGTGTGTGGTGGTCCAGGTGGTAGAGTCGACAGTTGTAAGCGGCGGCGTGAGGAGCTCCCATGTAGAGGAACGAGCGACACAGAAACTCTGACTCTATCTCGCAGGCAAGGCGGCATGCAGCTTCCGATGTCACCTGACATAATAATAGTTAACATTTTGATATAATATTAATAGACCTCGAAAAAGTGTGTCCAAGCGTGCAGCCTTGAGGTACTACATGACTTATTTTGAGAATGAACTTTCATCAGTCATCACCATTCCTAAACACTTTCCCTGCCTTACATTTATTAAAACCATTAAACAAACCTTGAAAATATTAATTAACTTGAAGTATAATTAATTAAATTAAAGAAGACGCCATTTAACATGTCCAACAATGTCGAAAGCTTTTATAGAATTCATAAAAACTTCATTTAATAAAAACTTTGAGGCAAGTACGAATAAATAACTAAAACACAGTTATATATTTGTTAGGTGATGAATTTATATTAACCTGTAGCTCTTTGTCAGTGTAGTAGTGCAGACCGGCATACTGTGCCACCTTGTCCTCGGCGACTCCTATGCGCGGCGCGGTAAACACTCGCGCACCCTTGCACGCCTGTGATGCTTTCAGGCACAAGTTCTGCGCAAACAACAACACGCATGGGAATCTCTTCTGTTTGTCCATTAGTCGAATCCAGAGAGACATTATTTTCAGAAAATTATGGTAGGGAAATCTGAATTGGAGAAAATCTGAGAACTGAGAAAATGTACGGAACCTCATTGACCTAGGGTCTATTTGCACCAGGGTACTCTTAGAGGATAGTTTTAGTCAATAAATACAATAGACAACCTGAGAAGAGTCGATCCGTATGTATGTACATGTTCATATTGGACAATACGCATACGCGTCTTATGGAAAATAGTTTGAACGCAGGTCTGAAGCGTGGTCTATTGTCATCTGGTGGTCGGGGTGCCCTGATCGTGTAATTAGAACCCTCGGCTATACCTCAAAATAGTCTGTGCCCGGTGTGTCGACGAGCTGCACAAAATGCTGCGCGGTGCGCCGATCCGAATCCGACAACGCACACCGCATGCTGCCGTACTCGTACTCCGCAGAGCGGCACGGGAACCGCTTCTGTAACCAAAAGTCGTCGCCCTACAAGTTCCATTCATATGCCTATGAGGTCTATAAGTCACTCAGAAATAGAAGGAATTCAGAAAATACAATTTTGTAAAATCCTTATAAAAATAGGACGAATTTAGAACCCATTTTCTTTTATTTGTGTCAGGATCAGCAGTCAGTGATTGATTCCCTTAAAAGTTAAAGATCTTAGCTTCTGAACGGGCGATTCTGAAAATTGAGATTTTATTAGATATAGTTGTTTGTTCTGTGGATAGTTCAAAGATCCATTGCAATACATATGTATAAGTAGGTAGGTAGTAACTTAAAGGTAGAGGTTACCTCATTGAGACATGCAGCCAGACATGCCTCCTTAGTGGAAGTGTAGATGATGGTGTTGTCGAGGCCCCGCAGCGCCTTCCCGGGCACTCGCTCGAAGGCCCAGGGTCGCAGGCACACTGACTCACTCCGAACTTGCAGTTTCACCATGTAGTATGTGTTCACCGACCGCTGCACACACAACAAACACGATCTTTTATAGCAATGTGAGATGCGTAAACAAATTTAGTATAAAAATTTTTTTGAAGGCCATGGTTTTGATAACCATGTATGTATAATGTTGTAAAGGTACTATCATGGACGCTGCAGCTCTGAGGAACTAATATCCCTTATTTTGAGAACCCATCGATTCTCAAAATTCGTTCGTTCTTTGTCGCACCGCAGCTGGGTGTGTAACTGGCTTCCGGCGGGCGAGTGTGTTTCCCGAATCATTTAACCTGAGTGTCTTCAGACGTCGTATAACAGGCTAGACAGCCTAGAAACACATCCGCAAATCTGCTGGCATGGTGCCTCTCAGATTGGTGAGCATTTCTCATGTTATAAACAGTAGGCATTTTCAACGGGGAATCTATCCGTTTGTCTGGTAAAATTTAGGCCGCAGAGTTCCTAGCCGCGCCGCCGCCGCCTCCGCGCCGTCGGTCGCCCCCACCGCCGCGCCGCTCTCTCGAAAAAGGCCACGAGCCACTATTACTTACTTTCCTCGCTCACTTATAGCTATGTCCACACTTGTGCGCTTTCGTCTTCAACACGGCCATGCGTCATGCATGACCATACATCGGAATCCGCGGGGCACGAATACGACCTTGTTAGGGATTGACTACGGCGATCAATAAACAATCGACACTGTTATCGATACTCATATTTATTTGTTTATTGTATTTTATTCATGTCATATTTCAGACCTTAATACTTATATACCTACAGTACTTATATAAACATGTATACTTTATGTTAACGATTAAGTAAATATAATACATATTTATATAAGGTCTTTCAAAATTTGTTCATAGTACGCTAAGGGGTGGTTCTGTATCATATAGGGAGTAAAACCTATATAAAAATTTTTGGACCTTGGGTTTTTTTTAAGTAAAAAATTTTTTTATGTAGTTTTTAAATAAAAAAATAGGTGGTTGATTTTTATAACCTAATCGATTCAGTTTCATAACAGTAACAAAAAAGTCTTCATGACTATTATGATGTAACACGTGTAAGTTGGTAAAAAAAATTAAATTCTTTCTATTCCATACTAATAAAACTAAAATTATGGTTTTTCAAAATTTCTGAAAGTAAGAGATATACGTGTTGGAAGACTTTTTTGTTCCTAGCACGAAACCGAAACGATTAAGAAAAAATTTTTTTTACAGTTAACATTAAAAAAAAAAATTTTTGTGAAAAAAAAAAATTCTTTGTTCTTCAAAAGTGATCTATTTCCGACACAGAACCCCCCCTTAGCTTACTATGAACTAATTTTGTAAGATCTATTTTTTTGGACCTTGGCCTTTTTTTTATGTAAAATATTTTTTATGTGTTTAAATAAAAAAATAGGTGGTTGATTTTTATAGCCTAATCGATTCAGTTTCATAACAGTAACAAAAAAGTATTTTATATCATTATGATGTAACACGTGTAAGTTGGTAAAAAAAATCAAATTCTTTCTATTCCATACTAATAAAACTAATATTGTGGTTTGAACAGATTTGTATTGTACCTACAAAGTAAATACAGCATTTGTTTATTATATCTTATTTTCTATAGAAATACTCTTAGTTTTAATAATCGACATTATTTCATATTATTCTAAAATAACGATCGATTTTCGATATTTGTGGATACATTGTCCCATCACTAAACAACCTTGAATCATTCGTGCCCCGCGGATTCCGATTGACGCATGCCTCAGCGCACGACGCATGCGCTGTTGCGTGCGTGGACGCATGCTTCAAATCAGTTGAACGGGTAGCGCACGTTGAGACGCACGCGTACCCGCCGGTGGTGGAAAACCGTGCAACTCGCTGTGCGTCACGATGTCATCTGAGCAAGAAACTAGCTTTTATCGAAGATTACCGTGCTAATCCAGCGTTATGGGAACATACGAATAAAGACTACACCACTCGCTATTGGTATTTCTAGAAATTTAGACGTACAAACAGTAAAAAATAAAATTAAGAGTCTCCGCTCTTATGTTATATTATATACATATATTATATATTATATGCGTATATATATATTATATATATATATACTAGCTGTGCCCGCGGCTCCGCCCGCTCTCATATTTCACTTCTCTGCTAACCTAATAAGCTATTTAGCGTGATAGTAAGTAGCCTATAGTTGATGGGAAGAATCAAGCTATCCGTAGAATTTTGTTTTATTAAAATCGGTTCAGTGGTTCTCGAGTTATAAGCGGACCAGACACTCAGACAGACAGAAAGCAGACGTTGGATTTTATTATAGGTAAGGATATACGCGTCCATCTTTCTGCTAAATCCGCCGACGACTGGTGGATGAGGCATGCAACTGGCGCACAAGTGTGGACAGTAAGCTGCATGCCTTTAGATGCATTAACAGAGGCATGCGCCAGACGAAAGTTGAATAGAAATAGTTGAAAGTTGAAAGTTGAAAGTTGAAGACGAAAGCGCACAAGTGTGGACATAGCTTATAGTTACTTTCCTTGTCCTTACTCCTAGTTTAATCTATTACCTACTATACGGTAGGTATAATTAATAGTTTATCTTAATTCCAACATGTTAGCAAAACGTGCTCCTCAGTTCATTTGCAACTGCGGTGCGTGCCGACAATGTAGCTTTATCGAAGGCGGAGGTCTGCCGCACGCATCTCTCGCACGCTAACTAGACAAGACTTAGAGCAAGCGACAAGCGAGAACTGTCTTATCTGCTCCAGAACGGGTGTGGGTTGGTTGTTTGCTGGGTGTGCCCACGCTATGATTAAAGGGGACTTTCTTAAGGCGCCGTGCTTCCAACTTGATTTTTAATGTTTCGCATCCATACGGAAGCCTACCCCTTCTGTCTGTATGTCCATCCGTCCGTCTGCTCTACCTTTAAACCGCTATTATCTTTTGAACCATAATAGCTAGCCGGTTGAAATTTTGGGAAAACTGTATAATTTAAATTTGTTTTCCATCGTAAAAACCAAAAAGTTTCTCTTCGAAATGTCTTTACATGTTTGCAATTTTGCAGCCTCGAGTGTCTTGTGTAAAATCATGTGTGAAATCATTGTTTGTGAAGCAAACATTTCTATGTATCCACTTACCTATTACGTACGTACGAGCATGTATGTAATGCTAAATTTAGTGTATCTTTAATGTGCAGCTATCAACAGATTTAAAATCCAAGATTAATGTTATTAAGAAATAAGAAATATTTACCTATTTAATTTTTATTTATAGTGAAAGCTGTTCTTGTAAGCTACCTCCGCATACCGTTCTAGTCCTGCCATCTTGTATTCTAATGGCGTATCGGAACCACCAGCCATTACCGCCATTCACAAGCCGCAGCAGAACTAGGCGCTATTATAGCCACATAGAAAGGACGTCGGACTCTGCGCGGACGTCTTGCCGTTTCATTCAAATTTCCAGCCAGGACGTCCGATAATGTCATTCGATGTATTTTTAATTGCACGTTATTTCCATAAGCCTTGTATGAAATTTTAATGAAAATGCGAGACGTCCGCGGCGTGTCCGCGTCCGACATCCTTTCTGTGTGGCTTGCGCCTTATATCACGCACTATCGAACATCGCGCGTTTGTCGAGAGGAGGTCTACGCTAGGCAATTAGCTTCTACGAACTAGAGAGGACTTTGGTCTTGTAGAAAGGGATCAAGTATCGGGAATCTTTATATGAGATCAGCTTGTGGTAAGTAAGTGTCCTGATCTTATACTTCTTTGTTTCAAAACTGGTTTCGGATTGAAATGTTAGTTTTTTCGAAATAACAATTTGTTGGAGAACCCTTGCATTTACTTTTCTTTCTGTTGCCTCTCAATGGATCTTCAGAGATCTATATATATGTATACCTACGCTCTTTCTGTGCAATTTCTTGCTAATTCCTAGACATTTTTTTTTAATTGAGTTTTTATTAGGTAAGTTTATTTATCCAAACAATTTTTTTTATGTGAACCAGCATGGGTGGCTGTGCCGAGAGACCAATGGTGCAGTCGACAGAGCCAAAATCACCTCTCCTCGCGAAACCACGCTCAGTAGGTGCCATGCCAGCAGATTTGCGGACTGTTGCTAGGCTGTCTAGCCCGTTAATACGACGCTTGAAGACACCCAGGTTAAAGGATTCAGGAAATACACTCGCCGGAAGACAGTTCCACACTCTAGCGGTGCGACAAAGGAACGATTTAGAGAACCGATTTAGATAGTTCGTTAGGTAGGACAACTGGTTTATGCTGCAAAAAAAAACAAAATTTTCTCCGATTATCGGAGAAAATTAATACCATTAATACCAATTTAGCATCACCATAATGTGTGCGTATCAATCTGTTATGTCTTGTGTTGATAATAATCTCCCACTTGCTATCCCATGTGAACAGTTAACACTTAACAAATTCATGTCATCTAGGTTCGTTGACCATAAACCACAACGAGCACTATATTTAGCGCAACCACTTACAACTTATCAGAGATTGCATCGCTGGGTTGCATCGTCCGGGGTCCGCGGTAGCCACTAGCTATCGAGACTGTACAGCACCCGGCAGTAAGGTTTATTTTATGGAAACTGACACGGTTGGCTACATCACCTGCAACATCCGTGATGTCAGCCCATAACACCGGGTCAACTAGGTGCCATGTCAGTGCTTCCCTTCATTTCGCGCCGGCTACACTGAACTGGACGGAAAACACGAACGATTTACCTCGCGATTTACATACCCGTTTCGACCGACGTTTCGCTCAGTGCGGTGGTATCAACCCGTCCGGGATAAACCCTACCACCTAGTAAGGTAAGAAGGGAAGGGACCTACAGTTTAACGTGGAATCCGAACCAAGGTCAGCCTCCCACGGTCGGGCGGTCACCCATCCAAGTACTGACCGCGCTCAGCGTTGCTTAACAACAGTCGACAGACCGCACCACTGAGCTGCCGAGGCTGACGAATTTCCTTATCCCTTAGTCGACTTTTACGACATGCGAAGGGGAGAGATGCAGTGGAGCTATTCTTTTTAAGTACCTACCGACCCCACACGGTACAAATATATCGTAAATGATAAAGTAATGATCATCGAGCGTTATAAAGAGATAATCCTGTTGTAGCGCGTCGCCTCTGTCGCACGGAGACGTGCGAGTTCGTGCGACAGGGACGACGCTCTACAGCCGGCTTGTCTCTTTCTAAAGCTCTATGTTCATTAATTACTGCCGGGTACACTGTACGATAGGACAGAGTTTCTGCGTAGGATATCTCGTTTTATCGCGATGCCCGGAGATATACGGTGCTATTGGAACGGTGGGAAGGGTTGTTATGTTCCTGGCGGATAAGCGAGAAATATTGGTCTTGTATCTGTCTGCGATACAGGGTTCATTGGAGTCTGTCAGAAGCCTACGCCGTTTGTCTGTCGGTGTGTATGTCTATCTGTCTGTCTGTCTGTACGTCTGTCCGTCCAATGGCTGTATCTTTGGGACCGTAATAGGTAACCGGTTGTAATCTTCACAGAATATGTGTTATTATGGCGGTTATCCTAACAAATAATAATAAAAAAACAAAAAGTTAAAAATTAAGGGGGGTCCCCATACAAATATCACAATTTCCAGAAGAGCGCCGAATCTACCGAATTATCCAAACATTTTAATGACAAAATTATGATCGATCACCGATAGATGGTGTGATAGGTACTGAGATACGTGCTAGTGCGACTCTAATGTAGGTACAATAACAAATAATAAATGAAAACTGACCATTTACTGCCGCATCACTCGCGCTTGGTCGGTTTTTATAATCTTTACTTTTGAGTTTCGTCTGTGTATGCCAGACAGGAAAGTCACCTTACTCTTTAAGTTTCGTTCTTTAGGAAGAGCTCGCGGAGGTAGACTGCGAAGATATTTAGGTACCTACGCACAAGGTAGCTGGCACGAACAAACGTATCGTATCGTGAGGCTAGCAAGTGAGTCCACCACATGACAGTTTAAATTTTAAAAAATCACTGATAAACGCGTACCTACGTAATATTCTGGCTGCACGTATGTTACTACCTATTAACAGTGGGATGCAGGGAACCAAATTTAGAAGCGATTTATAATGACATTGCATCGCTAAGGTGTGCAACTGTCTTCCGGCGAGTGTGTTTCCCATAGGCGTATTATATTATTTCTCTATGATGTTTTCCAAATCATTTAACCAAGTGGGTGGGGTGTATTCAAGACAGCCCCTAAGCACCTAACTGAGCGTGGTTTCGCGAGGAGAGGTGATTTTGGCTTTGTCGACTGCACCATTGATCTCTCGGGACAGTCACCCATTTTGGTTTACATTAACAAAACATACACGCACAAAAATTAAGCGAATATGCAGATCTGTAGGAGCTGCAAATGATCGCATAAATAAAATGCTTAGTAAGAGGGAAACCAATGATTGTGCATGCATCTATAGTCGGCGCCAGCTCACTAATCCCGTCCAGCAATGTTCTTGCCGTCCAGCCAGTCTGAGGAGAAGACTTGTTCGAGAAGGCTAGATTTGAATAACTTTACCGGCTGTCGGGACTACACGCTCCTATAGCCTACTCCTCAGACCTAGAAACAATTTGAAGGAATTTCCTGAAGCTTAGAACGAAATATTACATCCATTTTTTCGTTGAACAAAATTGGGCGTCTTTAAAGTTCAAAGTTCAAAAAGTTTATTATATATTTTGCATTACAATGTAAAAGCAATAGCTATCGCCCAAACTGGCCTTGCGGCTGCTTCATGAGCAACAGATATATAAGTACTAATTTATTCCTATATAGTTACATTGTTTATACAAAGATTTATACATTACTACAATGAATGTTTGTTAAACTATCTACAAGCACAAAAGTCGTATATGCAACATTAATAAACCCAACACTAAACCGTCATTGATACATGAAATTTAACTTAAATATTTACTACAATGAATGTTTGCTAGTCTATCTACTAGCACAAAAAGTCGTCTATGCACATTAATAAACACAACACTAAACCGTCATTTATACATGAAATTTAACAACTCTCTGAGTACCCTCACTTTCATGAATATCTTCACATCACAAATATCGAATTGCTGTTGCTAGGTCCATTTGTCGGCGACCGTCAAAGAATGGCAGATCACCACAGATCAGGCACTAGGCACTTCTTCCCATTCCCTCTCTTTCTTAATATGTATATGTACACACGTGTGACATTACATGTATGTATTGTATTTGTATTTGTTATATGATTCAGATTCAGATTCAGATATTTATTTCGCCATAAAGAACACACAACAATAACAATATTACATTGAGACATATGCATATTCAGTATGGTTCGTCATCATTTTTTATGATGTCCCGTTCAGTAGTGCAATCTATAAGGAAGAATCGGGTAAGAAACCTTACAGAGCTTTTTTTAAATATAGCTTACATACTAAGTTTTCATTATGTTAAATATAACATACTATATCTAAGCAAAAAATTAAAAATACTAAGTCAAAAATATACTCATTAAAAAAGATAATAAAATACAAAACAAAGAACATAGGGTTCAGTCAAGTTATTAATAAAATTTGTGTTTATGCATATAAACAATTTGAATTATCAAAGTCAGCAGAATTTTTATTTACAGTATGAAAAAAATTCACTTAACTTATAAAATGGATTGTCTAAGAGAAATATTTTCAGCTGACTCTGGAACACATTGTCACTATTTATTGATTTTATTGTATCAGGAACATTTTCGTACAATTTGGGTCCAATCACGTCAGGGTCTTTTTCAGCCATCGCCGATTTATGCGCAACAGATTTTAAACGCTCTGAGTTACGTGTGTTATAATTATGACTTGCGCCATTTGACTCAAAAGAATTCATGTTTTTGCGTACATATACCACTACTTCATATATATATAGAGAGCACACCGTTAATATACCAAAGGATTTGAAAAAGTCTCTACAAGATGTTGTTCGCGGTACACTGGCTAATACCCTTATCGCTCGTTTTTGCAGTATTAGCACTCTTTCAGCATCGGTTGAGTTACCCCACAGGATTACACCATACGACAGTAATGAGTGTACGTACGCATAGTAAGACTGTCTCAAAGCCTCCGGACTGATCAAGCGGCGTAACTCTCTTAGTGCGTAAATACCTCTAGCCATCTTGTCACATAGTTTGTCTATGTGACTTTTCCAACTTAGAGTTGGGTCAATATAGAACCCTAAAAATCGTATACATGACTGGGAGCCAATAGAGCCGGATGAATTCGAAATAGAGAGCTCACGGGGACCACAGTTTCGTCCGGAAAATACCATATAGTTGGTCTTCGATGTATTTAGTATCAGTCCGTTCGCAGCAAACCATTCCGATATTTTTCCTACTACTATATTTAATTTTATTTCCAGTTCATGCATGGATTCAGCAAAGACTATTATACTAGTGTCATCGGCAAAAAGTATTAAAACACCATCTATTTTAATCAAGGCTAAGTCATTAATAAATACTAAAAATAATGTATTACCTAATGCAGAACCCTGTGGAATACCCATTTTAATTTTACCTGGCTCGGAACTTTTTTTGTTTCCTTTTAAAGTGACCTCAGTGACCTGTCTTCGATCTGTTAAAAATGACTTTAGCAATTCATGTGGTTTATCACTTACACCATATTTTTCCAATTTGTGCAAGAGGAGGTTGTGGTCTACGACATCGAATGCTTTCGACAAGTCGCAGAATATACCTGCAACCTTGTTCCTCTTGTCTATACCTTTTATTATCTCTCCTACCAGCTTCATGCCAGCTGATTTTGTGGAGTGATCTTTACGGTATGCGTATTGGTTGGGAGAAAGAAGTTTATTATCCTCAAGATGCTTAATTACAGAGTCAGATATAACAGATTCTATGATTTTAGATAGTGCTGGCACTAAACTTATAGGTCTATAGTTATTTGGGTCAGCTCTTTCGCCGGCTCCTTTATAAATGGGACATACACGGGTCTGTTTTAGTACATTAGGATAGGTACCCTCTTCAAACATTTGGTTAACCAATACTGATATGTATGGCGACAAACTATTTGAACATTTGGCAATCAACTCTCCCGACAACTCAAAAATATCAAGACTGCTTTTTTTAGATAATTTGTCACATATTAATTTTGAAATTTTTTCAGGTGTCACATAGGGTAGGCAAAAGGTTTGGTCGGCATCAAGACTGGGAATGTCTACCATTAGGGACAATGCTTTGCTTGGAGAAGCTGGATTCAGGGCTGTTAGCTTACTTCCGATATTCAGGAAGTGCATGTTCATACATTCAGGAATGTTTTCAATAGGAACTTCATCTCCATCTGAGGTTATAAGCTTATGAATACCATCTTCCCTGCACTGCCCTCTGTTGGTTTCATCTTTAATCACTCGCCATATCTCTTTTTTAGGATTATTACTATTCATAATCCTTGACTCGATGCAATCTCTACGACTTTGCCAAGACATTATATCTATAGCTGTCTTGTACTTCTCAATACATTTTTTTAAAACGTCGCTATCAGGGAATTGTTTTTTCATTTCAAATGTGTGACAGAGTTTTGCCTTTAGTGATAATATGTCGTATGTATATTCTATACAATTAATTAGTAAGTATGTAAATAGATAAGCAAGTAAGTATATAACTGCAATTAATGTATATATATGGTGAGTGCCATTCAGTAGTAAAATAGTAATATGCATCGTCTATTATTAAGTAGTATGTGCTTCCGTGGAATGTACAGGTATATATGTATTGAACGAAATTGATATGGATTTGTGTTTGTTTGAGTATAGTTAGTATTTCTCTATTAACAATTTTATATTAATAGTTAAAATGATCAGCACACTTTATGTCGTTTTGTATATTTTAGTATAATTTAGATTACTGCATGACCGCAAGCATGACTTCCGTTTCCTCATAGTCATACTTCATCAGTACAGCTTTTACAAGACTGCGCAATTCGGTGAGTGTCATTGCATGTGTGTTATATTGCTTGTCAATTTTATCTATACATATAATAAAATCGTAGAGGTAAGAAAGTCTGTACATTGAATGTATTCGGAAAAAAACTAACCAGGGTGGCTTAAAATGAGATACTGAACATGTTAGAACAGTTTTTAAAATTTTTGTTTGTTTGTTTGTTTGTTTGTCTGTACGCGCATCACGCAAAAACCACCGAACGGAATTAGACGAAACTTTGTATAGTGGCAGTTTATATGCCGGGTTAACATAATACGTAAAAAAAAATTACAAAAATAAAAAAAAAATTACAATTATAAACATTATTGCGCGTTTAAAATCACGTAGTCCAAAGTACATAATTATATCTTGAGAACTGGCAGCAAATACAATTTGAATAAAATATTCATTCGAAATTAAATAAGTAGATACAACGAAAATGACAGTTCTTCTTTTTTATAACTTGAACACAATAGTCTATACATATCTATTCTTTCTATACTTATCATAAAATCGTAAATGCAAAAATTTCTATTTGTACGCGCATCTCGCAAAAACCACTGAACGGAATTTGACGAAACTTTTTATAGTGACAGTGTATATCCCGGATGAACATAATAATTAAAAAATATAATAAAAATCACGTAATAAAAAGTAAAGGTAAAAAACAATTTTAAATGTCATGTTGACAACGGAGAACTGTCATCTCGACGTGAGCTGGCCGGTGACAAATTGTTTGATAAATAAAAATAATAATTGAAAGTCGAAGTTATGTCGCTGTCATTGGTGCAATAAAATTTATATATCTGTTGCCCGCGGCTTCGCTCGCGTGAAATTCGTATTTCAAAAAAAGAAAGTAAGTAACTAAAGGCGGGCCTGAAGGCGGATCTGCGCCACGTAAACGATATTCTTTCTCGATGAAAGTAACTAAGGGCGAGGCGGAAGGCGGAGCTGAGTTCAGGAAGAAGAAAGACATTCTTGAAGAAAGTAAGTAACTAAGGACGAGGCCGAAGGCCGAGCTCTATTCTGGAAGACCATAAACCTTCTCGAAGAAAGTAAGTAACTATAGGCGAGGCCGCAAGCCGAGCTGCGTTCAGGAAGAAGCTAAACCATCTTGAAGAAAGTAAGTAATTAAGGCGAGGCCGAAGGCCGAGCTGCGTTCAGGAAGAAGCTAAACCATCTTGAAGAAAGTAAGTAACTAAGGTGAGGCCGAAGGCCGAGCTACGTTCTGATAATTGAAAAACCATCTCGAAGAAAGCAAGTAACTAAGGGCGATGCCGAAGGCCGAGCTGCGTTCAGGAAGAAGCTAAACCATCTTGAAGAAAGTAATTAACTAAGGGCGAGGCCGAAGGCCGTGCTCTATTCGGGAAGACCATAAACCATCTCGAAGAAAGCAAGTAACTAAGGGCGAGGCCGTAGGCCGAGCTGCGTACAGGAAGAAGGTAAACATTTTTGAAGAAAGTAAGTAACTAAGGCGAGGCCGAAGGCCGAGCTTCGTTCTGACAAATGATAAACCATCTCGAAGAAAGCAAGTAACTAAGGGCGAGGCCGAAGGCCGAGCTGCGTTCAGGAAGAAGCTAAACCATCTCGAATAAAGTTAATTAATATTAAGATTGAGTTAATTTAATTTAAATTTTATTATAAAGTCCACGCTTCTAACGGCAAATATACCGTGCATCCTAGAACCTCGTGGTTATTCCCGGCTGGATGGCAAGAGGCCCGATGCTATCACCTTAGTGCCATGGACTAAGGGTAGTTCTTTGATGTGGGACGCCACTTTTGTTCTCACATTGGCTCCAAGTCACGTTAGGACATCTTCAAGAGCGGCTGGCGCGGCCGAGGCTGGGGCGGAGAGCCTCAAACGCAGCAAATATAGAAATATAATTCAAGATTTCGAATTTGTTGCGTTTGCGGTTGAAACCCTCGGTCCGTGGAGCAGTGAAGCCAAAAGAGGCTTGAGCCTCTGCTGGTTGACGCAACTGGTGTCCCGCCATCAAGGGCTTATGTACTGCATTCAAAGGGTAAGCCTTGCCATCCAGCGGGGTAATGCCGCAAGTGCTCTAAGAACATTTGAAAATGCCCGTTTTGATAGTTATTTTAATGTTTGTTAGGTAGGTTTAATTCTTTAGTTATTAATATTACTTTTTTATTTTTATGAAATAAATGGATTGAGTAAACGATATCGTATTCTATCGAAGAAAGGAAGTCTTTAAGGGTGAGGTCCGAAGGCGGAAGAGGGTTTTTGGTTTACGTGAACGCAGCTCGGCCTTCGGCCTCGCACTTAGTTCCTTCCTTTCTTCCAGAAGGTTTATCGTCTTCCTGAACGCAGCTCGGCCTTCGGCCTCGCCCTTACTTACTTCCTTTATTTGAGAAAGGTTTATCGTTTACCTGAAAGCAGCTCGGCCTTCGGCCTCGCCCTTAGTTAGTTACTTTCTTTAAGAAGGTTTATCGATTACCTGAACGCAGCTCGCTCTTCGGCCTCGCCCTTAGTTACTTACATTCTTCTTTGGAATACGAATTTCACGCGAGCGGAGCCGCGGGCTCAGCTAGTTGTATATAAAAGGAGCGAGAAACATTCTAAATCGTTGTGCCATTTTGGTTCTGGTTGCAGGCACATGCAAAAGGTGAGAAAAGCGAGTGCTATTAGTTCTTACCTCATCTATTTGTTTACATTTTGATATTATTGTATCGGACTTTTTCCAGCGCTCGTCTCCATACAAAATGTGGATATGAAGTTGTGGTTGTTGTACGAACCTGCGGCGCCGCGTTGGGGTTGTTAGCCTGCGTGTCGTTCTGCAGCAAGCAGCGCGTCTCCTGCACCGGCGTCAGCGGGTTCAGCACGAAGCTGCAACAAACAAACACGTTACTTCATTCTGCGTTACAGTTCATTACGTTCATCTTGTGATAAAATGAACATGTCATAGAGTTCATCTTATGTTACGTTCATCTTGTGATGAAATGAACATGTGATAGAGTTCATCTTACGTTACATTCATCTTGTGATGAAATGAACATGTGATAGAGTTCATCTTACGTTACATTAATTTTGTGTTACACTGAACATGTACAGTTCATCTTACGATACATTCATCTTGTGTTGCACTGAACGTGTGATACAGTTCATCTTATGACACATTCGTCTTGTGTTACAATTAATATCTGATACAGTTCACCTTATGTTACAATGTGTCTACGTCATTCTACGAGTATATACATCTTACGTTACATACAATTAATCTCGTAAGTTCACCCTATGATCACTGAACGTATGTCAGAGGTTAACACAAAGTATATAAATAAAAGACACAACAGTTCGATTTTCTCCTACGAGTTCATCACAGGTTATTAGTGATCAGTGCAGGTTATATCATTATGGATAGCAGTTATCCTGCATTACAGCTCATTGTACCTACTTTATACGAAGTTGTGACGCGTACATACAAACCGCCACACTTCATCTAGTTAAAACAAATACATTTCATAAACGTTGTGTGCAAATTAAAACAATTTTTTTTATGTAATCCGGTATGGGTTGTTGAGTCGGAGGGGCCAAAGCACATGCTACGACCAGCCAATATCACCTCCGAGTAGGTTAGTGCCATACCGGAGACTTCCCTGGATTGCTGGCTATACTGGACTAGAGGAGAACACAACCGAGGCTGTTATGCGGCCATCTTACATCAAGTACGGTGGTACCAACCCAGTCGGCTACAATTTGAGCCTACCACCTATTAAGGGGCAAGGGAAGGGACCTACAGTTTTACACAGGTTCCGAACGGTGAAGCAGCAGGTATAGGTATGCATGTACCTAAATTTTTCCGTCAGAAAAAACTCATTGGTACACGCCGACCGGATTCGAACCTCGGGCCTCTCGCATGAGAAGCCGATGCCCAAAGCACTCGGCCACCCGCCGCTCTTGTGCCTAAGATAAATAATACGCCAATGCGACAGGAATCTGAATGTTGACCTCTGAGGTCCCTTCGACCGGACAGCCGCGGGCCAAATAAATAAATCCACATAATCGGAACTCCTCGTTAGACCGGTCTGAATTCTGAACTAAAACTTGGTCTAACTAAACAAAGGTGGCGTACCGGCGGCGCCGGCGCAGTGGCGAGATACGAACCTTCGGCCCCGCGGTGCCGCCGTTCGAACCCCGCGGAGGGCAATTTACTTGCAAATGCACATTCGAGATAAGCCGAGCCTGCGGTCCCTTCTCATTATACTTAGATCGAGGGAGTTCGATAGAAAGGTTTGCGCGAAGTTAAATTTATTTAAACTGCCCACGTTCAGTTAGAAGTGGCCGGTTTAAGAGACATTTTAACACCTCTAGAACAACACCTGCATGTGTATAACTTGTTTAGGGGTCAGGCTTAAAATCACTCTCTTCCCGGTTATGGAGAGACATAAGCTGTGCCTGATACCCATTTATTTTTACTTCATATAATTATTTTATTTTCGTTGGTATACTTACAATGTAAGTACACGAACGAAAATAAAATACTAACGAAAATAGAATAAAATATTTTGAACTTGAATTGGAATTAACATATGAAGAATGAAATTATATTGTTAGTCATTAAAACAAAATTCGCGAAAGATAAGTATTTTAAGTTTTCAGTTTATTTTGTGAAAAAAAAAATCGATTCATGAAGTTATTTTTAATGTGTTCTCCTAATTTAGATACCAGGGCAAGGAATCTAAGTAAAATTAAAAAAATGCCTTACTAAATCGACAGCAAACCTCGGCCACAAATCAAAGAGCACGTCCTGCTGAAGCGAAATGACCAATTAAAGCTTCGCAGAAACGAACTGACGACGGTGCGTTTTTATTAAACTCCATTCCATTTTAAACCCCACAAAAAATGTTAGATGAAACAAACGTAAATTGAAAAAAGTGGTCAAGTGCGAGTCGAACACGCGTGGAAAGGGTTTCGTACCATTCCGTTTTTCAGGGAGAACTTTAGGGCTTAGGAAGATAAGGTATACGTTCGTGATGGGGTCATCAAACTCTATCTATACAGAGTGTTCGGCACATCGACCGACAAAATTTTTTTGTTGGTAAGTGGGGTCATTTGCAATGTTTTGACCCATGATACCTTTTGCCAGATGTCACGTGGTATCGAGATACGATTGTTTTTCTTAATTTTTGAAAATTACCAAAATCCCAGTTTTAAACCCTTGTAACTTTTTTGTTTATGATTTTATCAGCACGATTGAATTTTACGATGTATCCTTGTTCTAGAAAAAATATTATTTGATGAAATTAATATCATGAAAAGGTCTTATGGCCTCCCAAAGTCCCGAGAACGAGTAAAAATATAACAGAATCTTAATTTCTTAATTCATTTGAAAAAAAACTGACACCAAATGAAAGCTTCATTTTTAAAAAGTTCGCTAGTTTACGCCCTTTCCAACGGTATACCATATGTCATACAAATAATTCACTATGTGGCCAAAATTAGGCACAGAGACAGAACAGAACGACAAAATTAGGGATAATTTGCAAGAGTGCCCGCGCGACCGGTACATATTCTAAATTTGAAAATTCTCCCGAAAAAGCTCTCAATATGGGAAGCTAGTGCCCGTGTTGTCGTTCTGTTCTGTCTAAACAACAAAAAAGGGTTTATAGCTGTGATTTTGGTAATTTTCAAAAATAAAAATAAAAAATCGTATGTCGATACCACGTGACATCTGACACAAGGTATCATGGGTCAAAACGTTGCAAATGACCCCACGTACCTACAAAAAAATTTTGTCGGTCGATGTGCCGAACACCCTGTATATGGTACCAAATTTCAACTTTTTTCGTTGAGTAGATTAGGAAAAAATTCGCTGTGACAGCCGGACACACAGACAGACACAAGAGTGACCCTATAAATAAGAGTATCTTTTTTTCACTTTTGAGGTACGAAACCCTAACAAATGCAATCAGTGAGAATCATAAACTTGAGTTGGCCTCACTCACAGAGCTGCGGGTGGGGGAAGACGACCGCCGATCGCTGTTCTGTGCTTGGCCTACTGTTAATTAACGCCTTAGGGTATTAAACTACGTCTTTCTACTCGCATTTATCATGAACATACGTAAAATAAATTATTTAAAAGGTGTTGTATTTATTTTATCGACAATCAAAGAGGGAAATAAATGAAAATTATCCGATAAACCGCAAATTGATAGTTAGACTCATAGATCCAAAAAAAGATTTTCAAGTTAGTTCTCTTACTGGTACTAGTAGACCAGATTATCAGATTTTTTTGACATTTCGTTTCGTACAGGTAATGTGCTGAAATAAATATTTGTATGGCAATTTTAGAACCAACTGGCCAGCTAGAGGCGCTGCAACTTTTCTCCATACAAATATTTGCTTACTTGTACCTTGTACGCAATGAAATGTCAAAAATATCTCATAATCGAGTCAGTAGTATACGGGCAGTACGGAAAAATTGTATAATATGAAATGTTTTCATAAAAAATATTTCTCAATAAAAACAACATAAGTCTGCGCTCCTTAATGTAAAAATCGTATCTGAGAATTTTAGGTATTTTTGATAAATTACATATTTGAGTAGCCCTCTTCATAACGTACCCCGTGAAAAAGACATAAAATTCATTATAGCGTCTAAATCATAAGAAAATAACTTATATGATGATTCCCGTTAATAAAATCGTCTTCATGTTGTCTTTTACGAAGCAGTTACGACTTTTATTCTTGGTATTATTTTGCTAAATTCCATCTATTGTTATTGGAATAAATATACAACCGCCGAGCAAACCAAAACCAATTGTGACTTTTGGACAGTCTCTTCTTAATTTATATAATACGTAAGACCTGTCATTTATTGTAGACTAGCTGAGCCCGCGGCTCCGCTCGCGTGAAATTCGTATTCCAAAGAAGAATGTAAGTAACTAAGGGCGAGGCCGAAGGGCGAGCTGCGTTCAGGTAATCGATAAACCTTCTTAAAGAAAGTAACTAACTAAGGGCGAGGCCGAAGGCCGAGCTGCTTTCAGGTAAACGATAAACCTTTCTCAAATAAAGGAAGTAAGTAAGGGCGAGGCCGAAGGCCGAGCTGCGTTCAGGAAGACGATAAACCTTCTGGAAGAAAGGAAGGAACTAAGTGCGAGGCCGAAGGCCGAGCTGCGTTCACGTAAACCAAAAACCCTCTTCCGCCTTCGGACCTCACCCTTAAAGACTTCCTTTCTTCGATAGAATACGATATCGTTTACTCAATCCATTTATTTCATAAAAATAAAAAAGTAATATTAATAACTAAAGAATTAAACCTACCTAACAAACATTAAAATAACTATCAAAACGGGCATTTTCAAATGTTCTTAGAGCACTTGCGGCATTACCCCGCTGGATGGCAAGGCTTACCCTTTGAATGCAGTACATAAGCCCTTGATGGCGGGACACCAGTTGCGTCAACCAGCAGAGGCTCAAGCCTCTTTTGGCTTCACTGCTCCACGGACCGAGGGTTTCAACCGCAAACGCAACAAATTCGAAATCTTGAATTATATTTCTATATTTGCTGCGTTTGAGGCTCTCCGCCCCAGCCTCGGCCGCGCCAGCCGCTCTTGAAGATGTCCTAACGTGACTTGGAGCCAATGTGAGAACAAAAGTGGCGTCCCACATCAAAGAACTACCCTTAGTCCATGGCACTAAGGTGATAGCATCGGGCCTCTTGCCATCCAGCCGGGAATAACCACGAGGTTCTAGGATGCACGGTATATTTGCCGTTAGAAGCGTGGACTTTATAATAAAATTTAAATTAAATTAACTCAATCTTAATATTAATTAACTTTATTCGAGATGGTTTAGCTTCTTCCTGAACGCAGCTCGGCCTTCGGCCTCGCCCTTAGTTACTTGCTTTCTTCGAGATGGTTTATCATTTGTCAGAACGAAGCTCGGCCTTCGGCCTCGCCTTAGTTACTTACTTTCTTCAAAAATGTTTACCTTCTTCCTGTACGCAGCTCGGCCTACGGCCTCGCCCTTAGTTACTTGCTTTCTTCGAGATGGTTTATGGTCTTCCCGAATAGAGCACGGCCTTCGGCCTCGCCCTTAGTTAATTACTTTCTTCAAGATGGTTTAGCTTCTTCCTGAACGCAGCTCGGCCTTCGGCATCGCCCTTAGTTACTTGCTTTCTTCGAGATGGTTTTTCAATTATCAGAACGTAGCTCGGCCTTCGGCCTCACCTTAGTTACTTACTTTCTTCAAGATGGTTTAGCTTCTTCCTGAACGCAGCTCGGCCTTCGGACTCGCCCTTAGTTACTTGCTTTCTTCGAGATGGTTTTTCAATTATCAGAACGTAGCTCGGCCTTCGGCCTCGCCTTAATTACTTACTTTCTTCAAGATGGTTTAGCTTCTTCCTGAACGCAGCTCGGCCTGCGGCCTCGCCTATAGTTACTTACTTTGTTCGAGAAGGTTTATGGTCTTCCAGAATAGAGCTCGGCCTTCGGCCTCGTCCTTAGTTACTTACTTTCTTCAAGAATGTTTTTCTTCTTCCTGAACTCAGCTCCGCCTTCCGCCTCGCCCTTAGTTACTTTCATCGAGAAAGAATATCGTTTACGTG
This sequence comes from Nematopogon swammerdamellus, assembly GCA_946902875.1. NCBI lineage: Eukaryota > Metazoa > Arthropoda > Insecta > Lepidoptera > Adelidae > Nematopogon > Nematopogon swammerdamellus. The sequence goes on along the minus strand of OX336336.1, from coordinate 6,467,884 downwards.
GCGCAGATCCGCCTTCGGGCCCGCCTTTAGTTACTTACTTTCTTTTTTTGAAATACGAATTTCACGCGAGCGAAGCCGCGGGCAACAGATATATAAATTTTATTGCACCAATGACAGCGACATAACTTCGACTTTCAATTATTATTTTTATTTATCAAACAATTTGTCACCGGCCAGCTCACGTCGAGATGACAGTTCTCCGTTGTCAACATGACATTTAAAATTGTTTTTTACCTTTACTTTTTATTACGTGATTTTTATTATATTTTTTAATTATTATGTTCATCCGGGATATACACTGTCACTATAAAAAGTTTCGTCAAATTCCGTTCAGTGGTTTTTGCGAGATGCGCGTACAAATAGAAATTTTTGCATTTACGATTTTATGATAAGTATAGAAAGAATAGATATGTATAGACTATTGTGTTCAAGTTATAAAAAAGAAGAACTGTCATTTTCGTTGTATCTACTTATTTAATTTCGAATGAATATTTTATTCAAATTGTATTTGCTGCCAGTTCTCAAGATATAATTATGTACTTTGGACTACGTGATTTTAAACGCGCAATAATGTTTATAATTGTAATTTTTTTTTTATTTTTGTAATTTTTTTTTACGTATTATGTTAACCCGGCATATAAACTGCCACTATACAAAGTTTCGTCTAATTCCGTTCGGTGGTTTTTGCGTGATGCGCGTACAGACAAACAAACAAACAAACAAAAATTTTAAAAACTGTTCTAACATGTTCAGTATCTCATTTTAAGCCACCCTGGTTAGTTTTTTTTCCGAATACATTCAATGTACAGACTTTCTTACCTCTACGATTTTATTATGTATAGATGTGACTTTTTTACCTAGGGTCACCAACTCAACAAAATCTATCATACTTTTCTAATGATACAATAAAAGGTTGTAACTACATTTTTCAGGTCATCCGCTAAGATTTTCAAGAAACTGTAAATGAGAAAAAAATTACAATTAACATACTACACAGTAGTATTTTTATAATTTTTGATAAATAAGAACAAGTAAGTTAGCAGAAAATTAAACACGTATTTGCTGCTCCTACAAAATAGCATTTTGGCAGATACGACCTAATACCTACATTAAGGAGGGCAGAATAACTCCTAGTTGCAGTATTCAATTTACAATTAAGCAGTGTATGAGCTTATACTGCGTTATTACACGAGTGTAGTGCTCAGAAACATTTTAGAATCAATTAAAAGTGAGCGCCAACCATAGATAATTACTATGGAGCCAGATCATAAAACTCCTAAGGTCTCATTAAGGCGAATCTCTTCCCAGGATAGTGCATTTTATACATTCAACCTATTGTGCACGTGATTAGAGCAACGCATTTTATGAACTAATTTTGTTTTTTTTTAATGCAAATACAACGCAGAGTGCAGTCGATGCCTTAATGAGGCGAAGGAGAGCATTTCCTGTCGGTGCGCCCAGAATAATAGTCCATCCAGGAATAAAGCCTGTGATAATGTTAGTCCACACTGGGGCTTCATTATAAGCTGGCTAGTTTGCCCCAGCAGCGGCTCAGCTCGCCGTCATTGTCCGGTTTGGATTCTGAATTATGCTGAGGAGTTAGATAAATGCTAGTACGGGACTTTGTACTAAATGCAACATTTCCATCGTACATTTTTAGCGTTCCGTATGGTACGGAACCCTATTACTAAGTCTACACCGTCTGTCTGTCTTTTTTTTATGGAAACTGACACGGTTGGCTACATCACCTACAACATCCGTGATGTCAGCCCATAAATCCGGGTGAACTAGGTGCCATGTCAGTGCTTCCCTTCGATCGAGCCGGCTAGACTGAACGGAACGGCCTTACATAGCCGTTTCGACCGACGTTTCATTCAGTGCTGTGGCACCAACCCGGGTGGGTTGAACCCTACCACCGAGTAAAGTAAGAAGGGAAGGGATCTACAGTTTAACGTGAAATCCGAACCACGGTCAGCCTCCAACGGTCGAGCGGTCACCCATCCAAGTACTGACCACGCCCAGCGTTGCTTAACAATCAATAGCGACAGTCGACGACTGTCTGCACCACTGAGCTATCGAGGCTGACATCTGTCTGTCTGTCTGTCCGAGGGCTGTATCTCTTGAACCGTAATAGATAGCCCGTTGAAATTTTCACAGAATATGTGTTATCATGGCCGATATAAACAAATAATAAAAATAAGAAAAAGTAAAAAATTCGCGGGGGTTCCCATAGAAGAAACTAAAAAGTGTATGCGCACCATCTACCGAAAAGAGTATTAAGCATTTTAACTAATTAATACATAGATGGCGTGAGTGTCGCTGACCATGACATGGCGATACGGAACCCTCGGTGCGCGAGTTCGACTCGCACTTGGCCGGTTTTTATTCTGCTCGTCTCTTGGAAGAATAGCGCCATGATAATTATTTCAAGCATCTCTATATATGCCAGTTTTCGATATACTAGTCAAAACTCACACTCAAGTCGGTTCAGTCGTTAACCCGTTACAGACAAACTTTGCCGTTTATAATAGTGAAGAAGATATATTTTCTCTCTGTAATTACCGAGAAGAAATAAAATCTTAAAGAGCTATCCACTGCTAGTAATCTAGACGCTTTAAACATTGACAGCGCATGCGCCTTCAATGGCGTTTATGCAAATCGAATGTCATCATTCATAGTAATGTGTGTTCAAGCAGCTCGTATATAGGTACTTTAGCTTTCTATACAGAGCTGCTTGCGTGAAGTTCTGACAACTCTTTTTCCATGTTAGCCATTAAAAGTAAAAAAAATACAGGACTTTTTCTTTTTAGGGCTCCATCGCAAAATGCGTGACCCAAAAAGGTGCCCTTATGGGATCGCTCTGGTGTCTGTCTGTCGTACTGTATGTCGTAGGCACACCCATCTTCTCAGAATTAATAGTTTTTCGGTTTCTGTATCCCGTAGGGAAGCCTATTACTAAGCCTACGCCGTCTGTCTGTCTGTCTGTCCGTCCGTCCGTCCGTCTGTCCGAGGGCTGTATCTCTTGAACCGTATTAGGTAGCCCGTTCAAATTTTCACAGAATATGTGTTATTATGACGGATATAACAACAAATAATAAAAAATAAAAAAAGTAAAAACTTATGGGAACTCCCATACAAGAAACGTGTTTTTTTTTCAATTTTTTTTGTGGTGCGGAAAGCTCGCTGCGCGAGTCCGACTCGCACTTGGCCGGTTTTTATAAATTGTTCCTGTGTCGTACTGCGAAAATATAAAATTGTCTTCCGGTGACTGTAAAACTCGAGTCGACGGCTCTGAGCAATCGAGCGCAGTGCCCGAGTTTATGTTATATGGTGAATTTTGTAGTTTCTGTTTGTTTAAAATTATTAGGATTTCTTTTTTTCAAACCTGGCAGAGTACTCATGGAGATGGGCCATACGCTTGGCCCGAAACGTCGAGCCACAAAGCTCGGAGTGCAACCGTGAGTAAAGCTGTTCGATTTAAAATAATGCTGCTTTAGTGCCTAGAAAATTAAATTCCCTATACAATGACGTAAATTTTATTTCAAAATAATTATCCAGTATGGAACTAGCTCGACATAAGAAATTAAAATTTAAATAACAGAAATTTTTTTCACCATGAAAAAATACTGTAAATTTAAAAAGCCTGCTTCAGTGTTTAGTACATATTATCTACTTAAATAAAACTTTTTTTTTTTCATATTATGTGCATACTTCACAGAATTAAATTTTTGTTTGAAGTTTTACAATTTTGGTTGTTTTGCCATATGATTCCTCTTAAGGGTCTTCAAAAGACATTTCAATAAAATCGACGAAAACATTTTTGCCCGTCTTGTCGCTGGTATGACACCTCACTGAGCGTAGCTTCGTGCGGGACGATATTATTGGCAGTGTCTGATTGTTCGATGCACTCCTGGGGACGGCCACCGTGCTACTTTCCTTATAAAAAAACCTATCTTAGAAAGAAAGGAATTAACCAAGATATTCGCAAATGAGCATCACTGACAAATCCATTCACGAAAGAGATATTTGTCATTATATATATATTTTTTATATATATGTTAGTACTAAGCAAGTACTCGTTTTTTTTATATTTATTCATTAGATAAATGCAAAGCCGAAAATGAAGAGAAAAAATGCGTCATCGGCCCGGTGGCAGAAGAAATAGTTATCGTCCAACAGTTTACTTCGAGAAATGAATCATACATTAAACATTTACTCATACATTAAATGCAATTCATGCAGATTGCACACAATATAGAATCCTAGATTCACCGCAGTGACATCAGAGAAATGTCACTTCAAGCAAGACCGGGCGCGTATAACGGCCTCCATTTTACCGTTTCAACATTATAATGTCTTATTATAAACTCTAGCATGTCGCCGGTGCGTGGACAAGCTATCTAACACGTAGTCCAGTGCTGCGGCAACTAATGAGGTATTGCCCGTGTTCCTACTTCCTAAGCAGGCAACTCGTTACCGGGGACCTGCTTTTGAAACATTGCGGCGTCCGTCCGTATTAGGACGGAAACTGTAGCAAAAGCATAAACTAGGAAGAAGCAGAGCTGAGGGAGGAGTTCTTTGCAAACTCTACATACAGTAGAGTCTTGTAGGGATAAATTAATCGAGGTTTCTCAAACAATAATCTAATTGTTAATTAATGTATCTATATCACGTCTAAAATTAATTCAGCGGTTACCGACTTGTCCAATCTTTGTACTTCCTTCGCTAATCGTGAAGGGGCTCTAAGAAACGTATTGGGAAGAAATCTTCTACATTGTTAAGACAAAAATAGAGAAACAATAATACATTTAATTGAATTCTTCGTTTTATTTTAGCACTGGTAGTTATTTTATTTAAAAAAATTAATAAAAGAATAATTTAGTAACGACTGTTGCAGCTTATGAATCTATTATAATGAATTCCTCCACCGCGTCAGTCTGGCCGTGCAGAGGGGGAATGCTGCGAGAGTTATGGGAGCCTTTCCGCCGTCGTCGTCGGAGCCCATGGATGAGATTAAAATTTTCTATCTCGTTTAATGGGCACCGACGTCGTTGGTGGCTCCCAGCCCAGGCACCGCGGCAATTCCAGCTCGTCTGTCCCCTGGACGGCTTTTATTATTTATTATATTTTTTTAGGTTTAGATTTAAATTTTTAAGATAGTTATCACCTATTGTTTGTTAGTGTATATAATTGGTTAATATTTTATTATATTTATTGTAGGTATTATTGGCACAGCTACTGTGATTAAAATATATTAATATTAATGCTCTTTTTGCGGTGCAGAAGGCGAACTTATTCAGAATGAGATTCGTTCCAGTCAACCATGCACACAACACGATATCATTATTAGTGCCCAGGTTGTCCGGTTTTTTTCCACTCAAGTTTCGGATAAAGTTATGGAAATCGATTATTCGAAAAATCGAAAAACTCGGATTCGGAACTCCGCACCTCCGTTATTGCTCACATTGATTAATGAGGCTTAACTGAACTATTACCTCTAATATAAATTTCCATAAAATCTAAAAAAAACGAATACATCCTAATAAGTTTAATCCTACCCGTTTCGAACATGTTAAATGTTAATATATTCATGTTTTAAACTTTAATTATGTAAATGTAAGGATGTAGTGTTAAATCTCGGCCACATTCCAATTTCACTCGTCGAAAAAATATATTAAGTCTTAATTTATATTCATTATTATTAGTATTAATTTATTTTAAATTCTACAAGCTTAATGGAGATGACCCCGACGATGTTGACGTTGAAGCTTGGTTCATGATTATCCTAATTCGTTTTAAGTTACTTTACAAATCACTAATGGTCTTCTTATCTAAGAAACTGTCTCTTTTTTTTATAATAATAAAGTTTGTAGTTAAAGCCACAAAATATAGGTTAGGATGGCAGGCGGCCACTGTGACCGTCGCGTCGCCATCACGTCCTCGGAATGTGGTAAGTGACCAATTAGAATTACCTCAACACGTAGACACAACTTTGAAGATTTTGGAAGGATTTGTCGTTATTAACCGACTTCCAAAAAAGGAGGAGGTTCTCAATTCGTCTGTATGTTTTTTTTTTTTTATATTTTTTTTTTTTATTTTTTTTTTATTATTTTTTTTTTTTTTTTGTATGTTTGTTACGCGATTTCTCCGTCAATTGAGGGCCGATTTAGAAAATTCTTTTTTTGTTAGTTAGGTCATACTTCCGAGGTGGTCCCATTTCAATTTTATCGAAATTGGTTCAGTGGTTTTCGAAAAATCAGCATAATACTATAGTGTGTGGTTACCTTCAGCAAAACTTGTGATGTGGTCGTATTCGGCAATTTTCAGTTTGATAAATTAGTATGGTGTGTGGTTACCTTCAGCAAAACTTTTGTGATGTGGACTTATTCAGCAATTTGCAGTCTGACACATATGGCGAATAATTCTGTACCACTTCAATCGATTTCGATTATTCGATTTCGATTATTCTTATTTATGTAATATTACTAAAAAGAATGAAATAAAAACTGTTTTAAAAAATATTAAACCGATTTCAAAAAAACAAAAAAACAAAAAGAACTAAAAAGTATTAAATACCTAATATTTTGAAATTTTCTCTGTCCTGTTGAAATACATGAATCGATATTTACTAGTGATACATATTCGGACCCTTGTTTCATGAATATTCTAAATTTGAAATTTTTTATCTTTTCCGACCGGCCAGGTGCGCATAATTTATTATGGTACCTGACCGGTACCTACTGTACCGAGTACCATCGAGCTGGTCTGATGATGGAGACAGAAGGTGGCCATAGAAACTCCTAAACTACACATGATAAACCCATCGTGTTTGGGCTTGTTGCATTTGTCTTCACGAGAAATTTACTTTAGACCTAAGAGATTCTCAATTCGACAGTATGTTTTCTTTTTTTTGATGTTTGTTACGCGATTACTCCGTCAATTGTGGGCCGATTTTGAAAATTCTTTTTTTTTTTATTTGAAAGGGGATAACCCTGAGGTTTTTGAAGTGAAAACTTCTTTAGCGGCGCTTGGCACTTTTTTAGGTGGGTAAAAAATGTATAACTCGCGACATCGCGTCAGCGTCATTTTTAAAATGAAACCTTAAGTCATTGCATTAAGGGTTAAGTTAGAGTGGCACGGGATCTGCCGGCACTCCCGGAGTGCAACTGTTAAGTAGGGTTCGGTAACACGTTTATGTCTGTCCATTCTACTAAGTTCTGCAAAATGAATGTAGGGTTCCGTAACAAATGCATGTCTGTCTTTTCTACTAAATTTAACATTTATTTCAAAATGAATGTATGGTTCCGTAACAAATGCATGTCTATCCGTTCTACTAAATTTTACAATTTTCAACCAAGGTCCTCCGACGGTTATTTTATAATAAAAGTAGGGTTCCGTAACACGTTTATGTCTGTCCATTCTACTAAGTTCTGCAAGATGAATGTAGGGTTCCGTGACAAATGCATGTCTGTCCGTTCTACAAAATTTAACATTTATTTCAAAATGAATGTAGGGTTCCGTAACAAATGTATGTCTGTCCGTTCTACTAAATTTTACAATTTTCAACCAAGGCCCTCCGACGGTTATTTTATAATAAAAGTAGGGTTCCGTAACAAATGTATGTCTGTCCGTTCTACTAAATTTCACAATTTTCAACCAAGGTCCTCCGACGGTTATTTTATAATAAAAGTAGGGTTCCGTAACATGTTTATGTCTGTCCATTCTACTAAGTTCTGCAACATCACCTACAACGTCCGTGATGTCAGCCCATAACACCGGGTAAACTAAGTGCCATGTCAGTACTTCCCCCTTTGATCGTACTGACTACACTGAACTGGTCGGAAAACACAAACTATTTACATAGCCGTTTCGACCGACGTTTAATTCAGTGCGGTGGTACCAACCCGGTCAGGTTAAACCCTACCACCAAGTAAGATTAGGAGGGAAGGGACCTACAGTTTTACGAGGAATCCGAACCTCGGTCAGCCTCCAACGGTCAGCGGTCACCCATCCAAGTACTGACCGCACCCAGCGTTGCTTAACATTCAATAGCGACAGTTGACTGTCTGCACCACTGAGCTATCGAAGCTGACGTGGTCCTATTTTAATTGGGTCAAGATCGGATTGGAAAGCGAGGCGGAATCGCGAGGCCGAAGGCCGAGCGATTCCGCCGAGTACATTAATAGCAAAAATTACTAAAAAAAACTGTGAAATAAAAAAAAAGTTTTAAAAAACATAAAACCGACTTCCTAAAAAAAGGAAAACTAAAAAACTATTCAAAATAAAAATATAAAAACCGCCTTCAAAAATATATGAAATAAAAACCTAAAAAAAAAAAAACGAACCCTAGAGTTGAAGGCGGTGCTAAAGCAAGCAAAAATGATGCATGAAAGAAAACATGAGTGGATGATAATATCCTTTGTGATTTGTGTAGCCTTTTTAGCACCGCCTTCAACTCTAGGGTTGGTTTTTTTTTTTAGGTTTTTATTTCATATATTTTTGAAGGCGGTTTTTATATTTTTATTTTGAATAGTTTTTTAGTTTTCCTTTTTTTAGGAAGTCGGTTTTTTTATTTCTCATCTACCAAATTTGGTTAGTCACGCCATCGTCTACTGGTGTAATTTTTTTTATTAATATGTACATACATACGACACGCTGTATCCCGATGTAATCGGGGTAAGCAGAGTAATCGGTGTTGTGCTGCAAGTACTCTTGTAAACTCTCTTAATTTTAATCTGGGTAGTTTCGGAGATAGTAATGCTCGATTTTCGTATATTTTCTTTAATATCTTTCAAACTATGCATTTTAGGGAGTTATAAAACAAGCCGATTTATAAAAATCAATTAATTTAAAAAACATTAAAATAAATTATATATTTGTATTTTTTATAACGAGTCCTTTCATTTGAAAAAAATATTATAATGAAAAATATCGCTAATCTAAAAAGAAAGGTCGTTCCAAGCGGCTATGTAAATAGTTCGTGTCTTCCAAGTTCAGTGTAGCCGGCACGACCAAAGGGAAGGACTGACACGGCACCTAGTTCACCTAGGTGTTATGGGCTGACATCACAGGTTATGTGTAGTGGGCGGTGCAGCAAAGAATGTAATATGTCTCCGATAAAGTGGACTGTATTTTAATAGAAGGAGTTCATGGAACTGCCCGACCAAAACATCTAATGGATAAAGTGTAAACTCACCCGAACGCGAGGGTCCACCTTCCACCAGCTGCTCCTGGTCGACCAGATCCGCTGTCAGGCTCCTCCAGCCTGCCGTTCCGTATTGGTCTTGAAAGTCCGATCACCACCGTGAAGTCACCACGCCACAGAACCACCAAGCACAGTGAAATGTTGCCTTCCGAACCGCGCTACCACATCAGCACGCAGCATCCGACCGAGCCGAGAGCGATCCTCTTTGCCGAGAGCGATCTCCGAGACGTCCTTCTTGACAGACCGCCGAGGACGGAACCCTAGTTGTCCGCCTTACCGCTAGGGCGCGACACCATCGCGCCGAGATACATTGACACAATATACAAAAGAGGTTTTGGCCGAAACATAATATGTATATACAATTCGATGGAAAGATCCCAGTTATCCCACCTGCCTATCATTTGAAGTATAACTATTCAAGCAGTGAGCCATGAGTACCTAGTTATTAAGATAGATATTCAAATTGTTTAACCGCTCATTTCCAATAGCAATTTATTAAGTTCATTTATTTATTGTTCACAGCAACAAAAACTAAACGTATTCACGACAAGCCACATTCCGACGGACTCGATGAATAATAGTGATGTTTTCATAAGCGTCGGTTCACGATAAATTGCCTTATCCCGGCTTGTTATTTGACGTCATTACTTTGGTTCGATAAATCATAAGTCGCAATAAAGATGGCGCCCTGGGCGCCGATTACGACATCAATTATCGATATACTGCCACGGACTATCGACCGGCCCGTCGAACTATCGAATCGGTATAATTCGATGAAAAAGCTGCGCTAATACGGTCGGACGTCTCAAAAATATTTCAGACATCCAATGAAAACAACAGTTTAAGTTTCAGGTTGTAATTATTTTTTTATACAAATGTTTCCGTCTATCTTTGAACCGTAATAGGTAGCAGGGTGAAATTTTCACAGATTATCACAGATATTAATAAATAATAAAAAAAGTCTAAATTAAAGGGGGGTCTTTTTATTTTTGCTCTATCGTTAAAACGGTATTATTATATCGATACAAGTGTTGATCAAACTTTTTTTTATTATAGTGCAAACTCTAAAGTAAAACAACAAATAATAATAACCAACCATTTACGTGATGGTACGGAAACCTCGGTGCGCGAGTCCGACTCTCACTTGACCGGTTTTTTATTTTTATATTTTTTTGGAAAATCGGAGCGTTTCCATACAATTATCATAATATGTGGTATAGACCGCCCTATGATCATATTTAACCCCATGATCATTTATAATTTATAACTAACATTTTAACTACAAAAGTATGAACTGTTACCGATAGATGGCGTCAAGGATACAAAGGACTCAATGTGTCAATACAAAATAAGCTGTGCCGAACGCGAGATACGTGCGAGTGCAACCGCGTGATTGCTGCGCACACTCACTATACGTGCAACAAGAAGGAGCATATGGCTACGGAACCCTATGCTTGTGAACAACAACAACAGGAGGTATACCGGCGTTACAAACTCGCCGGTGTATGAGAAATCTGGGGAGAACGCAATATTTGCACCGGAGAAACAGGCGAGTGACGTCATTCTCGCACTCCCACATTTTACTCGCTAAAGCTGCTGGTTTTTATCATAATATTGAATACTAGCTTTTACCCGCGGCTTCGCTCGCATGAAATTCGTACTTAAAAAGAAAAAAGTAAGTAAGCCCGCTACCGTACCTTTATTTCGGCGCGCGGAACAATTCGGTTTGTATGAGAGCCACATCTCAGCATAACCGGAACTAAATTTTATTTACACCGAGATGTATATAGTCAAATCAAAACAAACGTGCAGCTCGCACAACAAAATTGTATGGCTTAGTGAAGGGAGATTCCCTTCACTAAGCCATAAAACTTTATTATGCGAACTGCACGTTTGTTTTGATTTGAGAATAGTTAAATTTTTTTGTAATAAGGAGGAACATACGTGCATACAGAAAATATTTCTAAAAATTGCCAATTCAGTTTTAATATCGTACATAGAGTCTACAAACGCAATATTTCATAAAAACAAAGTAACTTACTCCATGGCCATCCCTTACAGGTTTATTATTAGTATTGATACTTGATAACGTAAATGGCATTTTGTTTTTCCAACTGTACTGTAAGCACGTACTGGTGTACTGGCCTATCAAGCAGGTCGGAGGACGGGGTTCAACTGCTGTCCGTCCGTAGAGGCGTAATTTATATCAATTTCGTATCGTATCGTTTTGTCCGTCCGTGATTCGAGACAAATTGTTTCATTTTAGTTTTTTTTTTGGGCCTCTTCATCGGAACCTCATTTCGCTTGGAATGCATTATTCCTTTATCTGATTAAAGAACTTGTTTCTTGTTCAGTTCGTGGAGATCTATCGTGAATGTTTTATTCAACACTTTGGCTACTAGATTTATGGTAGCCGATATTAACTTTTACTCCACATTCCGTTTGAGCCTCACTACAAAATGTTTGAAATCAACTATTTATATAGTACATATACACATATATATAAGACATGGTTTATTATCTTGTATACGCGTAACTATACTTAATCTCTTTCATCTGTTTATTCATAATCTGTATAAATACCGGCGGCACAGGTATGTTTGTGTCAGCTAACCAGGTCAAAAACGTCAACACAGACCCGACACTTTTTGTAATAGCAACGACACATCTTGTTTGCCTGAAGAAATCACTTGGAGTGCGTATTTATTGTCTCTTTTCGTGTGAAATGAAATGAAATATATTTATTGTTGGCTCAGATACATAACTTAAAAATAGATAACATACGTCTTAAAATGAACACATTTTACGCATTAAAACTAAACTAAGTAATAAAAAATTAAATAACAAATTAGGCTATAAAAGACACGTGTAAAAATAATTTCAAAATGTACACTGAGCGGAATAAAAACTTAGATTGATAATAACAAATAATAAATAAATAAAAAAAATTTAATATGTATCTTTGCCGAATAAAGGTCTGGACGCAGTGACTTTCGTCGCTGATTTTAATTTATTGTGTTCGGTCACAGATAGATTAATATAAAAGGGGAAAAAAATGATAATAATAAAAAGAAAACACTCATTGTGCAACACGAATACGATATATATATATATCAAAATTTTATCATAAGTATAAAGGAAATAAAACATTAAAATGTTATATTGTAAACAAACAAACAAAAATAAAGATAATTAAATAATAAATGAATAAAAAAAGTAACAAGAAAAAACTGTTGTGTGCTGTTTTTCTTTCAATTGTGCGCAATAAAGAGTTTCTATTCTATTATATTCTTGGGGTATATTTTATAAACACACTAGCTGTGCCAGCGGCTCCGCTCGCGGTAAAGAAAATTGTAAATTTTTTCCGACTGCACTCACTGCCGACCCCACTCCTCGGCTCATATGAATAATTGCCTGATGCTATATAGCCTATAACCCGGCGGAGATATGTGGCATTACATAGGCATAATAACTGCAAGCGAATAGGCTAAGCCGTTTTTAAGCTATAATATAAGCCAACACACAGACGGCAGACGTTGGATCTTATAATAATGTACGGATGAATATGCACTCACACCTTTCAGTTTACCACAATTTTCTTATCATTTTTCGTCAGCCTGAGAAGCGGAGAAGAATCAAACATTACTTATATGTAAATAATTTAAAGAACATAAAAGAGTTATCTGTCAAGCGTCGCGCCGGCAGAGTGCCCATGATGATGGGCCATATGTTTGACCCGAAGCGTCGATTCACAAAGCGTGTATAAAGACAGGAAAGCTATTAAATTTGTAATAATGTTCAAAAACTACCACACCAAATAAAAAAAGCCATAGTTCTAAACTACACGGTTTTATAGAAGATTTGCTTTTGCCCGCGACTTCGCTTCGCGTGACTTTTTGTTCATACCTCAGGCCGCCGATAACGTAGCCGAAAGCCATCTTGAGAAGTGACAGAATGTAAGAGTGAAAACCGTATGTAAATCAATAAAGCGGTTCCCGAGTTAAGTAATAGGATATTAATATATGGTCGTACGCCGCGCAGGGCCAAAGATTACTTAATAGTTAGCCGGTCGCCCGTAGAAACATCGCCTTATTTATTAGAATTGATCCAAATTACGAACACACATCTTCGCGCTGAGGAGTTGTGAAGATCCCTAAGCAAATTACACATTCATTCCACCTGATGCGCTTCATCACCATGAAGCTCATAATTTCCTTGAACCCATCAACACAGAAACCTGGTTTTCATTCACAACGGCCTCTGATAGAATCTGAGAATCACCCTGCGTAGCCAATCAACACGGTCCATCAAAACCTTTTACTGCCTCTAAGTTAGCACGCTGCCACTATCCATACTCCAGGTAACACGTCGTGGCACACATTTCCAATGCCTTTAAAAGATGCAATGAATTTGTTCTAGTAGTTTCGAGACGCCAGATTCAACGGAAGAGCCATAAAATCCACACTTTCCCTGCGCTGGCTACAATGTATTTTTACGGTCCACCTTGTAAGAAGTGTTTGTAGTATAGAAAAAATATAGCGCCTATTCGCGCGGTTGTCGACGCAAGAAAAGTTGTAAATATCACACGAGAAAAAAGTTTTTACAGGGTTCAACCGACTCAGTTTACTAACCTTGACTGATTGCATACATAAGCTGCATAACAGAAACGACCTTATTGAGGAAATCATTACAGATTATGTTTGCCTACCAGCCATCAGGCTCATCCAATGGACACCTGCAATCGTATGAGTAAGCTATGCAACTATTCCTTAATCTATGGTTATCCTAATGGCTGCAGCAGTCAGGTCTTATAGCAATAATAAAAATATAATAGATTTTAGAAAATAGATTAGTAGAAACTATATGAATTGGAAATTTTAACAGAAAACCAACATTGAGTTCGTCGCCAGTAGACTAGAAGCTTAAGTAGGAAACCAAAACGTCTAAGTGTGTAAAAGTGTTCATGAAAGTAACTCTGAGTAAATCTGAACTAATACCTAGTTCAATAGGTCCATTTGAGGTTAGTATTATTAATCGTTAGGTACATTCATCATTATTTGCTGTTGATATCAATACAGAGTATGCATGAAACAATGTGAAGTCAAGATTCACAATCGAGCAGACGCAGACGGTTCCAATTGACTCAGTGATGCAATTCAGGCATGCACAAATTATTGCACGAACATGGCGGTCACGATCAACATTGCTTTACTAGTGCTATTTGTTTTGATATTGATGCTGAGGGAGACAAGGAGGAAATTGCTAACGGAGTGACAACACAGCGGTCGGTGTAAACAGATAGCTCTGCTCTGTTCCAGCCGTCTTATTTGAAGAGGCGCCTGCGCCGGTACAGTTAGATGCGCTGCCATTACGCTGAGATACAGTCAACATCAATACTTGAATCATTCGGAACGAAATATTCCGAAAAAATCGCTTTTGAAAAAGTTGAAAAGCTCAACATCAGACTTCTTGTACCTTCAGTGCAATAGTAGCAAGTCCGAAAAAATTTAGGAAATCCGGAAGCAAAATATGTAGTGAATACTATTTTATTACAATATTACATTTCATTACACTTTTACCTCAGTTACCGTTGATAGATTAGTAGACGGACGCGACCACATGGTATCGGTTGGAATTGGCATTTTGACGATTTTCTCTTCTTTTTTTAATTTTTTTATAGAAAGCTCGACATGTGGTACCGAGCCACCCATAAGGTGTCTAACGACGCCCATGGACACTCAGTCATATGCGAGGGTTGCGAATGTCATTCCGGTCTGACAGTTGCCCTTCAAGATGGCTTGAAGGACCCGAGACTGTACTTGAGAGGAAATACGTGGGCAGGGAGAGCGTTCCAGAGTTTACCGGTTCTGTAGACTCTTCAGAATCGGTAAACTCTCTACAGCGTACAGAAAAGATCTGCAGAACCGTTGGGCGTACCCAACGGTTCTTCGGGTACGCATCGCGATAAGTCCAGCGTGTAGAGGTGGAATCCCTGCCCAGTGCACGTGGTGCCTAGGTGGAAAGGGGGACGGCGGGATTGCGTCAAACAGCTGCTACAAGGAATAAGGGATAGAAAACTTAGGGAGCCAACGTCCCGACCCTACGTCTTGCGACGTTTCCACCGGACACTCACGCGTGGCTATCACGCCAGCTAGGCTGGCGCATTCCTGCCATTGTCTAAGTCTCCGAAACTTTCAGTGCACAGAAATTAATTTAAAAACATTAAAAATAAATGTTGAGTGTACGAGCAGGAGGACAGACAGCACCCAGCAGCGAAGTGTTTGTGCACCGCTCGCATTGTGTAGTTTCTTTTCTACTAGAACGATTACCACAGCGGCCGATACCGTAAACCGTATCGATGGAAATTCACTCGTTAGTACGTCAGCGAGTGACGGAGAACAGTTAACTATTGTTACACGCCGGATTAAACTATTCAGACTTTTTTTCGATGGACACATTCTCGGTGAGAAGGTTCCGCGATCGCTAATTGAATTCCCAATCGATTCGGAATCGATCTCGATAAACGAAGTGGATTGTACAGTTCGGTGTTGTCTTCTCGTGAGAATTGCATTTTTTTTTTTGCGGGACATTCGGAATACATTTGGTAGTGAATTGATGTCTCACACGTACGCGGATTTGATAAGGTGGAACCGGTATGCTGCTCGGATGTTACGGTATTCAGATAATTACATTTCTAAACATTTCTCATAGATGCACGATGAAGCACTGTTTGTTTGAAATAAGGATCATCGGCCTTTCATCTTTTGACTTTTGGCGACTTTTGGGCACGGGTTCATCTCATTAGTATGAGCACTATTAGCCAGTTGCCAAACTACTTTTTTTTTTATGGAAACTGACACCGTTGGCTACATCACCTACAACATCCGCGATGTCAGCCCATAACACCGGGTGAACTAGGTGCCATTAGTGCTTCCCTTCGGTCGTCCCGGTAAGGTAACCTACACCTACTAAGGTAAGAAGGGAAGGGACCTACAGTTTTACGTGGAATCCGAACCACGGTCAGCCTCCAACGGTCGAGCGATCACCCATCCAAGTACTGACCGGCCCAGCGTTGCTTAACCATCAATAGCGACAGTCGACTGTCTGCACCACTGAGCTATGGAGGCTGACTTGAGGTTACTTGAAGTGAGGTTACTATCTATGTTTACCTTCATTCTGTTTCATTTCTCCAGCCGTAACATCGGACAAAGCTAAGTTTGCGTCCAAAAAACTGGGCGTTCTTATAAGGCGCGGCGATACTTTACGCCTGACCTAATCCTGCTGCTATACAAGTCGCAGGTGAGGTTATGCGCAGAGTATTGCTCGCATCTTTGGGGTGGAGCTATTCAGTATCGAATTGGCTTGTCGAACTCGACCCAAAGACGTGTAGTTCGCCAAGTCAACGACTCCAAGGTGTCCTGCAAATTGAACCATTGCAGCTCCGTAGAGACATTGGTTCACCAAGTGTGTTCTATCGACTATTCAACGGCGAATGCTCTAAAGAGCTGCTCGAAGCTATTCTAACCTCACTGTTTTACCATAGGTCCACGCATAGCAGACAGGGAATATATCCCTTTACTGTAGAGCTGCCTAAAGTGCGAACTAAGTGCTCCAGTATTTATTTTATCTTCCGCACTGCGAAACTCTGGAAGGCACTTCGTCCTGATTAGTTTCCTGCACTGTATGACTTAAGATATTTCAAGATGAAAAAGGCACCTACCACGCCGGCACGACATTCGCAGCCTCCGTTCGAAACCGAATGCTTTTGGGCGTTTTCAGCACAACAATTCACGCTTAAGGCGTCTCGCGCATCCATAAAAAATTCTATACGTAATAGCTATTGTTGCCAAAGGTTAGCAGTTTAACTAAAACTTTCGGGAAAATGACGCCGACGTTCAAACTGCTTGGTTACAAACATATTTTATCGGTTTATAAACAAACATGTTTTCTACGTTCAATTTCAAGGTAGTTTTTACCTTCACAGCTTTTTTATTACCTTTTACCGTCACAACAAAGAAATGGCTGAACGTAGTAGATGAGACAGTGCGATTAAAGTCCGCTGCCGCGGCGCCGTAGTCAAATGTATACCGCCACTCCAGCACACAAACATAATAAGCCTTATCTGATCAAACGATAGCATTATGCTAATAAAACAGCTACTTAATTGAATTCTAATTGAAAGCGCCTAGTTTTAATTTGCCAAAATCAATTAGGCAAATATAAAGAACGGAAATGATATCAGTGCAAAAACAGTTGAAATCAATTTTAGCTCGATTTCAACCGGATGTGATCGTCGATCTCTCTATCTCACTATCAAATTTACGAGCTCGACTAGCAGTTAGTTCTACATGTCGGCAGGCCCACAGCGTATACACGATTTCGTTGGAGCCAGGTCCCACCTACGAGTCGTTTTGTTAAATTCACAATTGTAGTAGAAAGCGAGCGGTAATTGCTTTTTCATGCGAGTGTATGTATGTAAATAGCTGTATTTCAGAAAGACCTTGGCACGGTGTTTCCACCGAGTATTGCAGCAGGCCTTACTTGCTACCTGATCTGAGTTATTTTGTCCGAATACTTTGCTAAACGTGGTGGTCGGTGCTGTGCTGTAATTTAACAGAATACTTGTAGCACAACACCGATTACTCTGCTTACCCCGATTGTCGGAATACGGCGTGTGGTGTATGTACCCAGAGTATTTGTCCGCTTTCTTCGCTCTGCTGAAGGAAAACAGCGCGAGGAAAGCGTTATTGTGCATAATGTTTCTGCAATCAAATGTCCAATATGGCGGACCCATCTGCATCGCAAACAAGCGTGATATTTACATTACAAGTATGGCATGAACACTAGAAAATGTTCCGTCCTCTCTTCGCACTGTGATAAATGTGGCTGCCTGCAGGTGACTGCATGACTGATTCGGTGCGCACGTAGTCCGGCCACCACCACGGGCAGCATGTGAAACACTTTTACTGTTATGTACGCTATTGGGAACTCGGCTAATTCCTCGCCGCAGCCGCGTCGGTCACTTCTCACGAAACAATGTTATTAAGAAAAGTGTGTGTCATTCAAATGCCATCGTCTTGCGGATTGGATTGATGCGCGGTGACATACATAGCTATATCGATTAACTAAATTCTGACGTACGTTAAATTCAACGTACGATAAACTGGACGTGGACAAATTAGATGAAGAAGTCATGTTAAATTTAGACGATCAATAAATTTGACCTAGACTAATTAAATCAAATTTATCTCAATCTATTGACAGTCCAGCCTGCCTATTCTCTATTAGCGATTATCGCAGGAATAGCAGCTCTGTCTCACCAGACGCATTGAGAAGCCCGTTGGAGCGAGTTAGACGGATCATGAGAAATTGCTAGTAGCGATAAATTGCTAATAGAGAATGACCCCGCAGGTTCAACAGATATCTAATTATATGACATTAGCTATGCCCGCGGCTCCGTTCGCGTTAAGGTTAGCCATCCATGCCAGATTTCATAGGTTAAAACCGCATCTAAATCGGTTGACCCGTTCTCGAGTTATAGCAAACAAACATTGATGTATGAAGACGGCAGACGTTGAATTTTATCATATGCAGAGAAGTTCTGTGGTATAGCACTAGCATGCCAGCATTCATAGTAGTAAATAAAGCTCATTGAAGTTCCATGCCAGCAGACAGAGCTTGGCAAGGTTTTTTTCTGGAGAGTGATACATTTCATGTGACTGAGTCAGAGGGGCCAAAGCACATGCCACGACCAGGCAATATAACGTCGGAGAAGTTATACCGTGGACTTCCATTTGTATTGCTGGCTATACTGGACTAGAGGAGAACACAGCCGAGGCTGCTATGCGGCCATTTTACGTCCAGTACGTTAGTACCAACCCAGTCGGCTACAATTTGAGTCTACCAACTAGTAAGGGGCAAGGGAAGGGACCTACTATTTACACCGGTTCCAAAATGTGAAGCAGCAGGTGTAGGTATACACGTAAATTTTCCCGTCCGATCAAACTCATTGGTGCATGTCGGCCGGATTCGAACCTCGGACCCTGAGATCAAGAGTCCCAGCCGCTCCGACCACCCGCCGCCGTAGAGTATGTTGATTTTGATAGCTCAGTCTGATAACTTCGTTTAAACGTCCGTTGCAGATCGAATTCGACTGAGTTATAATTCCACAGTAAATCTCGACCTCAGCTATCACAAGTCCATCTCGTTTCCGATCTAGCCTCGATTCCTACCTGCCGGTGTATCTGTCCGCAGGTTACTAGGTCTGACAGACCGCTAGTTCCGTATACCACATTCTAAATCAATCGGCATGATAATATTTATCATTTCAGCTGGCTATAAATGCTGTGACGATTGTAAGTACGTGACAGGTATTGACTCTCAATCGCCTACACTACTTTTCCTATTGCACGGCATGTGAAACTACAATTTCTAAAGTTGTATTTATTTATTTATTATTAAATTTACATTAAAGCTACATTTCAATAAAATAAAACATTACAGTTAAGTTGAAAATTAATTTCAAATCTTTAATAATAACTAAATTTTATTAAGTCCATACGATGTAGTTGTAGGCATAGGCGATACAATTTTGGATCAACTTCGACATCTGGGCAGCACTGACGTGGCACCTAGTTCGCCAAGGTATTATGGGCTGACATCGCGGGTGTTATTAGATGATATAGCCAACCGGGACAATCTGATTTTAACAATATATATTTCAGCATTCAACCCGGGATAATTTGGTTTTGTAGATTCAGACTATCTTATACTACTTTTTACAAGGTTCTACAAGATTAGGCCAATTTCAGAAATCACTCTACCAGTCTTAATTTGCTGAAGATATTTTAGTGGAGATATGTTAGCTGGAATAACACTGAGTTCCGTTACCGAATGGTCAGATATGTTTAAAATCGGGTTCAACAATGTCAAAGCTGTTGATCCCGATCTAACGATTATTGGAACGCGCGCACGACTTCGTCTAGAACAGTCAGCTGTCAGAATGCTCACTCTGTACAGAAAGTGGACATACATCTGTAGATCATTGTTATAGTTACTAGCTTGCTTGCACTTGTATAATTTTACATATATTTTTTTTCAATATTTTAATTTTATTTTCACCATAGAAAAAGAAATGAAAATGGCAACGCCGCCACCACAAAGCTAGATTACGTAGGTACTATGGTCTTTTCCATCCACAATTTGATGGATGTATTTTAATTTAATTTAATTTCGATTATATTTTTTATTTAATGTGCGTTTATATCAGACTTGCCATTTTATTCAAAGATAAAGTCAAAGTTAGATTTCACTATATTAATAGACTAACAAACACACATAGGTTGACTGGAAGAAATATCTGTAAAGGATAATTTTGTCGTTGCACCTCATGTAAATTTTATCGGTCTAGGACTATTCCGCACCGCCGATACGTCGCCAGACAAGCCGCCTTCGGCGAGTCACCGCGGAGCCAGATCCCCGCCTTGACGATTCACTTCGAACATATTCGACCCCGGGTACTATTTGTCGCAGGGTCCAAGCCGCCACCGCCGACCCGAAGCGAGCCAACTCGACGCGAAAAGTTCATAAATCAAACAATTGTGTAAATTGTTGGTTATTTCTCGGAGAAGGGCCGAAGTAGGTACCTGGATTGTGTGTGAGGGTTTTAGAAAAAAATTCGGATGTACCCTATTATGTGATGTACACATTTAGATAACGTTTGCTGTTGATATTCGTCTTACGAGTTACTTGAGGATGCGAGGGAGGATGCAATGTTCACCGCAGTTTTGTGTTAGAACATTATAATATTATACCTGTAAATATATATTTATGGTCTAAGTACGCGTCATTTGTTGTCATTGTAGATTCTAGTAGGTAGGTATGATATGGTTATTAACAATATGGTTCTTCTTGGGAGATAATAATATGATCACAGGGATTGACTACATTTCCAAGTACTTAGTACTTAGATAGGTACTAAAATATTAATTTGGTATGGGTTTTAAGTATATTCTCGTGAGAAAGGACCATCCGTTTGGCCTGAAACATCGAGCCACATAGGAAAAGTACCGTGAATAAAGTGGTAGAATTTTGAAACAAATTTATTTAATATTAAGTAACTGGTGAAGTTTTTACGAGTATTCGATTATTGTATTATTTTATTGGTATTAACGACACGACGATTTATTGTAGTCCTACACTCGCGGCGCGCTTAGGCTTTTGTATCTTTAGTATTTTTAGTATCTATTAGTAGTATGGAGAGCTTTGGTTTAATACTTAGATATTTATAGTCAACATATTTTTTTAGTTAGCAAATCCAACATTTTGTGTATGTACTATTCAAAGAATTATTTTATAGAATTGACTGCTCTTAAAATGTGGTAGCAAAGTCGTGTGTCCTGTCAACTTCTCCGTTCAAACCAACATCGCAAGTCACAATGTTTTATTAGTACCTTATATAAGTGTTATTATTTATTGTTTATTTACCATCTCTTGATTACGTACGCTGCGCTCAGATGTGTCATACATAATGTACATTGTAACATTCCGCCAATTCGATTATCACAGCGAAGAAGAACTGACAAGAAACTTCACTGGAATTTTTTTTCACTGGAAATTATTGTAACTTACAAATAAAATTACCCATACTACCGCTCACAAGAGAATCATTATTTACAGCATAAACATGAATACTTACCGCTCTGCCTATTTAAATTATCTGCATCTGGTTTAATAGTGAAATCTTTAATTTTGATAAGATATCAGTTCAATAACAATTTATTTTCTCTAAATTGTTGTTAAACAATTCGCATCGCAAAAAAGTAATTCGCTACGACGACGGCGGGCGGCGGCGCGGCGGCGGCGCGGTGGCGGAGCGGCGGCGCCGATGACGACGGCGACGTCGACTTCAACATTCGTAGTAGGCTAACGGAGGAAGTTAGTAGAGAGAAGTTGCAGCATCCCATCTAATTTCTAGTAAAACAGTCAGTGCGGGGAGTAGCGGGAGGCACAACTTTTCTCCACTAATCACACCAAAACTATCTGGTTCTCTAGAGAGCACGTTTAGTGTGATGCTATAAAAATATATGGTCTTTTGTAATATCTACTGCGTCCAATGTAAACTTTAAAACGTACATACATACATATCACACACGCTGAATCCCGACAATCGGGGTAAGCAGAGTAATCGGTGTTGTGCTGCAAGAACTCTGGTTAATTACAGCACAACACCGACCACCACGTTTCGCAAAATGTTCGAACAAGATTCAATCGATCAAGCAGCAAGTAAGGCACGAAGACCCACCTGCTGCATGACTCGGTGGAAGTACCGTGCCAAGGTGAGAGGTGGCAAGCCTGTCGCGCTTTAGCACGGCATCTTGTCCTTATCCCTTAGTCGCCTTTTACGACATGCACGGGGAGAGATGCAGTGGGGCTATTCTTTTAAAGTACCGGCCCCACACGGTACGATGGTGAAATCACCCAGTTAGTGAAAAACACGTACCCTGTCTACTTAGACTAACTCCTCTACTATTTTTTTCCGTGGTATAGTCGAACAGCACAGCCACACATGTTAAGGCCGGGTCCAGTCCAGATGGGCCGGTATTGTTTTTAGAACGTACAATGCAACCATTGCTCAAAAGCGTCAACCCCTAGCCCCTATCCAAAAATACTTTTTTTACTCGTTATTTCTTTATTTCAAAAACTTCATTCTAACAATTCGGTCCGATTTACGTATGGTGGCAGCAGGTGTAGGTTAGGTAAAGTTTTCATTAAAAACTCATTTATGCACGTCGGCCGTATTGGGACTTGCGAAACCGCGCCGACCAGCTACCGCTTTATACATAGTTTAGGAGTCAATTTATAGCAAAACAATTAAGCTAACATCACAGAACAGCGATCGGCGACCGTCATCCCTCAGCCGGTAGCCCGCGTCACCCCTAGACCGGGTGACACGGTTTCTTGCTATGTGGCTAAAATGTGCCCCCTGAATATTTTTTATATAATGTGAAAGTGACCTCTCATGTAAATATGCATATTTTCCTCGATATTTTCTTTTAAAAAAATTATTATATTATAAGTCTAAATTAGTAAATCGTGGTCGATTCTGAAATGTTTTTGAAGCAATATGGTATTTCTATTCACATATTATCTGTTTGTGTTTATATACGTAGGTGCATTTTCATAGTGACTGGAAGTAGTAGATATAAATTTTTTTTTAGTTGGACCATAATACATCTGACCTGTGGCTACACTCAATAATTGGTGGTGCTACGGATAGACGTCCATTCGGAAAGTGAAGCACACCCGGGCGCGGTTGTAACTTAGACGGTTTATTAAGTGGAGTGGAAAACTGTCGCTTACCTTATCTTAGTAGGTGGTAGGGTTGGTAATTGGTAGCACCGCTACGTCGATTGCGAAGCGGCTATGAAAATATTTCGTATTTTGTATATATTTTATTAAATATTTCATAACCAAAGGGAAGCACTGACATGACACCTAGTTCACGAAGGTACTATGGGCTACTACATCAAGAGTGTAGTAGGTGATGTAATGTAGCCAACCTTGTTAGATTCCATAAAAACATTTTAATTTGTTCTGTTCTGTTTTGTTCTGTATACATATGTAGGTTATGTATACGTATGTAATCATTTATGTGCTGACACTTTATGCCGGGCGAATTGAACCGGTGCAGGCAGATCA
This sequence comes from Nematopogon swammerdamellus, assembly GCA_946902875.1. Lineage (NCBI taxonomy): Eukaryota > Metazoa > Arthropoda > Insecta > Lepidoptera > Adelidae > Nematopogon > Nematopogon swammerdamellus. The sequence continues at coordinate 6,443,979 of OX336336.1, read as the reverse complement.
CGGCAGACTTTTGGGAATCTTTTCTTACATTATTGTGAAATTCATTTAGCACTATAAGAAATAACCTTTATCAGTTAGGAATTACCAAGTTGAATGTACATATGAAATAACCAATCTAAATCCGTTCAGTTGTTCTCGAGTTAGATAGATAGTTAGAAATACTCTATTGCTCCAAAAAACATTTTACAGAAACAAACAAGCACCATACTCGTATTGTATAATTTATATGTGGCGTAAATATAGTTTGTGTTTTTCGTCCAGTTCAGTGTAGCCGTCACGACCGAAGGGAAGCACTGACGTGGCATCAAGTTCACCCGGTGTTATGGGCTGACGTCACGGATGTTGTAGGTGATGTAGCCAACCGTGTCAGTATGCATAAAAAAAATTTAGACTTATCCCTTACGGATATTTCTTCCTGTCAACATACACACAGACGACACGTAGCGTTTTATTTTATTACTAGCTGTGCACGCGGCTCCGCTCGCGTGAAATTGGTTTAATAGTAAATCTGATTGAAGCACAAATATGTAGTCATGAAGAGCAAGGTGGAAGGACGAGCTGAGTTCACGTAAATGAAATATGTATACCTACTCTCTCAAAGAAAGTAACCCCAATCACATCATATAGGTATCATTATTGGCTGAAACATGGACGAACGGTCGGACAGACAGATACCTGACCAATTTTCTCATTTTTAGGGTTCCGTACCTCAAACGAGGAAAAAAACGGAACCCTTATATGATCACTTCCGTCCGTCTGCCTGTCTGTCTGTCAAGACCTTTTTTCTCAGGAACGGGTAGAGAGGTATGAAGGTGAAAATAACATCAAATACTAAGGTCTACGTTTCCTCGGAGGTGTAAAAAATTTAAGCTAGTTTAGTCAACGCAATCCCCAGATACGGCCATTGAAGTCACCATATTTTGCTACTGGCAAATCAAATCAAAACATATAGAGTACTTCCCGTTGACTAAGCTAGCTAGCATAATGAAATTTGGCAAAAAGCAAGTTCTCACAGCACAAGTAAAGGATAAATCCTAAAATAGTAAATTTGGAGTTATGTCATATAAAAACAATTTTTTTTGTATATTTCAACTACAAGAGTGTCTAACAGTCAAACCTTTGCTGTATATATGTAGTTTTTATTTAGAAAGTCGTTTCGTGATTTTCCAAAACACAATAATTTTTGTATACATACATAATACAAATATATTGTGTGATGGTACGGAACCCTCGGTGCTCGAGTCCAACTCGCACTTTTTTATTAACTGGCACACTTTTTCATTTACGAAAATTTCACGGCACACCACATTTATATTCATAAAGAAAGTATATAAAATTTAGAAACTAAAGACAAAGAAATTGGCGACTTTGTACTTACGTAATGTAGCGTACTTACTTACGTATTAAAAGTATTTATCAGTGAAAACTCTCATTTTAACTGAGGATGTCAAAATGCCCTTCGAACTCCCTTCCCTGCGAACTCTCATTTAATTTCTTGAGGTGTTCAAACAAATCGGTCAGAAAATGTCATTGTGGATAATCTATCTATAATAGATAGACGAAAAATTATGCTTGCTCTTTTCTTCCGCGGTTTTCATATACAGTTTGAATGAGTTACTTAGAATTCGCGGCACACCTGGATGTCACTCGCGGCACACCAGTATGCCGCGGCACCAGTACACCAGTTGAAACCCCCTGTTTAGGTATCGTTATCGAACTAAATTCATTGATAGGTGCATTATGCAACGAAATATCGTTACATTTTTGAAAAAAAATTATATAGATTATACAGCTTAGTTACATATTGATACAAGTATTTTAGTGACTACAAAGACTTATACTTATTATATACGAGTAAGTGTGTGTAAAGAGCCTTTTTCAAACTTTAATACCTACGTAATTTGTATCAACTTAATATGTTCGTACATTAAACATAATACAATGTACTCGTAGTATAATAAAAAAAAATAAAAAAAATATATAAAATATTAAGATACCTACTATAAATTTACATGGAATGCGAACCATGGAGCAACTCATGTTCAAGAAATTCACTTATCAAACTCGGAAAGAAAATAAAGTGGTTCACGCCAATGGGCACTGAACGCGCGACCTTCCGGTTAATAAGCAACCCGAACCTCATAAATTTAACTTGGGCTCATGCAAAAAATAAAGCCCCTGTTGTGCGTGCGACTCGCTGCATACAGCTCGCACCCCAGGGGGTGTCGCGGTCAGTAGTACTGGGGTCCAGTTGACTTGCTTCAAGATGTCCTCGCGTCGAGTTGTACTTCGCGGTGAAGAGTCCCCAAAGTAAATTGGGCCAAATTTGAAAGGACCGCATGGTGACTCGGCGGGAGTCAGTCGGCGGGGTCGAGACGGCCGCGGGGAAAGGGCCCATTCCGAAATTTTATAATGTGCTTGTTTCTGTAAAACGTATTTTCTAACTAGGTATGTATCTATGAAATTCTAAGTACTTATTATTGTTATAATTTTAACATTTCTCTTTTTTTTTATGTAATCCGGTAATCCGGTATGGGTGGCTGAGCTTCATTATCTATGTATAGTTTACTGAAAATATGCAATTGACTTATAATAAGAATATCAAATTATATAAAAGATTTGATTTGTGTTTGCGCTGTTAGTTCCAACTGTACAGCACGATGACTCTTTTCTATCAAACATCGGAATTATCTCGAGGTAAGATCAGTTCGGATAGAGGTCTGATGTCAGATAGGAGAGCCGGCACGGGTACCTATCGACCGCCATCAATCGGCAAACAGATATATAATAATAGCAATTAATTCAGCCGCCTAAATTTTTGACAGTTCGTGCAGCAGCAAATGCGATCGACTTCTGTGCAATTTACAAAACGGTAAGTAGGTACAGAAACATCAGAAGAATAGTTATTATTATTAATATTAAAATCGAAATATAAAATAAGATTTTATTTTAATTTTAATATAATATTGTGCGCAACGTCACGGTCGCGTCACTCCGCTGAAGACAAACACAGCGAAGAAACGTGAGGAGAGCGTTGTTACTTGTTATTGTTTTATAGATCATATTGACTGAAAGAAATTGCATTTTGCAATGAAACCGTCTTCTATAAGTCAGAAAAAATAAAATAAACTTTATATAAAACTGGTATACTAAGAACTCAGGAAATAACAAGGAAAGTTGAGAAAATGGTATATTCGCGCTCCCGTTTATTCACATCATTCTACACGTCTGACTAAAGTATTTTCTCAAGTTTTCATTAAACAAATCTATATAGCATATGACACGCTGACTATATGTAGACAAATGCCTATAGTGCCTCATAGTTGAATAGAATATAATATAAATACTTTATTGCACACAAAGACACTAACAAAGATACAGAAGACAGAAGATAACATACAGAAGAGCAATAGAATTAACAATACTTCACACAGAACAAGAGAACAGTAGCGTGCAAAGGCGGACATAGAACTTTAAGTGATTTCTTCCAGTCAACCTTTGGGTGATGAGAGTGAGGAAGAAAATATGCCAAAGGTAGTGCAGATATTTGGACAGGAAAGTAATATATACGAGTATATCATACAAATATTGAAATCGGTCAAGTAGTTTAGTTAGGCTATGTGAGAGAAGAAATGACCACGGCCTCGCCGTAGTCCGGTACTAGATTTATTTACCATCCGTCCGAATTTTTCCGGACACGTCCGGACTTTCGGCCTCCCTTTCGGGCCTTGTCCGGCTTTTAATTTATTTAGACCTTTTTAATTGACTTGACTTGAATAATAACTTTTTAATTGATTTTTAATTAGTTTTGGCTTTTTAACTTAAATAAAACATTTTGAAGGAATGATAAATTTTCGAGCGTGGGATTTATTATTTCATTTTGTGACTAAAATGTCCGGACTTTATTTTTAAATATCCGGCTTCAAAATGCTCTCTTTTTTAAACTTAAGCAAGCTGAAGTAGAATGTCATCGGATAATCTATAACCGCAGAAAATTAAATTGCGGAAGCACTATAAACTATTGAGATACGTTCTGAAATGCGCAGTAAATTCACCTAAGCATTTACGACCCCAGTATTTTAATATTCTTTCTATGTTTATGCTCCCGCCGCATTAAATATCAATAAAATGGCGATTTTAACGTTAATATTAACCGTGTTGCAGAGAGCGCGTGCGCGAGAGCCACTTACAATATATTCTGCGCCCGATTAACATTTTATAAGTTTTAATGAAGTCGTAGAGATCTTATCTTTTGAGAGCTTTTTCGTAGATAAATTTATCTTAGCGTATACCATGTTAATTGGTGCCAGATTTTTGTATAAATTCTCACAATTCACACAAAAGACGAAATAAATTATTAGGTTTATTTTTGACTAGCGGTGCCTGCAGCTCCAGTCGCGTTAAAGTCGGTTTCATAGCAAATCGGATTTCATTCTGAAATAATCGCAATTTTCTCCGAACGTTTTCTCTTTCGGCGCCACTGCTCAGCTTATATAAATAATGGCGTGATGCTATATAGTCTATAAACTTACGAAGATATGTCATATTACATAGGTAAAAACCGTAAGTAAATTCTTTAAGCCGTTATTGAGTTATAATGGAACGTATATATACATGCAGACGGTATACGTTGAAGCTTATAATATGTAGGGAGGATAGAATACTGAAAAAAACGCACCTCGAAGCCAATAATGCAGTCAATACCACAAATACATACCACATGCTGTATACCGAAAATCCGGGTAAGCAGAGTAATCGGTGTTGTGCTGCAAGTATTCTTGTAATTAACAGCACAACGCCGACCGACCACCACGTTCAGCAAATTATTAGGACAGAATAACCTATCAAGCGACAAGTAAAGCACGACACCTGCTGCATGACTCGGTGAAAGGACCGTGCCAAGGTGAGAGGTAGCTATCCTGTCGCCCTTTAGCACGCCAACTTGTCTTTATCCCTTAGTCGCAATTTACGACATGCACGAGAAGAGATGCAGTCAATATTAAATAATTTATATCTACCGTTAATCTGTTTCATAAATGAAATTCATTAACACAATGCTTATAGACGATTAATTATCGTGTTGTTAAAACAAATAATGTGTACTTATAGTTGTACTTTTTTTCATAATAAATATAAAATGTGGGAATGTATTATGCACAGAGCAAGGAAACGCAAGGGGCGGGCGAGCTGCGGCTGTGGGACAGGCGGCCTCCGATCGCTATTCTGTGGCTTTATGAATGTATGACATGACAGTAAACTAGGTTTTACATGTGAAAATTATAATATAAACCAGAGGTCGCCAAATGGCGGACCGCGGTCCGGATCCGGACCGCGGACTTATTTTGTGCGGACCTTAAAAAAACCGTAAAACTGATGTCTAAACTTTTTACTTAAGTAGGTACTAGTATATCAGAAAAATGTAAGAATATAAAAATACAAATCTGTGTTAATTTTACTTGGCCCAACAAATAGTTCATAGCAAAAAATCTAATTTTTCGTAATAATATTATGTAATTAGTAATTACTTTGAAGTAGACTGGAACCAACTTCCAGAGGAAGTAATAGCGCACTTAGTACCAACCAATTCAAAAATAGACTACATAAATATCTACCAAATAAAACATAATCTCAAAAAAAATAGTGCTCAAGAACGATAATTAAATAAAAAAAATAATAAAAAAAATCCAAGATAATGTCAAAAACAACACATTTTAACTGGATTTAGACGTATCAGCCTAGGCTGCCTGTCTAAAATAAATAAATAAATAAAACTTTAATAAAAAATGTTTCAGATTTCTTTTAATTTTATTTGTTATTTGACATTTTAAATCCGGGTCCCTAGTCATCCATCATCTACCAACCGGACCGCGACAGTCTTAAATTTTTTAAACGGACCCCCAATGAAACTAATTGTTGATCCCTGATATAAACTAAAATTTAAAAAAAACTGTACATAAGGAAACTAGATAAATGCCATACATACTAGGTAAATTTGTAAATTTGCGAGTGTATTTCCTGAATCCTTTAACCTGGGTGTCTTCAAGCGTCGTATTAACTGGCTAGACAGCCTAGCAACAGTCCGCAAATCTGCTGGCATGGCACCTAACTGAGCATGGTTTCGCGAGGAGAGGTGATTTTGGCTCTGTCGACTGCAGCATTGGTCTCTCGGCACAGCCACCCATGCTGGTTTACATAAAAAAAAATTGTCTAACAATGGTCGGAATTCGCGGTTTTTTGGGCACGAATACCAACCGCGATAAGCCAAATTTACCTAGTATTATTAATATTCATGTTAGATTAAACATGTTTATAGTTGAATGACATATTGTTCTCATTTAAATACATTTGAAGTCCGGTTGACTAAAGCATATGCGACGCTATACTGGGCAGAATTTTCTTAATACCAACTACTAGAGAAAGTTCCCACAGAGTGGTCCCTCAATCTGAACTAATTAACCTAACTGGCACATTTAGGTGGGTAAATACATCTCGTTTGTATAATCTGCTGTAGTCGCAAACAATCGTGGGATCCTCCCACGCACTCAAACATGAGCATAGAGCAGGTTGTGCCGTGTGGATATTATCTATAGCTCGAAGCAATTCTAGATCAATATGTTCTTAGTAATCTTGGTGGTTTTAGGTCATCGTTTAGTTAGATCATCGAGGTGCTTGTTACGAAAAAATAATAGCCCCATTCCATCACTCCCAGTGCATGTCGTAAAAGGCGACTAAGGCATAAGGACAAGATGCCGCCGCCGTGCTAAAGGAGGATAGGCTAGCCACCTCTCATTTTGGGACGGTCCTTCCACCGAGTCATGCAGAAGGTGGGTCTTTGTGCCTTAATGGCTGCTTGATATTATCTTGTCCGAATACTTTGCCAAACGTGATGGTCGGTGTTGTGTCATCAAAAGAGAAGTCTCCGGTATGGCACGTACCTTCTCGGAGGTGATATTGGCTGATCGGAGAATGTGCTTAGCTCCTCTGACTCAGCCACCCATACCGTTCCGTACGTACGGGATACGGAAACCTAAAAATTATGTACCTAAGTACCTACTAAATACTTGAAATATTGATAGTAATACTGCAAATCTATTTCAAAACTTACATCACTTAACGGACATCAAATATTCCTAAAATACTCATGTCTTCTGCTCTACGCGAACGAATTCGAAAGCTCAGTGTGTCAGCTGACCTATGTTCCAATTTCAAGTTGAAATTCCAGCGCAAACATTATGGCGCGCACGGTAGGAGGAGCGCCACCGAATGCATCAATAAATCTAACTCAACAACCGCATTGAAGGTTTTAGAAGCGTATCTGGAACGCTACCAGTCACCGACCGGTAGCACATATCGGAATGACACTTATACGACTCATTTAAATAGTACCATAAATTCATCACTGTACGCTTTGAATGATATGCGTGAAGAAGAATTGGAGAGAAAACTCGATCGTTTTCTTAACATCATTCTTTATGAGAAAATCTACTCTTTTCAATAGATTATTATCTTTCTGAGTGTTTAAGTACCAAGGTAACTACGTACTTGTAAAACAATTTATTGTTTCTCTATCTTAGTTAGAATAAAAAGCGGTCAAGTGCGAATCAGGCTCACACAATTAGGGTTCCGTACTAAAACAACAAAAATACTTTTTTGACGCAACTATTACGTTGTCGAAAAACCTAGTTTTCCTGTAATATAATGGTTATATCATTAAGGCCACTGAACTTAAAATTCTTTAAGTTTCAGTTAAATGATGAATGACATTGATATGTTAAGTTAATCTTTTATTTTATTGTTACCGAACTGGCCCCTATATTAATCTAAAATAAAGTTATTGACAAGCGATATATGTACGTGTAAAATTCTTTTTAATAAAAATATTTTTAGAAACCTTACAGTTAAGTTTCAGTTAAATGATGAATGACATTGATATGTTAAGTTAATCTTTTGTTTTATTGTTACCGAACTGGCCCCTATATTAATCTAAAATAAAGTTATTGACAAGCGATATATGTACGTGTCATAAGATCTATCATTACTCCAAACGAGTTTCTACGATACTTAGTTTTCGAGAAAAGCCTCTGTGACAGACGGGCAGGTGGAGACAGGAGTGATCTTATAAGGGTTCCTTTTTTTCTTTTAAGGTATGGAACCCTAAAAACGGAACACACTGGATTCTTAAAATACCTACTGTTCCTGGTTACTATTCCTAGTGACCATGAAAAATGTCTGTTCATTCAAAGGCCACAATATTAGATACCATGATATTAGGTACGTATAATTTGCGCCCATTGGCCTATGACCATCGACCTGCGGAAGCCCTGTGTACTGTTGCAGTTAAGACGCGGCCCCCGGTAGCACTCGACAATGAATGGTGACCCACGCTCCAATTGCCGCGCGACCGGATGGGACACATCTGAAGTGAAAGCTCGGACTGCATTGGAGATGTGGTTTCGCGGGTGAACGGCAAAATTTGGTGTTCCACATCGGGGAAATTTGGGTCGATCTCAAAAGGCAATTTGGTGATACGATGTCGCGTGCTCTTCGCATTTGTGGTATCAAACTTTAATTGAAATTGAACTTAAGAACAATTTATAAAAGAAAAGGTTTATTTCATGATATGTTAGCGATCATCCAAATATGAAATTTAGATCGTACCTACATACTTATTTAATATTCCTAAAAGTAATAGCACAGTGTAATAGTAACCTTAGTAAGACTTTCCTTCGCCTATCTTGTGTAACTTATAATAATAAATTTTTCATCAAATCTTTCACGACAATGTTAAAAAAAATTAAATTTTACACTTAATGTTTCATTAGTGTGAGATTAGGTTTATATTAGAAGTACACATGTTTTTTTTTTATTAATATTAGATTTTTTTTTTATAAGTTTTCTTATTCTCTTTTGGAATTTTGTTTTTTGTTTACTTAAAATTGTGTCTTTTTAAGATAGCATCATAATTTTTTTTATGTATCCATTATTGTAATCACAACTGGTTTTTAGTTTGTTAAATATTTTATATTAATTGTTTCCCCATGTACTGTATGATTAGTATGATTACTGAATAAAATAAAATAAAAAGATTAAATACATTCAGGTTAGAATGAGCTTGCATCACTCGTGCTTATTAGTCGTAAATCATCGCACAGTGTCGTCTTTACCGAAGATTGACTACAAGTTTTACTAAAGTATAATCCGCATGATAAACATTTATCTATCCTTTTCAACTTCTCTCGCAGATCTCGTTTACGCGGTAGTCGTTACGTCGGTAAAACTTATCTGGGTATACACATCATATTTCGCGTTCGCATCGATAGAACATGGACGCAGAACGTAAGATAATACTAATAATGTTACCCTTTATGCCATAGACAATTTCTTCCAGTCAGTCCCGTGAACCTAGTTATATATACATGGATTCCGAAGCATGGAGCAGCTGGTGAAGGTATGCACGTAATTTATTTCAAATCAGAAAAAACTCATTGGTGATCGAATTCGAACCTCGGACGGACCTCTCCCAAGAGAAGGCGACGCGAAGACCGCTCTGTCACCGGCCACCGGCCGCTTAACCTCACCTATGTATGTCTGTGTTTGATCCCTGATCAACAGTCACGAGAACGTCTCCATCCGTAGCTCAGCCCAAAGAAATAGAGAATAATAGTAATAGCGGATGAAGGTTTACCTGAAAGCAGCGGCTTGACAATCCGGCTCCTCCCTGCACCAGCCCTGGCACTCGTACAGCGATAGATTGCGCACCGTGTAGTAGGCCGTGCCCGTGAAGTCTACGTCCGTCAGCTTCTCGAACGCGATCCGACCTGTGCAATGCCGCCATTTTGCATTACGGACCAATCAAGGAAAAATAAATTGCACGCGATCACAACGTTCTATTCTTGAATTCTTCATATGATATTCGCGGTATCCATGTTATTTCTGTTCTATAAAACTATAAATAACGCCAACAAGGTAGGTATAACACAATATATTTTGTTAATGTGGGCTAAAATCCAATCTGGAGATCTTTCCGCCTCGGAACTGGTATACTCTGGAACGCTCTCCCTGGCCACAAATTTCTTCCGAAGCATAGTCTCAGTCCTTCAAGAGGGGCGTGAATAGGCACATGTCAGGCCGGCATGGCGCTCGCAGCCCCCGCATGTGACCGAATGTCAATGGGCTTCGTTAGACACATTATGGGTGGATCGGCGCCAAATGCGAAGTTTTTCAGTACCTAAAGGAACGGAATGCCCACTAATGTAAGTTGTGACGAATACTAACCAAGCGTCTTAGAAATATGAAGGAGAAGGACCAATGCGGCCAACCGCAGCGCGCCGCGCGCCATGCTGCCGCTGTCTGCTGCTCCTGTGCAGCGCCGCTACTGCACCCGGCTAGGACACTGCAACAACACAAACATTCTCTTTACATTACCTGCTATTTATTCAATTATATTGACTTGTCCAATTAGCAATATCAATAATTTTTAATTAAGTTATGGGGTACTAGCTTTTGGCCGCGGCTACGCTTCGCGTGACTATTTGGTCACAGCTCAGGCCGCCGACGACATAGCGTTATAATTTATAACCTAAAAGCATCTTAAGAAGTGACAGAATGTAACAGTGAAAATCGTATGTAAATCGATAAAGTGGTTCTCGAGTTATAAGGATATTCACATATTGACGTACGCTGCACGTGGCACGATGACTGTGCCCAGGAGTCCGTCGTACAATCAGTCACAGCTAATAACACCACTCCTCGCGAAACCACGCTCAGTGAAGCTCCATTAAAAAAGTCGCCGTCTAATTTATTGACCCCCCTTTGAAGACCCTAAGGTTATAGGAGCTAGGGAAAACACTCACCGGAAAACAATTCCATATTTTCATTTTCATTTATTGCCATGTTTGGAGCGTTATGGATGTTCGTTCAATGTAAGCTAATTGTCAACAAATAGTACACAAGTTATCATTCCGTTCTGATTGCACCTACACAATCGAGAGCACAGTTAGCCGAGGCGTTGAACGGCATTTTATTGCGGATTGTGGTAAGGTATAATTTGAAGATGGTATCGAGCATTATAAGTATACCAGAAACTCACGGCACGAAAAAAAAATGAGACTAGTTTTAATAGTTTATTTTAAAGGTCTTATGTGATTAACCTGCAGGTTTCCCAAAATTTTTAATATGCTTTCCTATGGCTTGTTGTTTATATGTGTTTCTTATACTAACATACCAACAATTATTGGTGATAATTATATAAAATGATAAAATGCCTTTGCAAATCGTATTTAAGTAACAGAAAGCAGGTTTGTGATATCAATGGCTATATGTCAGAAGTAGAATCGATTTCTATGGGAGTTCCTCAAGGCTCCATACTGGAACCGTGAGTCCTTTAAAGCTGTAATACAATCATTAAAAATGTGGCTTCATTCTAATGAAAGGCCAACACTCCAAATTAAACCACTGTTTGTTCGTCTTTCACTTTGTTTATATTATACTTCAATTTTATGTATTCGTTAAATTAATTAAACTCTGCAACACCACCGATCGCGGCCGCTGGTCCCTCTCTGTGTCGTGTCTATGCGTGTATGTGTCCCTTTCGCACGACACGTCACTGGAAGATTCTATACAAACCTAAACGTACAGCTATATTCAATGATATATCCTAACACTAATAACATTTTACTCAATGTAAATAAAACAAATGTTATACACTTTGCACTTAGAACTCATACTACTACATAATGAATAATGAAATGATACATGATTGATTTATTTTTCATTCATAAATTAATAAACAGATGCAATACCTCACATAAACTTCTATGTTAAGAAACCACTGTATAACATCACTATATATTATACTAACTTCATGTTCATTAATACTTCTTAGATTTATGGATAAAAAGCATTAAGACGTTTTAATTTTTTTTTTTTATGTAATCCGGTATGGGTGGCTGAGTCGGAGGGGCCAAAGCGCATGCTCTAACCAGCCAATATCACCTCCGAGAAGGTAGGTCCCATACCGGAGACTTCCCTGGATTGCTGGCTATACTGGACTAGAGGAGAACACAACCGAGGTTGCTTGCGGCAATCTTACATCCAGTACGGTGGTACCAACCCAGTCGGCTACAATTTGAGCCTACCACCTAGTAAGGGGCACAAGGGAAGGGACCTACAGTTTTACACCGGTTCCAATGCACGTAAATTTTTTCGTCAGAAAAAACTCATTGGTTCACGCCGACCGGATTCGAACCGCGGACCTCTCGCATGAGAAGCCGATGCCCAAACCACTCGGCCACCCGCGGCTTAATTTAATTTAATTTAGTTTTAATTTTAATTTACCCGAGTGTTGCTTACTATAAAAGTAGTAATAAGAATTAGCCATCAAATTCTATAGGCATATCTATAGCCACTTCACCAGACCGCGGCCGCCGCGGCTGCTGAGTGTCGGAAGTAACGACGAAGGCATTTTTATTATATTGTTATATTGTCATTATTTTTTTTTATTAATTTTGATATATCGGAAACCAAATGAAAAGTTTGCGCATTGAATTTATTACAAACATTTGTTTGAATTGTCACCTGTTCTTCAATTATTACAATCAATTTAGGAAACGTTTCTCCATTATGAAATCAAAAACATTATCTAGATCTACCTAATTTTGTATATTTTGACTAATTGATTAGACACCTACACTACAAGTTCATAATCCAATCTTTGCTTTAAATAAAATTAAATCATTCATATCATAACAAATCCTAAAAGGATAGCCTACATAATGAGTACCTACACTCTATTCAGCTCGATAGCACAGCGCATTTACAAACGCTACAACGAGAGCAATGTCTGCACAATGGCAACGAAATCGAAACCGATTCGTCGTCGCCGATCTCATTACGCTCTTCGTGAGTGAAATTTACGTTTGCCCATTAATGAGGTGAGTGACAGACGGGCGGACAAAGTCGTGCTAATATAAGCCGGTCGCTCGTTCACGAAAGCACGATGCACCCGAGGCTAGAGCTAAGAAAACCATTTGTCAACTAATTAATCCGGTATTTTAATGGCTTAATCGAAAGTTGATTTGAAATTTTGAATCTAGGTGCATTTTTGCAAGATTTCGTGATAACTCAATTAGCACAAGAAATCTGTTGATAAGAGCATGAAGCAAATCAAGAATGAATTAACGAAAGTAAAACTCCCAATGAGCATTGAAAAATACCTACACTGATAGCTGGTATTCTTGTACGAGTAATTATCAAAATAAAAGCTGAAAAAATAAAATGTGCATAAAATTCTAAGGATTAATAAGCATTCGACCACCTTCCAAATTGCTTATTATTTATTGATCATTCATATCTTACGGCAATTACGGCAGTTAGACCCTACACCCGCTGCTTCACCGTTCGGAACCGGTGTAAAACTGTAGGTCCCTTCCCTTGCCCCTTACTAGGTGGTAGGCTCAAATTGTAGCCGCCTGGGTTGGTACCACCGTACTGGATGTAAGATGGCCGCAAGCAACCTCGGTTGTGTTCTCCTTTAGTTCAGTATAGCCAGCAATCCAGGGAAGTCTCCGGTATGGCACCTACCTTCTCGGAGGTGATATTGGCTGGTTAGAGCATGTGCTTTGGCCCCTCCGACTCAGCCACCCATACCGGATTACATAAAAAAAAAAAGACTGCACTCGAACTTGTCAAAAAATGTTCTATCCGGTTCGATTACACCCACGAAGAAGAAGAACCGGCAAGTAACTCCCTGTGAGTTACTTGCGGGTATTTTTTTTTCATACGCATTATTGCAAGTATGCCCACATAATAACTGCCTACAGTCTATCGAAAATACAGCTTGAAAGCAAGATTACCCATTAAAGTTCTAACTACAAAGACCATGTGATTAAGAGTATCGGCTTTTGTCAAATTTTGATATGTAATTTATATCAACTCAACTAACTTAATTAACTGGGAAATGATCTAACTGTGTAACACTGCCAGTCCTGAATCCACTGCTGTCAAAAAGATTGATATATCATAACAAATTGTTTGAATGGAAAGATTGGAACCTATTGTATGAATGGTAATGATAGCAAATAATACGATGACGTATTTCTGTACAAGCTCTATGGTCTGGTTGGGCTCTGATTCAGTCGCAAATGAATCGCCAAGATGTAATAAACTCTTGTTATTATACTGAACTTGGAAATATGTACGAACCCAAGCATCGTTCGAAGACAAAGCCACTTCACTCAGCTATTTTCGGCCACCAATATTCACCACCGGCCGCTTCATTGGACAGAACACTCCACGCCGAACAGATTTACCATCACAATGACGAGCCAATCCGGGCCAAGATTAAACTAGCCATAACAAAACATATCACGATAGAAATATAAGAATTGAACCTAATAAACGTTTGACCCAAATTCTTTATGAGGCATCGCTTTATTTCGCTTTCACTAGTCGGGCTGCTCAAAGGGTATTGTTAGGATGAATATAAAAATGAAAGTTTTATTAGCAGATATTGAATCCAATATTTTTTTAGGATTAAGCAGACCTATGTGTTACCACGTATTTTATTAATTTTATTTTTTTAAATCAAGAATGAAATGAAACGAAAGCAAAATCCCGCGGTGAGCATTGAAAAAAAAACCTTCCATTTTGTGGTACAAATGGATTTTTTCAATAGACTTCATAAATGAAAATGGCTTTGCAATTACGTTACGCCGATACTGAGCAGGGTTATTATGTCAAGTATAGTAAATGAGCGGTTTCTGCGAACAGGGTCTGTTCGAAATATTCTAGGGAATAAAATATGGGAATCCGAGATTTATGGTTGAATATTGGAAGGAATGCTATTATTGAATTCCATTGACGAGTATTTCATATTGGCTCGCGTTCAACGAACGACGTTTTAAATGATAATAAAATCCAGTAAGAAGAGCTCATAATATATTGTGAGGAGAATCCCGTCGCTCTTCATACTCTGATACTACTATAAACGTAGAGTAAATTTATGGAATTCTTGACAGAAACATTGATGAAACACTGATGAAAGTCCTTTCAAACACGAGAAAAAGGATTCTAAAACGCGGGACATCTCATCGCACTTGTACCATGTCATTGCGTTGGGAGGTAAAACGACAAGTTCAGAAAATAATTCAGTGTCGGTACCTAATGTGTAGTTTATTGAACTAAAAATAAAAATTATATCGTTTTCCAGAAAACGTGTTTCTATTCTAAAGTTATGCGAGCAAGTCATCATTCCGTCATCGGATCGCAGAGAGAACTAGGTCTCTCCGGCGTAATCAACAAAGCAAACACGTCTGCAATCACAAGCCACCCTCGGAGCGTGACGTACGGCGCCACGCCCGCCCGCCCGCGCCTCCTCCGCCGCGCTCGGCATCTCGTACAACAGTCTCGTACGGTGCGAGATGTGTGAGGGTTCCGTTGTGGCACTTTATCGACACCGCGCTTGCGCTCTGCTGAGCGTGAACGAATGTGCGTGAATATCAAAATTTGTTAGTATTACGGCGGCGGGGCGTTCCGGCGGCTGCGCCCGCGCCGCGCCGGGTACCGTTCGAGGCGTCACCGGAACATACGTAACTGCATCCTCGTACCAAGTAATTAACTAAATCCGTTTGCGACGTTCCGGCCGCGGGGCTAAGGTGATAGAACTAATAGATATAGAACGGCGCGGCGGGGTCGTTGATGATCAAGCAACAACAACGTACAGATAGTCATGTCTGCATAAATTGTTTAAACTATATCCGCTATAGGGCTCCACGACAAATTATAATATTTCTTGTATAATGTACATATTATTATTGTATTTTGCCAACATAAGTAAATGTGAGCGATAGCAAACCCCTGACTCATCGACGATAGGCAGAAACCAGAAATTAATTCAGGTATACTATTAAACATATTTCAATAATGGAGCAGCAGAGCAGTTTGTGTTTGAATTGTTTGAATTGCTACTATACGTCACTTCTTACAAAATGTTTAGTTATGCAGGACATAACATCAGTTAGATACTCTTTAAGTCACACCATTTCGTGGAACAGATACCATAAATAAAAAAAAATCGTTATTTAAAGAACACACATTTTCTTCCTTCATGCGTCCCATAATTATTGTTTTCTCAGCGGATCTGTGACGTTTCTCTCGCTCGACACATCACACAACGTCTGCAAAAGCTCCGCTAAGGGCGCCGCCTGTTCCGGCGCGTAGCTTGGAGCGGTACATCGACTCAGCGTCGTCTGTCACTGGAACTCAATGTAACTGCGCCTCGGGCGATTATCAATTTGGCCTAACGACGCCGCCGTGCGAGCGAGCAGCCATGTAATGTGACTGAATCGGAAGCTGAAGCATTTATGGGCTTTTAGAGACCAAGTGGCATTTAAAGATACTGTATCTTTTTGTTATAATAACTTTAATGCGTGTGGCCTTGTTCACAAAATGCAGTTATTTGTGTCATTTAATACAGTCTTTGCGACGTTGTGGTAATTGACTGGTAAAGAACTTTGAATAAATGACAATATATCATTAACTATGGGCTTGAAAGCGCTTATAATTTCAATAAACATTCATACACATATCTACCGTTGTTTCATTCCTCTTATTTGAACAAATAACGATTAATCGGTTTTAGATGGTTTTACTCACTTGGCTAGCAGGAAAAGGCAGTACGAGATTTTGAAAATTTAAATTATTTACATGTTGTGTGTCCCTCGAGTTTGTATGTTAAGGTGAAGGTGTTTACTTTCGATACGTTTCACCAGGTGGCGTTGGCAACTACAAGCTACAATGGAGGTTACCAGTGCTCATATATAAGAGTGAATTTTATTGAAGGTGGCAGTTGCATATTGTTTAGAAGCACTTCTTTTATTGGGTTATAGGAACAGTAATAATAAAAATTATACACTGACACACACAGTGAAATAATATATCCGATTCATTGTCATGGATTCGCGCGATACCCCAATGGAAGATAAAATCGAATACAGTGCAAAAGAAAAAATTCGGAACATTCTGGCAGCATTTGTACTTATTTGCCGAACATTCCAAACCAAATACATATTAAATAAAGAATTGATATTTGAAAAATATTTTCCAATCTATGTCAATAATTATTATCATTTGAAAAATATTATTTTGAATTTCAATTTTACAATCATGTAGGTACATACATACTCTTGACAGATGCTGAGTTTGAATACTTAGCGCTTTTGAAAAAGGCCTTTAACCTTTATTTGTAATTTGTCGATTCGAAAATTTCCTATTGGTCTTGTAATCCATTAGATACATAAAAATTTAAATATTCATCCCATGATCCTGACAAATAATCTGCCAATGACCGTTATAAGTTATAACAAACAGTTTTAAAAATCAATGTCTATCTAGTAATGATAGATTCGTTCAATTCAAAGTAAAAACTCATGTTTACAATTACAATGAAGCGCATGTATGAAGAACCTGTCACTCGCACGACCGACATCCACTATTGTCTGCGCATGACGAAACCGTGTCTAGTTGGAACGCATATCTACTTGCAATGTGTACTTACCTACAACGCAAGAATGAATGCGTTAACTTAGTGTTAACGCATTCATTCTTGCAATTGTAATTATATAAACTTTTTTAATTATACAAAGTTTTGTTTTAAACTAATTAAATTGGTCAATACGATGACGTCATCTGAAATCATCCTCAAGTCCAAATTGTGCACCGTTCGTGTGTATATTTTTGTTTGATAAATTATATGCATACAACGCGACATCAATTTACCTAACTTAAATTGGCGAATATAGACACAAAAACAAGGTAAAAATACATAGAATTAATAACGCACTCCTTTTTTTGAAGTTGGTTAAAAATTAGTTGCGAACGACGGATTGTGCTGCCGTGAACTGCTTTAAGTCAATGCTTATTATGTGTGTAAAATTTCTATAATTGATTATGATTTGATTATCGTGATGGCGATGCCACGCGCCGCCGCACCGCCGGTCGAATTAGCACAATTTTCGATGATGAATCTAAATCCTCGGAGCTCCGCTTGCGGCATTCTCGGGTTTTGGCGACAGTTTCTGAATGTAAGCTAGCCAGTGACTTCAGAAGGCGTGCGAATGAACATGACAATTTTTTTTTGAAAAATAACTACACAACACATTCCATTTACTTTCGCACGTCGTTGTCCAGCAGGTGCGTGCGTCGACACATACACATAGAATGTTAAAACGCCCCCAGTAGCGAGACGGTCACGGCCGCGGCCGCGCAGCCGCGGCACCACCACCGCCGCGGCGCCGGGCAGCGCTTCATACCGTTAGTGAATGCAGTAAGGTCGACTCCGAGTTCAAGACATGCTACAATTATTGGGCACTTCCTCATTTGAACCTTCGTGCTCCACATAAGATGAAGAACGTGTGCGAGTTACACATGCTGATAAGTAATTTAAATCTCTAGGGATTTGGTCAAATCACTGGTGCTGGCATCTTACTCATGCTCAATAGTTATCTAGATGTACGTTACGCGACCTCAATAATTTTAATAGGTAGGTACATAAATAATGAAATTATATACTTAACGAAATTCAATGCTAAGTGGTGTTAAAAAGGGTAGTTTTTCGGTTTGCGTACCCCGTACGGAAGCCTACGCTATCTGTCTGTCTGTCCGTCCGTCCGTACTGCTGTATCTTTGGAACCGTAATAGCTACCCGGTTAAATTTTTCACAGAATTTTTTATTTATGGCGAATAAAAAAACAAAGATTTTTTTTTTGTGGTGCGGAAACCTCGTTTCTCTTGTGTCCTACTACTTAACTCGCACTTGGCCGGCCGCAACATTTAGAAATCGTTATACATATTTGACAAGTACCATCTCAGTGTCAACTGCATCCGACATCGCTCACAGATTAAAATAATGCACCTTGCATGCAAATATAAAAGCCTTGAGCACTATTAGATATTCTGTGCCTTGAGTTTGAGTTTGAATATTTGCATCGGTTTTTATCCACGGAATGTTCTGCGCCTCTATACCTATCTTATTAGTTATTGCTATTACCCTACCTACGGAATTGTTTTCCTTAGAAAGATTTTTTAAACAGACCTATTTAAGGCTAAAACAGTACTTATATAAACGAAAAACTACAGAGTAACATCAAATTATTTGTACAATTAATTTTTGTATAATATTAGGAAATAAAAAATGAAATGGAGTTGCTATTTTATCCTATTTTTATTAATATAGTTATATGAATTATATTTCTTATTATATTATTGTTATTAAAAAAATTTAAATTTATCATATTTATTCCAATTACAAATAATAAATTTATAGAAGCAATTGAATGTATTAAAAATACTTTAGAGCTGCCTCAACAAAATTGCCATAACAAATAAAATAAATATCTCCTCGATGGGGCTGTTACCCTACCTATCTTAACATACCTATATTACCTACTAATACCTCGAGAAATCTATAAACTACCTACGAGTAATTCATACACTCGTCTAAATACTTCCCGTCATTACTTCCCACATCACCCTTGCGCACTCAAACAAGATATTATTGCCTCAAATAGAGCGCACCTAGAACTTACATCCCGACACATGCGTCTACAATTTGCTCCACAGAAGTGCGCTATTGTGTGGAATAATTGTTGTAAATGTATTATTGAATTAGAACCGAAGTACAAAATTATGTACCGGTTGTTTTGCCGGCTTGCTGCGTACAGATTTAAGTATAGGTCTAATTGAGCAGTAGTCCCGTCCCGTACTCGAGCTATCGCGGGCGGTGTGGTTATACAGGCGCCGGAGAAAAGAATGGGCGCTTGTAATTTTACATGCCGCTACTCGTATTAACGGGTAAGTGTCGGTTTGTAGCAGCTCTGTGTTAGCAGCGAGCGAAGGGCAAAGAAGGTGTATAACATCGGTTACGGTGGACGCGAATTCGATTTCCGGTCGACATGCCTGCACGAATTGTATTTTCATTTATTCTATTTCATAAATACATACAGTGTTTTGCAGCAATCATTGCATTAATATCCGTAGCAGATTCGTGAGATCAATGGGAATAAAAAAAACCTTACGACCATTTTTAGGGTTCCGTATCCGTCGTACGGGACCCTATTACTAAGCCTACGCCGTCTGTCTGCCTGCCTGTCTGTCTGTCTGTCCGAGGACTGTATCTCTTGAACCGTGGTAATAGGTAGCCTGTTTAAATTTTCATAGAATATATGTGTTATTGATTTATGGCCGATTAACAACTAACAATAAAAACAAGAAAAATAAATTTACGGGGTCCCCATAGAAGAAACTAAAAAGTGTATGCGCGCCATCTACCGAAAAGAGTATGAAGCACTTTAACTAATCATGAATTTTAACTAATATGAGGCATTTCATAAACACGCCATAAATGGCGTGAGTGGCGCTGACCATGACATGGCGATACGGGTGCGCGAGTTCGACTTGCACTTGGTCGGTTTTTTTTAAATATGCGGAATAGGTTGGACGAGTGCGTACAAAACGAAAGTTGACTTTTAGGTACCTATATTCTGAAAGCACACTGAAAGGATGATTGGTAGGGACAAAAGCCCTGTGACTATACGGATTTCTACATCAATCGACCACCGACAGAAAACCGTGCCTTTGGCCCGAAAGGTCAACTCATACAGTTCTTACAACGATCGTGGGTAAAGACGCTCTATTGTCATGTAAGTACCTACATGCGGACACCAACATGCCTCCACTGCACACGACAGGTAAAACTATTTTGAGAGCCGGTACTTACTATGATATTACATCACTAACTTTATTTTAGCAGGCAATCACCTGTAGAGCGTTGTACTCGTATTATCATTCAAATTGTGCACCATTCACGTCTGGCGGTGCTCCGAAAACGACTACGTGAAAATTATGTACCGCTTCTATTGTACGTACATTGCTCTGTTCTGTTCTGTTACATTCACTTACTTACTCGGGATGCGTATACCAATTTGGTTCTGCAGATCTCTCCTCCACACCACAGAACTGGTAAACTCTGGAACGCTCTCCCTGCCCACATATTTCTCCCTAAGTACAGTATACTTATACACAGTATACAGTATTATACATATTCTGTGAAAATTTGAACGAGCTGCCTATTACGGTTTAAGAGATACAGCCCTCGGACAGACAGACAGACAGTCAGACGGCGTAGGCTTAGTAATAGGCTTCCGTACGGGATACAGAAACCTAAAAACACGCTTACACAGTGCACTGGAAATTACATTTATTTCAGCTCAGATTACTGTCTTTTTACCCACAACGGAACGGAGAAGGTATATTGTGTTTATGATGAGAGGTTGTCTGTGCAAACGTATGTTCCCATTTATCTCCAAAACGGTTTGACCGATTTAGATACGGTTTTCTGTAAAGGGTTTTAACTGTGCGATATCGGCAGGCTGATTTTTGTAGACGAAACTTTTTTCTGTGGGGCTATCTCATAAGTCTGGTCAACAAAAATCCGATATCCGATTTACGTATACAAAAAGCCAATATCGCACAGTTAACAGACAGTATCCGAGCTAAAATAAACGTCATTTTTTCAGTGCACTGTGTAAGGGTGTTTTTGAAAATATGCGGAATAACTTGGAGGAGTGCGTACGGAGGTCGACATTAGAAAATGTGATATTTAAAAAATTAAATCCGCTTTTGTCTTCTTTTCATAGTAATAAATAGTTTATGTTTATATATGTTTTTTTTTTGTTTTTTTTTTATATAAATTTTTAAAATCGTAATTCTATCGCTGGGCACCTTGTAGTATATGTGTATTTCCTGCCCTCAAAGCCTAACGAAAAAAGTGCAGTTATAATCACGATCATCTCAACATTCTTCCAGCACACGCTATCGTGTTAATCCTCATGCATATTCATTTACAAAGTGTCCTCCGGTACACTTCAACTTCATCTAGTGTAGTGTATCTTGGCACGTATACGACTAGCAACGCGTTGTTACACTACACGTCGTGTACTGTAAATGGGCTATCAAGAGTGCCTTACGGTGTATATCCAAGGCTTGTTGCCGAGTTAGATGGCAACAAATAGATAAATTCCCTTGGGATGGTATCCGGCCGGCTTAGCAACGCGTAATAAGCGGCCGCTGGACAGGTTTGGAGACGTCCGCGTGCTTCCAGAGCCCATTAAATACTCCCTGAATTATGCTCGCTCACGCTCAACTAGATGGTGTCCTTGCCAACAAGCTGTGTGGAGATTTTGTTTATAAGAGACTCTTCGCGACTTTGATTTTTCTACACTGGACAATTTAACCGCAAGAGGTCAGTAGCGTAGTTATTCCAAGTTAGCCCATTTAAGTTAACCCCGCGCCTTTCAATGCAATTTAAATTTGAGTTCCCCGCACCTATAATTATTTCCTGTCAAACCGGGAATGCTTATGTCGAAACATCCGCGTTTTAGGATTCCGTATGTAAGCCTGTCTGTCTGTGTGTCTGTCTGTCCGTCCGAGGGCAGTATCTTTTGAACTGTATTAAGTAGCCAGTTGAGATTTTCCCAGAATATGCTTTTTTATAGCGGATATGCCAAATATAAGGTGCTTCGTTATTTATGTCAAAAATTTCGGCAGGGTTACATAGACACTCAAATAAATACGTTACGCAAAAAAATAATATGTTTATAGTATTACTTTTCGAGAAATTTAACAAAACATGTTAGCTACCTAAACATTAACCTGTGTGTAACAGTAGGTAACTTGCATTGTACGGGGTTAATGACCGTACTATGTTGAAACGCAGAACAGCTGTTTGTTGTAAGTAAGTCACAAGGTCACTATGATTGGTTTTTACAGCTACTTATTTGATTATATTTTTTTGTTAGGAGAAAAAATGCTCCTATAAACATATGTTTTTTTTTCTTACGTAAAATGTTTATTTGAGTGCGTATGTAGCCCTCTCGAAATTTTTGACATAAATAACGAAGCACCTTATATAAAAAGCAAAACGCAAAAAATTCAAGTGGGGTCCACATACAATAATTATCATATTAAGTTGGAATAGCGCCAATTTCAGAATGATTATTTAACTAAACTAACATTTTAACTACAAAAAGCTAAATTACAAATTTTAAAAAACCCCGATCCTTAAAAATTCAAAAATAATTTCCGAGGCGTCAAGCTATAACACCCCTCCTTTTTCGTCGGGGGTTTAAAATTGTATTGATGAATCAATTTCTTTTCCAATTGAGATGGTATCGCGCTATATCGTGCAAATCCCCGGATATGCATATTTAACATTGCACTAACTGGATAGGATCATTTGAATTTAAAGGAATGCGAACGAGGGAACTACAGGAAGACGGAGAAATATGATGGCTCGTCAGATTGTAGAGGCCGCTCTATTTCATTAAAATAATAATGTGACTTAGGTGAACTGTAGTAAAGTATAATTTGTATTAAGTCAATATGCGAAAAGCATCTACGTAGCGGCTCACATTGGGAATGCAAATTACGTATAAAATTCAGTAATAAGAACAAGTAAAGATTATGTATTTATCATAAGCAGTTGATATTGATAATGTTACTTATCGCAATGACGAAAGCATAGTAATCGGTGTTGTGCTGCAAGGACTCTTGTAAATTACAGCACAACAGCGACGACGACCACCTTTAGTAAAATATTCAGGCAAGGTACAAGCAGCAAGTGAGGTACGAACTGACTCGGTGGAAGGACCGTGCCAAGGTAAGAGGTGACTATCCTGTCGCACTATAGCATGGCATCTTGTCCTTAGCCCTTAGCCACATTTTACGACATACACGGGGAGAGATGCAGTGGGGCTATTATTTTTAAGTACCGGATACACACGAGTAAATAAGAGTTAAGTATTAAAAACATGTGGGGTCGGTAATTAAAAAGAATAGCCCCTCTGCATCTCTCCCCATGCATGTCGTAAAAGGCGACTAAGGGATAAGGACAAGATGCCGTGCTAAAGAGCGACAGGTTCGCCACCTCTCACCTTGGCACGGTACTTCCACCGAGTCGTGCAGCAGGTGGGTATTCGTGCCTTACTTGCTGCTTGATCGATTGAATCTTGTTCGAATACTTTGCGAAACGTGATGGTCGGTGTTGTGCTGTAATTTACCAGAGTTCTTGCAGCACGACACCGATTACTCTGCTTACCCCGATTGTCGGGATTCAGCGTGTGTGATATGTATGTATTAAAAACGGAACACGATGTGTATTCATGCATTTTTGTGTGGTCCTAACGTATACAATTAATGTTGACACGTACGACATGAAAGTTGAACCAAGTTGGACGCGTCGAGATGGACGGCCGACAGAGCTTTGGGCTGTCAATCATTCGACACGTTACCAGATATTTAGTGCAATTAATCTGTTGTATTTAAACGTGTAAATCGGAGCGATTTGGGAGAATTACCTACGCTTGCGGGCTGAGATCAATTTGTAATTTATTTTTATTTTCATCTTATGATTTAAATAAAACACTTAGAGCACCGGTTAAAACAATTTTATGTATTTACCGGCAAATGAGACTTCGTTAAAGCCGATTTAAAACTTTTCTCAGAGTTAATATTCATCTTCCTACGTTAATCATTATACACGGTCTTTACGTGATTTATAGCGACGTTTGGTTGTCTATTGTTGTTTACTACATACGTACATACGTACGTCACGCCAGTTTCCCAGTGGAGTAGGCAGAGACAACTAACACTTATTGATGTTTAAACTGTCGTAGAAATTGGATGTATATAGAATATTCTGAATGTTCACATGTTTTATTTATGAGTAGGCGGGAGCCTACTCATAAAGAAAGCCTACTCATAAGGGAGGGGAAAATAATATGTATTTTTTACTTTTCACTAAAGTTCAGTTTTGGGTAGGTGCATAATATAGACCATTGTGGTTGATTCTAGTATCCATGGATTCAAAAATACACCAGAGGAGAGGACATCTACTGCACTGCACCCATAGACATATAAGACTACATTTCAATTAAAGCACGAATCCTATACTTTATGCTAATATTGGCTAGTTTTCAAACACGTTATACCCCCAGTATGCAGATAATCAAATTAAATGCTATATATGCGATATCTACTCTAACAGAAACGTATCGTGCAGCCATTGATAGCAATAAGTACCTACTTCCTAGCTAATATTATATGCAACATACCTACAATACTTTGGCGATCACTTGGATGGAACTGTATTCCAACACGAAAGTAACAGTTCGCATTAGCAGAGTGAGTAGTAAAAGCGTCATTGTAAACTAGTTGTCTTGTAGCATGGGTCGAGCTTGCGGTGGGCGCGTAATGACTGGTTATAGTGTTTTCCTGGAATCGGACAGGGTACTGGCAGCAATATTAACAATGATAGAGAAGGCCTCGTCGTACTGATATCGTTCCTGGATCAATAATGTTGTTATGTATACTTCCTGTTTGGCAAAATTAATGCGTTAAGTTAAACGTAAAGAGATTTTAAAATAGAGAGGGCATTGGGAAAATTTTCATACAAAAACATTGACCTGGAACGACCAAAAAGGTCATCTATAATCAATCTCACATACGGACGTGTCAAACCCATGTCACACTAGTATGAGCGACTTGTTACCTAGGCAACAGCACAGAATACATTAATAGTAACAGTTATACTTTACAATTAAGGATTACAATTTTGTTGTTCTTGTCGTCCGGTCTAGTAGGAAGTTTGAAGGGCTACGAAGGGCTGAGGCTTACGAATGCACTGTGAAGTATCCGCAAATGGTATGTGTATATCAATTTATTGATATACCTATATATAGATCGATAGAGCACGCACCAAGGTGCGATACGGTAGACCGATATGAAAAGCTGCCAAAAATGATCGATGTCGTAGAAAAATCATTTTTAGATTTGCTGTTTTGAGTTAACGTAACACGAGCGGAGCCGCGAGCGCTCGTCATTTTTATCGTCGAAGTAATTTTAGTGATAAAGTGATTTGTGAAGGTGTCTCTATCATTTTCCACAAGATTCAGCACTACTTAACTTCACTTCCACAAAGCACACACACACATTACACACCCACTTCCGAGACCTCCTCCTCACCCCCCCCCCCCCCCTCCTCACCTCTCCCGCACCCTCTCGCCCGCGCATTGTCTTCCCACATACACTAAACTGTTTAAGTTCGCACGCCTACGCTGTGGCAAGTTTTTCAATAAATGCACCTTCAATGTAGACGAGCTTTATTATGAGGGAAAACTCTCATAATCTATTGATCTAAATTAAGAATGGATATTTATTTTATGGTCAACACGAAGTTTAGTCTATTTGTAGATTAGTAACTAGTTAGTTTAGATTAGTGTTTGACATACCCAGTTTGCTGATGCCAACTTTCTTCTATATATTTTCTTTCTTCTCCATGATCTTTTTAAGCCCCGACGAAAAACTTGGGGTGTTATAGGTTTAACTATGTGTGTTTGTATGGGTGTATGGGAGGGTGTGTGTATGAAGTTAATTAAAAGGCATACATGAACCTTTTATGTCCCTTAATATAGACCGTAAGCATAACAATATTTCCTACAGCTGTTCCGCCTCCGGAAATGTATATTAGCACACCAGCTTCTGCGTAAGCGTGGCTTGAACGGTCTCAGACATCGATTCCCGGGAGCGAGTAGCGAGCGAGTTTGTCGGTGTAAACGGGCCCCCAGGCGCGTGCGCACTTGCTCGCGTCGCGTCATTGCCCTGCACTCGAGGGCTACTTGTACTAATACCGTCCTAAAGACAGTTGTTAGATGTGCGTTTATAAGGAAGATGCAAGACAGGAAGTTGAAAGGAAGTAATGGGGAAAAATAATCAAAATAGTAATTTGCTAAAAACATTGGCTGCGTTAAAATGCTGGAAAACCCATTATCATAGAGTTCAGATTAAATTAATTGTTGGAATATTTTTTATATTTTTTGTAACATAATTGCTCTTTCTCGAACGTTTACGCACACACTCAATTTAAGATAATGTAAATGTATGTGTACAATTTAACAAATGGACCAATTAGATTTTTCCATTCCTTTAGTACATTTCAATCTCTACGTCGCGTTATTGAATTCATGCATGATAAGAAAAATTCAAGTACTTGCGCATTTCCCGGTTCGTAAAATCTCTATAACAACATAATCAACAACATCTTAATAGATGGTAGAGTTTAACCCGGCCGGGTTGGTACCACTGCACTGAATGAAAGGTCGGTCGCTATATAAATTGTTCTTGTTTTCCGTCCAGTTCAGTGTGCCGACAAGACAAAAGGGAAGCGCTGACATGGTATCTAGTTCACCAAGGTGTGATGAGCTGATATCACGGGTGATGTAGGTGATTTAGCCAACACCGTGTCAGTTTCCATAAACATTTTGTTTTTGTTTTCAACATAAACAACTTTTTTTTATGTAATCCGGTATGGGTGGCTGAGTTGAAGGGGCTAAAGCGCATGCTCCGACCAGCCAATATCACCTCCGAGAAGGTAGGTCCCATACCGGAGACTTCCCTAGATTGCTGGCTATACTGGACTAGAGGAGAACACAACCGAGGCTGCTATGCGGCCATCTTACATCCAGTACGGTGGTACCAATCCAGTCGGCTACAATTTGAGCCTACCACCTAGTAAGGGGCAAGGGAAGGGACCTACAGTTTTACACCGGTTCCGAACGGTGAAGCAGCAGGTGTAGGTATGCACGTAAATTTTTTCGTCAGAAAAAACTCATTGGTACACGCCGACGGGATTCGAACCGCGGACCTCTCGCATGAGAAGCCGATGCCCAAACCACTCGGCCACCCGCCGCTTAAGGTATTTAAGTATACTTAAGTTTTCCAATCAGTCTTATGCAGTCTTAAAACAGCAGGACATGCACAGAACACCGATCGCCGTCGTCTCCCGCCAGGCTGCGTCTTCCATACTCTATGTATCGATAGAGTATGGGACACATGGGATAGCCTTGTCTCACACCGGTGAACATTTTCGAAATTCTCCTCCGTAATTCCTTCGAATTCCTTAATTCTCGAAACATCTACTCTAACTGCGCACGCGTAGAGCTCATTCAAACTATCTTCGGCCGGTTTAGGAAAGCATTTCATGGTGATAATGTCATGAATACATTTTAAAAGCTAGACAAAATAACATTGCAATAGAACTAGTCATCCCGTAGCTGTGCTCTTGTGGTAAAACATCTTTCTATCGGAATGTTTGGTATGGGTGAGCTTTGATAAATTTTTTCTAAGAATATGTTTATCATTTTAATTATCATTTAGTAAACATTTAGGGATGTCTGAATATAATTTCACATATAAGTATTTACTAACTGTATGCATAGTAACTTTTTTATGATACGGTTGGCTACATCATCTACAACATACGTGATGTCAGCCCATAACACCGGGTGAACTAGGTGCCATGTCAGTGCTTCCCTTCGGTCGAGCCGGCTACACTGAACTGGATGGAAAACACAAACTATTTGCATAGCCGTTTGGACAGACGTTTCATTCAGTGCGGTGGTACCGGCCCGGGCGGGTTGAACCCTTGAACCTAGTAAGGTAAGAAGGGAAGGGACCTACAGTTTTAGTTATAGTAACTTTATCTAATTTTACCCTATTCCATCGACTGTGGACAGGCTGAGAATTTTTAATAATGTTGATAAACACGGTCTCCTATTTCGGAATGGTACAACCTGAATGGCTAATTTTGTACCTACAATCGAGCGACTTTCTTTCTTTGACTTTTTATTAGGAGCAAAACAGCTCAGTTTCTATAAAATATATTTAAAAAATATATTTTATAGAAATCCACACGGATGGCTACATCATCTACAACATCCTACAAGCAAGCAAGCTAGCTAACATTTATAGAACACAATGATTTGATTGTTGGCAGGGCTTACAGGAGTCTCGGATTCGTGTTGAGAGTATGTAAACCTTTTAACAGTGTCACATGTCTAAGAACAGTTTACTGCGCTTACGTCCGAAGTATCTTAGAATACGCTAGCTGTATCTGGTCCCCTATATATGAAAATCACAAGAAACGGATCGAACGCATACAAAAAATTGTCTTGAGGCACATTAACTTTATCACTTGTGCGACACCAGGTGACTACATCACGAACTGTAGACGCTTCAAGCTATTGACCCTGGAAGAAAGACGGACGTTAGCGGATCTGATGCTCCTATTTGATGTGGTGCGAGGGCGCTTGGGCAGCGCGGAATTGCTGGGAGAGGTGGCGCTGAATGTTCCGCTGCGCCGCACTCGCCACACGGCGCTCTTTCATGTACCTCACCAATTACGCTCAGAACAATGTTCTTACCAGAGTAGCACGCACCTACAACAACTCATTCGCGGATGTTGATATATTTCAACTCTCCAGGATTGCATATAAAAAAAACATTACCCAAAGTATTTTTACGAGCGAATGAACATTCTCTCTTTTTTTTTGCTCTCTCTTTTTCTCTTCTCTTCTTTTTATACAATGCCCCACTCACTCACACACGGTGAGTGTGTGAGTGAGTGGGGCATCTCACATACCCTCAAACACTACACTCACACTCACTTGCACGTACACACACACATCCGCACTTTAAATTGTCCATATAATATATAGTATAAGGATCTTGGATGAATATTTATGTAAATGAAATTATTAGCTTTTAAGGAAAATCTATAATTGGCGACAATATCACATTTTAGATTAATTAATATATAAGTATACTAAGCTGTAGATTTTCTGAATAAATAATAAAAAAAAAAACCGTCGTGATATCAGCCCATAACACCTTGGTGAATTAGGTGCCATGTCAATGCTTCCCTTTGGCCGTGCCGGCTGGACTGAACTGGATAGAAAACACGAACTATTTACATAGCCATTTCGTACGGACAAAGTTCACATTGCTATCGGTTACGCTCAATATTTCAAAGAGTTGTTGAAGTTAGTTAAAAATCTTTCTTTAAAAATTTTACATTTCTGCAAATCTCGAAAATCAATTTCTACTTACATTAAAATTTTAACCATTTTTTTATTTTTTTAGCAATGTCATCACTATGTGACTATATATAGCTCAATATTTGCATAATCTATTATTTTTATTATGCATCATTGCGCAGGCGCCACAATACGTGTGATAGAGGCGCTTGCGGCGGGGTGGGGCGGAAGGCGGAGGTGGAGGCGGTGAGGCGGGACACCGGGTGGGGCTGGAGGGGGGGGGGGGGGGGGGAGGGGGGTCGAAGAGTTCAACCAAGTCCCACGAGCGCATTTCCCGATGTGTACCACCGTGTCACGGAGCGCGGTCGACACACACACGTCGACATCGACACGTAGATAAGACACTTCGCGAAGCTTCATTGTTTGTAGGTATACCTTTGATTAGCTTCTGACAATTATTAATATTTAAATTTACTTAGTTTATTTCACCTTTTAAACACACACTAAACTATGTTGCCCGTCCGTCTGACGGTTTAAATGAATATCTAATACTAAGGTCTACGGTCCCCCTGGAGGTGTAAGAAATTCTAGCTTCTAATACAACGAAACCAAAAGTTACGACCATTTATGTCACATATTTTTATACTCGCAAACTTACTCATCATAACCTATAATATACTTCCCGTTGACCTAGAATCATGAAATTTGGCAAGAAGCAAGATCTCACAGCACAACTAAAGGAAAAATCCGAAAATTGTTAATTTGTAGTTATATCGTAAAAACGGCGATACATACAAGCGTCAAACTTGGTTTGATTATAATGCAAACTCTAAAGTAAAACAAATAGGTACGGAAACCTCGGTGCGCCAGGCCGACTCGCACTTGGCATGTTTTTATGGTTTCGTACCTCAAAAGGAAAAAATTGAACCCTTATGCAGATTTGCGGACTATCATTCATATCCAAATTTGAAAAATCCTGGTCGGGACCGGGACGTATTTTTAAACCCCGACGAAAAAAGAGGGGTATTATAAGTTTAACGTGTGTGTGTGTATGGGTGTGTCTGTCTGTGGCATCGGATCTCCCAAGCGGATATACCGATTTGGATGCGGGTTTTTTTTATTGGAACTCTGGTTTTGGCACGTGTGTTTCTGGAAAACTTTATTTAATAAAATATTTCTATATAAGTATTTATATTTCTCTCTATATTAGCTCAAATAGCTATTGCCACTAAGTAACCTATTCATGTATCGAAAGCATACAATTTTCTAACATAAATAAATCAGCCTGCTGGGCGGACGGGCTCCTCGCAGGGCGGATCCGAGAGTCAGGTCGGACCTAACGTGCACAATTGGAATGGAGGCGGAGGAGGGTCACGTGACTTACCTGTTCGTATTGTTTGGTCCCTGCGGCGGCACGCGGTGTGGGTCCTGCAACAAAGTAAATAGAAATAAATTAAACGTGGGTATATGATATTATTACATTTATTTTAAAACTTTCAATGTTAGGGTATTATTAAAATTGTTCATAATTTGTACCGTGCATATTATATAAGTTTTTTACGGGTTCCGTATCTCAAAAGGAAAGAACGCGCGCACGGAAACCTTTAGGGGCACTTTGTCTTCCGTCCTTCTGCCCATATATCAAGACCCTTTTTCTAAGGAACGGGTAAAGTTATCAAGTTGAAATTACGTAATAGCAAATACTAAGGTCTACGGTCCCTTGGAAATTTAAGCTTCTAAGTCTATGAAATCAAAAGATACTTCCATTTATGTCACATATTTTAATGCTCGCAAACTCACTCATCAAAACCTAAAGGGGTTTGAAACTCTCGGCATGTATGTGTGTTTGTGGTTACGTTATGTAGCAATTTACATACATAAAAATCATCGCACTATATTCCGAAAATCAGGATAAGCAAAGTAATTGGTGTTGTGCTTCAAGAACTCTGGGGCACAACACCGACCACCACGTTTACAAAAATAATAGGACAAGGCATTATCAAGCAGCAAGAGGTCACAGTTGCCTACTGCGCCTACTGCGTGACTGTGGAATACCGTGCCAAGGTGAGAGGTGACTAACCTCTCGCCCTTTAGCACGGCATTTTGATCTCATCACTTAGTCGCCTTTTACGACATGAAAGGGGAGAGACGCAGTGGGGCTAGTCTTTTCTAGCACCGGTCCACACATGTTACATGTTTTATTTCAATTTAAAAATGAAAAAAGAAATTTTGTTCCATGTACGTAAAAAATCTGTCTTTGATGATATCATGGGGCACTACTGAAAATATAACGATCTCTACTCGAATTAAAAAGATAAAATTTCAAATCTGAATACCACAATAACAATTCAACAACTACGCTCAGCCGGCCAACCCACAAACGAAAGCCTAATAAGAAATAAGAAACAAGGCCACAGCCGCAAAAACAGAAATAAAATGTAAACACAAGAGCGGTTGGTCCGTTCTAGAACCATATTTCTCGCCTTATTTGCTGGAGAGAAAAGAAACGAATTCTTTATTTGCCGAAAAGAACTGTTACTATATTTGCTCCGCGGAGGCGTAATGTGCGATTTAGCTTTTAAAGTCTGCAGAACCTTGTAAGTCTTGCTAACTTCTGATCTTCGCTTAAACTATATGATTCGGATCCTTAGATTTCATACACGGTTTATATTAAGCTCGACCGGATTGCTACGACCGCCGCCGCCGAGCTATGAAAAAGTGTCCGTTTTTTTCCGTCTAGTGTAGCCGGCAACATCACAGTAAACTACCGAATATGGCACTTAGCGCTCCCTCAGGAACGAGTAATGGAATTTACAGATGTACCAGCTAGTGCAGCCAAACTTGACTGCAGCCATAAACACACATGCTAGCCAGATGCGTGTGACGCGATCCCATACAAGTATATTTCCATTATGTGTGAGTACTTCTACGGTGAAATGATAGCTCTTTTGGTCCAGATTGCTGCGGTCGCCCGCTGCGTAGGCGCCGAGACAAGAGGAGATGAGGTCTCGAGGTAATCGAGATCGCTCTATGGTATTGTTCTAATCGGTGGAGCGGATAGGTTGAGGTCGAATGATTGTCTGCTTTCAATAATGCTTATATTGAAATTTTTGCTTGTACAGTTTGATTTATTAATATTTATAACTTATTTATTATGGTTTTAAAGGCCCATTAACCTAAATCAGGCTACATTGGCAGCATACAATCACCCGTAAGGCTACATTGGCTGTTTAGTCATAATTATTGTAAGCTAAAGGAAAAAGCTAATATCTAGCTTCTTATAAGCTACTCTTCATGAGCTGAGATTTGAGCAGTGAATACAAATACTTCAAAAGTGGAAGAACACGCGCAGCGTTATACTCCAGCCGTGCAAGTCTACCAAATGAAATAGAATCTCAGTGACACATTCTTCCGCACATCTCGATAAGATTCTCGCATTCGGACGGCGCGCGACGCCGACCTCAAGCGGCGCGCTAAATTTCCAACACGCGACAGTAATCTCGAGATTATTTATCTGTTAAGACTCGTAAACCACTGTGCATGAAATGTAAAAATATATGTAAAAATATTTTTAACCATGACAGTTTTATAGGCTTTCTACAAGGCGTACTGCTTCCCAAAAAGGAGCCTAAAACGAAATTGGGTCTATTTGACTCGACAGAAAAAAAATTGCAAAGTATGCTCTCGAAAATTCGGAAAACCCGTGTTTCCGTGCCGTTCATCATGTTAGGTTCAGCTCACACCGAGACGCGACGCGATGCGACGACGCAATGCACTTTTCAAAGTAGCCATGCAAAATAGAACTTGTTTACTATACAAAAAGGTACAAATGTTAGTGAGAGCGCGAATAAGCGAGCTAGATACGTGCACGTTACGTCTTCTAGCTTCTTCATGCATCTTCGCGTCTCGTCGCGTCGCGTCGCGTTTCGGTGTGAATTGACCCTTATAGTTATGTCAATTTACATAATAGACAAAAAATACAATAATCCTTCCCGTCTAGAAGAGTATTCTTTCTTTTATTAAATATTACGCCTACAATTACATTTTCTTTGATTCCGCACTTACACTTTTTGTCAGCCTCGCGAGGCTCGGTAGCTCAGTGGTGCGGTCAGTCGACTGTTGTTAAGCAACCCTGAGCGCGGTCAGTACTTGGATGGGTCCGCTCGTCCGTTGGAGGCTGACCGTGGTTCGGATTCCACGTAAAACGTAGGTTCCTTCCCTTCTTACCTTACTAGGTGGTAGGGTTTATCCCGCCCGGATTGGTACCACAGCACTGAATAAAACGTCGGTCGAAAAGGCTATGTAAATTGTTAGACTTAGTCAACTAAAATAATGATCACTGACGTGTAGGGTAGAGTCGGTGGGTTTGACTTGACAGCGCGGGAGTGGCAGTCGAGCATAACCTAAAAGGAGAGCGTGAGGATGTC
This sequence comes from Nematopogon swammerdamellus, assembly GCA_946902875.1. Classification (NCBI taxonomy): domain Eukaryota; kingdom Metazoa; phylum Arthropoda; class Insecta; order Lepidoptera; family Adelidae; genus Nematopogon; species Nematopogon swammerdamellus. Next base: position 6,409,628 of record OX336336.1, on the reverse strand, counting down.
TGAAACTGTGAACTAAATAAAATATAAAACACGACGTTTTGGTAGCATTCATTGTGCCTATCCATGATACAACCAAACATGGCGCAGCCTGAGGAGTATGAGACCTACAGCGTCGACTGCAGCGAAAGTCAACAGGAGGTGACACATCCTAATAAATGGTTCAAAGTAGTTCGTGTTAACGGTCATGGTATAAATTTCAAATTAGACAGCGGGGCCGAAGTTAATGTTCTACCATACAGTTATATAAAAACATGCAATTTACAGAAAAGTAAGATAAACCAATGTTCAGTAGTAATTAAATCATTTGGCGGTCATATTATTAAACCGGTAGGTTACATAACTACTTCAGTTGAAACAGATGTTTCCAAAGTTGAAAATGTAAAATTCTTGCTAGTAAATAATGTAAACTGCATCCCTATTTTGGGACTAGCCACTTGTGTAGCTCTAAACTGCTTGCAACGAGTGGATGTATGTCAAGTAATAGACAAAAAGGCAACATTCATACACAATAATATTGATATATTTTCAGGTTTAGGGGAGTTCCCAGACGAGTATGATATAAAACTGAAGCCGGACGCCCGTCCGCAGTCCAATCCGCCTCGACGAGTCCCGATGGCCATCCGTGACAGACTACTCAATGAGCTAAAAGATCTGCAGTTAAGAAATATCATAACGCCAGTAGAAGAGCCATCAGAATGGGTAAACAATATTGTAATAGTGGAAAAGCCTAATGGTAAACTGCGAGTTTGCATAGATCCCACAGTCTTAAATCAAAATATTCTGCGTGAAAATTTCTCTATACCTACATTAGATGATATTCGGTCACAGCTCATAAATAAAAATGTTTTTTGTGTACTTGACTTAAAAGATGGCTTTCACCAAATCAGACTAAGTGAGCCAAGTAGCAAACTATGCACATTCAGTACACCCTTTGGGTGCTACCGATATCTTCGGGCTCCTTTTGGCCTCTGCTCCCTCCCTGAAAGGTTTCAGAGAATGACCCAAAAATATTTTGGGGGCATAGAGGGTGTTACGGTTTATTTTGATGACCTGCTTCTATCTGCTGAAAATGTTGAAGAACTTGAAGCTATACTAAACAAAGTTTTACAGCGAGCTCGAGAGAATAATGTAAAGTTCAACCCAGACAAGTTACAGTACATATCAGATGAGGTTAAATTTTATGGCTATATATTTAGCAAAGAGGGTATGAGAGCAGACCCAGAAAGAGTTAAGGCCATATCAGAACTAGAATCGCCAAAAAACAAAAAAGAATTGCAAAAACTATTAGGTGTAGTGAACTTTTTAAGAGATTTTGTACCTAACATGTCTGAGTTGACTGCGCATCTCCGTAAGTTGCTGAGAAAGGAATCAGAGTGGCTTTGGTCTCAAACGCATGAGGAGATCCTCACTAAATTGAAAAGTATAATCGCAAACAAGACAATACTAGCGTCCTTTAATCCACATAAACTAATAGAAATTCACTGTGATGCATCACAATACGCAGTGGGATGCGCGCTTTTTCAAGAGGGTAGGCTAATAGCTTGTGCTTCACGATCTATGACAGACACGGAATCCAACTATGCTCAAATTGAACGTGAAATGTTGTCAGTCACATTTGCGTGTAAAAAATTTCACAATTTTATCTATGGACACAGAATCAAAATATTCAACGATCATCAGCCTTTAGAATCAATTGCTAAAAAAAGTATTGATCAAATAAAAAACAACCGTCTCAGAAGGTTACGGCTCAAACTATTAATATATGATTTCCAACTCATTTACTTACCTGGTAGTAAAATGTACCTTGCTGATCTCCTCAGTAGGAACTGTCTACGCCGACAGGAGCCCGAAGACATTCAGATGCAGGACATTGTTCATACTGTTTGTGTAAATTCTCTAACCGTGTCAAGCAAAGAACTGGATAAGCTACGAGAGGAAACAAACAAGGATGGCTCATTGAGTTGTGTGTTGCGGTGGTATCAGTCGGGCTGGCCGACACGGTGCACTGCCGGCGGGGAGACCGCTCACTATTTTAAGCTAAAAAATGACATCACAGTTGAAAAGGGCCTAGTGTTTATCAATAATTGCTTGATTATACCGTATTTACTAAGACACTCATATTTAAACTTACTGCATGAAACTCACCTGGGTGCTAAGAAAATGAAAAAGGTTGCAAAAAGTATTGTGTATTGGCCAGGTATTAGCTCTGATATTGAATCACACACGAACAATTGTCAAATCTGTCTAAAGTACAGTAGATCAAAAATTGCTGAACCATTAAAAAGCCATGATATACCAAATATTCCTTTTTACAAAATAGCTGTTGATATTGCCACACTTGAGTCTCAGGATTATTTGGTCCTAATTGATTACTATTCACGGTGGTTAGAAATTGTACCAGTCAACAAGAAAAACAGTGCAACAATTATTTGCGAATTGAAAAATATTTTCTGTAGGTTCGGGATACCAAGTGTCGTTATAGCCGACAACATGCCTTTCGACAGCAAAGAAATGAAAGAATTTTCCGCATCTTGGAACTTTACAATTCAAACCTCGAGCCCTCACTATGCTCAAATCAATGGTTTGGCGGAGAAGGCAGTTGGTATTGCGAAGCAGATGTTGAGGAAGGCCGGTGAGAAACAGCAAGATCTAGAGTTGTACCTTCTAAACTATAGGAACTCACCTGTAGCCCAGTTAGATTACTCTCCTGCTCAGTTACTAATGTGTAAATCACTCAGGTCCAAATTACCTATGAATAGCAATAATTTGCGACACATCAAAGTTGATGAAAAAATACATAATAAAATGTTAGAAAATCAAAACAAACAAAAAGTGTTGTATGATAAAAACACCATAAATGAACAGATATATCAAGTAGGAGAGAAAGTGATGGTGCAAGATGTTAGGACACGACTTTGGGAACCAGGAGTAGTAAAAAATATATTAGCTGCACCTCGCTCGTATATAGTACAGTTAATTAAAAATTTGAAAGTAGTGTATAATTGGGCTGTTTGATTCACCTCGTCAGAAACATCGAGCTGCTCAATCATAATCGCATTCGCTTCGCTCATACTCATGATTCAAACAGCTCGATCTGTCTGTCGAGGTGAAATCAAACAGCCCAATTATAAACTACGTCTGCGATGCAGGTGCAGATCGTTTGCATTGCAGAGCTCTTTGAGCGTTAAAATCGCTTTTTGATCGGTAAACTGAATGCCGGTTAAAATCGCTTTTTGATCGGTAAACTGAATGCCGATGGCAGAATGGTAATGTTTAGGTGCTAAATAGATTACAGTTTTCACAGCAATCAATATGAAGATACGATGCGATGGTTTCCCGTTTATAAATCGCTTTTTGATCGGTAAACTGAATGCCGGTTAAAATCGCTTTTTGATCGGTAAACTGAATGCCGATGGCAGAATGGTAATGTTTAGGTGCTAAATAGATTACAGTTTTCACAGCAATCGATATGAAGATACGATGCGATGGTTTCCCGTTTATAAATCGCTTTTTGATCGGTAAACTGAATGCCGGTTAAAATCGCTTTTTGATCGGTAAACTGAATGCCGATGGCAGAATGGTAATGTTTAGGTGCTAAATAGATTACAGTTTTCACAGCAATCAATATGAAGATACGATGCGATGGTTTCCCGTTTATAAATCGCTTTTTGATCGGTAAACTGAATGCCGGTTAAAATCGCTTTTTGATCGGCAAACTGAATGCCGATGGCAGAATGGTAATGTTTAGGTGCTAAATAGATTACAGTTTTCACAGCAATCAATATGAAGATACGATGCGATGGTTTCCCGTTTATAAATCGCTTTTTGATCGGTAAACTGAATGCCGGTTAAAATCGCTTTTTGATCGGTAAACTGAATGCCGATGGCAGAATGGTAATGTTTAGGTGCTAAATAGATTACAGTTTTCACAGCAATCGATATGAAGATACGATGCGATGGTTTCCCGTTTATAAAAGAGCCATTCACAATATCGCATTCGATTCTTATGACTGCTGTAGGTAGAATGGCGATCGTTTGAGTCCAGCTCCATTTTTATAATGTTTGAGATATAAACCATGTCCTATAGCGATGGATTCCATGGCGCTATTATGACGATGTGCTTCTTTCAAATCTTCTCTAGCTATTTTGTAATCATTCACGGCTTTAGCGATTCCAGCAGCCCCTCCAGCCAAGCTGCCTAAAGCAGATAGGCCTGCAAAAATTGGTATAAGCGGTAATATACCACCTGTTTTTGGAATTGGTATTACTCTAGGCAATGGAATGCATGCATTCCTCGGAATAATCTTTTTTGCAAAAGCAAGCGCCCGACGAATAACAGTTTTATTGCTTTTGGATTTAATTTTTCCTAATTTAGTCTTAATTTTTTTTATCGCTGTCTTAAACGTTTTTATTTTTTTCTTTACACCGGCCCCCGCTTTCACTTTCGCCTTCATAATATTTTTCACCAGCCATGAAGCGATTTTTTCTCCTCTCCCTGCATCAGCACACTTTGAACGTTTCCCCGCTCTATCCATCAATTTTAAATCAGCTATACGTCTAACGCCCAAATTTTTTGATTTCATATATTCTATATCGTGTTCTCGACAGTAATCGTCCAATTGATTAACCCCCGTATCACCTCGCTGCAGTCTTTTATTTAAACGTGTCCCCGGGCCGCAATAATTATAGCCAGGCAGATGAATTTCAAAAGGTAAATTATTTATCAATGTATCGACTATTCCCTCCCCTTTCATCACTTAACATCAAATGAAGGTTTTAGCAAGCGTTTCAAGTTTTTTATAACTAATTATACCTTGTTATCAGCATCTATCCAGCTATTTTCAGACGCGGGAAGACCCAGCCATTTTACAAACACTTTTCCCCCATTTCTTTTTAAAACTTTTTCAACCAGTTAAATATCTGGATATCTTGTTTTCATCAGTTCTTGCTCATAAAAACATCCTGATATAATTTGGCCGTGCATATCGCTTAATATATACGAGGCAGGCCTCATTGTTTTTATTTTAGCTATTTTAAACAGTTCAGTTGACCAATTCGGATTATATCCCTTGGCAAAAGCTCCTTTGTATTTGCTTATACGGACATGATCACCTATTTTAAATTTCGGGGGTAGCAGCGCGTTTGCATATTTTTTTCTACTTTTTTCAATATTTGCATGAACAGCAGCCGCGTTATAATTGCTCACATTTGCAGGTTTAAAACGCGTGGTGCTGTGCACTGTATTATTGTAATTAGTCATTATATTTGCAAGTGGTTTTCCAACCCATTTATAGTTACCATGATTTTATAATTTCCTCTTTGATGGATTTATTTTTATTAATATTTATCATGATAATTGTTATAAAAATTAAAAGACAACCTATTACCATTAAAATTTAAGTATTAATGAGCTTTGACTCTTCCCTCGAGACATTTTAAAGATTTTATTCGCTGGAAAGATATGCATCAAAATTTTTTCTATACCGCCCATTACTCTTTTCACAATCCTTATTAATTACCAAGAAATTATAGGGCTCACTCCAAATTCTCGCCGCAATATGACGGAAATCATTAAACGACATATCGCTATTAACATGCTCATCGTAAACATGTTTCAGATTTACATCATCCTGCCGAAAAAGTATAATCAAATTAGCATTATCCCTCACAAGCTGCTTCGGTATCTTCGAGTATGTTTGAGTCAAGTAAAAACAGTCGATAAATGCATGTCTTCCCATCGAAAAGAAATCGCGATCGAAAAATAAAAATGGAATCCGGCAATGTTTCCAGGAGTGATATAACTTTTTCATTATCATTAAATTTTTCAAATCTTACTTCAGGTATATTTTCGAAAACTTTGCTAAGGAAAAGGTATTTCGGTTGGAATATTGTTTTTGAGTAAAGATAAATGTTTCTATATTTTAACCCATTCTCGTGTAATAAGAGTGCTAAAATCAGGTTTGTTTTCCCGGAATTACTGGCTCCGCATACTAAAGATCTTATACTATTCGGTAGAAGACTGCAATGCCTCGGCGCTGAATTTTCACTTTCACCGCAGCGATAAGCGAAATTTAAATCTAATAATATAGGTTGTTTTACAAATTTCATGACCGCTATACTCCTAATATAATTCCTTACTCAGCTGCTGAATGCGCATATATGATTATCTTCAGCAAAGCCACCCCCTTTTATAAATTCCGGCTGTATGAAAAAAAACGTTTTACATGCAATATAATCTAAAAAAGGGATGTATGCCTAATTAACGCTTTACTATGCGCGAATTTGACATCCGCAATGCTTTCAGCGATGCGTGTCTAGCAAGCTCGTGCACACCACTGTAGGTACTAATCGATGAAAAATAAAAAAAATTCATGTTGCGACAGGCTTAACTTGAAATATTTTTCGATAGCGCGAATTTGACATCTGCAATGATTTCAGCGAAACGTGTCTAGCAAGCTCGCCCATGTATCTGCAGGTGCTACTCGATGAAAAAAAAACATGTTAGAACAGGTTTTACTTGAAATATTGATGAAATTATCATGGCTGCAGCGATGCGAACTCCTCCGCTCTCGCGGCACTTCAGCTTTACATTTCGAATACTTCACACGCCTGCATCATGTCGGTAAGCCTCATATTATAATAATAACAACTATTTCCATGTTTCACTATGGTGATAAAGGAAGAATAAATAAATAAATAAATAATAACTATTTTCATGTTTTCCAGCATTACATCAAATCAGCATTACATAAAATAATGTTTAATTGTTTTTTTCAGATTCGCGATCAGGAAGCCATGACATATCGCGATGCAAGTTCAAAACCTCTCATACTTCAAACTTATAATGATATTTTAAAAAACGAGCGGAGCGCCGGATGTCTCAAGAGTTATGGGATAGACGAAACAGGCGTTTTCAAAAATGCGAGCCAGTCCACTAGTCAAGGACGGGGAAAAAAGAAGATGCAAGCTGCCGTTAAACAACAGCCGTCATCATACATAATAACACCGCAGCAGGCTCGGGGACACCATCTAATAAAAATTCAGATGTATGATTTAGTAGGGAGCGAAGCTTCTGAAGTTCTAACAGTGCAGTCTCAGTACGTGGTTGTTGAAAGCGGTTATAATGAAATTATGGATTTAACTCAAAATATTTTAAGAAAGATATCCCGAGAATGTACATTTTCCACGCTGTAGTGTTAGCATAATATCGTAAGGTTTATTGTTTATTTTTATTTTTATAAATAAATTAAACATGAAATTTTAAGAATAAATAAATGTATATGTAAGCTACTTCTTGAGTTTTAATTTCCCAGCAAATTTACGATTTAAATTCAAGTAAAAAAAAAAACATTATGCATAAATCTATTCTCATTTGAAAGTAGTCATATTACGAGAATAATTTTGTATTTACATAATATTAATAATATAATAATACGCTTTACACCGCTTAATATGCGGCGAGGATGGGTTTACCGCCTTAGTAAATTTTTCCCAGCCAACATACATTATGCTCAATAAATATATGTGCAATAACATGCATATATGCACATACCGCATGCAGTATCTCTACAGGCTTTTTTTTATTGACAGACAGGCATACAGGCAGGCAGGCAGTGAGGTGTTTTTTGTAAGCACTCCTTTATTCCTTTTAATGTGCGGAACCCTAAAATTTCATATAGAGCGGTCGCATAGATGTATTTTTACGAATTAACACCGCCGCCGGGCATTGAAGTTTCGAATTTCACTCGCCGCGCCACAGCGCCTTGCTTTGTACAAAGCCGCCTGCGAAGCAATATTATTTCAATTCCCGTGAAAATGCTGATTCGCCTGACTGCATTATTCTGTAAAGACATGCTCACACACGGTTTTGATGATGAAATATGGAAGACGGGCGGATCGTTGCATACAAACATTGTATTTACTGTAAGATTTCAGTCCCTATGTGAATCTGGCTTTATGCGTTGGTTTTTGTATAAATTTGACGTCGCGCTAGTACCGGGCATCATTCAGTTGAGCAGTAAGCAGTAAGTACAAGTGCCTAGTGAAAAGTGGAAAGTGAACAAGTAGTTGCCTGCCCGCCTTCGCCGAGACTCAAGGAACTCGACTGGTAAGTTTTATCTCTTCATAACTAGGGCAATTTTTACTTGTTATTCTCAGACTCTTTGCACTGTTTTTAATTGAAAAAATACTTTGAAATTTCAAATAAAACACTTGATCAATTCCCGTCTGTTTTCCAATTTTTAAGCATCACAATTTCAAATACTTGTAAAAATTTCATGCATGTTTAAACTCTGCTCTGTCTCATTTTTTTAAGCGATGTAATGATTGATTGACTCTTGCGCTCGTTCAAATACTTGCAAATTTTCTTTTCTTTGAAACTTTGTAAATAATTATGCTATAAAACTTGTCCTCCCCGCTTGTTTCAGATCGGAGCGTCGGAGAGAAATCAAGCGGTCTCGAGAAATCCTTCAGCACGGCGCTGTGCACAGCAGATACAGTCATGTAAGTAAGTAGAAGTATTTTACAATATCTAGAAAACATTATCTTTTTCTTCAACGCCGCGCATGTTTTGAAGTGAACTCACGTAACTGTCACGCTCAGCATTTCCGCCGCGCAGTCCTACGGACAGCTTTTTTTATTCTAAACCACTGCAGCTATTATTTCTTCTTTACAGGAGCAAGAAAGCCAGCCTGCCTAGCCTCTTATCTTCCGATGAGGACGTTGCAGCACCGTCGTCTCTGATACCTGACCGGAAGAAAAAGAGAACTCCAGCTGCCCGGCCGTCAGCGTCTAGCAAGAAATCGCGATCCAATCCTCTCCCAAGTTCTACACACTCGTCCGGCGAGGAAGACATCGTGCGGCCCTCGAAGAAGCGCTCCCCATCGCATGGTGAGGTTGCTAATAACAAGCTTGCGTATCAGCTATTCGGTACCGATAGCGAGGATGGCGGTGAGAAACAGGAGCGACCAAAAATATTGCTCGCTAATTCTTTAAGCCGTCGGTCATCGTGCGGATACTCGAAGCATGAGCTGACTGTTAAGGACGGCGAATACTATGTAGAATTAAAAATTTACAACTCGAAAGACATTGCTATGGTGAGGCCTGCCGACCGCTGGAGGCATGCCCTCATAACGCTGCGCGAGAATTTAGCCGAAAATTCCACTGGGTGGTCCCACCTGCAGTCGTTTGTAAAAGAAGAGAAAAAATTTTATGATAAGAAGCAGTAATTAAGAAATTTATAATATTGAGGAAGCAGTTTAGGGATTACTTTTAATAATGTACTGTGAAAAATGTAATGTTAGCGTTCACAAATCCTATTTTCATGCTCATAAGAGAAGCAATTTACATAAAACGAATAGTCTATTGAGCACCGAATTTGGTAATGTGAGACTGATCGCGTCAGCTTTTAAAAAAAGAGTATGCAGTTACCGTATACAACCATCGCAAAAACTTATCACGCCTGAGGCATTCTTGAAGCAAGTAAAATCAGAAGTAAAAACTCTTATAGAAATACACTTAGAGAAGCATACATCGCTTAAAGTAAATTTGGAATTCTTTGCTCATTTTACTCTACCTCAAAACGATGAAACCGAGTTGAAATCATTTAATACGCGGTATGAGGCTATACTGAGAGGTACTAACATCGCGATATTTTACAAGCATGCTGTAGAACGTTTAATTCACAAAAGTTCTGAATTTGAACATCGAGATAGCGGATGGACACTTAAAAATGTTGCGTACCTTGAGCTAAACATTAATAGATATAATCCTTTGAGGGCTGGATCGTACATTCCCTTGCCGCCAGCTCTTCGACGCAATAAAAGTTGTTTAAATATTCAAAATAGCGATAAATACTGCTTTGCGTGGTGTATCACAGCGCATTTACATCCTGCTTCCAGAAACCCACACAGAGTTAATTCATATCCGCACTTTTCCACAGTGCTTAACACATATAATCTAAATTTCCCGCCCAGTTTTGAAGATATAACATTTTTTGAAAATAGCAATCCATGCATTAGCGTGAATGTGTACGGGTTAGCCTCAAATTCTAATGTAAACGGGCCTCTATACAGGACTCAAAACAGAAAATACAATCATATAAATTTATTGTTCATACAGAAGGGCGGGAAGTCGCATTACTGCCTGATCACAAATCTCGGTCTTTTGGTTCAAAAACAAATATCAAAGCATCATGGGAAATCCTTTCTTTGTGAAGATTGCTTGCTTACTTTTACCAGTGAAAATAAATTTAATGGGCATGACTGCTCTCGAGTGCGAACCATATTGCCCGCAAAAGACACTTTCTTAGAATTTCATAATTGGGAAAAAATGCAGAGAGTTCCATTCGTTATTTACGCTGACTTTGAAAGTATACTGAAGCCGTGTTTAGACGAGAGTCGGGATACAGAAAAGACATGTTATGCTACAATACACGAGCCTAGTTGTTTTGCATTTTATATATGCTCAGCTTTAAAACCTGAATTAAATAAATTAGTCCAGTATCGAGGGCGCGATTGCGTGAAAAAATTCGTGAAAATGCTTACAAAAGAAGTTCTTCAACTTGACGGTATATTACATACAGCCACGCCTATGAAGACCTTGAACTCAGAGCAGGAAAAGCTTTTAGCGGAAGCAGAAAAATGTCATATATGCGGGGATTATTTATTCGGTGACATAGTAGCGGATCATGATCATATGACTGGGGAGCTAAGAGGCCCAGCTCATTCGAGCTGCAATTTATCATTTAAAAAATGCTCGTTTGTACCTGTATTCTTCCATAATTTGACTGGTTACGACAGCCATTTATTTATCAAAGAGTTAGGCAGCACGCCAGGTGTTATAAAAATTATACCTAAAAATAAAGAAAATTATATATCATTTACTAAATACATCCCTCTAAGCAAAGATCATTTCGCGCAGATAAAATTTGTTGATTCGTTCAAATTTTTAAATTCTAGTCTTGAAAAACTCGCTCAGAGTCTTAACGATACAGATTTTACACATTTGAAGTCGTTCTTTCCCGAGCGCGAACTTTTCAACTTGATACGCCGTAAAGGAGTGTTCCCATACGACTATGTTGATTCCTGGGGTAAATATGATGAAATCGAGTTACCGTTAAAAGATAGTTTTTACAACGCGCTCACTTCGGCTGATATATCGCAAAGCGATTATGAGCATGCTGTAAATGTTTGGAGACAATTTAGAGTTAAAAGTTTGGGTCAATATACAGAACTTTACTTAAAAAGCGATGTTCTGTTATTGTGCGATATATTTGAAAACTTTAGGAATATGAGCTTAAAACATTACAAGCTCGATCCGGCTTATTATGTAACCTCGCCGGGGCTGAGCTGGGATGCGATGCTACTTCACACTAAAGTCAAACTTGAATTGATCTCTGATATAGAGATTTATCAATTTTTCGAGAAAGGTGTTCGAGGAGGATTGGCTCAGGTCTCTTTGCGATATTGTAAACCTAATAACAAGTATCTGCCTGATCATGACAAGTCATTACCCTCAAGTTTTTGCATATATCTCGATTCAAATAACTTATATGGCTTTTCCATGATGAGGAAAATGCCGGTGTCCCAATTTTCATTTTTAACCGCTAATGAAATCGCGAGCTTGGACATTCGCTCGGTCCCCGATAACAGCGACATTGGCTATGTTTTGGAGGTTGATTTGAAATACCCGTCATATTTGCACGACGATCATTCGGATTTACCTTTCGCGCCTGAAAAACTTACACCGCCTGGCGGCGCTAACTCGAAACTCATAGCAAGTTTATATCACAAACATAACTATGTTATTCATTACATCCACTTAAAGACATGTCTGAATAATGGTTTGATATTGAAAAAAGTGCATAGAGCACTCGTTTTCAAGCAGGATGACTTTCTGAAAAAGTATATTGAACTTAACACTTCTTTGCGCACGGTTGCCAAGTCAGAATTTGAAAAGGATAATTTAAAAAAAATTAATAACGCTATCTTCGGAAAAACAATCGAAAACAAACGTAAGCAAGCTAATGTGAAATTAGTGAACTCGTGGAGAGACGATCGTAATATAACGAACAAGATTTTAAGCGCTGAAAAACTCGTATGCATGCCTAACTTCAAAAGCATTTCGATATTTTCAGAAAATCTAGCAGCGGTTCAATTGCATCCTGAAGAAATTGTTTTGGACAGGCCAATTTACATCGGTTTTACCGTATTAGAACTTTCGAAAGCCCATCTATACAATTTTCATTACTCTGTAATGAAGCGAAAGTTCAGTAAAAATATAAAATTATGTTATACTGATACGGACAGTTTACTTTACCATGTGTTTACTGATGACATATACAGAGATATAAAAGACGATATTTCAAATTTTGATACAAGCAACTTTGCCTGCAATAATATTTACGGTATACCTAGAGTAAATATGAAAGTTCCCGGTCTCTTCAAAGACGAAATGGGAGGTGTGGTTATATCAGAGTTCATAGGACTTCGCGCTAAACTGTACTGCATAAAAACATCGGATTCATCTATAAAGAAAGCAAAAGGTATATCCGGATCTGTTACCAAGCAATTACGCAGCGATGAATACAAACACGCTCTTGACAGCGGCGCGATAGTTCGACGTAAAATGCATACTATTCGATCGGTTAATCACAATGTATTCACACAGGAAATCTTTAAATCGGTGCTCGATAGATCTGATGATAAGCGGCGATTGTTGAAAAGAAGCTATAATACTTTGCCATGGGGGCATTATAAATTGTAATTGCGTCTTAAAAATAATTAATTTGCGTGTTTGATCTGCTGTTTTTTTATACTTTTTATAAGCTAAGTACTTGCCCTATGAAGGCATTATAATTGTAACCGTATCTTATAATTAATCCAAGTGTTTTTATGATGCTGTTCATGTAATAGAATAAATAAAATATTCTTGTTTGCTAATAAACATGTTTTATTTTAATTAGACCTCCATTACTATACGTGTTCATGATATAAAACTTGGCAAAAATATAGCCTCCTACGAGAATTTCAGGGAAATAGGAAAGATTTCATAATATAGTCTGGTTGTGGAGGGCTTGATGAATTTCCTGCTTGATGGGGTATTTGAGTATGTATGTACAATAGCTCGCATGCAAACGATAAAGAGATTCATTACATGAAATTTAATAGTGCTCCACGGGCGGGTGGGCTTTAGACAAAGCGAGAATTGCTTGAAATACTTAGAATATAAAAAAATATTGCATACAATATTTTATAAAGCATGCATGCCTTACTTACAGCGTCTCTAAAAAAAAAAAATTGCAAACATTTATAATCGCTATATGCAGCTCATCGGCATTCAGTCTTATCAATACATGAATATCAGCAGGTAAATTGAGTTTTATCGATTTGAAGTTAACAGAATTTAACCTCGACTTTATTCAAATAATCAGCATAGTTGCCCGCAGCGATACAGTAGAATTGGGTTATCTAATTCACCTCGGCAGAAACATCTTGGTGTTCAGGATAATGAGCATGAGCGAAGCGATGCGAGTTAGACTGAACGGCATGATGTTTGTCGAGGTGAATTAGATAGCCCAATTCTACACTACTTTTGAAAATGTATCGAAGAAATTCTCACTTTATTAAAAAGCTACAGAAAGATGATGACGTAATAGTTGACAAGAGGGGGGAAGAAAGGAGCTCAAGTGCTGAGACTCCTCAGATGCCGAGCTCTCTGTGTGCATCACCTCAGGCTCCGAGGGGGCCATCAGTACTCCGGCCACAACCTGTGCTTACCTCACCTGGCACACCTGTTAGACGATCTAATAGAATTGTTAGGCCACCGATGCGGTTAAACCTGTAAACTTTTGTAGTAGGTATCTAGATTGTTATTTATATCTCATATGTTTGTAATAATTAATAGCCAGTAGACTACCTAGCTTAGGTCCATAGCAGAGTTAAGTGTGTATTGTTTGCCAATGTTTATATTTCTTTAGTTATACATTAGTGAGAGAAGGGGCATGTTAGACTTAGTCAACTAAAATAATGATCACTGACGTGAGATTGAGTCGGTGGGTTTGACTTGACAGCGCGGGAGTGGCAGTCGAGCATAACCTAAAAGGAGAGCGTGAGGATGTCTGAAACTGTGAACTAAATAAAATATAAAACACGACGTTTTGGTAGCATTCATTGTGCCTATCCATGATACAACCAAACATAAATAGTTCGTATTTTCCGTCCAGTTCAGTGTAGCCGACATGAAATGAAGGGAAGCACTGACATGGCACCTATTTCACCCAGTGTTATGGGCTGACATCACGGAATGTTGTAGGTGATGTAGCAAGGCCTATCAGTTTCCATAAAAAAATGGAGAGAAACCGATATTTGGTCCTGCTGGGTCTTAACGGTGCTTATTTATTCATATAAAGCGCAGCGCGAGCGCATTCCGCCGTGCGCTCAAATTGTCCGAGTTACAGCCGCGTTCCTTCGCCACGTGAGTCAAATTCTTAACTGCGGACGCATTAAAATTACTCCGCACGCGCCGCTCCCGGGCGGGGGTGACATCGCTCGAATTGCGTTTACATTTCAATCGTTCGTCGAGAACTTTGTGGAAGTGTTATACTGTTATATTTTGTCCTCTGTTTACTGTTACTTCTCCTGCTTCTATTTATTTAGCTCACATTACGATATAGGGACAGGAAAACGGAGTGTGGAAAGACCACCCGCCAGGTGGGACGACGACATCAAGTACGTCGGCGGAAAGCAGTGGTTCCGTATCGCTGAAGGCCGAGAGGACTGGAGGAAAATTGGAGAGGTGTATGTCCAGCATGGACGCTTAACGCGCTGCATGACGACGACGATATAAGGCCCCTTGCCCCTTACTAGATGGTAGGCTCAAATTATAGCTGACTGGGTTGATACCACCGTACTGGATGTAAGACGGCCGCATAGCAGCCTCGGTTGTGTTCTCCTCTAGTCCAGTATAGCCAGCAATCCAGGGAAGTCTCCGGTATGGCACCTACCTTCTCGGACGTGTTATTGGCTGGTCGGGGCATGTGCTTTGGCCCCTCAGAAGCAGCCACCCAAACCGGATGACATAAAAAAAGGCTCTCAAGTTTGTGACTATTCAGCTCTACATTCGACCTGTTACATCTATTGGCTGCTTGTCCACTAGACGATAGCGGTATGGTAACAGAGCGAGACAAATATGTACTTATGATAATGCTGTGAAAGCATATCGTCACCCTAAAGGTTGACTGGGAGAAATCCCTGTAAGGGATAAATCTGCCTTTGCCCCTCATGTAAATTACTTATCTTTTGTTACTGTAAAATGTTTTGGAGGAATAAATAATTTCTATCTATCTATCTACCTTTACCGACGAGTGCGAAAGCTACCTAAGCTCCATACATTTTCATACATTTTTGTCTCCACAACTGCCTTGCCGTGTTCGTGACGTTATCGTTGGCGCGCGTCTAGTGCACAAACAGCCTATAGCAGTCAACCTATAGATAATGAAGGTCATCTCGCGTTTCTCTTGTCAATGCGTGTGATGGTATTCATCCCTGCGGTGTGTCGTGTTAATCTTTAGCTAAATGTATACCGTTTTCAAAAAAATGTTTCAAGTGCTATAAATATATTTATATTTTTGATTTGATTTGTATTCATTCCAGCACTCTCCTTCTCGAACGATTGCTGTCCCTACAATAGATAATGATTTTCTTCAAACAAAATATTATGTGCCGCTCGTAGTAATTTCTAATGAAATTTTATGTAAATTTTTCTCAGATAACCGTTTCAAGTGAATAATAAGTTGTCTGGCGTAAACTGATATGATCGCCGGTCTGTGCCGTGTCAGTCCGCCGCATCGTGCCGCGCATGCGCCAGTGGGTCGCGCTCCACTTGGCCGCGAACCAAATGCGCGTGTCACACGGAGCATCCGCCGAAGCCGCCTCCTCGATAAAATTTACATACCGCTGTTTACACAACGGTCCACTATTTTAACGATACATATACTCGGCCACCGCCGCGCCGGCCTGCGAGAAAACTATGCGACTCTTTATCGTCGCGAGCTGATCAGCCGTATAATTATATTGAGGCAGTAAACAAGCGCTCCGGCTAATTCTATTACATGCAAAATATTTATCGTTGGCTCGGCTAAACAAACGAGAGGAGGCTCAGTACAATGTGTGCGAGCGGCGGCGGGGACGGGGCGGGGGCGGGGTCGCGGCGTGGCCGCGGGGCGCTTGGAGGGATAAAAGCAAAAACGAGGATGCGCAATAAAATAGTTCCCAGCGCCATTTTACTTCCCTTTATCCGCGGCCCCATCGCGATAGACAATGACGGAGGGGGTGGGCGGGGCGCCGCCGCCGCGGGGGAGGGGTGTACCGGCGCATGTGCATGACCGAGCGCGGGGCGCAATGACCTTGCGCCCGCGCATTCCGCCCGCTCTAGCCGCGCCCCTCCGCCGCCACCCTCCCCCCGCGCCGCCCTACACCCGCCGCCCTAACCCATAACTAGTGATAATCACAGCAAAAAGCTACTTTCACTGATACAAGGATTCTACCAGCAGGTACGTACATCGCGAGCGGGTCCATTGTTCCCGTGGAGGAGGCGGTGACGCGGGCGAGCAGGTGCGCGAGACGGACGGCCATTGTGAGCCTCCAACGAGGTGGTCCGGGAATCTTGTTAGGTCTACTAAGCGACGTTTTGATGGACTCTTTCAAGTCGTAGTTGCAATAGACACGTTAATTGCGAGACTCTGGAACGCGAAGGAGGGTATTACATTCCATTAGTTTTAATATCGGATCCTTGTGCGCCTTATGAGTTGCTAAATTACAAGACAACGCGGCTTATTTTTCCGCAACATAGTTAAACGCAGGGCGACCAAAAGACGCTCCTCGCTCGGGTTTCCTCGACGTTGAAGTCTAATGTACTGCGGCCTCTCTCCGCGCCGCGCGCCGACACGCTCGCTCCGCCCCGCCGCGCTCTCGTGCGAGAAATGGTTCGTTGGAAATTCAAATTCAAATTTATTATTTTATTTAATTATGAGACACATTTTTTTTAAACAGAGTCTCTGCACTAGAAAGGTCTACCAATACTATTAGTGTTTTACTAAGTTTATGAAATATGTCTATGAATAAAAGGAGTATTGTTTTCTGTTCTGTGTGTAGATTTATGCACCGAGCAAACAAGTCGAACATCGAAGTGCACTCGAAATTTGGAAAAATAAAATGTCAAATATTTCAACAGCTCGGGCCAAAAACTCGCGTAATGCATATTTGGTTTACTGTTAACAAGTTCATGTACGGTATCAATGTATGAGTTGTAAGTGCGACGGCGCGGCCGACGCGCGAGCCCGCGCCCCGCGCGCGCTCGCGTCTGGTTCGGTTGCGCAATGCATGCCGCGCATCACTCGCTGTTTACAATCATCTCGACGTACGCTGCGTCCATTACAACGCAAACAATCGCACTCGTAGAAAGATACAGATTGATATAATCTGATGAAGATTTATACGCATACATTATGAGCGATGTATTGCGTGGGATTGAGAAGTGTTTTATCAAATGTTTAAATACCTATTTAGTTTGTTAAGATAGTGGGTAGTCAAGCGGTTTACGCTGCTCGACGCTGTCGTTCTCATGCGAAATATTTGTGGTTCTAATCCCTGATTTGCTTGTATAAGTTTAATTTAATTTTTATAATTATTTAAAATTTTTGAAGAATTGATGTGCATGCTTCGTTGCCTCTGGTGAAGAAGATCATCTTATAGAAATGTTAAAAGAAACTGTAATAAGAGAATAAGAAATCACACAATTTGCATATGAGTTAGATTTTTTTTATTATTATTATACAGTATTGTGCTAGCTCTATGGTGAATAGGCCATTTTATTACAACTAACATTTATTTACTGTATTTTAAAAGGCTGCAAGGCTGTTTGGCAATCTGATCGCGGGGTCACAGCACATGCGTCGCCTTTGACTGGGCTACGCCTACTCTCTCGTCATTAGTTTAAGCTTTTGCCGGACTGGTAACGACAGTTGTGGGACTCCCACGACTGTCGATACCAGTGCGGCAGAAGCTTAAACCCGATAGAAGGTCGCACCAGCCAGGTAGAGGCATGTAAAGTACGTCGGTGGGCGGACTCGGCCACTATAAACATAACGGTCGCTGGAAAAGCGTCTACGAATGGAAATAAAGACGGTATACCGTTCGACGCAATTACTTCGGTGGCATATCTCGGCGCCGCCGCCGCTAGTGTCTCGTGGGCTAATTAATGAGCAGCGTATGTATGAGTAAGGTATTCTGTCGTAATAACTAAGTAGCTATTTACATACGGTAGATGCTCAATTATGACTGTTTCGGTGGAGCCGGTACGGACTGCCTCTAGCAGTCTTTTCATTACAGCTGTAACGATGTCACTATTGAATGTGTATCGATCCCTACGACTTGTATGTAAGTAATCCGTTCTGTGGGCCATTTATTTAAAAAGCCATAATGATATTTTTTTTATCCAGAGGGGGAAAGCCGCTTCAGTCTCGGGGACCGTGCAATTATTTTTAAGTAATTTATTTCATATATTTTTTTGTTGATTTCTTAAAGTGTAATAAAATAGTTTCTTGTAAAATAAAACTAATTAATATTATTAGTTACTTTTTTAATTTATTGTATGTTTGTATAGGTGCCTACTGCCTAGCCTATTAGTTTATGTTACATACTTAGTTATTTATAGCTTATATTTGAGAGATTTTAAACGTTTATTTTCTGTTGTTTAGTTAAAATTAAATTAATACATCCTAATTAAATTTTTAATTAACAGTAATTTTTTTATTAATTAATGTATTTCTTTTCAATTCAAGTTTTTTTTTTTTCTTAATTATATCTTAAATTTATTTGTTTGTCTATTTTTACCGCGAGGTTTCCTCTTTTTGAAATGGTTCGGGCCCAGTCTCTTTCTACCAACGGAATAGTTTTAATAAGAATGCGAGACCGGTGACATCAGATAAAAGGTACATTTACCTAAAATATTCAGTAACACAAAACGACCAACAAAGCATGACATCGGATTCGCCATCCCGAGCTCCGCTCGCTTCGAGCCCAGCTTACATTTGTACGATTTCAACTTAGGTAGGTCCAGGCGCAAAGAAATAAACTCTAGAAGGAATTCAATCCATTATAGAAAAAAACATCTAAAAGCACGACCCTGGGATCTTCAGTCACGAGTAAATAAACATCCGTATAGACGTCGAAACTGCAATCTTACTGCACGTTATTAAGGTTTCATTTTGACAGCAACTTTTTCGGAGTCGGAGAGACGGTAGATGAATTTCACGCGAAGGTTTGTTGTGGGCGAGGGAGAGAGAGAGGACGGC
Source organism: Nematopogon swammerdamellus (assembly GCA_946902875.1). Classification (NCBI taxonomy): domain Eukaryota; kingdom Metazoa; phylum Arthropoda; class Insecta; order Lepidoptera; family Adelidae; genus Nematopogon; species Nematopogon swammerdamellus. The sequence goes on along the minus strand of OX336336.1, from coordinate 6,390,274 downwards.
GCGACATCTAATGCGCGGGCGCAGCGATGCAGTACCAGCTAGACAGGACTTGTTTTTGTTTTTGTCGAGATCGCATTCAACTAAGGAGCAAGCGAGAGTTTAACAGTACGCGGCAGTAAGTAATGAACCCTTAGAAAAAGGCAATCTGGTTGTAGAGCTTCGTCTATGTCGCACGTCTCTGTACGACAGAGACGACGCACTACAAATGGATAGCCTCTTTCTAAAGTTCGATGTTCATTTTTTTAAAGAATAAAACCCCCGACTCTTAAAAAGTCAAAAATAATTTCCGTTTACTTACTTCAAGGTGTCGGGAGACCGCTAAGTAAATTCCCGCGCAGCTCTGAGTTTTTATATTTTATTTACTTAGCGGTCCCCCGACACCTTTAAGTAAGTAAACGGAAAAATTTGTAATTTAACTTTTATTTCAAGCTTTTTTGAAAAAACCGCATGAAAATCGGTCCACTTTTTAATATAATAATTTTTTTTATAACTTAATTACTTGATTACTCGATTACAAACATAGCTAAGAACCAACCCGATTAAACAAGCTTCCTAATAAAAAAAACCGCATCCAAATCGGTCCATCCGTTTGGCAGCTACGATGCCACAGCCAAACACACACACACACACACCCTCACACACTCACACGCACACACACACACACCTGAAACTTATAACACCACTCCGTTTTTTTTCGTCGGGGGTTAAAAACAGACACGGTTGGCTACATCACCTACTACATCCGTGATGTCAGCCCATAACAACTTGGTGAACTATTTGCCATGACAGTGCTTCTCTTCGGTCGTGCCGGCTACAATGAACTGGACGGAAAATACGTCGTTTCAATCGGCCTTTCATTCAGTGCGGTGGTACCAACCCGGGCGGGTTAAACCCTACCACCCAGTAAGGTAAGAAGGGAAGGTGCCTACAGTTTTACGTCATTACTTACTGCCGGGTAGGTACTGTTACGTCGTTTAAAACATTGAAGAGAGCCATGCGAAAAATTAATTATACTTACTTAACGACTCACAAATTATACTTTTAAGTGATGCAGAAGGTGTCATCAATACTAATAATAAATCTGTAAGGGATGGTCATGGAGTAAGTTACTTTGTTTTATGAGATACGCAGTATGCGTCTGTAGACTCTATGTATGATACTAAAACTAAATCGACGATTTTTTAAAATATTTTCTGTATGTAAGTATCTATGTATGATCTGCCATAACTCTTAAACCGATCATCCTAATTTCATGAAACTTAGTACAAGTAGATTGAACTATACAGGACACAGGAAAGGCTAAATAAAATTCAGTTCCGGTTACTAAGATGTGACTCTTATACTTACCGAATTGTTTCGCGCGCCGAAATAAACGTACGGTAGCGGGCTTACTTCCTTTCTCCTTTTTTTTAATACGAAACTCACGCGAGCGAAGCCGCGGGCAAAAGCTAGTAAGTCCATATGAATGCAATTTATTATGGCCAACCTTGTATATGACAATACCTTGTTGCACTGTACGTAAGTACTACATACAAGTTTTCTCTAGTTGTTTTCCCTACACAGAAATGGAGGGATGTTTGCCTATAGCCTTTAGCCTGAGACCTCCGCCTACAAGCTGGATTGGCACAAATCGTATTTTCTAGATTAAATTGGCTGTGCCTAGGCCTCTAAAAATAATAAAATCTCTACCTCTCAGTCACTATTAAGTCGCTACTATAAAAAATCGCTCACAAACGAATCGATTTTCAAATGGGTGTTATTTCTATCTCAATTGCTCCCTGTAGTCATAGACTTACAATCTAGTAAATTATAAAAGAATTGCCTACGTGCGCACTGACGAGTGCTCCCTTCCAAGTTGGGCTCGATGAAAGATAGTACCTATCTCGTGAATGCTGTGCGCTCCTAGCTGATAATATTCCCTCACCTAGTTCCAAGGTGACCGAGGGTAAAATGTTTTGAAGTCATACTTCTAGCCCCACTGCATCTGTCCCCGATCAGTACCGTGTGGGGTCGGTACTTAAAAATAATAGCCCCACTGCACCTCTCCCCGTGCATGTCGTAAAAGGCGACTAAGGGATAAGGACAAGATGCCGTGCTAAATGGTGACAGAATAGTCACCTCTCACCTTGGCGCGGTCCTTCCACCAAGTCATGCAGCGAGTTCGTGCTTTACTTGCTGCTTGATAGTTATCTTGTCCTAATACGTTGCTAAATGTGGTGGTCGGTGTTGTGCTGTAATTTACGAAAGTACTCGCATCACAACACCGACTACACTGCTTACCTAGATTGTCAGGATTCGGCGTGTGGTATGCACCTAGTTCCATAAAAATAATAATAAGTACATTCAATTAGGGTATGTTTTCTGTTGTTGCTTTATATGTATAAGAATAATAAGAATAAGATTTATTTTCACTATAACTTAACCTAGTTTACATTTTTTTTTCTTACAAACTATAGTTACACTCTGTGCTTAAACCAGAAATTTTACTTATAGTCCTGTCTCTCACGCTAGGATGCCCTGTGTTGTGAGAGGCAGGGTCTTTCACCGTTAAGTTCTAGTTAGCTTAATATACGATTTTATAAATATTATAATTAGGCATACATGTTTTAGTATACAAACATTTTATGTACCTACATATTTTTACAAACCATTTACATGAGAATTTTGTTATATTTATTATAAGCTTTTATGTAATGTATCTAAGTAGAAAATCTGTTTGTTATTATTGTATTGTGTAGTTTTATGTGTGCAAGGGTGTTTATGTGTGTGGGTGTAAATGTGTTTGTTATATACCTAATATCTTATTTGGTCTTACGGTCTTAGTCAGTCAGTCAGCGTTCACTGCGCCTCTCCAATTTCCCTCCAGTCCTCCCGGCCTCCAGCGGTACGGAACCACTGCTTTCCGCCGACGTACTTGATGCCGTCGTTCCACTTAGCGGGTGGTCTTCCCACACTCCGTTTTCCTCTCCATGGCCGCCAGCGTAGAACACGGTTACTCCAACGGTCGTCGTCTCTTCGGCTGACGTGCCCAGCCCACTGCCACTTGAGCTTAGCTCCCCAGTGTCCAATGTAACACGGGACCACGTAATAGTGAATAAGCGAACTTGGAATCAGCTAGTAGGTGGCGGCTAATACAGCACGTCGGAAGTTCGCTCGCCTCCGGTGACTCAGAGCTCAATGGGCGGAAAATTGAATTAGTCTCGTAACCTCCGAATACTTGGCGAGTGCCCGTTCCACTGGAGCACATCTGTGCCTAACTGTCGCTCGGGCGAGTTGCGGCAAAAATTGTTCACTGAGGGACATTTCTGAGCCTTCGTTTTAAGCAGCGACCCGCCACAATCGGCCGACTCTAAGTGTCCTCGCAAAATTACGCTTTATTTACTACAGTCTAAATACTCTGCATCACATGTGGTTAAAAGTTGCGAGAAGAATATAGTCGGATAACAGTTTTGTCGCTGGCGTATTAATGTCGTTAGTTAGTACACTTGTCTTATAGCGGCAATACGATATAAGTGGAAAATCAAAATAGTCTGAAATCCGAAACAATCTTCTTTTTAGTTTTCCGTACCCCATACGGAAGCCTATTACTAAGCCTACAACGTCTGTCTGTCCGTCCGATGGCTGTATCCAAGAACATTTAAATACATATTAAATGTTCTTGGCTGTATCCTTGGAGCTGTAATAGCCAGCCTGTTGAAATTTTCCCAGAATATGTGTTATTTTGGCGGATATAACAAATAATAAAAAAAGTTAAAAATTAACAAAAAAAGCGTTTTTAAACTTTTTTTTTTTTTGTGGTGCGGAAACCTCGGTACGCGAGTCCGAAGCGCACTTGGCCGGTTTTTTTTTTTTTATAAATAACCGAAGGAGCTTGTTCGCCTTTCATATAAATAACCGAAGGAGTGTGTTCGTCTTTCGTTTAAGGTATTAAAATATACAAATAGGTAATTAGGTAGTAACTCTGGAACGCCCTCCCTGCCCATATATTTCCCCCCAACTACAGCCTCGGCTCCTTCAAGAGGAGCGTGAATGGGCACATTTTAGGCCGGCATGGCATTCGCAACCCCTGCATATGACCGAATGAAAAATAAATAAATAAATAAATTGTAATTTTTTTATAATAGGTTATCAAAGGGGCAACGCTGCCAGCGTAGTATTGGGCACTGTGGCAGAGTCGACTGAGTTGGAAGTTTAATTATTTTAATTTATTTTAATTGATATAGCATATTTTAATCTAAACGTATAATGTACTTACTTAGGTATTACATCGTACAATAAATGTAATCCATATTAAGGTGCTTCGTTAGTCATGTCAAAAATTTCGAGAGGGTTCCACACACACTCAAATAAACACTTTACGCAAAAAAAATATGTTTGTAGCATTACTTCTCGAGAAATTTAACAAAACATGTTTGCTACCTAAACATTAACATGCGTGTAACCACTGGCGGCCGGTCCTAAAGTGCGCCCGTGCGCCGCACTACCATAGCACGAGAAGTCTTAAGAAGATCGTACTCCAAATAAATACGAATGTGAATTCGACCTTAATTTATAGATCACAAGGCACGTTTTTGCGAGTAAACCCGCGCCCCGTGCGATATCGAAAAACGCACGCGGGCCTCCCATCTGAATGTATGGGTATCGGCAAAACACCGCTGGCGCGTGAGACAAAAGATACTTCATAGAAACAGTATGGGCCGAAATGGAGTTCTGCGTGCGGCGCACGAGCGCCAAACAAGGACGCTATATCGTGAATAGCCGCGCGTGCGACACGTCGCGAGCGATTCCTTTTGCACGAGTCCGTCTACCTAGATTCAGCGCGCTGTCATGTGATTTGTGAATTAAGTGGTGCCGATATTTGCCTAAGAGTTGGTTAAAGGTAAGGCTTTACAATCAGGTGATCCCGGGTTCAATTCCTACTTTTCAAATGTTTTTTATAAATTTTTTAAGTATTTCGGGACATTGCTATTGTTTTCTTTTTGAAAGCTGCAGCAGTGTTGTGGTCTATGGGTGTGTTGTAAATGAGTTAAAAAACTTGTTTGGATTTATTTTCTTGTTTTTTGCAACTCATTGAGTGTCTTGAGAATATTCATACTAGGCACGTACATAATACAACGCAGGCGTTTAAAAAATTCGGAAGTCGCGATCTTAAAATAACATTGGGAATGTGTTGGGAAATTTGGTATTGTGGAGGTAGGTACTTTGCGCACTACCGGTCACTGAAGTCACCAGCCGCCACTGCGTGTAACAGTAGGTAACTTGTATTGTACGGGACCGTACTATGTTCAAACGCAGAACAGCTGTTTATTGTAAGTAAGTCACAAGATCACTATGATTGGTTGTTACAGCTACTTATTTGATTTTATTTTTTTGTTAGGAGAAACAATTTTCCTCTCAACCTATGTTTTTTTACGTACAGTGTTTATTTGACTGTGTATGTAACCCTCCCGAAATGTTTGACATGACTAACGAAGCACCTTATATATTCATGTACCTATACTTTTTAATGCACAAATATCTACTTATATGTAGTATATTATAGGTTATATTCATTATATTATATAGTTTTATTGGGCAGAACTGATGAGAATCGCTAGTATGCCCGCAACTTGTACAAAATTCTCCAGCCGTTGCTAATTGCCAACTTAGTGTCGGCGGCGAGCGAGGTTTCTGATTACGTCTAAAATTAAATCTAACCAGTTTTATATGACGCCAATTATGTGCAGATGTAATAGCGGTTGCAGCCGAGGTTGCAACCGCGATCATATGCTCTCACTCATGACCACGAGTGCGTAAGTTATGCTGGAAGCTCCGTACTGACGACCACTTGGAAGTCGTTATAGCCGACGATGTGGTGTGGCCACTGGCCAGAGTTCATGTCAAAGACCTTTTTGGACCGACTACTAAACTACGGCAAAGGGTTTTGATTTGTATTGATTTTGGCATTATATTTTTATATGATCGCTCCTAACACCTAAACTGGTAGAAACTTAAAAAAATGTTATTTATCTAAAATAAATCGACTGGAGATACTACTGTTTAGCATATTCTGTTAATTTTTCAGTGGTATAAATATCATTTAATAAAGAAAATAAGGCGGGGATTGTTTGGACAATAATCTGAATAAGGTAAAAAATAAACTAAGTGAACCAAAATCGAATAAGTGAAAAAAAATATAACGACACCAATGAACTATAAAACATGCACTTGACCAGGCTGCCTGTCTAAAATAAAATAAATAAATAAATAAATAAATAAATAATGGTTGGCCAAGAATTTTGAAAGAAATTGATAGTCTGATTCGTAGTCAGTCGATATGTGTAATTTGAATCCTACTTCCTACATCACTACAGAACATTCAATAATTATGTGACAAAGCAACGGCTACAAGTGTTTCAGCCCTCAGGTCAATCGTACGAATTCAATAAAGTTGAACAAGGAATACCTAATTGAATAGACCCTAAGCCAACTATTATTAGTAGCTAGAACTAAATCTGCGCACAAAGCAAGCAATAATAACAGAGTGTTCGCTTATAAAGCTGCATGGCGTAGGAAAGTTCTCACGCGTTATAGTCATAATGCAAGTAATAACAATTTACATGCATTTTAATGCTTCATGCGCTCACTGTACCATCGTACAGGTAGCACACACGTACACACGCACTATATACATTGTGGAGTGCATGAGACAGATTAGGAATTAACGGACACCGGACTCTTTAAAACACTGTGGTATGATTCAAAATGTGAGAGTTAGGGCCCCTGAACAACATGTGTCACTGCTTCCTAAGAGGACCTAATTTTGATGTCTCAAAAGTTTATAGCTCACCTCCAAGTTCGATTTCCACTATTATTAGTTATATATATCCTTAGGGTTGAGTGCCTGTATTTGGCGTGGATTAAAAATATAACCCCCAAGAACACTATGGTAACTTACTTCCTTATATTCCTCATTTACTTGATATTATAGGTATTGAAGTAAAACTTTTGTTATATCTAATAATTATTCAAATAACAAATTTTAATAATACAAAGATCTAAAATGTACCTAACAAACATTAAAATAACTATCAAAAAGGGCGTTTCCAAAGTTGCCAGAACGTGCCGTCTTAAATTTCGGGACGTATGCTATTTGAGTATAATATTATTATTGATATGATGTACGATTTATGAAGTCGTATTGTTCCGAATTTATGAATGTATATATTTATAAATATTTAAATTTATAATAAATTTTCTATTAAACTGGTCAAAATCAAATCTTCATAAATCATTCAATATTTTTCTGACGACCGAGAAAAAGAGAAAATATATTTTCAATTGTAATCACTACATATTTCCTGTGTTATATTATATTGCATAATACCTTTAAGTAGATAAAAAGCTATCGATCTGGTGCATTGGTCAGGACAAGACGTGAGGTTTCAAGAGGTTTGACAAGAGGTGAAGTTTCTTGTATGGGGACCCCGTGATTATTACTTTTTCTTATTTTTTATTATTTGTTGTTATATCGACCATAATAACTAATATTCTGTGAAAATTTCAACGGGCTACCTATTACGATTCAAGAAATACAGTCCTCGGAAAGACAGACGAACAGGCAGACAGACGGTGTAGGCTTAGTAATAGGGTCCCATACGACGGATACGGAACCCTAACAACAAGTAAAAAATAAAAGGAGCCCCCATACAATAATCATAATATGTCGAATAGCAAAATCTACCGAATAATCATTTAACTAAAATTGTTATTGCAAAAGTATGAACGGTCACCGATAGATGGCGTGTGTCAATATATAAATACAAAATAAGCTGTGCCGAACGCAAGATACGTGCGAGTGAAACCGCGTGACTAGTGACTACTGCTCACACTCGCTATACGTGCGAAGGAACTCTACGTGTTGGCACAGATGAGTACCCTAATCACGAGATTTAACCTACTACGCTACGCTACGCTTCTAGTACGCTACTAGTGATAGATTTGCGAACTTCGTTTCTCCTTACAAAATGATGCGGAGAACACGGCGGCGTAGCGTAGTAATCGTAACCTCGTGATTAGGGTACTGATACTAGTTACTACGTAGCGGACGGAACGGAACAGGACCCTCTGGGTGTGAATAAAACATGTGTTAACTTACGTAGTTAACTTAACATGTGTTTTTCCTTTTCGTCACATTTTAACACCTCTCAATACGGAGCTTTGGCTCAATTTGATTGACTCCTAACTGCGTGTGTTAAATTTTTTTTTATGTAATCCGGTATGGGTGTCTGAGTCGGAGGGGCTAAAGCGCATGCTCCGACCAGCCAATATCACCTCCGAGAAGGTAGGTGCCATACCGGATACTTCCCTGGATTGCTGGCTATACCGGACTAGAGGAGAACACAAGCGAGGCTGCTATGCGGCCATCTTACATCCAGTACGGTGGTACCAATCCAGTCGGCTACAATTTGAGCCTACCACCTAGTAAGGGGCAAGGGAAGGGACATACAGTTTTACGCCGGTTCCGAACGGTGAAGCAGCAGGTGTAGATATGCACGTAAATTTTTTCGTCAGAAAAAACTCATTGGTACAGGCCGACCGGATTCGAACCGCGGGCCTCTCGAATGAGAAGCCGATGCCGAAACCACTCGGTCACCCGCCGCTTATATATTCCCTTATATTCGCTTATATATTACATGTGGTTTATATACTTATTCCCATACAAGCAAGTTTAGACACAAACTGCGTATCCACGCTCTATGCTTCGTAGCGAACAGGAGAGTGTATTGATGTAATGTAACATTCCTGAGTGCGCGACTCGCGTTCTCACGCGCGGTAGGTGATGTCGCAGTGTTACCACTATATAAAACGAGAATAGCAGTATTGAAATGTATTTATTTATACGGGCCGCGCAGTGTCTCGCGCGCAGTCCACTAGAATGCAATTTTCTTTATAATCGTTTAGGTTTAGATCGTTACGTTCCGGAGTAATCACCTCTGACAGTGTGCATGACAGACAGACGGACGGACAGACAGACACCTTTTTTTAAGTGAACCAACATGGGTGGCTGTGCCGAGAGACGAATGGTGCATTCGACAGAGCCAAAAACACCTCTCCTCGCGAAACCACGCTCAGTTAGGTGCCATGCCAGCAGATTTGCGGACTGTTGCTAGGCTGTCTAGCCTGTTAATTATCCTAACTGATTTTATTATTTTATAAGGATTCCTGCCAGGCTACGGAACGCTAAAAAGGATAAAATATCATATGGTTTTAAATTGTAATAATAATATGCAAAAATATACAAATTGGTTCAATCGCCCTTTTAACATTACTCCGACGATTCTCGTGGCTATTCCCAATTAGCCGTGAATAACTTTATTGTACTTCGTATTTTTAAATGTAACATCTTCGCTTCATTCCTAGAAGTCGTAATTCTATATTACCGCCTACATACGTGCGCCGAGATAAAACTTCGCGCATGCGTACATCTCTCCTCCCTCACCCTCCTCTTCTTCCTCCAGCACGCCGATTGCTCTGTCAGTGCCAATTACCCTTAATTACCACTCGCAATATTCATACACGAGAGCTCTAATGAAGTATACATACATACATACTATATTTGTATAAACATAGGTTACAAAGTTTTTTTACACGTGTAGTGGAGGTGCACCTATTGAGTCTAAAGTAATGATGTATTACGGGAAATGAACAGACATATGTTACAAATGCCAGAGCGAAACATATTAACCTACTTACAGTTTCGAGTAGTGGTGAACGTGCAGCTTTTTTAGGGTCCCGTATCCATACGGAAGCTCACAACTAACCTAAAACGTCTGTCTGTCTGTCTGTATATATGTCCGTCCGTCCGTTCGGTGACTGTATCTTTGGAACCGTAATAGCTAGCCGATTGAAATGTTCACAGAATATGTGTTATTTTGGCGGACGCAACAACAAATAATTAAAAATTTAAAGAGTGGAAAATTAAGGCGATCCCCATACAAGAACCGTGTTTGTCAACCGTTTTTTTTTTTTTTTGTAATGCGGGTCCGATTCGCACTTGGCTGATTTATTTTTCAAGTTGGTTTAAAAGTGAATTTAATTTATGTATGTGCTGTAAGAATATTTATTCGATTGGTTTAGAACATTATTTACAAATAATTTAATGAATTGTCTATAACCACTTTAATTTTTATTATTTGACAACGTTCTAGTACCTCGCTAATATGGACGTAAAGTAAAATACTAATATGGACTATACTTTCATACTATTCACACACTTAATTTGCATTGTATTGATGTGTGGTGACTGGTGCGGCCGACGAAGCGAGCAGCGCGCGGCTCGCTCGGGTTTCCTCGACGTTCAAATCTAATGTATGGGAGTGAGCGGCCGAGTAATACGTTGGGCATTGTTACTAGTATACTCAAGTTGAACTAGTTAAATATTATACTATAATTTTAACACACATTGGAAGCTAATTGCTTAAACGTTAGATAGAGTAGAACTTAACACTAAAGGGTTACTTGATTAAATATTAGAAACATGTTATTTGGCAATAGAGCAAAATCATAGTAATATTGTTATTAATATGTTGAAAACCTTTGAACTTGGAACAATAACTCAGAGTGAAACTTAATAACTTAATAATATAAAGCCGAGGGGCAAGCCCCCGACGGGTATTATTAGATTTCTTTAAGTGTATTTTTAGTTGGTAGTTTATAATTTTAGTTATGTAGTTTGAAATTTCGTTATAATTTTACATGTATGTAAATATTTAATTATTAGTTAGTCATTATTTAGTTGGTCAAAGATCCGCACCCCGTATTAGATAAGGGCCTTAATTTAAATATTTGTGTAAAGTTTTAATAGGTTGAGCGCCCGATGAAGATATAATATGAAAATGTGCAAAATGTGTATATAACCGAGTGCGGATCTTTAAGCTTTACGTAAACACTGCAATCGATAAAACTACACGTAAAAACAACATCTAACCTTATAAAAGCGAGCCATTACGCAAACCACGTAATAATCCAGCAGCCGCGAAGTCCACATTAAACTTATCTAATCCAAATGGCTGACATCTGCAAATAATTCACGATTAGCTGCGCGCTTCGCGATTCTACTTCCGTCGCTGTCGACAGGGTTCCATGTTAAATACTTGCAAGTATTTCCAAGTTAGAAGGGGCAAGAACTTGTCGAGGAGGTGTATTTTTTTTTTGTGGAATCCGGTATGCGTGTCTGAATCGGAGGAGCCAAAGAACATGCTCCGACCAGCCAATATCACCTCCGAGAAGGTAGGTGCCATACCGGAGACTTCCCTGGATTGCTGGCTATACTGGACTAGAGAAGAACACAACCGAGGCTGATATGCGGTCATCTTACATCCAGTGCGGTGGTACCAACACAGTCGGCTATAATCTGAGCCTACCACCTAGTAAGGGGCAAGGGAAATATACATATTTGCAAAACTATCTCCGCCAGGCGTGCGGCACGCGCCGCGTCTTTCATAGTAGTTATCCTTTAATAATTATAAACTAAAATGTATTCTTTATTCAGCATTCATAAGGTACTTTTACTACTCTCGAACTTGTCGCAATTTTTTTTTCATATCCGGTTCCAACGAAGAAGAGCCGGCAAGAACAAATTGTGACAAGTTCGAGTGCAGTTTTACTGTCATATGAATGATCAATAAACAATAATAAATTAAATAGTTTTATTTACACCAATATTTGATTTTAGTATTTTTGTAATATATATATTTTGTACCTAAAACAATAAACAACAACAATTTAGCAATGCCGCTTCTGGCAATAAATACTCAGATAAAATCAATATAAGATCTCTAGATATTGTGCGTCCGTTCCCAATCGGTTATCGGATCACGGTGAATCCGGTAAGAGTGCCCTCGCGGGAGGGTTCGGCGACCGCTGTGCACGAACTCGGTGCGTCCGTCCCCTCCGCCGCCGACACTTATTACGTCAGAAAAAATTAAAAGCTTCAAGCGCGACGCTAGAACTACGGGTGGAAGTTATTCACATTTCTATTGCTTATTTATCTTCACCATATTCGTTTTACGATATACATATAAATACATGTAATATACATATACATATATTATTTATATATATTAATAATATAATTAATATAATAATAATATAATAATAAATAATATAATAATGTAATAAGGCGGTCTTGCTCGACACCGCTCGAATTGTCCGGAGGTTTCTCTCTCTCGGGTCCGACCATCGGTAGCCTGGGTTCGCCCCGCCGCCGGTGGTGGAAATTCCATTTTGTTATTTTGTATTAATTTTAGATTTAGGTTTTATTTGTAAAATTAATATAAAAAAAGAAAAAATGTGTAAATAAACGAATGAATAATAATAATAAAAAAAAAAAAAGAAGAAGCTGTCAAAGTGACAAGTCGCAAATTTTTTTCCTCCCAAATGAAAAAAATTTAAAACCGAGTTTTGAGGACGAAGAAGCCGAGTTCGCGTGTTTGCGCGGCCCCGCCACCACCGGCGCAGCACCTCGCATGGTGTGCAATACCATGCGACCACCACCAGCGCCGCCGCTCGGCAATCCCGGAACATGGTGATGCTTGTCAAAGACAGCACGGCAGAAGACAGGGACACGACCGGCGTCGCCGCCCCGGGCCAGAGGAGGGCGCGGTGAGGGCGCACCGCAGCTTGCGTGGAGTCTGCCGCGCCAGCAGCGCGCCGTCGCCCCGCACGATTACGCCGCCATCCTCGTTTACACCGACGACGACGTTGACGTGTACCTGTGTTTCGCTTACCTGCCACTTCTTCCACGACAGCGCACACCCACCACCAAGGTTCGCCGCTGCATCACCGACATCTGCCGGTGACGACGACGAACAACATCGCGCTCCCGCCACAAGACCTACGACGGGACGACGATGTCCGCCACATTAACCGGCCTGCTTGGGGCTATCGGGGCTCCGTGCTCTGACTACAGCCCCCGCTACCGGCGTGGCGGTACGGTGCGCAACGGCGGCGCACGCACGAGGATCAAGATCCATGAAAGGACTGCGTGTCGTCGCCCTGCAGCCGGTGGATACGGAGCTCTCCGAGATGGGGGTGGTGGTGGCCTACGTGTCTAGTACCACCACCTACCGCTCGAAGCTTAGTCTCGCGTCGTCTCGGAGAACTCCGTAGCCACGGCCTGCACCCGCCGGCGTGCTTGGAGGTCCGCCTCCCGCCGCCGGCGAGAATACCGTTTTTTTTGTTTTTCTCTGTTTTTATTAATTTTGTATAGCTATTTTATTTTATAATTATATAAAATTAATATAAATATGTATGTACCTGTATGCTGAAAAAACGTGAAAATAAAGAAATAATAATAATAATAATATATATAATAATATAATATTAATATTAATATAATTATATTTATTAATTTTATCATGTCTTATTATTAGAAATTGAAAATGCACAAAAATAATTATGTGGTTAAATACTATGTCAAGTAAGTCAAAGAAGTTGTATCAATGATAATATTTTTATAGTGCAAACATTGCAAATTTTATAGTAAATTAATTACTAGTATATGTTTCCATACGAAAAAAGGTACTTACATTAATTTACATTAATGGCAAAACAGGTACTTAATAAAACTTGTTCTCGAATATATCATATAAATAAAATAAATAATCTACATAAAAAAATCTTTTAATATTTTAAAATAGACCAAACATGTTTTTTTATGTAAATCAACATGGGTGTCTGTGCCGAGTTTCCAATGGTGCAGTCGACAGAGCCACAATACCTCTCCTCGCGACCGCGCTCAGAGAGGCGCCTTGTCAGCAGCAGCAGCAGATTTGCGAACTGTTTGTTGCTACGCTGCCTAACCTGTTAATACGACGTTCGAAGACACTCAGGCTAAAGGATTCGGGAAACACACTCGCCGAAAGACAACATAAACAGAGAACGACGACGGCTAAAACTTGAGCGGCTGGTGTTGCCGAGCGGTCTGTGCGTCGGTCGCCGCCCGCGCCGCGGGTTTCTCTAGCCAGATAGATCGTTCAGATTCGAACTTCGGACCCAGGTTCAAAACCGGTCAGAGTGCATAAAAAAAATAATTACCTGTATAACTTAACTAGCTGCTCCATGTGGTTCGGTTTCCATGTACAACTGTAGGTCCACCGGGTCGACTGGAAGAAATTGTCTAAGAAACTAAGTCGGCCCTTGCCACACATCAAGTGTCATAAAGCGTAACATAAATAAAAATAGAAATAAAACTAAAAATAACTTCCCTAAAGGACCATATATTTTACTTAATAAAATTTCTATAAAAATATCTCCCGCTTAAGCCGATGTGTCCGTGCATACTTGAAGTGGAGACGACTATTGCACTTGTATAGATCCTTGAAGAGCTCCAAGTGTAAAATCAAATGGTTGCTAGTTTCTATGTATGTAATATGTATCTATTCTGAAAGGAATCACAATGTCTTACGTACATGATAGTGAATCAGCTGAGTGGGCTTCCTTTTCGGTATTGTTTATATGGAATTTTTTTTTATTATTTTTATAAGTGTGACGAATTATTATTTTTTTCTATGCAGTTTGCCTTTGACCGAAAATGTGTATTATGTAATAAATTACAAATTAAAAAACGCCCAACCTTTCAAAAGTCAAAAATATTTTCCGTTGACTTACTTAAAGGAGTCGGTGGACTGCTAAGTAAATTCCCGCGCCGTTCTCAGTTTTATATTTTGTAATTTTATTTTATTTTAAGCTTTTTTAAAAAAACCGCAAGCAAATCGGCCCACTTTTTAAGACAATGAATTTTTTATTACTTAATTACTTGATTACAAAAATAAGTAAGAACCATCCCAATTAAACATGCTTCCTAATAAAGGAAACCGCATCCAAATCGGTTCATCCGTTTGGGAGCTACGTTGCCACAGACAGACACACACATACCTCCGTTTTTTACGCCGGGGGTTAAAAAAGATCACTTTTTTGTTTTACAAAAAATAAATTACATTCTTATTGTCTTCAGAGCTCACCTAATTCTTCTTTCATATTCGGTGTAATCAAGTAAGCAGCGTCGTCAGTAGGTTGCGGTCTAGGCTTTTTTCTCGTCTACGTGACTCGGCGGCCGCAACGTAAGCTTTAACCTTTGCGAGCTCGACTTGTGGGCTGGCTCGCCTCGCAGGCTGCACTTAGGAGATTTAGGTCGACACAATTCTCAAGGCACTCTCTCGCTTGGAGAGCGCTTTCGTTGTGCGACTCGACGCGCCTACACTATTTGAGAGTGCAGTCGGCTTTTGATTGAGGATTTAATTGGAAAACACAAGTATGTTTCGACAAGTTGGCTATATCGGATTGTATACACACGTATTGCTACATGTTATATACAAGTATTGGCTTTGTACTCTGGTGTGACTATACCAAACTGGATGAAAAAAAAACAAACAATTATTTTTTCATAACTGTTCCAGTCTAATTGATTTTAGATGTTGCTGAAAATAGCCTAGGTCCTTAGGTTAGCTACAACGACCATATCAGCCCGGGCTACCTGATTCCTATTGAAATATATGTCAGTGCTTCCTTAATGTCGGGTCGGCCTTACTGCTATGCCGGTCGCCGGTTCAAGTTCAATCGCTGAACCAGGCAGTTGTTCACAGTTCAAGTTCGCCTGACGTGTGACGCCGGCGCAGGCGGCATGGAGGTCGCACTTTCTCACCGGCCACGTGGTAGCGAGACCGCGGCGGTGGCGCGGTGTGCGGCGGAGGTGGTGCGCGGGCGCACGATGTGGGTCGAGCGAGCCGCCACACGTATGTGGGTATGCGTGTTCGACGAGGCACGCGCGCGGTACCACATGAGACCTAACAGCAAAGTGTATGTGGCATTTTAAATAAAATCGTTTACTGTTTTATAACGTTATATGTGCGTTGTGTAATTAAGCAGAAATATTTTTGAAATATCAATTTGTTGAACTCACGAGACTCCAGTGGCATTCTGGCCACTGTGGTACTCAAGTTGTACTCACACAGCATGTCCTTCTACAATCATATAACCAAATACTCCAAGTTAGTAATCGAATCGGCAAGATTTATTTATTTATTTTATAAACACACATTTTTTTGTTAAACAAATGCTCTGCACTAGAAAAATCTGTCTCGCAGAGGCAGTTATTGACAATATTAGGCAGACATTGTGCACTTATCTAGACAACATTAAATGAAGTTAACACTATAGAAATAAAAAAAAAAGTAATTAATTAACAACAATATCAAACCCTTAATTAAAATCAAAATAAATATTAAAAATAATTCTTACATGATTCAGTCGTGCGTGCATCAGTAAACCATATGCCTTTATTAAAGAATAATTGAATATTGAATTGTAGAATTGAATATTGAATTGTACTATATTAAGAAATATTTCATTCTGAAATGTCGACAATAAAATAAAATTATAATAACAAATCAATTATCATAAATTAAACCAAGAAGAAGCCGCGCACACAACGACGGGTGTCTTATTGAGAATCAATGAATATATTTCGGAGCGCCCACTATCGGAGTTAATGCAACTAAAAACGGTAGTACACGTTATCGCGGTCACACTTTTTGCAATACATAATAAATATGGCAAAAAATGTCATCTTGGCCGTTTGATGCAAACGGTACACGATTATACTCGAGCAATCGCCGTACACTTTTTCACCGGCCGTCCTCTGTGAATACAGTCGATCTATTGTTGTGGGATTATTGATTCTAGCCTAACTATCGTTCATAACTCGTTGAGCGCCGTCGTCGTCGGCGGCAGCGAGGAGAATAAATAAATTTCATGTTAGCCAGCTCAAAATAACAGAATGACACGGCGGCGGCGGCGGCGGCGCCGCGAGCTAAATGCATTGTCGACTACATGCATACATACCGCACGCTGTCTCCCGACAATCGGGGTAAACAGAGTAATCGGTGTTGTGCTGCAAGTACTCTTGTAAACACACAACACCCGAACACCACGTTTAGCGATGTATTAGGACAACATAACTATCAAGCAGCAAGTGAGGCAGGAAGAACCACCTGGCACGGCTCGGTGGAAGGACCGCGCCGAGGTGAAAGGTGGCACCCACCGTGGCTAGCCTGTCGCCCTTTAGCACGGCACCTAGTCCTTATCGCTTAGTTGCCTTTTACGACATGCGCGGGGAGAGATATAATGGAGCTATTATTTTTAAGTACCGGCCCCACACGGTTATATATCTAGACTAGAGGTAAGAAATAACTCAATGTCGACAGAATCATTTGTTCTTTCTGATTGTTTATGTGGGCCTCGTATTAGCTGATCTTTTTTTGTTTTTTTTTTTATGGAAACTATCACGGTTGGCTACATCACCTACAACATCCGTGATGTCAGCCCATAACACTGAGTGAACTACTTCCCTTGAAGTGAGTGCTTCCCTTCATTTCATGTCGGCTATACTGAACTGGACTGAAAACACAAATTATTTACATAGCCGTTTCGACCGACTACGTTTCATTCAGTGCGGTGGTACCAACCTGGGCGGAATAAACCCTACCACCTAGTAAGGTAAGAAGGGAAGTGGCCTACAGTTTTACGTGGAATCCGAACCAAGGTCAGCCACCAACGGTCGAGCGGAGCGCTCAGGGTTGGTATGCTTGCGAAGGACTCAATAATTGTGAGGAAGCCCATAATCTGTCTCGGTAATGCTTTTCACTTTTATCATATTCGTAGTGAAAATTACTTGCTTATACATTTTCACTAAGCATGGCCACATAGCAGCCTCGGCCGTGTTCTCCTCTAGTCCAGTCCAGTAATGTGGGTATTTTTGTGTGTGTGTGCAGCTTCTTCCACGTTCTTCTATTCTTCCACGTCTCTCCTTCTTCTACGTTCTCCGTCCAAGAACATCTGCATCGCCTGCGTCGGCATAGCCGGAACGAGCTAACCCCGACACCACACCTCGCCCGGCTGTCCCGAAGCAGGGAATTGTGAAGAGGGTGGGGAACGAGCTACTCGTCGTCGTGTCGGCCCCTCGCGTCGACCTACGTCGCAAGCCCCCGTCCGAAGCTAAGTCCTTGGCGGAGTTCTAGAAATAATATTATAGTGCTTCGCTCGTTCGTCACTCTCTAATTAGATGCTACCTTGCTCAAGTAATTTGTTACCCACTCCCTGTATTTTTATTGTATCTTTATGTTAAAAGTTGTAATAAACGATCTAAAGTAAATTTTCTTGAGTCGTAATTTAATCTCCCCAAGTCTCACCGTGTCGTCTCAACAGCCGGCAATCCAAAGTATCCGATGTGGCACCTTCTCGGAAATGATATTTGCTGGTCGGAGCATCCGCTCTGGTCCCTCTGGCAGCCACCAATACAAAATTGTATATATATTTTTTTAGGATTCCGTATCCGTCGTACGGTACCCTATTACTAAGCATACGCCCGTCTGTCTGTCTGTCTGTCTGTCTGTCCGTCTGTCCGAGGGATGTATCTCTGGAACCGTAATAGGCATCGATGGTGATAGGTAGCCCGTTGAATTTTTCACAGAATATAACAGGAAATAATAAAAATAAGAAAAAATAAAAATCACGATGGTCCCCATACAAGAAACTAAAAAGTGTACGCGCGCCATCTACCGAAAAGACTATGAAGCATTTTAACTAATACATAGATGGCGTTAGTGGCGCTGACCATGACATGGCGATACTTAACCCTCGGTGCGCGAATTCGACTCGCACTTGGCCGGTTTTTTTTAAATCTAGCGCCATGAAAAAGTAAACAGTAAAAATAACAAATAGTAATTTTTGCTTACGAAAGGCAAACATTTTGAGAAACTGAAAATTCAGGCTAGTGGAAATTTCGAATTCTCTCAAGTACTTTTTGACGAATTACTGTACCAACTATAATGTGTTGAATAACTGTTATTTGCAGTGATTGATGTTGATTGCATCTCTCTGTCTCTACGTGCCGGCCTTCACTGAAATCTGACCCCGTGACCGACGCGGACGCGCCTGCGCACCGCGCACGCACATTCACGCGCACACGCATCGTGCATGGGAACATGCACTCAGGTCAGAAATGTCAACCTACGACGTAAGAGTTGAAAATATATAGTTCAGACTCTTGAGGTGGCCTTGAGTGATCTTTTAAAATGCAAGACTAACTTATTTTATTAACCGACTTCCAAAAAAGGAGGAGGTTCTCAATTCGTCTGTATGTTTTTTTTTTTTTTTTATTTTTTTTTTTTTTTTTGTATGTTTGTTACGCGATTTCTCCGTCAATTGAGGGCCGATTTAGAAAATTCTTTTTTTGTTAGTTAGGTCATACTTCCGAGGTGGTCCCATTTCAATTTTATCGAAATTGGTTGAGTGGTTTTCGAAAAATCAGCATAATACTATAGTGTGTGGTTACCTTCAGCAAAACTTGTGATGTGGTCGTATTCGGCAATTTTCAGTTTGATAAATTAGTATGGTGTGTGGTTACCTTCAGCAAAACTTTTGTGATGTGGACTTATTCAGCAATTTGCAGTCTGACACATATGGCGAATAATTCTGTACCACTTCAATCGATTTCGATTATTCGATTTCGATTATTCTTATTTATGTAATATTACTAAAAAGAATGAAATAAAAACTGTTTTAAAAAATATTAAACCGATTTCAAAAAAACAAAAAAACAAAAAGAACTAAAAAGTATTAAATACCTAATATTTTGAAATTTTCTCTGTCCTGTTGAAATACATGAATCGATATTTACTAGTGATACATATTCGGACCCTTGTTTCATGAATATTCTAAATTTGAAATTTTTTATCTTTTCCGACCGGCCAGGTGCGCATAATTTATTATGGTACCTGACCGGTACCTACTGTACCGAGTACCATCGAGCTGGTCTGATGATGGAGACAGAAGGTGGCCATAGGAACTCCTAAACTACACATGATAAACCCATCGTGTTTGGGCTCGTTGCATTTGTCTTCACGAGAAATTTACTTTAGACCTAAGAGATTCTCAATTCTACAGTATGTTTTCTTTTTTTTTATGTTTGTTACGCGATTACTCCGTCAATTGTGGGCCGATTTTGAAAATTCTTTTTTTTTTATTTGAAAGGGGATAACCCTGAGGTTTTTGAAGTGAAAACTTCTTTATCGGCGCTTGGCACTTTTTTAGGTGGGTAAAAAATGTATAACTCGCGACATCGCGTCAGCGTCATTTTTAAAATGAAACCTTAAGTCATTGCATTAAGGGTTAAGTTAGAGTGGCACGGGATCTGCCGGCACTCCCGGAGTGCAACTGTTAAGTAGGGTTCGGTAACACGTTTATGTCTGTCCATTCTACTAAGTTCTGCAAAATGAATGTAGGGTTCCGTAACAAATGCATGTCTGTCTGTTCTACTAAATTTAACATTTATTTCAAAATGAATGTAGGGTTCCGTAACAAATGCATGTCTATCCGTTCTACTAAATTTTACAATTTTCAACCAAGGTCCTCCGACGGTTATTTTATAATAAAAGTAGGGTTCCGTAACACGTTTATGTCTGTCCATTCTACTAAGTTCTGCAAGATGAATGTAGGGTTCCGTGACAAATGCATGTCTGTCCGTTCTACAAAATTTAACATTTATTTCAAAATGAATGTAGGGTTCCGTAACAAATGTATGTCTGTCCGTTCTACTAAATTTTACAATTTTCAACCAAGGCCCTCCGACGGTTATTTTATAATAAAAGTAGGGTTCCGTAACAAATGTATGTCTGTCCGTTCTACTAAATTTCACAATTTTCAACCAAGGTCCTCCGACGGTTATTTTATAATAAAAGTAGGGTTCCGTAACATGTTTATGTCTGTCCATTCTACTAAGTTCTGCAACATCACCTACAACGTCCGTGATGTCAGCCCATAACACCGGGTAAACTAAGTGCCATGTCAGTACTTCCCCCTTTGATCGTACTGACTACACTGAACTGGTCGGAAAACACAAACTATTTACATAGCCGTTTCGACCGACGTTTAATTCAGTGCGGTGGTACCAACCCGGTCAGGTTAAACCCTACCACCAAGTAAGATTAGGAGGGAAGGGACCTACAGTTTTACGAGGAATCCGAACCTCGGTCAGCCTCCAACGGTCAGCGGTCACCCATCCAAGTACTGACCGCACCCAGCGTTGCTTAACATTCAATAGCGACAGTTGACTGTCTGCACCACTGAGCTATCGAAGCTGACGTGGTCCTATTTTAATTGGGTCAAGATCGGATTGGAAAGCGAGGCGGAATCGCGAGGCCGAAGGCCGAGCGATTCCGCCGAGTACATTAATAGCAAAAATTACTAAAAAAAACTGTGAAATAAAAAAAAAGTTTTAAAAAACATAAAACCGACTTCCTAAAAAAAGGAAAACTAAAAAACTATTCAAAATAAAAATATAAAAACCGCCTTCAAAAATATATGAAATAAAAACCTAAAAAAAAAAATCGAACCCTAGAGTTGAAGGCGGTGCTAAAGCAAGCAAAAATGATGCATGAAAGAAAACATGAGTGGATGATAATATCCTTTGTGATTTGTGTAGCCTTTTTAGCACCGCCTTCAACTCTAGGGTTCGATTTTTTTTTTTAGGTTTTTATTTCATATATTTTTGAAGGCGGTTTTTATATTTTTATTTTGAATAGTTTTATGGTACCATGTGGGGCCCGCGGTACTTAAAAAGAATAGCCCCACTGCATGCCTCTTCGTGTATGTCGTAAAAGGCGACTAAGGAATAAGGACAAGATGCCGTGCTAAAGTGCGACAGCCTAGCCACCTCTCACCTTGGAACGGCCCTTCCACCGACACATGCAATGGGTGGGCGCTTCGTGCCTTAATAGTTATCTTGTCCGAATGCTTTGCTGAACGTGGCGGTCGGCGTTGTGCTGTAATTTCAAGAGTACCTGCAGCACAACTCCGATTATTCTGATTACCCCGGTTGTCGGGATACAGCGTGTGGTATGTATGTACGAGTATGTAACTTATTTGACACAAAACTTCACATCCCTTCAGATATATTAGGCAATCAACGCAGCCATTCATAGATTGCTAAATAACTTTTTGTCGCTACGTCTAATTTCTTCTTCTCTATTCCTACATAATATAAAATCTAACGTCTAGCGTCTACACAGACGTCGACTGCACAGAAGACGACACTACGTCGACGAGTGTATGTTCGCTTATATAAATTTAACTTAAATTAAATGAATGAAGGCAAAAACGGCCGAACCTATTTGCTTGTCGTTTTTTACCTATGTAATACAATATATATCCGCAAATTTACAGGACATATATCATCACGCCATTATTCATATGAGCTGATCAGTGGGGCCGAAAGCGAACACAGCAGAAGAAAATTCCATGATTTCCGATTGAAATTCGATTTGCTATTGCATTGACTTCACCGCGAGCGGAGCCTCGGTCACAGCTAATTGTATTGTATTGTATTATTTATTGATCATTCATATGGCAGTTAGAATGCACTCGAACTTGTCATAATTTGTTCTATCTGGTTCGATTACACCCACGAAGAAGAACCGACAAGAAACTTCGCAGGGTATTTTTTTTTTATATTTATATAATCATTAATATCGTGAGCGTGAACTAGACCATAGTAACGTAATACAGTAAGTTCCTGTACCCTACAAGGACAGCATCAGTAAATCGCGCTGATAAATTACTACGGCTTTCCAAAAGTAGGTCGGTAAAACAGGAAACATTGCCTTAGGTGCGGTACGCTCGATCCTAACCACAGCGCAGCGTAATTGATAATGCTTGGAGACTGGTCGCCAAACTCCTCTCTGCTGCTGTTCGTGTTACGTATCTTGTCTAGTACGCCCTTTGTAGTCGCAGGTGCTTTTTGAACATTCGAATTTGGAATAAACACGACGAGATAGCATAGTTGTAGCTTAGAACTCCACTAGTGTATCCTGGCACGCCGTTCTAAACAAATAAAGCACGCCGAGGACCTGCGAATGTATACAGATGTTCGGCAAGGTAAGATGGAGGTGGTGTACACAACGGTGCGCCATCAGATACGATGCCTTCGGCCGGGCCCGGAGAGCAGCCACTGTAGCATTGCAAGTAACTGTACCGTGGCGCGCCGGCGCGGGCGCCGCGGCGACGCCGCGCCGGCGCTACCCACTCGCTGCATTTTACTGCCGACGCTGAAGTGTCCACCTAGATCTTGTCGACGGCGCCAGAATATCGCCAGAATGACTCTACATTTACGGAAAATAACTAGTGGTAGCATTCGCGTTGAACCACGGAACTTTCTTTCTTTGTCTTTTTAACCCCCGACGAAAAAAGTGCGCCTCTCCAATTTTCCTCCAGTCCTCTTGACCTTCAGCAGTTCGAAACCAATGTTTCCCACGTACTTGAAGTCGTTGTCCAACCTGGGGTGTGATCAGCCCACAGACCGTTTTGCAGTCCACGTTCGCCAGTGTAGGACCCTATGGCTCCAATGCTCACCATCCATTCACCGTTTTTTGAATAACGTGGTTCATTTTGCCACTACAAATTGTGATTGGTGCAATAAGGAGGATGATGTATACCATTTGTTGATGGAGTGTGGTCAGAATGAGGAATTACGAAGGAAATTACAGGTTTCACTCAGGGTGGACAGACTTAATTTGTTTTCTTGTATTCATAGGCTGTTGTCGAGCCCAAGTGGGAAGGATTTAACATGTGTTAAATCATTGGAGTTTGTTAAACGTTCTCCATCCCTTAGGGACTCTGAGCCCTGAGGAATCGAGAGGAAAGGTACCATGGGGCTCATATTGACGAATTGCTTTGTTAAAAGCCTTAAAAATAAATTAAAAAAAAAAACTCATATAAGTCCAATCAGACATGAACAAGCATCCTTCCAACGCAGCTGTAGCTGCTTCTACAAACAGAACGCGCAGTATTAACCCACTTGATGTGACCCGTTGGAGTACCGCTCGGACTGTCTCGAATTACACGCCCATTACATCGCGGCAACAGTTAGTAACGCAACTGTGTCCGTCACCGGCTTCGGATCGAGCGAAGCGCACGCGAGCGGAGCCCGGAGCCGTCCCCGCTGATTGGCTGCAAATCGGCCGTTTTAGCGGAGCATAGAGCGCCGCACCGCTCGCGTGCGTTCGCCGCGCATGTCGAAACAGTTTGACCCGTGAGCCGAGTGCACTTCTATCGTTTCATAGCGCCATCAAACGAGTTTATCCCGTTTGGAATTTCACTAAAAGTAGGCCACAACTGTTGGAAGAGATATGAAATAATAAAAAAAAATTAAAAATTTGTTGGACCGTTTGAGGCTGACCGTGGTTCGGATTCCACGTGAAACTGTAGGTCCCTTTCCTTCTTACCTTACTAGGTGGTAGGGTTTATCCCGTCTCGGATTGGTACCACCGCACTGAATGAAACGTCGGCCGAAACGGCTATGTAAATAGTTCGTGTTTTCCGGCCAGCTCAGTGTAGCTGACATGAAAGGAAGGGAAACACTGAAATAGCGCCTAGTTCACCCGGTGTTATGGGCTGACATAACGGATGTTGTAAGTGATGTAGCCAACCGTGTCAGTTTCCATGAAAAAGAAATTAAGAAACGCCTACGAAGAAACCGCCACACTGCTGAAACCTTATTGCGATCGTGACGCGTGCGAAATTATCAATGTTCGCGGACATATAAGCGTCGCCGCTTAGCCGGAGATTACATCGATGTGGCGGAAAGAATGAACAATCATCGAATTTATCCATGTTATTAGAGTAACTGTACGGATGTAATGAGGCGAGCCGAATCACAACGACACGTACAAAATGGTACAAATGAAGTATGAAACATTGGGAAGTGTGCTGCGCGTGCGGCGGAGCGGCGGCGGCGCGGCCGCGGTCGGCGTGTAATCGCTTCGGCCGCGGAGGTGACTTTGGGAGTGGGTCACGCCGAGAATGTGGGGCGAGAGGAAGCTGTGACGTCACGCTGGGACGAGGTGAAAGACGCGAGAGCGGGCGAGCGAGAGAGCGCACTAACTTGAAAGAGAAGTGTGAGTCTTCAAAAAATCTAATTCAAATGTACAACAATGCTAAGCGAATCGGTCATTATTTGGAGACATGCATCAAAGCGACACCAAACTACTAGCTATAATGATGAGAAGAAATGAAATAGAGAATAAAGCTTAAGATAAAAGACTTTAGTGAATTTCCACTGTAATAATCATTCAGTATAAATTCGGGGAAATTCAAAGTAAATACATGAACATCAATCAATCAAAACTAATAATAAATTTGTAAGGGATGGTCATGGAGTAAGTTACTTTGTTTTAAGATATACTGCGTTTGTAGACTCTATGTATGATACTAAAACTAAATTGACGATTTTTAGAAATCTTTTCTGTAAGTATGTATGTTCGTCCATAACTCTTAAACCGATCATCTGAATTTGATGAACATTAGCACAAGCATATTTAGCTATACGAGACACAGGATAGGCTAAATAAAATTCCGTTCCGGTTACGTTAAGATGTGGCTCTCATACAAACCGAATTGTTCAGCGCGCCGAAATAAATGTACGGTAGCGGGCTTACTTACTTTCTTCTTTTTAAAAACGAATTTCACGTGAGCGAAGCGAAGAAGAATTAGTTGCCGGAAACCCACGTCTTTGTAAATAGTGATGCCCAGGAGGTCCAGGTGCTCCGAGACAGGTACGACGCTGCCTAGGAAACTAGCTTGGAGAGGAAAGGGATCGACCTTAGCAGATAATGCGCAGCACTGAGTCTTGCTAACGTTGAAGGCGACAAGGTTCTCCTGGCCCCATATAGCTACTTTTCCGAGAACGTTATCGGCCGATCGATATATCGAGAAAAAACTTTTACTGAATATTACAATTATTGATGGAAATATTTGGTCCTTCGAGCCGGACAACGCCATCAAAGCTCTCTACGCGGTTTCACCTCCCAGCTATCATCAATTACGGGCAGAGCAACCGACCCAGCACGCCCAGCAGCGCCTAATACATCTTGTCATCTTTCCCGACAACACCGCTGCTGTGTTCATTCATTGGCCCACAAAACAAAAGCAAAACTAATGATCATCGACAGGGGAGGTCGAAAAAAAAACTACATTATGAATGAACATCTCAATTTGCACAGATATGAACACGTGTGGAACAATTTGTCTAGCAAAAAGTGCTTCGTCTTGACCGAAGCTAGATTTAAGTAAGTGAGACAATGGAACTAAACAATTGCGGTTTGACCGCGAGCTGCTCAATAAAATTAAGTGGCACACTTGGTACGTACGACTGCGGCCATTTATTCGAAAGAATCACGTACCGGGGAACTGGCTTTCTGTGCTTCCTTAATTGTGTGAAACTAGGCGCTTTTCACTTAAAGAAATCTAGGCACTTACAAAATACATGGGTCTTACCAGCAATAGTGCTACATATTGGAATCTACACTTCACCTTCCCACATTAAGGCCCTGCCAACCCGTATTCACCCGTACTCCTCTTTTAAGGCGCCGCTTTCGCTGGTTGGAGTAGGATGCAACACAATCAATCAATGAAAAATTCGGTTTTTATTTTTTTATTCCAAAACTAAGGATCGAAACAAAAAAGTAAAAAACTACGGATTTAGATATATATTCAACAAATAAAATATTTTTTTCCGAAGCCTTCATTTGGTCACATTGCCTTATTTATACTTATTTACGTTTTTATAACTAAATTCAGAGGCAAGTTCAGTTCATGATTTTTTTCTATCGAGCGAAGTTAATCAAATGGTGTTTTCAAAAAGCTATCGATCTGCGCTGATAGATGAAGTTTTACATATATTAAAACTGGATCTGTCAGGTAAGTAATATTGGCGGTACACTTCTTGAAATTCTAATCAGACGCACTCTCACATCACCGAGATCGGTAGATGCGATTCGACGAGAGCTCAAAATGATTCGTAGTTCGAAATACATGCATCACTATTTACTTCTTGCTAACCTTTTGTCAGCCTCGGTGGCTCGACTATCGGTCGGATGATAAGCACACTTGGGCGCGGTCAGTGGATGGATGTGTGACCGCCCGGCCGTTGGAGGCTAGCCGTGGTTCGGGTTTCACGTAAAACTGTGGGTCCCTTCCCTCCTTACCTTACTAGGTGGTAGAGTTTAATCCGCCCGGGTTGATACCACCGCATTGAAAGAAAGGTTGGTTGAAACGGCTACTTAATTAGTTCGTATTTTCCGTCAAGTTCACTGTAGCCGGCACGACCGAAGGGAAGTACTGACATGGCACCTAGTTCACCAAAGTGTTAAGGGTTGACATCACGGATTTAGTAGGTGATGTAGCCATCCGTGTCAGTTTCCATAAAAATAAAAATAAATACTATAATGTCCGTTAAAATGTTAACTTGCTTCTTCACGTGATCAGTGAGGTCAAGCGTGTGCGACCCACTTTGTATAGCGCGTCTTTAGCGCAGCCGCGGGCAAACGCTAGAACTAACATTGTCTGACTAATTCTCACATACTTCGGCACCATTAAAGCTACCTTCAAATCCGTACATTTGGCGAACAACTGTTCAAATACGATCATTATCAACCTGAGACAAATAAGATACGCATCTGCAGCGGGCCTCGGCGCAATCTGTCAGATTCATAATCGGAGGAACGCGCAAGTCACGCCGCTAACGGAACGAACTAACGTAAACCTAATGGTAATCAATACCGTCGGCCCGCGAACACTTCTACGATGACTGAGCCGATTTGTCGGCACTTTGCAGGAGTGAAAAGTTTGCCTGCACTGAGCGGTCACTTCACATGATGATGTCCAATGTGTCGAGACACATCTTTCAGATAACCAGGGCTATTAACCACAATCTAGATTCATCAGGGTAGATGGATAAGCCGGGGAAAATGGAATAGAATATAAATATTTTTTTGCTTCAAAAAACCATTTTACAGAAACAAGTTCGCTATAACATTTACATGCCTCACAGGGATTTAAAACCATTTTACAGAAACAATTTCGCTATAACATTTACATGCCTCACAGGGATTTCTTCTAGTCAACCTTTGGATGTTTGATAGTCTTATGTTGAGAAATATAAGTAGGTAGTAGCAAACGACTGATGTGTGGGAATGTAAAATACAATGTAATTAATCTAATTAAAATCAAAAATAATACCTCTATTATGTACGTACTAATTAATTAAAAAGCATCCATGAATACATATGAATTACAATTATATAAAATATAATACCTAAATATATATTATATACATACATACTTGTCCATTCAGGCTTATAATTTTTTTTTCAGCTATTGATGCGATGCCAAAAGTGACTAACGTGGTGACTTATTTTCCATAAACGGTCGGACCACCGCGCACGCTATACCGTGTTCTCCGCATCATTTTGTATGGACAAACGAAGTTCGCAAATCTATCACTAGAGGCGCTGCTCTGTTCTCCATACAAAATAATGCGGAGAACACGGCGTAGCGTAGTACGCGGTGTAGGTAAAATCTCGTAATAAGGATATTGAACGCCATCGTCCGCGTACGATCGTATGATTCATTCGAATTCGCATATTTTCCAGCTCTATGCTCATTCGAATTCGCATATTTTCCAGCTCTATGCTCATTCGAATTCGCATATTTTCTAGCTCTATGCTCATTCGAATTCGCATATTTTCCAGCTCTATGCTCATTCGAATTCGCATATTTTCTAGCTCTATGCTCATTCGGATTGCACTAGCGACACTCATTTACCCGACTCACCCAAAATTTTCGCATACAACTGAAGTCGGGGGAGATATTGTACGTTTTTTCTGGCTTTTAATACGATACAATAATTTCTCGCAAAAAGCTCGCACACATGCGGGTACATAAACATTAAACATTTACACGCTATAAAGCAAGTTAAAACAGTACAACAATAGCTGCGGTGCCATCAACTGTTATCTGCTCTATATAATGTGGTGTACAGCTGATGCGGGGCGTTGGCTTCCGTAAAGGAATAAAGGTTTCCCACGCACCTGTCCGCCCTGCGTGCTCAGTAAGTGTGTGCTCAGTGCGTACACTTCGCAGTTCGCACAGAGAGCCCCGAGCTACGCACGAACCGTTATCGAGAGAAAACCCATATCGTAAAGCGAGGTTATCGAGCCGCCTCATATGCGGAGCTTTCCAACTGTACAAATTACGACGAGCTGGCAATGCGTCGGTGGAATTACGAGCAATAATTTAATAAAGACAGCCAATTCAAATATTGGGTTAATAATTTTACAGTTCTAACAGTACAACTGCTGGAAATTTGTCCAGATGTCTTCTTTGCCAAGCGCTCTTTTTGTCGGAGTTGTATGGTGAATTTGTGAATCAGTTTGAAAGAACTCTCACCATCAATAAAAAACTAAATAAAAAATTCAAATTCAATAAATCATCTTCATCATTTCAGACAAATTGGTCCTTAGCATACAACCAACAAACAAAGGCATTACTTGCAAGCAAACTAAATAAATTATGTATTGAAAGCAACATTAATAAAATATGACACAACAATTGATAAACATAGGCTAGAGAAAGACGTCACGCGACAGACGGGCTCGTAAACGATTCTTATCACAAAGCTACTCAAATATTCATCACCCGGTCACGCACCCAGCGAAGTGTAATGTTGACAAATCACCGCGGGGCTGGGCAACAAGCTGCGAGGAGATCAATTTCAATCGACACACACGCCGCCGATCCGACTCTTCGATAAGCACGACAAAAAACGTTTGACATATCGTCATAGCGTCTCGTCTCGTCTCGGTCTCGGGGGAACCTATGGGGAACCGTAAAAAAACGTTTCGGCAAAATAAAATGGATTTTGGATTCCAACGATTTGTCAAGTGGGCAAACTATATTCTTTAGGATGAAAGTGAGTCGTCATCGCCGCCACCCATGCATAATAAAATCTAGAAACCGTAGGCCAAATAATTCAAAAAAATAGATTTGCTTTGGTCGTACATTGCATACTTATTAATATTGCTAAAATGATCAATAATAAAATATGCCAATATAAAATATATTTTTTATTTTTTTTACGACGAAACCTAAATTAAAACCTAAAAAATACAAGGAGGCAAAAAAATCATTGTATAACTCGAACAATTTGAACATTTTGTTTGATCGATCGACACATCGGTTAATTTACAGGACTACATTAGTTATACAATTATATAAATATATATAATTTGTTAATTAAAGTTAGAAATATATATTTCATACTACCAAAAAAAGAACGGTGGTGAAATAAAAAAAAAATTGCGCTCTTCATACATTTTTAGGTTAGGTATTTTCGAAAATGTACGGAGAACTATTTTATTTCAAAATTTGCCACTGCAATTTTTTGTCTTAGTTTTGATACCGATTAACGTCATGAATAATGGCCGGCATGGTAAAAAAACCTGTATATAAAAGAATTGTCAAAATCTGATCGACTGTACACTTTTTCTTTCTACAATTCTTATCTTTCGGATCTTTTAAAATTAACGCACTTTTCAAAATACTACAGAACGAATTTTGTTTTATGGAAACTGGCACGGTTATACATCACCTACAACATCTGTGATGTCAGCCCATGACACCGGGTGAACTAGGTGCCATGTCAGTGCTTCCGTTCATTTCATGTCGGCTACACTGAACTGGACGGACCAATACTTTGATACACCCAAAAATATAAGAGAACTAAGACGGGTGTTAGAGGCAGGACCTCGTGGTACAGAAAATTCATACCGAAGTACGCAAACATTACGGAACCACTCACGACACTGTGATAATAGTAGATTATTCGCAGGCATTCGACTGTGTTAGTCATGACATAATTTTAATGAAATTAGAACATTATGGTGTAAGGGATAAAGAGTTGCGTCTTTGTAAATCATATTTGAGTAACAGAAAGCAGGTGTGTGATGTTAATGGTAATAAGTCTGGTGTGGAACCCATTTCTATGGGAGTTCCTCAAGGTTCCATACTGGGACCATTGCTCTTCTTAATCTATGTAAATGACATTTCTAGTTGTATTAAAGATGATATTGAGTTAGTAATGTTTGCCGATGATATATCTGTAGTTTTAAAAAATAAAAACATTGCGGAATTACGTGAGTCCTTCATCAATGTAATTCAGTCATTAAAGTGTTGGTTTGATTCCAATAACCTCTTACTCAATGTCAATAAAACAAATGTAATGCACTTTGCACTTGGAACTCACAGACGTATTGTTAATCAGGAAATTGTTAAAACAGCAGAAGATCTGACATTACATATTTCCAAAGAAATAACCTTTTTAGGAGTAATATTTGATCGCACCCTAACTTGGAAACCTCATATAGATACGCTTGCTGGTAAGCTAAGTTCAGCTTGTTATGCCA
Source organism: Nematopogon swammerdamellus (assembly GCA_946902875.1). Lineage (NCBI taxonomy): Eukaryota > Metazoa > Arthropoda > Insecta > Lepidoptera > Adelidae > Nematopogon > Nematopogon swammerdamellus. The sequence goes on along the minus strand of OX336336.1, from coordinate 6,358,937 downwards.
TAAAAAAAATTAAAGAATTATGTGGCATACAAGCTGCTAAAACTGTGTATTATGCTTACTTCGATAGTCTTATGTCTTATGGATTATTATTTTGGGGAAACGCGGCGGAATCTAATAGAATATTTATTCTTCAAAAAAGAGCACTGCGTTGTATACTCAGTATGAGGGCGAGGGACTCTTGTAGAAATGTATTTGATAAAATAGGAATTATGACATTACCCAGTGCTTATATTTATCAAAATATCTGCTATGCTAGGAAATATATACAGGATGCTACGCTTCACTCTGATATGCACCAGCATGATACTAGGCATAAAAATAATGTTCTAATTACGAAGCACAGGTCATCTAAAATGTCGAAAAGTTTTGTTTGCAACAGTGCTAGATTGTATAATAAAATACCAGAAGAGGTAAAAAATTTAAATGATACTTTGTTTAAGAAACATATAAAATCAACTCTTGTAAAGAAAGCCTACTATACTGTAAAAGAGGCATTAGTCGACAGGACTATATCTTGAGGTTCTGACTGCATAATTAGTTAGCGCATGACTAGGTACTATTTGTACTCAAATTTATTTACTAACCGATTGACAACTTGATACTTCAAGTATCTTAATATTTTTATTATAATATAATTTTTTTTTTATTATTTGACAATACTACGTTGTAGTATGTATACTTATTATGACTAGGTACTATTTGTACTCAAATTTATTTACTAACCGATTGACAACTTGATACTTCAAGTATTTTTATATTTTTATTATAATATTTTTTTTTATTATTATTTGACAATACTACGTTGTAGTATGTATACTTATTACTAACATTATTGAGTTGATACAAATGACGTATCAAAAATTTGACAAAGGCTCTTTACACCTGATCAACTAAATTAAGTCCTTGCAGTCAGAACTTCAAAAACAAAACAAAAATCTGTTTTTGATCTTGCTCTCAAGCTGTATTTGCAATCGACTGTAGGCGGTGTTATTATGTGGATAGTCACTAAATGCTTGTAAAAATTATTATGAAAAAAAGCCCTGCGAAGTTTCTTCCCGGTTCTTCTTCGTGGGTGTAATCGAATCGGATAGAACAAATTGTGACAAATTCGAGTACAGTCATGCTGTCTAATGAATGCTTAATAAACAATATACAATATACGATGTTAATTTTTTGTAAATTTTCTTAATTCATCAAAATTCAAATATAACTTTAATTTCCACAGATTATTTTAAGAATTAAGTATTAATGAGCTCCAAAATCATAAAAGTGTGTCATTTCATAAAATTTCAAAAGCGTCCGTATGTGGGCCTCATATTACGTTCACGGAGGCCCATATTTTTGGGTCACACAGACTGTCGGACGGGGTCCTCGGCCTGCGGCTTTACCTCGATACAATTTCAAGGCCGCATGCACTTGACTCGACGCACGAAAAAACTCGTTCCTCTCCGCCCACACGCTATTACATTACGTTCCGTTCGCGTTTATCCGATTGTAAGCTAATTTTGGCATACATTTTGAGTGATTACACCACACAGACTCGGTCTCGTATCGAGATTCTCCGGCTCAAATTGGCAATGAGACAGCACCGATTATTTTAGTGGCGAGCGAAGCCGGGATAGAACAAAAACGTTAATCTAATCAAGATTATAATGGTCAATGCCCTATAAGAGCTTTTAAAAGACGTATCAATAGTATTTTTCCACTATGGCCTCTACTATTCTGAATCCACTTAACTATCAGCAAAGCAATTATTAATATTATTGTCTTCTGCTGTATTTACACAGGTATATCAAGCGACAAAAAAATTGCCGGTAAAAAATCAACGGCAGATATGGCATCTTCCCGGGCTTCGTTCTGACGATTTGACAGATCTGTCTGACCCGAAAATGTAGAATTAGAATTAATCACCTTGACTATAATAAATAACACTAAAACATGATACGAGTACCTTATTCAGAAAATTGAAGGTCTTTAAAATCCCACGATAGTCTTTAGACGCACCGCGTGGCGTGTGGCCGGTACTTCAAAATAATAGCCCCACTGCATCTCTCGCCGTGCATGTCGTAAAAGGCGACTAAGGGATAGGGACAAGATGCCGTTCTAAAGGGCGACAGGCTACCCACCTCTCACCTTGGCACGGTCCTTCCACCAAGTCATGCAGCAGATGGGTCTTCGTGCCTTGTGCTTCGTGCTTGATAGTTATCTTGTCCGAATACTTCGCGACACGTGGTGGTCGGTGTTGTGTTTTAATTTACAAGAGTACTTGCACCACAGCACCGATTGCTCTGCTTACCCAGATTGTCGGGATATAACTTGTGGTATGGTCTTTAGACGTACAAAACGGTGGTTTTCATACTCCTCTGCTATGCATGCAGATGCAAATATATTGCAGAATCTTCCAGCCCATCTGATAACGGTTGCAGGATAACCTTCTAAATTAACATTCGAGAAAGATGATCACAATATTATTAAAAACTGAAACTAGTTATGTAAGGAAACTTATTCCCAAACCTACGTTTCAACAGTAAAGGTGAACTTTATTTTTTTATTATTTTATTTTTTATCGAAAGCGCAACATGTGGCGTCAAGCCACCCATACGGTGTCTGACGACGCCCATGGGCGTTCGGTTGTACGGGGGAGTTGCGAATACCATGCCGGCCTGAAAGGTGCCTATTCACGCCTATCTTGAAGGACCCGAAACTATACTTGGGGGAAAATATGTGGGATGGGAGAGCGTTCAAGAATTTACCAGTTCTGTGGAGGAATGATCTGCGGAACCGATTGGTACACATCCGTGGTAAGTCCAGCCAACGTATACCTTATACTGTCTTTCGCCTGCTCTTAAGACGAGACGGTAGTTAACTTTCTCCATAGAAAATCTTCTTTCGGCATTTATGTTTTCTAGTCCCCTAAACCTTATCCGAGTTTTACAAATTTCTTTTCTTGTCTTAGGGACAGTCCAATCTACGTTCCTGTAATTTTTTTGTTTAGATTAAATAAACCTACAACACCGGAGCTAAAACCGAAAAAAAAATTTTTTTTTTATTTTTTGATGTCATGAAGTTCTTTAAGCTTTAGATAAGCTTAATTTAGATATTAAAAAAATTAAAAAATAGATTCGACTGTCCTTATTACAACAAAATAATAATTGTAAAAATCGGATAAAGTTTAGGGGGCTAAAAAACATAAATGTCGAAAGACGATTTTGTATGGAGAAAGTTAACTTCCGTCTCGTGTTAAGCGTCATCAATGTTCTTTCTGCGTTGCTCCAGCAGTATACCAGCAGAGATCACGCCTGGCCGGTGTATAGGTGGTGACCTTGCGTCTGCCGCTATGTAACCCCGTTTAATGTGTTCTGTGGAGCCGCGCCTTCCTTGTACGCACTCTAGACTTGCGTGCACACTGTCATTGTGATAGAATGTGAGGAATTGTCTCACGACGACGCTCACATTCCTATTTCGTGGTGTAAATTGTTTTGCGTAGGTAACTCGTGGGGACGAACGAGGCTCGTGGTTTATACAACTTAGTAACCATAGGTTATTGAGTGTAATCAGTAATCACAGAACAACGATCGGCCACACCGCCCGCGCCTTGATTGTAATAAATTACTGAGTAACCATTGAAACTGCTATCGTCATATCCAGTTAGTTATCTTCAAAAATGTAAAAAAAATGTTTTAAACCTGACACGGTTGGCTATCTACTACACCCGTGATTTCAGCCCATAACATCTTGGGGTACTAGGTGCCATGTCAATACTTCCATTTTGTCGTTCCGGCTACACTGAACTGGACGGACGACCGAGCGATCATTCAGTGCGGTGGTATAAATCCATACTGGTTAAACCCTACCACGTAGTAAGGTAAAAGGAAGGGACTTGCATTGTTCCGTGGAATGCGAATCACAGTCAGCCTGAACGGTCGAACGGTCACCCATCGAAGTTCTAACCTGATGAGGTTGACATAGGTAGGTACTTACGAGTACCTATAAATAATTTACATCAGACGGCTCGAAACATGCGTTTTGTTAAAAAAAAACCCAACCCTTAAAAAGTCAAAAATAATTTCCGTTTACTTACTTATAGTCGGGGGACCGCTAAGTAAATACCCGTGTAGCTCTGAGTTTTTATATTTTATTTACTTATCGGTCCCCCGGCTCCTTTAAGTAATTAAACTGAAATTCTTTTTGACTTTTTAAGGGTCGGGGGTTTTTTAAATTTGTAATTTTACTTTTATTACAAGCTTTTTTTTAAAACTCGCATGCAAATCGGTTCTCTTTTTAATATAATGAATTTTTTAATTACTTAATTAATTACTGATTGCTTTATTACAAACATAGCTAAGAACCATCCTTCTAATAAAAAAACCGCATCCAAATCGGTTCATCCGTTTGGGCGCTACGATGCCACAGACAGACATACACACCCTTCTTTTTGCGTCGTCGGGGGTTAAAAATACGCGAGTCCGTCAGACATCCATAGAAATATTTATGTCTCAGCATTCACCTTCCAGGTCGATGCTCTGTCTACCCTTTCAAATGTTTTGATTACTAGCTAGGTTGGCAGTCTTCAAAGCGTTTATTTGTACTATATACCTATAATTTTTTTACCAATGTTACGGCTTTAAGCTTTTGACGACCTGTCAGTTTCTTGTTAACGTTACAGATGTACACGACAGCTTCTTGTGTTTACTATAAAGGTGAAAACAATTTAAAAGAGCACGTAATCAAATATTAAATTAGTTAGCACCGCTTACTATAAAAACGATAACTTCAGACAGCTGTCAATTGTAATTTCACTCAACATGATTGAAATAATACACAAGTCTGTGTTGATACTCTGAACACGCTAATAGAATGTACATTGTCTAGTTCAATGGCTTATTACTGGTTAAATTATATTCAGTTTAATTATTACGAGCCGAGGTCGTTATCGCCGTGTTAAAATAATTACCGTGATGCCAAACTTTATGAAATTGAGTGATGGTTTCTAGATGATATAAGCAAGATTAGACAGTAGAGTCGTAACGAAAAAATGGTGCAGGCAATAACATTTGATACAAAACATTCAAACTAATATTTATTACCACACGCTGTATCCCGAGAAACGCGGTAAAAAGAGTAATCGGTGTTGTGCTGCAAGTACTCTATTAAATTACAGCACAACACCGACCACCACGCTTAGCAATGTATTAGGACAAGATTACTATCAAGCAGCAAGTAAGGCACGAAGACCCACCTGCTGCATGACTCGGTGGAAGGACCGTGCCAAGGTGAGAAGTGGTTAGCCTTAGCCCTTTAGCACGGCTCCTTGTCCTTATCCCTTAGCCGCCTTTTACGACATGCACGGGGAGAGATGCAGTTGGACTATTATTTTTAAGTACCGGCCCCTCACCGTATTTCATTTTATTCATAGGAAGTAAGCTCGAATTCTATTATTTGATTTGAAGGACGTAATAAATAAAAAACCGAAAAACCGGCTTTCTGAGCAGCAAGATGCATGTGACCCAAATGTGGACCCATCGGTAGTCACGGCCGCCGCGCGCCGCCCCGCGCCCGCCACCGTCGCGCGGCGGCGGCGGCGCGGCGGTACCGTGCTAAAGCGATTCACGCGCCTTTGTGAACGGCAACCGTTATTTCTTTGCCAATTTACGCGGAAAACTACCCAACGAGACTAGACGGCGGAACAGCGTTTTAGGAAGAGAGAGCATATTAGAACGGATGGTGTAATGCTGTATTAGGAAGAAATAAAATAGAACACACTGTCTAACAATGTGTACAGTGGTCATTTTGCTTAGAGGCTAATATAATATTATGAAGTATGTATTGTAAACTGTGAATAAGTTAAACAAAATGTATGTGAAATGGGTTAAATTTTTTAATTGTTTATTCTTAGTAAGAAAATACCTTAATTTTAGGAAATTTTAAGAGATCACATTTACACAGTCGAACATCGTTAGATCATCGTTAATATTCTGTTGTCTTTGACAACAGAATATTGTATTAGTAAGAAATAATAAGAACAGACCGCCCTACATTGCTGTAGTTAGGATGAGAAAATTATTGAGCAGACAGGCTAACATTAGCTTATGAACACATTTGAATTTTAAGGATAACAAACTGATTTGTTAGGTAAATGAGAACTTTACTTCTTGGCTCAAAATCATGATCCTCAAATACTTCAAAAATACAATTTTCTTTACTATCAGTATTGTATTTTGTTATTCCAGTGCGTGAGAGTGTTGTGTTCTAGTAGGTAAGTATGTTCCTGCTCGCTAGTCGCTATACGTTACTAGTATAGGGTAACAACTGCACGAGACACGAACATTCAATTATCCCTTCCGTGTCCTTGTTTGCAAGTCAACTTCTCTCGGGTTTGTGTTTGTAGTTCATATAGTCAGGCGTGGTCAGCCGTCAGGCTAATGCAAGCTCGGGTGAGGAATGTGTGTGCGGAATAAACACCTATGTTGCATTGTTGATACTGAATGCACAATATGTGTATGAACATTCTTGGATGTAATATTCGTAGGTATATTAACGGATATATAGATATAATTACTTGCTCCAAAAATATTTTCCAGAAACAAACACCTTAATATTGATTTTACAAGAGGTTCAAAGGAGGACAGAGATTTCTTCCAGTCAACCTTTGGATGGTGTGAAATATAAGTAGCTAATAGTAATTTTTAAAGTATAAATTAATTTGGTTACTTTTTTACTTGCACTAATTTGAGCATTTATTCTAGTCCGGTTTCGAAACTCAATAAAGTACCTTTGTTGTTTGTTAGTAGATAGCATAAAACAATATGTAGAGATGTTTTATTGAGAGTTTGTCATATGTTTAATTTGTAGCAAAATAAAACACATTTGGCCTTACTCCTGTTTAAGGGCCGTTCGTCTGTCTGTCCATCACAAGCTCTCATAGCTAAACGGCACAAGCCAGAAACATGAAAATATGCTGTAACCGAATGCTGTGCTTTAGATATAGATAAATAGTTCGGATAATTTATAGAGGGTAAACGAGGTTATATAAAATTTTAAATCCCATAGAGCGGAGTGTCTATGGTGATGTTTTATGAAAGCTGTGAAAATTTATTGTCCCATCCCATATATTCCTGAAGATTAATCGGAAGAAATCTGAAATAAATTTTACAAGTATAAACCACAACAACCTATTTTATTATTTTTTATGTAACCCGGTATGAGTGGCTGAGTCGGAGGGGCCAAAGCACATGCTCCGACCAGCCAATATCACTTCCGAGAAGGTAGGTGCCATACCGGAGACTTCCCTGGATTGCTGGCTATACTGGACTAGAGGAGAACACAACCGAGGCTGCTATGCGGCCATCTTAGATCCAGTACGGTGGTATCAACCCATTCGGCTACAATTTGAACCTACCACCTAGTAAAATGAAATATATTTATTATCACATGAAATCGTACAGTACAATAACCGAGTCTTCTGCACTAGAAAAATTCTGTCTCGCAGAAAGACTTTTTTGTAAACATAATTAATTGTTTTTCATTCTGCGCTCACTAGTAATAATTTTATATTATTTTTAGGTTATTTCATGTTATAATTAAACGAAGCGAAATTTTTTGTATATTAATACAAGTTAGTTATAATCTATATATAATATATCAAATAAATACCTCAAATAAAATATGAATATTTTATTGTTTTATAACGTTATTTAGTTAGTAAGGTGTTAGTTTAGTTTGTCTAAGGTTAATTCGGTCGTAATGTTTACCAGTTATTGGTTATATTGCTATAGCATTTATTATTATATTACATAATTATTTTTTTTTTATTATTTTTTTTTATTGATAATAATACTGTGTGATGGATGTTTGATGTTATTATTAGGATATATAAGATTATTTGTTTGTAGGTTTATTTTATGTTTGATTTTATTTTATTTTTGAATATATAGCACATTTTCGGTGTCGTTATAATTTAAAGTTTTCAACCATTTAAGAATTTCTTGTTTTCGTTTATGACTTGTTTTGTTGTTATAATTGCAAACACGTGAAGCTTTGTTCAGGAGATGTTGCGATAGGAACTTTGAGAATCTTTGTGCAAATGAAATTCGTACTCGCGTTGATGCTGGGTTATTTCTGTATCTCGTGAGTGGTCGGTTTTCAGAAATGCCTACTGTGTTTTGTGTTTCTTTAGTTCTGAGGATGGTACGAAGAATAAAAAGTTGCATAAGTAAGGTGTAAGGGAAGGGACCTATAGTTTTATACCGGTTCCGAACGGTATTTTTTCGTCAGAAAAACTCACTGGTACACGCCGACCGGATTCGAACCTCGGACCTCTCGCATAAGAAGCCGATGCCCAAACCACTGGGCCACCAGCCGCTCGCTAAATAACATTGTAAAGTTGTAGTTTTCGAAGAAATTACCGATTACCGCCTATTGCGGTACGGAACACATGCGAGAGGCCCCACGCACCCTTTACTCGCTTTACCTTTACGACGGTTTTTTTTTTTCAAAGGATATTCAGCCTCATGTGCTATGGGCTTAAAAGCGCTACTGAAGCGTTGCTTTAACGATGCGATCATCCGTCAATAAAATTACAATCGTTTCATTCCCTTATGTCCGTACTTAAATCTAATAATAAACTAATAAAGCTCGTAGGGAAAAGACGAATAGGATATTTTGAAAATTCGTATGTTCAACAATGTACAAATTGATGAATTTTAAATATTTTGCCCGCCCAAACAATAATTTATCATCATTTATTAATTTTAATTTTTGTTAATTCTGTGTATACACGTGTACGTGCAGGATATAATCATCAATTCTGTGTATATACCTTTTTCAGTCTCTTGCCCAAATACAAGACGATATAAAACTTTTTGGGTATGCGGTTTTGAAAAGGCGTAATTCTTTCTTTCTATTTTTGTGAGACGCCACGGCAGGCTGGATACATAGCTCGTAGCGTAGGCTCTATAGATTTCATCGAAAGATTATTCAAAACGTTCGGAAGTGCGGCTTCGCTCGCCGCGGCTAGTCGCTCGCTGCGCCGGCTTCTAAACCGCATCTCCGGTTCTTGAACCACGAAGTTGTGGTGGGCAGTTATTACGTAGCCGCCCTCCCCCCTCCCACACCCCTCGCTATCCCGCCTCTACTCGTTTTACTTGTCCAGGAGACCCTAAGAAGGAATAGGTTTTCTAGAAAATTGTTATCATCCGTCACTCCTGTTAGGAATCCTGTACATTTAACAATCCTAAAGTGTCGTGTGGTGAGTTGAAGCGAAGGTTCAGTGTAAGAAATGGGGTTCTGTAAGACATCCGCCTTCTGCGTCGGAAAAGCGGAAAAGATCTGTCAGATACGTTTCAGGTTAGGTAGATTTAATTTTTTTTTTTCATCTACCATCAGCTTTTTAGCCTTTATCAGATTATTTGATACAGATTATTTGATGCATGGGGAAGCTGCTGTCCATTAACAAGTTTCCATTTTTTTTTTATTTTCATTATTAATTTATTAGGAGATAGTGGTTTTAATTATTTAATTGAAATGAAAATCTAAACATTTTCAAAAATCTTTTACCACCAGGTAGCACTTTTTTACTGAACTTGAGTTTAAAATTTTACGAGACTAAGGCCCACTTGCACCAACACAAGTTCAATATATAAACCAGTTCAACTCGTTAAACTAGCACCCGTTGTATGTGTGAACCGCGTTTAAATCCATAACTCGCTACTTAACTTTAAACTCGTGTTGGTGCAAGACGCGCTAAGGCCCACTTGCACCAACACAAGTTCAATATATAAACCAGTTCAACTCGTTAAACTAGCACCCGTTGTATGTGTGAACCGCGTTTAAATCCATAACTCGCTACTTAACTTTAAACTCGTGTTGGTGCAAGACGCGCTTAGGCTCACTTGCACCAACACGAGTTTAAAGTTAAGTAGCGAGTTATGGATTTAAACGCGGTTCACACGTACAACGGGTGCTAGTTTAACGAGTTAAACTGGTTTATATATTAAATTTGTGTTGGTGCAAGACGAGCTTAGGCCCACTTGCACCAACACGAATTTAACTATAAACCAGTTTAACTCGTTAAGCTAGCACCCGTTGTATGTGGGAACCGCGTTTAAACCGCGTTTAAATCCATAACTCGCTACTTAACTCTAAACTCGTGTTGGTGCAAGTGGGCCTTAGGCCCACTTGCACCAACACAAATTTAATATATAAACCAGTTTAACTCGTTAAACTAGCACCCGTTGTATGTGTGAACCGCGTTTAAATCCATAACTCGCTACTTAACTTTAAACTCGTGTTGGTGCAAGTGGGCCTTAGGTACAGCACTAATTTGGGAGCAGACATGATCCGAACTTACCAACTAATAACGTTACTAGCCAAAAATGGTGAAAGAAAATTAAGTAGGTAAGTGATTTGTTGCCAAAATACAGCTGCCTTTGTCATGCAGATCGCGACCATTATATTCGGCGTGGAGCTAACTCGCCACCGCATTATGCTTTACAAATTATGCAGGTGTTGGCGGAGTTCAGCGCCTCCTGCGCGCACGGCAACAGGAATACCTGCGCTGAACCATTTTCTTCTCGGCGTTCGACTTGATTGCTTCTAACGTCGTGCTCGGTACGATATTATCTATGTGGTTTATTGCCGCGGATGTCTTGTTAGGTGAATTACCTAGGTCCAATTACATGATGATGACTTACAAAATGTGATAGTTTAAGTTGATTACTTACAGAGTAGAGTTCCCGGGTGGCGGCGACAGGAACAGTTCACAGGTCAACAGTTCAACAAGAACGATAACTATGCGTAGTGCACACGGGGGCGGGGCGGGCGGAGTGCGGCTGCGAGCGAGCACTAGGGGGCGCGTCGAGAAGCGGGTCAGCTGCGATCACAATCGCGACCTTATTGCGTACGCGCAAACACGAGTTCGGAGTTCGGGACGCGGTAAGCCGAGCGCGACACACACGCGCCTCCAGGCTTCACACTGCCGGAATGAAATCGTAAAGAAGACACCGCGCTCTTATATAGACGCGGCCGTAACCTGACGCCGGATAACGGCACCGAGCGAGCTCGAGAACGCGCAGGCGCGCCGCGCAGAACTCACCCTTGCTGCGCCGGCGCAGCGACCACCTTCCTCTGACTCCGGCGGGGCCCCAAGTCAAATTACGAACTGACCTAACCCGATCGACCTCCGTCTGCCTCCAGGATTTACGGAGACGTCACGATGGGACGTGAGGTTGAAGTGTCCCGATGAAAGAATTCCGGGAGCCGCCGCCGCCGCCGCCGGTTGCAGCGGCGGAGGGGGCTGAGGGGGCGGTGGAGACGGCGGAGACGGCGCGGCCGGTGCCGAGTAGCGGGGCGACGACGACGACGACGACGCGACGCCCGCAGTGACATTCCACGATGAAAAGTTCGATTGATGAATAACAGTGCGCCGGTGGACAATGATACTAATAAATAACTAAAAGTTAAAAGTAGCAATAACTGCAGAAACCAACTAATGCCTCTAGGTATGGCCGTGAGTTCCCCTACGGCTGATAAACCGTTTCCAAATTGTGACCTTTTGCTAGGAACACAAACAAGGCTTGCCTAGGTTCTATAAACATTCAAGAACAAGGTTGGCTTGAAGAAATCGCTATTCCGTAACACCTTACGTAAATGTTCTAATGTGCTTTATCTTGGAGCAGTAATGTATTTTCTATCTATACACCATACAGAAGTGATTCCGAACGTGAAATCTCTTGGCTTTAGATACCATACGACAGTTTTATCAAGTTTTTCAATGGCCAGTTCATATCCTCTCGACATCAATTCGTAGACTTTTGAAAATACATTTGGGTATTAGCGTTTATTAGATGCTGTCGAATGAGTGAAAGTAAAGTGGGCTAAGCTCTCGACGGAAGAGTCGCTCCCATTGCTAAAATTACTAGAAGCACGCGACGTCCATCAGCTCCGTGCATCGACACTTCTTCAAATACAAGCTGATGGCAAAAACCTTGGCCGCTTCGAAAGTGGAACTGTTTAACCGTACGACGGAATGAAGCGAGACCTTACAAGTTACAAACATTGTTTAATTTGTGTTTTGCTTATTAGTTTCTTATACTCGGAACTACAATTTGTAATTTATGCTTACAGAATATTTATTATCCAAGGAAAGTGTCCCCGTTTACTCATCTATCTCCTAATAACTATAGCGAAGTTTCTACGGGCGACCGACCGCGTAACCTACGTCAATATAGGAATATCCTTATAACTCGAGAACCATTTTATCGATTTACATACGGTTTTCACTGTTACATCCGTCACTTCTCAAGATAGTTTAAGCTATAAATCATAACGCTACGTCATCGGCGGCCTGAGCTGTGAGAAAAAAGTTACGCGAAGCTATATTACATCATAATTAAATTAATCAAAGTATACGAAACAAGTACATTACGCATCAGATTTTTTTATAGTAAGCGCGACATGTGGCGCCGACGAGGGCGCCGAGCCACCCATAAGGTGTTTAACGAAGCCCATCCCGCCCATGGACATGGACATTCAGTCGCATGCGGGGCTCTCGAATGCCATGCCGGCCTGACATGTGCCTATTCACGCCTCTCTCTTGATCAAAATCAGTTCACATCGAGTAAGGTGTAGTAAGATGCAGTCAATATATGAAAACAAACCAATAAGTACATTGACGAATATAATTTAGGCCGCAACCAACCGGAGGACGTGATACAAAACTATCTGTTGTTTTTCAGACCCTGCGCATTACTGCTCCAACTGAGGTCAAGTTTTTTTATAACCAGCGTAGTTCTCTGTGCGCGCTGATCCGCTTACGACAGCACGACCTCAACTATTCCTCTTATTTCTGTTCACTTTCGTACCTTTTTCTTTTTTCGAGCGGAGTTTCGATCGACTTTTTGCCCCCCGCCCGTGGTCGCACTCAAAGGAAGTAGGTTGAACGAGCGAGCCGCTCATCTGTGCGCTGCACTTTTACTTTGTACCGGAGAGATTGATTATTAATTCTAACATCATCCGAGTGTATTATTAACTCGAGTTCGAATGCATTAGAATTAGACACCTCTCGGCGTTCATTCTCATGTAATCAAGTCACAAGTGCCATTATTTCAATGCTGAGCAGAGTGACAGTGACAGAGCTAATATGCGAAGAAGCTTTAATCCAGTTTCTGCAATCAACTGGGTCACTCCATGAAGAGAAGACAGCGAACTGATATCAAATGAAATCAAATAAAAAAACGTTTATTGCACATATAGTCGTACAGAAGGTAGCAATGCCTATGACATTTTCCGCCAGCTTACCCTTTTATGATATCAATCATCGATACTAATAATAAATCTGTAAGGGATGGTCATGGAGTAAGTTACTTTGTTTTATAAGATACTGCGTTTGTAAACTCTATGTATGATACTAAAACTAAATAGACGATTTTTAGAAATATTTTTTTCTGTATGTATGTATGTACGTATGTATGTATGTATGTACGTATGTATGTATGCATGTACGTATGTATGTATGTATGTACGAGGGGTGGCTGATAAGTAATCTACTTTGTTAGACAAACTTTTGAAAATAGTATTGGCGACTATAATTATTATTCAGTATTCTTTTTTCATTCCATTTTCAAAAACTGTGGTATTCATTTGTCTAGGTCAATTCAATTAATTTTGACATGCCATTATTTCCAACATGTCGGAAGAAAAAGTAAAATGACTAAATTTAGCATCGTGCAGTTGTTAATATATGTTCCTCCATAACTCTTAAACCGATCATCCGAATTCGATGAAACTTAGTACAAACACATTTTACTACGGGATACAGGATAGGCTAAATAAAATTCAGTTACGGTTACTACGCTAAGATGTGGCTCTCATACGCTCTCATACAAACCGAATTGTTCCGCGCGCCGAAATAAATGTACGGTAGCGGGCTTACTTACTTTCATCTTTTTAAATACGAATTTCACGCGAGCGAAGCTGCGGCCAAAAGCTAGTTCTATATAATTTTATTATTTTAACTAACTACATATGTTTCATTCACATTATCACACACACCCTGCCCATATATTTCCCCCCCAAGTACAGTCTCGGTTCCATAGATTTTTGAAAATCGATGCTCGGGTCCTTCAAGAGGGGCGTGAGGCTTCGTGAGGGGCACCTGTCAGGTCGGCATGGCATTTGCAACCCCCGCATACGACCGAATATCCATGGGCGTCGTTAGACACCTTATGGGTGAACACTACTAAAATAAAACAGAAACTATTCCCCTACTACATCCGTTATGTCAGCCCATAACACCTTTTTTAACTAGGTGCCACGTCAGTGCTTCCCTTCGGTCGTGCCGGCTACACTGAACTGGACGTAAACACGAACTATTCATATGGCCGTTTCAACCGACCTTTCATTCAGTGCGGTGATAGTGCCAGAAAAAAAAATTAAATAAAAATAAAAAGCCTCAAGTCATCGCATAGAAGACGAAGAAGTGAAAAGTGAACTTCATCGTAGAGTACATTATGGTTCCAATCATTTAAACAACTAACAACTATTACGACTATGATGATGAAGTCGGTTAGATAGAACTGTGCTTAGAAAACTAGGCAAACCTAGTATGTAGATTTGACCTTAATCACCTGCTATAAATAATTGCATATTTATGTGTAAAACATGTAGGTGGGTACTTATACGAAATAAATGTAAAAAGCGCGTGCACAGTAATGATAAAAAAAAAATTATAACACAAACTAAACTTACATTAATAACGAATAAAATGCTATTAAGTACTTCTAATGAATTTGAGGACTAAGTACATTAATATGTTTGGAAAACGCAAAGAATAGCAAATGTTTAAACCGTTGTAGTTAAATGTTTGTACCGCGTGGGGCCGGTACTTAAAACAATAACCCCACTCGCATCTCTTCTCTTCCCGTGCATGTGGTAAAAGGCGACTAAGGGATAAGGACAAGATGTCGTGCTAAAGGGCGACAGGATAGCCACCTCTCGCCTTGGCACGGTCCTTCCACCGAGTCATGTAGCAGGTGGGTCTTCGTGCCTTACTTGCTGCTTGATAGTTATCTTGTCCAACTACTTTGCTAAACGTGATGATCGGTGTTGTGCTGTAATTTACAAGACTACCTGCAGCACAACTCCGATTACTCTTTTTTTATGGAAACTGACACGGTTGGCTTCTATGCCTACAACATCCGTGATGCCAGCCCATAACACCGTTGAACTAGGTGCCATGTCAGTGCTTCCCTTCATTTCATGTCGGCTACACTGAACTGAACGGAAAACACGAACTATTTACATAACCGTTTCGACCGAAGTTTCATTCAACGCGGTGGTATCATTCCGGGCGAGATAAACCCTACCACCTAAAAGGGACCTACAGTTAATTACTAAATTACTAACCATATCTGAAAAATTCTACCTGCTCTTGTAAATTTGTGCCGCTCTTGTTTATCAAACATACACACATACCACACACTGTATTCCAACAATCGAAGTAAACAGAGTAATCGGTGTTGTGCTGCAAGGAATGTGATAAATTACAGTACAACACCGACCACCACGTTTTGCAAAGTATTCGGACAAGATAACTATCAAGCAGCAAGTAAGGCACTAAGACCCACCTGCTGCATGACTCGATGGAAGGACCGTGTCAAGGTGAGAGGCCTGTAGCGCCTTTTACGACATGTACGGGGAGGATGGAGTGCGTCTAATCATTTTTACCGGCCACAACTTTAAGTACCGGCCCCACACTTCAACAATAAATCAGAAACAATTTAAGGTGCATGCTCGTACATGTTTCAATATCCTCAGGGTTCCAAATATGGACCTATGTAATTCCATGAAGAAATGAATCAGCTGACTTCGATTAGGGAGTCGAGCAGATTGTCATCAGCATCAGGCAGCGGCTCCGAACGGTATCTCTGAACTTCAGAAGCTGCGTGACGGTGAAGAGGCGTGCCTAGGGTTACCTGGGGCTGAAATCGAAAACCCGGTTTTAAGAGGTTCAAAATCCTGATTTATCAAAAAAAGCCGGTATTTGGTGTCGACGACTGAACCCAATATATTACATATTGGGTTTAGTCATATTATGTTTTTTTAACAACTTTAATTAAGTTATTTACACTTATTGTCTCGGCCACTCAAAAAATTTGGTTTTTCTTGAAATGTCACTGTAAAATTGTTCACAAATTATTCGGCGTGCGCGAGGCGCGGCGGTCAACCGTTAGGCGGCGGCGTGCATAAATTACGTCATCGATTTTTGACCACTTTTTGCCCCCTGATGACGTAGTTTTCTATTATTTTCTTAACTGAAGGAGTCACAACTAGATAATGCAAATATTATTCTATAATACTTAAACTTACTAGAAACAGCGCGCGGCATCGAAATTCGATTGAGCGCGGTCCAAAAATCTGTTTTCGAAAAACCGAAAATGTTACCTACATTTTAGGTTTTTTGAAAAACCTAAACTAAAATATTGGTTTTTCGAAAAGTTTTCGGAAATCAAAGTGTGCGTTTTTAATCGAAACATTCCTTTCGTATAGATTCGGAAACATCCTTCTCGCATCGAAGGTTTTTCATTAAGAGCGCTCGAACATTGAAATTAAATAAAACAACCTTTTTATGTGATATTGCCACAATTCTTATTTTATCTTAAAGGACATTCGATGGCATTATGCATGGAATATAATTTTAGCCAAATGGCTGCCGCGACTCCGTTTAAGGTGGTTTATCCTGGTGAACCAATTTTGGATGAGATCTTTGCATAAATGGGGCTCAATTTCATGAAGAACGCGAGTTATGTTGGCCTTCAGGGCGGCAATTGTCTGTGGTTTGTCTGCATAGACCAGAGAT
Source organism: Nematopogon swammerdamellus (assembly GCA_946902875.1). NCBI lineage: Eukaryota > Metazoa > Arthropoda > Insecta > Lepidoptera > Adelidae > Nematopogon > Nematopogon swammerdamellus. The sequence goes on along the minus strand of OX336336.1, from coordinate 6,342,082 downwards.
TTCACGTAGCTCCACAAAAAGTAGTCGGGTGGTGTTAAGTCACACGATCTCGGCGGCCAGTTGATGTCGCCACCACGCGAGATGACAAATGTTACGGAAGGACGAATGTTAGGACGGAATGTTAGGCGAACAGAGAACTGATTTTGTTAATAAATTTTAACAATTTCTACGCGTTGTTCAAGCGTGTAGCGTTCCGTGGTGAAATGTCACGACTAAATATGTATTCCCGCCAAATTTGACAGCTGTCACTTTTCCAAGATGGCCGCTATACGCTGTCAAAGTTCAAGCGTTCCTATTGAAAAACCCTTTATATACTCGAGCAGCCACGTTGTGTATTCCCGGCAGAGTACCGACGGCGCGGAGTATCTCCTCCATAAAACGACGTCATCGCTGCACGAACCCGTTGGTCGTTTATATAATTTCGTGGGTCAGTGGTAAGAGTGTAGGATTTGTATTTTTTGACCATGGGTTCGAATCCTTGAAATTTTTTTTTTGTTTTTTGTTCTTTTTTAAGCAATGTTACGGTGTTAAATTTTTTTTAGGGTGTTTAGTTTTTTTTATAACCACCTAAGAATTATTTTCGGAAATACAAACGTAACAAAAACGACATGCGCCGCCTCAACATTAGGTTAGATGCGTAAAGAAGATGCGTCGCATAAAATATAAAAACTCAGAGCAGCGCAGGAATTTACTTAGCGGCCCCCACTACATATCAAATATTGCAGTGCAAGTTTAGTTTACCCGAGCGAATCCGGGTTCGCAGCTATCGTGCTTAGAAGTTGAATTCTTAAATCGCAAATGTGAGTACTTTAAAAACTAATAATATTAATTATCAATATTAACTTTAAATTTGTAAATTTCTACATAACACATAATTAAATCTACCCAATAATCCTACATAACGCCATCTACATATTATCAAAGCGCATACTACAACGTTGCAACACTTACCTAACTGCGAAGCTGAAGTATTTCATTTACTATTGACGCTAGATGTCGCTCCATGAAATCTTCACCTACTGGTGACCGAATTTCGCTTCACTGGTACATGACCGATTAGCCGGGTGGTTTAAGACGTCTGGTCGGTCACAATATATTGGTGGCAGGGACCGCGGGTTCGAGGCTCGCAAAAGACGGACAAATATATTTTGTATTTCCTACTATTGTATATGCCTCTCTATCGCGCTCTCGCTTGCACACACAGGTTTAGATGGAACGTGACACTTTTTCGTGAGTGCAGCCGGTGTTCATCAATTTATAAGACGTGACGTCATCACGTCAAAAAACCGGTCTCGAATGAAATCCGGGCGGCCTGCGTTCCAAGCCCTGTAAATCCGGTCAAGACCGGATTTATCCGGTCAGTTGGTAACCCTAGGCGTGCCCAGGCGACGTATCATCGCTGCGGGATGTGTGTAACTGTCGAGCTGGCGACAGTTCCGCACTCTTGTCTGGCTGATTCCTAATTGTCGCGCAAGTAACGGACGCAACCGCGGGAGACGCGGCGCGGAGGAGGCAGCGGCGGCGGCGCGGCGCGGTGAGTGCGCGCGCAATTTGGCGCGACGACTGTTTGCAAATGGCTGTCGGATTGCGGAATTCGAACTATTTCGAACGGGACGGTCCTACAATTTTTTCGATATATGAAACTTAACATACCTACATACTTACCTACAGTTAATACGCATGGTAACATATAAAAATTAAGATGGCCGTTCCCGTAGGACTCGTTATCTGATACTGATGACGACGCACAAATGTCCTGTTATATAAATATATTTATTTTTTTATGTTTGTATGGAAACTGATATAGTTGACTACACCACCTACTCCGCCCGCGATGCCATAGGTACCATAACATCGTGATGAACAAGGTAACATGTCAGTGCTTCCCTTTATTTCATGTCGGCTACACTGAACTGAAGTTATCAATCGTGTTTACGTGGATTTCGAACCACGGTTAGCCTCCACGGTCACCCGTCTAAGTTCTAACTGCGCCCGCAATTATCGCAATAAAATATTCTACAAAGTCGTACAAAGGACAACAATCCTCCTTATTTATTTATTTATTTTATTTATTTATTTATTCAGAGAACCAAAAGTTTGTACATAAAAAAGATAACAATGTAAGTTTAAACAGCGTATAAAACCAGTTAGAGGTTCCCTTATATAACAAGAATTAAAATTAAAGTTATACAGTTATACTTATATTATAATAATAATATGGCAAGGGCAAACTTAGAACAATGGAGCAGCTGGTGAAGCTATGCACGTAATTTTTTTTTTAATAAAAAAAATCGTTGGTGCAAACTGCCCTTATTCGAACCTCGGACCTCTCGCAAGAGAAGCCAACGCGACGCCCAGACCACTACAAAACTTTCCGAAACACTCTTTCGTGCATAGTTTCTGATATTCTGAATAATACAAACATTAGGCCTGGACTCAACAGCTGTAGGCGACGGCATGTCTGTGTCAAAACTTTTTGAAAACCTTCGGACATTAGACCACCACCTTCTTGGCTGCAGTCAACCCAACTGTTTCAGGGCTAGCAATACTTGTATGATTAATATTGTAACACAAGATTTTCATGATGCGCCTTACATTGATGTTAGGTGTTTTGTTGTGGTTCGCGTTATGTTTTATTATGTGTTAGTTTTAGTTTAGTTAATATTCTTTTATAATTTATCTTTTATTGCTTTCGTTTTAATATTTTTATGACCGTTACGAATTCTCACTCATACACTTAAGTGTTTTGCTACTATACGTACTCACTGTATGAATTTACTCTCAAATATCCAAATTGACCGGAAGGAATCTCTGTAAGCGATAAGTCCGGCTTTGCACCTAATTTAAATATTTCTGTAAAAATCATGATACGAGTAACTATTTGTCTATATAAAATTAGAAATTAATACTAAAATAAACTAACTAAACAAACCACCTAAACAATAATGGAGCTGTCCGGGTTGGCCCACCGCCAACATCCTAGAGTAATACCCTCAATGAGGCAGACCTTTCCCTTAGAAAGTTCTGTAAAATGTTTTTAGTGCAATAAAGTATTTCCATCAATTTATCTACTTTGTGTTCCGTTCATCAAGCGTCTCTAACAACTAAAATTTTTCAATTATTAAACAGATTCAACCCATTGAATACGCATAATACAAAATTGGACAAGTTTTATTCGTAGTATGAATAAATAAATATAATAAAAAATATATATATTTATTGACCAATTTTGTTATAGCTAACTTTATTCTTAAATACTTAAACATTATTATTGAAATAATGTAGGTAAAGCACATAATTTGAAAACTTGCTTAATATATCAATACAAACTTTAAGCAAAAGCTAAGATAAAATAAATATAAAATAAATACAATAAATAAGTAAAGATAAAATTGTACAACCCTGACCGAACCATTACATCAAATATTTTATAAGAACATAAAAGTTTATATAAATTCTCAGATCTCACCAAACTACTCACTCACGAAAGCCAACTTCGTTTGAAATCGTATCAAAATGCAGACGCCTATGACGGACGAAGTCAAAAGGGCTGAGGCTAAACGTGAAATAAAACACTCATTGAAATGGGGCAACTTCTGCACAAGAATGGTCGGTGTAGACTTCTACGAAGAGGACTGGCATCTGACACTCTACCGGTTTTTGGTAGCCAAGGCTCGGATCTTCGTTTCGACGCTGGCGATCCTCTGGATAGGCCTGGGGGAGTTCAGTTTCATAATCGTGACCATGATTCAGGCGTCGCGCATAGATGAGGTTGTTGTGCTGATCCACCTATGGGCGTACGTGTTGCTTAGTAAGTCCTGAGATCAGATTTTTATGTAATCCGATATGGGTGGCTGAATCAGAGGGGCTTATGCTTCGACCAGCCAATATCACCTCCGAGAAGTTAGGTGTCATATAGACTTCCCATTTTTGTGATTGCTGGCTATATTGGACTAGAGGGGAACACAGCTGATGCGACCATCTTACATCCAGTACGATGGTACCAACCCAATCGGCTACAATTTGAGCCTACAACGTAGTAAATTTGTTATATGTGAAAAAAAAACTTGATTTAGAAATAGCAGCTGCATTTAGGTACAACTGCGGCAGTGTGGCATCCTCCTATCTTCTCCACTTCCTGGTTTATATAAATTTAAGAATGTATGCATTGTTTATACAATAATTTTTTTTTTCTAGTTACTTTACTATTACAATTTAGCTTTTTTCTTAGCGCCTTTGATTCTCTCTCTCTTTTTACAACATTTTATTTTCTTTTTCTTTCCTCCATACTCTCCAACATCCATAAGTGTAGGCTGGAAGAAATCTCTAACTAATAGATGTGGATCGTCATGGTGCTTCATGTATTATTTCGTTTTCATTAATGTTTTTTATGCAATTTTAAGTTCAATAAAATTTTCGTTCATTCCGTGTTAAGTCAGTGCTTCATTCACTCAGCCTTTTTGTGTACTCGTGCAGGCATTTCGAAGATGATGGCGATCTGGGGCGGAAGGGGCGCCTTGAAGAAACTGCTGACGGATCTAGAGGAGATCTGGCCCGTCTCGCCCCTCAGCAGCGACGAAGCGGCAATCAAGGAGAAAAGTCTCGTCAGTCTGAGCATCATGCACTCCTGTAAGTTCACTAGAGTTTGCAGAGCTATTATACATTTATAACTGGCTTTGGCAACATTTCATAGTAGCAAACTGCCTGTCACACTGCTGTCTGCTGGATTTTTTACGATTAGGGAAATAAATCCAGAGCCATTGACAATATACAAAGAAATTGAGTAATCGCGACCGAGATAGACATATTTTGTAATATTGTCTTTGTGCGATTTTCTTTCACCTTCTTGAAAAGTTGGTACAAAAAGTTCAATGAAAAAGTGCCCTAATTTAACAATATATCTTTTTTTAGTGCATACTACTCAATATCGCTCACCACAAAATCCTTTAAATCATCACACACGACGAAGATAATATTATTATACCTATACACTTGGTCTTACAGTATCGAAAGATATTAAGCGATATGGAAATATTACGTGTGGCACCTAGGCAGACGCTTAAGGCGTATCGCCCATATTTACTTAATAAGTCCAGCGAAATCCTCATTCCATATTCAGCGCGGACTCGGGGACAGGGGAGCCAGGAGACAAAGAGAGCGAGATGCAGTTTCCTCTTTAGTGAAACGTGATGGAATCGCAATGCAAAGGAAGGATTTTATGGTGAGCGATATTATGAAATATGTCCTACGATAAGGTATGTTTTTATATTATCTTCATCGCCTGTGACGCGCTTAAGAGTAGGCGGATAAAAAATTTTATCCGACTTATCCAACAGTTTTTTGCTTCTCAGGGTACTTCTGGTTGAACTTTATTGGAGTATGCTCGTATATTCTGACTCCGATCGTCATCAACTTGTACCAGAAACTGGATGGACAGTCTGAGGAGCTCGGCCTACCCTGGATGATACTCTACCCCTACGACATACACGCTCCTGGAATCAAAGCATTCACCTACGCATGGGAAGGCGTTATGGGTCAGTTGGCTTTCCAATGAAGTTCAAATAAAATAAAAAAACGTTTATTGCACATATAAGTCGTACAGAAGGTAGCACTTAATGCCTATGGCCTTTTCCGCCAGCCTACCCTTTTTAACATATAAAACCAGGGTAGGTGCAACAAAATAATATCTTAAATAATATAACATAGAGAAACAAAAATGTATATATATACATATGATACATACACATAATATATAGTAGAAGAAGGAAGGTGTGGAACTGAGCTTGCGATGGCTTCAGGGCCCATCGGCAGTAGAGGAGGGTGTTAATCGAGGTCGGGAGTAGCGAGTGGCCACTCTAAATTTCCCGCGCATGCTTCACGTTTCGGCTCGCATCAAGCCCTCGTCAGCTAGTCTGCGTTGACTAGGACGCGGGGAAACCACCAGTCCCGCTCTCGACCTCCCTCTCTCTACCTATCCATATTCTGTAGGCTGCTTCCTGTGACGTTTTCGAAGCTCTCTCCATGTATGAGTTTAGCGTCGATCTTGGCAGCCCTAGATTCTTGAAGAGACTGTAGAGCGACTTCGCTGGTAGTCCTCTTGCTCCGACTTCCACAGCGAAGAGATCAGTCTTGAATCCGTTTCTCACAATCCGGTCTACTAAGTTGCAGTACTTGTTAAGTTTGAGTTTGTGGTCCTTCGGTATATTACTTTCCAATGGAACTGTAAGTTCAACAAGTACTACATGCTTTGTCGCTTTTGAGAATATGAGTATATCCGATCTTAATGCTGTGGTACAGATTTCCGAAGGCATTTGGTAATGCTTCTCATGTGTGTCCATCAACAATTCCCAATCCTTTGCTGCTCCCAAAATTGAAGAAGGTTTAGTCCTATCTTTGGGCAGCTTATTGGCTCCAGGTTTCACAAAGTAGACCTTCTGGAAGCCGCTACTGGTTTGCCCTTTCCTGGTCCGTGCAATTGACAGATTGATGGCCTCTCTGATGATTTGGAGGACTTTATCATGACGGTAGGAATACTGGTCTCGCTCAAACAGTATTTTGCATCCGCATAACAAATGTTTGGCCGTGCCTACGAACTCATTACATGACGGGCATAGTCTATTTGTAGAGTAGATTTACCCCATCTAACTAGGTTACTCGGGTCGGGAAGAGTAAGCTGGAATGCATTTAGGTAGAACTTAAGCAGGGGACCAGTTGTATATTATGGATTTCCACTTCAATGCAGGAGGGATGCAGAAGTCACCCACTGTTAGCCAATCATTCTGCATTTCTAGGTTTAAGGCGTGAAGTTTGAAACCTTGGTCCATGTCCTCCTGAGCGAAACCTTTCAGTACATACAGACGTAAAAAAAAATAAAACTACAGACAATACATATTATGAATTAAGTCAGAAACTAGGGACACGGAAGAAGGAGATGAGGTTTAGGATTTTAGGAGATAGTCTTTCAAGAGCACTCTGAACGTGTGGATCGATGTACACTGTCGTAATCGAAGACGAAGTTCGTTCCACATGCGTGCAGCGTGCACTGTTACGCAATACTTTGGTGGAATATGAAGAGGTTTTAAGAAGAAAATCGTTTTTCATCCCATAGTGTCCGATCTTTTAGTTATCCCAGTACGTAAGAACAACACAATGTATCTAACGGTAACAATGGTAAACATTATCGAACATTTGTCAGTCTGAATACAGTAATGGATTGTATAGAGAAACTCCCCCCTATAATAGTTCATGTGCATACGCTAAACACCAATATTATAAACGCAAACAAATTGCATGCACATCCGTGTGAAGATTGCACAATTTCTCTGTTTTTCCACGCGCACAATTTAATCTATCCTGAGCTGATCGTAATTACAGAGCCATCGGCGGCGGTACGGCTAATTTGGTTCCCGTGCGAACGGAATATCATTACCGTGAACAGTTCGATGCTGTAAGATTTAAATAAAAATCGCTAATCGTCGATCGATTCAATTACCCGCGTGACTGTACTTATTTAAACTTAGAACGCAAAAAGTTACAACGCGGAGGCGATTGTGTCAAGCAACCATCCTATATTACATATATACCTACAAAGTTGTATGTAGCATATGTTCGTTCATATGTAGGTGCATTCAGCGAGATATAGACGCCGACGCTACAGTTGTACGTATCATTCACACTCTAAGCCAATTCTTTTCTTCCTCCTTCCTTTCTTCAGTACCTCGGTAAATGTAATTTCCTAAACGGAACGGAAGCCTATTATTAAGCCTCCGCTGTCTGTCTGTCTGTCTGTCTGTCCATCCGTCTGTCTGTCCGGCCGTCCGTCCGTCCGTCTGTCTGTCCGAGGGCTGTATCTCTTGAACCGTAATAGGTAGCCCGTTGAAACTTTCACAGAATATGTGTTATTATGGCGGATATAACAAAAATTAAAAAATAGAAAAGGAAAAAAAATAAGAGCGGTTCCCACACAAGAAACGTGTTTTTTTCAATGTTTTTTTTTGTGACGCGGAAACCTCGGTGCGCGAGTCCGACTCGCACTTGGCCGGGTTTTTTTTATGGGACGCACGACATATTATGGCGCGCGCCAGACAAAAGCAGAGGTGTAATCCGGGGGATTATCGAATTATTTATTTGGATAATTCTTCAACGATTACCGGTTTTCCTCGTTAAATCTAATTATGTCTAATTGAGCACAGACAGGTCTCCTAAGACATTTTTAATGGTTTCCACCTTTGATTACCCAAAAATTTTGGCGACCCAAATGTCAGGTCGTGCGTGCCTGAGACATAGACGCCGCTGCAGCTGCATCCTATGCGCCTGATATAATTGCACGTTAAGTAAGACTGAAGCTGACGACAAGATGCCGTGCATAAGGGCGACAGGATAATCACTTCTCACCTTGGCACGGTGTTTCCACCGAGTCATACATCACGTGGGCATTCATGCCTTACTTGATGCCTGATCTGAGTTATCTAGTCCGAATACTTTGCTAAACGCGGTGGTCGGTGTTGCGCTGTAATTTACCAGAATACTGTAGCACAACACCGATTACTCTGCTTACCCCGATTGTCGGTTTTTTTTATGTAATCGGTATGTGTAGCTGAGTCGGAGGGGCCAAAGCGCATGCTCCGACCAGCCAATATCACCTCCGAGAAGGAAGGTGCCATACCGGAGACTTCCCTGGATTGCTGGCTGTACTGGACTAGAGGAGAACACAACCGAGGCTGTTATGCGGCCATTTTACATCCAGTACGGTGGTACCACTCCAGTGGGCTACAATTTTAGCCTACCACCTAGTAAGGGGCGAGAGATAAGGGACCTACAGTTCTGAATAAAATTCAAACCACGGATCGACTCGTCATGGTTTAATTAGCACTTGTCAATCAGTCAGCGTTTATGCGTCCACTGCTGGACATGCGCCTCTCAGATTTTTCTCCAGTCCGCCCGGCCTTTAGCGGTACAGAACCACTGATTGCCTCACCACGAATAGAACTTGTCAAATTCTGTGATGTCTATCCGGGATTTTGGCCTCGACGCTGAATGTAGGTTGTCGGAAACAGCTATGTAAAATAAAATGTGTTGAAGTTTCATTCACTATGTATATATTGGCACGAATACCAAGGTTATTGGCAAGTGGCGTAATGGGTGGATAGCGTGAGTGTTTAGCAGGCGACTTGGATCCTGTCAGGTGACAACATGAGTGGTGACAGGGTTCGTGGCGGTGTTCACGATGGTCGGACCGGACCTGCTGGTGACGGCGCTCGCCAGCCACGTGGGCATGCTGATGCGGCTGCTCAACCTGCGCCTGCGCACCCTCGCACCCGCTCCGGACACAGGCCATCTGCAGCCGGCTCATCACTATCAACAAGTTGTCGAGTGCATCAAGCTGCATCAGAAACTTATAGGGTATTCAGTTGGATTACTTAGCTGGGAAATTGTTAATTTTAGTTCTCTTATCTTTCTTCTATTTAGTTCTATTCTCTTAGCATTCTTATGGTTGCACAATACTCTTTGGCTTGACTTGCGCTATACCCAACGGTTTGATATTTTATTTTTAAACGGTTTTATTTTTTAGTTACAAAACTCGCTAGGTACTTTTCGCTATCATAAGACCTTGTGGATTATTTCATTTGTAATAATATCTAATTTATTGGGAAAAACAAATAAAAGAAAATGAAAATATCTTGCTCAGTGACACAAACCTGCATCAGAGAAATTTCGCGAATTCGACTTAAGTAAATTGGGAAGAACATCTACAGTTCAAACATCTACAGTTCCAACATCTTCAGTACAAAATCTGCACAAAAACCATTTCTGCCCATCGAAACACCGGCTACGTTTATAATATTATGTTAGCTAGCTGGCAGTCACTGATGTATGTTGATTTTTTTTTTATGATTTATGAAAATATTATAGTATAGCTCTGGCCTCTGAGTATCCATAATCTATACTACTAGCTAGGCACACATTACACATTAGGTACAAACCCTCACATTTCATCCCAGATATCCAGAGTTGTTTGTTTGGTGATCACTATCTATAGTACTAAGAATTAGAACGTGCAATTTTCCAGGCTCTGTCTACATACTAAAGAACAATGTGATGTAAATGGATGTATGTTCAATTTGTAATAAATAAATGAGTGTGGAATTGCCGCAACAGGTACTGCCAGGACATAGAAGATACGTTCTCGTTTGCGTTTCTCGTCAACATCGTCCTGAGCTCAGTCAACATCTGCTGCTCCGGCTTCATCTGTGTCGTACGTATCATTCTCTAAGCCAATATTCTTCTTCGAGGTACTCAGTAAATATAATTTCCCAATAACTGCCTTAGGCACATTCCGCTTTAGTTTTTTTTTATGGGAAGCACTATATTTGGCGTGCGCCAGACAAACGCAGAGGTGTAGTCCGACGGCGCCCACGGGCATTCGTATATTTACGGGGGATTATCGAATTATTTATTTGGATAATAATTCTTCAACGATTACTGGTTTTCCTCGTTAAATCTAACTATGTCAAATTGAACACAGGTCTCCACCTTTGATTACCCAAAAATTTAGGCGACCAAAATGTAGGGTCGTGCCTGAGGGAAACCAGCGTACATACCTACACTAGGCGCACGCATTCGTGGTGTAAGGTAGGAATGAATGCGTAGTGCTGTATGAGGGTGTATGTGTGGAATATGTAGGGCGCACGGATGCAGAGGATTATATTTACATCCGTCTTCCAAAATTCTGGGCACGCCCGTGAGTCCCGTGACTCACACATCTACACTTTAAATCTAACGTCTGTATCATGTAGGTGTGCATGTTCGCTTACTTATATCTATCATCTGCATCATGTGGATATACATGTTCGATTACTTATATCTAACATCTGCATCATGTGGGTATACATGTTCGCTTACTTATATCTAACGTCCGCATCATGTCGGTGTGCATGTTCGCTTACTTATATCTAACATGTGCATCATGTGGGTATACATGTTCGCTTACTTATATCTAACGTCTGCATCGTGGAGGTGTGCATGTTCGCTTACTTATATCTAACATCAACATCATATGGGTATACATACTCTCTTACTTATATCTAACGTCTGTATCATGTAGGTAATGCATGTTCGCTTACTTATATCTAACATCTGCATCATGTGGGTATACATATTCGCTTACTTATATCCAATGTCTGCATCATGTAGGTATGATGCATGTTTGCTTACTTATATCTAAAATCTGCATCATGTGGGTATGTATGTGCTTATTTTATTTTATTTTATAAACTTAATTAATAATTTAATTTAATTTACTTACCTAATATTAAGTATGTCGAAAACGGTTAAAATTTACATGCGGTCTTCACTTATCCGTTCATGAATAAATATTGTTGGTGTGTGTGTCTGTGTGTGTGTGTTAGCTGCTGGAGCCGCTGATGAATCCAAGCAACAAAGTGTACCTTGTGAGCTCTCTCTACCAGATCGGTCTGCTGTGCTGGTACGGCGATGACATACACCAAGTGGTTAGTCCATTTCCATTTGTCACCATGTCCATTTGTTAGGGTTCCTTCCGTACCTCAAAAGAGAAAAAAACTTAACTATTATAGGATCACTCTCTTGTCTGTATGTATGTCTGTTCGTCTGTCACAGATACGTAGTTTTGACTGAAATGGTGGGCTACAGTGTTGGCATACGTGATGTGAAGTCATCCATTACAGTATAACACCATGCCGCCAAAGCCATGCTACAGTACGTCCCTTTCGTCGGTCCAGAGTGTACATAACAAATTCTCGGACAAGATAAGACGTAAAACACATAAAAAGCGATCAAATGCGAGTATAAGTGCGTGGAGAGGTTCGCTCCGTACCATTCGTAAGAACTTTCAGACTTTGGATTTTCGTTTAGGTTTTCCTGTAAACAATAAGAGAGGCCCAATATTCCCAATTTTTTTCCTTATTTTAAACTTAGTAGTTTCGGAGATAACGGAGGGATGCTAGATTTTTGTAGGTATATTTTTATGTTATATCTTATAACAGATATATATTTGTATTGCTTATAAAGGGACTTTACATTGATATGTCACATGATGACATAATGTACTTAAAAAAAGTGTTTAAACTATCTAATTTGTCCCTCAAAATCTAAATTCGTTCATTTACTCTATACGTCCTCCGCGATTGGGTCATCAAACTCTACATATGTATAAAATTTCAACTTTTTTCGTCCAGTAGATTCGGAGAAAATAAGCTGTGACAGTCGGACATACAGATAGACAGACACATTGTTTTTTTTTTGGTAAATCTGTTCGCGTCCTTGGCACCTCATGTTCCTTAAGTTACACGTGCCTGGCAAAGTGCCTGGTGGTGGCAAATTAATAGCAATTACCATGTGAATTCGCCACCACACCCCGGGGAGTATCAATTGCACTGGCATAATAGTTCACTGTGTTCCGATGTACTTCCCGGGGACCCAGTAGCAGGTGGGGTGTCAGTGGACCTGGTGCGGATTCGCTGTTCAGAGGTGATACATCGACACGGTTGACAAGGAGATCCAGTGAAACGGTTATTCCTCTGGCCGCCCGCCGGGTAGTACGGGGGCCCAATCGCGTCTAACCAACGCGATATGCTGCCCCGGTCAACCGGCGTATAATCCCGGAGTGATCCATCGTGTCGGATGGTGACCAAAGTGGTGAAGCGATGTACTGTGTGTTGTGTAGAGTGGGGAGGTGAGCGAGGCGGCGTACGCCGGCGGTTGGTACCGCTGCGACTCTAGGTCCCGCCACGCCCTGCGCTTCCTCATGCAAAGGTCAGCTTATAAGCTTCACAGAATGTATTTTCCCGTTTCCAAAGTGCCCACCAAATCATACCGATGTAAAACATTTATTTCTGAAAAGTATTTTTTTTTTGGAAGGGGCGACATGTACTATCGTTACACCTACAAGATCTTGTGCCGCGATTTAGAACCACTGCAACAGCGTAGGAAAGTCAGCGTCCTAATTGTGTTCTTTATTCTTTATTCATCATCCGTACACAGTACACTGCACTCGGATTCGTCATATTTTAACATTTAACATTTACCGTTTTGCCAGTTCGATTATCACAGCGAAGAAGAACTGACAAGAAACTTCGCTGGACACTTTTTTTTTACGTCCACTTATTCTACATTTTCAAAAACGTTTGCCAATGCCTACAAAGTACGAGTCATCACTATTTCTAAAAATGTATCACAAATACAAAATTTTTCCTATAAGCGTAAACCATTCATATAACACGTTGGAGCCAATTGGACGAGGCCAGTCTCCTCAAACAGCACCCGTTCACGAGCATCACGCCAGGGCCAGCCATCGCCTCCCTTGCGTCAGTCACACATTCATAAAACATATTTCAATTATAATTGATAATTGTTCTATCGCTTATTCCATGGGTAGTACTCGGAGGAGCTGTTTTACATGATCGGGCCGTCCCCTTTCCACCTCCGCACAACGCGCACTGGGCAGGGATTGCATCCTTACACGTTAGACTTACCGCCAATGCGTAGCAATCGGTCCTGCAAATCTTTCCTCCACAAAACAGCTAAACTCTGGAACGGTTTCCCTGCCCACATATTACTCCAGGTACAGTCTCGGGTCCTTCAAGAGAGGCGTGAACCTGTCAGGCCGACAAGGCATTCGCATCCCCTGCATTCGACCGTTTTTTGAAGTGAAAACTTCTTTAGCGGCGCTTGGCACTTTTTTAGGTGGGTAAAAAATGCTAAACTCGCGTCATCGCGTCAGCGTCAGATTTATTTTTATTATTTAAAATGTAACCTTAAGCCATTGCATTAAGGGTTAAGTTACGAGTGGCTCGGGATCAATTCTGTTCGTCTCTCAGTGACAGTGGGAATCCGATATTCATTTGGTCGTTTATGTGATTTCGTGGCTCAATGGTAAGAATGTAGGATTTGTATTTTTTGACCATGGGTTCGAATCCCTCAAAATTTTATTTTTTGTTTTGTTTTCTTTTTTAAGCAATGTTTTTTTTTTATGTAAACCAGCATGGGTGGCTGTGCCGAGGGACCAATGGTGCAGTCGACAGAGCCAAAATCACCTCTCCTCGCGAAACCACGCTCAGTTAGGTGCCATGCCAGCAGATTTGCGGACTGTTGCTAGGCTGTCTAGCCCGTTAATACGACGCTTGAAGACACCCAGGTTAAAGGATTCAGGAAATACACTCGCCGGAAGAGTGTTCCACACTCTAACGGTGCGACAAAGAAACGATTTAGAAAACCGATGGGTTCTCAAAAGCCCAATGTCAACAACAAAAGGGTGCTGAGTCTCTCTGCGACGAGTCATGCGGAGATAGGACGGGTGGCAGGGAATAAGGGATGCTAGTTCCGCAGAGCAGCGTCCGTAATAGTATCTGTAAAACAGACTAAGCGAACCCACAAATCGTCTGTGACTCAGGGACTCCAGACCATCTGTAAGTTTCGGGTCACCAACAAGACGGATGGCTCGGCGCTGTATCGAGTCCAAGGATGCTAGCAGATAATGGGGACTACCCTCCCAGATGTGAGTGCAGTACTCCATCACCGGCCTAATCTGAGTTTTGTACAACAGGAATAGTTGTGCCGGTGAGAAGAACCGCCGATTGCGGAAAAGTATTCCCAATTTTCTGGATGCAGTTTTGGCCTTAGACTCGATTAGTTGCCGGAAACCCACGTCTTTGGAAATAGTGGTGCCGAGGAGGTCCAGGTGTTCCGAGACAGGTACGACGCTGCCTTGGAAACTAGTTTGGAAAGGAAAGGGATCGACCTTAGCAGATAATGCGCAGCACTGAATCTTGCTAACGTTGAAGGCGACAAGGTTCTCCTGGCCCCATATAGCTACTTTTCCGAGAACGTTATCGACCTTATCAACAACTGAGCGTTGAGCCTCCCTGTGCCGCGAATCTCTACTCTTCCAGTCCTTAACATAGCCCTCGTGCTCCGTGCTGTCGTCTGCATAGCTGTGTATCATGCCCAAGGACAGTAGATCGTTTATAAAGATTAAGAAAAGCGTAGGCGACAGCACAGAGCCCTGCGGAACACCTGCGTTAATTGGAAAGTCGTCCGATTTCGAGCCATCGATGGTAACGAAGATGGGTTTTTTGGTGGAATGCCGAAGGACGGAAGCTTGTTACGTAAGAATGTTACGGTGTTTAAATCTTTTAGGGTGTTTAGTTTTTTTTATAACCACCTTAGAATTATTTTCGGATATACAAAAAGTTTTCACTACTGCCGCCACTCCCGGAGTGCAACTGTGGCTTTTTTTTATGGAATCTGACACGGTTGGCTACATCACCTACAACATCCGTGATGTCAGCCCATAACACGGGGTGAACTTGGTGCCACGTCAGTGCTTCCCTTCGGTCGTGCCGGCTACACTGAACTGGACGGAAAACACAAACTATTTACATAGCTGTTTCGACCGACCTTTCATTCAGTGCGGTGGTACAAACCCGGGCGGGTTAAACCCTACCACCTAGTAATATAAGAAGGGAGTCATATCCCTTAGTCGCCTTATACGATATACACGGGGAGAGATGCAGTGGGGCTATTCTTTTAAAGTACCGGCCCAACACGGTACATATACCATCGGTATATCCATGGACGTCGTTAGATCCCTTATAAAAATCTTTTCATGCCTCTTTCGATTTTGATAATACTTAGGAGAAAAATGAAAGGGCATGCAGTGCATTCCAGGTTGTTTTCCGATTTGGATGAAATAACTACCGAATTTATTTATTTCTTCAATTTAGCCGTTTACTGACAATTTATTCGGCAGATCTCAAAAACGGCTCACATTCACCGCCATGAAGTTCAAGTACATCAACCTCGTAACATACACATCGGTAAGTTCAAGTCGATTGTTGTAAGTATAAAAATTCCCGCGCAATCCTACTTGGGACAACGTCGCACTATGGATCGAGAAACGGCCTCCATAGTATTAGGAGATTTTTTTCGCAAACTTGATTTTTTTTTAAAAACTGTTTTTGTTATATTTAGGGTTACATAAGATAATACCAAATATATAGTTGTAGTGATATCAGTCAAGTAGATATTTTATTAAAAATAGTTGAAGTTTTCAGTTGTATGGGACGGAGAATGTTTAGTCGATTTTTTCAAAAGTCTTTCGAGGTGTCGCAGATCTTTTAATACATCATGAAGTAGACCACGAGTGTAATAAGACCACATAAAAACTGTAACCCAATTCGACCCGGTATAGAAAATATCTAAGTCCGAATTTATAAATTTTCGTCTATTTTCTTTATACATTATTTATGGTTTAACTTTACAATTAATTATATTTTCTTGTGTTTTGTGATTGCCAAGTGTGTAAGTTATACTAATTTGTACATTATGTAACAACTGTACCTGCCACTGTGGTCGAAAATACCCTCCAATATTTGTAGCGTTTTAAATGTTTATTTGGTATTCATAATTGATTTGAGGACACATTAAATAAACAAATATGTGAAGACGCGTAGCTTGACAGTACGTATGTATGTTAGGTTCAAATATATAAAGTATATATATATATTTTTTATATTTTAAAATTTTCAATGTATGGGACGGAGAACATTATATTTATTTTGCCTGACTACAAAGATGTGTCAAACTCTTATTAGCAAGGTTGTGTAGCACAACATAAAAATAAACACAATCAGTAAAAAAAATTTAGAAAGGTGCAGCCTTCCGAGTATCGACAGGTCAAAGTATAGAATTTTTTACCTTTTTCTTTAACAGTAATTTTTGGTTACATTATGATTGTACAATTATTAAGCAGGTATGAAAATATGTGAGGCATATAATTCTATATCAGATATGTACAGACCATTCCGATTAACAGTGTAAAAAAATAGCAATATTTTTATTTAATAAAACTGAAAACATTCGAAACTGTTAAGAACTAACAAAGTCTTAACAGTAACGTGATGTTGAACGTGACGGAAAAGAGGCTGTACAAAAAAAAATTGTGAACGCACTTTCTCAAGATGTTAAAAATATTTCTATTCAAAATTATTCACCAAAATTCATTTTATAAAAAAATTGTTTTATATAAAATTTGAGCGGGTATAGAAAATATTTAAGTCCGAATTTGTAGATTTTTGTTTTCTTTCCTTTAAATATAATTTACAGTTTTAGAATAGAACATAAATACAAGGCTTTGCAGCTCATTCATTATGACGACGCATTAGATACTAATTACCATTCGGTAAGAAGAAAACATTCCCACATCCCTGTTTGTGGAACCCCACTATATTGATAAAAACCGGTTTAGTACATCAGGTGGTGGACACCACCTGATGTACTTTGGTCGCGAATTTCAGTTTAGTATTTGTTCAACGCGCGTAAGGAACGGATCTCTCCTTTCGAAACGAGTTATCGCTGTTTTCAAATACTTTCCTTCCTGCATTATTACTTGAAAACTAGGTACATTTTCGGTTCGAACTCTAACATTTTACAAAATGAAAGAGTTTAAATCAAATCTGAAACTTTTTGTTTTCTTAAAAAACGAGCAAGGCCTCTCCGACCCAAACATACTATTTGACAAGTTTTCCGTTCATATATCTGATGAAAACCGTGATCAATTCAAGTGATTTTGTAAAACCTACTTGTCTAATATGTATAAAAAGTGGAAAAGTACAAATTATTCGTTCAGTTTCTTCAAATGCAAATTTGAAACATGGTTGACGTCAGACATAAAGTGGCCAGAATATGTTCAAAACATACCTCAAGAATCAAGAAATGAGGAAGCGGAACCATTCGTGCCGCAATCACCAGCGAAACAGCATTCAGAAGCTTCAACATCTCCTAAACCAGAGTTCAGTCCTCGAAAACAATTACACGAACTCCACTACCAGCCAAAAAGGCGCAGAACCGCACATCTGTGTACGGAAAATGACTTCGACGAGCTCGCATTCGCTGCGGTGAGTAAAGGTATTAATACGGAAAGACATGATGTTGCTGAGGTGCTTAAGTTTCTTCTGGAAAATTCAGATGAGGTTGGTAGAATAAAGGAATACATTCAAGTTAAAAAAAAAACACAATACTCGCCGGAGAAAGCCCTCAGCCTCTTCAGTTCCCAACAACTCTCCAAATCGCACTACTGCGAACTACGGGCAACGGCAATTGAAGCAGGAGTTGAACTGTATCCCTTATACTGTCAGCTCCAAAAAAAAGGTCAAGTGTTACCGTCCGAAAGAAAGTGTCAAGGTCACGGAAGTGGAAGCACGTGTTTTTACAGCATATAATAATGCAGGAAGGAAAGTATTTGAAAACAGTGATAACTCGTGTCGAAAGGCGAGATCCGTCACTTACGCGCGTTGAACAGATAATAAACTGAAATTCGCGACCAAAGGACACTAATTACCGGTTTTTACAAATATAGTGGGGTTTCACAAACAGGGATGTGGGAATGTTTTCGTCTTACCGAATGATAATTAGTATCTAATGTGTCGTCATAATGAATGAGCTGCAAAGCCTTGTATGTATGTTCTATTCTAAGATTGTAAATTATATTTAAAGGAAAGAAAACAAAAATCTACAAATTCACACTTAAATATTTTCTATACCGGCTCGAATTTTATATAAAACAATTTTTTTGTAAAATTAATTTTGGTGAATCTTTTATTTATAAGTTCGGTTTATTAATTTGTTCTGTTTTTATTCAACCTTGTATTTATTTTGGTGAATATTTTTGAATAGAAATTTTTTTAACATCTTGAGAAAGTGCAACTGTTCACGATTTTTTTTTTTTTGTACAGCCTCTTTTCCGTCACTTTCAACATCACGTTACTGTTAAGACTTTGTTAGTTCTTAACAGTTTAGAATAATGTACTATAATGTTTTCAGTTTTATTAAATAAAAATATTGCTATTTTTTACACTGTTAATCGGAATGGTGATATCTGATATAGAATTATATGCCTCACATATTTGCATACCTGCTTAATAATTGCACAATCATAATGTAACCAAAAATTACTGTTAAAGAAAAAAGGTAAAAAATACTATACTTTGACCTGTTGATACTTGGAAGGCTGCACCTTTCTAACATTTTTTTTACTGAGTGTGTTTATTTTTATGTTGTGCTACACAACCTTGCTAATAAGAGTTTGACACATCTTTGTAGTCAGGCAAAATAAATATAATGTTCTCCGTCCAATACATTGCAAATTTTAAAATATAAAAAAATATATATATACTTTATATATTTGAACCTAACATACATACGTACTGTCAAGCTACGCGTCTTCACATATTTGTTTATTTAATGTGTCCTCAAATCAATTATGAATACCAAATAAACATTTAAAACGCTACAAATATTGGAGGGTATTTTCGACCACAGTGGTAGGTACAGTTGTTACATAATGTACAAATTAGTATAACTTACACACTTGGCAATCACAAAACACAAGAAAATATAATTAATTGTAAAGTTAAACCATAAATAATGTATAAAGAAAATAGACGAAAATTTATAAATTCGGACTTAGATATTTTCTATACCGGGTCGAATTGGGTTACAGTTTTTATGTGGTCTTATTACACTCGTGGTCTACTTCATGATGTATTAAAAGATCTGCGACACCTCGAAAGACTTTTGAAAAAATCGACTAAACATTCTCCGTCCCATACAACTGAAAACTTCAACTATTTTTAATAAAATATCTACTTGACTGATATCACTACAACTATATATTTAGTATTATCTTATGTAACCCTAAATATAAAAAAAACAGTTTTAAAAAAAAAATCAAGTTTGCGAAAAAAATCTCCTAATACTATGGAGGCCGATTCTCGATCCATAGTGCGTCGTCGTGCGAATCGAGCAGAAGGAATAAAAAACTCCTTACAATAAGTACCTATAGACAATTTCTTGCAGTTTATAATTATTTTCTATTACATTTTAATAATACAAAGAAACATGTTGCTTTGTAGCATGACTTATTATTTTTAATGTGCCTCCAATCTCCAATGAGTGAACATAATAATTTTCACATTGAAAATAAATAAAAATAAAAATTATATATTTAAATACAGGCTGGGCTATTGTTATTTGTTAATAAAAATTTCGTGTTTATTTCACCTCTGTTTGTTCTAAGAATCTGATGTCTTTTTGTTTTCGATTTTTATGTTATGTTATATTGTATGTTTAGTCAAAATTTATATTTACCAAGTAATTTGTTTAAATCTCTCTTTTCAGGGTTCCGTACCTAAAAAAAACGGAACCCATGGAATTAAGATCTCGTTATAAGGACTAAGTACAACTAAATATTTCTAAAGACCTTAAACTAGCGTCTTAATTACCAGACTGCCACAGCCACTTCATATTTTAAACATGGTATATAATCTGATTAGATTTTTTTCATTTCAACTAGACTCAGCACGTCACGGCTGAGCTGAATGCGGCTAACTCTGGTTGCAGATCCTGACCACGTCGTACTCGTACTTCACGCTGCTCAGTACCATGTATAGTGACAAATTTGATAAGTACATATAATTTGTCTTATTTGCAGCACACGAATACGAGCAACGAATTAAAAATTAGTAGAATGTAGTAGTAGAATTAGTAAAATTAGTAGAAAGAAGAATGTAGTTGAATACTAGTACATGAAATATTCCTAGTTTGCGTCACTGATTGAAAATCAATGGTTTGCGTTCTTTATTTTAAATTAGTTCTTGAGTGCGTTGAAGGCCACGTCCGTCCGCCTCTTCGGTCCACAGGAACTTTGGGCATTTTTTCGGCGACGTAATGACATTCAACGGTGCCGCTAGTGTGCTGAAATTTTGTACGAACCTCCTGTTCTACGTTCTGTTCTAGAACGAAACTGCTAGTTGGTACTAGCAGTTCCTAAAGCAGACTAATATGTATTCAACATTTTTGAAATTATATTACGCTACAATACTGAACATGTGCTATGTATTCAATCAACTCTTTGTTACATGTAAAGCCTGACCAGGAATATATGAGAGCTGTCAAAATGGAGCCACTTTTTACCCGACTGCGCGACACAAAGGAGGGTAATGTGTTCATCAGCCTATGTATGTATGTATGTATGTATGTATGTTTTTAGATTTATATAGCAACATTCAGTATAGTACGCACATATTGAATTGGCCGATGTTTTTATTCAAAATGTACTTTTGCACTGAAATACACAATAACATATACAAAATGTATTTTAATTTAATGCATCTTTTATATATATTTTGGTGTCAATGTAAAAAGAACTAGCCTTGACATTTACATGTTCACAAAATTTTTTCCATGTATCTGCAGATATGCCCTGAAGCAAAGTGTACAAATTATTAAAAAAATTATTAATCGACCTTGCTGAAACACTAAACTTTTTAATAAAAATTCTAGTGCAGAAAAACATAACCTAAGCTATTTTTATTCGAACGTTTCGTATTTCTGTAAAGTAAAAAAGTGTTTTTGGTTCAGAACGAATAATATTTACGTCCCTCTTTTGTTTGATATTCGGTAAATAGATGCTTGAGATACACCTAGATAGAACAAAAAATAATTACCTAATTGTACATTACGGCGGCCAATTCATGACAATCTCACTACAATGACATAACGTTTCACCTAAATGTCAGTTCAGAAGCAATTTTGACATTGACAACAGATTATCAAGCATCAAACATAATTGTGGCCAGTGTAAGAAATTAGTTCCAACGAAATTTCGCAATATGGCGGCCCCTGGTCAGGCTTTACCAAAGAGTTTGAATACATCGATCTCGTGCTGACTGAAACTTAAACCTCTTTCGTAGTTCTTTCCTTATTATTTTAGACATTTGTCTGTGGAATATTAAAGTCAAATAGTCAAAAACGTCAGTTGGCAAAAACACAATGTGCTTTATTGATAAATGACATTATAACAACACTATACTTTACTATAATCTATTTTAATATTTAGAACTACGACTTAGAATTAGAAATTAAACCAATCGCCTCACGGTTTGCACAAGGTAATGCAATAATTAATAGATAATATATTTTTTATAATAAATGTCATAAAAGGAACTGAATAATTTATTATACTTAATTCCTAACTCAAACCTCTTCACCTTTTTAGTTCCAGCCCGCAAATTAATGTTTTTATGGAATTATCAGACTCATAGTGTCAGTTCCAGACAACTCATGGATATTTATGTTGCTCATAAGTACGACACATTTAATTGTTACTAGCTTATAATCTTATACTAATCTACATAGAATATCCAAAACTGTACTTACCTACAGATGGTGAGTGGTAAACGGAAAAGTACCTTAGAACCTAGAAACCGCTCGGATGATCTCGCATTTGAAAGTGCGCACTCCAACCTGGACCACTTTAGAACCAAACCACACACCCCCTCAAGCAAAAAGGCCAGATCCCACAATAGCGATGATCTGGAGACGGTGTTCCAAGATCGTAGTCTACCCAGCATACCGAGCAAATCCAAGAATCACCTGAGTCGACCTAGCTCTGGATATCATCTCCTGGAATCGGTGAAGATGGGGGTTTTATATTTTTCAATGAATATGTACTTAGATTTGTACAAATGTTGAATGCACAAATATCATATAATAAAATATAATCATCTTCTTTTACGTCAGTAAAACTGGAAATTCTTAACGAAGTTTATGTCCGATAGTCGTTACGGAAGTCCTCACCTAGTTTAAAATCTTGCTTGTACAGGGACAGCGAGTCATTATTTTTTGCATCTCCAGAAAAGAGTATTACCGGGTACTACTTGATTAGTTCACTAAGCGCGTCTTGCACCAACACGAGTTCAGAGTTAAATAGCGAGTTATGGATTTAAACGCGGTTCACACATACAACGGGTGCTAGTTTAACGAGTTGAACTAGTTTATATATTGAACTTGTGTTGGTGCAAGTGGGCCTAAGTGTTACAATTGGTTGGTTCACTAAGTGATTCACTAACTAGTGGTTCACTAACTATCGACTGTTCAACTGTGAATGCTCTGAGGAGCTGTTCGAAGCGATTCCGACGTCCGACCTCACCTTTTCACCATAGGTCCACGCATAGCAGACAGGGAATGCATCCCTTTACTGTAGAGCTGCCTAAGTCTAGACTAAGCGCTCCAGTATTTTATCTCCCGCAATGCAATACTCTGAAATGCACTTCCTCCCAATGTATTTCCTGCAGTGTATGACTTAGGATCTTTCAAGAGAAGCGTAAAAAGGCACCTGTCTCGCCGGCACGTCATTCGTAGCCCCCGTTCGAAACCGAATGCTTTTGGGAGTCGTCGTCGGCACAATAATTCACGCTGACGGCGCCAGTGTTTCGCGCGTCCATAAAAAAAGCTTTCATTAGAAGCATTGCTTATTATGCTGTATGTATTTCATCATCATCATCAAGTATCTGGTATCGTATCCGTAAGTACCTGAACTGTAATTAGACATCGCGTAACAAATACCAAAAACATTTCTATCTAACGCCCGATGTTCCTGAGCGCTGTGTGTGTGTATACTTTCATACTTGGCGCGCAATATGTCAGGTTGCTCGCTATATCGCAAAATTCATAGACCTAAACGTACGAATACACGATAATGACAGTCAGATGAGGATGCATATGACCTGGAAGCGAAAAGCAGCCTCTTCCTGCCGAGGCTGTCGGACTCGGAAGAGCAGTTCCTGCAGCTGGTGGCCGATGGAGACGTGACTGCAGTGAGGGAACACATTCGCGATCATCGGGACCTCAACGTCAACTGTGTCAACTTCCAGGTGAGGGTCTACCTAGAGGCTTTAAGCTGTGCTACAGGTAATGTCGATTTCCATGTAAGTGTCAACAACTGTCATGGTAGGTATAAGTAGTCAAATTCCAAGCAAATGTCTACTTGCAGGTTGATGTAGACACGGGAATCCTACAGCAGAGTTATAACTTTTTTCGAAGATGTTAATACATTTCTTCGGTTACAATAATCGAAGAGACACATGCTTGCCCAACAGTGCCTAATAACTACATCCTCTGTAGCGTCGTAGTTACACCGAGTCCAATACATTCTATATATGCGTACGGGATCGCAAATGGTTATCCAGAATGATTTTGCTCAAGGTCCCAAAGTCCCAATAAATAAAGCGAAGTTTCTACGACCGTGTAACGTTTGAATAGCCTTATAGCTTGAGAACTACTTTATCGATTTACATACGGTTTTGTCTGTCACTTCTCAAGATGGTCTTACGCTATGAATCAACGCTACGTCGTCGGCGGTCTGAGTTGTGAGCAAAAAGTCAAGCGAAGCGAAGCCGCGGACAAAAGCTAGTCATAGATAAAGAAAGCTGATCTACCGATACTA
Organism: Nematopogon swammerdamellus; assembly: GCA_946902875.1. Classification (NCBI taxonomy): domain Eukaryota; kingdom Metazoa; phylum Arthropoda; class Insecta; order Lepidoptera; family Adelidae; genus Nematopogon; species Nematopogon swammerdamellus. The sequence continues at coordinate 6,317,760 of OX336336.1, read as the reverse complement.
GGGTTACCTACCAACAAGTAGATAGTTTGGGCACGAGTTCTCCTTAGACAAACGCTTACAGCACCCTTTTGTTGTTGACATTGGGCTTCTGAGAACCCATCGGTTCTCTAAATCGTTTCTCTGTCGCACCGCTAGAGTGTGGAACTGTCTTCCGGCGAGTGTATTTCCTGAATGCTTTAACCTGGGTGTCTTCGAGCGTCGTATTAACGGGCTAGACAGTCTAGCAACAGTCCGCAAATCTGCTGGCATGGCACCTAACTGAGCGTGGTTTCGCGAGGAGAGGTGATTTTGGCTCTGTCGACTGCACCATTGGTATCTCGGCACAGCAACCCATGCTGGTTTACATAAAAAAAAATTACGCAGACGATATCTCTACACCTGTCCTAAGGGGCTGTCCGCGCTGCACCTGGCTGTCGCAAACCGCTCAGAGGCCATGGTGGAGTTCCTTCTGTCTCTGAAGAACATCGTCATCGCTGATACCGTACTACATGCAGTGAGGGACAATCAGCTGCGCATTATGAGTGAGCTGCCATCTTGTAATTTAAAATACATTTTCTATGGTGTTGAGTTAGGTACTACGCATTTATGTTGTGATACGCACCTTTTAAATACAATTCATTTAAACTACCAATACCGGAATCGTGGCAGATAGCCTAACTAGAACTTAAAGCACCACTCGTCTGAAAAACTATTTAGTTGTGTGTGCGATGACTTTTATTTCAAAAGACTACACTCGGATGAAGAAAAACACCGTGAAGAGACCAAAGATTTTGGAAGGAGAGTATACGAAGATAGATATACGAAGGAGGCACGTCCGCGACACGGTAATTTATGGGCAGATTTCCCCATATTAACAATCAATGTGTGCGTGAGCGCAAGTGGATGCAGCGCTTTAGATTGGCCAAAAATCGCTGGTGCGAATTTGTTCGTGCGTTCGTGTGGGTGAATTGTGATTGTGTGCGATCGGAAACTGGCGACAGCGGTTCCGAATTCCGATACGAAGGAGCGCTCATGACACATCTTCTCTCCTTCCAAAATCTTTGGAAGATACCTATTCACTAACAATGCTAATACGTTGTTACATACAATGTTGACTGAAATCAATTCTGTAATTTTTCCACCTTATGCGCCGCACTCAAAAGTGATAGGTGCTCACTGCTCACTTATACGCCGAGAGAGTATAATACGAAAAGAAACGGGACCTGATCTAAGCTGCATGTTCTTCTACTCCAGAAATGCTCCTCGATGCCCAAACGGCCGTGTCCCCGGGGCTAGAGTTCGTGGGCACGCCCCACTCGACCGACTTCCCACAGCACGTGACGCCGCTCATGCTGGCTGCCCAGTGTGGACACTACGAAGCCGTGGCTCTGCTGGTGGAGCGGGGTCATCGCCTGGAGCGACCGCATCCTCCGAACTGCACGTGTGCCGCTTGCAAGTTCGTTATCTTTCTCGAGTTGTCACCCCCTATCAGTCAAAATAATACCTAGTAGGTATTATTTTGACTGATCGGTTTGTTGAATTTATGGATTTTCTTAGTCATTTAAACTTTATCTCAAAATGTATGACATTTTGAGCAAAATGAATAGTTTGATGCACAACTACATACATAAGAATACCTATATACCTTTTTTTTCAGAATTAGGAAAAAGTTCGGCGACAAAACTGCAGTTTTTTGTCAACTTTTAAACGAAAAATATTTGTTACAGCACACTTATTGATTATAGCAAAGTTATATATTTTTTAAATTGCCTTAACAATACCTATAGAATGGCGACGGAGGTTATGACAGGATAGGTAGACACCACAGAAATCCTAATTCTCTGATCTGTGGTAGACACGATCTGCTATAGGAGGTCGAAAAAGGGATTCAACTGGGTTGGGCTGCCTTCAGAAAGTTAAAATTCGCCCTGAGGTCTTCCGCAAAATTTAAAGACCCGTATATATGACCAGTGTGTCCTCCCGGTTATGACGTACGGGTGTGAAACGTGGACCCTGGCGGTCGTTTTTTGTCCAAAGGCTGAAAGTTGCCCAGCGAGCAATGGAGCGAGCCATGCTGGGAATATCGCTACGTGATATGGTGCGTAACGAGGCAATCTATCGACGCACCAAAGTAGTCGATATTGGACACCGGGTGGCTAAGCTCAAGTGGCAGTGGGCTGGACACGTCAGCCGAAGAGACGACGGCCGTTGGAGTAACCGTGTCCTACACTGGCGGCAGTGGACAGGAAAACGGAGTGTGGGAAGAGACCACCCGCCAGGTGGAACGACGACATCAAATGTGTCGGCGGAAAGCAGTGGTTCCGTAGGTACCACTGAAGGCCGGGAGGACTAGAGGAAAATTGGAGAGGTGAATGTCCAGCAGTGGACGCTTACACGCTGACTGACTGACTGACTACCTATAGAACGACATGACAATTGATTTATTTAAAATTACACATAATATGGCGTCTGTTTCATCTAAATCGGTTCAGTAAGTCCGGAGATATCTGCGTGTGACCGACAGACAGACAGACACCAGAGCGATTTTTCGCATTTTGCGAAGGCTCCTTAAAAAGGAGGAAAGGTGCCTCCTTAGGCCTAGCATGTGCACGCGTTTACGCGTTCTGCATTCAGCATTCAGGTTACGAACTAAGTTAGGTTGACTGGCAGAGATTGCCTTAGGTAATAAGTCCGCCTTTTGTAAAATCATTGTATTGGAAAGCAATAAAGCATATTCTATTATATTCTATTCTACGAGCCTTTTCCGTGCGAAATATAGGTCGTAAGAAGGCCATGACATTTTACATGTACTAGGAAAATATGATTTAACTCCTCAGGGCATCCCTCGCACTAGACGACCCGCTGCAAGCAAGCAGCGCGCGCCTGGCGCTATACCGCGCCATAGCGTCCCCCGCATACATCGTGCACGCCACTCCTGATCCCGTGCTGGCCGCCTTCCGCCTGTCTGCAGAGCTGGACCGCAACGCAGCTGCCTACAGGCAACTAGCGGTCGCTTACCTTCAGCTGCGGGATGACGTCAGCGCCTTTGCTGTCGAGCTTATTGGTAGGGCTATTTTAAACTTGCTGTTTCTATTCAATCTGACATGATTCGCTACATCACTTGCTAGACTCGTGATCGTGGTGACAGCTCATTAAAACACGTACTATTTTTAAGAGCTGTTTCGACTGACTTATCTACATTCAGAGCAGTGGTACGAAATCAATCGGGCTGGTTTTACTCTACCACTTACCTAGGTATATGGTAAAGCACAGACCTTAAAAGATGTCTCTAGTAGAAATGCACAACTCGCTAAGATGCTTTCTCTCGAATTCCTATTATTTTATATTATTTTGAATAACTGGAACCTATGTTCCATGAGGCTGCTGCCGCTCGTCCGATGAGATGGAGCTAGTAATGCGTCAGACGTCGGGCTCCAGAGGGCGACGGCACTTCATATTCCCGAGACTGCTCATGGCGGTGGACTACAAACAAAAGGAGTTTGTCGCACATCCCAACACGCAACAGGTTCAATTCCATCTTGATCAAAAACTAACTTGTTTTGTTTTTAAATTCAGAATGGTCTAAACACCCTTAGATATAACGACTAACCATGGCCGCTAGCTATTTTCGATCAATGTTATAAATTAATAAAAGTTATAGCCTTGCTTGACAAGTTCTACTAAAGGAAATCAGATGCTTTCCGCAGGTATTGGAGTCGTACTGGCTGGGGGACTGGTACGGCTGGCGCGGCAAGTCCTCGCTAGTGAAGGCAGGAATCGTGGTTCTAAGGGTCTTCATCACTCCCGCCATACTCGTCTTGTGCATGGTGAGAATTTCGATACAATATGGGTCCTATTTGTGGATACTGCAATATCGAGGTATGCTTAATAAATGTTTCAGAAATTTCTTCATTAATAACTTCTTAATGCTTGCCTCAATATCTTCCCAATCTTCGAATATCATATTGATATCTGGACCTAAAGGTGTTGCCTCGACATCGTCTGGTGAGACACTGGCAAATTCCACTGAACAAGCTCATCACACACGCTGCTGCTTACTTCGTCTTCCTCATCACGGTGTTCATCATCTCCAACCGCGATAAATCTGATCAGAAACGAGGGCCACCAAATACAGGTCGGTGGGTACTTATTTTTAATAGGTACTCCCCAATTATTATTATTATTGTCCATTGTTGAACGCATTCTCTTCATACCTAAACTTCCGCTAAAGCCCCAATCAAGTTTTAGTAGCTACGGTAGCGTCACAGCGTCACCAGTATTATGTACCCAGATTAGATCAGTTTTACCTATAACTACGCAAAGGAAAGGGTAATAATATGTGTTCCTTTGAGATGACCAAAGGTGTGAGGTATGTGCTTCGGGTGTACACCAACTACTTAAATTAATAATTTAGACATTAATTATTATTAATTAATAATTTAACTAATCAAATAAATAAATGGCATTTCCTCACAGATTTTAGTCCGCCTATAAGATTAGCACTTCCTCGGGGGTGGGTGGAGTGAATTGTCAGTAGACTGGCTGCGTACCTACCTGATATTACAAAGGACGTCGAACTTCCTCGCGCCAGCGTAAGACGACGCTTGTATAAACGTACAAATGTCATTCGTTACCAACCAATCAGAGCGCGATACCGCCCGATACCACCCAATCAGAGCGCGCGCCGTCCCTTCCGCTACCCGCGGAGCTCGGCGACGCTCTTTCTCATATAAGCATTGGACAGTCTGACGTCCATACCTATTTAAATGTTCTTGTGATATTCCAATCTAGAGCTCAGCCACCCAGATGGACTACTATAAACAATATTGATGTGGATCGTGTTCAGGCGCCGAAGGTCCTCTGATAGCGTACGTGTGCGGCTACACGTGGTCTGCCGTGCGCATGTGCGTCATGCAGGGCCCGCGACGCTTCTTCACCGAGATGTGGAACTGGGGCGAGATCGTGATGCTGGCTCTCTTCGGCATCACATTCATTCTGTGGGCTGCGGCGGCAGTCGACGTCAGCATTAACGATAAAGCAGATTTAGGTAGGTACGGAAGGACCTATTATAAAATGTAATATTCTTTTTTCTGGATAGTGTGTTGTGACGGGCATTCATGATCTGCTGAAAGATGGAAAACTTCATAGGCGGATGAACATCCTTAAATTAGGTTGCCACAAGGTTCTGGACTATCATGGTATAGACTCTGTGAGTGTGTGATAACACTGCTAAGATATACCCAAAGCTTGATTACCCAAAATAGAAAAACTGGTTGATGCCTTTTAGATGGAATGGTTCGAAAATAACAAAACCGTTCGTGTTACATTTTAATGGTGTCAATAATGTGGTGAATAGAGAGGAAGTACTGGAACCAGTTCGACCCCACGCTGCTGGCTGAAGGCTCCTTCTGCGTGGCGACCATCATCGCTTACTTCCGACTCATGTTCCTCTGCCAACTCAACTACCATCTGGGACCGCTGCAGGTTTTACAAACATATGTTTTTCTTCGAACTTAAAACTGTGGCACACTGAAAATACCTACTACGGGCCATTCAGTCACAGAATACTTGATTCAGTTCTGTTTAATCAAATACCTGTTCTACCGTGATTGAGCCGCTACTGCCGTTTTATTGTGATATCTATCGCTGTCTCTAGTCTAGGCAACTTGACATAGTGCTGCCCTAACATTTCAGAATCCACGCGGTATTTCGTTTATTTGAACCCCAGACCTTCTAGACCAGACAAGATACTCGTACTTGACTTATCAAATGTTTGAAGGTTTCATTGGGCAAGATGACAATAGACATCTACAAGTACATCATCGTATTCACCATCCTCATCAGCGCCTTCGCGGTCGGACTCGCTCGCCTCTACCAGTACTACGACGGCATGATCTACACTGACGAGGGCGGCATGAAGACTGCACAGGTCTGACTGAAAGACATTTAAATAGGTTATAGTTATTTTCATACAAAAACGTTCATCTCGAACACCAATAACGCCATCTATAACCTCACATACGGACTCTACGTACCGTACCGTACCTCTACTCTATTCCGTTCCGTTCCGTTCCATTCCATTCTATTCAATAAATTCCTCCGCAGGTGTCCTCGTTCACGAGTCTCTCGGACACGCTGAACACGCTGTTTTGGGCGCTGTTCTGTATGGCGCCGATAGAGAGCGCGGACGTGGTGCTCGAGAACTCGCGCACGTCCAACAGCACGGACAGCGTAGACAACCGGCACGCGTTCACCGAGAAGGTCGGCTACTTGTGCTTCGCCTGTGAGTTGCTGTTGCTGCTCTTGTGTCTCTGTGGAAGCTTACATGATTGTACCAAAAGGAAGCACTGACATGGCACCTATAGTTCACCGAGGTGTTATGGGCTAACATGACGCGTGTAGTAGATGATGTCGATGTGTATTTCGGCTCCCTAAGTGTGTTCTATCGCTTATTCCATGGGGAGTGCTCGGAGGAGCTGTTTAATGCGATCCCGGCCGCGGCGTCCCCTTTCCACCTTCGCACCACGCGCACTGGGCAGGGATTGCATCCCTACACGCTGGACTTACCGCGGATGCGTACCAATCGATTCTGCAGATCTTTCCTCTACAGAACCGGTAAACCCTGGAACGCTCTCCCTGCCCGTATATTTCCCCCCAAGTACAGTCTCGGGTCCTTCAAGAGGGGCGTGAATGGGCACCTGTCAGGCCGGCATGGCATTCGCAACACCCGCATACGACCGAATGTCCATGGGCGTCGTTAGACACCTTATAGGTGGCTCGGCGCCATATGTCGCGCTGTCAATAAAAAAAAAATTTGCCGACCGTGCCAGTTTTCATAAAAAAAAAAACGGCCAAGTGCGAGGACTCGCGCACCACAAAAACCCCGCTTCCCAACGGGATACGGAAATCTATTTGTACATGTACCTAATTGCTTGTTTACAGAATTTTGTAACAATCCTAAGAAAAAAAGTTGGGAGACAAATTGCAGTTTTTTGTCAACTTTGAACGAAATATTTGTTAAAGCAAACTTTGTGATAATAGCCATATTATATTATGTAGGTATATGATCTGAAAAATCTGCTTATTTTGGCATTAGTTTCATGAAAATCGGTTCAGTAGATAGAAAAAACGAAAAACTACCTATTTTCGCAAATTTGTCTCTATCCAGCAAGATTACAGCTATTCCAATAAAAATCATAAATGTGGTGCGGATATGCGGATGTGTGGTGTACCTGCAATTTCATATCCTATCTTCTTATTCTATCTTGATCAGTTTCAGATTTTCTGAGAAATTAAACATACCTAACCTACATATCGTCGTTAAGATTCGAAAACATCGTAGCAAAATTTTTTTTTTCATAAAGTGCTCCTCGAAATCATAGCGCATAGGCCACTTTTACTCGTATCTCAATACGATACGTATTAACAAATATATAAGCAAAACGAATAACTCGTATCTCAAAACTCCATACATTTGCGTTGGCAAAAATAAAAACACGAAACCTCGTATCTTGTTTTAATTGTGAAACTTTGAATATTTGTATTATATAATATGTATAATTATCTACAAGTGTTGAATGTCTTTACATTATCTAAGAAATTTTCGAAATAAGCATTTTATTCTTAGTATTATTTTTTTTTTGTAATCCGGTATGGGTGGCTGAGTTGGAGGGGCCAAAGCGCATGCTCCGACCAGCCAATATCACCTCCGAGAAGGTAGGTGCCATACCGGAGACTTCCCTGGATTGCTGGCTATACTGGACTAGAGGAGAACACAACCGAGGTTGCTATGCGGCCATCTTACATCCAGTTAGTTTGGGACTATATAAGGTCTTTCAAAATTAGTTCATAGTACGCTAAGGGGTTCTGTGTCGGAAATAGATCACTTTTGAAGAACAAAGAATTTTTTTTTTTTATATTTTTTTTTTAATGTAAAATGTAAAAACAAATTTTTCTTAATCGTTTCAGTTTCATGCCAGGAACAAAAAAATCTTCCAACACGTAGATCTCTTCTTTCAGAAATGGTGAAAAACCACAATTTTAGTTTTATTAGTATGGAATAGAAAGAATTAGATTTTTTTTTTACTAACTTACACGTGGTCATGAAGACTTTTTTGTTACTGTTATGAAACTGAATCGATTAGGCTATAAAAATGAACCACTTATTTTTTTATTTAAATACATAAAAAAAATGTACATAAAAAAAAGCCCAAGGTCCAAAAAATTTTATATAGGTTTTACTCCCTATATGATACAGAACCCCCCCCCCTTAGCGTAGTATGAACTAATTTTGAAAGACCTCATATAAGGTGTTTCGCTGACCATGTCATTAACTTCGGGAGGGTTACATACACACTGAAATAAACACTTTACGTAAGAAAAAAACATATGTTTATAGGAGCATTTTTTCTCCTAACAAAAAAATTAAATCAAATAAGTAGCTGTAAAAACCAATCATAGTGACCTTGTGACTTACTTACAACAAACAGCTGTTCTGCGTTTGAACATAGTACGGTCATTGACCCCGTACAATGCAAGTTACCTACTGTTACACACAGGTTAATGTTTAGGTAGCTAACATGTCTTGTTAAATTTCTCGAAAAGTAATACTATAAACATATTATTTTTTTTGCGTAACGTGTTTATTTGAGTGTCTATGTAACCCTCCCGAAGTTAATGACATGGTCATCGTAACACCCTATATATACACGATGTTGCAGTTGCCCACGTAATATTTTTAACTGACATAAGGGGGTTATTCTATATGTGAAACTCAAAGAGCAGCGACGTAATACAAACTCTTTGGTGAAACTAAACAACTTCTGTGGCGGAATATTTTGTTTTTAAACAAAAAAATAATAATTTTTCCATACAAATTTTAAATGCCTACTCTCAAAATATATGGAGAAAAATCTTTTTTTTTCTTCAAATTAAAAAGTCGTAAAAGAAAAGTTGTTCTATTTCACGTAGAGAATCACCCCCTTTCGGGTTTTACGGTTGGAGTTGCAACACCGTGTATATATATAGACATATACCTCGTATGTCGGCAATTTATCGTAAAATTAAAAACACAAAACCTCGTATCTTGCTTTAAATTGTAATAACATTATGTGTGTAAGTAATACCTTTATTGAGTGTGCACGGTACGGTTTCTTTTGATATTATCTACAACTTTCGGAAGAACAGTTTTCATGTTTTCTAATAAAATTTCGAAATAAACGGTTTTTTTGCTCTCCTGAATTCGAATCTTAACGACGATACAGCTTAATCTACTATATTACCTACATTAGTATTTAGGTAGCTGCGTTGCCGCTAAAGTGGAGATACCATAGAATAGAGAAATAATATAATCTATGGGAGATACCAACCAACATGTGTTTGTAGCCTTCTTGCTTATTCAAAACATTCAAGATAATCTAGTTTGTGGGTGCAGGCTTCGAGGTGATATCGGTGATAGTGGTGCTGAACATGCTGATAGCTACCATGTCCAACACCTTCCAGCGCGTCACAGACAACGTCGCCATAGAGTGGACCTTCGGCAGGACTGAGGTTTTGTACCATTTTATAATTCAGTATTTTGCAAGACAAAAAAAATATGAAGTTCTGCATAATAGCCTGCTGCATTTGAAGCAAAAACCGGCCAAGTGCGAGTCGGACACGCATACTAAGGTTACCGCACCACAAAAAAAAACTTAAAAAAAAAACGTTTAAAAATACACGTTTCTTGTTCATACAAGAAACGTGTATTTTTTTTCAAAGTATTTTTTTTTTTTGTGCGGACCCCCCTTAATTTTTGACCTTTTCTATATTTTATTATTTGTTGTTATATCCACACATTCTGTGAAAATTTCAAGCGGCTTCCCCATTACGGTTCCAAAGCGGCGGGTGGCCGAGTAGTTTGGGCATCGGCTTCTCATGCGAGAGGTCCGCGGTTCGAATCCGGTCGGCGTGAACCAATGAGTTTTTTCTGACGAAAAAAATTACGTGCATACCTACACCTGCTGCTTCACCGTTCGGAACCGGTGTAAAACTGTAGGTCCCTTCCCTTGCCCCTTACTAGGTGGTAGCCTCAAATTGTAGCCGACTGGGTTGGTACCACCGTACTGGATGTAAGATGGCCGCATAGCAGCCCCGGTTGTGTTCTCCTCTAGTTCAGTATAGCCAGCAATCCAGGGAAGTCTCCGGTATGGCACCTACCTTCTCGGAGGTGATATTGGCTTGTCGGAGCATGCGCTTTGGCCCCACCTACTCAGCCAACCATACCGGATTACATAAAAAAAAAAAGATACAGCAGTAGGACAGACAGACAGACAAACGGCATAGGCTTAGTAATAGGCTTCCGAACGGGATACGGAAATCTAAAAACAGCGATCGGCGACCGTCTCCCTTCACACAGCCGATCGCCCGCCCGCCGCCGCCCCCCAGAGCGCGATGACGCGCATTGACTGTGGTCCAGCCCCCTCTTAGACAACATAATGAATGGTACACACACAGGTGTACGTGGACTACATATCGCAGACGACGCTGCCGTCGCCATACAACCTGATACCGACAGCATCCGGGCTGGCCAACATTATGGACTGGTTCCGCACATTCTCGCGCCGCCCGCCCGGAGCTCGCGCCAAGTGGTCTCTCTCCTATTGCTGCTATATTGTGAGTCTGCTCTATACCTCACTCCGTTTTCACGTCCACGGTCTTCAGGGTAGCACCCATTTACTTCAACGGTAGTCGTTGAGGTGTCCAGCCCACTAACATCTTAGCTTATTGTGTAACATCGACTACTTGCTTTTTTTTTTGCTGAGATGGGTCTACATTGTCATTACTTGTGTTATGTATGTTAAATTAGGTTTACTTGTATTTTATGTTTCTGTAATAATGTTTTCTTTTTGTGTTTTTTTTTATATAGGTATGTATTTCATAATGACAATAAATAATATTTTTCTTTTCTTTCCTTCTTTCTTTACTTCAGTGTTTCGACGGATTGGTTCATTATGCACCACAACGCGTAGCTATATTCCCAGCACTGCTCGCTCCATTGCTCACTGGGCAACGTTCAGGCTTTGAACGACAGGAACCGTCAAGAGTCCAAATTTCACAGCACGCAGCACTCAGTTCCAACAGGTGCATGGTGAAATAGTATACATCGGCATCTTGAATGTAAGAGAAGAGTAAGACAAACAGCTAAGGTTATATAAAAGAAAGTGTGACATTGACGACAGGAGCGAGACATAGAAGAGAACCGTCAGAAAGATTTCCCACTTCTGATGTCGCAGCTGGTGCAGCGGTACTTCCGCGACAAGGAGTCTAGCTACACGGCCGGCGGAGGTCTCGAGGGAGAGGTGGAGGGGCTTCGGAGGGAGATCGCAGCACTCAAGACCTTGGTCACGGACCTTAGTAGGTAGAGATTATTCCAACTGACGTCTACTGATCAATCAGACCTGATTTGGCTGACCAGCTGTTTAGCTGACATTAGTCTATGTGCCCGTAATTTGTAACATTCTTCTATGTTCTAACCTCAACGACGACGATTCCTTTTTTTTTTTTAAATGCCCCTCCCCCTCCTTTTTTCAATAACCAAGTATTAACGATTGAATATGCCTGCATACAGTTTTTACATTATTGTTGATAATACGAAGAATGTATCTTTATTACTTTATTTTTAGATATCTTATAAGTTTATTTTTAGATATTATTATTAGTATTGATAAAATTAGTATTTTATTATAAATATGTTAAACATTTTAATATGCATTGGTCTTTTTCTTAAAAAGGTGCAAAGGGTGACCACAGAAAAAAAATCATACAATAGAAAAAGGTATATTTCGATCATAACTTACAGCTAACAATGAGATAAAGATCTTCGCGAGTTGCCTCACATACGTATATTGAACTTGCCGGCCTTCGTTACGTACTTAACGCCCTTGAAGGGCTTGTACTTTGCACCGTACATATCCAGACGGTTGACTCGCAGACCGCTCACTGCAAACTGGTGGATGCTGAAATGCACGTTGATTGTCGGATTGGCGCCGGCTGTGTCCGCGCCGGCTACTACCGACACCTGTCAAAGTTGAATGTATTCAGTTAAGGGGAAACTTAGTCAGTCAGTCAGCGTGTAAGCGTCCACTGCTGGACATACGCCTCTCCAATTTTCCTCCAGTCCTCCCGGCCTTCAGCGATACGGAACCACTGATTTCCGCCGGCGTACTTGATGTCGTCGTCCCACCTGGCGGGTGGTCTTCCCACACTCCGTTTTCCTGTCCACGGCCGCAGTGTAGGACACGGTTACTCCAACGCTCGCTACTCCAACAATCGGTACATGATATGGTGCGTAACGAGGCAATCCGCCGACGCACCAAAGTAGTCGATATTGGACACCGGGTGGCTAAGCTCAAGTGGCAGTGGGCTGGGCACGTTAGCCGAAGAGACGATGACCGTTGGAGTAACCGTGTCCAAGGGGAAACTAATGACAAAGAATTTATTCATCAGGAAAAAATTTACTCTTGAGAAAGTTAACAAATTGGATTTATAAATTGTATGACGTGAAAGAATAGGATGACAAAGATATTTGTACGTATACGTACAAGGGAGAAATTTATGGCTAATACTCCGAGTCATACAACACTAATACATAGTTAGGAAATCTATATCTAATTTCAAGTAGACAGACATATGAACTATTTATTCCATTCTGTACAACCAGTTATTCGATTGATCGGACTTCTGAAAAAAAAACATTCTGTACTGCCGGATTACAGAATGGATTTTTTATGTTTGTATGATCCAACTACAGTAGAACACAGATTATCCAAGTTCGCATTAACCGAGGTCGCCTTTAACCGAGCTGAACTGAGAAGCAAAATTTAGGATTTTTGGAGGAACAACATTTAAAAAAATAAAAATAAAATCGGCCATCGGAGTCAACGCAGACTAGCTGACGAGGGCTTGATGTGAGCCGAAACGTCTCGCGCGCTGTAAGAGAACAAGAGTGGCCACTCACTGATTATTGTGCTCGATTGAAACTTTCCCCTACTTGCAATGGACCCGGCTGAGTTCGGTGAAACCATGAAGTGCTGTGTTCGTCACTTTCTTTTAAAATGTGAATAGTAAAGATATGCACACATATCTGTACTATTCACAGATATGTATAATTGTATATTCATTGTGTTATTGAGAAATATTACTTTATCTGATTATAGTGTAATAAAGTCTGTACCTATGTAAAAGTTTTGATTATTCGAGGTAGGTCTGGTCCACAATAGCTCGGATAATCGAGGTTCTACTCTAGTTGGATCAATAGAATATAATTTACATAGAGACCGCTTTAAGAGTCCTGCCAGAAAGGTTACAACAACAGTAAAATAAAACTAACAGTGCCCCTAATGTTGGGTAGTTTGGGTAGTTCGACGCGGCCGATGTCCCACAACAATATCTTGGTGACGGGGTCGTACGAGTACTTGCCCTGGTTGGCCGTCAACGAGCAGTTCAGTACGCACTTGGGCATACACACCTCCAGCGCGACGCCTGCGCAAGTTACACATGATTAATGTGCTGAAATATTCCAACTGCGTTATTTGCGCTAATACTACAGTGGGCAACATAATATTACCTACCACAAGAAATAAAAAACTTAAATAACAAATTGTTAAAAACGCCCGTCCCCTTTAAAATTAAAAATTACTTCTGTTTAGTTACTTAAAGGTGTTCGGGGGACCGCTGAGTAGATAACCGAGTGGCACTGGGTGATTTGTAATTTAACTTTTATTTGCAGCTTTTGGGAAACATAATCTTTTGATTACTTGATTATTTGATTACAAACATAGCTAAGAGCAATCCTGGTCTGTAATTTTACTTATATTTCAAGCTCTTTAAAAGGAGTAATTTTTTTATTATTTGATTACAAACATAGCCTAGAAACATTCTGGTTAATCCAGCCATATAATAAAAAAACATATCCAAATCGGTCCATCCATTCGGGAGCTACGATGCCAGACAGACATACAGACAGACAGACAGACGCAGGTGTCAAACTTATAACACCCTCCGTTTGCGACGGGGTTAAAAAAGGAAGAAATGGTTACACACTGCATTGTGTTAGTGCACTGTGTCCCACGACACATCTCCTTTTTAAGTTGCAGTTTGGGCATTTATAAGCTTTTTTATAGTCACAATTTGAGCACATAACATTCTTAGAGTTGTAACTGGTAGGGTAGAGTGGTAACAATTATGGTAATTCATTGCGCTGATAGAGTAGGTAGAGGATAGAGTAGGGGGCTGCTGTGGCATGTGAGTGAGTAGAGAGCGTTCCATATAAAAGTTCCCTTCGCCGTTATGTTGGCTCCACTGTCTATCGGTCAAAACAGCGTTGAGGGTTGCTATGTGTACAGATTTACCCGTAATTATCTGTATTTACAGTATTTTTTGTATGGTAAATACCGATTACATTATTAGGTAATATAATCTTCACAATCTGGCAACAGGAATTTAAGCACTGACAGTGACACTGGCAGTGGAGCCAACATAACGGCGAAGGAAACTTTTAGTTGGAACGCTCTCTAGGACTCACACTCGAGACTCCTGCCCATGGTGTGTTTGGGTCCGACGGTCATGTCGAGGCGTCCCTGGTCTCCGAGCGTGCGGAGCTGCAGGTTGTGGCGCACATACAGCGGGATGGCCACCACGCTCTGTGAGCTGATGTGGTACGACATCAGCCGGAAGTTCCCGTCCGGCGGGACGAACGATAGGATACGCTCAGACTGCAATCAAAACACTACCCTTTAACCATTGGCCGCTGTCGTCGCCATTCTTAGGATGCATTTTTGACAGGTTTATCTGTCATTTAAATTAAAGCCTTCGACACATCATATTCAAAAAAATCCCCTTCTTGTGAAGGCACTGACCTCCCAGCGTTTGAACCGCACACACGGATGGAAGGAGACATCGTCAAACAGCCGAGGATTCATGAAGGAGAGCGTCAGGTCAGGCATGCCACTCAGCTTTATGCAGCAGTCAATCTGAAACATCGACACACACATAAATAATACATTTTCTAGAAAGCATGTTTGCGTCGGTTTACGTTTAGGTGACTGCGGCTCCAAATGGAATTATGTACTTGCATAACTATGTTCTATGATGTGGATCCAAAACTTCTAAGCCCGACCATGAAATTGAAAGAAAAGCGGGTCCAAATCAGTTTATATTTTTTTTATCTTTACTTTCTGTAGGACTCGTTTTCCACCCGAGAATTTAAGCTGATGAAACAAACTAGGTATTTGATTGATAATAATCAGTCCATTGTGAGTGGCATAGGCGCCGACTACGTGGGTGCTTGGGGGCTCCAGCACCCACGATGGTTGAGTAGTGGGTGCGGAGCACCCACGACGATAGATATAAAAACTGATCAGTAATAGGATTGGAGCTACGATAAAAGTGCCTTATTTACTTACAAGCCTTTGAGCGGCCGCATTTACACATTCGCACTAGTGGCGTGACCGAATAGCGAATGTTATTATTACTCCTATAATATTCTATACCAAGCAATAGATTATAGGAGCACTACATGCGTAGGTACATCGTTGCGAATGTGTCAATGCGGCAAATGCAAAACATTGTGCGAACGTTTTGCGAATCCATGCTAGCCATATATATGCTGTGTCCATGCTGCCGGGTGCCGGGAGAATTAATGAAAAATTGGAGAAGCATATGTCCAGCAGTGGACGGCGACACGTTGATGATGATGATGATTGTTCAATAAAAAAAAATTGCATGAGCACCCACGAGGATTTCTAAAAGTCGGCGCCCCTGGTGAGTGGTCAATACTCACATATCCCTGTATCTCTGCGGAGACAGTGGCGCCACTCCTGTCGACGATGGCGTCCACCTCCTCCACCACGTCAAAGTACGCCTCGTTGTTGGCGTACTTCACACCCGAGCGCCGCCACGGCACGTTGGACAGCTGGCCCGATGGTAGGGTGGACGATACGCTACACATGGATAATACTGGTTAATTCAGTAAGTTTATAATTATTCGTATTTGCAGTAGAGATTGGACACTTTCTTTGTATGATTTATATCAGCGTTACTCAAAGTGGACGATTCCCAAAGCATTGGCTCCAAAACTGGAGGCAATGCTAAAGGATAAGTAGGATATATTATACGACACTCACTTGGATTTTCCTGTGACGGTATTGGCTATAGTTCGCAGAATGTTTGGAGGTTTTATGAGCTCTTTCAATATGTTGCTTTCAGTCGCAAGCGGGAAGCCATTGTCCAACATTTCATCTAATAGCTGCAATTTATTATGTCATAATATTATTGTGGTATTGATTATGTTGAGTGTAGATAGATAACTAAACTATAGATACAGTTAAATTATAACATTCGTCGAGCGGACTACGCAATCAAAAAAGTAAACATTAGCAATATTATTTACCTAATAATTATAGGAGCTTGCTAGATATGGCACAAAGGTTTGTCAGATAGGAACTAAATTAGAACAAAATATATGAGAAAACATTATTCCACACAGTTACTACACATTTCAAAATTATGAGAACCACAAATGGCTTTTAAATTTTTCGATGATAATTTTACAATGTTTTGTAATTCTTCGAGCCTTCGGCGGGCACAGGTATCAAATTTTGCACATGTTTTACGCGGACCGAGCAGGTTCTATCATAATTGTATTATAAATAAAGAATTTATATTTTGGGAAGCTAAACAAAAAATAAATAAAAATACAGTATTTAGAGTGTGATTGCAATTGAATCACGCGCTGCACTGTTTACACAAATTACGAAGGTAGGTAGACAAAGTGTCGAGGGTGGAGGGCGATGGGGAAGTGCTTGAACGTGACTTTCGAGGGAGAGTGCGTAGTCGCACGGACGAATATTTAGTTATCTAGGATTAAAGAGGCTCAACGAGCTATGGAAAGAGCAATGCTCGGCATTTCTTTATCAATAAAATCTGTAATGAGGAAATACGACAATGAACCAAATTAGTCAACATTGCTATGAAATTACTAAGAAATTAACAAGCTGAAATGGCAGTGGGCTGGACACATCTGTTGCAGACCTAATAACCGCTGGGGCAGACGGGTGCTCGAATCGAGGCCACTTAGAACGAAACAGCATGGGGTGCCCCCCGGCTAGGTGGACAGACAAGCTAAAAAAGGGTAGGCGGGAGTGGTGCCTTGGGAGAGAGCTATGTTCAGCAGTGGACCTATACGGACTGATGATGATGTGTTGCATAACAGTAAAATTTAGATTAATTCAACACACTATTAACAATTTAATACACTTACCTCATAAACAACGACATAATTTTCTTTTATTATCGTTTCTGTACAGTCGGAAAAGTAATCCTGAAATGGTAAAAACCAAAAATTACATTAGCCTTTTGGGTATTACGTGTGTAGATGTGATGCCGCAACAACAACAACAAAAACAACATTCACCTGGAATGTGTCAACAACGCGATGCAGGAACTCTATTACGAACAGAGGCGCCACCTCCTGCTTGCACACGGCCACGAGCGCCACGCCACCACGCTGCACCGAGATCAGGTAGTGGTGCGGCGCCGCCAGTACCGGTGGCACATCCTGCAACATCGACAGGACTAGTTCCCTCTCACTCACTCCTCACTCCTGAGTAGTAGTCACTAGGCAGTTTGAACAGCAAAAAAACACACACAAATGTGATTGCAATCGAGGGGCATATACATCAGTGTAAAAAAATTATAAACAATTAGGTTTCATTAGGATTATCTCACTATTCTGCACACTCTCATAATGAAGGCACAATAGCAATAAAACACGACGGGGCGGGTTTCCAATACCTGCGCCTCGTAAAAAAAAAATACAGGAGCATAAAGGACCAAAAAATACTGCTATTAGAAAAGACTTAGCCTGCGGAAATCAAAATTGGGGCCAAAAATAAAATTTCACGAAAAAATTTCATACAAAATTTTCAAAAAAGTATTTTTTTAAGACACCAAAACATTGGTTTTGAATATAAATGTATGTATATTGCACAAGGAAAGTGCTATGGGTGAATGATTTGGTGGTAAAAAATTCACAGATCTCATGCATTACATGACCTTCGGGCACATTGAAAATGACTTTGCGTATTCAAATATAAGCTTATAGCGAATCGCCGACTGTGAGTGTGAAAATATCCTGGTATGGTTGAAGCGACGAACTCAACGAGCGAACGCAATAGCAAATCCGATTTAAACGCAAATATGATAAACAATCGCTTCTTTTGTATTCTCGCTCTCTCTCTCTCTTTGAACCCTTTCTCCCTCCCTCTCTCCCTAACTCTCGCGCTACCCCTCCTTCCCCCTCCCGCCCCTCGCTCTTCTCCTTTCCCCTCTTTCCCCTTCTCTTTAACCTCGTTATCTGCCTACCTCTCTCCCTAATTCCCTCCTTCCCCCTCTCCCTTCTCCCTCGCTCCCCGTCTTTCCCCCATCCCCCACTCCCTCCGTCTCCCCTCGCTCCTTTCATCTACCCCTCCCACCTCCTTCCTACCTCCCACTCTTTCCCCCTCCTCCCTTTTCCTTACCCTCTTCCTCCTCCCTTCCCTCCCTCCATCCTGCCTCGCCTCACTCGCTTCTCCCTTCCTATGAGAGGGGGAAGAGAGGGGTCTCCTCCAATCCACTCCTCCCTTCTCCCCCCTCGCTCTCCATCCCTCCGCCACTTCTATCCCTCCCTATCTCAGCCCTTGTTCAACCCCGCCGCTTCCCCCTCCCTCCCCACCCCTCCATCACCGCCCCTCCCCCTTCACCCATCTTCCTTAAACCTTCGCCATTCATATCCCTAACATAATTGCATTCCCTATTTCACCCCCTTTCGTTTTTTTTTTTCGATAAAAGGTAGTCCCCAGGATGCAATCTATCTTCTTCCCAAAATTTTATCTAAATATTTATAGTCGCTTCTACCAAACCACCAACCATTCGACACTAAATTCCGTTCATACTATACTTTCCTATACTTTCTTTGTTACTGCTCAGTCCTAAGGCTATTTCGCGTGATGGTATATAGCCTATAGCGTGCTTCAAGAACTATCTTTACATTGGTGCAAACCACATCAAAATCTGTTCAGTGGTTCCGGAGTTTACCTCAAACATATATACATACATACATACAAACAGACAGACATTCCCTTTTATAAAAAGTAGAAGAAGGAGATAGAGAAAAAGTAGAGATTAGTTTGTAGACAAACTATTCTTGTCCATAATATATATACTTCTCCCACATCCTAAAGGTTAGTTAGAATAGAATGCCTCACGGCATTAAGCTCACTTATTGTGCCTAATTTGTATAAACTGGTGTTCAATAAAGAATATATATCCATATTTAAAAATTTTATTATAATTTACTTGCTTTTTCATACTGAAATATATGTCAATTTTCAAAAATTAACAAAAATTAAAAAAAAAAAATTACAAATTAAAATTCTCAATTTTCAAGTGATGCACACTTGAAATACATGTACACGCATACACGAAAATCATTTTAACTACTCACACTACAAGATAAAGACGACACGAAACTCACGTAATGGAAAATTTAAAAAAATCATAACTCCCAAAATTTTCACTTTTTTCAAATAATTCAAAAAACGTCCCCAGATATTTAGTCAGTCTACAATATAAAAATATAAAAGTTTAAAATATATATTTGGAAATATGTTTAAAAGTGCCCTTTTTAAACCCCCTAAAAACAGCTCTTTTAAGCGTTTTTTTTTTCGATTTTCTCAAAAAGTCTCGAATTTTTTAAATATTTTTTTTTACAATCTCCTAGCTATCGTCGATACGTGTCATTTGACACCCTAAATATTCATGTAACCTTAAAACTCACGACACCAGGGCCAATTTGCACTTTTTTGGAAATCGGGCCCTATACTGAAGCGATCGAAAAGACATTTCCATTGTCAAAAAAATTACCAGGGTTAATTTATAGAAGATGCGTCGCGACCCTAACCTAATGATGAAGCGGCGAATGTCATTTTTGCATAAATTCCTATTGAAAATAAATGTTCTGGTGCATTTAAAAAATAATAATAATTTCGAAAATTAATTTTGTATGAAAAATATTTTTTTCAACATTTTTATTCTCCGAAACTACGCATTTCCGCAGAATAAAAATTACATCTTTAGAATCGTAAAAGCCTAAACTACAAGTCTATCGTACCAGTTAGTTGAAATAAAGGCGCATGTATTGGAAACCCCAGCCAACACGACTTTTCATATTAGATTCTGAACAGATACTACGTTGCTTCAGTCTAATGAAGTGACAACATGGCAAATCAGAAACCAACCCTCATATTTTGTAGTTGATAGCAACTTACGTTAGGCGATGCGCGTTGTGCCTCGAGATAGTAATCACATACTGATCGCGGTATCATACTCCTCCAGTGTTTCTCGAGAAACACATCCCTGGAAGAAATGATAGAATTAAGGGCACGTATGTATGAACATGACCACTTGTAGCATTGAGTTAAAATATATGCACAACTCACCCAGCGGGATTTATGATAAACAAGCTGTGGATCATGTTCACTACGGATCGCTCGCGGGGCGGTTTCACGTTACTTTATTGGTGATTTAGTTAAACAATCATTTTCAGTAGGTAAAATTACTACGTGAAAGAAAAGAAAACTGAAATCGTTATGAGTGGGCGGAAGGAAGGATGCCCGGCTGGTCTGGCTGGTTGTCAATAAGCTGTCAGTTTGACGTTTGAGCTGGATGGACGCGTTCCAACTCAACAAAAATATATATATATATTTTTTTATTTTTTTTTTATAGAAAGCAGGTCCTATTGTGGCGCCGAGCCACCCATAAGATGTCTAACGACACCCATGGACATTCGGCCGTACGCCAGGGTTGCGAATGCCATGCCGGCCTGACAGGTGCCTATTCACGCCTCCCTTGAAGGAACCGAGATTATACTTGCGGGCAGGGGCGCCGACTTTTAGAAATCCTCGTGGGTGCTCATGCAATTTTTTTTTATTGAACAATCATCATCATCATCATCAACGTGTTGACGTCCACTGCTGGACATATGCTTCTCCAATTTTTCATTAATTCTCCCGGCACCCGGCAGCATGGATTCGCAAAACGTTCGCACAATGTTTTGCATTTGCCGCATTTACACATTTGCACGATGTACCTACGCATGTATTGCCCCTATATTCTATTGAATGGTATGGAATAATATAGGAGTAACGTTCGCTATTCGTCGCGCCAGTAGTGCGAATGTGTAAATGTGGCCGCTCAAAGGCTTGTAAGTAAATAAGGCACTTTTATGTAGTAGCTCAAATCCTATTACTGATCAGTTTTTATATCTATCGTCGTGGGTGCTCCGCACCCACTGCTCACACCTCGTGGGTGCTGGAGCCCCTGAGCACCCACGTAGTCGGCGCCTATGCTTGCGGGCAAATAATATGTGGGAAGGGAGAGCGTTCCAGAGTAGGTATACCAGTTCTGTGGAGGAAAGATCTGCAGAACCGATTAGTTCGCATCCGTGATAAGTCCGGCATAGAGTTAGGGATGCCCTGACCAATGCTCGCTGTGCGGAGGTGAAAAATGGACAGCGGGATCGCATTAAACTCCGAGAATTACCCATGGAATAAGCGATAAAACACACTTAGGGCACAGACATCCGGAGTTGCAATGGTTCTAGATGGCGGGACACGTCGTCGGGGTCACCGCGGGGCTGCCCGGACTGTTTTGTATTCTCCGAATATCGCGCGAGATTCGCGCGCTTTAGGTGATTATCGCGGTAGGTATGAAGGAGTGTCTGAGGCCTGCTGTAGGTCCCTTCCTTCCTAATCTTACTTGGTGGTAGGGTTTAACCCGCTCGGGTTGATACCACCGCACTGAATGAAACGTCGGTTGAAACGGCTATAAATAGTTTGTGTTTTCCGACCAGTTCAGTGTAGCCGGCACGAACAAAGGGGGACGCACTGACATGGCACCTAGTTCACCCGGTGTTATGGGCTGACATCACGGACGTTGTAGGTGATGTAGCCAACCGTGTCAGTTTCCATAAAAAAAAACATATGTGTGCTGTGCGTGTGCATTTGTTTTGTGCGTGTGGCTTACTTCCTCCTCTTTGTGTGTAGATTCGATACTAAAACACACACATACGAAGCGCTAGCAGCTCTGCGTACGGTTATTGGGTTTCAAATATTATTATTACTTTCGCCTCTAGGAGGCGCGGCGCGCGGTATTCGATGTTCTGTGGTCTATACAGATCGTTCACAGTTATTTTACCTCTGAGCTGTCTGACACGTCATTGTATCTTCCGCTAGGTTGGCACCACTTGCTGTCACTAGTACCACGATCCTAAAAAGGGTTACTTGCTATTAATATTTTACCCGTGGTAGTGGAAATTATGTATAAGTAACTGTTGTACTTGTAGTGATAAGTTCACCTTTGCGCACTCCTGCATTTCTTATTTCTTGTCGTGTACTGTTCTTCTTTCAATTTGTGTGCAATAAAGAGTTTCTATTGTATTCTATTCTAAAAATATGTTCAAATATTTCGCACAGGGAAATAGTACGAACCAATTATGGCAACACAGAGCTCAGATTAGCCAACTTGATGGCTAGAGGTAAAATAAAACTGTGAACGGTCTATACACATGGAGTTGGAGAAGATTTCTATACATAGTGATTTGTAAATATAATCCCCCGTCATAGAATTTTTCCATGCACTTCAATTTTCAAAAATGTTTGTGCAGAGTAGGCTCTGTCTTCGACACTAGTGTAGATTGACTGATATTGTACGATATCTAAATTTAGGAATCAATCTTCTGAATGTACTGCCGTAAAGTAAAATGAAATGCAATGTAATTTATAATTATTTAATATATTGTATAAAGCGCCATTCTGCAGTCACTACACTAACCCATGATATTATATAAATAAAAGTGCTTGTCGGACAACGGACAGTGAAGGGTTCCATAGTCAGGTGTAGAACATTGAACATTCACGCTGTTAGTGAAAATATCCCTTAACTGGAAACTACACGACATATCTTATTCAAACAAATTTTCGTTTAAATTCTTTTTTATTTTAAGTTCTAGGTATCACAATAAATTTTCCACAGTATAGTTGAAAAGTTAGGGGGGGGGGGGGGGGGGGGGGAACACTTTTTACGAATTTAGAAGCACATAACTTCTTTATAATTTTTTAAAACCTAACTATACCCACACACTTATGTGCACTGAATTTTTTTTTCATCCCTCAGTTACATGGTGTGCCACCCCAAATTTTTTGTCTTTCTTCATTTCACCATACCATTGTATAGATAGATAGCGGTTCATAAAACACACCTTCCTTCCAAATTTTATCTTTATAGTGCCAATAGTCTTCAAGAAAAATGGCTGCGAAATACAGACGGACGAACAGACAGGTCGAAATTATAAGGGTTCCATTTTGCCATTTGACTACGGAACCCAAAAATATTAACAAAACAACTTCGTTACATGAATACATTTTACAAATCATCAATTTTTGTGATGTGAAAAATTGGAAAATACTTGAAAAGTTAATGTACCTAGTCACTGCCTACATTTATGCGTATTTTTAACCCCCGACGAAAAAAACGGAGGGGTGTTATAAGTTTTATTCAGATAATATTATAAAGCTTAATATGTACAGCATGTTTCATTATAATATACACCTTACAATAAAGTTTCACAGACTTGAGAAGCGACAGTATGATGTGGAACATTGTAGACTAGCACGCGCACAGGTGTAGAAAGTTGTCGGGGTAGCTGAGGTGCTCCGAGAGCCACTGCAGCGGTGTCTCTGGAGGGATGATCACACCGTGACTGCGGAGTTTTACTGCAAATACATTTGTCATACCATTTGTATGAATAAGAAAACAGCTAGTCAAGTGCGAAATTTGGTGCGCCAGTAAGTATACCGTAGTATATGATACAGAGAGACAGACATCTCAACTATTTTATATCGGTTGCTGTAGAGCAGCTGGCCATGAAATACCAACAATTCACTAAATCTTATTGCATTATTTTACAGAGCAGTTTCAGTGAATTTGACAGTTTTAGTTATAGATTGAAAAGTGCTTTGATTCAGATGTACGAGTATGTATCGATCTATTTGGAAGTAGATACCAAAAGAAACATACCATCAGACTTATCGGGATAATGATCCGCCAGCATCTGCTTTATTGTCTTCCGGCTTCCGTCGCCGTTCTTCGGCGCAATGAGCCTCTGCTCAAACGCGCCGTCTTCGGAATATACCCGGAGCGGAATGTGCTTGAAACAATCCTGCTCTCCAGAACATTCCATCAGCTTGCGGTTCACTGCCCAGAACTGATCGAATTTATCTGTCAACAATTTTATTAATTAAAAATAGGAGAAAGTGTTTGCAGAAAATCTATCTAAATTGTCTAGTGGTAAACATACAGAGAAAGAACAGAATGTTTCTAATGTTCTAAAAATTTAACATTTTACATTACATTTTAGAGCAGTCTGTAAATTTTCAGATGAACTAATACGAGCAATTTTTCGTATAATCATTAACATTAGTTCACGAGTAGTGTCCAAGCATTAAAAACATACAGAAGGATACTTGAACAAATAATGCATGGTTTTCCCCAATATTTGCAAAAGCAGCTTAAAAATACACAAAGGACTATTTCTACACAGTTGACAGATGTACCGTTTTGTAGGCCAAGCCACAACTGGTTGTGATCTTTCTTCTGCATCCCGGACATGACCTGCCCTCGGTGCTTCAGTACATCCGCTTCCTTGATGCTGGACATGAAGTGTGCTTCCACTACATCTCTGAAAGTACGAAAAACAAAGAACCTTTTAAAGTTAAGTAAGTATGTGTTGTTGTAATTTTAGAAAGCAGTGTTCTTCTATTATTAAGCAGACATAAAGTTATAGGTACTCGTATTTAAGTATAGGTACCTAAGCTAACATGTAGGTACTGGAAATTATGCCCTACATGTCGATGAACGAAATAAATAAATATAGCCCGAAGGGTGTCCCCAAAATACCTAATGGAATATTCTGATAAAATAATGCATAAAAATAGCACACTTATTAGGGCAATGCAAGAGCACATCCTCAGGGAACTTGACAAAGTGCACAGTGAGCAGCCACGGGAGTTGGGCGTCGCCGCCGCAGTGCAGGTCGTAGAGAAAGCCGATGGGATAGTGCCACTTGAGCGGAGCCCCGTTGTACTCCAGCCACATCTCGCTGTCCGAGTGCTCCTGCGATATGAACCGCATGAAGTGCTTCTTCATCTGAAACCAAACAACGCCTCCTTTAATATTTATTTAAGCAGCTTTAACCCTTAATAATGGCCCTTTTACACGTGTTTAGCACTCGCGCAAGTACTTGGGCTTAGTACTAAAATCGACATGTGTAAACAGTCGATTTAGTTCTAAAGCGAGTAAATTTGCGAGTAAAATTGCGAGTAGAGTGAATAGGACGCCGTTCTATTTACTAAACGCGAGTGGGTTCCCCCACCACTCATGCTACTCACTCGCCGCATCACTCGTCCCATGTAAACTACCTGCTTAGTGTTAGCGCCTAGCGCGTCCCTGCTTTGCACTGAATTTGAGCTATATGCCTTTAAAAAAAGGCAAATATTAGCACACCGATACACTGGCAACCCACACGGCCGCCATCTTCTGCAGTGGAGCGGCGAGTATACATCGTTCAGTTATTTTACCTCTGACATGTGTCACTTTATTCTCCCGCTAGGTTGGCATTGCATGCTAAATCATGAAAAATGTTACCGGCTATGTATATATTTCCCTAGTAGTGGAAAATTAAATTATATATAATGTGCCTCTATATTAGGGTCAAATATTTTAGGAGAGTTAAAAACACCAAAGTGTGACAGTTACGCAGATGACAGCACAGGGCATGAAGGTTATGTCGAAGACTGGAAGAGCAGAGATGCACAGCCCAGCAAGGCGCAACGTTCTGTTGTAGAAAGGGTGGATAAGGTTCTTGAAAAAGTTGCCACTTGGGACAACGAGAACCTTGTTGCCTTCAACGTTCGCAAGACGCAATGCTGTGTATTCTCTGCTAAGGTCGACCCCTTCCCTTTCCTTGCGAATTTCTAAGGCAGTGTCGTTCCTGTCTCGGAGAACCTAGACCTACTGGGGTGCAAAATGTTCAAGGCCAAAACCGCATAAAAAAACTGGGGATCCTATACCGAAATATGAGGTTCTTCTCACCGGCACAACTACTTATGTTGTTCTGTATGTGATGGAATACTGTAGCCACATTTGGGAAGGCAGCCCCCAGTGTCAGTATCTGTTGGCGTCCTTGGATTCAATACAGCGCAGAGCCGTCCGTCTGGTGGAAGACCCGAAACTGACTGATGATCTGGAGTCTCTCAGTCACAGACGATTTGTAGGGTCACTCAGTCTGTTCTACAGGTACTATCATGGACGCTGCTCGGAGGAAATTACTTCCCTTATTCCTTGCCATCTAACCTATCTTTGCAGCACTCGCCGCAGAGAAACTGAGCACCCTTTTGTTGTTGACATTGGGCATTTGAGAACCCATCGGTTCTCAAAATCGTTTCTTTGTCGCACCGCTAGGGTGTGGAACTGTCTCCCGGCGAGTGTGTTTCCCGAATCCTTTAAACCTGGGTGTCTTCAAACGTCGTACTAAGGGGTATTTGATCGATCTAGGTGGCCAATATTATTTATGCAGTTAAACTATTACAGAATGTGTTTTTCAATTATGGGCTGGTGTTAAAATAATTATAAAAATAATTGGTAAAGAAAATAATATGAAATATAAGACAAAGAAAATAGGCATTATTAAAATATTCTTACAAACAATATACCTGTGTATGTGTGTAGTATATGTATGTAGGGTGTCACAGCTCTTCACCAGAGTGGCCTTGATCCGAAGACTGTTTTGATTCATCTGAGGACCTTTCCGCTTCATCAAGGTGTTGTAGGATGTGAGAATTTTCATTTGTTAATTTTGATTCCCTGACCCTTTTGTTTTTAGCTGCGGATTCACAATCCGCACGAATCCGCAACGGTTTCTTACAACATCCTTTAGTATAAACCGCCAACTTTATTTTCTAGTATAAAATGTTGCCGGGACGAACCCTGAAGTACAACAAATACCTTCGAGTTTGTATAAATTGGCTTTAAAATCTAACTCAAATACACACTCTGCAAAAATATTTAACTAAAATAGAAAATATAACAGTTACAAAGCATAACATTGAAAACAAATGGACAATTACCCGCTTCAACATAATCCATAGCGATTCACTTTCAGCAATGACTGCTAAATTAAATTTAAGCACTCGAAAGTACGTATGCGTGAAAATCATCGAGAAACAATATTTGCGCGCACGGCGATCATCAAGTTCGGGCTGATCGGATACAGGCGGGCGGCGGTGGAGGGGCAAGGTAAGGGTGGGCGAGTGTCGGCTGACTACTCAACTTTCCTAGGCAGCTATTTTTTTCTATGTCGAGTTAGTTTTACAAAATCGACTTATGGCCGGCTAGATTGATCAAATACCAGTCCGTGCGTCGTATCAACCAGTAATATATATGTAAGTCAATGGTATCAACGGGCTAGACAGCCTAGCAACATATCTGCTGGCATGGCGCCTCACTAAGCGTGGTTTCGCAAGGAGAGGGGTTTTTGGCTTTGTCGACTGTACTATTGGTCCCTCGACACAGCCACCCATGTTGGTTTACATAAAAAAAAAGTGTTACTATGCACAAACGCAGAACTGTTTATTGTCACACTATTTACAGGGAAATCGTCTAAATCGAATATGGCGACACCGAGCTCAGGCTAGCCAACTTTATAGCCAGAGGTATAATAACTGTGAACGGTCTGTATCTAATAAACTCGTTCGTTTACATGTCTTTATACATGTAAACAGTCACTATGCGTTTAGTAGTTTAGTTGTTTAGTACTAAACACAAGTACCTGCGCGAGAGCTAAACACGTGTAATACCCGCACTTCACGCGCGGCGAAGGCGAGCGCGAGCGTGTGGAGACCCCGCTCGCGTCGACTCGTGTCCGCTCGCCTCGCCTCGCCTGCGCTCGCTTCCCGTGGCGGTTTTTTGGAAAAGATCAATGTGGTGAGTGGCGAGCGCGAGCGGCTGCCCTCCAGACGCGCGCGTACGTCAGTGTGGTTTGCGCCGTTGCAGAGTGAGAACGTGGTTTAAGGCGGAAATAAGACTCAAACCGTGCTACCCGAGCACTGATGATTGAAACACGAACCGTATGCAGATTTAAATAGGTGCGAGATTCATTCTACTCGTGCGGTGGCTGATACGTCGCGCCGACGAAGATCGTTTGCGCGAAAATCACACTATATATTAAATTTCACGTGTTGGAAAGATGGAAAACAATATTTTTTTCGCTACGATTGTAGGGAAAAATATTATCTATATTTCTATGAGGGTTTGTATTGAAACAATTGATGTTTCTCAATATAATTTAACTTGAAAGTACAATTTTCGTACTTTTCATAATTTTTTTGAGATTTATTTAACACCTTTCCAAAGTAGTAAAATATATTTTTTTCGCTATGTTTGTTAATTAAAGATCAATACACAACACATATTTTTTTACAGATTTGTTATCTTTACCAATAGCTCAATAATTTCGTTTAAAGTTGGCCTTTTGAGTCTTATTTCCGCCTACGTGATTGGAATGGATCGACCGAATATGGAAGGACATGAGTGGTCCAGCGAGACCACTATGTATTTTTTATAATGTTACCAAAGTGAGCCCATCATTTGGAATCCCAAACACCTGGCTCACAAAGATACACAAAAAGTCAGCGATGCTTGGGGGCGCATCAGCCCCAATTTTTTTGTACAATAGGTACATGTACATAATTGTAATGAGCAATCGCGCACAAAGCTGTTGCAGCAGCGACCAACTAAACCTCCATCTTCGGCGTTTTGGCGGCGACTGAGCTAGGCGAGCGTGTAGACTGCCGCTGGCCTAGCCGTCACTCGCCGAGCGATTCGCCGCTAGTGAAGTGCTGTAGAGAGCTTTTCAACTAAATCTTCCCTTCGCCGTTATGTTGGATCCACTGTTGGTGTCACTGTCAGTGCTTAAATTCGTGTTGCCAGATTGTGAAGATTATATTACCTAATAATGTAATCGGTATTTACCGTATAATAAATACGGTACATACCGATAATTACGGGCAAAATCCGTACACATAGCAACCCTCAACGCTGTTTTAACAGATAGACACCACTGTGCCAACATAACGGCAAAGGGAAGATTTAGTTGAAACGCTCTCTACATGTTTTCCACATGAAAAAACGCATGCTCTGGAAAGGCAAAGGTAGCTAGAGATCCCACTAACTGTTAATATGGAAGCCAGGGATGTTAGACAGCTAATAATGAATTCTCGATAATCCTAAAATTGCATGAAAATAGATTTGTTTTAATAATTTTTACAGTTTAGTGCAAATAACATGCATGATAAAACGGACCTGCGTGCGAAACTCCTTCTTATAATGAGATTTTTGCCTGTTTCGAGAGGAGACGAATGAATATAAAAAAATTTAAAAAAATTGCATAGGTACAAGAGTAAGTAACTATCTATAAGTTCTGTCTGTGTGTGATACTGTGATTAGTACCCTGCGGTTGCGCTGCGCTGCGTGCGTACTAGTCTTGTTACGAGTCGAATACATGGACGACTCGAGTGACTCGAGTTGAAAACATCTATAACTCGAGTTGCGACTCGAATACAAAAATACTCGCTATAGATTTTCTATTTAATAGTCTCGGAACCATTATTTAATTCTTAAATAATAGCTCCTTAAATAATTTTAAGTCACTAATCTCGTACAGCGCGTCACCAGTTCAATCAAATGAATTCAACTGTCTCGCAGCAGCAGATCGCGTCACCCACTCCACGCGCTCGACTCGAGTGCACTCGGATGACTGAATGTGCGAATGCGAGTTGACGAACGAATACAAAATACTCGGCGACTCGCGGCCTTGAGAGACTGCGACTCGAGTCGGTCTACTCGAGTATGGCCGGTCGGCCGGCGTGTCGTCGCCGTCAGTCAGTCTCTCAAGGCCGCGAGTCGAGTACTATTTTGTATTCGTTCGTCAACTCGCATTCGCGATCAGTCAGTCGTTCGAGTGCGTGCACTCGAGTCGAGCGAAGCGAGTGGGCAGATTGCCTGACTGACTGCTTGTCCGTACGAATACGAGTCCGACTCGGTTTCGCTCCGAATCCTACTCGAGTTGACGAGTTTTAGGCTTGACTCGAGTCACACGAGTATTATCACTCGACTCGTTACAACGCTAGTGCGTACTGTTGGCCTCTATCTATGCTGCTATACGTGCGTGCCGTCCCGTCCCACAGACTTGCCGAAGGCTCGGTCATTTATTATGAGCTATGAGCAAGAAATAAATAGTCCACAGTCCGTGAAATTCTCATGCTTTCTACATTTTGTCTCATAGCTCATGTCGGTCGGAGGCGTAATTCTCACAAGTGCGTGAGAATTCTCATGCATCTAACATCCCTGATGGTAGCTAGATACATATTCTATGACACAAAACACAAAAATTTGGTGGCAATTTGGAACACACTTTTTCGTTTGACAGCTGACCAGTGTTGCCAACTTAGTGCTAGCGCCACTAGATCTGGTGGTTTGGAATCCCGTCTGGTGGCCAAATTTGCGATCTAGGGTCTAGTGCTGAGTATGGTGGTTTGATCAGATTTGTTTAGTGGTTATGCAAAAAATTTAGTGTTTTTAAATCTATGAAGTGTTGCAACACGTACCTACACTTTCCCCAAGGATCTGTTAACAAAATTGGAACCAAATGTGTTTATGCTGCACCCATTCCATGCGAAGAAGCTGAGACGCTTTCTTGTTCAGAAGAAGACTAATCTCAATTGTTATTTTAGTAATATTATTTTGTATGCAACCATCTGTCCTGTGATTGCAGTGATAATAATTAATAAGTATACTAAATTGATTTGTTTGGAAATGATCGTACCTACTCTTTTATTTGAAGATCCTGAAAAGGACGTTTGTCCGGTTTTTCATTATTCTGAAGACCAGGCAGAGCCTCAAAAACCGGAATGTTTGTTACCTCAGAACTTTACACTGGGATTTACACAGTTTGATTTTGAAAAAAAATTTTTTTTTTAAAGCTGGTGCTTCCCTTGTGCTTCACGATCGGATTGGAAAGCGAGGCGGAATCGCGAGGCCGAAGGCCAAG
Source organism: Nematopogon swammerdamellus (assembly GCA_946902875.1). Taxonomy (NCBI): domain Eukaryota; kingdom Metazoa; phylum Arthropoda; class Insecta; order Lepidoptera; family Adelidae; genus Nematopogon; species Nematopogon swammerdamellus. Next base: position 6,286,541 of record OX336336.1, on the reverse strand, counting down.
CGATTCCGCCGAGTACATTAATAGCAATAAAATACTAAAAAAAACTGTGAAATAAAAAACAAAAAATAACAAAAAAATATATATATATAAACCGCCTTCAAAAATGTATGAAATAAAAAAAAATCTAACCCTAGAGTTGAAGGCGGTGCTAAAGCAAGCAAAAATAACCGACCGCCTTCACTCTAGGGTTCGATTGTTATTATATTTTTTTTATTTTTGAGTATTTCTGAAAATCTGGGGAAATTCTGGTGGTTTCGACTGGCGCATCTAGTGGGCGAGCTAGAAAAAAGTTGGCAACACTGCAGCTGACAGAATATTGTCGATGCCAAGTGCCAACAGTTTGCTTTGCTGTTTTTATAATATATGCTTGAGTTCCGGGAGTTTGTCGCGTCGTCGTTGTAACATTAGAAAAATATATTTTTGTGGTTCTCGCGGTGCGAGAACATATACAACAGACGTTAAAAGCTACGACAGAATTGGCTGTATACTCTAATGAGTTTTGCCTGTTTCGGGAGGAGACAAATTAATCTAAAAAAAAAAAAAATTGTTTATAATAAGCGTTTCTGAAGTGAACAGCTGTGAAGTGGTCACCATGTCGTCAAGTAGTACTAGTCGTCTGTTTCTGGTTTGCACCTACCTCGGCCCGCGCTTCCTCACTTCGCGCCCCCACGCTACACCCGCTGACACCTAGCCTTGGAGGATATGCTAGGCGTCAGCGGGTGTAGCGTGAGGCGCGAAGTGCGGAAGCGCGGGCCGAGGTAGGTGCAAACCAGAAAAAGACAAGTAATACGTTAGAACCAAAGACCGTACCAACTTAGATAGACGCGGCGCTCCATATGTATTTTCTCGAATATCGTGCTCCAAAACTCCGGCATACCCTTTCCCCTTGGTCGTGGCACCGCACCGACAATGCTTGTAGAGCGGAGAAAGACGGCAGGAAAACTATTTATCTCTTTTAACACATTAGAGCCTTACACGCGGAGAAAGACGCCGAGTTGGCTCTCTTTAACACATTAGGGCCTTACGAGTGCAGCGGAGAAAGACGGCGAGAAAACGATTTGTCTCTTTTGAACACGGTAAGGCCATATGCATCGCTTCCTCTTACTTCTCGCTTGTGCGTGCGCGAATTACATGCAGTGGGATCTATATAGAGGGCATTTACCACTGCTTTTAATACTATTTTACTTATTTATTAGTAATTGGTTTATAATTCTTAATTACTTATTACTTAATAAATTTATATTATTTATTACATGTATTTCAAAATACTCAAAAACGTATTTTGTTCATATTGTTAAATTAAGTTATAGACAAAAAAACTAATAATAAGTAAATCAGATCAGTAAATGACTTAAGTTCAAAATACAAAATGCATGTGTTTTTTGAACGAATTTTATTAAAATAACATTTTAATAAATACATATTATTTAACGTACATTATGTATGACGATATACTTTTCTTTGTACAAGTACCGTCATAATTTACTTTGTGAAGGGGGCATCAGCTCTATATATTTCCAAGATGTCGCCGCGCGTGCCGGTGCCGCCATCTCCGAATGCAAGCATCGAGCGTGCTCGCTTTATTTTGCGCGACGTTGGCAGCTATATCAATACATTTAGTATTTAATATAAATAGATAATGTACTTACTTGTGGTAGGTTTTGTTTTCTTGCTTTGTGTCTTCTCCGACGCATTTTTGCACCTTTTCACTGCACCCGAAGGCATTTGTCTTGACTGAATCGTCGACGCGGCCGGATGCACGAACTGACTGCTCGGCCAATCATATTACTTTTCAAGTTCATATTACTTTTGGCGGAGCAAGCGCAGAGCCTCAGCGCCGCGTCTATCTAAGTTGGTACGGTATTTGGTTAGAACTATTTGTTGCTTCATTTGAGTAGATTTTCAGTTGATATTTTGTAATAATATGAATGCATATCCTTTAGTTTTTTAGCAAATTTTTGGAAGTAAATTTTGTGGGAAATTTATATGTTCTTGCCTGCTCACAACTATTGCATTTTTTATTGTGGGATTTTATGTTGCCCTTGCTCGGTACGAACAGCGTGTGTAGATTTTTGACCAACAAAGGTTTTATTTTATTTCTTTGTATTTTATAGCTACAAGGGTGGCGGAGAAGAGAACCAAAATATATCTGTAAAGTGTGCAAGGTGCCCATCTGCCTGTATCCTTGTTGGGAGAAGGAAGATGTGAAACTAAGCTTGCGATGGCTTCACCGAACATATCCGGGCCCCTCGGCAGTTAGAGGAGGGTCGGGTCGGGAGTAGCAATTGGCCACTCTAAATGTCCCGCGCATGCTTCACGTTTCGGCTCGCATCAAGCCCTTGTCAGCTAGTCTGCGTTGACTAGGACGCGGGGAAATCACCAGTCCCGCTCTCGACCTCCCTCTCTCTACCTATTATTACTCTAGCATTCTGTAGGATGCTTCCAGTGACGTTTTCGAAGCTCTCTCCATGTATAAGCTTGGCGTCGATCTTGGCAGCCCTGGATTCTTGAAGAGACTGTAGAGCGACTTCGCTGGTAGTCCTCTTGCTCCGACTTCCACAGCGAAGAGATCAGTCTTGAATCCGTTAATAATCGCCATATCAATAAATAATAGCCATAATACATATCTAATACACCCGTAATCTTAGGCAATTTTATCTTGTTTCTGACAGAACCAGGTGCGATGCTGGTGCTCTCCTTTTACTGTGCTGGCTACACTAAATTGCGCGAAATATATAGACTATTTTTCGTAGACATTTCGACCGACCTTCAATGCGGTGATACCAATCCGGACAGGTTTACCCCGACCCGTGACCACCTAGGTTGGGGACCAAAAGGTTCCAGTGGTAACATATTTTTTTATTTTATTTTTTTAAGGCTTTAAACAATAATTTGTCATTATATGCCGTTCTAAAATGCACGGCATTAAGCAAACTAAGGAGTAGCTATCTTGTTATGTATATAAATCTTACATGGTTTATTCCTCTGATAATCTATTTCATCATAGTCCTGGAAACACCAGCAAGTGAAAAGAGAAAATAAAAGAACAATAGCGTGCAAAGGCAGACTTATCAGTATGAGTGATTTCTTCCAGTTAGCCATAATGAGCCTACCCACCCTAAGTGATCACTTAGGAAATTAAAGAAATTGCCTTCGTAATTCTTTGTTCTGACTACACTCCATAGCTGGGCGCGTTATCGTTAATCCGTTAATCCGATATTAACGAAGTTAACAATGTGCCTAACTTTTTAACGATAGCGTTAATGTACAAAACTATTAACGGACTTAAGTTCCGTTAATAGTTTTTATTTCGTTAACTTTAAGTCCGTTATCCGTTAATTCTATCTTGTATCTATCTCTACGTACGATAATTATCGTACGAAATTCCAACTCTGATCGTGTCCGTACATGTTCGTTCCTCGCCTCACGAGAAAATTTTCAAATCTTTCAAAACTCGAATCATCAAATTATTCCACTTGTTTGTACGTAACATCACATCACTAACACAACATAACCTATTCGATTATATTATAAACATACCTAAATAAAGCTAACCTAGCCAATGTAACCATCTTTGTTGTGTTGCGTGTTTAAATGATTAACTAAGTAAATGGCAATACAGTGCCTAATAGAATTACTTTTAAAATAAAATAAAAACTCATGAATTATGAAAGTTTAATAATCAATTCGATATATACGATTAACGCTAACGAATTAACGAACTTTCATTAACTTCCGTTACATTAGCGTTGTAAATTCTCTGGTGATTAACAAAGTTAAGTTTTTGAGTAACGGAAGTACGATTAACGAAGTTAAATTTCTAATTAACGGTGCCCACCTTTGCTACACTCCATCAGCAAATGGTACATGTCATCCTTATTGTTGCACGGATCACAATTTGGACAATCCCTCTATTTCATTTCATCATGAATTTAAATTTATTCAATGGAATTATTTGTGTTACTGTACACTGTGTATAACTGTACGCTGTGTGGAAAACCTACTAACTTTGTAATAATGTTGCTTCTTACAGTTGGTAGCAAAGATAACAGATACACAATACACATGTGTACAATTAGATATCTGAACTGTACCTATTTACACAAGTGTGCTGATTCCATTATGCCATCACAATGGTCATTTAGGATGTTATTTAACAAGCTAGATATGACACAATGGCATCATCAATTTCAGGAAATAAATGTCACATAGAATTAACATTAAAATGTGATGTATATATAAGGAAAATCATTACAACCTGTGCCTTCTGTTAGACCAGACGTCGCGTAAAGTAATATTTTTTTTAAAGATGGTGAAACTCTTCGTGATTATCTCCCTGGCGCTATGTATAATTAATGTTGTATACTGTGGTAAATATTACGCAATAATTTATTAACTTTACCTCGATTAATACCCTCCTCTACTGCCGATGGGCCCGGATATGTTCGGTGAAGCCATCGCAAGCTTAGTTCGAAATAAGACAGCCCGGAGAGACGGGATGACGCTGGAAAGACAGCTGGCGACCGGGAAAGACCGGTGACGAATGGGAAAGTCCATTTGACGACTGGGAAAGACTGGTGACGCTGGAGAAACAGAAGGGCGTTAGGCCTAGCAAGCCGCGCCAGGAAATAAAGCTACGTCAGTAAACAGAGAAAATACCCTCAGAGCGGTCCGAGAGGGAGGGAGGATGAACCGCTCACCGATCGATATCTGACAACCTTGGCATGAATCTGGACTTGAAATGCTCGAAAAGTGGGAAACAATATAAGCGAAAAATCTGGCTAGAAAAGCATGTGAAGGAGAAACATAGCGACAATGAAGCAGGGCAGAAAGCGCCTATAAGTTCTCCACCTGACACTATTGACAGAGTACAACCTCACACATCACAAAGTGTTGCGCAACCTTCCTCTCACCATGAAGCATTTTCGCCCAGAGACCGACTAAGCTTACCGAGCATATCCGAGACCACTTGGAAGCAACACGATCGATGCCTAGCCGAAAGACTTGACCTCCCAGGCTGTAGGCAGAGTCCCGAAGATCAACTGTTTGACTTCCAAAAAACAATTTACAATTACTTCTCCAAATTGTACCCTGTTCGCTATCACCATAACCCAATGGAAAGAGAAAACACTTTCAAAGCAAAGCTTAGGAGAAGGAAGAGGGAGCTGATAAAGCAGCTAAGGAAGGCTAAAGCCTCAGGAAACAGAAATCTATGCCACCAATTAGCCAAAGCGATGAGATCTATCTTAAAACTCATCCAGAAAGTATCTGAGCAAATTATGGTTGCTGGCAATGAGTTTCGAAAGGCTCAGAATATAACAGCTTTCGAGAAGAACCCCTTTTATTTCGGCAAAAAAATGTTTAAGGGTATAATTAGGCTAAGTACGGACGAGATGTTCAACTACTTTAAATCCACATCTACCGCCCCGGAGGCAGATATAACTTACAGGGATCCACCAGCTCCAAAACCCAAAGAACCTGCTCTAGCATTTGATGCTGATTCACCGACGATGGAAGAGCTGGAATGCCACATAAAAAGGAAACCAAATAGTTCCGCCCATGGGCCCGATGGCATACCATACATCATATACAAAAAATGTCCACCAGTGCGGAAACACATGTTGAACATCTACAAAAGAATTTGGACGAACAGAGAAGTGTCAGACTGTCTAGGTAAAGTCGTGTTTGTTCTTCTACCTAAAAAGAAAGAAGTTACTGATCCCAAGGATATTAGACCTTACGAACACAATTTCGAAAATATTCTTCTCCATTATACAGGCCAGACTACTCAAACACATGTGTACCAATCACTGGCGGCTGGTCCTAAAGTGCGCTCGTGCGCCGCACTACCATATCACGAGAAGTCTTCACTTCACTCAAAATAAATAATATCTTACAACATACCTACCTACAGGCCGAATGTGCCGATGAATGAATGAGGAACGATGGTGCCTTACTACGCCCAGTAGGAGGATCTGGGTTAAAACCATAAAGAACGTACTCAAAATAAATATGAATGTGAATTCGACCTTATTTTACAGAAGATCACAAGACACTTTTTTGTGAGTAAACGCGCGCCCCGTGCGGAATCGGAAAGCGCACGCGGGTCTCCTATACTGAATGTATGGGGATCGGCAAAACACAGCTGGCGCGTGAGAAGAAGATACTTCATAGAAACAGTATGGGCCGAAATGGAGTTCTGCGTGCGGCGCACGAGTGCCAAACAAGGACGCTATATCGGGAATAGCCACGCGTGCGACACGTCGCGTCGCAAGCGATTCGGTTTGCACGAGTCCGTCTACCTAGAGTCAGCGTGCTGTCATGTGATGTCACATACCAGAGCCGACTGTCATTCGTCAGACATCGTGCTCTGCACATAACCGTTAGCGCGCGAATATTTAAAATGGGATATGGTTAGGTTTTGTGCTTTCTGTGTGATACTGTGAATAAGTGGTGCCGATATTTGCCTAAGCGTTGGTTAAAGGTAAGGCTTTACAATCAGGTGATCCCGGGTTCAATTCCTACTTTTCAAATGCTTTTATTTTTATATATTTTTTGAAGTATTTTTGGGACATTACTACTATTTTCTTTTTTAAAGCTGCAGTAGTGTTGTGGTCTATGGGTGTGTTCATAAAGGTACTAAAAATTTGTTAAAAAACTTGTTTGGATTTATTTTCTTGTTTTTTGCAACTCATTGGGTGTCTTGAGAATATTCATACTAGGTACGTAGGTACATAATAAAACGCAAGTGTTTAAGAAATTCGGAAGTCCCGATCTTAAAATAACATGACGGGAATGTGTTGGGAAATTTGGTATTTAAGTAGGTAGATAGGTACTTAGCGCACTACCGGTCATTGAAGTCACCAGCCGCCACTGGTACCAATGACTACTTACCGAAGAAGTACCAGAAAGGATTTCTCCCAAGAGTTGCAGGGTGCCTCGAACATAATTCTTTGCTGACTGAATGTCTTAGAGATGGAAGGAAGAATGAGAGACAATTAACTGCCACGTGGTTAGACTTTGAAAACGCCTTCGGTTCGGTGCGCCATGAGTTACTATTAAAGGCGCTAGAGTGGTATAATGTGCCACCTCTGATCTGTAATATAATAGCCTCCTACTACAAAAAACTTTCCTTTGTAATACAAGTAAAAGGCGAAACGGAGAAGACACCGGAAATTCGTTACGGCATAGGACTTTTCCAGGGTTGCTGCCTCTCTCCTGTCACATTTAACATTCTTATCAACATTCTAATTGATAAGCTTGTCGTAAAAGAAAACAAATGGGGATACAGGTTCAAATATGGAGACACATATATGGTGGCTATCCTGGCATTTGCGGATGATATTACGCTGTTAACCCGCAATCCAAAACAAAATCAGGCGCTTCATAAGGTGGTAAATGACTATTGTGAATGGACCAAAGGGATGAAGATAACACCAGCGAAGTGTTACTGTTTGAGTTTAACCAGGAAAGGTTCAAAGTTTACCTCGAGCAATCCAGTCGGAAAACCAATCGCAACCGTGGCTGATGTAGCCCCTTTTAAATTCTTGGGCAAAAGGATCACTAGCAGAGGAAAGGAGTATCCTACTGATGATATTGTCCAACTTTTCGAAGAGAGCCGCCGCCAAACTGAAAATCTTCCCCTCCTGGGTACACAAAAGGCATGGATTTACGATAACTACCTGACATCAAAACTTGACTAAATTAGACTTTTTTGTGACCAGATTCCTGAACGGCTAACTCGTCAACGCTGTACAGATCTCAAAACAACTTTGGACTGAACATTAAGAAACTGTCTATATTTTATCAAAAGGCGAGAATAGCCAAACGATGTATACTCAAAGACGCCAATGATAGTGCTATTCAAGCCTTACCCAACACATCGCTATCAGATGAACTGGAATCGAGACTCGACTTCTACAAATCATTCTAAGTTGGTACACGCACCAATATATCTGGACTGGGCATAGAAACAGCAAAGTCTGATAAAGAAATACTGAAAGGTTTTGCTCAGGAGGACATGGAACAAGGTTTCAAACTTCACGCCTTAAACCTAGAAATGCAGAGTGATTGGCTAACAGTGGGCGACTTCTGCATCACTCCTGCATTGAAGTGGAAATCCATAATATACAACTGGTCCCCTGAGCTGCTTAAGTTCTACCTAAATGCATTCCAGCTTACTCTCCCCGACCCGAGTAACCTAATTAGATGGGGGAAATCTACAAATAGAATATGCCCGTCATGTAAGGAGTCCGTAGGCACGGCCAAACATTTGTTATACGGATGCAAAATACTACTTGAGCGAGGCCAGTATTCCTACCATCATGATAAAGTCCTCCAAATCATCAGAGAGGCCATCAACCTGTCAATTGCACGGACCAGGAAAGGGCAAACCAGTAGCGGCTTACAGAAGGCCAACTTTGTGAAACCTGGAGCCAAAAAGCTGCCCAAAGATAAGACTAAACCTTCTTAAATTTTGGGAGCAGCAAAGGATTGGGAATTGTTGATGGACACACATGAGAAGCATTACCAAATGCCTTCGGAAATCTGTACCACAGTATTAAGACCGGATATACTCATATTCTCAAAAGCGACAAAGCATGTAGTACTTGTTGAACTTATAGTTCCATGGGAAAGTAACATACCGAAGGACCACAACATCAAACTTAACAAGTACTGCAACTTAGTAGATCGGATTGTGAGAAACGGATTCAAGACTGTGGAAGTCGGAGCAAGAGGACTACCAGCGAAGTCGCTCTACAGTCTCTCCAAGAATCTAGGGCTGCCAAGATCGACGCTAAGCTCATATATGGAGAGAGCTTCGAAAATGTCACTGGAAGCATCCTACAGAATATGGATAGGTAGAGAGAGGGAGGTCGAGAGCGGGACTGGTGGTTCCCCGCGTCCTAGTCAACGCAGACTAGCTGACGAGGGCTTGATGCGAGCCGAAACGCGAAGCATGCGCGGGAAATTTAGAGTGGCCACTCGCTAGTCCCGACCTCCATTAATACCCTCCTCTACTGCCGATGGGCCCGGATATGTTCGGTGAAGCCATCGCAAGCTTAGTTCCACACCTTCCTACAATTATTATGTTTATAGAAGTTGTGTCAAATTTTGAACATATTTGTTAAGTCAGAAGATCAACTAACTACTCAGATGCTAAATGCCACGTTAATAGGTTGTCTAGATAGATTACATGATTAAGGGCAGCCACATGCACTCGTTTTCTTGATTCAATTTCCAAATTAGTTTTTCGATTCAGGCTAAAGTCACAATCGTAAATATTCCATACGAAAATAATTCGTGATGTTCGTTTCGAAAGCCAGCCCGTGCGTACAGAATCAAACCAAACTGAACAAATCGGATGCAAGACCTGCATACAGTACGGTTCGCCATACACATTTAATCGGTGTCGCCATCGACATCCTCGTAATAATTAAACCAAAGTTTCTATAGCAGTGTAACATATTTTTTTTTTTTTATGGACGTATGTCAATTTATGAATATCCTAATAACTCTGAAAACCACTTTATCAATTACATATGGTTTTCACTGTCACATTCTGTCACTTGTCAAGATGTTTTAGGCTATAAATCATAACGTTACATCATCGACGGCCTGAGCTGTGTGCAAAAAGTCACGCGAAACAAAGGCGCAGGCAAAAGCTAGCTAGTCAGTCAGTCAGTTAGACAATGTGTAAGCGTCTACTGCTGGATATACGCCTCCCCAACTTTCTTCCAGTCACTGCTTTCAACGGAACCACTGCTTTCCGCCGATGCACTTTTATGTCGTTGTCCCACCTGGCGGATGGTCTTCCCACACTCCGTATTCCTGTCCACGGCCGCCAGTGTAGGACACGGTTACTCCAAAGCTCTGGCATACTTTAAATTATGATTTTTTACATAAAGGTGGGATTTATTACAATGTGGATGATAATGAAGAGGTGACCCGCCTGTTCTCGGAGTTCCAACAGAAATTCAACAAGCAGTATAGCGACGATGCCGACAAACAGAAGCACTATGAAACATTTGTAGACAATTTGAAGAAAATCAACGAGCTGAACTCCAGAAGTGACAGCGCTACGTACGGCATCAACCAGTTCACTGATCTCACTCGTGAAGAGATGAGGCAATACAAGGGATTTGGAACACAATAATGTGAGTTTTAAAATTACTTTGGTGGTTCGGCCATGTTGGAAGAATGGATGAGACACTTAACGAAACAGATTTATGGAGCGAATGTGAGTGGAAGAGTTGGGAAGGGTCGCCTTAGACGCATATACTAAGACCAGATCAGGCATGTGCTCAAAAAGGGTCAAGTGCGTACCTAGTACCCGTAGCATGATGGTAATAAAATACGTAACAATGTTCGCAATTATTGTAAACTGCAGTAATTTGATAGTAATTTTTAGGAAACCTGCAAATTTTCATATGAAATGTTTTATCAAAGTAAGTATCACACCCGTCGATGATACTTTTATATTAAGTATTTTTGAAAACGAAAATTATTTTATTTGTTTCAGGTACATAATAACTCATCAATCAAGCTGACATCCTGCAAATATGCTACTCTGTCAAACTGGCTCGAAATTTAATTAAATAACAGGTGAAAGTTAAATAAAACCTTGTAAAAAACTACTTGTATGCAATTTTTAATTAAAATATTATCTTTCTTTCTCCGTTCGTGAATAAATATTATAATTTAGCTCTCAGTCTTTTCGTGAGCCTTATCTTCTTATGAAGTTTTTTTACTGAACAATAAATAATAAGTAATTTCTGGGGAGTGGTTTTGTACTGGGGAGCCGAGGTCGCAAATCGCTGGTAGGTAAGCTTAATGTGCAGGCTGATTTAAAAGACGAATTTTAGTTAAATTATTTTTTGTCGGAAACACCTAGTTTCAGAGAAAAAAAATAATAATAAAAAGACAGATTTTCCATACAAAATTTACTTTTTTTTTTAAAGCACCAAAACATTGATATTTATTAGAAATGTATGCACAACAACATGTGCCGCTTCAAAATGATGTTAGGGTTTCCATGGTTATTTTTTTTAACCACCAAAAAACATTCACCCAGCTCCCCCCCCCCCCCCCCCTCTGCTCCCCTCTGAGCCACCCCCCATTATAATATTTAAAAAAATATTGTACATGGAAAATTAATTTTTTATACCTGCTTCCACTCTTGCCGTGGAAGCAGGGGAGGGCTTTGGTTTGGGATGTCACGTGTGCCGATACCTTAGCTCCTAGTCATGTAGTGGGCTCTAGTCTCTAGTAGTCAGGTTGCTGGCAATGCCGCAGCAAAGGCAGAAAAAGCGAAACATCTGAAACACAATACTATTAAGCAGCACTACGAGTTCGTTGCCTTTGCTGTTGAAACTCTTGGGGTGTGGAGTCCGGACGCTAAAGACCTTGTGAAGCAGCTAGGTCAGCTGCTTATTGAAGCGTCCGGGGACCGTCGTGCCAAAGCGTTCCTCACCCAAAACATCAGCCTCGCCATCCAGCGCGGGAACGCGGCGGCTACCCTCGGGACAATGAATGATGTCCCGAGGATGCAGGAATATTTTTATTTAATCTAAGTTGTTACATTTCTGTTTAATTTAATTTGTCTTTGTCTAATAAAGATTTACAACTATAAAAAAAATTATAATAATTTTTTATACAACAACCCCTCCTCCCTTCTCCTCTCCCCTCCAGAATAAGGGGTGGGGGTAAATAATACCCGCCCTTGCCCCCCCCCCCTCCTCACCCCGACCTCGGGTCCCCAGTATAAACCCCCAATTTCTGTAATACTCAAAATCACTATAAGTACGACGACACGACCGAAGGGAAGCACTGACGTGGCACCAAGTTCACCCGGTGTTATGGGCTGACATCACGGATGTTGTAGGTGATGTAGCCAACCGTGTCAGTTTCCATAAAAAAAAAAAAAAAGTACCTACTCATTATTTTGCCAGATGAATAAATCTTCCCTGGCTTTCTAGGACTAGTTAGTAAAAACAGAACCTCAATACAATCAATCTTGTTATGGGAATTTCACGTTTATGGACGTTTCAACTGGTAGCATACCTTGTCGGTGACGAGAGGGAAGTAACTGAGACGCGGCACCATCAGATAGAACGGTTCCGGCTGCTGCAGTTCCATTATCTCGTCCGGATCCAATGCAAAGCACACGGGCAGCTTCCCCTCCCATAGTTCACGCAAAACCTCGCGGTCGTTCGCCATTCCAGCGCCTCTTTCGCCACGCCACTCACACACAGCCCTTTTATTTATTTACGTTTACTTTTTATTTACAGCCACGGGGAGCCAAGTCCAGTCCGGCTGTCGTGGCCTATGTTTTGAATTATATTCTTTGGTTTTGAAGGTCAGTGGCCACATTTCGAGAGGAACAGTTCTACAGAAAATTCATGCAAAATGAAAGAGACAACACTGCACTTCCCCGCCTTTACTGAATTGCCAGTTCCAGGGTTTTATGGGGAAATTTATCAAACTAATTACACGAAGTTAGCACGATTTTAACAGTTATACATCTGTAAAAAAATACGGAACAGTAAAATATAATATTTTCTCCACATAATTGCTTAATCAGTAATTTCAGACAGTGGTAAGAAAGTTTTTTTATTCAATTCACATTGAATTAAGCATTTTTACATTTTTTACCTGGTAACATTATGGATTCCAGCATTTAGGAAATTTTACCCAAAGAAAAGAATCAACTACGTAAAAACACGAGTTATGCCTTTTACTATAATTTTTCGTTCGAAAACGAATGCACCAAGCTTGCAGCAAACAGTAAAAGTATTTGGGTGAAGTGCAGTGTACCTACAGCTTCACGGAGGTAAGAAAAGTGCTTTTGATACTTGTCAATATTTCATATTTTTCCACGATATCTCCTATATTTTCCAAATAACATAATGTTAGAGCATGTTATTTATTGGATGCTTGCCTTTGTCTGTAGTACAGAGTAAGTTATTATATTACCCAAGTAGGGTTGTAGTGAAAATTGTCAAAATAAACATAACCTGAAAATGTGTAGTATCATATCATCCATTAAATTATGTCTGCCGCACGCCTTTGTGTACAGGAAATTGAAATACGCCTCTAGTTCTCTATTACGAGAGAAACACAATGGAAAAAAAAACAATGCTGCTGGTTAATTAGGTAAGGTTTTTATTGACTCAGTCCTATCCGATAAATGTACTGCAGCCTTAGAATATATTTATGACCCCCTCATTCAACTCCTGCAGTAGCAAACCAATTTAGGTTACTGTCTACAACGGCCGACCACAGATCAAAGTATGTAGGTACTAATAATCTTATAAATAAAATCTTGGTGTGTTGTTTCCCAGATAACACCATGGAAGTCCGTAAAATGTGGGGCGTCTTCTGCAAAACACGCGGTCGAAGCAGCACGATCATATCACAGATTTCCTTCACCTAACTTGAACAATTTTGAAAGGTAAGACCAATGGTATGTACAATACTTATGGAAGTCAATCCGAACGGTAAAGAAAATATGTGAGTGAAATTGACAGCATAAGCTATGAGTCACTCAGTTTCTGGGGCTTTACTGGCCTCTCAAGTGCGAGGTTGTGGGTTTGAATCCCAGTCCTTGTAAAAGTCTTTACAATTTGCCCGTCGTCGCTCCGGCGAGTGAAGGAAAACACTGCAAGGAAATCCTTTCCATCCTTACAAGGTGGTAACACTTACCACTGAAAATCAATCAATCAATCAATCAATCCGAAACCAATCAATCAATTTGCTTCTACGCCACGGCATGCCGTCAGCCAGCGGGCTGAACAGTTAATACAAATGCGCACGCAGTCACGGGTAAATGCTAGTATTATATACATACATGCTCATTACTCATAATATGTTACAGGTGAGCTGCCCCTGCAAGCAGTGACAACGGCGAACATCGTAGAAGATGTGGACCAGCTCTTTGGGCAACAACACAAGCAAGCCATTAAACATTGAAAGTGGTAAGGAGCGAGGGCCATTCCACCTTCCCAAAATGAGTGGATTGCTACAATAGAAGCACTTGAGCGTTTGTTTAAAATGTTACAACGTCTAGACTTTTATTTAGTCTCAATGAACTGTCTAAATCAAGACAATTTAGAAAACATGTTTGGGGGCGTAAGATCGAGCTGTGGAAATAACAACAATCCCACAGTCCAGCAAGAATTGCCTGTGCCAAAACCAAAAACTGTGACGATTAGTGGCATAGTGGCGCACAGTCGTAGTACAAAATGTATCTTACAAGGTCAGTCACATTTAATAAATAATTTAGAAAACTTCATTTGTAAAGCGCCCCAGCTCAAACAGATAAAGACGAATTGTTTTATGAAATGTTCGAGGAAATCGTGCATTTGTAATTATATGTAACGGTAATATTGTAAGTATGTAGTAATATGAGGATGTTCATTATATTTAAGCATTGATTTATGAGTTATTATGTACATACTTGTTATAAGCCAAGTTGTTGTAGGCGAATTTCACCATATAAAAAATTGTTAAGAGAAAAACAAACAAAAAAAGATCATAAAACAAACTTATTATGTACAGTTTCCTATGTTGTACGGTTTGTGCCAATTATTTGGATGAAATTGCTTATTTACTTTAATATTTACTTGTGTAATAGTTTACTTGTACAAACACTTCATTTCGTAATAAAAGAGCATTTGCTGTGTACTCATGATGTTATTTATTTGGCACATTTAGCTAAACTGTGACCATCTCACATTGATAGTTCTAAAATTGTCAGTTCTGCCTGCTCAGTCAGAGTGGGCTGACAATTTTAGAAATATCAGTGTGAAATGGTCACAGTTTGGCTAAATGTGCAGTACCTACTAAAAATAAATTTAATTCGAAATTCCCGCCAATTCCCGCCAAGTGCTAGTTCTGAAGGACGCCGGTGGCCGCATTTGGCGCCACCAAGGTTAAAACATAGGCAAACAAATTTTGTATGGGCTTGTGCTTCTTCTACGCCCTAGTAGTATTATATTCTTTGTTTACAGCCGAACTGTCACAGCCTATCTGTCAGCCCCAGCAGCTGTCTGTCATTTTGTATTGTCAGCCATTCAGCATTGAAAAAAAAAAATCTGTCTCTAGCAAAGAATATAATACTACTAGGGCGTACTAGGTCTCTAGTCTACATCGTGCGTGCTCTAGTGCAAAAGTGACAAGTTAGCAAAAGTTGGGGCACGGCTACACGACAGATTGTATCACCATTGGGCATGCATGACGACCGATTTCTCTCGAACTCGAACCCAACTGTTGAGGTGCACCAAAGACATTAAACCCACCCTCTTCCATATAGACCGGACAACAAGAACAAAATCGTAATCTACTACTTAGATCCTAGTGGTACAAAGTCGTTCAGTCTAGCGCCACCAGTCCGCATGTGAGGTCGTATTCGTGTGCTAGAGAAAGAAGAAAATCTAAGAAAATATGCCGAGTTGCGCATTGCGGTATTGCAAATCTCGATATAAAAATACGACTGAACATGTAATCAGTTTATTTTCATAGGTATTGTGTATATTTATTCAATATTTGAATATAATACATAATTTTCATAGATGATTCTAGAACAACGATCAACTAGGCCATATTGAAAAAATAAAAAGCGCCCTCTGTTATACAGTAGCTTTACTACTATTATAGTACGAGATCCCACAACCAATATTTTTGTCTCATAGTATTTCGTTCAATTGTCCTCAACCCGATACTAAATGTTTTTCGTGTAGCGTCTCCTGACAGTATTTTTTAAAAATGGCAACCAATTTGACCGAACCCAGTCATGGTATTCCGTTTGATTTTCGGAATGTTGTTGAATTACCGATCTAAGATAACCAGAACATGTTTTTCAGACGTCAGTAGCGGTGCGCGTACCAACCTTTACAAAAATGCCAAATGAGGCAAAACAAATATTAGGTCCTTGCCTATGAAATTGCCGTTTTACCTATATAGAAAAAATCAAAAAAAATTTTTTATGAAAAATATATATTTGTTTAATCGAAGTATTGGCCATTAATATCAATGCACTTTTGCCATTTTACTGGAAGTTCATTGATGCATCTACTATAGAAATCCTGGGGATGGGAATCGATGAACTCTTTAAACGCGTTTTTCACTGCCTCGTCGGATTTGTTTTGACGTGATGATGTCACGTCTTATAAATTGATGAACACCGGCTGCACGCACGAAGAAGTGTAACGTTCCATCTAAACCTGTGTGTGCAAGCGAGAGCGCGATAGAGACCTGTGTGTGCAAGCGAGAACGCGATAGAGAGGCATATACAATAGTTGAAAATACAAAATATATTTCTCCGTCTTTTGCGAGCCTCGAACCCGCGGTCCCTGCCACCATCACTGACCAGACGTGCAAGAAGCTGTAATGAATAATCCCGGCACAGGTCCACCATACACTGACAAGCAACTTCTTTTGACTCAATTTGCGTTTGGGACATGGTTTGGCTGCTTCCCCTGTGTCCAACCAGTGTGACGGACGTTTTCGATTGTCATACAGGATCCACTTTTTATCACAAGTGACAATCCGATTCAGAATCCCCCCATTTCTGTGCTTATTCAAAAAGTTAAGACAAGCTTCGACGCGATTTTGTTGTTGTTTTTCAGTGAGTTCATACAGTAACCAATTTCCGAGCTTTTTATCTTTCCAATTTGACGTAAATGAATCAGTATCGTTTTATCACTTACACTGAAGGCTGCTGCTAATTCCGACGTAGTTTGTGATTAATCTGCTTCAACTATGGCTTTAAATTCATTGTTATCGACTCTCGTCTCCGGTCGGCCACGGGGCTCATCATTGAGATGAAAATTTCCAGAACGGAAGCGATCAAACCAAAAACGCACAGTGCGTTCACTTGCCTGGTCCATACACGTCGATGATATTGCATGCCGTCTGTGCTGCGTTGGTGCTGCGACGGGATTCATATTCGAAAATAACGCGCAATTTAGATTTTTCCATGGTCACAGAACCAGCGATGTAAAAAAAACCGAACGGTGGGAAAACAAATGAACAACTGATTTTGAAAAAAGAATAATTTGCCTTTATAACAGAAAATATTTGAAATTGGAATTCCTACGCAAAAAAAAGGTAGCCACTTTCAAAGTTTTTTTTTTATTTTTATTTTTTTTATGGAAACTGACACGGTTGGCTACATCACCTACAACGTCCGTGATGTCAGCCCATAGCACCGGGTGAACTAGGTGCCATGTCAGTGCTTCCCCCTTTGATAGTGCCGGCTACACTGAACTGGTCGGAGAACACAAACTATTTACATAGCCGTTTCGACCGAAGTTTCATTCAGTGCGGTGGTACCAACCCGCGCGGGTTAAACCCTACCACCAAGTAAGATTAGGAGGGAAGGGACCTACAGTTTTACGAGGAATCCGAACCTCGGTCAGCCTCCAACGGTCAGCGGTCACCCATCCAAGTACTGACCGCACCCAGCGTTGCTTAACATTCAATAGCGACAGTTGACTGTCTGCACCACTGAGCTATCGAGGCTGACATACAAGTGGTCAGTTTGTAGAAACGGCAATTTCATTTTCAATTTCAGCACCTAATATTATAGCTCAAACAGTCTCAAAATCATTTTTACAAGTGAATTTGGGTCAATTGATCAAAACGGAATAGTAAATTAAATTTAACGATTTTATCGCTCATATAAAATCAACTATCATTTTGGTCGTTGGCTCTCGTCCTATTAGACTATTGGCTTCATCCATCGACCGATAGATGAAATGTGTTCTAATTATGTGTTCTGTATTACATCATGTTTTTGCTATTCAAAGCTAGATGGCGTATTATAATCTTGAGCTCAAAAAGTTTATATGAAAATGTTCCCATTGTCCTCTCTATAAGCTGGTTTTTTAATCTCTTTGAGGTGCACACACGAACGATTGTTCAGTCATTCGCTCTGCATAATGCAGCGTAGGTTGACGGTTGATTAAAAGTCGGCGACCGATTAAAAAGTTTGCCGCTATAGGCGTTGCACAATATATATATAGATTGACTTATACAATATGTACAATATGTATAGGTGGTCAATGGGAAGGCGTAGGCAAAGCTAATCGCAGATGGCGCCACAGTAGTTGGTACCCTTTTCGTTTGCACAGATAACAACTTCTAATTGAACTGAACTGAGCAACAGACAACATTATTATTCTGTTGTCTGTGATATTATATGGCTGAGTACCAAATACGATGCGCCACCTAGCGGGAGCAATCCGCGCATTTCCTCCCCATTGTCAATGGTAATCGAGGCTAGAAATCGACAAATGTACGGCGTATGGCAGCGATAGGGGTGCCGTAGGAAAAAATACGGTAATTCTTATAGCTGTGTTTCTTTATGACGTTATCACGTAAAACTATCGTCCGTAAACCGACTTTACAGACAAAAAATTTTTTTGTCATTGATTATTGACATTTCGTTCACGGACTCAAATTTCTCGCTGACATCCAAAGAGATTTTATACATTATACGTCATTGCTGACATCAGTTTTTAGTGTCAGGCGCCAGTTTAGAATTTGGTTTATATGAAAGAATCAGAGGCGGCGCAAGGCGTGGGACAGGGCTATTCGTAGGTATACCTACGAATAGACATTCCCGATCGGACAGGGCTATTCGTAGATATACATGCATGCAGGTATACTTACGAATAGACACTTCCCATACCACTTTCCTTCGAGCGGTGCGTGTTCACGAAAGGAGCCGCATCTAGTGGCTCCTGCGCCTCCTACGTTCCTTTCGGAAACACGGCTCGGGTTGACTCGGCTCGAAAGCGAACCAACTGAATCCGATGTTCGTTTGGTCGTTTATGTAATTTGGTGGCTCAGTGGTATAAGAGTGTAGGATTTGAATTTTTTCGATCTCGACCATGGTTTCGTGTCCCTTTTGTCAAAATTTGTTTTGTTTTGTTTTTTTTTGACGTGATGACGTCACGTCTTATAAATTGATGAACACCGGCTGCACACACGAAAAAGTGTCACGTTCCATCTGAACCTGTGTGTGCAAGCGAGAGCGCGTAACAAGCGATAGAGAGGCATATAAGGAGAGTAGGAAATACAAAATATATTTGTCCGTCTTCCCTGCCACCAATTTTGTGTGACCGACCAGACGTCTAAATCGGCCTGTACTAACGAAGCGAATTCGGTCACCAGTAGGTGAATATTTCATGGCGTTGAGTCTTTTGGAGCGACATCTAGCGTCAATATAGTAAATGAAATACTTCAGCGGTAGTTTACTTGTAGGTAACGTTGTAGTATGCGCTTTAATATGTAGATGGCGTAAATTAAAAGTTTATATTGATAATTAATATTATTAGTTTTAAAGTACTCAGTAGTACTCATTAAAATACTCATTTGCGATTTAAGAATTAAACTTCTAAGCACGCACGATAAAGTATTATAAACTGATTTTGTATATGACTTCGCACTTTATATACTTTATGACGTCATCACGTAAAACTATCGTCCGTAAACCACTTTACAGACAACCAATTTTTTTTTGACGTGATGACGTCACGTCTTATAAATTGATGAACACCAGCTGCACACATGAAAAAGTTTCACGTTTCATCTGAGCCTGTGTGTGCAAGCGAGAGCGCGTAACAAGCGATAGAGAGGCACAATCGGTATAGTCAAAGTTACCATGGAAACGTCTTAAAAAGTAAAACTGTCAAGATCAGACAACAGAAGTTTATTGATGGCCAGTCACAAGATGATTATTCTTTCTAATGGAAATAGAATTACTGATCTTTGCTCTATGTACTACGATTATTCCAATCATGGCATTTACATGATAAGATAGATGAACAATATATTACATAAAGTATGTAATTCGTATTGATCAGATTAAAAATACATAAACTATCTATATTTATTTCTTGACAGCAAAAAATAAAATATAGTAGGAAAATTATGTTGTTTATTAATATAATTAATAGAGAGAACTTTAATTAATTATTATAATAAGCAAATCAAATTCCCTTGCGAAGATTATTAACTTCGTTCAAAGAAATTTTTCATAATTAGAAAGTAAGAAAGATATTATAATTATAACACATTTGACTATAGTTGTAAAGTAACGGTAAACTACCGGATTTTAACCAAATTCGCGGTTATTAACCTATAAGTAACCGTTATTAACCGGTTATTAACCGACCACGTGGTCAAGCAGGTGGTTATGTTATTGAAGTTTTTTTTCGGATATTGATGTTTTTTTTTGTCGTAATCTTATTTCTAGACAAAATATAAGACACTTTTATTCTTACAAGTTTTTCACTAAAGTTCCGGAGAAAATTTTTTTATTTTTTTTTTATTTCTGAAATGTTGATGTTTTTCTGCCGCAATCTTATTTCTAGCCAAAATATAAGACACTTTTATTCTTACAAGTTTTTCACTAAAGTTTATATTTCCGGAGAAAAAAAAAATTTTTTTTTATTTCTGAAATGTTGATGTTTTTCTGCCGCAATCGTATTTCTAGCAAAATCATAAGACACTTTTATCCTTGCACGGTTTTCATTAAAGTCGGTAGTTCCGAAGAAAAATAACTTTGAATATTACTTTGTGTAATGATACTTAATTACTTTCTTAATTATCACTTTGATTGCTTGATAATAATTCATTCATAATAATAAATATTTTCTTTAAAATTTTGATTGACATTTTTATTTACTTTATTTTTTACACCTTCCATCCCAAGGTTGAGTCTCTGTTAAATATAGGTAAGTATTATGCATAATAAAGACATACAAACGCCCGAGGCACATACTTAATTATTTATTTCATTATTTGATTTATTATCTACTAAGCCATCAATATCCGTATCGGTATCGTATCGGCAAATCTATGTATCATTTCATTACATCCCTAGTTCATCTCTAACTTAAATTTAACTAAGCGGCAGTGGCGGTTCCCCAGGTGAAGCAAGTGAGGCGCCGCCTCACTTGCACCTCTTGAAGGTAAAGAAAAAAAATCAACATGGATGTTTATTTATTGCTAGACTTTGGGCATGTCCTGTCCTCGAAATGAAAACTGCAATACAACATTAATAAAATGCTATTATGTAGGTAATCCACGTAGGTGCCTCACTAAAATTCATTGGTCAATCAAAGCCGCCACTGCTAAGCGGCGGTCTCAAAGGCGACGCGGCTACGAACATCAATGACGACGCGGCGCGGCAACATCTAAGCCGCGGCGCGGAATCGTCAAAGGCGGCGCGGCAAAGTCAAAGGCGGCGCGCACCGTACTAGACCTGCCGCTCCTCGAACGGATTAAAACTCTACCTCCTCGCTTTTATGGCACATTTTAACACGCAGTAGTGTCAATAGTTCGGTGCAGTTCCCCGCTCTCGACGACGACAATTTTATCGAAATATATGTGAAAATGTTAAGTGGATCGATAGAGGCTGATCACGATGTTACCATGAACAATAAAAACTGTCATTAAACTACATTACATTACAACATTAACTAAATTACGTCTAAAAAAAATTTTCATAGGGTTAAAAAAGGCATTCAATAAAACAAAGTAGGTCTATTTATTACCTAACAATTGCATGAGGTATAATACTGATTCGTTAAAAAAAACACGATATTAACCGTAATAACCCAAAAAAAGAGGTTAATAACCATTTTAACCCGTTATTAACCGTTATTTTCGTTATTAACCGATCGGTTGATAACGAAAATAACCGTGTTCGCATCTATACATTTGACACTTTACAGTGATTAAAAATAATTAGAGTAAAGTAAGATTTTTTGTATGAAACACTCTATTTTAGCACTTTTATTAGATAAAATTATTTACACAATATTATTGACACAGATATTTATGACGTCATCACGTAAAACTATCGTCCGTAAACCGACTTTACAGACAAGCAATTTTTAAGTTAAAATTAGGTTATGGTTATTTTTTTTATAACCACCTAAGAAAGCTTTATTTTCGGAAATACAAACTTAACAAAAACGACATGCGCCGCCTCAACATTAACCCTGGTTATTTTTTTTATAAACCACCAAAAACATCACTAATACATACCATACAACATCACTCCATCCAACCCACACATTCCTCCTTCGAGCCGAAGTTTGCCGAAAGGAGCTAAACTGGATCCGTAGTAGGAGCCAGTAGCTCTTTCATGTGGCTCACCGCGTTGACAGACTCTCTACTCTTTGGGCTGACTGAGGGAGGACGACAGTACAATATCCGCCATCAATATTTGTCAGCTAAGCTAAACAAACTCCTATTTTATTTTTTACCAGGTTTTTGTTCCGAGCGAGTTGTGTTGTGCTAGCGGACCGGCAACCGGCGAACTTATATTTCGCTTAGCAGTGAAAATAATTGATGACGACATGGGCTGTTGTAGTACATTAGAGTTATCGCTCCGGTAACTGGTGCTATACTGGGGGCGCAATGGAGACGGAAGACGACGAGTATTACACGGAGAGCGCGTACAGCTACCTCACGCTGTGCGGCTTGCCGACGCTCATCGAAGGACTCAAGTTCGCCAAGGACTTGATCATAGCTAATGTTGGACTTCGACTACTTATTCAGTACATCGACTTCCCTCACAATGTGCGCCACAGCCTGTCGTTGGTCATCGGCGGCTTCCTACTGTTCAACAGTGTTGGCAGCGCGCTCCTGTGGATGGTGATCCTCGCGACCGGCTCCTACGCCGCCCTCGCCGTGCTCACACTCGTCCTGAAGAGGCGACGCGGCGTCGCAACGTCCGCGCTCGTCGTGCTCTTCCTGCTCGCCTCCGAGTTTCTCGTTGCCGAGCCCAAGATGTGGCAGCAGATCCGCGGCGTCCAGATGATCGCCGCCATGAAGATCATCTCGGTGTCGGTCGACCTCGACCGCGGTCTGTTCAAGCGCCTACCGAACCCGGTGGAATTCGCCGGCTACGTGCTGTGTCCCGCAAACTGCGTGCTAGGTCCGTGGATCTCCTTCCACAAGTACGACCAGTACCTCGACGTGCGGTTCCTCACGCGCAACTGGATAAAGTTGATCGCGATGCAGCTAGGCGCCGCCATGGCGTTCCTCGTGCTGTCCAACTGTGTGGTGCCGTGGTACATAGCGGACGACATGCCACGCTGGGTGCTCGCGTACCGCGATGCGCAAGCCTTCCGCGCCTCTCACTACTTCGTGTCTTCGCTGTCGGTTGCGTCGATGGTGGCGGCTGGATTCTCGCTGGCGTCGGACTGCCGGCTGGAGCTGGAGGTGACGCGGCCGCTGTACGTGGAGCTGCCGCGGTCGCTGGTGCAGGTGGTGGTGTACTGGAACGTGCCGATGCATCAGTGGCTCAAGAACTATGTGTTCAAGGCGTGCCAGCCGCACGGCCAGCTGGTGGCGATCCTCGTCACGTACGCCGTGTCGTCACTGCTGCACGGTCTCAACTTTCAGCTGTCGGCGGTGCTGCTGAGCGTGGGCACCTTCTCCTACGTCGAGTACAAGATCCGCTCCAAGCTGGCCGCCGCACTGAGTGCGTGCTGCCTGGTGAACCGGTGCGGGAAGAGCTGCGGCCACAGCTACCGGGGCGACAGCCTGCTGTGCCGCTTCGTCAACGTGACGTTCTCGCTGCTGGCCGTGCTGCACCTGGCGTACCTCGGCGTCATGTTCGAGGCGTCGTTCGCGATGCAGGAGTCGGGCTACTCCTATGGACACACGCTCGCCAAGTGGCAAAATCTCAACTTTGCTAGTCACTTTATTGTCGCATTCACATATCTGATATACCTACTCATTTGATATTTCGAGTATTGAACAGGTTCATTATATCGTTCAGTATCATATTTATGTAAATTTATAACTAGCGTTTTGGTATAACCAATGATCTCTATAACTGCATTTTTTTATTTAGTTTAAGCAAAACAAGTAAGTAGATACCTACTTAGTGAATATCGAACTTTGTACGGACCACATTCTTTCCTCATACACCGAACCCTCGATGAAGCCGCCTCACAATATCCAAGTGATAAAAGTAGCCCTAGCTATTTTTAACAGCTTTACTGTAATTAACCTGCCGGCTCTTATCTGCATAGTGAATTTTTTTTATTAGAACGAGAGAATACATTAGATAGATCATAAAACCTTTCCATTGCCATTAAAAACACCTATAAGAATTAACAAATAATTCTGATCTCAAAGAGAAAAAGGTTAGTTAGTTAAAAAATGTCAGGTGTGTTTTGTTTTCGATTAAAAAAAAATCCGCCTCTGTGGTTCTAGGTTAGAATAAAGTTTTTTCATTATTTTTTACTTTTGAGTTCACGTGGCTCCGAATCTCCGCACGGCAAAAGTGGCTGACTGCCCTTGGCTCCCGGCCCCTGGGGGGTGGGGGGGAGGGGGGGGGGGGCGGGGGTTGAGAATTATTATAACCTGTGGGAGCCTTCAGGTTAATTAATGTAAAACACATAAAATATCTAAGCAATTTTATATTATAATGATTGTACACATAGAATTACATTATATCTACTAGTGTATATTTACGAGTATGTAATCTAAGGCCTTCCTCTCACAATGTTTGTGTTAAACAACACTGAATCTCACTAACACTATGAATTAGAATAGTAAGTTATATATATATAGGTAAGTTATATATAACATGCCGCCTCTACTCCTTCCAAAATATTTGGTTACTTCAAATTTAATTTTTAATGGGGACACTTGAGTGTTCAGCATTCCGTAGGTCAATTTGATGGTTGATAAGTTTACGAACACTTAAGTACATGTAGGTATATTTTGTAAAGGTAAACATGAATAAACAATCCACATTCCATATCTTGTAATGTGTACATACATACTTCAATAACAAAAATGTCTGTAAAGTACATAGGTAGAATAATAATTAACATAAGCCAACTTAGTATTAAGATCTTTTGACTAACATTTACTTATTTAGCTA
The DNA here is from genome assembly GCA_946902875.1 of Nematopogon swammerdamellus. Lineage (NCBI taxonomy): Eukaryota > Metazoa > Arthropoda > Insecta > Lepidoptera > Adelidae > Nematopogon > Nematopogon swammerdamellus. The sequence goes on along the minus strand of OX336336.1, from coordinate 6,261,619 downwards.
TTTGATCCCTGCAACGTTTTATTCAGTACACACAAATATCATTGCTTTAAATATGCATGTTGTACACAAACTATGTTTCAAACGGTTCACAAAGGCCAAGCCAGTATGAATATCACATAAAGATTAATATCTAATGTTTAAAATTTGTGAATTTTAATCAATTCAAATTCGCAGCTATAAGGGTATGTCTATACATATTAGACTGAATTCTATATTAAATTTACAGCTACAGAAATTACTTCGCAGTTCTGTATTATTCAGTTTCCATCAATCAATCTAAGTTATATTACAAGTGATAGCATGTGATACCTACCTACCTATCAATGTATTATTGTTTTTAAAGTTTTTTAACTTATTGCATTAATTAAGTTTTAGTATTTATAGCTTGACATCAAAGCAAATGACGTACATTTTATTAAAATTTTCAATAAAAATCTAAATGATTCAAACTATGTGTTTATTCAATTTTTTAAGCTGTATAACAATCAGTGTGAATAACACTTATTACTGGAAACTTGTAACAAGTCATAACCAAACCAATATGTTCTGGTTTAATTTAAAATATTTTATGCTTGTTTCATCACAAGTGCTCAAAATTATTTGAAATGTGTTCTTTTCATTTAGGCTATCACATTTAGTGACTTGAATCCTGCAGTTGGCTCTCTCTAGAGTTGGGTCCTTTACACATGCCTCCACGCTCTCAAGTCCGTCCTGTTTTGTTCCAAAATATTGAGGTTTTGTATACAAAATTGTAACCCTGTGTTCTCTGGTAACTTTCTGAATCTTTCGAAGTAAGCTTTTAAGATATGAGTCCATTTTCTGCAACTTGGGGCCCTGGTCGGACCAGTAAAAGGCGGTCAATGTGTCGATAACCAGCAGTGATATGTTGGGATTTTCCGTTAAGATTGACTCCAAATTCTCAACTGACACGAGGAGCTGCACGCTGTCATACACATTAGCAACATTCAGGTTAGGCAGAATCTCCGCCATGATGCTTTCCACAAGTTGAGTCTCGGATGATTCTTCATTGCTTACTGCTTCCGTGACTCGCTCTTGCAGGCTCGTAATTATCCAGCGGACGTTGAGGTTTCCATCCGTACTGAAGACGACGGCGCCGGCGCCGCAGCCCCCGCACCGTCGCGGAAGTAAAGCGTGACAAATCGCATCGGCCACGAGCAACGACTTTCCTGCACCGGGGGCGCCGGTCACCTCCAGAGCAGCGCCGGCAGGAAGCTGCGCGGTCACCAGCCCCGGCCACAGGCGGTCGAGGCTCGGACGCCGCGTCAGGCGAGCCAACAGCTGAACACCCGACTCTACTTTGAATGACGAATTCATGCTGCGATTGATTATGCTAGCGTACTTGTGCGGTTACATTCCTGTAGCCTGATGAATGTTCCGCTTCCGACGTCCGACTTAATTTTTGTGTTTTATTTAACGATCTCTCTCACCGTCGCTTTTACAAGTTATAACATTTTGTACTGCCTTGTCTGCAGTCTGCACAAAAAAATCGTAGAAAAGTTTGTTTGGTCGCCACTCTTCTTCTTTCATTCGCCAGCCTCACCCACAGATTACCAATATATGGCCTCACCACACCAGCTGCTGCTCTTAGCCGGTCTAGTGTCACTGTCATTTTAGAATTGGTTATTGTTGTTGTTTTCGCAATAGATTTGGTTATTTTTTGATTTCTTTGATCAAACATAATGCTAACAATAGTTCAGCCAGCAGCTCGCGAAGTTCATTTTGTGATTGCATAATAATAGGATAAATTTTCCCATTCGCTCGCGAGTATTCTCTTGACTTTCAACATCGTATTCATGGCATTATAGACTAAATTCTGGTGTACCTGAATTCAACTAACCTTGGTCGTATGGTCGTCGTACGTACACACGTATCGTTCGCATCGCACCACGTGCAGATTTCATTCTGAAGAAACAAATAAACAACACAAGAATTGGCTGTAGGGTCGAACCATCTTTGCCTTTCCGTAAGGATGAAAGCAAAAAAAAAAAGGAAGCGCGCGCAGCTTCTTTCGCGCAAAATTTTGACATTTCCATTCGCTGTCGCTTCGCTCGCTCGTTTCGTTTCGTTAGTTCGTTCGCTTTCCATCCATCCACCCCTCCGCAGAGGATCCTCCCCCGTCGGCTCCTGCTGGCTGGCGAGGAAACGGTCAAGTCGGACGCGATGGCGTCGTCTTACTCGTACCCCGAGCTTTTGCTCGCAGGGTTCATCTTCACGCTGCCCTTCCTTTACGAGAAAAGCGACGCCTTCCGTTACTACCTCAAGTTCTTCCTCTACTATAGTTACGTGATGATTGCGTGCACTGCGCTCATTCCGGTCGTGCTTCTGTATCCTCGCGACGTCACCAATCTCGTGTACGTCTTTACAAATACATCTATGTTGATAATGTTGTGAAACAGTCGCAGGTTTGCCTCTGTAACTATCTAATTAGATATCTACATATTGAATTAGCCACAATAAATATGCGCAGTTTACACCTAAGATCAAAGATTAAGTTAATCATGTACCAAACTAAATTGTACCCATGAATGGCTAATTTAAGTGAAAAAATTACTAGGTTAATCCCCGTACACCATACTAATAATTATATGGCGGTATTACCGTTTTTTATTTAAATTTTGTATTAATTTTGTATATTTTTATAACTTTTTAGTATAGGTGAAATAACTATGTAAAATTAATATAAAAATAAAAATAAATGTGAAATAAAGGATATAATAGTAACAGAAACACATGCATGATATGATAAGAATATTACAATATCAGTGAAAAGAAAACATTACTTACAACGCATGCTACATAATATCCCGATAATCGGGATAAGCAGAGTAATCGGTGCTGTGCTGCAAGAACTCCATTAATTTACGACAAACAACAAACATTTGCACAACACCTACCACAACGTCTAGCCAAGTATTAGTATAAGATAATGACCAAGCAGCACGTAAGGCACGAAAACATACCTTTTTTTTTTTTTTTTTTTTTTTTTTATGGATACTGACACGGGTGGCTACATCACCTACAACATCCGTGATGTCAGCCCATAACACCGGATGAACTTGGTGCCACGTCAGCGCTTCCCTTCGGTCGTGCCTAAACTCAGTGAAAGAACTATGCCAATGTGACCTATGGCTAGCCTGTCGCCCTTAGTATGGCAGCTTGCCCTTTTGTCAATTGTACGACACACGGGTAGAGATGCAGTGGGACAATTCTTTTTAAGGTCTAGATCCGCATGTTAAAAGGGTGAATAACCTATTTTACAAAATAGTTGGTTCACTTGCTTCAATGCCGCAACATGTTGCAGTGTGGCGTCTCGGGTGTGCCGCTACGCGTCGTACATTGTGGGCATCGAGTGGGAGCTGCGGGGGCTGGAGTATTGGGACAACGAGCAGTGCTGCATCGTCGTCTCCAACCATCAGAGCTCCCTCGACATACTCGGTAAGAAGGTTTACTGTTGTAGGTACGGATAGTTCAGATGATAAAATTCGATTAAGTTCATTTGATACAATAAAGGATAAAGGACCTTAGACATTTTTTTAATGAAAACAGACAGTTGGCTGTATCACCTACAACATGCGTGATTTTAGCCCATAACACCGGTTGACCTAGGTGCCATGTCAGTGCTTCTCCTCATTTCATTTCGGCTACACTGGACACAAATTATTTACATAGCCGTTTCGACCGACGTTTCATTCAGTGCCAATCAACCCAGGCGGGATAAACCTCACCACCTAGTAATGGAAGAAGGGATGGGACCTACAGTTTTACGTGGAATCCGAACCACGGTCAGCCTCCAACAGTCGAGCGGTCAGCCATCTAAATACTGATCGCGCCCAGAGGGTCTACCGGTGTTAACTCACTCGCTAACTCACACAAATCCTCGCATATTTCAACCAATAGCCGCACCGGATGCCTCAGCGAACGCCTTCTGATTGGTTGAGTGAGATCGTTTCTCATACACATCGGCGAGTGAGTAACGCCGGTACAGGGGCAGGTGTGCTTAATAAATAAAATAAATAAATAATGTGCGACAATAAGAGGAATTGTTTAATTGTCCGCCCGCAGGTATGTTCGAGATGTGGCCCCGCATGCGTCGCTGCACCGTGGTCGCCAAGCGTCCGCTCATGTTTGCCGGAGCGTTCGGTTTTGGTGCGTGGCTGTGCGGGCTCGTCTTCATCGACCGACTGCAGACGGAGCGGGCCAGGAAGCTCATGTCTGAGGCCACGCATAGGGTTATCAGAGAGAAGGTACACACATTTTGAGTTTTCACAGTAATTTGTTTATTCATTATCCTTCACATTTGCAATTTTTTTTATCTCCCATTCTGTTTAGGTCAGCGAGAAAGAATCAGCAAGAAGCGGAAAATTCACCTGAAGTCATGTAGATTTTTGTTTTAAATTTTTTTTTTTAGTTTAGTCAAAAGTTGATCAGTATGTAACATTGATTTTATAGGGGGAGTCAGATGTACCGTCAGCGATGTTTTAAAGGTAACATGAAATTAGTCTTCAATTATGTCCTAAGATGGCGCCAGGAGTATCGAATTTGAATTAAATAATTTATTATATTTTTAAATCTGCTAATTATAGAACGATGCTAAGTGGGAACAGCATAGTTAAATTTAAAGATTATTTTATATTAAGTAAAAATTTCAAAATAGTGTATTTTAAGGTTTTCATAATTTTTCCAATAAATATTTTCATGTTTTGTCAGTCCGTGAGCTTGGCGGATAAAATGTATAATTTCGCCGCTTCTGCATCATAGATGTCAGACCAAAGTTAAGTTGTCCTATTTGTCTATAGATGGCATGCCTATTTCTTATTATATTTTTAGTTGCCAAATACCCACCAACCAAACCTGCGTGCAATTCAAATACGCGCGTGCGGTTAGATAAAGTGGAGATACCTTCTTTAAAATTATATTTTTTTACCTCACCACCTTTGAAAAAGGAAACAAACACGATGGATTAAATATAATAATAATAATAAAAATCGTTAGCCATTTATAAGAAAATCGACCTCATCGAAATAATTTGTATGACAGCTACCCTTATTTTTTTAAATTAAAAAAAACTAAAAAAGGTACCCCTAGATAATCGTTTCAAACTACTAAATATGAATTTTCAACGAAATCGGTTGAGCGGTTGAGGCGCAACGTCGCTGGACACATTGCCATAGACAAATTTGTATGACGGCTACCCTTATTTTTTCGAATTTTGAAAAAGTAAAAAAATTTACCCCTAGATTATCATTTCAAACTACTAAATACGAATTTTGAACGAAATCGGTTGAGCAGTTTAGGCACAAGGTCGCTGGACGGACACACACACACACACACACATACACACACACACATACATGTTTCTCAAAACCACTTTTTTGGGATCGTTGACAGATATATAGCCCAAATCTGTACTGTGTGGGGCCGGTACATTAAAAGAATGGCCCCACTGAATCTCTCCCCGTGTATGTCGTAAAAGGCGACTAAGGGATATGACCCCCTTCTTATATTACTAGGTGGTAGGGTTTAACCCGCCCGGGTCGGTACCACCGCACTGAATGAAAGGTCGGTCCAAACGGCTATGTAAATAGTTTGTGTTTTCCGTCCAGTTCAGTGTAGCCGGCACGACCGAAGGTAAGCACTGACGTGGCACCAAGTTCACCCGGTGTTATGGGCATCACGGATGTTGTAGGTGATGTAGCCAACCGTGCCAGTTTCAATAAAAAAAAAAAAAAATCAGTCGCATTCTCAACTTCGACATTTTGGACGATCACAATACTTCCTTTCTCCTTACAGTCGCTCGAAAGTAAAAAGCCACCTCCATAGTTTTTAGCCGTTGCGGCAATTTATCGATCGACGCGCGACGTTCGCTTGTTTTGGAACACGCAAATGTTTGCGTGGAGCGTGCAGGCAAGCGATACGGGTTACTGCGCGTGGAAAAAGGATGACACAATATCGATGCGATCTCTTGAGACGGTCAGTTCTGTATTCACGCGATACGCACACTACCATAATCGCGGTGTTTCGTTTTAGTAATAGTTGAAGTATGAACAAAATGTCTTTGAGTATGAAGTACGGAGTCCAGGCACCGAATTAAAAAAAGTTGAGTCCAGGTTGAGTCCAGGGCTATCTTTTCCATCTACGATGCTGCTGGTGGTGTTATACCAAAGAGATTAAAAGAGGGTGGGTTTAATGTATTTGTGATAAACTTTACAGAATATATAAGTCAATGATATTTTATCAATAAAATTGGAGATTTTACCGACGACGACACGACGACGAATAAAATAAAAAAATAGTAAATCTGATTTAAATGCAAAATTGATAATAAACCATCGCTTCTCTTATATTCTCTATCTTTTTCGGGAGGAAGGAAGGGATTCCTTCCTCGCCCATCTCTCACTCACCTCTCTCCCTGTCTTCTCTCCTCGATCCCGCCTTCCTCCCCTCCTTCCCCTCACCCTTCACGGACCCCCTCTTTGCCGCCTTCCCTTTTGCCCATTCCCTCCCTCTCTCCCTACTTCCCTTCCTCCCCTCATGCCGCCCCTCCTTCCCATCACCCTCGCATTCCATTCCTCCCCTACTACCCCTCATCCTGTCCGCAACCCCCTCTTACCCCGCCCCTTCCCCCTTCCAACCTCTCACTCCCTCGATATCCATTCCTCCTCGTTCCCTCTACTACCTCCCTCCCCCACACCTACCCTCATTCACTAACCCTTCCTCCCTCCATACCTCTCCTCCTCTTCTTCTTTTTTTTATGGAAACTGACATGGTTGGATACATCACCTACAACATCCGTGATGTCGGACATGTCGTGCCGGCTATACTGAACTGGACGGACAAAAACGAAAAAAATTACTATTTACATCAAATCTCTTTGATTTACATAGCCGTTTCGACATACGTTTTATTCAGTGCGGTGGTACCAACCCTAGTAAGGTAAAAAGGGAAGGGTGCTACAGTTTTACGTGGAATCCGAACCACGGTCAGCCTCCAATGGTCGAGCGGTCACCCATCCAAGTGTTGACCGCGCCCAGGGTTGCCTGCACCACTGAGCTACCGAGGCTGACAAACGTACCTCCCACCCACTCCCCCTTCTTTTCTCTCCCCCTTCCTCTTCCTGACCATTATTCATGATTTCTTACCAAAAGCAGTAACTATTGAGTAATCTGTGCCAAAAGCCTAGATAATAAATTTTCATATCCTTACTTAGAGAAATCATGGATTCCCCATACAAAAACTTTCACCCCTATTTCACCCCTTATTTTTAGGTTTCCGTATCCCTGTACGGAAGCCTATTACTAAGCCTCCGCAGTCTGTCTGTCCGTCCGTCCGTTTGTCTGTCCGAGGGCTGTATCTCTTGAACCGTAATAGGTAGCCCGTTGAAATTTTCACAGAATATGTGTTACTATAGCGGATATAACAACAAATAAGCGGAGCTAGGTACAACCAAAGAGTTTGTAAACTCTTTGGACCGGAGTAAAACCGCAAACAGGAAATTACAATCTTACACGTTCAACGCCACATGAAAAATCCAGTATTTCCGTTTGGGCCACGGGGCTCACCGCTCACCGGTTTATTGTTTATTGTTTATTGTATAATTTCATCCATAGGTAGGTAACCTACGCTTGGACATGTCGAAAATTCCGCCAGTTCTAAATTCAATGCGAAGAAGAACTGACAAACAAACTTCGCAAGTCACAATGTTTTGTTAGTACCTTATAAGTATTATATTATAGTAACTTACAAATAATTAACCCATACTTCCGCTCACAAGAGCATTAATATTTACAGCATAAACATGAATACTGAAGAATTTGACCACACTGCCTATTTAAATTACCTATATCTGGTGTATAGTGCCATCGTCAATTTTGATACTTCATATTATATCAAGTCAAAAAATAAATAAAAATTAGTTTACATTTATTACAAAGAGATGTAATAAGCATACATCGGAATCCGCGGGGCACGAATACGACCTTGTTAGGGATTGACTACGGCGATCAATAAACAATCGACACTGTTATCGATACTCATATTTATTTGTTTATTGTGTTTTATTCATGTCATATTTCAGACCTGAATACTTATATACCTACAGTACTTATATAAACATGTATACTTTATGTTAACGATTAAGTAAATATAATACATATTTATATAAGGTCTTTCAAAATTAGTTCATAGTACGCTAAGGGGGGGTTCTGTATCATATAGGGAGTAAAACCTATATAAAAATTTTTGGACCTTGGGCTTTTTTTAAGTAAAAAAATTTTTTATGTAGGTATTTAAATAAAAAAATAGGTGGTTGATTTATATAACCTAATCGATTCAGTTTCATAACAGTAACAAAAAAGTCTTCATGACCATTATGACGTAACACGTGTAAGTTGGTAAAAAAAATTAAATGCTTTCTATTCCATACCAATAAAACTAAAATTGTGGTTTTTCACAATTTCTGAAAGAAAGAGATATACGTGTTGGAAGACTTTTTTGTTCCTAGCACGAAACCGAAACGATTAAGAAAAAATTTTTTTTACATTTACATAACATTAAAAAAAAAAAATTTTGTGAAAAAAAAATTCTTTGTTCTTCAAAAGTGATCTATTTCCGATACAGAACCCCCCCTTAGCTTACTATGAACTAATTTTGTAAGACCTATTTTTTTGGACCTTGGCTTTTTTTTAGGTAAAATATTTTTTTATGTGCTTAAATAAAAAAATAGGTGGTTGATTTTTATAGCCTAATCGATTCAGTTTCATAACAGTAACAAAAAAGTCTTCAATATCATTATGATGTAACACGTGTAAGTTGGTAAAAAAAATCAAATTCTTTCTATTCCATACTAATAAAACTAATATTGTGGTTTGAACAGATTTGTATTGTACCTACAAAGTAAATACAACATTTGTTTATTATATCTTATTTTCTATAGAAATACTCTTAGTTTTAATAATCGACATTATTTCATATTATTCTAAAATAACGATCGATTTTCGATATTTGTGGATACATTGTCCCATCACTAAACAACCTTGAATCATTCGTGCCCCGCGGATTCCGATGTATGGTAATAAGTCATATAAAAAAATTTAATGATACAAAGTGTATCCAATTGTCAAATTGTCAAAGTTTGTTAGTGGAAAAAACAGTAGTCAAACTCTTAGATAAAATTACGGTCAGTTAATGCATCCTGTAATAACTCTTTTCAATTAACATTAATTTAATCTGTCGTTTGAAATTATCATCATCTAATTGTTTTATGTTAGAAGACAGTTTATTATAAAATCTAACACTATTACAAATAAAACTTTTTGAGGTTTTAGCTAATCTATGTCTTATTAGTTGTACATTATTCTTACACCGTGTATCATAGCCTGAGCGTGAGCCTTTCCTTACTGAACTATTCAGGTCATGGGGGTCACCGGTGAGCCGCGTGAGAGGTCCTACGTAAACGCTTCCTACAAGCCACAGAGCGCAGCTACAAAGCCAATATGGAAGTGAGCCGCATGGCCTTGTAGTCGAAGCGGACGGCGTGGTTTTCAAATCCAATAGAAACTTGTAGTTTTTTATTAAGTTAATTGTAACTATGCTAGGGCTGCTCTTAACGATAAGGTAGAAAATAATATTTTTATTAATAGAATTAATAAAACCAGAAAATAATAAGAAAATATTCGTCAAAATAAAAATGAACATAATATTTTCTTCATTACCAAATAAGAAGACATTATTTATTACGAAAATAATTTATGAAATTGAACAAAAGAAAATATTTATGAAATTGAACTATCACAACATTATGACACTTCAGTATTTAAAATAATCAATCATCTTAACCATTTGGCTCTTAACCATAAACAATAAAGAATTATCCGTGAGTCTTGTTAAAACAAGGCAAACAAATGAATGGTTTAGTTGGGCTGCTTTGGCAATAAGTGGATACTTTTTTCGACTTGGTTTTAGCCTGTTTGCTACCCATTATTGGTACGTTCTTTGCATAACATTGGTGACATGTTCTTCTCACTTTTCTGGCCAATCCCTCTTTCCTTTCCAGAGTGTGTTTCATTCTCTTCCGTCTTTCTATACGCATTTCATCGTCGCTATCCTCACTCTCCGACAAAAGAATTCGACAGCATCTTCTTTTCGTTGGCTGAACTACGTCTTCATAGAATCTATTCCGAAACTACGGTTCAGAAGATCTATCTCGATGTTTTCTAACTGCGTTAGCGCTTCTTGTGTTAACTCGAAATCTTCAAAATAATCAATTTTTGGCGAGAAAAGCGTAAAACATCCTCAATTGTCGACGCCGGCTGCGTCCGGGATTGATCGTTGCGTCCGCGGCGCGCGCGCAACGGGTGGGCCGCGGCGTGACCCCGCGGCCCCAGCCAACAGAAAAATACAAATCCTTCATAGGAGGTCACACGATCCACCCGTGAGCCTTTTGCTATATCTCGAAAATTAGACGGTAAAAGTCGCAAATTTTTATTTTCCTTACAAATTACCGCATTTTATAAACTTTGTGATGAAAATCTCAAGTTGATGAAAATTACGGATATAATGAGTTTGGCTTGGCCCGAACGGAAAAGTACGCTAGGCCCACCGGTGGGTCGTATGGCGTTCAACGTGTTAATTGGGGGCTGATTTTGAAAATTCTTTTTTTGTTTGGTAGGTCATACTTCAGAGGTGCTCCCATTGAAATTTTATTGAAATTGATTGAGCGGTTTATGAAAAAGCAACAAAATACTATTGGTGTGTGGTTACCTTCAGCAAAACTTTTGTGATGTGGACTTTTTCAGCAATTTGCAGTTTGACACATGGCGAATAATTCTGTACCACTTCAACCGATTTCGATTATTCGATTTCGATTATTGTTTTTTATGTAATATTGTTTTAAAAATATAAAACCGACTTAAAAAAAAATAAACTAGAACTAAAAAGTATTAAATAGGTACCTAATATTTAGAAATTTTCTCTGTCATTGTATTGAAATACATGAATCGATATTGTCATTCATATTCGGACCCTTGTTTCATGAATATTCTAAATTTGAAATCTTTTCCGACCGGCCAGATGCGCTTAATATATTATAATACGAGTACGAGTACCATCGAGCTGGTCTGATGACGGAGACGGAAGGTGGCCATAGGAATTCCTAAACTACACATGATAAACCCATCGTGTTTGGGCTCGTTGAATTTGTCTTCACGAGCAATTTACTTTAGACCTAGGAGATTCTCAATTCGACGGTATGTTTTCTTTTTTTGGATGTTTGTTACGCGATTACTCCGTCAATTATTGTGGGCCAAAGACATTAAACCCACCCTTTGTGGGCCGATTTTGAAAATTCTTTTTTTTTTTTTTTGAAAGGGGATAACCATGAGGTGGTTCCATTTTAATTTGGTCGAGATCAGACTGGAAAGCGAGGCGGAATCGCGAGGCCGAAGGTCGAGCGATTCCGCCGAGTACATTAATAGCAAAAAATTCCAAAAAAAAACTGAAATAAAAAACTATTTAAAAAAATATATAAAAACCGCCTTCAAAAATGTATGAAATAAAAAAAATCGAACCCTAGAGTTGAAGGCGTTGCTAAAGCAAGCAAAAATGATACATGAAAGAAAACATGCGTGGATGATATGCTTTGTGATTTGTGTTTTGTGTAGCCTTCTTTAGCACCGCCTTCAACTCTAGGGTTCGATTTTTTTAATTTCATAAATTTTTTAAGGCAGTTTTCATATTTTTTTTTTTACATACAATGCTGACATTATTAGAGTGAAGAGTGACGAGTATTTGTTTAACTGTTCAACTAAATAAATACGTTCTATCCACAGAGCACGGAATACCGCGCGCGCGCGCGCGGGGGTATTCCGTGCTCTGTGGATCTATCTATTAAAAGCGCACAAACAGGAAATTACAATCATAATAATATTTTGTTCCGTATACCAAATTATTTTCAAAACATTTTTTTATTTTATTTAATTTGATAAGAAGTGTTAGTTTAATTGTAAATTGTCATAATTTTATTATTCAAATATAATTAAAAATTTTGGAATTTACATAAATAATGTTCTTTATAAATATAAATGAAAGCGCCATCTTTTGTCTAGTAGCAGTAATTCTACAGCCTAGTGGCAATTAAAGGTACCTAGATACTGTTGTATTTCAACTAGATAGCGCCCTTAGTATAGAAGTATTAACAAACATTAACGCCACCTGTTTGTTTTACGACAACATCAAGAAAAATTATTAACGCCCTCTGTTGGTTTTACGATTTACAACGTTACCAAATTTTTTATATGGAGTGGTCTATCTGTCCCGACAGGGTTATAAAATCAATGGTATGTAACGTTGAAATGTTTAGGGGTCGTAACACTTTGTCCATGTGAAAGTACAGTAACTGAATGTTTGCATCGCATAACAACAGACGAAGCTGTGGATCTTCCCCGAGGGCGCTCGCTACAACACTGGAACGATCCAGCCGTTCAAGAAGGGAGCGTTCTACCTGGCCATCGAAGCTCAGATCCCAGTCATGCCCGTCGTCTTCAGCCAATACTACTTCCTGGATGACGAGACCAAGTCTTTTGAGCCCGGTAAGTTGTCGCTATAAATGCATCAGAATTTTTTAAATAGCTTTTTATACAAAACGAGGTATAGCTGTTTTTCTCAAAAAAATATGTTTAGGAGAAATGCATGAACGAACAGTTTGAATTTAGTATGCACCAGATTTAGACACACCCCAGACTGCCTGTCAAAAAAGTAAATCTATAAACGGCTGTTATAAAATTGTGTTGTTTACTTCCTAAACTCAATATCCAGATAGCTTGTAAATTTTGAATTTTACATAGGGTTAGTTGATGTTCTACCTTAGCAAATAGACAATTTCACCCAATCAGAGCCATGGACAAAAACTAATAAATAAATGTAATTTGCAGGTAAAGTGGTAGTGACGACTCTGCCGCCGATTCCTACGCGAGGCTTGACGCATGACGACGTCGAAGCACTGTCCGAGCTGACGCGACAGCAGATGCTCAACGCATACAACAACACCTCCAAGGATCTAGTCAGCCAACGCAAGGTTGTCGTTTAAACTATTTCACATTTGTCAACTCTTACAGTCGCGATCACGAATGCCCTGACGCCCACCGAACGACGTCACCCCGCGGACACGAGCGCCCTCTCGCCTCGCTTCACCACTCCACAGGGTGAACTCTGCAAATGATTCGCTTTGCAAAATGGGGTGAAGCACTTATGATCGCGATTGTACTACTACTCTGACTTTAAATGTGAAAAAGACAAGGACTTGTCTCCAATAGAGCACGCTTCGAGCACTATGGTAGGTCATTGAAACACTTAGTGACAACCATCAGTCATTTTACTAAGCCTTTGGATGGATAAATCAATTCACAATAAAAATTATGCACACACCTAATATTTTGGTAGCAGTATTACTGCAACCTACTTACGGCTTACGGCTGAATGCCAGCAGCACATCAGCACCACATAAGCTTAAGTTTTAAGTAAATATTGATATTTACTTAAATGGCAGCTATACTTTTGGAAAACATTGAGTGTGTGAAGCCCGTGTGAGAATAGTATGTCACGGTGCATTTTTGTGGATAGATTTATCAAGGATTAAAAGAAAATTAATTATGCTTTACAGCCAAAGGGTAAAGATTGCGAGAAACTTCTATGAAAGTATTTAAATGCTGAATAAAATCACAAAACATCACATAAGTTGACGAATAAGGGCTGTCACATGATACGACTAGCCGTAAGCAAGTCGTTCCTCGATTATTACGCTCCCATCTCGCTGTTTAGTTGTAAGTCGTTTTCCTAACATGTGATATGTTTTAAACATGTTTGTTTAGTCAATTGTTACGCTTATATTTTACACTTCGGACGAGTTATTATCGTCCATTTAAAATAAGTTTTATCTCATTTTATTGTACGAGTAGGTTTTACCACATAGTGCCATATTTTTATTTCTCATGTCTTTTACATCTCAGATCTTTATATAGGGTGTCCAAAGTGTGATGTGGAATATCGAAGGATCGTGATATGTATCGTGTGTAAAGTGCAGTGATGAAAGAATTTTTTTTAAATCTCAATTATTTCCAATTTTGCCATTTTCTAACAAAGTAAATGCATACGATAGTGTGATCGCGCTCTATGCTTGTGCACGGCCGCGTAGGGCTATGCGAGGGACGCGGCGCGAGGCGCGCGGTTCGCGATCGCGAGGCGTGAGATGCGCGGGCGCGGGGCGCGCGCGGCGCTGACGAGCGAGAATCATAGATTTCGATATAAGACGTAGCATACCTACCTACTACACTGCAATAAGGCATGTAGGTGTATGTATGTATGTAGCCAGTAAAAAGTAAATGATTATCTACATACCTCAAATGATGTGAAGGTTTTCTACGTGATCTCCTTGCAGCTCGATGCATTATGACGAGACCCGGGCGATGCAGTAGCGGGTCTAGATTGCCATGTTCCCGTAAACAGTACAATGCACGCACAATCACTTCAGCCAGCACCGGCAGTCTGACGCCTGTTTGGAAATCTTTCAAGATAAATGCGTTTGAAGCCCATTTCCGTTTGCTGCTCCATACGCGAGCAACATATCCACATATTCGTTATTCGTGAATGGAACTTTTAACAAGTACGTATGTTAAACACGAGCGCGAAACTTTCACTAATTCAATTTACGAATCGAATTACCAAAAATACGTCAACACGGTCGGCCGCCCTTGACATACTGACCGACTGACACACATTGATCTTCCGCGCCGCGTGACCGGCTGGACTGAAGCGCAATGCAGGTCGGTCGCATACAGGCAGCGCGGCGCGCCGCCCTCCGCGCCCGCGCCGCCCGCCGCGCCCGCGCGGCGTCCTTTGATGGCAGCGCACGATGCCGCCACCGGGCGGCATCGCGGCGCGCCGCCCGCCCCCCGCGCCCGCGTCTCCTTTGATAGCAGCGTGCGATGCCGACACGGGGCGGCGCGGGGGCGCAACAGCGCGGTGCGGTGCGGTGCTATAGCGAACATTCGACCCGGCCGGCGCGCCCGCCGCGCCGCCCCGCCTCCTCCGCACCGCCGCGGTCTGGTCACTTAGAGCGCGCATAGATTGACTAAATTGAAAACTTTGAAAATTCATATCTCGAAAACTAGTATGGATAGGACCATTTTTCTTTTTTTTAATGTGTTTATTAGATGATATACAATAGCTCATTTCGATATTGCTGAACAGACCCTGGACACCCTGTATATGAGTGAGAATATTGAAGTTGATGTGCTATTTTAAAGCAATAAAGTTAAGAACTAAGTGGATACATATGGACTGTCTTTTACATTCATAAAAATATTATTAATATTTGAATTTGCAATTTTTCAACATCCAGATGTATGTGCAATTAAAGTTTTTTTACTTGTTTTGTAGATGTGAGCTTTTTTTAGAAAAAATTAAACTCCAATCTTCCAAGTACATGAAGCTAACTCATATAAAGTATACATCATTTGAAGACCTCGGGGGAAGAACAAGACATAAATTCGAGAAAATCGAATTTTAAAGTTTAAGATTGAGTGATGCAACCATTTTAAGACTAAGCGCGTCTTGCACCAACACGAGTTCAGAGTTAAATAGCGAGTTATGGATTTAAACGCGGTTCACACATACAACGGGTGCTAGTTTAACGAGTTGAACTGGTTTATATATTGAACTTGTGTTGGTGCAAGTGGGCCTAAGAGCAATAGTCTGTTCTGCAAATTGATTTTAAATGTATCTGTGGTTCATTTAAAAGTATAAAAAAAAAATTGTTTAAACAAATTTGTATAAAAAATGGCACAAAGGAAAAGTTGCATTTAAAAAATTTACAAAAACGAGGGATGTCGGTGACATTCCTTGTTTATGTTAATTGTAAGATCAGTAAATTTAGGCTTTGACAACGGTACAGGACCTGAAAAATTCAAATAATTAATGTTTAATGTAGTTGGAATATCAGCAAGATAATTTTTTATTGAAACTGACACACAACATCCGTGATGTCAGCCCATAACACCGGGTGAACTAAGTGCCATGGCAGTGCTACCTTTTGTTTATGCCGATACACTGAACTGGACGGAAACACGAACTAGTTACGTTTAGTCATAGTTGTTTCGACCAACGTTTTATTCAGTGCGGTGGTACCAACCCGGGTGGGTTAAACCCTACCACCTAGTCCTAGAAAGGTAAGAAGGGAAATTATTATTACATCTTAAAAAAAAATAACACCAATGAACTGCAAAACTCAAAACTAACCTTAAAATGACATAAAATGTTCGCCAACTGGTGCCAACTGACTGATGTTTGACAGCACAAACAGCGCTACCTAGGACGCAATGTGCTGACATCTCTTGTTCTTGTGAATTACGCGCGGACATACCCGATTATTCCCGCGTACGCCTAAACTTCAACTGGATTTTTAGCTATGACAGGGCTTGTTTTTGCCGAACCTAAATATTACATCAAATAGCCCACCCATTTCTCTACAAGATGGCGCTATTAGTTCAGTTTCGGAAAAAATATGACATTCCTGGTTCTTCCCCCGTGCTCTTCATTTTCATATTATGTTTGCTCGTAGGTAAGTTAAAAAGTTAAAATGTTTATACATATTATGTTTAAATCATCTTCTGAAACATTTTAGCTCCCATAGACGTAAGTATGTATGCAACAGCTCCATCTGTGTTAGTTTGTCAGTGAATTGAATTCCCAGTGAAGCATTTGAAGAATTTTACTATTTACGTATCAAAGGCAAGTTACATCCTGCATATAAACACAATACATATCTATGGATTAATTTTTGTGCAATTTACCAAGTATTAATACCAACGTTTATAAAATTTAGCATTACAATAGGAAATTATAAGTAACCATTTATATGGTATCGCCTGTATTCAAATACACCTTTTATCATGGACTTAGATATGTTACTTGGTTACATGTTTGTCCCTGTGACATGTTAGTAACTGTAGATCCCTTCCTTATATACCTTACAGGTAGGGTTTAACATCAACACGCCCAGGTTGGTACCGCCGCACTGAATAAAAGGTTGGTTGAAACGGCTGTGTAAATAGTTCGTGTTTTCCGTCCAGTTCAGTGTAGCCGGCACGACCGAAGAGAAGCACTGATATGGCACGTAGTTCACCAAGGCGTTATGGGCTGACATCACGGTGATGAAGCCAACCGTATCAGTTTCCATAATTTAAGTTAAAGTTGAAATTTTCTAGTCACCCTTTAAAATTAACCTACCATTGAATTGGACCCCAGTGGCCATTTTGAAATTGGTGTACACTGGAAATAAATGGGAACATAAAATTATACCAAAGAAATGTTTTTCTAGTTATACTTAATGCTAAAAATTAATATATGACATATTATGTAGATAAAGCATTACATTTCCTTTGCCTTTACTAGATGGTAGGCTCAATTGTAGCAGACTGGGTTGGCACCACCGTACTGGATGGCATAGCAAAGTCGGCTGTGTTCTCTAGTCCAGTATAGCCAACAATCCAAAGGGAAGTCTCCGGTACGGCACTTACCTTCTCACTGGTGATATTTGGCCCCTCTGAGTCAGCCACACATACCGGATTACATAAAAAAAAATTACAACTTCATAATGTGACCCTGTGTAGTTTCAAACATGTTTGATCTTATTTAATTCAGTAGTATCGTCCTTTGGTAAAATGCAAGTGCTTCCATATGCAGATTATCCAGATAATCCAGGCTTCGGCAAGCAAGTATCTTCCCATTTTAGGTATTACACTCTTACTCTCACTTTAGGAGTTAAGTAGATAATAATTAGGTACTAAAGTCCACTACCACTGAGACGAGATAACGAAAGTAAACAAACGAATCTTCACTGAGTTGCGTTATGAATAAATAATCATTTGGGTCAACATTTTTGTCAATATCAGTTTATTCCTACTCGAAATTTTTATGGGCTCAAAGTGTGCTTTCGTTTCTGTGTTTTGTTTGGTTTATTGTTAGGAATTTGTTATCATTATTATATTATTGTTAATTTTGTTGTTGAGTTATTGCTCTTATTGTGTGTGGTGACCAAAGTTTACAGACCATTATAATTTTGGAGCCACACCCTGGCAGCTCCAGACAGTCTTTGAAAGATATTAATTCACCACAAAAAAAAATCGTAACAAGGTTGCGAACACGTCGTTGGAGTCATCAGCCACCGCTGATGATGTTATGGTATGACCACTGTTCAGGGTTTATAGATATTCTACACGCCCTCTCCACAGCCGACGAAGATACTCGAGCACTGCGGTAGGTGCGAACAATTTAAGCGGCCGCCATGTATCTCGACTCCGACAATAATTGTATGAACCCCTGAGAGTTTGCTTACATTCTTTATCTCGTCTCGATGGCCCTAGTATAGATTATGAATAGAATATTATTTGTCAATATTGCAGCATTATTTTAGCACGAGCAAACTAAGTACGTTTTGTGTGGGTACAAGTTGTATTTCAATAAACTGTAAAAATATTGGCCTTTATCTCAGTGGTTTCCAACCTTTGTGATCCTGCGAAACCCTTATCAAGGGATTGGCGATCGCAGGGTACATTCAAAAGAGCAAATAAAATAAATAGAATAATCTGTGCTAAGTCTAACGGACTCCAGGGGTCCAGTTCCGGGGACCGCTTTTTGGGAACCACTGCACTTTACAAGAATTGTGACCTTTATTGCCCCTTTTAGATATTTTTATTTTATATTTTAGTATTAAATGAACAGTATTATTGTGCTTATTGCGATTTTTAAAACCCACCGATTTAGAACACATCCCTATACCTAGTCATTTTAACATAATTCTATTAATTACTCTAAGTAAGTATTACTAATTGTACGATTTGAAATTTATTTATGAGGAACTGCTGGAAACTGTTGTATCAGGAAATCGTTATTTCTGTGAGAAAAAAGTGCAACTTATCTGTTAAGAAAATGTCAAACCTTTCTTCTAAAATGAAAATATTAAAATTGTGTAAAATTTGCAAAGTTGTTACATACTGTTTGGTTTTCCAAAAAATTGTGATTAGGCAGTTTATAAATAAACTTAACTACGCAAGTTATTGGTTTTATCCATTGATTTTATAGGGGGAGTCAGATGTACCGTCAGCGATGTTTTAAAGGTAACATGAAATTAGTCTTCAATTATGTCCTAAGATGGCGCCAGGAGTATCGAATTTGAATTAAATAATTATTATATTTTTAAATCTGCTAATTATAGAACGATGCTAAGTGGGAACAGCATAGTTAAATTTAAAGATTATTTTATATTAAGTAGAAATTTCAAAATAGTGTATTTTAAGGTTTTCATAATTTTTCCAATAAATATTTTCATGTTTTGTCAGTCCGTGAGCTTGGCGGATAAAATGTATAATTTCGCCGCTTCTGCATCATAGATGTCAGACCAAAGTTAAGTTGTCCTATTTGTCTATAGATGGCATGCCTATTTCTTATTATATTTTTAGTTGCCAAATACCAAAATACCCACCAACCAAACCTGCGTGCAATTCAAATACGCGCGTGCGGTTAGGATAAAGTGGAGATACCTTCTTTAAAATTATATTTTTTTACCTTACCACCTTTGAAAACGGAAACAAACACGATGTATTAAATATAATAATAATAATAAAAATCGTTAGCCATTTATAAGAAAATCGATCGAAAAAAATTTAAAAAAAAATTTATAAAAAAACCCTTATTTTTTTTAATTAAAAAAAACTAAAAAAGGTACCCCTAGATTATCATTTCAAACTATTAAATACGAATTTTGAACGAAATCGGTTGAGCAGTTTAGGCACAAGGTCGCTGGACGGACACACACACACACACACATACATGTTTCTCAAAACCACTTTTTTGGGATCGTTGACAGATATATAGCCCAAATCTGTACTGTGTGGGGCCGGTACTTTAAAAGAATAGCCCCACTGCATCTCTCCCCGTGTATGTCGTAAAAGGCGACTAAGGGATATGACCCCCTTCTTATATTACTAGGTGGTAGGGTTTAACCCGCCCGGGTTGGTACCACCGCACTGAATGAAAGGTCGGTCCAAACGGCTATGTAAATAGTTTGTGTTTTCCGTCCAGTTCAGTGTAGTCGGCACGACCGAAGGGAAGCACTGACGTGGCACCAAGTTCACCCGGTGTTATGGGCTGACATCACGGATGTTGTAGGTGATGTAGCCAACCGTGACAGTTTCAATAAAAAAAAAAAAAATCAGTCGCATTCTCAACTTCGACATTTTGGACGATCACAATACTTCCTTTCTCCTTACAGTCGCTCGAAAGTAAAAAGCCACCTCCATAGTTTTTAGCCGTTGCGGTAATTTATCGATCGACGCGCGACGTTCGCTTGTTTTGGAACACGCAAATGTTTGCGTGGAGCGTGCAGGCAAGCGATACGGGTTACTGCGCGTGGAAAAAGGATGACACAATATCGATGCGATCTCTTGAGACGGTCGGTTCTGTATTCACGCGATACGCACACTACCATAATCGCGGTGTCTCGTTTTAGTAATAGTTGAAGTATGAACAAAATGTCTTTGAGTATGAAGTAGGGAGTCCAGGCACCGAATTAAAAAAAGTTGAGTCCAGGGCTATATTTTCCATCTACGATGCTGCTGGTGGTGTTATACCAAAGAGATTAAAAGAGGGTGGGTTTAATGTATTTGTGATAAGCTTTACAGAATATATAAGTCAATGATATTTTATATAAAATTGTAAAATTGTAGATTTTACCGACGACGACACGACAACGAATAAAATAAAAAAATAGTAAATCTGATTTAAATGCAAAATTGATAATAAACCATCGCTTCTCTTATATTCTCTATCTTTTTCGGGAGGAAGGAAGGGATTCCTTCCTCGCCCATCTCTCACTCACCTCTCTCCCGGTCTTCTCTCCTCGATCCCGCCTTCCTCCCCTCCTTCCCCTCACCCTTCACGGACCCCCTCTTTGCCACCTTCCCTTTCGCCCATTCCCTCCCTCTCTCCCTACTTCCCTTCCTCCCCTCATGTCGCCCCTCCTTCCCATCACCCTCGCATTCCATTCCTCCCCTACTACCCCTCATCCTGTCCGCAACCCCCTCTTACCCCGCCCCTCTCACTCCCTCGATATCCATTCCTCCTCGTTCCCTCTACTACCTCCCTCCCCCACACCTACCCTCATTCACTAACCCTTCCTCCCTCCATACCTCTCCTCCTCTTCTTCTTTTTTTTATGGAAACTGACATGGTTGGATACATCACCTACAACATCCGTGATGTCGGACATGTCGTGCCGGCTATACTGAACTGGACGAAAAAAAACGAAAAAACTATTTACATCAAATCTCTTTGATTTACATAGCCGTTTCGACATACGTTTTATTCAGTGCGGTGGTACCAACCCTAGTAAGGTAAGAAGGGAAGGGTGCTACAGTTTTACGTGGAATCCGAACCACGGTCAGCCTCAAATGGTCGAGCGGTCACCCATCCAAGTGTTGACCGCGCCCAGGGTTGCCTGCACCACTGAGCTACCCAGGCTGACAAACGTACCTCCCACCCACTCCCCCTTCTTTTCTCTCCCCCTTCCTCTTCCTGACCATTATTCATTATTTCTTACCAAAAGCAGTAACTATTGAGTAATCTGTGCCAAAAGACTAGATAATAAATTTTCATATCCTTACCTAGAGAAATCATGGATTCCCCATACAAAAACTTTCACCCCTATTTCACCCCTTATTTTTAGGTTTCCGTATCCCTGTACGGAAGCCTATTACTAAGCCTCCGCAGTCTGTCTGTCCGTCCGTCCGTTTGTCTATCCGAGGGCTGTATCTCTTGAACCGTAATAGGAAGCCCGTTGAAATTTTCACAGAATATGTGTTACTATAGCGGATATAACAACAAATAAGCGGAGCTAGGTACAACCCAAGTACAACCAAAGAGTTTGTAAATTCTTTGGACCGGAGTAAAACCGCAAACAGGAAATTACAATCTTACACGTTCAACGCCACATGAAAAATCCAGTATTTCCGTTTGGGCCACGGGGCTCACCGCTCACCGGTGAGCCTTTCCTTACTGAACCATTCAGGGCATGGGGGTCACCGGTGAGCCGCGTGAGAGGGCCTACGTAAACGCTTCCTACAAGCCACAGAGCGCAGCTACAAAGCCAATATGGAAGTGAGCCGCATGGCCTTGTAGTCGAAGCGGACGGCGTGGTTTTCAAATCCAATAGAAACTTGTAGTTTTTTATTAAGTTAATTGTAACGATGCTAGGGCTGCTCTTAACGATAAGGTAGAAAATAATATTTGTATTAATAGAATTAATAAAACCAGAAAATAATAAGAAAATATTCGTCAAAATAAAAATGAACATAAAATTTTCTTCATTGCCAAATAAGAAGACATTATTTATTACGAAAATAATTTATGAAATTGAACAAAACAAAATATTTATGAAATTGAACAATCACAACATTATGACACTTCATTATTTAAAATAATCAATCATCTTAACCCCAAAGGGTTTAACCATAAACAATAAAGAATTATCCGTGAGTCATGTTAAAACAAGGCAAACAAAGGAATGGTTTAGTTGGGCTGCTTTGGCAATAAGTGGATACTTTTTTCGACTTGGTTTTAGCCTGTTTGCTACCCATTATTGGTACGTTCTTTGCATAACATTGGTGACATGTTCTTCTCACTTTTCTGGCCAATCCCTCTTTCCTTTCCAGAGTGTGTTTCATTCTCTTCCGTCTTTCTATAT
The DNA here is from genome assembly GCA_946902875.1 of Nematopogon swammerdamellus. Lineage (NCBI taxonomy): Eukaryota > Metazoa > Arthropoda > Insecta > Lepidoptera > Adelidae > Nematopogon > Nematopogon swammerdamellus. Next base: position 6,238,810 of record OX336336.1, on the reverse strand, counting down.
GCATTTCATAGTCGCTATCCTCACTCTCCGACAAAAGAATTCGACAGCATCTTCTTTTCGTTGGTTGAACTACGTCTTCATAGAATCTATTCCGAAACTACGGTTCAGAAGATCTATCTCGATGTTTTCTAACTGCGTTAGCGCTTCTTGTGTTAACTCGAAATCTTCAAAATAATCATTTTTGGCGAGAAAAGCGTAAAACATCCTCAATTGTCGACGCAGCCGGACCGGGATTGATCGCTGCGTCCGCGGCGCGCGCGCAACGGGTGGGCCGCGGCGTGACCCCGCGGCCCCAGCCAACAGAAAAATACAAATCCTTCATAGGAGGCCACACGATCCACCCGTGAGCCTTCTGCTATATCTCGAAAATTAGACGGTAAAAGTCGCAAATTTTTATTTTCCTTACAAATTACCGCATTTTATAAACTTTGTGATGAAAATCTCAAGTTGATGAAAATTACGGATATAATGAGTTTGGCTTGGCCCGAACCGAAAAGTACGCTAGGCCCACCGGTGGGTCGTATGGCGTTCAACGTGTTAATTGTGGGCTGATTTTGAAAATTCTTTTTTTGTTTGGTAGGTCATACTTCAGAGGTGCTCCCATTGAAATTTTATTGAAATTGATTGAGCGGTTTATGAAAAAGCAACAAAATACTATTGGTGTGTGGTTACCTTCAGCAAAACTTTTGTGATGTGGGCTTTTTCAGCAATTTGCAGTTTGACACATGGCGAATAATTCTGTACCACTTCAACCGATTTCGATTATTCGATTTCGATTATTGTTTTTTATGTAATATTGTTTTAAAAATATAAAACCGACTTAAAAAAAATAAACTAGAACTAAAAAGTATTAAATAGGTAGAATAGGTACCTAATATTTTGAAATTTTCTCTGTCATTGTATTGAAATACATGAATCGATATTGTCATTCATATTCGGACCCTTGTTTCATGAATATTCTAAATTTGAAATCTTTTCCGACCGGCCAGATGCGTTTAATATATTATAATACGAGTACGAGTACCATCGAGCTGGTCTGATGATGGAGACGGAAGGTGGCCATAGGAACTCCTAAACTACACATGATAAACCCATCGTGTTTGGGCTCGTTGAATTTGTCATCACGAGCAATTTACTTTAGACCTAGGAGATTCTCAATTCGACGGTATGTTTTCTTTTTTTGGATGTTTGTTACGCGATTACTCCGTCAATTATTGTGGGCCGATTTTGAAAATTCTTTTTTTTTGTTTGAAAGGGGATAACCATGACGTGGTTCCATTTTAATTTGGTCGAGATCAGATTGGAAAGCGAGGCGGAATCGCGAGGCCGAAGGTCGAGCGATTCCGCCGAGTACATTAATAGCAAAAAATTCCAAAAAAAACTGTGAAATAAAAAACTATTTAAAAAAATATATAAAAACCGCCTTCAAAAATGTATGAAATAAAAAAAATCGAACCCTAGAGTTGAAGGCGGTGCTAAAGCAAGCAAAAATGATACATGAAAGAAAACATGCGTGGATGATATCCTTTGTGATTTGTGTAGCCTTCTTTAGCACCGCCTTCAACTCTAGGGTTCGATTTTTTTAATTTCATAAATTTTTTAAGGCAGTTTTCATATTTTTTTTTTTACATACAATGCTGACATTATTAGAATGAAGAGTGACGAGTATTTGTTTAACTGTTCAACTAAATAAATACGTTCTATCCACAGAGCACGGAATACCGCGCGCGCGCGCGCGGGGGTATTCCGTGCTCTGTGTGGATCTATCTATTAAAAGCGCACAAACAGGAAATTACAATCATAATAATATTTTGTTCCGTATACCAAATAATTTTCAAAACATTTTTTTATTTTATTTAATTTGATAAGAAGTGTTAGTTTAATTGTAAATTGTCATAATTTTATTATTCAAATATAATTAAAAATTTTGGAATTTACATAAATAATGTTCTTTATAAATATAAATGAAAGCGCCATCTTTTGTCTAGTAGCAGTAATTCTACAGCCTAGTGACAATTAAAGGTACCTAGATACATGTTGTATTTCAACTAGATAGCGCCCTTAGTATAGAAGTATTAACAAACATTAACGCCACCTGTTTGTTTTACGACAACATCAAGAAAAATTATTAACGCCCTCTGTTGGTTTTACGATTTACAACGTTACCAAATTTGTTATATGGAGTGGTCTATCTGTCCCGACAGGGTTATAAAATCAATGGTTTTATCTCAATATCACAACTGTTTGCTGGTTTTACTTTAACCCTTCCCAAAGCTCATACCTTTTTTTTATGGAAACTAACCTATGGAAGAGTACATTAATTAATTAAAAAAGTAACAGCTTGCACTTATCCAGCCCTCAAGTAACATCTTGCATCTGTCACCCTTAAGAGCATTGTGTACTGCGAACCGTTTTCAAATTTCGAATTTCCTTCATCGTATTGCTGTCGCTGTGGGCCGCGCCGCTGAAAAGGACAACTGCAGCTCAGAAGTAAACCGCCTCCCTACAAAATATTTGGGAATCATCATTCAGCCGAAGTCTTTTTTCATGTCTTTATTCTTCCTCAATTTAAATTTTATTTTTTATGGAAACTGACATGGTTGGCTACATCACCTACAACATCTGTGATGTCAGCCCATAACACCGGGTGAACTTCATTTCATGTCGGCTACACTGAAGGCGGAAAACACGAACTATGTACATAGCCGTTTCGACCGACGACGTTTCGCTCAGTGCGGTGGTACCAACCCGGTCGGGATAAACCCTACCACCTATGAAGGTAAGGGAATATTAAGTGATATATTTTTTTGTTTTCAACAAACGGTAGGCTTTTGTTGATAACAAAAAATATATCACTATAGGCTTTTGGGTGTTTTTTTTATTTTTTTTTATTGAAGCTGACACGGTTGGCTACGTCACCTACAACATCTGTGATGTCAGCCCATAAAACCAGGTGAACTTGGTGTCGCGTCAGTGCTTCCCTTCGGTCGTGCCCTATATCTTAATTTTAATTTGTTTTTTTTTATAGTTTTCCATATAAAAAATATGAAAGTTAGGCCTAAAATAGCTATTTTTCACATTTTTATAATGAAATATATTTCATGAAATAACGAAAAAAGGACGACATAGATATTGATATCTTTTACACACAACATTTTTGAAATGGTAGTGCAAGATTTGCAGGTTGGAAAGAGACTACCCCCGGTGTATGAGAAAATTCCCAGTTCTCTTAAGCTAAGGCAATGGTGATAGCAGCAAAAGAGTAAAGGTCGAATAAGAAACCAGTTAGTGGGGATATTATTTTATGTACATATTCTGTAGTTTAATATCTCGATCTGCAAATACAACCATAATCTCACTACTTATTCACAACTTTATTACAATTTGTAATTAATCAAATATTTGGTCTACACTATTCACTTTGCCAAAGTCAGCTTTGACACTGAATGTAATTCGCTAGTCGAATGTGAACACTTGGGAATTGTATTATGTTAAATATCAGAAGTTGCATGAATGTTGAATTACTAATAAGCTTCTAATTGTCGGCATGCGACAAATGGAATTCTCCACCTAACATGCAAATTGTCACTACATACGCCGATCCATAGGACGAGTGACTGTTAATTTTGTTAAAAAAAAAACTTTTAAAACTCCATTAACTGAGTTGTGGATGAGCGCGTGTGGGCGTATGTGTGTGTCTAAGATTGAAGTCTAAATTCACTGTTTGTATACCAAATTACAATATAGAATAACTGTCACAGCCTTTATAATGAAACATTGAGCAATGCAAAATTTACTAGAATATCAATTGCTCAGAAAATATTATTTACCTACTTGCTTTTTACTTTAAGTATAAGCGCTGATGAAAATAATTTTAATAGAAGTCTTCAGGTAACTAGAACCATTTTTTTTTTTATGGATACGTGAGACACTTGCCGTCAGCGTCGATTGTTGAGCCGACGACGCCCAAGAGCATTCGGATTAGAACAGGGGCTGCGTATGCCGTGCCGGCGTGACAGATGCCTTTTTACGCTTCTCTTGAAATATCCTAAGTCATACACTGAAGGAAACACATCGGGAGGAAGTGCATTCCAAAGTTTCGCAGTGCGGAAGATAAAAGAAATACTGGAGCACTTAGTCCGCACTTTAGGCAGCTCTACAGGGATGTAAAGGGATGCATTCCCTGTCTGCTACGCTACTACCATTTTATCATTACATTACATTGAAGGCAATCCAAGTAGCGACGCTTAAAATCAGCAGTGATAAATATGCAACTATTTTACATTTGGGAATGAATGACACAACCCTAAAGTTCTGCGCCTGAGCAACTTGAGTGTGCGTTAGTTGTGCAATATCGTCCTAGCTATCACTCCAATCGTCTCCCCATCCGGTACTCCTTTCGTCTGCGGTTTCATTCGGCACAAAGTTCAGTTTGCTGCTAATTTCATTACAACTCGATTCTGGTACAATTAAAGCCGTTGTCTTCTCTATGACGGGCGCCATATCGGCAAAGAAATCAAACTCATCCGCGCCGCTCTTCTTAAAAGCATCCGCTCTTTGTGTCTTTATGTCTAATTCTGATATGTCTATAAGGTTCTTTTTCGCTTCTATAGCCGCATTTTGGAGTAGAGCGGACCTAGCCTTGCTGCTCACCAATTTTTCTTGTTTCGAAATAGATTTGCTCACAGTTGGTTCGTACTCATCGGCTATGCCTATAGGCGGAACGTCTAGCTGAAGGGGAGCGGTCGACTGTCGATGTGAGGCATCCCAGTCGCTCCACGTTTCTTCACTTTCTGTCACGGTGACATTATTCACTTCATTGGCAAACTGTGAGGCCTCATCTTCGTTGGATTCTCCGCCGACTGGCGACGGCCTTTCGTTTAGAATTAGTTTACTTTCAAACTGCATGGAGTCGTTGCTATCTTGTGAGACTTCTTCCGAACAAGGAAAATCCTTCAATGACTTGGTGGGCACCCTGTGTCCATTGGAATTGGCGACTGGGATGGTTGACTTGCTGCAGTGCTGGTTGGGTCGCCCGTCGTTGAAGATTTTGCTTCGTTTCCCGCCAATGACGGTGCTCGCTCCCAGTATCGGTATCAGCTCGGCCAGACATGACAATGTTGACGCCACTAGATTGTCGTCCGTGTCCTTTATTCCAAGAAGGAGCTGGAACATAAAAATTGGACTGGATTACATTTTAGTCGCTCACAGCGTCACACAGCTCTCCTCCACGAGCCCACGCACCACACCAACTATGCTCAGGACTCAGTTTTCACTAGAATTGTACGTAACTTCAATGATCTAATTACTGATATGTGTTATCTTTCACCTATCTAGATCAAAATTCTGAATTGAGATTATAAAGACATTGATGAGCGAATAAATATCATCCACACATGCATTCATAACCACAGTTTATTTTTATTTTATTTTATTTTTTCTTATATTTCCATATGTTATGTTTCCTAGCCCGTAATTAATGTAATCCCTTATGGAAATCTTTAATAGGCCATCGTAAGTATTCATTCTAAGTGTATAATTTGTATAATTTGTGCGGATGATTTCCTGAAAAATGAAAAATAAAAAATTTTTGTATTTTAAATTTTTTTATAGTTATTTTTGTGTTGGCAAATTGTATTAAGTACATTTTGTTATCCATTTACATTCTTATTGATTATGTTATTTAAACTTTTTTATAAATTATAACCACGTGTGTAAACTGCTCATTTGCGCTCCGTGTAAGCATTTGTACGTATAATTTTACATCAGTTGACACAATTAAGCTAGTGAGCATACCTCAGGAAGTATATGCTGCGAGAGTTCCTCGTGCGTGAAGACGTGCGCGTAGCTGGGGAAGTTTGCGAGCAGCAGCAGACGTATCTGCGAGTCGCGCACACCGAACAGCTGCATCACGCTCGGCTTCACGTGCTCCTTGTACACGCTCAGCGCGAACAGACCCCGACCCGGCGCGCTTCCTGTGCGCTCTGTCCAGTCAACAGGAGGAAGACACTCAAGTCACTCTAGTACATTTTTTTTTTTTATTCCGGTATGTGTGGCTGAGTCGGAGGGGCCAAAGCGCATGCTCCGACCAGCCAATATCACCTCCGAGAAGGTAGGTGCCATACCGGAGACTTCCCTGGATTGCTGGCTATCCAGGGCTATCCGTATTCAGTACGGTGGTACCAACACAGTCGGCTACAATTTGAGCCTACCACCTAGTAAGGGGCAAGGAAAGGGAGCTACATTTTACACCGGCTCCGAGCGGTGAAGCAGTAGGTGATGCACGTAAATTTTTTCGTAAGGAAAAACTCATTGGTACACGCCGACCGGATTCGAACCTCGGACCTCTCGCATGAGAAGCCGATGACCAAACCACTCGGCCACCCGTCGCCACCACGCCACCATCCGACATCTATCTCATAGCAAAATTTCAATCTCGCTATTAACGGATATGAAGGTTTGTGATCCTTCAAGACTTTGATAAAAACAAGCTTTGTATTATAACATTCAGGTTATTTCAAAGAGCACAAAGAAAAATGTTTTTTTTTTATCTTTATTTTGCTTAAGCATTTAGCCATTCCTGACTATGCCAGCCCCACAGTAACTATATTGATATTTTAATCTACTTCAGCACGATCTTTACGTATGCGCCTGTGACTTTACAAAAAACTTAGTATGGACCTCCTCCTCCTGAAACAACCTCCTCCCCCTGAGCTTTTTAAAGTACAAGCTCGCCCCAAGGCTGAAGCCTTGGGGCGAGCTTGTACTTTAAAAAACCATTGAGTCTGTCAGTTGAAGTCTCTCAATATTTAGAATAAAGAATGTTTAGAATAAAGAACCCACACGGCACACATGCACAAATCCAATATGCAACTTCCAAAGAACAAAGCATACCCTTAACAATGCGAGAAAGCTTCCACCCGCTCCGCGAGGAGGGGTAAAGAGGTTCAACGCCCCGCCCTTTGATTTATCTGTCAGATAAATCAGTCCGCCCGGAGTCGAATCGCACATGGAGTGTGTTCCTGAGCGCAATTTCGCAAATCCTACGGGATCCCGCACGATTTTCGAGCAGGACTGGTTCCGCATATTTTGTGCGGAATCCCGGAATTTTGGGATCTCGGAATACCGGGATTTCATTGCCTAGTGTGATGAGTGTAGCAGTTGATATATAGTCAATCATGTCAGATTCCATAATACAAAAACAAATGCTCACCATTTCTCGGAGTCAGAACATACGGTATGACTTCCTTCCTCGCTGTTAGATCCAACATGGCCAGCCTCGACAGAAGAAGTCCCCCGAGTTGCTTAGCCACCGTGTCCTCGTCGAAGCACCTCAGGTGCTCCAGTATAGTCGAGAAGAACTCCGCTTTCTCCTCCTCAGACTTGAGAGGAAGGAAGTATAGGAACTTGTAGATGGATATGAACTGGTGGTTGAAGAACTTGTGTTGCAACACCTCGGACAACGGCGGTCGTTGCAACGGATTCTGATGCTGTAACTTCTCCTGGCAATACTTTTTGAAGTCTCTAAGGTGCGGCACGTCATCTGAAACGTTTTTTGTTTATTAATTGTGGTGTTGGTTTTAACCTGTTGCATTCCAAGCTATAAAAATGTTGATAGATGCTGACTTCCAGGTGATTTTAAGGCGCCGTTGAAAGCCAGCCTTGGTATAAACAAAAGTATTTCTTAAAATAAGCCAGATAAACTCTAGTAAAATAAACTCTTTTGGCGCATAAAGCTAATGAAATTACCCACAAAACTATGTAAATCATTAATCAAGTGAGGTTTCACTTATTTAGAAGCACAGGCTTTTTAACCCCAGGAAAAACAACTATTTTTTTTCCTCACCTAAAATTGATAATTTAATTATATATAATGCTCAGGTAAAAGAACTCTGCCTCAAAAAGGCCAAAAGACTTGAATCTGTCCCACAAATAAAAAAACAAGAAACCTGAAGGCGAAAATGACAAGACGTCGGAATTAATTTTTTTCTGAGTGCGGAATACCTACAAATTACATGTATTCATATCAATGGAAAGGTTTTTTAATCATATTTCTAAAGTGCTCTCTCGTTCTAATAACAAAAACGCACGCAACTTCTGAACGCAACAGGTTAAAAGAGGCAAGAAGAAACGCTGGGAACAAAAAAATGCATACGTCCCTGCTTCTATTAGTGCAAATTGTTTTAACATCTGTGGCACCGATAAGAAAATGTATTCAGGTATTTTTATAGGTCATAACATTTTAGTGAAAAAGTCAAATTTAACATAAAATAATAATTGAGACAGAAATTAGCGCAAATGTGTTTAGAAATGTTTTTCATTCAGTAGTTAGAGTGTGTAGAAGAGAATGTTACCATCTTTTCTGCCCTTGAAGACATCTTCCACGAGCACGGCGAAACCGTAATGATCCACTTTGGTCACCACTTCCTGGGAGTCCTCATTTGGATCTACGGCCTTGTCATATCTGCAAAAATTCCGTATTGCATGACGAGTGGATATCAGGGATGTTGCAGATGCGATTTTTTTGACATCCGCGGATTTTTGGACGCTCACATCCGCAGATACGGATGTCAACAAGATTGCTTGATGAGACTGTTATTTTAAGTACTTGAATAAAAGAGATTATATGCTTTTAATATCTTTTATTGATCAATAAATTTTTTAGCAAGAAACTTTAAGATTGGGCTATTGTATTTAATGAAAAGTAATTTGGCCGCCTTTTCAGCCTCCAGCCTGTTTCGGCTGTTTCATCCAAGTCGCAACCTGCACCTCCGCATCCGCATGAGTTCCGCATCAATTTAATGCAGTTGCGAATGCAGATGCGGATGTCAAAAGCAATGTGGATGCTCCGCATTTGCGGATGCGGATTTGAACATCCGCAACATCCCTGGTGGATATAATAGGAAAACTAGCTGTGAAGTAGTAGCAATGAATGCTTAATCCTACAAGGTAGGTAGTACCTAGTGTGGATAAGTGAAAGGGTTTTACACTGAATACAAACAAATCTTTCTTATATGGGCATATTAATGTACAGTGACAGGCAGTAAATAATGCCTGTAGAGCTTTAGAACAAGACAATCTGGTTGTAGAGCGTCGTCCCTCTCTGTCGCACGAACTCGCACGTCTCTGTGCAACACGTACGACGCTCTACAACCCCATTGTCTCTTTCTAAAGCTCGACACGCATTATTTACTGCCTTTCACTGTACATGTAGAGGTGCACATACCAAAATCAAAATGAAAATGAAAGCCATGCATACCGTTGGATATCAACTGGTATTAACATATCTATGACCCTATTCCAAGCTGGGGTTGCCCGAAGGAAGTTGGAGGGAAGTTGACCAAGCGGGACCACCTTGCAGGCTGAGACACACCCCTACTAAGAACAACATTATTCCAACCTGTGCAGTCTAGCTTGCTTGAGGTAGGAGGGTGTCAGCTCCTTCAAGGCGCACAGGTACTGCAGCCCGCCGAGCTTCCAGTGTCCGTCCGGCGTCACATACACCGCTCCCACGCTCACGTCGTTGTGCGACATGCCCGCCTGCAAGCCATTTTTTTACTTAATTTTTTCATAATCTAAAAGATTGTGTATTTATTAACCTGAAACAGTTGGCTATGTCATCTGTTAGTTAGACCAAGTGGCGACCTAGTGGTCAAACTTTCAAATCCTGGCGTCTTCGGTAATTTAAATATTTTATCTACATAACATTATCGGACACCACATTGAATGAAACCATCATGAGAAAACCGGTACTCTTAACAATGTTGTACGAGGCTGACTAAAAGAAATTTCATTTTGCAATAATTCCACCTTCAAAAGCATAAAATGTATACCTAAACATGCAACACCATTGCATAATTGCATATGGTTGAAATATGATACACATCAAAAAACCCCTTCAATTATGTTTTTTATTGGAACTAGGTACATATTGTGCTATGTTCTATTAAAATCGGTTGACAGGAAGTAGGTGAAATTCATATACTGTATTACTGATGTGAAGAGGAAATAAACGCTATTCTATTCTATTATATTCCATATAAGCTGTATTCATGCCTTTATTTTTCACCCTTAAAGAGGTGGAATATTATTTCCAAATTTAAATGGAACCAATCTCGAGTATAACCAATTCAAACAATTGGCGAAGATATCGCGTAACATACACCATATGGTGGCGCCTAGCTCTTCATGGAGTTGGATCGCTGAAGGCAGCTAGGGGAGCGCTTCAATGATATGCGGTGGACTGTATCACTTTAGGTTTAATAAATGAAATGATGTAACGTAATGACATGAATATAAGATAGTGCAGGATGAACATTCAGTTGGATCCATCGCTCCAAGGCGGGGAGGATGTTCACGCGACCACTAGTCTCCGCACCGTCGACCACTAGGCACACGGTACTGCGGGGAGGTGCGCGGGCGACGGGCGGCGGCGGCAGCTCCCCTCTCCGTCGCAGCCTACCGACATTCTGCCAAGCACCGCAACGGCGAGCGCACGCACCGCGTCTTACATATTCATGTCATTCTTTTACATCATTCGTTTCATTAAACCTAAAGTAATACAGTCCACCAGTTATTTATTTCGAGAGCTCCCCTAGCTGCCTTCAGCGAACCCCAACTCCAAGAAGAGCTAGGCGCCACCATATGGTCCATTCGAACCGAAGAAACAAATCAGCACGCGGCGCTGAGTACCCAGCTACTATCGGCCGCGCGCGCGACCTACCGAGATCGGCGGCGCGGCGTGCACGCGAGGCGAAACACCACCACGCCACAACATCACGGCAGAATCACCAGCAAGCAGAACATCAATCTGCAACGCGGAACGAGACAAGGTGGGGTGGCAGCACATCGGGCGACGTCGACAGCAACCAGCTCGACGCCCAGCACGACCAGCGCACCGCTCCAGCGCGGCGCAGCACGCAGCTCGCGCGGCGCGGCGGCAGCCTCCACCTCGAGTCATCTCACCCGGGTTGAGCACATCAGCGGCGGCGTGAGATCGTTCCCATCTTCTCACTTCTCCCATTCATTCTCATTCTTATCATTCCTGCAATATTGCATTCATTCACTTCATTGCCTATATTCATTCTCGCTTTGCACGATTATTGCTTTACAATATTTTATTTGGCTTAGTTGTGTACATTGCTTCATTCTATTTAAAAATCAGCTTGCAAACAATTGCTTCATTAATTAAATAAATCTGTCATACAATACGCTTTACAATAAATTGCTTATAATAATATAATCTAAATCTTTCATCCAGTCTTCATCCATAATATCATTATTTCGTTTCAATTTACATTTTTACATTGTTTTCTACCCGCACAGATTCGGCGTTCCGTGTTCTGCGATCGGCGGCGCCGATAACCGGTTCCAGCGCGCACCTACGTACGAGCACGTCGTCGCGCGTCGCCTACCTATTCCGTTAAAATAAAATTTAAGTATCGCAATTTATAAATTTAAACGAAAACTAATCGCTTTATTTCTAGTTTCAGATCGCTTTCACTTGTCTGCTTCGTAAATAAAGTACTATCGTATATTACCTAAGTGCAATCACATTAAAAAGACAAATCCATAAGTAAACATAAATAAAATGATATTTGGAAATTAATAAATTACCTCATTTAAAATTAATATTTGGAAACAATGGGTGATCTAAAGGAATCAATAAAAAAAAGAGGCTCTTACAAGGCCAAATTAACGCAATTTAAAACTTTTCTGAAAGTTCTAGAATCATGCGTTATTCTGAGCGATCTGCAAACTAATGAACTGGACATTCGCTTAACTAAAATTACAGCTATGCACTCGGACTACGACAACTTACAGACTGATATAGAATTATTGTCTGAAATTCCAGATGAGCAGTACGTCGAGCGCGAGCAGTTCGACATCATGTACTACTCCTTGGTGTCGACTGCACAGCACCTAATCAACGTGAACCGTGCGCCGGCGCCGGAGACAGATCGGTCGCTGGCAAGCTCCCAGGAAGGTATCCGTAGTACAGGTCGGCCGAGCCGTCAGCAATTAATCAAACTTCCTACAATTGACTTACCTCATTTTTCCGGTCAGTATCAGAACTGGCTCGAGTTTAGAGATACATTTGTCTCGCTGATCCACAATAATGAAACGATCGACACGATCAACAAATTTCATTACCTTCGTGCTGCTTTGAAGGGAAGTGCATCATTGACTATCAAGTCAATTGAGTTCTCTTCTAGCAACTACGACATTGCGTGGAACCTTCTCTTAGAGAGATATGACAATAAACGATTACTGGTTAATAATCACATGCATTCATTATTCCACATTGAATCAATAAGAGAAGAGCATCAAAACATACGTACACATCTAAAAACATATAATAAATACATCTCATGTTATTTCATATCTTACATCATTCAGTCAATATCTCGTTCATTAATAGACACAAGAAGATCGTCCCTTCCATTACACATACAACTGTCCGATAGTTTCATAAACACACCCTCTCCAATAGAGTCAATGTTGTATTGGAAAATATCGTGCTTAGTATCCGCATATTTTGGTAAACATAAACCTTCATTTTACAAAACAAAGGTCGGTTGGTTAGTTTCAGGAACTATCGCCTCCGACAAACATACAAAATTCAATAATGGTAAACATACTTACATACCTACACATACTTCACACTTCTTGAACACAAGGGAAGCGTGAGTGCAACCTATCATTACATCATTCATAATCATAATTCATTACAAGCACACATACACGCGTCACACACACACATACTCACGTCATACACACACACACGCCACACACGCACACATACAAACGGTCAATCATATTGATCAGTCATGCAGTCGAATTTCCCCTCAAGGATTCATCTTCCCAGTAAGGGACTCCTTTGAGTAGGCGAAACGACAGCGTGTTCATTAGAAAGAATGCTGAAACAATGCTACTTCTATGGACACATACTGGTTGATTTGATTGATCCACTCAGCCATGCAGTCGCATTTCCCCTCAAGGATTCATCTTCCGAGTAAGGGATTCCTTTGAGTAGGCGAAACGACAGCGTATTCATTAGAAAGAATGCTGAAACAATGCTCTTTCTATGAACACAAACTCAAAGGTACATACCTACATGGTGCACGCACATACATAGGTACATACAGTGCCTGGTGCATCTACATATGTAGGTACATGCAATACCTAATACATTTACTAAGTACGCTGCAAGACTTAGTAAAATACATTTCATTTTCATCCGTTGATAATGAAATGACACACATTGTTTTGTTGTCACATTGTGTCGCTCACTCACATGTGGACACAAAACTATTCACTACATATTCACACATTCATACATTTATTTTGCTGTCACATTGTGTCATTCATTCACATTGTGTACACAAAATTACTCACAACACATTCGTAATAACACATTTATTTACTCATTCATAAAAACATTCATACGTTCATTCACCTCGTACATAACATTTATACATTCAAATCAATATTCTTAAATTAATTTAACCTTTCGTACCAACATCCATTTTCAGAAAACATAATCTTTCAAGAATAATTTTATTGTTAATTTAGATAGTAAAATAGTTTTCTTTCATCAATGATGAACTTCTTTCAGGGCAGCGCTAAAACTGAATTTAGTTTGCCTAGCGAGTCAGTTTCGATAGCTGACCGCCGTTTGTAGTTTGTCTGCTCTTCTGGCCCTTCACCTGGACCTTGCCAGCGACATGATCGCACATATCGCACTGCCAGTACATAGCGGCAATTCGTCATTTATACCTAAACTTTCCTACTTCTTAATCGTTTCAAATCAAATAACATAAAATTATAGGTATATCAATACCGATCTCATTCACTTTATCAACTTCTAATAATTTAATACTCGGTTTCAATAATTTCACCTCACGTATGGGGAAATGTATACCACTCTCGGCCAAGTACAATCTTAAATTCGCGTTCTACAACCTTCCAATCCTAGTGTCTACTCTCTCCTCACTCCTACACATTTCCATGTCGAACGATCTCTCACGATGTTGCCTCATCCTCAGGTCACTGAGGGTCGCCACCATCAGGTTGCAGCGATACGAGCGCATCGGGAGATTGAAACAGCACTTCTGGAACCGCTATTATAAAGAATGCATTACAGAACTCCAGCAGCGAACGAAGTGGCAAACATCGCGTAGCGAGCTGAAGGACGGAACTCTGGTCATCATCAAGGAGACTCCACTGAGATGGCTGCTCGGCCGGGTCGTCCAGCTGTTCCCAGGCTCCGACGGAGTCGCGCGACTCGGAGCGGCACCCTTAGAAGAGCAGTCACCCGGCTGTGCCCACTACCCATGGAGGACATTCAGTTGGATCCATCGCTCCAAGGCGGGGAGGATGTTCACGCGACCACTAGTCTCCGCACCGTCGACCACTAGGCACACGGTACTGCGGGGAGGTGCGCGGGCGACGGGCGGCGGCGGCAGCTCCCCTCTCCGTCGCAGCCTACCGACATTCTGCCAAGCACCGCAACGGCGAGCGCACGCACTGCGTCTTACATATTCATGTCATTCTTTTACACCATTCGTTTCATTAAACCTAAAGTAATACAGTCCACCAGTTATTTATTTCGAGAGCTCCCCTAGCTGCCTTCAGCGAACCCCAACTCCAAGAAGAGCTAGGCGCCACCACAAAACATTCAGTAGAATTGAGAACCTCCTCCTTTTTTTAAATAAAGTTAAAAATACCTGTTCGCATGGACGCCGCCAGGATTTCTTTCAGTGAGGTGCATCTATGTTTTGTAGATAAATTTATGTAATGTCAAATTCAAATCGTGCGCATTTGGAGAAAAATAATTACATGTAGGACTCGTTTTTCGTCTCGTCGCCATTGTTAAACTATTTACAAACTTTTTAACACAAGAATATTTACACGTCTGTTCTGTTGGCTAGGCATCAGTAACTAAATTAGTCAACGAACATGCACAATCCACTTAAAGTACATACGGTCAAGTAAATACGTAAAGATCCTAGCTGCATCAATCCATACTAACTAGGTAGAAAACTAGGAACAAAATAATACAAAAAGCAAAGCAACAGTAATTTGTATTTGCTATGTGCAATAAGTAATTTTCTATGTATTTTCTTTCCTGACAGGTGGGTGCAGTGCAAGCGCACCCCCTTGCACCCTGCTGCCGGCGCTCATGCCTGTTCGAGGTCTGCAGACGGCCCAGTCGACTTGTGGTTTTCATGGAAGGCTGGCTGGGGTAGCTGGAGATTGCGGGGTTTTGCACGAAGGTCCCCAACCAAGCGGAATTAGTTTGCAGACCTAGAGTCAACCCCAAACCAAAACAACAACAACAAAATACCTGTTCATGTAAGAAGACAAGCGCGCGTAGGATGTCATTCAGCCCGATGCACACCTGCAGCGGCGCGTGCGAGGAGAGAGCGAGCGCGAGCGGAGCGACGCTCTCCGTGGCGAGGTGCAGCGTGCTGCGCTGCTGCCACGCGGTCACGTAGCGCACGATGCACGGGTGCCGGTACTTCAGCAGGTTCTGTCGCAACATTCTATTATGTCACACTTTCCTACATTGCCCAAAGAGAAGTTATTTTTTTTTTATTTTTTTTTTATGGAAACTGACACGGTTGGCTACATCACCTACAACGTCCGTGATGTCAGCCCATAACACCGGGTGAACTAGGTGCAATGTCAGTGCTTCCCCCTTTGATCGTGCCGGCTACACTGAACTGGTCGGAAAACACAAACTATTTACATAGCCGTTTCGACCGACGACGTTCATTCAGTGCGGTGGTACCAGCCCGGGCGGGTTAAACCCTACCACCAAGTAAGATTAGAGGAGGGAAGGGACCTACAGTTTTACGAGGAATCCGAACCTCGGTCAGCCTCCAACGGTCAGCGGTCACCCATCCAAGTACTGACCGCACCCAGCGTTGCTTAACCCTTTGAGTCCCTTTGACTCAAAATAGTCCTACTCCCCTTGGCTCCCAGGCCCTTTTGGCGGCGCTCAAAAACGCAAAATTTTGGCGCGCGCGCTCCCACACAAATTCGAATATCCCGCCTCAATCGATCGATCCATCAATACTCGTTATTCTGTCTTGTTTGTACTGAAATTACGCGTTCAGTGATACCAAACTCTTCAGGATTCACTTATTTAGAAGCACAGACCGATTTTTTGAACTCCAGGCAAAAAAAAACACACTCGATTTTTTTTTTTGAATTTTTCTGACCAAAACTGTACAATTTCGTCTTACATATGGTATACCGAAATAAGCGCATTGAAACGAACTATCAAATACCGAAATACGTTTACGGGTACAATCTTTGTCTATTCCAGGGTCAGTGGAAATGTCAGCTGCCAAAAGTGACATTTTATTTTCTGTCAACTTCATTATTTTTTTTCTGTGTGAAGGTTATTGTGTGCCCAGTCGTGTCTGAGAATAGTTATTAGTAAGTTTTAACCAAGAAATGATACCAGTATTGAGTGTTTTGTTAGAAAATTGGTAGAATTAGATACTGAATTAAAACTAGCGGCGCGCAATAAGTGGAGCGCGCGCTCCACTTGGGAGCCAAGGGTAGGCGACGAAAACGGGAGCGCGCGCTCCACTTGAGACTCGAAGGGTTAACATTCAATAGCGACAGTTGACTGTCTGCACCACTGAGCTATCGAGGGTGACATTATTATTCTCTTTAACACTTTGGATTGCCACGTATAAATCATATCCAAATTGTATCCAGTTCCATGCCACTTTCGCCAGGTGGAATATTTCGTGAAGTATTTTGATTCAAATATTTGGTAATTTTTTTTTGTCACCCGTATGGGTGGTTGAGTCAGAGGGGCCAAAGCACATGTTCTGACCAGCCAATATCACCTCCGAGAAGGTAGGTGCAATACCGGGGAATTCCCTGGATTGCTGGCTATACTGGACTAGAGGAGAACACAACCGTGGCTGCTATGCGGCCATCTTACATCCAGTACGGTGGTACCAACCCAGTCGGCTCCAATTTGAGCCTAACACCTAGTAAGGGGCAAGGGAGGAGACCTACAGTTTTACACCGGTTCCGAATGGTGAAGCAGCAGGTGTAGATATGCACGTAAATTTTTTCATCAGAAAAACTCATTGGTACACGCCGACCGAATACGGACCTCGGACCTCTCGCATGAGAAGCCGATGCACAAACCACTCGGACACACACCGCTTGAATGTATAAAATAATGAATTAAATCTTTTTATTCACAACAATATTTGGTTTTAGATTTGAAATAATGAAGGCAGATCAATAAACTCTATTGGCATATAAAGTCAGTGAAATTTCCTACAAAACTATGTGAAACAAGTGAGAATTTACTTATTCAAAAGGATATAAGTTTTTTTTACCTCCATGAAAAACAAAGCATTTTAAACAAGCTTTATTTTTTTTTTTTATTCTTTCTAAACAAAATTTGCAATTTCCCCATACAAATTGCATATCAATGTGTAGGTAAAGAAACATACTCTTCAAATACGGGTACCTATATGAATTAAAGTACCTACTCCTATAGTCTGTTTTTTTGGAAGACGGAGTAAAGTGACGTTTGACTGATATTAGAGTGTTGCACGCTTTGCACCACTAGGGATTGTAGTCGATGAAAATAGTATCGACTTTTACACGACACGACACACCTTCACACATATTATGCGCTACCTGTGGCGCTGCCTTAAACTTAAAATTTTTCTAGCAAGATTTAGCTTAATATGTTGTCAATTAAATCCACAATTAGGTAAATATTAGAGTTTACAGCATTTCATTAATTAATTTATCGATAAAAGTATCGATAGCAACTACATGCCTATTTAAAATTCTCCATAAACTGGCAACACTCCAAACGTCACTTTACTCCGTCTTCCAAAAAAACAGACTATAGTACCTAATCCATTCCACATATGACGGAAGTTTACCTTCAAATATAACTATTTAAAAAACTATGACTAAAGACTAACTTAAAAATTATAAATTTCCTCAAGGGGTGTCGTCCCCGGGATGGTTCCCAGGATGGCGGCCGCGTTGCCCCTCTGTATCCCTGTGACAGTTGTGAGATTTATTTTTTCTGTGTCCCTGCGGAGTGTTGCTAGCTTATGTTTGGTGAAAATTGCAAGGATTTTGACCAAGAAATTGCTTATCCTCGCTCGTTCCAACAAAAAATATTCACTGAAATCGCTATTAGCGATATTTTCGATGCCACCGATTGGGGGCCGGCCAGCAGTGATCGTTGCGCTGTACAATCTAGGAGATATATTGTCATGACATGACAACTGTAGGTATCATAGTAAATTACTCACGTTCGAGCACCTCTCGAGCGGAGTGCTCGAGGCCCACAGCGGTCCCGGAACAGCATCGCCTTTGAATACGGACACAGCACCGTCCGCGCGCAGACCGAAGTAGCGCGCGGTGGCGCGCGCAGTCGCCTGATGGAGTCGCCACAAATCCGACACCTGCACTGCCCGCTCCGAGATCTCCAGCCCACTCAATTGCGACGCCTCCGCGCCCATCACACTCGATCGATAGTACTACGCTCAATCGAACTCCTAACTCCTCAAGATATTTTACCGACCATGGTAAAACGAGGCCCACAAGATCCAATTTGACTTGCTATGCTTGCTTGACGTTTTGTTTGTTGACGTATTTGACACTAGATACCTATGACGTGCCAAAAGGTTGTTGTTGTTGTTATTGTTTTCGCCATAAATAGGCAGGCAAAGATTATTTGACCATACAGGCAACGTTTCAAAATGATGTGCCCAATAAATCAGCATTTCGGTAATTGTTTATTCTTACGACAGCCAATTGATATTGGCATTATGAGCCAATTGTTCTTGAAACAAATTATTGGAGAAAAAAAATCATATTGCTGGCTAAGACGGAGGTTACACGCTAGGTTTGGCATCAGTCCAGTCCATCAGTCTGGTTAAACCATGATCCAGAGTCCAGCAGGTCTATTCTTGTAAATTCTGACAGCGGAATCAGCGCTGTTGTGGCGCTGAGAGCCACTTACAAAAGTGGCTCTCAGCGCCACATCAGCGCTGATTCCGCTGTCAGAATTTACAAGAATATCCCTGCTGACTTCAGACTGACCGTTTAATCTACTTTGATGGATGGATGGGTTGGAATGATGGACCAGACTGATGGATTTTAAAATATGTTGATACTAGACTGATGGCAGACTGATAGTGCGAATGCATTTTACGTCTGGCTGGCGTCACCTGGAAAAACCTAGCGTGTAACCTCCGTCTATGGCTTACTCCAAAATAAATGAAATAAATCGCAAGCAGCACAGACTAATAAATCATTGAGTATAATGCCGGCTGCTGAATTCTTGTAACGTAATAAAGCTGCATTTTAGTGAGCCTCCACAGTCCACACAACCCTTGCCTCTCCGCACCTCTCTGAATGAGCACTGGTGGAGATCTCTGTCTATCAAGTGTAGCAAGCAAAGCGTGGTGCTCCAAGCGCGCCAGGTGTAATTTCTATTAGTTGGTCTACATGTCAAATCGAGTATCTGCAATACTTCGAAAAATCTTTATTATCGGAATTACTTTTTTATAGACATTGTTAGGGTATTAAAAATATGTTAAACACATTAAAACATTAACCACATTAAAACATATTATCTGAAGTATTTACATATAGCCCATCATGGGCTGCCCATGCATGCAACGTTATGAGTAAATTGTTTGGAGCCATATTGCAAATACTGCAAAGAGACTACAGACTATAAAAAGACACTCGTGTCTTCGCGTTGTGGTTTTTGACAGTTACGGAAATGGCAACACCGCAGACTGTTTCTCTCTTCTCTTCTCTTTCCTTTTCCGCGCGGCATTCGTCCATTGAGCGGGTGCTCGTTTTTTAGCGGAGTCGAATTGTGATCTAAAATAAATTCACGATGGTAAGTGATCTATTCGCCGTAAATAAAATGAATTTTATTTAGAGTTTGTTTCACGAACTCTGTGTGCAATTATGATCTATCTGTAAAGTTTGAGATCGCTCCGATAAATTAGGATGAAAGTGTTGACATGTCGGCTAATGGCCTCGATTTTCGTCACTTCTCTCTTTATTTCTCTCTGAAGATAGTTTTCATTGGTGATATGAGTGCGTTATTTCAGTTCAATACAGCGTTTACTAAATATTGTGTCAATAGGCTGCTTATAATATTATACTGCATATAATATAAATTTTAGTAATATAAAACCTAACCTCAAGTGATGAATTCCCGACACATGCGCGTCATCTGAAGTCGAGGTGCAGCGCGGAAGCGACTTGCGGTGGCGTGTTCTACGGCGCCGCTCGATCGCCCCGCGTTTGTGCCGCGACAATCTGTGCTTATAAAGTGTCTCTGATGACAACACGACACCTCGCAAGCGCGGCTCTCTGTCCACTCGCAAGCTCACGCCGACGGTCAACGTTTCAGGGTTTCGTGAAAGTAGTGAAGAACAAGCAGTACTTCAAGAGGTACCAAGTCAAGTTCAAGAGGCGTCAGGAGGGCAAGACTGACTACTATGCCCGCAAACGCCTCACTGTTCAGGTAAGTTGTTTTCTCCTCATTTTGAGTGTTTTAAAACAGTGATTGTGGTGAAACGTACAGCGGTCTCAGCGGCACGCGTCGATATCACAAAAACAGCATCATACGGAAGGGCTTCTCTGACTGCAGACAGTGGAGAGCCGCTCTTGCAAAGTCAAACCGACGGCTGGCTCGCTCGTAAGCTGCTCAACTTGAGACAAGCAAAGCTGAGGATAGCTAATCTGATGAGCGGTCACTGCTAAATAAGTATCTACACACCATAGGTTTTATGGATAGACCAAATTGTTCTTGTGTTGCACTGTAAAGATGTGGAATGGGCTTCCAGGGAATATCTTTTCCTACTCCTACAATCCACAGATCTTCAAATCACAGGTTAACAGCAACATTATTAAGCCTGACGAGCACTTCCTCGGGGGTGAAATTCGCTGCGACTGAGGGTCTCAGCTCGAGCACAACCATCAAATTCAAATGTTTCAAATTTATTTTACTTCATTATTGTTGAATAACTCAAGCACTGGTTTACACAACGGCGAGCAAATACTCTTGCGATATGCCGCGCAAAAACGTTGCATGCAGCATAGCGCGACATTATTATATATGCATTTTCAAACAGAGCCTCTACAGTAGAAGAATTTGTCTCGCACAGGCAGTTGTTGACAGTGTTTCGTAGACATTAACATTAAAATAAGGAACTAATCTAACTAAAAGACTTAATCAAACAATGAAATCAACATTTCGGAACACTTATGAAAAGCCACAAAGTTTTGTCAAAAAAATATCAACGAAGGGAGCGTTGTCCATTTTCCACTGCGAAGGTCTGCTGCGCCACTATGGGTGTTTATTATTTACTGCCGGGTGCTGTATGTATGTTGAACTGCTGAAGTCCCGGTGCAGTGATCGAGGCCTAAGAACTAAATGTAGTGATTGTGTGATGATTGTGAACGGGCGGTCGGAGAGCATCGTACAAATGCTTCATTCTGTCGAACTATGTTCCTAACTGATGACCAATTAGTTTTAAATGAAAATGAACTCTGCACAGTTCGCAACTTAACGTGAATAGTGAATGTTCAGGACAAGAACAAGTACAACACGCCCAAGTACCGGCTGATCGTGCGGCTCAGCAACAAGGATGTGACTTGCCAGGTGGCGTACTCGCGCATCGAGGGAGACCACATCGTGTGCGCTGCCTACTCCCACGAGCTACCCAACTATGGCATTAAGGTACACATTTGTTTAATATTTGAAGCACCTCGCGACCACTGAGCCTAGAGATGCAATATAGGGTCTTTGCGCCAAACATTTTAGGTGTGCAGAATAAACCAAGCAGAGCTTTGAGGAAGTGAATAAAATCGAGCTAATCAAACACGGTGTTCAGTGTTGAATAACTCAAGCACTGGTTTACACAACGGCGAGCAAATACTCTTGCGATATGCCGCGCAAAAACGTTGCATGCAGCATAGCGCGACATTTACATGCTACCGGACATATTGCGGGTGATATCTCTACTGATGTGCTGACTAGTTTTGTTTTTGTTTGTTCAATGAACTGAATCGTTCGTTTCGGCTCACTTGAACATAAGGAGCGGTTTATTCTGCTCGTTCACCTTGGCCCATCAGCTCGAAGTGTACTGAACTGAACTAACTGACTGACAACCAGTCCGTGCGCCGCCCGCATTCCTTCCTCCATTCTCCCCACCGTCGAACAATCTCTCTGTCGCGCTTTCTCTCTTTCTCTCTGTGTGCTCTGTCATGCTCCCCCTTTGGTCCACTTCCGCTCGTTCATTGCGCTCCCGCTCCATCTTCGTTCGAAATGCAACACTGAGCGAATGAGCGGAAGAGCTGTTTAGAGGAGTGGGATTGAGGGGCTCATTTCGGTCATTAACGCTTCAGTTAGTTTGATCATTCATTCTCTAGCTATGTTCAGCTCAGACATGTACCTAGATGTTCCACCAACATGCGCTGTACAAGTTGAGATGTCACACAAAATTTTACCCCTAGTGTAAACCGAAGGCTTCATGTTTTCACTAAGACCAGCGGTTCCCAAATAGACCCAAGATAAGGGGTACGCGTGGCCGCACTTATGGCCATGTTTAC
The DNA here is from genome assembly GCA_946902875.1 of Nematopogon swammerdamellus. Taxonomy (NCBI): domain Eukaryota; kingdom Metazoa; phylum Arthropoda; class Insecta; order Lepidoptera; family Adelidae; genus Nematopogon; species Nematopogon swammerdamellus. Next base: position 6,216,160 of record OX336336.1, on the reverse strand, counting down.
CTCTACAATCTTATGTAGAGTGGTGCCCACTTATATCATTCATTAGTGAAAATTATCTCCACTGATGAACGGTTGATTGGGACCAATTTTGTATTCTATTGTGATTACTAAGTAAATATTAAAACCTAATAAATTACTGATACAATGGATAAACAACAACATAAGTAAAAAAAATAACAACCCTATGAAAATTCTCTTATTTAAGTGTTACTCAGGCAGGGAGGGGTACTTGGGTCTTAGAAACATCGCTATTAAAAAATAATTGGGAACCGCTGAATTCGACTGACGAAGTGTGCAAGTTGGGTCTTCTGAATAGGTAGTCAGTGTATGTAACCAGTCCTGTATGTACCAACTCTTTCCGAATTTTATACCTGAACCTCGTTTTTGGTGCATGATGAGCGGCTGAGGTTTAATAGGTTTCAGGAATACAAAAGTATGCATAAGTTGATACCTAATTAAACACTTATTGTTTCTAAAATGCCACTAGTGCTTATTGTATGGTTTTGTGTGTGGAATAGTTAAAAATTTATTGACTTTTCAGAACTGAGCTGAAAACACAAAACTATTAGCATATTAGTAGCTGTCACGACAGATCTTCATTAATTGCGTTGGTACAGTCCGGCAGGTGGTAGTTATAAGGAGCGTTGTGTTGGCAGGTAGGACTGACAAACTACGCGGCGGCTTACTGCACGGGCCTGCTGCTGGCGCGTCGGCTGCTGAAGAGCCTGGGGCTCGACTCGCTCTACGCGGGCAACACCGAGGTCAACGGAGCCGAGTACAACGTGGAGCCCGTCGATGACGGACCTGGCGCGTTCAGGTTAAACACTTATTTGTTTTTTGTGTGGTCTGGTACTTGAATATGCCCACTGCATTTCTCCCAGTGTATCTCGTAAAAGGTATGAGTATGTATAATAATCATCTAACATAAAAATCAGAATAGAATGTTCAGGTGTACTACGGGCAAAAAAATTTGCCCGTTGTACCACTGCGCACTGGGTGTACTACGGGCAAAAAAAATTGCCCGTGGTACCACTGGGTGTACAACCTGGTGGTACCACGGGCAATAAACGGACTGAAGGATAGAGACAGGACAGATGCCGTGCTAAAGGGTGAGGTAGATAGGTTGCTTGATAGTTATCTTGTTCTAATGTTTTGCTAAATGCAGTGGTCGGTGTTTTGCTGCGATTTACCCGATTTTTGCTACACAAACGATTACTGTACACCCCGCCGACTGTCGGGATGCAGCGTGATGGTATATATGTACAGTAGAGCCCTTGTTATGTATGGATACCCTTGTTATATGTGGTATGTATGTACAGAGTAGGATCTTTGAAAGATTTTGTTTTATAGCCAACAATTCACCTTCATTGAAAGACTTGTCATAATGGACAATTTCTTATTTTTTTTTTATATTGGCGTCCCTGTAATTCTATGTTCTCTTTTCTTCCATTTGACAATAGTTTATATTAGCATACCGCTCCGAAGCCAGTTGGTTACACTATATTTTATGATGAATTGAACGGGCGGTCTGAAAGCAACGTACAATTGCAGTCAACCATGTTGCTGTGTGTTCATATCTGATTTCCAAAACCCTTGCCATCAGAAATATTGTGTTAGAGACCACAAACTGAAGACTGATTGTAATTGCAGATGTTACCTTGACGTGGGTTTGGCGCGCACCACTACCGGCGCACGCGTCTTCGGAGCGATGAAGGGAGCCGTGGACGGTGGTCTCAATGTGCCCCATTCTGTCAAACGTTTCCCCGGCTACGATGCAGAGGCAAAGAACTTTAACGCGGATGTCCACAGGTGAGATTACACCTTAGTGTAGTAGGTTCCATGTCAGTGCTTCTATTTGATTGTGCTGGCTAAGATGAACTGAACGGAAAAAAACAATCTACAGTCAAAACTCTCTATAACAAACCTCAAGGGACCGGGCAATTCCTTTCGTTATACAGAGTTTTTGTTATAAAGGGTGAAGAACAAAATAACGTACATAATATGTTCTATTATACATCCCATATTTATACACATTACACAGTTGCATTTAACTTTTTATAACCACAATTAATTATTTAAGAAAGTCTGTCATTTTAGTTTGACCGCGTTTGCTCTTCCATTATTGCACTTTGTCCTGTATTTTGGATATTTCTTCCACCGTCTTGGTATCCAGGAAATCCCCAACCCACTGAACCCTTATCTATTAGGGGCAATAGATAAGACAATGCCAACAAACAAAGGGGCTATATAGCAATCCTCCTTCTAGGTAATCCCTATTCTATTGAATGGTTTCCAGCCCCCAAAAAGGCATGTGATGTGATGATTCACACTGAGTCTCAGTTCAACCATTGTAATATTATTACGCTATAGAGAATTGGGTATTACCTTACACAGAGTGAATAAATACATGGGATCTTATGACAAACCAAACAAGCCAGACTAATGATTACTTTATAGAGAGTTTTTCGTAATAGAGAATTTCGGAATAGAGAGTTTTCACTGTATTTGCATACTATGTAGTTTTGTTTTGTGTATTAGTGAGCCTATGTCCTCCATAAGAGCCAACGACCAGCCTTTTTTAGACCCTGGCACTCAAGTCACTTTATCACTGTGAAGTTTGTTTGAAAACATTGCAGTATTATTAAAATTACCAAGTGGCAACTTTGAATTTTTTGCTAGCCAATGTCGTTGCTGTAAAGTTCTGTTAAAACATGTAACTTCACACTGTAAAAATTGGCCGATGAGAATTTGTATGTTGATTTCCAGGGTTTTCCAATAGTCGGCTCAACTGGGAACATTTGAGTAAAGTTTATTCAATAAATTATTTGTGCTTTGTTTATTGTTAGGACAATTTGCTCCTGTCATCCACCGAGTAATCACTATGTTTGCCTTGGTCAGCTAAACGGGAGCTACAGCATTGTGTTACATTATTGGTTGTGGTATAGATGTGTTCCTCATCTGTCTAACCGGTTTAGCGTACAATTTATTAATACAATATTTTCATTCAGTGAAAGAAAATAGCTTTCATTCATAGATAAATACCGCAATCACCCACTACTGCGGAATCCTACACAACCAGATCATTTTGATTAACTTAAAAATTTTCATCAGTCTCATTAACGAGTGTTGGTGCCTGTTGCAGAGCTCACATCTTCGGGCAACACGTGGCGGACTACATGCGCGCGCTGGAGGAGGAGGACGAAGACGCGTTCAAAAGACAGTTCGGCAAGTACATCAAGAACGGCATCAAAGCAGACGAGGTCAGTACGCTCGCCTCTACACCACATAGTTTTTAGAAAGTGCGATGTGTGGCGCCATCCCACCCATAAGGCGACTACCGACACCCATGGACATACAGTCAGGGGAGGTACACCCCTCTTGAAGGTCCTGAGACTTTGGGGGGAATATATGGGCAGGGAAAGTGTTCCAGAGTTTACCAGTTCTGTAAACACCCTGGTATCAATTTAATGGAATGCAGTTTTGAAAAAAATGCCCACGTCCGACCAAATTACAGTCCACCGAGTGAACAGTGGACAGTGTCGAAGTTGGACTAAAGTACAGCAACATACAATAACTCAGCGATGTTCTCCTGACGCCGACGAGTCTCACTTGTTGCTACATTCTACCTTTCAAATTATTGTTTTTTCTTTAAAAAATGCATTTTTCAATCTTGTCATATTACTTGCTAAATGTGACGGATGTGTTGTGCTATAATTCGCCAGAGTTCTTGCAGCACAACACCAACAGATTTAGATTAGAAATGAAAGACTCTCCTTGTGTTGCTGCAGATTGAGAGTCTGTACAAGAAAGCGCACGAGTCAATCCGTTCCAGCCCCTTGCACAAGAAGAAGGAGCCCAAGAAGTACCCCGCCAAGAAGGTCTGGAACAAGAGGAAGATGACCCTGTCGGAGAGGAAGAACAGGATCGCACAGAAGAAGGCCACCTACCTCAAGAAACTGGAGGCCCAGGTCGAAGCCTAGGACCTGTGCTCTTGTGGTGTCTTGGAAATAAAACAAAAAATATAAATCCTGTGATTTTATTTACGCAGCCTCATTTCTCCAGAGCAAATGTATGAAATAAGTTATTGAATAAATTATTCTTATCGTTTTTACATTCTTTTTTCCTCAAAACTTGCACGAGCTCCTGCGCTACTACAATTTGTACATAATAGATAAAGTCAGCTTATCTGCACGACAAAATTATTGAATTTCTGGATGACAAGCCAGTAGGTCACTGCACTGATTATATATAACCAAAAGGTGTTTATTCTTCTCACATGAGAACAAAAATGGCAAAAAATTCTACAGATAAAGTTTGAAGGAAAAGCTGCCAATTAGGGTTCAGCAAGAATCTATTTTAGGCACCATATCAGCTGACATTTGACTGTTTCCACTACTGGTGTGAAAATATATTAATAAGATTAGCTACGCATGTGAAAATCTTGCTAAAACTGCAAGTAACCACTCGAAAGCTACGCTTACCAGCTCAGTACAAGGTTATACATAATACTATAAGGTGTTTCGTTATGTAAAATATTTCGAGAGTGTTACATACACACTCAAACATGTTACGCAAAAAAATATATATGTTTTTAGCATTACTTTTTGAGAAATTTAACAAAACATGTTTGCTACCTAAACATTAAAAAGACCAACCTGTGTGTACCAGTAGGTAACTTGCACTGTACGGAGTCAATGACCGTACTATGTTCCAACGCAGAACAGCTGTTTGTTGTGTTTTTGAATGTGAGAGGATGTGTGGGTGTACTCTTAGTACTACACTAAAACTAGGTCCTTGGCCCGTCCCCACACATGAAAATCTAGCGGCCGTACATACTATGCCGTACAGCTGCTCATACATCGCCACAGCAGCAACTAAGTTCCAGTTTGAGTCTCGGTAACACATCACCATATTCAAGTAGCGCGGACTGCGTTGGTGTATTGATACGGCAGCATTTTGAATTTGCGAAACATGACAAATTGTGCTCTCTTGCGAAACGATTGCAACACACGGCGAAAAACAAAGAAGGCGCCCCGCCGCCGCGCGCGTGGTTAATGCGGGGGCGGCGCGGGCGCATGCAATGCATACGCACACATGGAAATGAATGACTGTCGGCATCCCTTTGTCGCAAGATCGCTGCCGACAAAGTAAGTCACAAGGTCACTAGGCCTTTTGTCAGCGCGCCACCGTCACCCTACAACTAGAGACGTCGCGCTAGGTACCCCTACCTACGTTTCGTGTTTTGCAAGGGTCTATAGCATGATTGGTTTTAAGAGCTGTTTGATTGAATTTTTTTGTTAGGAGAAAAAATGCTCCTATAAACATATGTTTTTTTTTTACGTTAAATGTTTATTTGAGCGTGTATGTAACTCTCTCGAAATAATTGACATAAATAACGAAGCACCTTATATATAATCTGATATTGTAAGTACCATATGTGGTTCCATTTACTTTTAAAATGAATACATAATTTGTTAACTAAGAATATTTCATGTTAAAAAGAAAATGGCAGTAACTTTCATGAGAAAATATTTTCTATGTACAATTTAAATACAATCGTTTCAGGCCCTAAAAATTAAATAAATACCAAATTGATGTGATTTAATAAAATATGTTCTACTTCAAAATGTTAGAAACACACTTCGACACAAAATTAAGCTGCACGCAGGTGACATGACGCACTGCGTGCCACAGTATTGATAACATATAAAATCTTTCAAAATACTGCACAGACCCTTGAGTGCAAACTGCTGTTAGCGCTTACTTAAAAACATAAATAAACATTACATATGTACAAAATTGATTACCATCAAGCAATATGCACTCAAAGTAACTCATGATTTACAATAGAACATGTTAATTTTAACAACAGAAACCAAAATCTACATTAGTTATAACAGTGTGTGGTTCTCTATAAACCTAAGTAACTCTAAAATAATAGACTGAGTAAAACTTAAATGCCGCTCTGAAGTTGGTCGATGTATCTCATTATAATTTAAAATTGTGCACGGCACTATTCTCACAAACTTCACAGTGGTATTTCAGTTTTGCGATACCTGTAGAGTTAATTTGCCATGTACTGGGTGATTTTGTTACCATGCCAGACCTTTCAGGTGTTTAATAAAAAACTAAATGGATTACAAAAAACAAGGGAGGTGAAAAACATGTTTGTTTTTCTTATATTTTCGTAAATACCTAAACTAAAAATTTATGGAGAACTAAATTTTTTCCCCTTCGTTTTTAGAGTTCCGTATTCGTACCCGCGACCCTATTACTAAGTGTGCGCCGTCTGTCCTACCTTTATCTTTTAAACCGTAATAGGTAACGGGTTGAAATCTTCACAGAATGTGTTATCATATCACCTGATATCCTACCAATATTTTTTTTTTTTGCTCTATCGTAAAATTGGTAACATAAGTCTCAAACTTGCTGTAATTATAGTGCAAACTCTACAGTAAAATACAACCAATAACAAAAACTGGCCAAGAAACTCTCTCCGAGTTAATTGTTTCCTGAATAAAAAGCATTTTTCCTGCATTTAATGCAAATTCAGTGGTAAGTTCTGAAGGTAATGCTTACTTTAAGTTTGAGGTTAAAAAGGTATCACAGTTACTTAAACACAAGAAATGAATACTAGAAAAAGAGGGATTAAACTTGTGAACGTTACGTTAAAATATCACTCACTGGGATCTGTTCAATTAAGACAAAATTCATTCGTGACCTATAATTCAGGTTTTACTTTGGTTTTGCTCTTGTATTTACTTACTACGAATGGAATGTGTTTAGTGAATCGCTTGCATCCGTTGTTTGCGAATAGCGGCTTCTCTTCCGGTCCGAATGTTATCACCTTGAGAGCCTCTCTGGAACAATGAACATAAACTTAACAATTAACGTCAATACATCAAATTATGTTCCAATCCTAATAAAGTGCAAATGTGTTAGATACTACTCAATCAATTCACATGGGGTTTTCACTGACGTTTGGCACTGCTGATGATGGTTATAGATATTTATTTATATATAGAAGCCCAGAGGCGGACTAGTAGCCTTAGCCGCCCTAGGCTGTTTAGTACCAGCCGCCCTGATTCAATGCAGCCGGCCCTTTCAAGTTTACAGCATAGATACAAATGTGAACTTGTACGAAAATCAGTATTGCGTTCGGTTCAACCTGCCAGAAATATATTATTTCTCGGTTAATTTTACATATAGCAAAAGTATTTTTTATAAGTTTTGCGGCAATATTGACCTTATCGTCATAGCTAAATTAATTTTGTCTGCGTAAATAGTGCGTCGTCTCCGCCGCTGCGCTCACCACTCCCGCACGTCGCACGCACTTGCTCCGGCCGGCACCCTTTCTATTCTGTACCTGCGCTCACTGCTTCCAGCAGCAGGTACAGATTGGCCGCCCTAGGCCCGGGCCTAGTCGGCCTTAAGGAAAGTCCGTCTCTGCAGACGCCAGGGTAACAGCTAGTATAGAATAAACTATGAGCCTACAAAACGATACAATGCTGGACTTCAACAGGTAAAGTTTGGCATGTACTAACTGCATCATGGCATCGGAGGGGTATACGCCGTTGGCGAGAAACTCTGCGCGCGCGCAGGCCTCCACGTGCTGCTGCTCCAGCGGTAGGAACGGCACGTAGTGGTCGATGAGGTGGTTCGCGACGATCGCCGCCTTCTCGAACCCACCTGTGCTCACACGGTAAGCTACATTACTATTCTATTACATACGCATATGTACATATCCCAACAGTATCACAATAATCATGGTAAGCAGAGTAATCAGTGTTATGCTGTAAGACCTCGGATGAATTACCGCCGCACAATACCTACAGCAATCCAAGCGGCGCTTGTTTTCAGCTATCCTTGTTTATACTGAGTTACAATAAAATAGGTCATTTGCCATTTTATATTGATTTAATTATTTTCAGTTTAAAGTTAGTAGATATAGTAAGTACCAATGTCGAAAGCCCTCTTCCTGATGATGCTCTCAAAGTCGTGGAATTGAACCTCCTCCCGTTTGACTCCTTTCTCAAACAACTTGAGAAGCGCATCCTTTATCTCCGTACCGCCGATGTTCGATATAAAGATAAACACAGCATTTCTGGAAAATCAAGAATTTTTTTATGTTACATAATACTAAAATATATATATAATAATATTAAACGTAAGTAGGTACCACAGAGCACGGAATACCCCCGCCCGCGCCCCCTCTTAGAGGCGCCCTGAGCACGATTTCCTTACAACGGCGTTGAAGCCTGTAGGCGTGGCCTATGACTTACATATGTGTGTTGTGCGTGTGCATTTATTTTGTGCGTGTGCCTAACTTGCTCCTCTTTGTGTGTAGTGTCGATACTAACACACACACACACACACATACGAAGCGCTAGTAGCACTGCGTCCAGTTATTGGGTTTCAAATATTATCGCTTAAGCCGCCTCTAGGAGGGGGCGTGAGCGGGGGTATTTCGTGCTCTGTGGTAGGTACCCATGTTATGAATACATACAATACAGTGAAGTTTTCACTTAAAATTTTTATTATGACCGAGTTGTTAGACCACTTTCCTTCCCATGCCCCTTACTAGGTGGAAGGCTTAATCAATTGTAGCAAACTGGGTTGGTACCTCCGTACTGGTCTAAAATGGGCGCATAGCAGTCTCGCTCGGCTGTGTTCTCCTCTAGTACAGGATAGCCAGCAATTCAAAGGGAAGTCTGGTATGGGACCTACCTTCTCGGAGGTAATAATATTGGCCAGTCAGATCTGACAGCCACCTGTACCAGATTACATAAAAAAAAACTTTTATGTTCACAATAACCTTTCATTTCTAATTAATAATTATATGAATATCTTTTATTTTTATTTTATTTATTGTGATGGTGAATACACCTGTAGCAGGGTTTGTATTTTTATTAGGCGAATTTCATTGGTTTTCTTGATTTATTTTATAAATGTATAAAAATTAACTGAAGGTGTGATATTAAACCTGTAATCGACGCCGTCGACGGTTCGATGATGATCGAGCATGGGCTTGATGCGGTCGATGATGCCCGGGTCCATCTCATGCACCTCATCGAAGATAATGAGAGCGGTGGGACACTTGCTTACCACTGTGCTGATCTTTTTATACAATGCGTCCTGCAACATTTTATTTATTATATCTTTCGGTTATTCAACTCATCTATTAGTGCCCATACCAAAATCTACTTTATCCAGTATCCAAGTGAGTCTTGCCTTACAAAGGGTAAACGCCGCTAGCATTCTTGGGGCCTATTGGGAAGTATTGTTAATTTAATTTAGTTTTGTTTATTTAGTAAAAATCATATGCATTATAAAACTCCGAAGTCCACGATTACCTGGAAATGCTAACAGTCAAGGATGAAATCAGACAATTCAACAAAAAGTATATAAAACGACTGGCGATGCATCCCAACAGACTGGCCTCCGATCTTTTGATCGAGAGCAACTACACCAATAGGCTAAAACGCTATCACATCCTTGCACTGGAGATAGGACATATTTAAGCATGTAGAGGACCAGACATAAGAGGAGGGTTATCAATGGATGACTCGACTCACACGACCAACCTCACACAGAAAATCTGCTTATAGTCACATTCCGATGGCAGATGGTGCAAGCACAAAAAAAATTTTTATCAATATGAAATACTTATATTAACATGGATTTAGGTAAATCTATTGAAATTAATAATATTTGACCCCAACTGGTGCAAACAAAATGAAGCTACGAGGCCACACAATAAAGTATTATCATGTCCTTCAAGAGATGTGTGAATAGGCACCTGTAAGGTTGGCATGGCATTCACAACCCCCACATACGTCCGTCCATGGGTGGCTCGGCACCGTAAGTCGCGCTTTCAATAAAAAACAATTATATCTTCGCCCTTATAGACACTTTATTGCTAAGAGTTATGGTACTAATTACGTGATAATAAATTAGGTGTTACGTCAATGAATCAAATTGAAAATGAACCTGATAAAACACCTAAACAATTTATTTTTATCAATAGAAATTCTTCTTTAATGTTTTTTCTATGGTGTTGCAAGAGATGTATTTATTTACCCGACTCGCTCCAATGTTGCCCGAATCGATTGCTCTTTGTCCCTGGAACTGCAGCACATATTGGCTGGTCATTCCGTTCTTATAGAGAGCGTCGGCTATCATTGTTGAGGCGTAGTTCTTACCGACCCCGGACCAGCCATGCAGGCTGATCACTAACGCCTTGCGGTTTCTCGAGTCGTCATTTAATGAAGCCTTGTGGGCGGCCACGATGTTCACTAACTCCGCGACCAGCGGCTGACCAAACATCTTTTTTGTTAGCGATCGCTGTAGCTCTGAAACGTCCACCTGTATCTGTCATTCAGTTTCAAATATACTTTAATCATACACTTTTGTTTGGTGTCAATATCTCTAAGGGATCATGAAGTCTAGAAAATGTGAATTGTGTGACATACCTGAAGAGAGTGACATTGCCAAAATTTAATACCTATATTAAATTACTGTAGTGTTTCCATGAGGTGTCTGTGTATTGAATGCCTTAGCAAGCACTTCTGGTTGATAGAAGCCCATAGCAGATTCTATACATGTTTACAAAAGAGACCGAAAAATGAATTATTTGGAGTTATCCTGAAAAGGATAATTCCATACTTTGCAATACTTTGCGGTCTCACAAAATTATAGAAATGTCGCTCTGTCTGTGTGTTCTCAATAAATGTTGATTTTCTCGTTCGGTGGCAATGTTCGAGCAGACAGCTTAGGTTTGCAACAATGCCGATACTTGTGGAGGTGTGGATATCTAGACTAGATTATCGTACGCTTTCATTTCTTATCATAATCGCAATACCTACACCTAAATTGATAAGAAATGTATGTAAGCAATATATATATGTGTTATTAGCAATATATATTAATATGTTGCAATATATATTAATATGTTGCTGTCATGCCGGCACGGCATTCGCAGCCCCCGTTCTAAAACGAATGCTTTTGGGCGTCGTCGGCTCAACAATCCATGCTGACGGCGCCAAGTGTCTCGCGTATCAATAAAAAAAAATGTTATAATAAGCAAATTGTGGCATACATGACTTCATGTAGGGGTTGACTGGAGGAAATTGCCTAAGGCAATAAGCACGCCCTTGCCACACATTAAGTGGCATAAAGTGTATTATTATCATCTACTGACCAGTTTCTTATGTAACCTGATATGGCTGGCTACATCACCTCATGATCAGTGGCGGCTATCCTTAATGTTGTGCGCCGCATGGGAAGTCTTCACCCAAAAGAAATTTGTTCATTGAAAGCGTACGCGGCCCTCCCATATGGATTGCTTTGGGATCAGGCATACAATGTTCAATGCCTTTCGCACAGTTGATAATAATTTTACTACAGAAGAAACATTGCCTGCGAATCCTACGAATTTAAGGTCTGTTTCTGGTTTGCACTTACCTCGGCCCGCGCTTCCTCACTTCGCGCCTCACACTACACCCGCTGACGTCTAGCATTTCCTCCAAGGCTGGGCGTCAGCGGGTGTAGCGTGAGGCGCGGGCCGAGGTAAGTGCAAACCAGAAAAAGACAAGTAATAATCTGCTACCGGACATTATATTGGCATTTGAAAGAAAATGTAATTACCTACCATGTATATTATAAGGTATGTAGTGAGAGTTGCAGCATTCCTTGAACCTGCAGTAGGTGTTGTCCTTCAGGGTATCCCATTGGTACCAGGAGCCGCCTCCCAGAAGAGCGGTGCCAGTCATGTACCCGATAGTAGCCAGGGTAAACAGTTCTGCGGTGGTGGAGGCGACGCATAGTAGTAACAACACTAGCGCGGTATACGTTTCCCCCGCTTGGTAGGGCCACAGGCGCATAGCTGAATAACTCCGGTCCTAAGCACTGTACGTGGACTCCACAATATTTACAACCGACGAATGACACGTAAAAGAAAAGAATGAACACCAATGCATAACCTATAAATATGTTATCTTTATCTAACCAATTTATTATCTATTATATTATCCGTAAGCACTAAATTTATTTATTGCAATTCTTTCTACGGATTAATTACCAACCGTGTCTGAGATCACTTTCCTCCGCTCCGCTACAAATGGTCACACACACTCACACACACTTCACGGGTTAGACACCTGACAGCTTTAATGGCTCCTGCGCATGTCCTGCGCTTCCTAAGATCCTTTCGGAAACACGGCTCGGATTGACTCGGCTCGAAAGCGAACCAACTGAATCCGATATTCGTTTGGTCGTTTATATAATTTGGTGGCTTAGTGGTATAAGAGTGTAGGATTTTAATTTTTTCGATCTCGACCATGGGTTCGTGTCCCTTCTTTTGTCAAAATTTGTTTTGTTTTGTTTTTTTTAAGCAATGTTAGGGTGTTAAAATTAGGTTATGGTAATTTTTTTTTATAACCACCTAATAAAGCTTTATTTTCGGAAATACAAAAGTAACAAAAACGACAGGCGCCGGGCGTCGCCTCAACATTAGATTAGGATTAGGTTCTGTGTGTCGGGTTTGACACCTGAAAGCTCTGGCGGCTCCTGCAGATCTTGTGATCCTACGGCTCGGGTTGACTCGGCTCGAAACGAAACACTCGGCTTGAAACGAAACGTAACAAAAAACGACTCAACATTAGGTACCACCGCCTCAACATTAGGTTAGGGTTATTTTTTTACCACCAAAACATCACTCATACCACATAACATCACTCATACCACACATTCCTTAGAGCCGAAGTTTGCCGAAAGGATCTAAAGGATCCGGAGTAGGAGCCAGTAGCTCTTTCAGGTGGCGGACTGCTGTGTGTCATACAGACGAGTGTCTCTTTGTAGTAACAGTTAACTTTTTTTTTACACAGATTATTAATTTATTTGAGCAAACCTGACCGCTAATAGTATTATATTCTTTGGCTGACGCTGCTGGAACAAAAATTACCATACTACGCACGCGCTTGCCTTGCCACGCACACACAACGCTTATAGCGAAGTCGAGAAGCGAAGTAAGTTCGTCGTTCATCGTACAGAATGGTGTATTGGATAGATAAGGTGTGTGTTGACAACATTTGAAAGGAGAATGGAGGTAAACTAAATCCACCGCCCCGACATAACCTGTTAGTGTGGCTATTCCCTGGAGTGTTTTTATAAGCCGGAGGCGCGTAGGGAGTGCAGCCCCCGCCCGCCGTAACACAGCGTAGGCACCCGTGTGAGCCGGAGCGGCTGAGGCTGGTCGCCGCAGGCGACCAAAAAGCCGGAGCTGCGGAGGCGAGCATGGGTGCCTGCGCGGTGTTACGCAAGGACGGCGGGGCTGCACTTCCCGCAGCGCCGGAGAAGAGGCAATCCTAAGTCGCTATTGAAAATAAATTATTTTCGTGAAGTTTTATTTTTTTTATTTTTGGCCCCAGTTTTGATGTCCGCAGGCTGAGTCATTTCTAATACCAGTGTTTTGTGGTTGTTGTGGCTATACGGTTGCACTGTCTTTGCTTTTCCGAAGAAAAAAAAAAGTTAACGACTCGTATGGGGCACAGATTACCATTTTTTGGGTTTTTACCCAATAATTAACGTGCGTGCGGCACGCACGTTAATTTATAAAAATACATATAAAAGATGAAAATTTCGAATTGGTTGTATGGTCAAATGATCTTTGCCTGCCTATTTATGGCGAAAACAATAACAACAACAACAACAGTTAGCAATATTCTTCTTCTTCTTTTTTTAAATAGTGGCAACCAAACGAATAGGAAATTGCATGGTTTAATACCTTTGCCTATCCCAATAATGGGTCCCGACTGTTAAAGTCGCTATGTTCCGCATTAGAGTTTATATTGGTTTTATATTTGTGTATCGATCATGAAACTATTTCAATGGTGTAGTTATTCAATATTACATGGACTTGTTTTTTTCTTTTCAGTTTTTATTTAAAGGTAATTTTTTACGCAGTCGGGTTTTTTTATTTTTTAAATTAACTTTTTTTATTTTACACTTTTTAGATAGGATTATAAGACGGTAAATTTCGCAATCTTGTCATTTCATTGAGGGAGTTAATATCGTTATTAAATAGCTTGCGGTGGTCTAAATACCTAAATAAGTAAGAGGCCCTGTTACAAAGTGCCCGTGTTGTCGTTCTATTCTGGTCTCTGTCCCTAATTTTGACCACATAGTGAATTATTTTCATGACATGTGGTATACCGTTGGAAAGAGCGTAAACTAGCAAACTTTTTAAAAGAAAAAAAGCTCTCAATTGCGCAAGGGGCACATGAAAGAACAAAGGAACGCTTGCGCTATAGATCAGCTGATTGTAAACGCGAAGTGGAATAACCGAAACGTAACAAAAACGACATGCACCGCCTCAACATTAGGGAATTTTTTTTAACCTCCAAAACATCACAGCTGATCTATAGCGCAAGAGTAAATTTGTTCTCTCCTGTGCCAGACCCCTCAATTGATGTCACTTTTTTTTAAATGAATTAAGAAATTAAGATTCTTTCAAATACCTAAATAAGTAAGAGGTCCTTTTACAAAGTGCCCGTGTTGTCGTTCTATTCTGGTCTCTGTCCCTAATTTTGGCCACATAGTGAATTATTTGCATGACATGTGGTATACCGTTGGAAAGGGCGTAAACTAGCAAACTTTTTTAAAAGAAAAGAAGCTCTCAATTTCTGTCACTTTTTTTTTTTAATGAATTAAGAAATTAAGATTCTGTCATATTTTTACTCGTTCTCGGGACTTTGGGAGGTCATAAGTCCTTTTCATGGTATTAACTTAACCCTTTATAGGGCAGATTTTTTTTTTTTTATAATTTGAATTTTTGGAATCGGAGTAGGTTTAGGGGTGCATAGGGACTGGAATTAGTGTGATATTCACTTGTTGATTTATTCGGATTAGGCTGTAGGGGGGGTTCCATATGAAACCAAGACCATTTAGGGAAAAAAATTGGTGGTTTTGTTTGAAACCGTGAACGTTTAGGGAAAAAAATTATAAATAAAACCAAATCATAATTAAATAAGTTTTGTTTGAAATAAAAATGTTTTTGGTCTTTTTTACCATATAAAAGCTTACATTATTAATCAAAGAGACTAAACGGTAACTATTAATACAAAAATGAGTCCTTTGTGTCATAAAACCTCGTCCTCTTTGTTGAGTCGGTACTGCTGGTGAATGGTGATGGAACTGGTGATAGTATTGGTGAATCACTGATAATTGGAGCCAATGGCTGATGTGGAGTTATGTCCATGATATCCCTATGAAAGTCTCCTGTAGCTGCCAATCTCCGTGATATGATGTTCAAAGGGCTATAAATCCTCAGGATCTGAGTCCCCTCCAATATCGGAATTTTCAGTCGTCTATGCCTTCAATCCAACTGAGTAGCTGATCGTAGGGCATGTTCTCTAAATCTAATACTGGTATAGACATCTGAAATAAACAGAAATTAAATTACTGTAACTATTCGTAATGTAATTTAGGTTGCACTTATCGCACAAACCTCACCGGCCACCATACCTACACTTTGACACCTAATATCATCTTTGTGCAATAATATCTAAATAAACTGTTTTCTGACATAAAGTGATAATTCAACTTTGCAAAAGTTTACTGTAATAGCCCCAACTATGTAAAATAAACAAATGAGAATTTGAAATATGCACTTGTTCAAATTCTAACGTAAAATCGGTCTTCACTACCTGTTGAGTTAAAATCGTTATTGTACTTTATAGATGCAAGTTGGAATTAAGATGTATACACCAAATTGAAGGAAAATAACTAAA
The DNA here is from genome assembly GCA_946902875.1 of Nematopogon swammerdamellus. Lineage (NCBI taxonomy): Eukaryota > Metazoa > Arthropoda > Insecta > Lepidoptera > Adelidae > Nematopogon > Nematopogon swammerdamellus. Next base: position 6,200,372 of record OX336336.1, on the reverse strand, counting down.
ATATTCATTAACTTACCTTGAAACACGAAAATATATCGTTTTGCCACTAAATTATCATCATCAATACATAGTATAAAATAATAAAGCTTTCCGCCTCTGTCTGTATATCCGCTAACTCCTCCTAAACCACGCAACGGATTTTCATGCGGTTTTCACCATCAGTTAGATAATTTTTCACGGAAGGTTTATATGCGGCGCGGGGCGGCGCGGAGCGGCGCGGGACGGCGCGGAGCGGAGCGGGTCGGCGCGGTGCGGCGCGGTGCGGCGCGGTGCGGCGCGGTGCGGCGCGGTGCGGCGCGGTGCGGCGCGGTGCGGCGCGGGACGGCTCGGTGCGGCGCGGGGCGGCGCGGTGCGGCGCGGGACGGCGTGGAGCGGAGCGGGTCGGCGCGGGGTGGCGCGGGATTGCGCGGTGCGGCGCGGTGCGGCGCGGAGCGGCGCGGGGCGGCGCGGAGCGTCGCGGGACGGAGCGGCGCGGTGCGGTGCGGCGCGGGACGGAGCGGCGCGGTGCGGCGCGGAGCGGCGCGGGACGGAGCGGCGCGGGACGGAGCGGCGCGGTGCGGTGCGGCGCGGGATGGAGCGGCGCGGCGCGGAGCGGCGCGGTGCGGCGCGGTGCGGCGCGGTGCGGTGCGGCGCGGAGCGACGCGGGACGGAGCGGAGCGGCGCGGGACGGAGCGGCGCGGTGCGGCGCGGCGCGGCGCGGCGCGGTGCGGTGCGGCGCGGAGCGGCGCGGGACGGAGCGGCGCGGTGCGGTGCGGCGCGGAGCGGCGCGGGACGGAGTGGCGCGGTGCGGTGCACCGCGGGCGGAGCATACGAACTTCACGCGAGCGAAGCCGCGGGCAAAAGCTAGTTTAATGATAAATGAGACACAGTCACTTCCCCAGGTCGTAAACACTTATGAGACAGAAAGCACAAACGTAACCACCAGTATGTTGCACTGTACCGAGGACATGTGAATAACTTCACTTTAGTGGTTTCATTTGTAGCTTGCGCCCGTTCAGGGACTACTCGTTTTAGCAATAAGGTCGACTACCAATGCAAGCATAAATGAAATACGAGCCTTAGTGTCAATCTTGTCGGGTGGTTACAGCCGCCATACTGATTTCGCTTCTGCCTTATAAAGGGTTAATCAAATGAGAGATGAAAGGATTGAGAAAGGGATGCTTCGGTGGTTCGGTCATGTTGGAAAAATGGATGATAACGAAAGACATTTATGAAGCAAATGTGAGTGGAAGAGTCGGGAAGGGTCGCCCTAGACGCACGTACCTGGACCAGATCGGGTATGTGCTCAAAAAGGGTCAAGTGCGTAGTACCCGTAACCGACGAGCATGCATGAAGAACATTATGGGAGTGGAAGAGGCGGCCGAGTTGTTTCAGAATCGTGGCACGTGGAGATCCGTTGTCTCTGCCTACCCCACCGGGAAACAGGTGTGACGCTATGTATGTAAATGGTATTTTTTCTAGAAGAAGGATATATTGTAAAATCCAATTAATTTTATTTCGTGCTGATGCAGTCATAAACAAAAAAGTTACAAGGATTTAAAACTGGGATTTTTTAATTTTCAAAAATAAAGAAAAAAATCGTATCTTGATACCACGTGATACCTGATAAAAGGTATGATGTATCAAAACGTTGCAAATGACCCCACTTACCTACAATCATTTTGTCGGTCGATGTGCCGAAAAGCCTGTATAAAAAAAACCCGACTGCGTAAAAAATTAACTTTAAATAAAAACTGAAAAGAAAAAAAACAAGTCCAATAGCCTAGAACTCTGTTAAGTAATATTGAATAACTACACCATTGAAATAGTTTCATGATCGATACACAAATATAATAAAACAAATAATAAACTCTAATGCGGAACATAGCGACTTTAACAGTCGGGACCCATTATTGGGAAAATGTCAATGGGTCCCGACTGTTAAAGTCGCTATGTTCCGCATTAGAGTTTATTATTTGTTTTATTATATGTGTGTATCGATCATGAAACTATTTCAATGGTGTAGTTATTCAATATTACTTAACAGAGTTCTAGGCTATTGGACTTGTTTTTTTTCTTTTCAGTTTTTATTTAAAGTTAATTTTTTACGCAGTCGGGTTTTTTTATTTTTTAAATAAACTTTTTTTATTTTACACTTTTTAGTTAGGATTATAAGACCGTAAATTTCGTAATCTTGTCATTTCATTGAGAAAGTTAATATCGTGGTGATTATTAAGTAGCTTGCGGTGGTCTAAACTACTGATAATTTTATTGATTATTATTAATGATTGTCACGTGGTATCGAGATACGATTTGTTTTCTTTATTTTTGAAAATTACCAAAGTCCCAGTCTTGAACCCTTGTAAATTTTTCGTTTATGATTGTATCAGCACGAAATAAAATTTATTGGATTTTATAATGTATCCTTATTCTAGAAAAAATGTCATTTGATGAAGTTAATACAATGAATAGAAATGAAATGAAATGAAGTGAAGTGAAATGAAATGAAATGAAATGAAATGAAATGAGTTTATTTATCTCATCCAATACCTACACACACACTAGATACAATAAAAACACAATACGGACAAGACAAATTGGACCTGACACACCACCGAGTCCAGGGGCCAGTGAGAGGGACGCTGATTTTAAGTCAGGCCCAAGTACACAACACAAATAATATTCTAATATACCCTAACACAAACATATACATAACAACCAGAGAAAAAGGAGAAGAAGAATTCTTAAAGTTACAGTACACAAAACACAATAACAAACACAACCATCCATCCGTCCGTTTGTCGGTCCGCACGTCATAATAATACCTTGGCTTGATTTTATAGCAATAACATTTTTTACTGTTGGTCAAATATAAATTTCCTCAATTTACATTTGAATGTATTACAGTTAGTAATCTCTCTGAGAGGAGGCCTCAGCCTCAGGAGGTTCCAACACCGAGTTGCCGCATATTTGAAGGAACCTTCAAATGCGGCGCCTCTGTGCCTAGGAGCTTCCAGCAGTTTACCCACAGATCTCGTGCCGTAGCAGTGCGAATTTCCCAACCAGGTGAGTTTATCGTACAGTGTTTTGGGCTGTTTTTTTTAATCACAGCTTGAACTAGGCACGAGAAGTGTAGGCGCCTGCGGTTGCGCATATTCAGCGTCCTGAGTTTATTTAAAATGGGTGTAATGCGAGCACGTCTCTTAGGCCGCTCGCAATACCTCACACACGAGTTCTGGACACGCTGAATATGCTTGGCCGTCCTCTCGAGGATGCAAGGACCGAAAACCACGTCGCAGTAATTAATGTTGGACAGAACGAGTGATTCAGCCAACTGTCTCCGAACCTCCACACTGACACAGTTCCGAAATTTGTACAGACTTTTAAGTTTGCCATATGACCTGCGAATTAGTTGCTCCACGTGGGCTTCAAATTTCAGCCCGCCGTCAATCAACACGCCGAGATCCCTGGCCGATGTCGCGATGGGTATGGGAACGTTGTTTAACTTGAAACATGGACTGATTTGCATCATTTTACTGATCGCGTGCTTGGTCCCCAGCACAACTATTACGGTTTTATTCGGGTTCAGGCCCAAGCCGCACTGCTCTGCTCTCAATAGGACTTATGACCTCCGAAAGTCCCGAGAACGAGTAAAAATATGACAGAATCTTAGTTTTTTAATTCATTTAAAAAAAGACTGACAGCATTTTCTTTTAAAAAGTTCGCTAGTTTACGCCCTTTCCAACGGTATACCAAATGTCATACAAATAATTCACTATGTGGTCAAAATTAGGGACATAGACCAGAATAGAACGACAACACGGGCACTTTGTAACAGGACCACTTACTTATCGGTGGTCGCTTCCCGTACTAAGAGCGTTTTCCGGAGCATTTTCAAATTTAGAACATGTGCCGGTCGCGCGGGCACTTTGTTCAATTCTCCAATATTAATGTTTAGACTCCTGCAAATTATCTCTAATTTTGATCACATAGTGAATGATTTGTATAAAAATGTGGTATACCTTTGGAAAGGGCGTAAACTAGCAAACTTTTTAAAGAAAACGACGCTCTCAATTGGTGTTTTTTTTTTTATGAATTAAGAAATTAAGATTCTGTCATCTTTTTACTCGTTCTCGGAAATTTGGGAGGTCATAAGTCCTTTTCATGGTATTAACTTCATCAAATATTTTTTTTTACTAAAACAGGAATACATAGTAAAATTCAATAAATTTTATTTCGTGCTGATACAAACATGAACAAAAAAGTTACAAGGGTTTAAAGCTGGGATTTTGGTAATTTTCAAAAATAAAGAAAAAAAATCGTATCTCGATACCACGTGACACCTGACAAAAGGTATGTTAGGTCAAAACGATGCAAATGACCCCACTTACCTACAAAAAAAATTTGTCGGCCGATATGCCGAGCATGCTGTATAATAAGAACTTTATCACAGCTCTATTATTATAAGAGTGAGAATGGCTGCTAACCAACTTTAAATCGTTATAGATCCTAAATGGTCATTCGAAATGAAAAATGATAAGAGAAACCTGGAGATCATTTTCAAATACCTATTCAACGATACCCCACTTAACATATATAGTCAACTTTAATTTTTTTCTTTTTCACAATATGGCACCTAGTTGTCGCCATATTGAATTTTGATTACTGTCATGTCTTTAGTGACACTCGCAAGATTAAGACAAATCGATTGACGTAAGAATCATCAAAATCGGCCCACGCGTTTGGTCTCTAGTGTGCCACAAAGGAACAAACATACATACATACATACATAGGCTGATAAACACATTACCCTCCTTTGCGTCGCGCAGTCGGGTAAAAACTAGATGTCATTTTTAGGGCTCCGCACGGACTAGCCGTGGGGTTCCGTATCCATACTGAAGCCTACGCCATCTGTATGTCTGTTGGTCCGAGGGCTGTATCTTTTGAACCGTAATAGGTAGCCGGTTGAAATTTTCACAGAATATGCGTTATTATGGCGGATATTATGCTAGACAATAATAATAATAAAAAAATCATAAAAAAACGTCCCCATATAAATATCATAATATGTTGAAGAGCTACTGAATTGTTAAACATTTTAACTACAAAGTGTGAGCGGTAGATGGCGTGATACTCGAGATACGTGCGAGTGCGACCGCGTGATTGCTGCACACACTCGCTCTACGTGGAAGAATAGATAGATAGAAAATGCTTTTTGCTACAAGAAATATTAAACGGTAATTAGCACATTAGTTTACAAAGATGCAAAGGTGGATTTTATAGTTCTAAGTTTATAGCTGTGTTGTGTAAGCACCCACTTCTCTACTTAAATTTTACATATTTTCCAACCCAACGGACTCCGATACAAACATTATACATTAGTACAAAAATATTAATTAGAAGTATGTACACTAGAAGCTTTATACAGAGTGTTCGGCACATCGACCGACAAAATTTTTTTGTAGGTAAGTGGGGTCATTTGCAAGGTTTTGATGTATGACACCTTTTGTCAGGTGTCACTTGGTATAGAGATTCGATTTTTTTTCTTTATTTTTGAAAATTACCGAAATTTCAGCTTTAACCCCTTGTAACTTTTTTGTTTATGATTATATCTGCACGAAAAAAATGTATTTGATTTTATGATGTATCCTTGTTCTAGGAGAAATATCATTTGATGAAGTACCATGAAAAGGACTTATGACCTCCCAAAACCGCGAGGACGAGTAAAAATATGACATAATCTTAATTTCTTAATGAATTTAAAAAAACCGAACATCCTGTATATTCCATCCAATATCATTCCAATATTATATTCCATCAAGGCTAAAAGTGACCGGAAACAATTGCGTGTAAGGGATTCAATGTGTTCTCAATGTACGAAAATACCAGTAGTTATGTACTTTGTCAGCCGACCCTTCAACGCGAGGAGAGAGAGTCTAATGAAAATAGACGTTCATAATGAGAAAGGAAAACATTTCAGGCCGTGTCGCGTCGTCGCGTCGTCGTCCCGGTGACAACGCGGCGGTGACGCGTGTGTTTTAACAGAAAATAATTTCAGTTTTTAACCGCCGCCGACGCAAAATGAGGGGTGTTATAAGTTTGACCCCTACGTCTGTCTGTCTGTCTGTCTGCATATCGCATCGTAGCTCCCAACCGGATGGATGGATTTAGATGCGGCTTTTTTTATTAGAAAGCTGGTAAATAAAATAAAACTAAAATAAAATAAAATAAAAAATTAATAAAATAAAAAAACGCCCGACACAAACCTTAAAAAATCTAAAATAATTTCCGTTTAGTTACTTCAAGGCGTCAGGGGACCGCTAAGTAAATATCCGCGCAGCTCTGACTTTTATTTTATTTACCGACGCCTTTAAGTAACTAAACGAAAATTATTTGTTGATGTGTCGGTTTTTTTTTTAATTTGTAATTAAAATTTGTGTGTACCTACTTATATCACGCTCGCAAGTGATGGAGTGCAGTTTCGTACAACTACATATTTCTCCGGTCGTCTCTATCTCTACTTCTTATACTTACTTGTGTTGTACGGTCAACGGATAGTGAATACATTTCTTTCTTTCTTTCTTTCTTATAAAAGGGACCGCCTGTCTGTATGCATATATGTTTAAGGTAAACTCCGGAACCACTTAACAGGTTTTGATGCGGTTTGCACCAATGTAAAGAGTAGTTCTTGCGGCTCACTATAGGGTATATACCATCACGCTAAATATCCCTAGGGTTGAGCAGTATCAAAGAAAGAATGGTATGAACGGAATTTAGTGTCGAATTGTAATACCGGATGGAGAGGAGAGAGAAGGACGGTGGGGAGAGGGTGGGAGGGCATTTAAATCGGATTTTCTATTCATTTGCTACTAAACCGAGTCTACCGCGAGCGAAGCCACGTGCAAAAGCTAGTAACATGTAAAAACAAAAGCTTGATGAATGTGTAAACATTTACGATATACAGATTGCTAGAATTATGTCTGGTCTTTGCTTTGTACAAAGTTAATTAACTATAGGTTTAATTAATTATTATAGCTTCGCGAGACAAATTGGAAGCAATTCTCAAAAACCTTGTCAAACAGGTACCTCGCTAATAATATTGTTTACATCTCGACTGACAATATCGATTCATGGAACACATTTCATAATCATATTTCTGCTCGCTACGAATACCTAGTGTGCGAGACAGTGAGCGCGGTAGAGGTGACGTGACGCGCGACATGAAGCAGCCAAGTAGAACAATCTGCTCTGCGCAGCTCTGCGCTGCGCCATACCCTTCGTAGTCCGTACATCTTCGAACGCCGTACATACGCATTTAAATTTAGAACCCGTCTTCGATATTCGACACAATTCAATTTTGAAAACGTCCATATATCAGCACGTGACGTGATCGTAAAGCGGCGCGGAGGCGGCGGCGGCGGCGCCACCTCCGTCCGCCCACGCGCTCCCCGGCGCCGCGCCGCCCGCGCCGCGCGCCGCCCCGGTCCGGAAGCACAGTACGTATCTCACACAAATATTGTTTGTTTCGCTCGCCAATAAACTTCGTTTCTTGTCTTGTCTCGCTCTAGGTGGCCCGCTTTTGCTGGATCAAATCTCGTACATCAGTAACATCACATCATTCTCTAATGTCTGTAGGTATATCTGTATAATTTTATACATAGATTAAATTAGGACAGGCATTTCTTTTTAAAATAACATTCTTCTAAACAAAGCGATATACTTCTAGATTGAAAAACATAAAAGTCACGTACACAAACTTACAGTGTGTTAGTTTTTCATAGTTTTAGGGTTCCGTAATCTATAATAATCAATAATCAACATCTTTATTGTTTTTTACAGTTTCATTTAGTTACAAGTGTACTCCTATCCAATATGGGTTTTCAGAAACGTGCAAAATGCCTGGATGGGCGTACTGGCTTTGTAATGTTCTTATAATGAATATAACATATTACAATTTTATCTATAAATATAACATTTCATTGCAACATATTCGAAAATTTGCACAAATTAGTTCACTTTATTAAAGCATTTATCTAATAACGATTTAAATAAAGATTTTTTTTCATTGTTTAAGTGCAGTGATTTCGTTTATTTCCTTTGGAATTTTATATGTAACTGCCATGTAATATATGTATACTTTTAAAAATATTGGGTAGTTCTAGGTTTTGTATTTAATAGTTTATGTTACTGTCTCGTATCTCAAAAGAGGAAATCTTGTCTCGTGTCTGTCTGTCCGTCTATCACACCTTATTTTCTGTCAACCCTCTCAACGCGAGTTCGACTCGCACTTGACCGCTTTTTTCGATGTGTATTCTACAGCTTCTTCATAAAGTACTCCCAGTCAGTGTACCTCAGGTAAATACATCATGTGGCAGACACGTGCCTACTTGAATTTTCTGTGAAACAATCGCACATCTCATACGATACACAGGCCGGACACAGAACAGAAGCCGAGGGGACTCGGGGCGGGGCGGGAAGGTCGAATGGCTTAAAAAAAAAAGTTAATTTAAATTAAAAAACCCGACTGCGTAAAAAATGAACGCTCAATAAAAACTGAAAAGGAAAAAAACAAGTCCAGTAGTCTAGAACTCTGATGTAATATTGAATAACTACACCATTGAAATAGTTTCATGATCGATACACAAATATAAAACCAATAATAAACTCTAATGCGGCACATAGCGACTTTAACAGTCGGGACCCATTGAAATTTTCCCAATAATGGGTCCCGACTGTTAAAGTCGCTATGTTCCGCATTAGAGTTTATTATTGGTTTTATATTTGTGTATCGATCATGAAACTATTTCAATGGTGTAGTTATTCAATATTACATCAGAGTTCTAGACTACTGGACTTGTTTTTTTCCTTTTCAGTTTTTATTGAGCGTTCATTTTTTACGCAGTCGGGTTTTTTAATTTAAATTAACTTTTTTTATTTTACACTTTTTAGTTAGGATTATATGACGGTAAATTTCGCAATCTTGTCATTTCATTGAGGGAGTTAATATCGTGGGGATTATTAAGTAGCTTGCGGTGGTCTAAATACCTAAATAAGTAAGTGGCCCTGTAACAAAGTGCCCGTGTTATCCTATTCTGGTCTCTGTCCCTAATTTTGACCACATAGTGAATTATTTGCATTACAGGAAGGTGTGGAACTAAGCTTGCGATGGCTTCACCGAACATATCCGGGCCCATCGGCAGTAGAGGAGGATGTTAATCGAAGTCGGGACTAGCGAGTGGCTACTCAAAATTTCCCGCGCATGCTTCACGTTTCGGCTCGCATCAAGCCCTCGTCAGCTAGTCTGCGTTGACTAGGACCCGGGGAAACACTAGTCCCGCTCTCGACCTCTCTCTCTCTACCTATCCATATTCTGTAGGATGCTTCCAGTGACGTTTTCGAAGCTCTCTCCATGTATGAGCTTAGCGTCGATCTTGGCAGCCCTAGATTCTTGAAGAGACTGTAGAGCGACTTCGCTGGTAGTCCTCTTGCTCCGACTTCCACAGCGAAGAGATCAGTCTTGAATCCGTTTCTCACAATCCGGTCTACTAAGTTGCAGTACTTGTTAAGTTTGATGTTGTGTTCCTTCGGTATGTTGCTTTCCCATGGAACTGTAAGTTCAACAAGTACTACATGCTTTGTCACTTTTGAGAATATGAGTATATTCGGTCTTATTGCTGTGGTACAGATTTCCGAAGGCATCTGGTAATGCTTTTCATGTGTGTCCATCAACAATTCCCAATCCTTTGCTGCTCCCAAAATTGAAGAAGGTTTAGTCGTATCTTTAGGCAGATTTTTGGCTCCAGATTTCAGAAAGTTGACCTTCTGGAAGCCGCTACTTGGTTTGCCCTTTCCTGGCCCGTGCAATTGACAGGTTGAAGGCCTCTCTGATGATTTGGAGATTTTGGTATCTTGATACCACGTGATACCTGACAAAAGGTGCCGGTCGAAACGTTGCAAATGACCCCACTTACCTAAAAAAACCGAGGCTCCCGTAACCGCACTGCTTCTCTTTCATCTAATTATATTTTCTACCAGGGTGCGGTCAGCCTTTGGATGGGTAGCCATACGACCATGGTACGGCTGGCTGTGGTTCGGATTCCACTTGAAACTGTAGTTTCATCCCTTTATGTACATATTTAGCTGGAAGGGACCTTCTCGAAGAAAGTAAGTACCAAATGGCGAGGCCGAAGGTCGAGCTGCGTTCAGGAAGACGATAAACGTTCTCGAAGAAAGTAAGTAACTGAGGGCGAGGCCGAAGGCCGAGCTGCGTTCAGGAAGACTATAAACCTTCTCGAAGAAAGTAAGTAACAAAGGGCGAGGCCGAAGGCCGAGCTGCGTTCAGGAACACGATAAACCTTCTCGAGGAAAGTAAGTAACTGAGGGCGAGGCCGAAGGCCGAGCTGCTTTCATAAAGACTATAAACCAATTCCTGGGGGAGTACTCGAAGGAGCTGTTTAACCGCAATCCAGGGAGTCTCCGGTATGACACCTATCTTCTCGGAGGTGATATTGGCTGGTCGGAGCATGTGCTTTGGCACCTCCGACTCAGCCACTCATACCGGATTACATAAAAAAACCATTGAGCTACCGAGGCTGACAATAAATAAAGCGAAATTTCTACGGGCAACCCACATTGTAACGTTCTCGTACGTAATATGTATGAAATATTCCTATAACTCGAGAACAACTTTATCAATTTACATGCGGTTTTCTTTGCTACATTTCGTTACCTTTCAGGATGATTTTAAGCTATCAATCACAACGTTACGTTATCGGTGGCTTGAGCTGTGACCAAAAAGTCACGCAAAAAATTGGAATTTTGGCTGTTCAGTCATTTAACTTTATCTCCAAATATATGACATTTTGAGAAAAATGAATAGTTTTGTGCACAACTACATAAGAGTACTTATACGGTTTATTTTTTCAGAATTTTCAAACAACCCTTAATAGGTCAAAGTTCGGCGACAAAAGTGCAGTTTTTGTCAACTTTTAAACGGAATATTTGTTAAAGTAAACTTTTTGATTATAGCAAAGTTATTTAAAAAAACAAAAATTTTTTTTAGTTTACATTTTGAGGTACCCTGTACTTTCCACAGGACTATTAGATAAAATTATCTGTAAAATTACACATAATTTGGAGTCATTTTCATCTAAATCGGTTCAATAGGTCCGGAGATATCTGCGTGTGACCGACAGACAGACATACAGACAGAGAGACACCAGAGCGATCCCTAAGGATCCCTTCTTTAGCATTTTGCGACGGGACCCTAAAAATGTGTCGGTCGATGTGCCGAACACCCTGTATAATAAGAACTTTTATCACAGCTCTATTATAAGTTAAGTGAGAATGGTTGCTAACAAACTTTAAATCGTTATAGATCCTAAATGGTCATTCGAAATGAAAAATGCTAAGAGAAACCTAAAGATGATTTTCAAATACCTATTCAACGATACCCCACTTAACATAGTCAACTTTCATTTTTTTCTTTTTCACAATATGGCACCTAGTTGTCGCCATATTGAATTTTGATTACTGTCATGTCTTTAGTGACACTCGCAAGATTAAGACAAATCGATTGCCGTAAGAATCATCAAAATCGGCCCACGCGTTTAGTCTCTAGTGTGCCACAAAGGAACAAACATACATACATACATACATAGGCTGATAAACACATTACCCTCCTTTGCGTCGCGCAGTCGGGTAAAAAGGGATAAAACAACCAAAAAAAAAAAGGTAATTCGTTTATTACTGCCAGTATCCAGTGACGGAGTTGCACGGTATAAATTTGTGCTTTGGTCAGCAAAGAGAAACGAGTGGCTCGGGATCAATTCTGTTGGCTCTCGCTGACAGCTGTGACGTCATAGAGCCGAAAGCGAATCAAGGGACTTCGATATTCGTTTGTGATTTCGTGGCTCAGGGGTGAGGGTATAGGACTAGTGCGGTAGTTACGGTGTTTAAATTCTGTTGGCTCTCGCTGACAGCTGTGACGTCATAGAGCCGAAAGCGAATCAAGGGACTTCGATATTCGTTTGTGATTTCGTGGCTCAGGGGTGAGGGTATAGGACTAGTGCGGTAGTTACGGTGTTTAAATTGTTTTAGGGTGTTTAGTTTTTTTTATAACCACCTAAGAATTATTTTCGGAAATACAAACTTGTAACAAAAACGACATGCACCGCCTCAACATTAGGTTATATTAACTTTATATTAACCCTGGTTATTTTTTTAAAAACAGTCACCACCAAAACAGTTTGTATATTTCCGAAAATAAAAATTTCTTAGGAGAACTGTCAGTGAGAGACATCAGAATTGATCCCGAGCCACTCGTAAAGAGAAAGAGGCAAAGAGAATAAAAACCTATCAAGCCCTAGCACTAGCAGTCAGCAGCAGTATTATATTATATTCTTTGACGAAAACAAAACAATTTTATTCTTCTTTACCTGGTTGATGTTGTGTTGGTAAAATCTAAAAAAAACATGCATCGTCTCGATTTGCGAAAATTGCAGAGTGTTTGTCGCATCTGCCTGCGCGAATACATCACACAGTCGGTGCCAATATTCACATTCGAGTCAGCAGGGTCCACGGTTGCGGATAAACTTCGTTTGTGCACGGGCGTCGTTCTCCGTCGCGAAGATTTCCTGCCGCAGCACGTATGTCGCGCGTGCTTCGACGAACTAGACGCCGCCTCCGGGTTTCGAGTGAAATGCCTCGCTTCCAACGAAACTCTGCGGGAGTACTTGCAAGCATACATCGAAGGCGGAAGTGCGGAACCTGATGCCAGTCTGATCAAAAAGGAGGAGATAGATGTTGTGAAGGAGGAGCCCGAATTAGTCGCCGACCTCTTGGAGGAATGTTTACAAGACGATAGTACTACAGTCGCCGAGCCCGCGGGAGCTGTCGACGAGGTGGTGTCTTCTCAGCGAGCGGTAAATGAACACACATGCTCCGAGTGTGGAAAGCGTTTGAAGACGAAGACGTCGCTCGAGAAGCATGTGGTGACAATGCATGAGCGGCGGCAGCGCGCGGGGCGCGTGTCGGGGCACGGGGAGAACCGGCGATATCACTGCGGCGAGTGTGAGTACGCCACGCGACACAGCCAGAGCTTGGTGTATCACATGCGGAGGCACACGGGCGAGCGGCCGCACCGCTGCGAGTGCGGCGCCGCCTTCACGCAGCCGAGCGCGCTCGCCGCGCACCGTCGCACGCACAGCGACCTCACCTTCCACACGTGCGCTACGTGCGGCAAACAATTCAAATACAAAGAGTCGTACGAGCGCCACCAACTTGTGCATTCAGAGAGCAAGTTCCCGTGCCTCCAGTGCGGGAAGGCGCTCAAAACGCACAAGAGTCTCGCCGCTCACATGAACCGGCACCTGGGGCTGCGCAACTTCAGTTGTGAGTGGTGCGGCGCCACGTTCGTGACCGACACAGAGCTCATTAACCACCGCCGCAAGCACGACGCCGCGCAGCGGGACCGCTTCCAGTGCCACCTCTGCACCTACAAGACTTATGCTAAGAAGAGCCTCATTGTACATCTCAAGAGGTAATATTTTGTTCATATAAAAATTTTTATATTTTTGTTTAAATTTATACTATAGCCCTTTTTAGGTTTTATATATTTTTATTCATCATATTTTTTTAAATATATTTTTACAGTAACAAGTGAAATTTTTTTTTTTATTCTATCATAAAATTTTTATTTATGTCTAACTCCATCATAAAGCCAGTTTGGACATATGGTGTACAGCAATGGTGATCTGTCAGCAACATTCTGTCGCTCCAAATAGTCCACAACATGATTTTGAGAACAACCTCAGACGCGCCAAGGTTCAAGAAAAATAGTGGCTTTCATGAATATCTGGCTCTACCTGAATCATAGCCTGAGCTACAACCTGAAATTTAGGGCTGGCCGACTTGTAGAGTCAACCTGCCGGGTCCCATCTGCTCCACGCGGAGCACCTAGTCTTACATCTGCCGGCTCCCAACTGCTCCGCGCGGAGCAGGCATTATATGCACTTACATTTTCGTCTAGTGCTATTTCAGTGAATGTTTCTTATTAGAACGAGAGAGCACTTTAGATAGAGATTAATAAACCTTTCCATTGATATGAACCACACCTACAAAGAATTCAACACTCAAACAGAAACAATTTATTATGACGTCTTGTCATTTTGACTGAAATTTCCTTGGTTTTGATTTGTTTGATTGATTTATTTATTTATTTATTTGATTGAGTGAATGAAGTCCTGGTGGCCTCAGCGACGTTCTCGCGGCGATGCGTTGCACTTCACGGGCCCGTGAAATCTTAAAGGCACGACATTGATCAAGGCTCTCGATGAATGGTCAAATTTTTCATCTATACCGCACTCTTCCCAAAACGTGCCCTGCCAAATATTTTGAAATATAAATTGCAAGTGAATGGGTTATTCAATATTAATGAGTATATTCCCGACAGGCACACGGGCGAGAGACTTTTCAAGTGTTCATTGTGCTGGTACGACGGCTACACGCGTGGAGAGCTCATCACACACCAGCGCTCACACACTAAGGAGAAGCGCTACCCGTGCCCCGGCTGTGGCCAGCGCTTCGTGCACAGCTCCAGCCTCAACAAGCACGTGCGGCGTGCGCACGGAGAGAAGTTCGTCTGGAACGACACAGTTGACCGCAAGCTTGTCGCTAACCTCGCATAATTTACACTGTTGAGCTCTCGCACACCGAGGTAAAGCGCTACCCGTGCTCCGGCTACGGCCAGCGCTTCGTACACAGCGCCAGCCTCAACAAGCACGTGCGGCGTGCGCACGGAGAGAAGTTCGTCTGGAACGACACAGTTGACCACAAGCTCGTCGCTAACCTCGCATAGTTTAGACTGTTGAGCTCTCGCACACCGAGGTAAAGCGCTACCCGTGCTCCGGCTACGGGCAGCGCTTCGTACACAGCGCCAGCCTCAGTAAGCATGTGCGGCATGGTGTGCGCACGGAGAGAAGTTCGTCTGGAACGACACAGTTGACCGCAAGCTCGTCGCTAACCTCGCATAGTTTACACTGTTGAGCTCTCGTACACCGAGGTAAAGCACCACCCATGCTCCGGCTGCGGGCAGCACTTCGTACACAGCGCCAGCCTCAGTAAGCACATGGGACGTGCGCACGGAGAGAACTTTGGAACGACACAGTCGACCGCAAGCTCGTCGCTACCCATGCTCCGACTGCGGGCAGCGCTTAGTACACAGCTCCAGCCTCAACAAGTACGTGCGGCGTGCGCACGGAGAGAAGTTTGTCTGGAACGACAAGGTCGACCGTAAGCTCATCGCTAACCTCGCATAGTCTACACTGCTCCGGTTCTCACACACCGAGGTGAAAATAAAACAAAATATACTTAAACCTTCTGATTTTATTTCAAACAATGACCTATTTTTATTTTTTCACCCAATGCAACGGGGTGTTATAAGTTTTTGAGAATAATTCATATTTTTTTATCAGATTTTCTGCCAACCAACCTTTAACATGATCTTGCCATATTGTTACAAATTAAATTTTGTTATGGGGCAAAGCTAAAGTGAGCAAGGTGATCCTTGCTCACTTTTTTACATTTTTTTTTATGGAATCCGCTATGAGTGTCTTCAAAGGGGCCAAAGCGCATGATCTTATCAGGCAATATACCCTCCAAGAAGGTAGATGCCATACTGTAGACTTCCCATTGGATTGCTGGCTATACTGGACTAGAGGAGAGCACAGCATAGTTCAGAACCGTGGTATCAACCCAGTCGGCTACAATTTGAGCCAAACACCTCGTAAGGGGCAAGCAAGGCCACCAGGGTTTGTGCATTTGAAGTTGACAGATTTCATATACATTGCTTTTTTTAATATTCATTCGTCTCCTCCCGAAACAGGCAAAACTCGTTGCTGCAACTGGTTATATTTTATTTAAAGTAACTTTCACACATTTGTGAAGGATTCTTATAAATTAAAAGATCTGAAGTATTTCACTACTTTATTTATCAATACAGTAAAATATTTTAATTAAAATATCTCCCTTTAACTAAATTTATATTTTATTGAGAGAACAGTGTCTGAAAAATAATAAAAATATAATACAGAAACTTTAAATTAATGAAATCTTAGTTTCAACAGGGTGCCCGTTCGATCTAACTGTCCTGTTAAGATTACATATGCTCTTTATTTTCACTATTATAATGGTGCCTAATGGATGCCACTGTAATAGCAAAGTGATTGGAATAGGGCTATCAATGTCTAGGTCAAGTTCTTAGCACTCTGCTGCAGGAGCATTTTGCAATCCATATTGGATTGATCGAGCTGCCCCATGAGGTGACCTCATTTAATGTTACTATTATATAGTTTAGAAAAAAATAATCATGCTCTCAAGATTGCATAGAAAGTTCAAAAAGAAAATTGACAGTATTGACGTCAATTTCATCAAAATAAATACACAGACGTACCACATTGGTACGAGTATGACATTACGTCCTTAAATGGACACATCTAGAAAATACACATCTAGAAAACTTAAGACCAAAAATGTTCCTAATATGCTAGAAGAATTAATATAATAATTTGTTTGCTTAAAATTAATCTCAAGCTATGTCACATCTACCACCGACAGAAAGTCACAAGTCATAAAACATCTCTTACTCCAAATAAATACCACACCGCTCGATTACATCTTCACTTTAGGTTTTCCGGCCAGTTCAGTGTATCTGACACTACCAAAGGATAGCACTTAATTTCGAGACACCTATGTCCGACAGGAAAAGGTGTAATTTTGGCGAGGTGTAAGGCTATAATTGGTTGAACGGCATTGCAGCAGAGCGGCGCGGCACAAACCATTCTTATGAAGCGGGTCGCCGCACACGACGTTCCCTCATTAAAACTCGTTTTTAAGGGTGCCAAAGGATTTTTATTGCCTCGATATTTTTTTTTTTTTTTTTTTATGGAAACTGACACGGTTGTCTACATCACCTACAACATCCGTGATGTCAGCCCATAACACCGGGTGAACTTGGTGCCACGTCAGTGCTTCCCTTCGGTCGATATAGTTGTGAGATAATTTTTGTCTAAAACGCACAACTTCATGTATAGGTCGTTCGTTCTAACCTGAGGCGTACAAATACATTCACGCATGACGGTGAGCATAAAATTCTGCGAGTGTAGTAGTGCACAGGCCATGTATAGGTGCATGTCAAGCATTTGTATAAGAACACACGTATGCATTTGTGTGCATACGTGTGTTCGCGTTAGGTTAGGCCGTCCATGCTATAAATATAGGTTTTTTTTGCTATAGAAAAAAAAACATTATATTTCAAGAAAGCCTTCACCGATCCCGCTTTGGGAGTTCTAGAATATTAATCTACAACTATTATGTAATACGAACCACATGAAGTTTGCACCCTGGAGGTGTTCCCTGCATATCTTCATGTATAAGTATTGTTTTATAATCCGGTATGATTGGCTGCGTCAGAGGGGTCAGAGCATATGCTCCAACCAGCCAATATCACCTCGAAGTACAGTACAGTGGTACTGTACCAACCCAGTCGGTTACAATTTGAGTCTACCATCTAGTAATGGGCAAAACTTTGTATACGAATGTATACATACATGTTAATCATAATATTGGTACACAAATTATTCGGAGCACAAACTATACCTTGTCACAGCATAGGGAGGACAGCAGCGGCACGGGCGTAGCACCACAGTCCCACCCCCGCGGCACCCCGCGTCGCCGCTTGCTTAGTCCATACTCGCACAAGTTCGCAAGTATGGTCGCTTACACAATACATTCACCTGTGCCGCCGGCCTGACCTTGTTCACTGAGACACGCAACTGCTTCACATGCAAAAAAAAAAACAAAAATCTTATGTGGAACAGGGAGATCTAACTTTTGTGTAAGACTGACAGCTGTATGTTTAACACTTTTCTGCGGTGCACAAGGCGTACTTATTGCAGAATGCAATTTCTTCCTGTCAACCTCGCGCACAACATCACTTAAGCACTGTAGGTAGAGCTGTGTCACGTACAAAATTGTGTAGTGAAAGTAAGTTAGTCTTCCTCGTAGTCGTCGTCGTCGTCGGAGATGTACTTGCGAGCTTGCTTGCGCTTGCGCGCCGACCCGCCCTTGCCCTTGGAGCCCTTCAACTTGATCTTCATCTTCACGGAGCGGTTGGACTCGCCGTCAGAGTCCTCCTCCGCGGGCGCAGCCGCCGCCGTCGCCGCTGCTGCAAGCATTATATTACCTAGATAACATTATATTAAACCATAATATGAATCTTCATTTTGTCCTAAATCTGACATCATTCATTGCAATAACAATGTGATAACTTGAGAATTAAGTAAAATTTGTTTTATATATAACTTGTTGATATTTACTTTCTTGCTTTATCGAGATAAAAAAGCGGTCAAGCGAGTTGAACTCACGCGGAGAGGGTTCCGTACCAATCCGTTTTCCGTGAGAACTTTAAGACTTCAGATTTTCGTTTTGGATTTCCTGTAAACTACATAAAAGAGAGGCCCTATATTTCGTATTTTTTCGAAGTTGCAGTGCTCAGTATCAGATATAAGAGAATGCTTGATTTTTGTATTCTTTAATAAAACTATGCATTTTAAAATTATAAAAAATATATATTTGTATTCCTTTTCGCCCTTTTTACTGATATTTAGGTGCACTAAAAACTTCTTTTAAACTTTCTAATTTGTAGGTACAGAACACTAAAACCAATAAAGGGAAAATGTTTTACCATTCGAAATGAAAATCAACATTTGTAACTTTTGGAATAACACCAACATATAACCGCCCAGCATCGCCACCCCGTCACGCACCTAATGCAAATTTAAATAAAATAGGACCACATCAATAATACCCTTGAAGAGAGGAGACTCTTAGCAGATACTACCTTGCTATTTGATGTGGTGCGCGGACACTTGGATAGCACTGAACTAGTGGGGATTGTGGGACTAAACGTCCCAAAGCGGCGTACACGTCACACAGCTCTCCTCCACGAGCCCGCGCACCACACCAATTATGCTTAGGACTCAGTTTTCACTAGAATGTACATAACTTCAATGATCTAATTACTGATACGTGTTATCTTTCACCTATCTAGATCAAAATTCTGAATTGAGATTATAAAGACATTGATGAGCGAATAAGTATCACCCACACATGCATTCATAACCACAGTTTATTTTTTTATTTTGTTGTATTTTTTTCTTATATTTCCATATGTTATGTTTCGAGTGCAGAAGGCCCAGGACCATGTGTACCCTTACCAATCAGCCAGTCTAAATATTGGCTATATCAACTAACAAAATCCAAACATGAAAATCTTTGGGCCAACACCAGGGACTGCAGGCAATACCGGGAAGCCATTCCCAAACTGGACTTGCGACTCAGGAAGCGCCTGCTAAAGTTCCACAGGGGTCAACTCCGTATGGCGGCGGTGGGACTTCTTACGGGTCACTGCCCACTCAAGAGACACTTGTTTACAATAGGTGTCACCGACAGTCCCCTATGCAGAGGTTGCATGGCGGAGGATAAAACAGCCACCCACGTGCTTCTGGAGTGCCCGGTGGTGGCAGCAGAACGACTGCAGTTTCTTGGGAACGTGGGAACTGCCCATGGAGTGTGGAAGCGACCGAGAAGAGTGCTTCACTTCATGAAAGAGCTCGGGTGGCTGGAGTAGCACCACCCGAGCGCCAACGTATAACGGAACGTCTAGAGGTCTCTAGAGTGCAGAGAATGGCCCACCCGCCTTCCCAAGAGGCTGGGCAGCAAACAAACAAACAATGTTATGTTTCCTAGCCCGTAATCAATGTAATCCCTTATGGAAATCTTTAATAGGCCATCGTAAGTGTTCATTCTAAGTGTATAATTTGTATAACTTGTGCTGTTGATTTCCTGAAAAATAAAGAAAAAAAAAATGAATGAATGTTGCCACGTACGATTATTATCGTCCGACTCGTCTGTGAAGGGGTTACCGCTCTCCACGCGCTGGCGAGCCTCCGCGAACACGTTGCGCAGACGCACCGAGTCCGCGTAGATCAGCGAAGCCTCCTCGTTGTACAGCTGCGTGTTCGCGCACAGCGTCTCGAAGTCGCGCTCCATATCACTGATATCCACGTACTGTTCACGTAATAAACAATTTGTGAGAAACAAGTGCACTCATCATACAAAAACATAAAAAAAAAATAATAAAAAAATCTAAGATAATGACAAAAAAAAACAAATTTTAATTGGATTTTTATTTATTTGTTACTAGCGTGCAAGCACTGACGTGGCACCAGTTCACCCGGTGTTATGGGCTGACATCACGGATGTTGTAGGCAGTGGCGGCTGGCCCTTAAGTGCGTTCGTGCGCCGCACTACCACAAAACAGCGCCTTCACCCGAAAGAAATAAATAAATAAAAATATTAAACATTCTCCATGAATCTCGCCGATCGAAGTAAAAATATCAAACTGAATTCGTTCCTATTTCCTAGACAACAAGGCACGATTTTGCTGTACGTAATACGCACTACTTACTACGTATCGCCGCCGAGCTCGCCGCCGCCGCCGCCGTGTGCATCACAAAACACCGCGAACGTGTTACTATGAGAAAATGTTAAACGCCGCTGCCCCGCCGTGTGAAACAAAACACTCTTCATACGATTATGTGTGGAACAAGGTTTCATTCTGCGTGTGACACACGACGGAAAAAGAAGGACAGTATATTGTGGATAGACGCGCGTGCGACGCGTCGCGACCGAGCCAGCCAACGATGAGCCGATGTAAGCCGAGATCGTAAACCCGACCGCTGACACACGCGGGCGGGGGGCGCGGGCGCGCGGGCGCCCAAAGACCTAGGCGTTGTTTGGTCGCGCGATCATCCGATCGATCGCTCGCCGCGCCGCGCCATCTCTCTCATTTCGGGGCGAGACCCGTCGTCGTCGCGTCGACCGATAATGGCCGCTCCGCGCCGCCGCCGCGCGCGCCGCTTAGATGAAATATTGTACCTACGTATTAGAGATGAAATATTGTACGTTACGTAATATATCTTTGCCGCGCCGGGATGTTTTGCAAATCAGTTTTTTAGCAGTTTGAACGACTTTTCGTCAGTTAACAGAACATTGTGAAGTTTTCTTCATTGCCCGGCGTGGCAAGGCTGGCCTCACGCCTCGCGCGCGGCGGAGCCCCGGCGGCCGCGGCTCGGTGGCCAGTGGCCACTGCGCAGTGAAGTGTCGCTTTGGTTCTTCGAGCAATTATGACTCTGGTTGTGTTTCTAGTGCGTGACAAAAAAGTGATAGAAATATTTGCGCAAGATAAAACCCGACGAATAGACTTACATTATAAATAGAACAATATTAGACCTACCTACCCAATCAAACTGTAGTGTGTGTGGTGTGTGTGTGTGTGCGTGACTGATTTCTTCATAATTTTCATAAATTCGCTGGCGTGTTCTTCAAAACACCATACCTACATATTTCAATCTAAAAGTGAGTACATTTTTATTACATATATTTTAATAATTTTATCACTTTTATCCTTACCTTATTTGGTCTTTCAACTATGTATCTGTTGAGTGAGAATACTTTTACATAATTTGGGCAATTAACTCAGACATGAAAATAAAATAAAAAATCACGTCTCGGTATCCATTAGATTCACGTTTGGGTTTAGTACTACGAGTAAGTTAGCGCACATCGTGCGCTAGGTACCTATGGCACAGATTACTTAATAGTTACTTCGCCTATGGGACTGGGTGTGCTGTACGCCGCACACCCAGTCCCATAGGTCACCAGCCGCCACTGGTTGTAGGTGATGTAGCCAACCGTGTCAGTTTCCATAAAAAAAAAAAATTTTGAAGTATCAGCCTAGGCTGCCTATCTAAAATAAATACATAAAAATCTACAGATCACACACTACGCGCAACTATAAAATACATTGAAAATGTAATTTAGAAATAAAGCACACGATAAAATTTGACAAATTAAAATAAAATAAAAAATAAATTTATAGGAATTCATTCTTTATCATACTGACGATAAAGTGAACGGAGCGCAGGTAGACTGACCTCGCGCGTAAGGGACCCGCTACCGCCTACAGTTTTTGACCGCCCGCCTTCTAAGATGGCTCAAACTGTAGCTTAATTCAATCCCGAGATGCCATTTTTTCTGTTTCTTGAATAGCGAGCTCAAAAAAAAGTTATTGGGAAATTCTTGATCCAAGTCAAAAAAAAACAAACAAGATTCAAGAAGACAAAATTCAAGTCTTCTTCATTGAGCAGTGAACAAGCTTGAAAGCAAACTTCATGCAAGCAGGCTAAAACTAATAACTTCTTGATGGAGTCATAGTAGTCGGGCAGCTTGAACGCTAGTAACAAATTAATAAAAGAGCAACCTTGCCGTCATCTATGCAGCTGAGGAGCTTCTTGATGTCGAGGAGCTTCTTGATGACTTCATAGTAGTCAGGCAGCTCCCGGCGCGCGGCAGCTTGATGAACGCTAGTAACAAATAAATAAAAGACCAACCTTGCCGTCATCTATGCGGCTGAGGATCTTCTTGATGTCGAGGGGCATCTTGATGACGTCATAGTAGTCAGGCAGCTCGCGGCGCGCGGCAACTTCATGAACGCTAGTAACAAATAAATAAAAGAGCAACCTTGTCGTCTTCTATGTGGCTGAGGATCTTCTTGATGTCGAGGGGCTTCTTGATGATGTCATAGTAGTCAGGCAGCTCGCGACGCGCGGCAACTTGATGAACGCTAGTAACAAATAAATAAAAGAGCAACCTTGTCGTCTTCTATGTGGCTGAAGATCTTCTTGATGTCGATGACCTTCTTGATGACGTCATAGTAGTCAGGCAGCTCGCGGCGCGCGGCAACTTGACGAACGCTAGTAACAAATAAATAAAAGAGCAACCTTGTCGTCGTCTATGTGGCCGAGGA
The DNA here is from genome assembly GCA_946902875.1 of Nematopogon swammerdamellus. NCBI lineage: Eukaryota > Metazoa > Arthropoda > Insecta > Lepidoptera > Adelidae > Nematopogon > Nematopogon swammerdamellus. The sequence goes on along the minus strand of OX336336.1, from coordinate 6,177,466 downwards.
TCTTCTTGATGTCGAGGGGCTTCTTGATGACGTCATAGTAGTCAGGCAGCTCGCGGCGCGCGGCAACTTGACGAACGCTAGTAACAAATAAATAAAAGAGCAACCTTGTCGTCGTCTATGTGGCTGAGGATCTTCTTGATGTCGAGGGGCTTCTTGATGACGTCATAGTAGTCAGGCAGCTCGCGGCGCGCGGCAACTTGACGAACGCTAGTAACAAATAAATAAAAGAGCAACCTTGTCGTCGTCTATGTGGCTGAGGATCTTCTTGATGTCGAGGGGCTTCTTGATGATGTCATAGTAGTCAGGCAGCTCGCGGCGCTACTGCAGCTTAATGACCGCTTGTAACAAAAGCTAGTAACAAATAAATAAAATAGCAACCTTGCCGTCATCTATGCGGCTGAGGATCTTCTTGATGTCAAGGGGCTTCTTTATGATGTCATAGTAGTCGGGCAGCTCACGGCGCGACGGCAGCTTGATGAACGGCTCTGACAGCACTCGGTTGGTGCTGCACATCAACGTTGCCACTTTTTTACTATTTTAGATACCGAAAAAGTCGAAAATATAGAAACAAATTTGTCCCTCACTTGTCCTTCACCTGCAACTCTGAAATATTTTTAAAAGATATTCATAGTTTAGTAGTGAATAATTTCAAAACAAATCTGCAAGAACCTACTAGAGCTAGAGTTTTGCAAAGAGCTATACATTTTTACTCTTGAAAAAAACAGGCTATGCCAATGTTTGTCAGTAGTAGGCTGGCTGTCATTAGCTGTGTGGCGTGTGCTGACATTTCTACGATTTGAAAAACAACACCAGTCTTATCTACCTACCTAGCCGTTCCGCTATGCAGGCAGAGTTCAGCCCATAGCAGTTTTTGGAATACAAGAATAATAAGAGGGTGTACTGACTCGTCGGTGAAGTTGACCACTTTCTTCATGATGCCCTTCATCTGCTTCTTGAGCAGGGCGGAGTCGCTGCGCTTGCGCTTGCACGAGCCGGCCGTGCTCTCGTCGTCCGACTCCTCCAGCCGTCTGCGCACACAACACAACGCGCCCACATTGTCTAACTAAATCAAAATTGTCAAGTAATTCAATATTTGAAAAAATCTTATTATAATAATGTTTATCTGTCATTCATGCCGGCTTCTAAAATGTTTTTATTTCATAAAAAAAAGGCCAGCAATACATAGGGCCTCTGCACTAAATAAAATGTGTCTCACAGATGCATTATTTCAATATTCATATTAAAGTACATATAATTTCATCTGGATCTGAAATGAAGGCAGCTGACATGCAGAATTAACGAATGGACTAAACATATAATAAGGTAGATAATAACCTGCGCTTGCGTCCCTTCTTCTTCTTCTTGTCGCTGAGGGACTCGTCGTCGTCGTCGTCGTCCTCGTCGGGGAACTCTTCGTCGATGGCCTTCAGCCACTCCTTCTCGGTGAGCGAGTCCGTGTAGTCCACCTCCTTGCGCTGCCGCGTGCCGCGCCCCAGCGCCGACTCGTCCTCCTCTACGTAGTTCCACGGCTGGCCCTGAATTATATTATATTATTAATATGCTAACAGCTATTAGCTGATTGACAACACAACACTTATTTAGTTATTTTTATATTTTTTTTAGTTTTTTGTTTGTTTTATATTTTATATGACTGTCCAGTTTGTTTTTGAAAGTATTTACGGATATAGCACTTACAACTTCACTCGGTATTAAGAAGAAGGTTTAGTCCTATCTAAACCTGCTTCAATTTTGGGAGCAGCAAAGGATTGGGAATTGTTGATGGACACACATGAGAAGCATTACCAGATGCAGATATTAACTTTAAGCCGTGTTAGGAAATGTAGACCGCACAGACCTTCACACAGTGGACCTCGTCGTCCTCCTTGACGAGCCAGTCGGGCAGCTCCGACTGCTCGATGAGTCGCGTCTGCGTCTCCGTCTTCTTGCGCTCGATGTCCATCTGCCGGAAGATCTCCAGCTCGTCGTCCGACCGGGCGATCATCATGTTGATCACCTCGTCGTCGGGCACCTCGTTCTCTTCCTGCCAATCAAGTGTTTCCAATTGTGAACTACCTAATAGCAACCACCACTACACCGAAAAACCAGTCTAGGGTTCCGTCGCAAAATGCGAAACGGAGAAACTTACTCTCCTAGTATTGCTAGACTTCAGCAGTGCGTTCAATTCTGTCGATCACGACATTCTATTAGCCATCCTCCTTTCTCTTAATATCTCGCAGTCGGTACTTGATTGGTTCTCTTCATATCTAAGTGACCGTCAGCAAAGTGTCCGAGTTGACAGTGTCTGCTCTGACTGGTGCGACATTAATGCTGGCGTGCCACAAGGCGGCGTACTTTCTCCTTTACTTTTCTCCGTCTTCATCAACACTATTGTCAAGGTGTTAATGTGTCTCTACCATCTATACGCTGATGACCTGCAGCTGTATAGGCGTTTCCACCCTGATGACATCAGTACGGCAGTAGCCCTTATGAATATTGACCTGGACTCAGCTTTTAGCTGGGCTGTACGTTTTGGACTCTTGGTGAACCCGACCAAAACGCAGGCAATTTTGTTAGGTACTCCAAAACTACTTGCTAAATTGGACCGTGCTGCGCTTCCAACCTTGGAATTCAACGGTGTAGTCATTCCATACAGTAAACAGGTAAAAAATCTTGGTCTCGTCATGGATGAGACGCTTTCCTGGCATACTCAGGTTGGTGAGGTCAGCCGGAAATTGTTTGCTAGCATGCATTATCTCAAACGCCTTCAGAATTTTATTCCGGTCTCTACCAAAATTACGCTTGCACAATCACTACTCCTACCCCTACTCGATTATGCCGATGTGTGTTATCTTGATCTTAATGAAGAGCTACTTAACAAACTTGATCGTCTTCTCAACTTGTGTATCCGATACATCTTTGGTTTGCGCAAGTTTGATCATATATCAGATTTTCGAAATCGTTTGCAGTGGCTCGATATCCGCCTTCGCAGGAATAGTCATGTCTTATCACTTCTCTACTGCACATTGTTTAACCCCAATGCTCCTAAATACCTAAGTGATCGTTTTTCCTTTCTCAGCTCCCACGGGTTATCGCTAAGGTCAAATGATAACTTGGTGCTGACTATTCCTTCCCATTCTACTACATCATATTCGGACTCATTCACGATACATGCAGCTCGTCTGTGGAATCAGCTCCCTGTCAATCTCCGTCTGTCTTCTTCCATTCACACATTCAAAATTCTTTTAAAGAAGCACTTTTTGTCAACTTAATTTCTCTGATCCAAAAGTATGTCTCTCATGTTCAGAGTTAGTAAATATATATGATATGTAAAAACTAAGTATATTTAGTCTATCTTATGTATATATCTGGTATATAGGTATAGTATTTAATTATTCATATTTAAGTTTATCTATCTTTTGTATTCCCGTACATCTGTCATACCATAATATTTAAATTTCTCTTTCCGCCACTCACCTAGCAGTTATCATACCCCAAAGGTACCCTGTTAGAAAATGCCTAGAGGCATTAAGTGTTACCTTTTGCCCATATTCTATTTGAGTGCAATAAATATATACAATACAATACAATACAATATATTTTTTTCAATTTACAGACACAAAGTTTAAAGTTTAATTACGTATTATATTGATGATAACATGATGGAGTATGAAAGTGTGAATACCTCCTCCTCGTCCCCGTCCTGGTGGAGGATGCTCTGCAGGAACTGTTGGCGCTCGGAGCCGGTCGACTTCTGGTCGAACATGCCCGCCTGGATCACCTTCTCGTCCATGTTCAACTTGTACCTGCACAATGTGTGTCGTTATATACGTATACTTCAGGTCTTGGCTAAATTATCCGTGCTAAATTATCTTCTTGTAATAATTTTACAATTTGAGTATTGTAAAGAAAATGAAGAAACAGGTGTCTTCCCAATCGAGTACACTGCAAGTTAAAACAAAATGGTTGCGAAGCTTCTCAGTGGTTCCTAGCATATTTATCTATACATATCGATTTATGAAATTAATGAAATAAAATGAAAATACGCTTTATCACACTTTGAATAATGTTTTAGGAAAACGTGAACTTGTTCTGTATGAATACTGCAACACAAACCTAGCAGCGGCGAGAATTCTCTCCTCCACAGAGTTGACGGTCATGAGTCGCAGCACTCGCACTTCGTTGCGTTGCCCGATGCGGTGCGCGCGATCTTGCGCTTGCAGATCCTGTCAACCACATAACGCTTGTTGCATTTAGCCACTCAAGCGCCGGCGGGCCGCACTGTGACCCGGCGGCGCGGCCAACTTTCGGCAATAAAATACACACTCTTTGAATACTGAAATAAGGCTCAATTAAACTTCTATAAGGTTAAGATATGCACTCCTCGATCTGATACACTTTGTTGCCAGCCTAGAGCAAACCATTAATGGACTTTTTAGTTGATTTCGAGACTTCGTGAAGGAAGCATGCTCACACGGGAATTCAGTGCGACACCGCCTCAAATAAACACAATTTTTGGTGTTTTTATTAGTCTTTGGTTTGTTGTGTTTGTGTATAAATAAAAAAGAATACAACATTTCTTAACCCTTCGATTGCCCGGCTCAAAATCATGCCAAAATCGTGATTGCCCCGCCATTTTGGCAGAGTCGAGCGCGCTCCACCCTACTGCGTTCTAGACCTTATTTCTAGACTTTTTTCTATGAAGCATATATGAAAAGCCTATATTTTCTAAATCTTCATTAAATTTACTAGGCATTGCCTTGGTATCACGTCTAATTGTGTTTATTATTATCACCATTAAACTGGGCCAAAGTCCACAAACGAATTAATTTACATATTCGGGTAAAAAAATATTCATATTTTCTAATAAAAACTGCAGATACTGAATTTATTGTGTTTTATTTATAGTTTATTACATAATCTACCATTTCCTATCAAAATATCTTTCGTTACAGTAGAAATGTAGATCTCAACAGAGTTCCAAAGTGTAACAAAAATAGGTCGTAAATGTCAAGTATGTTTACAAATTAATTTCGGCTGAATGATCCACTCCAGCGGTATGATGTAAGTGTTTACACAAGCCTGGGCTCTTCAAGTACTCAGAATAAAATAATTACATGTGTCGGATGTTTTGTTTCTAAACAATACGAGGCCAAATGGAACAATGGTCAAAATGACCTACATAGCAAAAACTGCTCTAGAAGCAAATACTACTGACTGAATTAAAATAAAAGGACACTAAAAAATAGTTTATTAAATTTGCTCTTAGATTCAGTGAAAAAAAATTATACTACCGTACAAAAATATTGAAAAAAAAATTCAGTGAAATTTACAGAAATAAAAATAAAAAAACCAAAATTTTGTAAGTAGTAAGGATAACTTAATATGGAGGAGGCTTTCGGGAAATGATAGCAAATTTTTTGCAACATATCTTAAGGTATCTAATACCGTATTTGAAATGGTTACAGATAAATGCTCCAGAAGGCGGACTTAATGCTGAAATCTTTTTGAAGTTATACTTCTTTAAAAACGTTATGCAAATACATATGAAATAAATTAAACGCAAAAATCCATGCACAAAATTAAAAGTACGCCATTAAATTTACGGCCAAAATAAATTTCATTAAATTTAATGAAAATATCACTCAAAACAAGCACACTAAAAAAATAAAATTTTATTAAAATGTATTGAAGCCGCTATCCATATAGGTGGAGCGGTCGCTCAGCGACACGGTCACGTGACCTCACGCCGATAGTGCCCCGAACCGTTGAACGGTTTCCGAAGCGACCGTGCCTTTATTTTTCGAAAAATTTAATTACTAGGCCACTTTAGGGCAGATATAATGTTCTTAAAACATTTACAATGAAATAAATAAACTATTTCAATAAACTTTCACTTGTTTTGGCGAAAATCTATAGAATTTCGATCGATCAAAGTAACCTACCATTCAAAATTTTCGTAACGGTTTTTCGTAGTGGGTCGGAAACATCAAAATTATTGACGAATAAATCATTCCTCAAGTCCGAAAAACTATTGTAACATGTAGATTACATACCCTTCCATTGTTTTTCAACAAAAAACAGCAAAAATACGGCAAAAAATCACTCCAAAACACAATTTCAATGGCACGCTATTCTGCGTCCGCGAACACAACAGAACTGAATTTCCGATCGCTTCCCATTAATATTTTGAAGTGGCAAGCATATGGAAGTGTGCATTTTTAGCTAGCCTATTCTTTCATGAATGACTGTACGTAAGTTAGAAGAGATTAGTAGGATGTATGACATTTAAATAAATTATTTAAAGTGACTAGTCTAGAGAGACCGCTCAACGGTTCGGGGCAACCATGGCAGTCCAAGGTCGGAACCGCTGAACGGTCTCGGGCAATTGAAGGGTTAAGTGAATGTATTTTTATTGGAGGTTTTTATCCATTCGAAAGCGTGCGAAATGAAAAAAAAAACACTATATTTATGAAGTGAAATGTTCGTGAATGTTCAACTCACAATTTTGAATCAAATAAAGGTGAGGGCACTGTAAAGTACATACACTTGTAGGAAATTTTGTAACAATTGTATTAATTTGTACCAAGATGTAGGATAAGGACAGCTGTGTGTTTGTGTTAGTGCCAACGTTTGTACGAATGATGTGAGGTTCGGCGCGGGCTACGGGGTGAGGCGGCTTTTGCGCTTCATCCATTGGCCAGACTGACGCACCAACACAAAGAGCCTGCTCTCCTTATACGGCGTCAGGTGTACTTTGATCGAATACATTTTTTTTTATGGATACTGACACGGTTGGCCACATCACCTACAACATCCGTGATGTCAGCCCATAACACCGTGTGAACTTGGTGCCACGTCAGTGCTTCCCTTATACATAATATAACCTGTCAAAATTATAACTGTGTTTATTATATTGTATTTAAAGGAGAATCGCAATAATAGCATGCATGCTCTACCTGGTGCGGGTTCCAGTCCGAGTCGAAGATGACGACGGTGTCGGCGGTCTGCAGGTTGAGGCCGAGGCCGCCGGCGCGCGTCGACAGCAGGAAGATGAAGTAGTCCGAGCCGTGGTCATTGAACTTCTTCAGCAGCTCGCCGCGGTCCTCCGCCTTCGTCATACCGTCCAGCCTGCGCATATGGTTATTGCCATTGTCATTTATACATCATCAATATCTTCATCATCTTCATAACAATCATCATAAAAATCACCATATTCAACATCAATCTTAAAAAAAAAAATTTAAATAACTTTGTGAATAATAAAAATGAGGGGAAAGGGGAACAAGCACTAGAAAATGCTGTCACATTTATCAATGTCATCAACATCATCACCTACATCGAGCAATAAACATCATCGTGATCATACCTTAGAGGATAGCAGTGAAATAGGATCTGGCTCCTTCAGCCAGCTCATAGTAGTACAACAAGCAACATGTTGTCTCACCTGAGATACTGGAACGCCCTCCAGGAGAGGTAGTCCTCGATGATGGTCATGCACTGTGTCATCTGACAGAATATGAGCACGCGATGTCCCGTCGCCTTCAGCTTGGGCAGGATTCGGTCCAACAGCTCGAATTTTCCAGAAGCTCGGTATAGGTCCGGTCTGTGTGAAAGCGAATTTAGATGAATCACACCTACAGCTGTACATTTATGTATGTGTACATAATATGTATTGTGTGCATATTTGTAGTATATAAACATGGAAGCATCTAAGTGTACAGACCCGCTGACGATGCCGCTGGTGCCGACGTGGTCCGAGTACTTCTCCTCGATGTGCTGGAACATGAAGGGGTGGTTGCAGAGCTTGCGCAGCTGCACGATCGTGTTCATCAGCGCCTTCGCGCCCCCCTTGCCCTTGTTCCCCTTCTCCGAGCCGTCCGTCAGCAGCACCCCCTTCGACTGCATGTGCCTGCCCCAAACAGTTATGTCAATGTCAATTCATGTACTCGCCCGGCACCAATACAAGGCCGCCGCCGCACCTACTGACCACGGGAACATGGACACGCACGGGCTTCTCAACAAAGTTTGTCTTATACCACATGTGTGTGATGTTGTTGTTGTTGTTGTTTTTTTGGTTTGGGGTTGGCTCTAGGCCTGCAAACTAATCCCGCTTGGTTGGGGACCTTCGTGGAAACCCCACAGTCTCCAGCTACCCCAGCCACCCTATGTCTTCCATGAAAGCCACAAGTCGACCGGGGTGTCTGCAGGCCGCTTATCCCTTAGTCGCCTTTTACGACATGCACGGGGAGAGATGCAGTGGGACTATTCTTATTAAGTACCAACCCCACACAATACCATGTGTGTGATATCCAGACATCGGAATCCGCGGGGCACGAATACGACCTTGTTAGGGATTGACTACGGCGATCAATAAACAATCGACACTGTTATCGATACTCATATTTATTTGTTTATTGTATTTTATTCATGTCATATTTCAGACCTGAATACTTATATACTTATATACAGTACTTATATAAACATGTATACTTTATGTTAACGATTAAGTAAATATAATACATATTTATATAAGGTCTTTCAAAATTAGTTCATAGTACGCTAAGGGGGGGTTCTGTATCATATAGGGAGTAAAACCTATATAAAAATTTTTGGACCTTGGGCTTTTTTTAAGTAAAAATTTTTTTTATGTAGGTATTTAAATAAAAAAATAGGTGGTTGATTTTTATAACCTAATCGATTCAGTTTGATAACAGTAACAAAAAAGTCTTCATGACCATTATGATGTAACGCGTGTAAGTTGGTAAAAAAAATTAAATTCTTTCTATTCCATACTAATAAAACTAAAATTGTGGTTTTTCACAATTTCTGAAAGAAAGAGATATACGTGTTGGAAGACTTTTTTGTTCCTAGCACGAAACCGAAACGATTAAGAAAAATTTTTTTTTACATTACACATTAAAAAAAAAAATTTTTGTGAAAAAAAAAATTCTTTGTTCTTCAAAAGTGATCTATTTCCGATACAGAATCCCCCCTTAGCTTACTATGAACTAATTTTGTAAGACCTATTTTTTTGGACCTTGGCCTTTTTTTTAAGTAAAATATTTTTTTATGTGTTTAAATAAAAAAATAGGTGGTTGATTTTTATAGCCTAATCGATTCAGTTTCATAACAGTAACAAAAAAGTCTTCAATATCATTATGATGTAACACGTGTAAGTTGGTAAAAAAAAATCAAATTCTTTCTATTCCATACTAATAAAACTAATATTGTGGTTTGAACAGATTTGTATTGTACCTACAAAGTAAATACAACATTTGTTTATTATATCTTATTTTCTATAGAAATACTCTTAGTTTTAATAATCGACATTATTTCATATTATTCTAAAATAACGATCGATTTTCGATATTTGTGGATACATTGTCCCATCACTAAACAACCTTGAATCATTCGTGCCCCGCGGATTCCGATGTATGGTGATATCGCATCTCTGAATTTTCCAAATAGCACCCTGCACTGATACAAAATAGACATGGTTGACTACAAGATCTACTACACATGTGATGAAAGCCTCGTTCCAGAGGAAGTACTTCTCTTTGCTCGGGCCGACTACACTGAACAGACAAAAGGGTGAAGGTATAGCATGGACGACCTAACCTGAGGCGAACACACATACGCACACAAATGCATATCTCTAATACAAATGCTTGACATGCACCTATACATGGCCTGAGCACTACTAGACTCGCAGAAATTTATGCTCACCGTCATGCGCAAATGTATTTGTAAGCCTCAGGTTAGAACGAACGACGTATACAAGTAACACGCACCTGTAGAGGACGCGCTGCAGGCTGCTCATGTCGCACTTGATGATGTACTCCACCTTGTCGGGCAGTTGGCTCTCCACCTCCTTCTTGAGCCGGCGCAGCAGGAACGGCCGCAGCACCTTGTGCAGGCGCCGGATGATCAGGATCGTCTCCTCCTCGTTCAGTTCCACCTGCCCACCGAGCAACAACAATATCATTATTGTGACATAATTATCCAAGAGCTTAGATAAAGAATAGTCGTAGATACACAATCACATACAAAATCATATGGAAAAAGTGTCACAACGTCGTCGACGTTTACTTATATGTTCATACATTGATTTTTTTTCTTTTATTCTTTTCTACTATGCGATCAGTTTACTTATTGTGGAGCATGAGCGACTGTTTTGGGAGATTTAATTAGTGCCTTGTGAGGAAGACGCTCCATACATATGTATAGTATATCCTCAGATGGCTTTTTGCACTTCTATCGTATAGTTGTTGTATTTTGTGGCACTTCAGCATCGTGTCACGTAACACAACTGACGCGGTCACTAAGCGACCGAGAGTGAATGAAGGCATATGTTAATATTTGTCTTCATTTAACGGCTCCGCTTTTTGAGCAGCTATTGTGGCTACATATTATTTTTAATCTTAGTCCAAGAGCGGTATGCATGCTGGTATGCATAGATAATTACAATAATCACATCACGGTTCATGATTCCTCTGATTCATCATATTTATACATCGGTCTTTTTGGATTGAACAAGGCAAAATAAACGTGATAAAAAAAATATACCTTTAAAGAAAAACTGCTGGTGACACACACACACACATATCCACAACAAACGAACCTTCTCGCCGGTGGTAGCGAACGGAGCGTTGAACCACTGCTCGAAGGTGGAGCAGCTCTTGAAGATGGAGGGCAGCAGGAAGTTGAGCAGCGCCCACAGCTCCGGCAGCTTGTTCTGCAGCGGCGTCCCCGTCAGCAGCAGCCGGTGCGGTGCGATGTAGTGCGTGTTGAGAACCTGCGTCAGCTTGCAGTGGTGGTTCTTCATGCGGTGGCCCTCGTCTATTATCATGTATTTCCACGTCACCTGTCACACGTACATAATAGAATAGAAGTAGTACATTATAATATCATTCTCTTATACAGAGAGTAGTAAACTATCTGAACATTCAAAAGGCTTTCATTCTATACCTGAAAGTGTGCGTGTCTAGCCCATGCGGAGAACACACACCCGACTCGAGTAACTTCCTAACCCAGATCAGGGTCCATGCGGTAACCCACTCCAGGCTAGAATCTGTTAGGACCAGGAACGATGCGGTAACCCACACCAGACCAGGATCTGTTAGCACTAAGAGCACTCTAGAGTCACCTGGCTAGGTAGACAGGGAGTTAACACGACCAGCAAGGTGTGGGTTACCGCATAGGCTGATACTGGATAGGAAGGCAAGGTTTGATTTAGGAAATTAGCATTGTATCAAGAAAAATAAGCAATTTATTTAACCACTGCTTTATTCCACAGGAAGCAAAATTGCTACGTTACAACATATTGAGTGTTCATGCCCCTAAATATGTACTCCAGCATGGGGATTCTACACTCTTACAGGGATTCTAAAACCAGAAATACACATACAATTTTCAAATGCTGAGACCTAGAGAGCTTGTTGCAACGAGCGAGAGTGTAACAAGCTTACACGTGTGTATCTCCCGCTTTGGAGCCGAAATGTATGTCAACCCCGACTAGCTCACCTTGGCCAGCACGCCCTTGTCCTTGATGACATACTCGTATGTGGTGAGCAACACATTGAACTTGGTGGAGCGCATCTGCGACTGCACGGTTCGACGCGACGCCGGCGAGCCCTTGTAGGACACCACCACCACCGACGGAGCCCACTTCTCAAACTCCAGCACCCAATTGGACAGAGTACTGTGGACACGTTTACATTTACTTTATAAACTGCAAACGAAATCAATTCAACGATCATTCAAATTCAAGCTCAACTAATCCACGAATGCAGTGTGTAACTGCACTATGAATGTATAATAAATAACATATTTATATTATTTAATTTTATTTCAACATAATTATAGATACGAACACATCAGCTATGGCTGCTTGTTCACAACAACAACATATAGTGAATAAACTATGACTAAACTATAGTCTTTTTTTTGCAATGTCAAATGTCAACTTCAATCACTGGTTGTGTGAAGCGTGCAACCTTCTAATGTCAATCAAACGTCAATTTCAATCACTAGTTGTGTGAAGCGTGCAACCCTCCAATGTCTGTTCTTCACATTCTTCCATCTTCCTAAATGGATTACAGTGGAAATTAATACTGATTGATAACGCCGGCAGACACCTGAGTGGCACGATGATGAGGAAGGGCCCGTTGACCTTCTTCTTCTCCATGAGGTAGGTGACGAGCCCGATGGTCTGAATGGTCTTGCCGAGCCCCATCTCGTCCGCGAGGATCCCGTTCAGATTGTTGTTGAACAGCGACACCAGCCACTCCAGGCCCTGAAGTCCCAAGAAGATACATAACATCACACCTGTGCCCCAATAGTGTAGGCAGAGATAAGATTTTAAAACACCTCTAATGTCAACTTAAATTTTCATGTTTCCACACATTTTCATCGGTTTCGGGTACTACTTTTATATGATATAATTTACCTTAATCTGGTATTCCTTAAGATTGCCGTTAACCAGTATGTTGGCTTGCTCTGTGACAGACTCGTGGACCGTGTGCGCGATACTGAAATAAACCAACAAGTCAATGTCAATAACTCAAATGCAGCGAACAATATTTACCAATTGATCAATGAAGGTAATGACAACAAATACTTATTGTATTTATTTGTTTCAATTATTTATTCAATTTATTATATTCCTTTTATTGTTATTCTAAATACTTATTTACACTGATGTTAATGAATTTTGGACTTACGATTTACTATACTTTCTGAATAGTACAATGAAAACAACACTTGTCAACCTCGATAGCTCAGTGGCGCAGACAGTCAACTGTCGCTATTGAATGTTAAGCAACGCTGGGTGCGGTCAGTACTTGGATGGGTGACTGCTGACCGAGGTTCGGATTCCTCGTAAAACTGTAGGTCCCTTCCCTCCTATTCTTACTTGGTGGTAGGGTTTAACCCGCCCGGGTTGGAACCACCGCACTGAATGAAACGTCGGGCGAAACGGCCATGTAAATAGTTTGTGTTTTCCGACCAGTTCAGTGTAGCCGGCACGATCAAAGGGGGAAGCACTGACATGGCACTTAGTTCACCCGGTGTTATGGGCTGATATCACGGACGTTGTAGGTGATATAGCCAACCGTGTCAGTTTCCATAAAAAAAAAATAAAAAAAAAACACTAGTTAGTAAATAACAAGGAGAAGTAGTGACCTGTAGTAAGTCTGCTCCTCCGTCTTGTACTCGTCGTCCTCCACCTTGGCCTTCTTGATTGCGTCGCGCGCCCGCTCCTCGTCCGTCTTCTCGCTGTCCGGCTTCTCCTCGCGCGTCTTGTCCCTCCTCTTGCGCTCTGCATTGCAACAATCATTCCTTTATTAGTTTACAATTAAATAAAAAGTATCACCCGTTTTGTGGCACAGTGATTATTATCCATTCGAATGTCGGCGCCGCGCGCTCACTGCCTCCCTCAAATGTCGCGACTTTTTCGCGGGAGCGATTCGTTGCGCAAGGAGAAGAAAAAAAATTTTAGGAAAAAAAATATTTTTTTTTTTTATGCAATCCGGTATGGGTGGCTGAGTCGGAGGGGCCAAAGCACATGCTCTAACCAGCCAATATCACCTCCGAGAAGGTAGGTGCCATACCGGAGACTTCCCTGGATTGCTGGCTATACTGGACTAGAGGAGAACACAACCGAGGTTGCTTGCGGCCATCTTACATCCAGTACGGTGGTACCAACCCAGTCGGCTACAATTTGAGCCTACCACCTAGTAAGGGGCAAGGGAAGGGACCTACAGTTTTACACCGGTTCCGAACGGTGAAGCAGCGGGTGTAGGTATGCACGTTAATTTTTTCGTCAGAAAAAACTCATTGGTACACGCCGACCGGATTCGAACCTCGGACCTCCCGCATGAGAAGCCGATGCCCAAACCACTCGGCCACCCGCCGTTTGTGGACGCCTAACGAATATGTGAACGCCTATTGGAAATTTAGCATGGTTGTAATCCTTACAACATGTGCTACAAATGGATCTATACTTTTTAGTGCTCTGACTTTTGTTTTGATTCCAAATTGTGAGTTGAACATTTTACAAATATTTCACTTAGCAAATATAGTGAGGTTATGTTTTGCTTCGATTTTACACACTCGCCAATGGATAAAAACTTCCAATAATAACACATTCACTTCATAAATGTTGTATTCTTTCGAATTTATACACAAAGCCAACAGACGAATGCCTAAAAACACCAAAAATCATTTATAATCGGGGCGTGGTCGCGGCGAATTCACGCGCGAACATGTACGTACGTCGCCACTGCTCGAAAACAACTGAATAGATCTCTGCTCTGCTCTAGCTTGGCGACAAAAGGAATCATTTCGAGAAGAGCATAACTTCACCTTTTTTTAGAAGTATAATTGAGCCTTGTCCCCATATTAAAAGAGTGTGTATTGCAATGCCGAAGGTCGCCCGCGTCGCCGGGACATATGCTGTCCCGCCGACACATCGGTCACTTTTTGGTGCCGGGACATATGCTGTCCCGCCGACACGTCAGAGGTTAGTCATCGATTGAGTGTAATAATGAGAGGGACCTCGGTTCTCATCGTCGCTGTCGTCCGAGTCGTCCGAGTCGGAGAGCACCTCCCAGCCGGGGTGCGCCTCCATCCAGTCCTTCAGCTGCGACAACATCGGCGCGTCCTCCCCGCGCAACACCTGCACAACACACAAACACATCTCACTCAACACATCAAACTGCATATTGAAGATTCCTGCTGAGTTTTCCTTGGAGTTTATTCTGATGTATACATACATATCACACACGCTGAATCCCGACAATCAGGGTAAGCAGAGTAATCGGTGTTGTGCTGCAAGAACTCTGGTAAATTACAGCACAACCCAGACACCACGTTTCGCAAAGTATTCGAACAAGATTAAATCGATCAAGCAGTAAGTAAAAGATGTATATTATATTATTATATTTTATTTAAAGATAAAGATATGCCCTTCTCAATCTGATTCACTTTGTTGCCAGCCTAGAGCAAACTATTAACGAATGTTTCAGTTCATTTCAAGACTTGTGACAAGAAGTGCAATGTTTGTGCAATGTTGAACTCACAATTTGAGGTTCAGATAAATTTGTAGGAAATTTTGTGACGATTATAACCATGCTAAATTTGCTATAGGTGTTGATATATATTTTTTTTTTTTCGAAAAAGCATATTTCCCGTATCCCTTCCCTAACGGGTCGCGAGAGTCCGACAAAAAAGGCCGACATTTCAGGCAGAGAGCGCGTTGGGGGCCGACGCGTGACACTTTAATAAATAGTCATGACAATGAAGCTGGCATAATGAAATGTTGAAGCTCGTAACAAAAATCGAGAGACAAAAATTTTTTAAAATAAGTTCTGTCCCAGTTTCCAAGTTAATCTTCAGCCAGTTTTTGTTAGCAGTTCATTTCGCCCTTAGAGAAAATATTCCAAAATATGTTTTCCCTATATTTAGCTACCTATCCAATTAATATCCACAATTAACATAACAATTGAACCCACCTCTCCAGACTTGGGATCCATGACGCTGACGCGCGAGTCGGACGTCTGCGAGCTGTCATCCGCCGCGTCCATCTCTCCCCCCTCCAGCACTTTGCGCTTGCGAGTTTTCTGCAATAAACACAAGTACACTGCAAATGTTGTTATTTAATAATAAAAAAAATGGCCATAAAAAACTTTCAATAGAATGTCGTAGATGGGTAAATTAATAAGACTGGAATATTTATCAAAAATTTACAATTCTACAGACATTGTTCATGAGCCTATGTTGCACTATCGGACATAACGAGTCAATCATATTACATACATACATACATATCACACACGCTGAATCCAGACAATCGAGGTATAAAGCAGAGTAATCGGTGTTGTGTAATTTACCAGAGTTCTTGCAGTACAACACCGATTACTGTGCTTACCTCCATCACATTATGTTGTATTATGCAAAAAAATATTATTGTACTGCAAAGGTGTGGAATGGGCTTCTGGTGAATATCTTTTACATTCAGGCTTCTTCAAATCACGAGTTCCATCACTCAAACCAGGTACAATAAAGATATATCTAAATTAACAGAACAACCATAATATGGTTATATATTATACAATACATTATATTGTATTACTATAAAAGAAATGGAGCCACAATAATGTTGTGTAAAAGAACCAAGATATTTGTACTACAGATAGTAATGAATGTAACGGAGGGACTAGGTTTTTTTTTTATGGAAACTGACACAATTGGCTACAACACCTACAACATCCGTGATGACACCCCATAACAACGGGTGAACTTGGTGGCACGTCAGTGCTTCTCTTCGGTCGTTCCGGCTACAATGAACTGGACGGAAAACACAAACTTTACATAGCCGTTTCGACCGACCTTTCATTCAGTGCGGTGGTACCAACCCGGGCGGGTTAAACCCTACCACCTAGTAATATAAGAAGGGAGTCATATCCCTTAGTCGCCGTTTAGAACATACACGGGGAGAGATGCAGTGGGGCTATTCTTTTAAAGTACCGGCCCCACACGGTACTGTATTGTATTACTAAAATAAATGGAGCCACAATATGTTGTGTAAGAGAACCAAGATATTTGTACTACAGATACAGATGAATATAACGGAGGGACTAGGTATGGAGTAGGCAGTAGAGAGAGCAGTGTGGGTGGACACGCTACACTCACTCTCTTGCGCTTCTCCTCCTCCTGCTGCTTCTTGCGCTGCTCCACCTTGTGCTGCTTCACCATCTCGGTGAGGGAGCCGATGTACTCGTCCGTCTGCGACAGCAGGAACGCCAGCCGCTTGTCCCTATGTAGAGGGAGTAGAGAGAGAGAGCTGTGTGTGGACACGCTACACTCACTCTCTTGCGCTTCTCCTCCTCCTGCTGCTTCTTGCGCTGCTCCACCTTGTGCTGCTTCACCATCTCGGTGAGGGAGCCGATGTACTCGTCCGTCTGCGACAGCAGGAACGCCAGCCGCTTGTCCCTATGTAGAGGGAGTAGAGAGAGAGAGCTGTGTGTGGACAAGCTACACTCACTCTCTTGCGCTTCTCCTCCTCCTGCTGCTTCTTGCGCTGCTCCACCTTGTGCTGCTTCACCATCTCGGTGAGGGAGCCGATGTACTCGTCCGTCTGCGACAGCAGGAACGCCAGCCGCTTGTCCCTATGTAGAGGGAGTAGAGAGAGATAGCTGTGTGTGGACACGCTACACTCACTCTCTTGCGCTTTTCCTCCTCCTGCTGCTTCTTGCGCTGCTCCACCTTGTGCTGCTTCACCATCTCGGTGAGGGAGCCGATGTACTCGTCCGTCTGCGACAGCAGGAACGCCAGCCGCTTGTCCTTCTTCTGATCGATCAGCTTGCGGTATCCTTCTTCGTCCTCCGCCATCAATCTGTGGGAGTTTAAGCGTTTAGTCGTCTGTGGGACTCGCATAGTGAAATATTGGGTAAAAGGGGCTAAAAAAAAGCATCAGATAGCCAACCGTGTCAAGTTGTTTAAAGATATGTACATACATGCGACATACGTGCGCGGTGTAAGTCGCTCACTGCCGTATGCCCTCAGGGAGGAGTGGCAGCAAACAGGTCCAGACACTCGAGCTGAGCGGCTCAAGGTCCGGATACTCGCGGGGGTTTTTTTAAGGAAACTGACTCGGTTGGCTACATCACCTACAACATCCGTGATGTCAGTGCTTCCCTTCGGTCGTGCCGGCTACACTGAACTGGACGGAAAACACAAACTATTTACATAGCCGTTTCGACCGACGTTTCATTCAGTGCAGTGGTACCAACCCGGGCGGGTTGAACCCTACCACCGAGTAAGGTAGGAAGGGAAGGGACCTACAGTTTTACGTAGAATCCGAACCATGGTCAGCCTCCAAGTACTGACCGCACCCAGCGTTGCTTAACAATCAATAGCAATAGTCGACTGTCTGCACCACTGAGCTATCGAGGCTGTGTACATGCATAGTTTTAGGTAGGTGAGTAACAGTAAGTAAATCCGAGGCGCACCTCCTCATCCTCTCCTTCTCGATGCGCTCCTGCTCCTTCTTCTGCTCGCGCTCGGCGTTCGCGTGATGGTTCATCACCGCCTTGTTCATGCGCGCGAGCTTGCCCACGTTGTTGCGGTGGTACTCCTTGAAGTCCTTCACTGTATACACACACACAAACACGTTTCAATAATTGCTACAATATTACTCTACCAACCAATACACTAGATTTAAGACGTTTAACCGTGGCACCTCCGAAGTGAGCGTTAGACACCAAATTCGTCCATACATAATTTTGTATTCAAATGTGCAGAAATAACTTTTTTCGAAAATAACTCCGTCTGTGGTGACAGTATTAAAACGAAAGTAGCCTCCAGGGCGATAGTAGGAAACTGACTCCTTATAATTGTAAAGTATGTGGGTCGTCCAGTGACGTTCGTGTCATCGAATGTGCGTGTCATCGAACATCTACACCGACAGACGTACTGTCACATCACATTTTTCATATTTAAAATCGACGGACGTACAGCGGCTGGACGAGTTGAAGATCAACAACAAAAAGAAATATTCTGTTAAATCAAACTAAGAATGCAAAATATTATTAAAAACTACATACATTGTACGTCATAAAATTCGGACAGCCGGGACAGAGCTATGCCTGACATATTTTTTGACTGGAGGAAATTGCCTCTAAGATAATAAGCCCGCACTTGCCGCACATTAGGTGGCATAACGTGTAATATTTATTAGTTTTTCAAAGACACATCAATAGAGTGTTAATCTACTTCCGTTGCTCTAGTGAAGAAAAACAAGTGCATATTAGTAATGCTAAAGAGTTGTGTAGTTTTGTTAGATGAAAATATTACATTTTGCCATAAGAATATTATGGGAGTGAAAGAGGCGGCGGAGGTGTGTCAGGATCGTGGCACGTGGAGATCCATTGTCTCTGTTTACCCCGTTGGGAAACGGGCGTGACGCTATGTATGCATGCAATAAGCCAATGTCACCCCCGAGGAAGTGCCAGCCCACCTTGTAGGCCGACTCAAGTCATTGGGGGAAGGCCATTAACTTGCAAAGGTTTTTTTTTTATGGAAACTGCCACGGCTGGCTACATCACCTACACTACAACATCCGTGATGTCAGTGCTTCCCTTCTGTCATGCCGGCTACATTGAACTGGACGGAAAACACAAACTATTTACATAGCCATTTCGACCGGCGTTTCATTCAGTGCGGTGGTAACAACCCGGGCGGGTTGAACCCATGAATTCCAGTACAGAAAGATATTACCCAAGAAATCCCATTCCACACTTTTGCAGTGTGGCACAAGTACAATTTAGAGAATCGTGCCATTCAAAGGGTGATGAATTGCAGTACAGAAAGATATTACCCAAGAAATCCCATTTCACACTTTTGCAGTGTGGCACAAGTACAATTTAGAGAATCGTGCCACTCAAAGGTGTCCCCCGAGAGATATGTTTGGAAGTGTGTAGTGAGTGAGATGTAGAACGACAACGAGACCGTGCTGGAGAACGGTCTGCAGGAACTCCTGGTGCTTCTGCCTGCGCTTCCTCTCGGCCTCCAGCTTCTGCTGCTTCTCCAGCTTCTCGGTGGCGCGCGCCTCGCGCAGCCCCTGCCGCTTGGTGCGCTTGTACGCCTTGATGTTCACAGCCGTCTCCAGCGTCGTGTCGCGGCGAGTCGTGCTCAGGATCTGGACACGTCGCGCTTCTATAGCGGTAGTTCTAAAGTGAGCTCTATTGTAATAGGTTATATTCACTCAGTAGCGTGACGCTCATAGAGGCTAATAAGCTCACCTTGCCTCGCTGCAAAGTAGACCAAATTTACTAAAATCAAATTAGCATTCAACCAGCTCGTTATGAGGAAAATTAAACAAAAAGTGTTTTCTTCTCATGCCCAATTCTTCAATACATTCTTCAATTCACTTCTGCAGGGGGTTCATGGTGCTTAAGACATTTTAAAAGTGGTTTACGACTATAACATGTATAAGAACTGTTCTATAGTAACTTAAACGGCAGTCCGAGGGCCGGGGTTCATTGCCGTAATATGCAGTAGTTTAAATCTGACCAAAACAGTTTTAGAAATACTTCATTCTTTCCATTCAGTTCAATGAAGCCGGCACCCATATAAGTGAAGCATGGAAATGTCACCTAGTTCCTAAAGGCACATGGTGTAATGGGCTGATAATATTATAACTCTCAGACAAGGTAGTATATGTAGCAAAAAAATACTAATAGTTAATTATGTCACTGTAATATTGTTAGCATTGTCTGCGCTTTAGAAATCAAAGACATAACAACAATGACAACAACAATGACAAGACAAGACAACAACAGCAGACAACAACAATGTAACTATGTACCTCGCTACGCAGCTGGCGCTGGAAGTTGAGCACGCGCAGGGCTCGCAGCTCGATCTGCGCCTGCAGCCGCAGCTCCTCCGACATGTTGGTGGGCAGGCTCGACAGCAGCTCCATCCGCAGAGCTATCCGCGCCGCTATCCTGCGCACCTCATCATCAGTCACACCGTCGTCAGTCACACAATCCCACCGTCAGTCACACAATCCTACCTTCAGCCACACAATCCTTCCTTCAGTCACACAATACCACCGATAGTCACACAATCCCATCGTCAGTCACACAATCCCATCGATAGTCACACAATCTTATCGTCTGTCACACAATCCTACCTCCATTCACACAATCCCACCAATAGTCACACAACCCCATCGTCTGTCACACAATCCTACCTTCAGTCACACAATCCCATCGATAGTCACACAACCTTATCGTCTGTCACACAATCCTACCTCTGTTAATTTGATTAATTATTCTCTGGCTAATACACAAAAAAGGGACAAATAAACTGACCGGTTCTCTCTCTCGTTGAGCATTTGTATGGGATCGATGCCGGCCGGCTTGGGCATGGTTGTAACCCTGTTCTGCTTGACTCCGGGGGCCGGCGCGACCGGCTGCAACACGAGACATTACACATTCAACACCAAGTTGCATCTTCCATCGCACTTTGTATTGTGACTTCAAGTGGGACCAAATAAAAAAATACGGCCAAGTGAGAGTCGGATATGCGAACCAAGGTTTCCACACCCAACAAATTTCTTGTTTGTCCTTAATTTTTCACATTTTCTATGTTTTATTATTAGCTGTTTTATCTGCCATAATAACAGATATTCTGTGAAAATCAGCTAGCTATTATGGTTCAACAGTAAGGCAGACAGACAGACAGACAGACAAATGGCGTAGGCTTAGTAATGGGCGAATAAAAATAAGGGATATGACTCCCTTCTTATATTACTAGGTGGTAGGGTTTAACCCGCCCGGGTTGGTACCACCGCACTGAATGAAAGGTCGGTCGAAACGGCTATGTAAATAGTTTGTGTTTTCCGTCCAGTTCAGTGTAGCCGGCACGACCGAAGGGAAGCACTGACGTGGCACAAAGTTCACCCGGTGTTATGGGCTGACATCACGGACGTTGTAGGTAGCCAACCGTGTCAGTTTCCATTAAAAAAAAAATAAAAAAATAGTGCAGAAACCTAAAACCGATATAGGCATTCAGCATTTGTCAAAATGTGTAGGACGAAAACAAAAGTTTGAACTAATGTGAGTGTAACAATGAAAAGTGTACAATTGACATAGAAGATGAAATAGACTTTTCATGGGCCACACAAGTGTTCCGTGGGTGATAAGAGAAGGGCAGGCTCTGCGCCGCAGCTTTCCATACTAACGTAATCCAATGATAACTTCAAAACCATTTGGCATCGGGTAAACATTTTAATTTGTATCTACTCAACGTCTTGAGTCCCTTGTTTTATCAGAATAAGGTTACACAAAAAAATATATTATTAAATTAACTAAATTTGTTCCCACAGATACACAGATCTTGAGCAAAAAAAGTCTATACAAAGTAATTTTTTTTACCCTACACCAAATGGTTTTCAAGTTATCAAGTTACGTTAGTATGGGAGGCCGAGATGCAGAGTGTGCTATTAAAATATTTTTACCATTCCCACAAATGTCAAATACCGACTAACAATATGGAGATAGTGAATTAGGAACACAAAACCTATTTCTTTGATCATCATCAACGCACCTGCTGAGGTTGCGCGGGCTGGAGGGCGGCGGAGGCGGGGCCGGGCGGGCGCGGCGGCGCCGGCCCGCGCACCGCCGGCGCGCCCAGCGCTCCCGGCGCCATGTTGGCCTATCAACACATTCTTCAATACAGTGCACACACTATTTTGTATGTATCATAATGAAAATATTATTATATTTAAGAGATATTATCGTATTTCGAAAATACTCTGGAGAATCTAAGAAATAAATTAAGAGTAAAATGAAACTACAGTCACACTAAGACTAAGCATGAAGTCGGTATTCTTCTAATTAAAAGGGATATAACTGAAAATGAAGTGCTCACACAAATACAATAATAATAACATACAGGATTGACAAGGGGCGGTGTGGGCTGCGTCGGAGGCGCCATCTGTCCCGTCATGGGCAGCGGCGTGGGCGGTGCTCCGCCCCCGCCGCGGCCGGTGTCCCCGCCGAGCGGGCCCGCTCCGCCCGCCGGCTTGCCCGCGCCGGCGCCCGCGCCCGCCGTCACCGTCGGCGGCGGGGTCTGCTGCGGCGGCTGCGCGTACGGCGACGGCGGCTGCTGCGAGGGCGGCGTGGGACACTCGGGCGGCGCGTCCGCCGGCCGCTTGCCCGCAGCCATCATCGCCATCTGCTGCGTTAGGGGCTGGTTCCGCGCAAGATTCCGGTACGCCGCTATCTGCGCTCTGATTACAAAATGTACAAAACTATTTTGTTTTCATTCTATATACTTTATACTTGCATTACAATTTTTTTATAAAAATTGTATAAAACCTGGGTATGAAAAAGTAAGGAAATAACAAGAAAAATTGAAAATTGTGCATTGTATTTGCACTAATGCACATCTAGCAAATGAACGAGAGCTAACATAGTGGTAATAATGTGAATGTTGTTGTGATATAGGAGTACTGAGCTGCACGTGTATACCTGAGCTGTATGAGCTGCATGTTGTTGAGAGGCCCCTGAGGCTTGTTGGGGTCCTGGGGGCTGGAGCGCGCGCGCAGGGCGAGCAGCTGCGAGTAGCGCGGGTCCTCCTGCAGACCCTTCTCCTCCATCGAGTCGATGGCGCGCTGCAGAGCGTTCAGGTTGTCCTGCGCGGGCCCAGGCGTGCCACCCTGGATGGGTGACGATGACGGCGGCGCTCCGTTGGGGCCCTGTCCGTGCGGTGGCGTTTGACCGGAACACTGGGACTGGCCGGGTGTGATCGAGCCTTGCGGCTGCGAGGGAGGCCCTTGGTTTTGTAGCGGGGGGCCTTGGCCGGGCGGCGGCTGGGGGCCGTGACCCGGCGGCGGCTGGTGCGGGCCCTGAGCGCCCATCATGTGGTGCGGCATGGGCTGCATGTGGGAGGGCGGCGGTGCGCCCGGCGGCGCGCCCGCGCCCGGCGGACCTCCGGGCCCAGGGGGCGGTGGACCTCCACCCATCTGGGGTGGACCCTGTAAAAGGATTTTTTAAATTCTAATGTCATATACCTGCAGAAATGTATTATGTATATGCGGAACGAGCACAGCTTCAGTAACATAAGTTTATCATATTTTAAATTCTAACATAACATACAATGTGAGAATGAAATAAAGAGTCCCTCTTATCTCATTATGCAAACTAAATGTTCACAATATTGGCTTGACTGTTAATGCTGTTTGCTCAAGTTTAACAAGAAAGCAAAGGTTCCTTTAAAGTTACTGAATGTTATTTAGGTATCAACTCATTTTAAAATGTTTCATAATTATTTTCCAGCAGCTAAATTAAACCATACATACATACACACCACACGCTGTATCCTGAATAAATTATACAATGTTTCTACATGCAGAAAGGCAATACTTATTATGGGCCAATAATTAAAAAATATCATAACAAAAATATCCTAAAATAAAAAGTGGTACTTATTTAAAAAAAAAATTGCTTTCCTGCTTGTCAAATTTTCTTTCATTTGATTACTGTTAGAAACTCTCTAAATCAGCAAATGCGCTCGATCATTTACCCGCTGCGTGATAATCAACAATAGAATGGAAAAGTAATTAGTGTACAAGATCAACCACAAACGACGCGGGCAGCGGTGGCGGAAGATTTTACAAATATTATTCTAGTAATTAATGTCAAATAAAGTGATAGGTGTAAGTGGCGTGCAAGCAAAACTGCCACCGCACCCGGGTAGATGGAGCTATCGAAAATAAGAACTTCTTTATGACATATCCGCAATACCTCCACATAAACTCGAAAACGGCTGAACCAATTTACATGCAGTTAATAATAATGGAATCTGGCATACCTATACCTCAAGATAATATACGCTTGTAGTGAGTGTGTATGTTCTGTAATATTGCGAATTTGAAATTTATTGTTTTCTTCCTAAACGAATGCAACAACGAAATAATAAATATAAATCATCTTTTGATGTCGAACATCAGAAATGTATACAAAATTGATAGCCTTATTAGCTTGAATGTACCCCTGAATGAATTAACTATTTCACTGTGGGAACAATCCAACACCCAATGTAGCAAAGAGCGCCCTTAAAAATAACAGAATATTAAGTTGTCTTGCCTTTAGGGAATCAACAATATAAAAATAACAGAATGTTATGTCATCTTGCCTTTAGGGAATCAACAATATAAAAATAACAGAATGTTAAGTCGTCTTGCCTTTAGGGAATCAACAATATAAAAAGTTAAATTACAAATTTAAAAAACCCCCGACTCTTAAAAAGTCAAAAATAATTTCCGTTTACTTACTTAAAGGAGTCGGTAGACCGCTAAGTAAATTCCCGCGCAACTTTTGAGTCTTTATATTTAATTTACTTAGCGGTCCCCCGACTCCTTTAAGTAAGTAAACGGAAATTATTTTTGACTTTTTAAGAGTCGGGGGTTTTTTAAATTTGTAATTTAACTTTTATTTCAAGCTTTTTAAAAAAAACCGCATGCAAATCGGTCCACTTTTGAAGATAATAATTTTTTTTATTACTTAATTACTTAATTACTTGATTACAAACATAGCTAAGAACCATCCCGATTAAACAGGCTTCCTAATAAAAAAAACCGCATCCAAATCGGTCCATCCGTTTGGGAGCTACGATGCCACAGACAGACACACACACACACACACACACACACACACACACACACGTCAAACTTATAACACCCCTCCGTTTTTTTCGTCGGGGGTTAAAAATAACAGAATGTTATGTCGTCTTGCCTTTAGGGAATCAGCAATATAAAAATAAAGATGGCAAACTCTATCATTCACAAGAGACATGTTCAAATAAAGCTCTACATTTAGCTTCTATTTGAACTGGCAAAGCAGCACTACACACCCGAATGGTAGCGATTTACTTTAATGATTTGCAAAAACGCTATGTATATATCGTAGACTACAGTTTATAAACAGTAGTGTCATTTTCATGCTTGCAAACAACACCTTCGCTGTAGAGACTCTTGGCACACGGAGCCCAGGCACAAGAATGTTCACATGTACTTTATAAGGTGTTTGGAGTCCTACTCGTAGGTGTCAGGGAAAAGATCGGCCGAGCCATTCAGCGAAGAATTGAGGCCATGTCATAAGGATCATGCCCGATAATGGAGAAAAAAATTATTATACTTATAATAATTTTTTTTTCTTTATAAAATTGTTTATAAAAAGTTTTCAGAACCAGTACCCAGTACAGTGTAGCCAGCACGACTAAAGGGGGAGGCACTGACTTGGCACCTGGCTCACCAAGGTGTGATGGGCTAACCAACCATTTCAGGTCCCATAAAACAGTCATAAAAAAATTTTAAGACAACATCCTGATTATACGTGACGATGAAAGAAATGTTGTTATCTGTACCACAGCATTAAGACCGGATATCCTCATATTCTCAAAAGCGACAAAACATGTAGTACTTGTTGAACTTACGGTTTCATGGGAAAGCAACATACCGAAGGACCACAACATCAAACTTAACAAGTACTGCAACTTAGTAGACCGGATTGTGAGAAACGGACAAGACAGGCTCTTCAATCTAGGGCTGCCAAGACCGACGCTAAGCTCATACATGGAGAGAGCTTCGAAAACGTCACTGGAAGCATCCTACAGAATATGGATAGGTAGAGAGAGGGAGGTCGAGAGCGGGACTGGTGTTTCCCCGCGTCCTAGTCAACGCAGACTAGCTGACGAGGGCTTGAAGCGAGCCGAAACGTGAAGCATGCGCGGGAAATTTAGAGTGGCCACTCGCTAGTCCCGACCTCGATTAATACCCTCCTCTACTGCCGATGGGCCCGGATATGTTCGGTGAAGCCATCGTAAGCTTAGATCCACACCTTCGATGACTTGGAGAACGTGAAGAGCAAACTAAGTATCTTATTCCCATAGAATTATGGAACACAACCTGAGCCGGCCGCTCTGCTCGCCTGCTTTTCTTATTTGACAATGCCAGTTTGATCTACTGAGAGACTGCGTTCACGTCCGTCCGACCCTACTGCTCAGCTCATATGAACAGGGCGTGAAGTGTGAGTCCTACGTCTACAATAAGATAATAAAGGGCCCCTACAGAAAAACGATACATTTTTTTTGCAAATATCAATGTAGAGAGAGACACACTAATTTTAAAATTGCATTAGGTAGAGTGTTTTCATTTTACGAAGGCACGGGAGGTACGAGGTAGGAAGTGGTGCGAGAGGCGACCGCGCGGAGCTCAGTAGAGAACAAACTCGGTGCCTGGTCGGTACACACGTTCTACACGTCTCAGCGTAGCTCGTTTCCTACTGAGCTCCGCGCGGTCTCACGCCACTTCCTACCTCATACCCCTTGTGCCTTCGTAAAATGAAAACACTCTACTTATATGTAATGATAATAACAAAAAACCTTCATGGCATAAATGTATATAGCTACCTACCTAGCTACCTGCTAAAAATGTATCAGATTTTTATATAGCAAATTAAAACATGTTAACATTTAACCATTATATCAGCTCATTAGGCCCTAATGATTAGGGTGTCTATGTTTCCGCAGTAAGCACTGCTGCTGCCTTATCGCCAAACCTACTTATATAGCGAACCCCCAAAGGATAAAACAGGTCCTATAGACACACAAAAATGTTCAATAATCAGCAATTCAGACCTCGGAAATTCCCCTAATTCACTTCATTGTCCCAGTGAATTGGCCGAATCACCTTTAACGAATGCACTGAACAATTGCAACTTATACATTGCATATCTCTCCTTGCCTTGTTCAAATAACGGTCTATTTCCACTCGCGGACTGTTCACGCGTTCGCCTAATGATACCACGCTGGGACAACAGTGACTAGTCTATATAACCGGTCTAACGGTTTCTTTAACTACATTTCTATTGCGACATTGGAGCTGAGCAGTTGCTCTCTTCCTTTCTCCCTCTCGGCACTTACAATCGATTTTTCATTACAACATCATCCAAAATGTGCCCGACTCCATCTCAGTTCGATGCGTACTACCAGTTCGCGCTGCAGTTGACCAAGAGATGCGGCCTGGTGGTGCAGGACGCCATCGAGGGCATGAAGAGCATCGAGACCAAGCTGGGCGACTGGGACCTCGTGACGGAGTACGACAAGCGCGTCGAGGACATGCTCATCAATGGCCTGACTGAAAAGTTTCCCGACCATAAGTAAGTGACTTTTCTTATCAATTTGTACTTGTATTATTACATCACTGTAGAATGTGAATTATGTGATTAAACTCTCAGTATACAGAATTGTGTACATCAAATTTTTTATTAGTGTTCATAATAAATAGCAACGTAACGAACGTTAGTAGAAATAATTGTTGCATGAATAATTTTAAATGAATATTTCAATCAAGTTGATATTAAGAATTTTTTATATTATATAAGGTGTCCAACGACATCCATGGACATTCGGTCGTATGCGGGGATTGCAAAGTTGCGAAAGCCATGCCGGCCGGCCTGACACAGACAGACAATTAACATTCATTTCAATATAGTTTTATAAGAGACAAGCAAATTGAAAAAAATTATCCTTTCACTGCACAGCTCATTCAATCCCTCAATCAGAGGCGGACTAGCAGCCTTAGCCGCCCTAGGCCGTTTAGTACCAGCCGCCCCTTTCAAGTTTACAGCATAGCAACAAATATGAAGTTGTACGAAAATCAGTATTGTGTTCGGTTCAACGTGCCAGAAATATATTATTTCTCGGATTATTTTACATATAGCAAAAGTATTTTTTATAAGTTTTGCGGCAATATTGACCTTATCGTCATAGCTAAATTATTTTGTCCGCGTAAATAGTGCGTCGTCTCCGCCGCCGCGCTCACCACTCCCGCACGTCGCACACACTTGCTCCGGCTGGCACCCTTTCTATTCTGTACCTGCGCTAACTGCTTCCAGCAGCAGGTACAGATTGGCCGCCTCTAATATCTGGCCGCCCTAGGCCCGGGCCCAGTCGGCCTTAAGGAAAGTCCGCCTCTGCCCTCAATTACCATTACGACCCCTAAGCTAACCGAAACTTCTACACCTTCAGATTCATCGGCGAGGAGACAACCTGCTCCCAAAAGCTAAAGCACACGCTAACAGACGCGCCGACCTGGATCATTGACCCCATCGACGGCACAACCAACTTCGTCCACGGCCTCCCCATCACCTGCATCTCTGTGGCGCTCTCCGTGGACAAGCAGCTGGAGATAGGCATCGTCTACAACCCGGTGATGGATCAGCTCTTCACGGCGCGCCGCGGCCAGGGCGCGTATCTCAACGGCAAGAGGATATGGGCGAGCAAAACTACGGGTGTGTGTGAGCAATAGATATCCTTTCAATATTTCTGTTATTTCTAATATTGTGTGAGGCCGGTACTTATAAAGAATAGCCCCACTGCATCTCTCCCCATGCATGTCGTAAAGGGCGACTAAGGGATAAGGATAAGATGCCGTGCTAAAGGGCGACAGGATAGCCACCTCTCACCTTGGAACGTTCCTTCCACAAAGTCGTACAGCGGGTGGGTCTTTGTGCCTTACTTGCTACTTGATAGTTATATTGTCCGGTAAACATTGCTAAACGTGGTGGTCGGTGTTGTGCTGTAATGTAATTTACAAGAGTATTTGCAGCAAAACTCCGATTACTCTGCTTACCCTGATTGTCAGGATACAGCGTGCGTGATATGTATGTATGTATTTTAATATTGTATTAGGACAATGCTGGCTACGCCGACACCGTAAAGTAACTATTTGATGAGTAAATTAGAGTTTCAACATTTCCTACAGCAAGAGTTGGATTAATAATTTCACAAGAGTTTCAAAATCCTTACTCTGGTGGGTGCTGACCAAGTGCCTTTTGACATTTAAAAAGAGAGTCAGTCAGTAGCTAAGCTCTATATTAGTTCTATATTATAAGTACTCCATGCACTCACTCGAAAATGCCATTCGTAATGGGCATAAGGGTGTAATATCTACATACATTCATAAAAAATTATAAACAAAAAACATTTTAAATAGGACTTAATAAGGAATGATTAAAAAATTTACTAACGCATTGCTGGTTCAAAAAGTCAGAGTACGTACTCGTATATAATGTTTTGTAATGATGACGAAACTTGAACAGATCTTGTTTTAAACATCTTTTTTTTATTATGGTTTGATTAATATTTCTAACTGAACTGTTTCACAGAGCTGAGCCAGTCGCTGGTAGCGCACGAGATGTCGTACGCGCGCATCGAGAGGAGACGCAACAACATCCTGGAGAGGACACGGGCGCTCGTCTCCGAAGCTCACGGGTCAGTCAACTTGTTGTTCTGTTCTCATATTGTGAGGTATTGGTATTGGAAGATACCCTGTACTAGTCGTCATGGAAAAATATTCTATTACCATTTTTAGATATGTCTGAATATATATCAGTGGAAACCCCACGTGAAGGAGGGTAATGTTGTTCGCGTCAACGACACCTGCCTGGGTGCCTCCTGGGTGGTAACAAATGAAAAACAAATGGTCTACAGCCGCCCTGGTCGTCTCGTGGCCTTCATGGAGGACATAGTCTGGCTGGGGATCAAGGGGCTTTGCACGAAGTTCCCCAACCAAGAGGGACTAGCTCGCAGGCTTAGAACCAACCCCTACCACAACAACAACAACAACAACAATAACAACAACCACAGCCCCAAGTGATTCGATTGAGTAGATCTAGACTTATAAGCGAATATAGAATTGTGACGGCGCCAACTCGACTTCTTGAGGCACTTTGCAGCTCAGTTGATCAAAAAGTTCTTTCTTAGGTTGAATTAGTCAGTTCTGTTTAGTTTTAACGATTGACCATGAAGTGGAATTTGTAAAACAAGATGAAATGTGACAGGATCCGATCGCTGGGCTCCGCTGCGCTGACGCTGTGCTACGTGGCGATGGGCGGCCTGGACGTGTACCACGTGGACGAGCTCTACCCCTGGGACATGTCGGCGGGCGTGCTGCTCATCAGGGAGGCAGGCGGCTGCGTCATCAACTCTAACGGTAACTATGGTTCTTTTTATTACAACTGAATACCACCTTTATGGGAACTGCGCGACTTGTGGTATCGTTTCACGCATATTCAGGTGCTAACAATACCCATGGTGACGTGCTGGGATTACGAATGCCATGCCGGCCTGACAGGTGCCTTTTCATGCACCTTTTGAAAAACCTCAGGTCCTACTTGGGAGGAAATATCAATACAGCCTTTGGAAGATCATTTTCACCAAACACAGTTATGAATGTATGTATTACACTTTTCAGCTGAGCAGAAGGTTAGCTTATTGCAGAATGAAATTTATTTCAGTCTACCATGTATGCAACTACACATTAGCATTGTTACTGTACACATTACATAGGTGTTCATTCTTTCTCAGGAGTTATGGGACAAATTATGCAAATAAAAAAAACATTTAAAGTCTCACGTTACCACAACTATTAGGGTAGGGTGGGGCTATCTCGCCGGTGGGGCAATTCCGCCGGCAACCCGTTTTTTGTCATTTGAATGGCTGTAACTTTTTTGTTTTCCAAGACAATGACATGAAACTTTTTTTCAATTAATACAAAGCCTTATTTATTCCAAATTAGAAGTAATTAGAACTTGACATAGGTTAGTTTTATTTTTAAATAAATTAATCTGAATGCGCAAAAACAAAAATAATAAAAAGAGGCATGTTTAACGGGTTATTTCTGACATTTAAAAACATATTTTTTGTGTGTAAATGGTGTGAAATTATTATAAGTACTTTAGAATACAATATATAGAAGGTTGCATGTAATTTTTTTTCATTTTTTTTTTCCTATCCTCACTTACCTCGTCTATTTCGCCGATATCGAAAACTCGGGATTTTATCATCAGAATCAGTATTACTGAGGCTAGACATAATTATGCATATGACCAGTAAAGTTCCAAAGGTAAATACAGCTCAAAAACGAGACCGGCGGAATTGCCCCACCGTGGGGCTATTCCGCCGGCATTGACAGCCTTTTGTTTTTAATTTATTAAAAATATAAAGAGTTCACTAATAATTTTTTTTTTTTGCTGCAATTGAATAGCCAAAGAGCCATTTGGAAGGATAAAATAATTAAACTGAGTAAAAGTTGACAATGCAAGAAATGGCATCCAAAAAACATGAATTTTCGGCGAAATAGCCCCACCTTACCCTATAATATTATAATACACAAAGTATGAATCCTGCCGGTTATTGCAGGTTCCGAGTTCGAGATCATGAAGCCCAACATTGTGTGCGCGGGGACTCGCGAGCTTTGCAACCAGGTGGTGAGCGTTCTCAAACAGGCGGACAAGCGTTCAGCGCTCCAGGACAACCCGCAACTCTTACCTTCCTTCGCCGTGTTCAACTAGTCTTCCCATTCACATTATACTATTATATTTAACTAGAGGTAATCAAAGTTAACATAATAAAGTTTCAATTACATTTAGAAATTATTGTTTTTTTTTTTAACTCCAGCAAAAACAAAACATGCTCGACGTTCTTACCGAATATTTTCTAACCAAAAAATGACAATTCCCCCATACAAAATAATATATCAATGTTGTAGGTAAGGGAGTGCTACCTCTAACAGGCCGCAAATAATGAAAGTGACTAGAATCCATCCCACAAATAAAAAATAAAAAAACCAAGAAACCTGGGAGGAAATTATAAGACTTCAGAATAATATTTTTTCTGTTGGAGTGCACAATTGTTTGTCAGTGTGTTTGGTGTCAATATAAAAGTTTTATATATAAAAGTTTTATAAATATAACAGTTTTATATGCAATAGTGTCAAATTATATAACATACTTCCAGATAGTATAAAAAGTTTAAATAACAAGCAATTCAAGATTGAAGTGAAAAAATATTTAATAAAAAAAGAATGTTATACAGTGGAAGAGTTTTATAATTTAGTGTAGATAAGATACCCTAGTCATAACTGTGATATTAGTTTTAAACCTATTCTGACAAATCTATTGAGGCTTTATATTATTATTTTATTTTATTTTTATTTTATTTATTTAATTATAATGTAATTTGGTTAAGATTAAAAAAAAAAAAATTTACATATCTATTGAATTGAATTGATGCTTGATGATTGTAATGAATTTTTAATTGATTTTAATCTAAGATTGTAAACTGTTATTTATTTTAATAATTATTTTAATTGTGACAATTAGAAAATTGAAATAGATTTTATGTAGGGGAAATAATATATAAATTTGGGCTAATTTTGGATACCTATTTATCCAATATTGTCCCTTGTCGTGATTGGGACTGAGTAGGTGTTTCGAATTTAATTTATAAATTGTTACGAGTTCAAGTGCAATATGTATTGCCCACGAATGATTTTTGAACAAATACAAAATACAAATACAAATAGGTATAATATAATCTTAATCTTATAAAACATAAAAAATGTCTAGAGAAAATGGGATTGACAGGACGAAGTTTTGGTGCAATTTTATATAGATAGTTCTATATAATTCTATAGGTTTTGCCCGCGGCTTAGCTTCGCATTTAAAAAGAAGAAAGTAAATAAGCCCGCTACCTATTTCGGCAGGCGAAACAATTCGGTTTGTATGAGAGCCACATCTTAGCCTAACCGGCGGGTGGCCGAGTGGTTTGGGCATCGGCTTCTCATGCGAGAGGTCCGAGGTTCGAATCCGGTCGGCGTGTACCAATGAGTTTTTTCTGACGAAAAAATTTACGTGCATACCTACACCTGCTGCTTCACCGTTCGGAACCGGTGTAAAACTGTAGGTCCCTTCCCTTGCCCCTTACTAGGTGGTAGGCTCAAATTGTAGCCGACTAGGTTGATATGTACCACCATACTGGATGTAAGATGGCCGCATAGCAGCCTCGGTTGTGTTCTCCTCTAGTACAGTATAGCCAGCAATCCAAGGAAGTCTCCGGTATGGCACCTACCTTCTCGGAGGTGATATTGACTAGTCAGAGCATGTGCTTTGGCCCCTCTGACTCACCACCCATACCGGATTACATGAAAAAAAAACGGAACTGAATTTTATTTAGCCTATCCTGGTGTCCCGTATAATCAAATGTGTTTGTACTAAGTTCCATCGAATTCAGATGATCGGTTTAAGAGTTATGGAGGAACATGCTTATGGAGTCATACATACATACATACAGAAAATATAAAAAAAAAATGGTAAATTTAGTTTGAGTATCATACATAGAGTCTACAGAGGCAGTATCTTATAAAAATAAAAGTAACTTACTCCATGACCATCCAGTAAAGATTTATTATGTATTGATGTAATTGATGTATGATGTATTATATACCTACAGAAGACAGTGTTTGCTTCTTATTTCTTTAAGTATTACATTAATGAGGCTTCACCCAAAAAGTTTATATTTTCTGTTTTTTATTCTATTACATATTTTTATATCTGCATTACCCATATTAAACATTTGTATGTACAAAGAAACTTGCTTGTGTACCTAGAAAGAAAGAAAGAAAGAAAAATTTTATTGTTCTTACATATTAGAATACTTTCAAATGATCCCTGTTTCCCAAAATAGGATTCCCTGAGCTATGGGAAACAGCTCAGGGAATCCTCAACGTAACCTAACTATTCCCTATTATGCTTCAGCTTGCTTATTCTTCTATTAGTGATTATCGCAAAAATAGAGGTAGCCGCAGCTCTGCCTCACTGGACGGATGGAGAAGCTCGCTGGAGTGAGCGAGGTGGATCATGAGAAATTGATAGTAGCGATGAATTGCTAAACACCGCTGGAATTCTAATTAAGAATTCTTAAGGTGTGAAGGATAAAGTTGATAATGCTTAAACTTATTCATTGCCACTCTCGTGCCCACTTCAATGTTGTAAGTGCCAACAGACCAAGACATACCCGGATAAATCTTCTAAAAAGCATGCTCCGAGAGCCAGGACAGCTCGCTAGAAAGCTGCTCTTCTCACCTTCATGGATAGAAAAATCAAAATAAATTATATGTAATCAATAAAAAATATGTTTATTTTTATTATTGATAGATTTGAAAGTAAAGGTGATATATTGAAAGTGTTAAAAACCAACCTGTCCCGGTGGCATGTGCCCCATGGGGTGTTGCATGTACGGGTGCGGCGCTCCCTGCCCGTGTGCGGCCGGGTGCCCGTTCGGGCCCGGGTGACCGGGCGGCCCCGTCATGTGCGGCCCCATGTGTGACATCTGATGTGGCGCCGGCCCGTGCAGCGGCGGTGCGCCGGGCGGCCCGTTCGCTCCCGGCGGAGCGCCGTGCGGGGGCCCCACCGCCCCCGGCGGCGGCCCGTTCGCGTGTTGGCCGTACGGCGAGTGCGGGGAAGGAGAGTGCGGAGGTGCCGGCGACTGCGTCGGCGGACCCATCGGACTCGGCGCCTGCGGGGGCGGCATCGGACTGCTTTGCGGCGATGGCGACGCCATATTGAAAGCTTTGTTCTACTCTACGCGACGGAGCACCGGCGAGAAGCGAAGGTTCACTTTTGCCGCATCGAAATAATGTAACATACGTCCTATAGCGGTGACATAGCGTTCATTCAGTTCACATAATCACATGCCGAGGTGATCCGTCAATCTCAATAAGAAGCGGGCTGCACCGTGCCCATTTATGGATAAGTATATGGGGCAAAGAATTGTTCGTTCAAGTGACTTTAAACAACACAAGAAGAAAACCCGAAACACGAACAATTCGCCTCCACAAACACATTCGCGTCACGATAATTTTCGAAACCGATGAGAATTTTGCAGTAAAAACAACCGCAGCAAAGCAGTGGTTATTATTCTCTTTGGTAGAATGGTTATATCCTCTTTGTTTGGTAGCAAACAAGCAGGCCAAAGAATATAATTTGTATTTTTCTTCAATGGCAAGTGGCCTCTCTATAGTTGGCTATAGTTTTAATATAAGTTGAGGCTCAATGTGCCAGTGTCAAGTTTAGCACTTTATCAGCGGATCACGAATTCACGACCAGCGCTCGTGATGGTATATTTTCTCTAACTCGCGGATCACGAACGTGACTCGTCTTCAAACTTTGTACTGTTTGTTCTAAAGTCGTTAGAACACTTCTCGTCATCCGCGTGGATACTGTAGCTGAGTCTTTTAGCTACACACAAATATAAAATTCATCTATATTGAGTATTGAGTGAGCGGGTGGGGCAGGGGAGGCGACTCTCGAGAGCGAGCGCCGCTGCTTACTCAGTGCGCCACGAGCCTTTCCAAAGTTTTTTTTTTCTTTTTTTCATTTTCTTTTTTTTCTGTAATAATTACTCTTCTAGCACACAAAAAAAAAATAACACTCGGTATAAAGTAATAAAAATTTTTTTTAATAAAAAAAAAATTTTTAAATTTCTTTTTTTTTTAATTTCTTTTTTCATGTAGTTGGTAATCCAGTAAACCCAATAATAAAAGAATTAAAGAAATCGGTCCAGCTGTTTTCGAGTTATAAATGTTGTAATGGGTAGGTGTCTTACGTAAGAGTTTTTTTATTTTTGTAAAACATACAGTTTTGTATCGCTTGTGGTAAATAAATAAGAATATAAATACAGTTGTTTTATTTATTATCCTAAAATGCAAAGATTGAACCAACCTTCATTTGTTATTTTTTTATAAGCTCAGCAATAATGCTGAAAATCGCGCTCGTCCTAGGGAATACGCGCCTTATAATGCGCCACTGTTAAAGTGTTAAGAACCAAGCGACAAAAACCATCTGCATGAAGGAATTTGGTTATAATAGGCATTTTAATAGGAGTTTTGGCCTGATTATGCGTCTATTAGTTTTATTATGTCAAGGTGTAGAGCAAATCTCGTGATAGATAAGGGTACTGCTGCTTCACCGTTCGGAACCGGTGTAAAACTGTAGGTCCCTTCCCTTGCCCCTTACTAGGTGGTAGGCTCAAATTGTAGCCGACTGCCGAATGGGTTGATACCACACCACCGTACATTTAAGATGACCGCGTATAATGCGCGGGGCGGATCTCGGCGTGTCGCCACCGCAGCGGTTTGTTAGTGTTCTCCCTCGCACCCGCACCGTACTTGTATAGTGTATTCGCGTGGCGGGTCGCCCGCTGCGGCGACGACACGCCGAGATCCGTCCCGCGCATTATAGCAGCCTCGGTTGTGTTCTCCTCTAGTTTAGTATTCCAGCAATCCAGGGAAGTCTCTGGCGGAGTAGTACGGAGTAGTACGGAGTACTCTTTTCTATTCTGTGTCTCTGGTATGGCACCTACCTTCTCGGAGGTGATATTGGTTGGTCGGACGGAGCATGTGCTTTGACTAGAATAGCTTAATTATGGTTTACTTTTTTTTAGATTTATTCGTCTCCTCCCGAAACAGGCAAAACTCATTAGAGTATACAGCCAATTCTGTTGTAGCTTTTAACGTCTGTAGTATAAGTAGTTATGGTTTACTTTAGATGACAGTTGAGTTGAGATCGATCGAAGTCATCTGTCTATGAAATCCAGTCCAATCAACGCCCTTCAGGTTGAGTGTGTAGACCCTCCGTTGTTTTTACGGCGTCAGTTTCTGGCTGACAGATTTCTATTTAAGGCCATACAAATTTCGAATCATCCACTTATCCCAATGACGTATCTCTTTGACTTATCCCCAAATTACGACTTCTTTCAAAATTTTCATTTGAAAAACCCTACTGGATTAACAAGCCAGCTACTAGGCTAGTCCGTAGTTTTCGTAAATTTAATTATCTTCGAGCTCCAGTGCAACGATCTCTTCATCTTCCCCTATTCATCCGAGGCAGTCATATACAAACCAGATGTAATTAAACATTTTGGTATAGACAAAGATTCTAAAAAAGCTGATAAATTATTTAATTTGCTCATCTCCAAAAATTGGCAAGGTTGGAATCTTATCTTTACAGATGCTTCAAAATTATCAGAGAAAGGTAGTGTAGGGGCTGCTGTATATCATAAATCCAGCAATACTTATCAAATAATTAAATGTCCACCGGAGACTACAGTCTATACGGGAGAGTGCACAGCTTTACTGGAAGCAGTAAAATTTGTGCATCTGTTTCAAAAATTAGAAAAAGTTATCATATTTACAGATTCACTTAGTGCTCTACAGGCCCTAGTGCAAAATCCTTTTTACTCCAAATTACATAATCCCATAATTTTCAATATAAAGAATTTAATTTTCAATTGTCTTAATAAAAAACAAATCACCCTGGCTTGGATTCCGTCTCACTGTGGCATCGCAGGCAATGAGCGTGCTGATGCCCTTGCTAAGGAGGCTGTGGTGCGAGGGGATAAATTTCCCTATGTCAATTATTCACACGATCTGGTTTCTCTCTCTCAAACATATTTATCTCAATCTTGGACTAATGTCTGGAAATCATCAACACAAAGGCTCTCATTATGCACAGTTTCAGACAAATATTCCAGCCCGACCATGGTTCTATATGCTAAACGTCTCGAAATTTGCCACTTCTGTAATCTGCAGACTTAGGCTCGGTCACTGTTGTACTCCGGTTCACCTGGCCAGGCTCCGTATTCTCGACTCTTCCATTTGCGAATGTGGTCTGGAAGAGGGAGATCTTAATCATATTTTTTTTCCTGTCCCTTAAATAATAATTCTCCGCCACTGTACTCTTCTTTATCAATTCTTAAGGTTCCCCTCCCCACTAACATTAATTGCTTACTGTTGATTAATAATGTTAAAATTTTTAAATTATTAGCTAAATTTATTGTTGATAACAATATAAAATTGTAAGTGGGAATGATGATGAAGATTGTATATAAATTTTTTCATATTTGCTACAGTACTATTGTGTTTAGTTATAAGTTCTTATTATTTTCATGCACGCAAGCTACTCATTGTTAGCTTGGTTCGTAAGTATGCACGCGCGTTAAGTTAACTTCATAAATTTTTCTGCTTTTATGTTAAACTACTGTATGTTTTTTTTTATATCTTGTTAATAATATTGACTTAAAGACGTGATTAGGGCTTAAATACGCTAAACTAAAAGCGTAATCGCCAAAAAAAAAAAAAAACGTCAGCTGTCAAGGAAACATTATTCTGTGGGAGCATCGAGAAACCAAAATAATCCACAAATTATTTTTCGTTCGTACGAGATGGCGTCGTTGGTTAGATCGCTCGCCACTGTGAAGGCGAATAGTCTGCGACGCGCGGCGCCGACAATCTATAATATCGTTCGTAACCGTGAGTATTTCCCTTTTATTTTCTAACATTTTCCTCTAATTGTACTACTAATAATGTGAGGTTAGAATGTTACATCACTATTCTAGCTGCCAAGGCGTCTCCGCAGCTCGAATACGATAGACTGTTTCCATTAAAAGTAAATATTCGCTGCGAATTGCGATGGGCCATTCCCACTTTACCTATTGGCTCCCACAGGTACTTTAAAATTATTCGTAATTTCGCAAACCAAAAAGCCAAGGTTCCATCCCTTAACCCTTCGAGTCTCACACTTTAAAAACATGCTTTTAAGGTGTAGAATGCTGCCTCTAATGCAGGCACTTCACTTGGCTTAGCGTATTCGTGTATTTGGCAAAAATTTCCATTTCGTCTCCCTTTACGAATACGCTAAGCCAAGTGAAGTGCCGGCATAAGACGTCGAACAATGCACGTACGAGGCCATTGAATTTATCCACAAAAAAATTAATTTAACCAAGTAACCTGCAGTCAAAAATGACAAGACGTCAGAATTCTTGTTTCTGTTTTAGTGTTTAATTCTTTGTTGGTGTTTTTCATATGAAGTTAAAAGTTTTTTAATCATCTATCTAAAGTGCTCTCTCGTTCTAATAAGAAAAAATCAGAAATAGTACTGGACGAAAATTTGCGACCTTAATAACGGTTGATTACTTAACCATTTCAGACTGGAACTACCAATACAAACCGGGCCCGTACCCGCGCACTCCTGAGGAGCGCGCCGCCGCGGCCAAGCGCTACGGCCTAACGCCCGAGGAGTATGAGCCGTATCCTGAGGACGAGTGCTACGGGGACTACCCCAAGCTGCCGGACATTGGAGCCGACTCCAAGGACGCCTACTATCCCTGGGACTCGCCCGCGCTGAGGAGGAACTTTAACGAACCTGTAAATAATTTGTATTAGATAGATCCAAAGTTCATGTTCATGTTGTTCGGACTCGTTTTCCGCGCCTAAGCCCGCTCCTGTGCAGGCCTTTTGCGCGTCCCACGGCCTTACTCCAACCAGCTGAGTTCTTCCAGGAGGCGGCACACTCTCCTTGGGCCTTGGCACGCCTCTTGAAGTGTAGTAGGGCCTCCCAGCTCCAATCCAAAGCCGAAAATTAGAATTATTCAAGTAACGGAACGCAGAAGCTTGCGTAGACACCAACCGGCCCGGTGGCACATTTGGTAACACTTTGACGGCTCATACCAGAAGGTTAAGGTTCAAATCGTGGTCGGGAAGTTATTTTTCAATGTGCATGCTTAGTACTAAAACGCAAAAACAATTTCTGGAAGTAAATATTTATAAAAATGCCAAAGTCTTGTCCCAAAAATAATGAGAGGATAGCATTTCATTCCTGAGTTTTAAGTAGGTCAACACATAGAATCTGGTATTTCCTTTCTCTTTCAATCAAGACAATTTTTGAAGTGAAAACTTCTTTAGCGGCGCTTGGCACTTTTTTAGGTGGGTAAAAAATGTTAAACTCGCGTCAGATGTCGAAAAGCGTCAGATTTATTTTTATTATTTAAAATGTAACCTTAAGTCATTGCATTAAGGGTTAAGTTACGAGTGGCTCGGGATCAATTCTGTTCGTCTCTCAGTGACAGTAAAGGCGAAAGCGAATCAAGGGAATCCGATATTCGTTTGGTCGTTTATGTGATTTCGTGGCTCAATGGTAAGAGTGTAGGATTTGTGTTTTTTGACCATGGGTTCGAATCCCTCAAAAATTTTTTTGTTTTTTTTTTCTTTTGATTTCTTTTTTAAGCAATGTTATGGTGTTTAAATTTTTTTAGGGTGTTTAGTTTTTTTTATAACCACCTAAGAATTATTTTCGGAAATACAAAAAGTTTTCACTTCTGCCGGCACTCCCAGAGTGCAACTGGGGCTATTTTTTCGTTTTTGGTAGAGTGTAGTCAAAAAGACCGTATTGTGAGTGAGCATGTAGTAGCATTGTTTAGCGAAAAAATTTGTACCTGTCATAAAAATTGACTGAATTTTATCAACTCAAAGTTGACAATTTCAGTATATAGGAAGAAAAGAAAAAACTTTTTTTTTCTGTTGTTCAGTTCAGCTACATGGCTGTTTAAAAAAAAATAAGCCACTTCTTTGTATTATTTAAGTAAGACGTTAGACACCTTATGGGTGGCAAGGCGCCATATGTCGCACTTTCAATAAAAAAAAAGTAAATCTGTAAATTATATATTTTTTGGGAGTACCTACTGTTGAAAGGTTCCAATGGAATACTCCCATCAACTTGTGGTAAATCTATTGCTCAATCTCAGGATATCGCTCCGTTTCAGTTGTACATGTTGAAGGCCACCCTCTCCGCTAAATACCAGTGCAAGTTCGTTCACATCTTATTATGTCTCCTTTGGTATCGTACACTGTACTGGGCTATTTCTTTCTTGACAGTCTTTATGTTAAGATCAAGGTATATATATTTTTTGCTGGTACATTGTGGGATATTGAACATTGTTCTCAAGGTCTTGCTCTGTATTTCGATGTTACTGTTGCTGGCTGAGCCCCATATCTGGATACTGTATGTCCGGATTAGTTTTATGATCCCTTTATATACCATCATTTTGCTGTTGTCATGCAACTGAGAGTGGCGTCCGGCTGTATAGGCTCTATTGGCTGCGTACTTTAGTTCGTTCGTTAGGCGTTCAAGTTGTTTTCTCTTCGTCCAAATGTGCTTTCGCCATGCCAATCTTCTGTCCAGTGCATTCCCAAGTATTTCGCCTGCTATTCTTGAGGGTTTTTTTTTTTCATTTTTCAGAGGAAAGAAATGATTGTTCTTCTGTAGAAACTAAACCGACGCCATTTTCTAGTCCCACCAGTCTGATTATTTTTCTATGCGTGCCCCGGATTCCTGTTGACCCAGTTCCAGTTGACTAAAACTACAGTGAAACCTATGAAAACATGCGAAGCTTAGCTTCATTATTTCCAGTCAACGTTTCAAATATAACATGGTCCAAATTTTAATTGAATAATAATATAACTCGTACCTAATGCTGTATTTATTTTTGTGTAGTTTCCCTTTCAAATGGGGTTTAATTTAATGGTTGGCCTGACTTATTCGAGTGTACCGTGCCAAAGGAATTAATAAAAATATGAATATGAATTAATATGAATAGGGGTAAGCAGAGTAATCCGTGTTGTGCTGCAAATACTCTTGTAAATTACAGCACAAGACCGACCACCACGTTTAGCAAAGTATTAGGACAAGATAACTATCAAGTAAGGCCCAAAGACCCACCTGTTGAGTAACACCGTGCTAAGGTGAAAAGTGACTATCCTGTTGCCTTTTAGCACCGCATCCTGTCCTTATCCCTTAGTCACCTTTTACGACATGCACGGGGAGAGGTGTAGTGGGCATATTTTGTTTGATTGTTTTGTAGATCAGTCATGTTGGAAGAATAGATAATAAGAGACTAACGAAAGAAAGTTACGGAGCGAATGTGAGTGGAAGAGTCCGGAAGGGTCGCCTGATGCACGTACCTGGACCAGGTCGGGCACGTGCTCAAAAAGGGTCAAGTGCATAGTACCCGCAACCGACAAGCACGCATGAAGAACATTATGAGCGTTGAAGAGGCGGCAGAGGTGTGTCAGTGTCAGTGGCGGCTGGTGACCTATGGGACTGGGTGTGCGCTAGGTACTTAGTACTATACCCAAACGTGAATCTAATGGATGCCGAGGTCTTGACTTATTTGCTAAAATTATGTACCCACCCAGAGTCCTAATTGCTCGAAGAACCAAAGCGACACTTCACTGCACGCACAGTGGCCACGAGCGAGCCGCGGTCGGGGTGCGCGCGCGCGCGCGAGGCGTGCCCGGCGCGCGCGCCCGCGCCCGCCCGGCCAGACAGCGTGCGATACTGTTATTAATGTTTGTGTCGGTGTCGCGTCCTTGCCGCGCCGGGCAATGAAGAAAACTTCACAATGTACATGTTAACTGACGAAAAGTCGTTCAAACTGCTAAAAAACTGATTTGCAAAACATCCCGGCGCGGCGGCGCGCGGCGATTGTCGGTCGACGCGTCACGCGACGACGGGTCTCGCTCGCCCCGAACTGAGATGGCGCGGCGCGCCAAACAACGCCTGCCTAGCTCTTTGGGTGATTCCATTTTTTTTTGACTTTAACTAAAATAGCGAAATATTGTCGTAACGCATTAATGTTTGTTGTAACATTCGAATATTTTATAAATTACCATTCGAATATGTATCAAATCGATATTCGAATAATTCAAGTATTCAATTGCAAACTCGATCTGTTATATATAAGAAATACCCATATTCCAAAAATGGACTCGCCTGTCGGTCGAGTCGTGCAACAGCGTACATACATGTAGGTACTTAGCGCTTGTGTGTGTGTGACTTCGACCCAGAGCACAGAATAGAAAACCCAGAGTTTGGATCGCCCCCGCCGCGCCCGCGCGCTCCCGCCCGCACGTGCCCGCCCGCGGTCGGGTTCGCGATCTCGGCTTACTTACTTCGGCTCATCGTCGGCTGGCTCGGTCGCGACGTGTCGCACGCGCGTCTATCCACAATATACTGTCCTTCTTTTTCCGTCGTGTGTCACACGCAGACTGCAACCTTGTTCCACACATAATCGTATGAAGAGTGTTTTGTTTCACACGGCGGGGCAGCGGCGTTTGACATTTTCTCATAGTAACACGTTCGCGGTGTTTTGTCATGGACACGGCGGCGAGCTCGGCGGCGATACGTAGTAAATAGTACGTATTACGTACAGCAAAATCGTGCCTTGTTGTCTAGGAAATAGGAACGAATTCAGTTTGATATTTTTACTTCGATCGGTGATAATCATGGAAATGTTTAATATTTTAATTTATTTATTTCTTTCGGGTGAAGGCGCTGTTTTGTGGTAGTGCGGCGCACGAGTGCACTTAAGGGCCAGCCGCCACTGTTCAGGATCGTGTTGTGTCGTGGAGATGCGTCGTCTCTGCACTGGGAAACAGGCTTGACACCAATGATATTATAAGTTAAAAGGAGGTAGATAGGTTATCTGAGCTCCCAAGCGGCACATTAAATACAAGACCACAGTCCTGTCTGAAGTTAGTCGCCCACCAACTACGCACGCGTTCGGACCGCTACACATCGAAAATGCCGTCGTGTGTAATGAGATTCTGCACTAATTCTAATAATTGGAATAAGACTATTCGAGTCGGCGCATCACTTTATAGTTCTTCCTCTCAACTTTTCAAGGACATGCCATGTGTGAGCACTGAATGTCATATATATAACCTACATATCTTTCCTAAAATATCATTGCTTAACGCTATGTATATATGTTTTGTAGATAGATTTATATTGTG
The DNA here is from genome assembly GCA_946902875.1 of Nematopogon swammerdamellus. NCBI lineage: Eukaryota > Metazoa > Arthropoda > Insecta > Lepidoptera > Adelidae > Nematopogon > Nematopogon swammerdamellus. The sequence goes on along the minus strand of OX336336.1, from coordinate 6,133,425 downwards.
GGAGATAGTTTGTATTGTATGCAATGTGTGCAGATGCACATGAGCGCGGAGATCTGGGGGAGCGACCGGTTTGACCCGGCGCGGCGCCACGTCATCCCGCCGCGCGAGCAGGTGAGGTGGTTCTTCGGGGTGATGACCGCCTTCTTCACTGTGTACTTCCTGCTAGATGACTACAAGATGGGGCGCCCAGTTACCAAGAAGCAGATGCCTTGCGCTGGAACCCACTACACGTTCGATTTCCAGTAGGATACACATTGTGAAGCAGTAAAACACATTTGTTTAATAATTAAATAAAAGTTTACCTCTGTTTAATGTAGCGGTCTTGAATGACTTATTCACTCTGCGCCCCTATTCTCTATTAGCGATTATCGCAAACAAATGGTCTGGGCATCACCTTCTCTTGCGAAAGATCTGAGGTTCAAATCCGGTCGGCGTGTGTGTGACCAATGAGTTTTTTCTCATGGAAAAATTTACGTTCATACCTCTGCTCCACCTGCTGCTTCAGCTTACGGAACAGGTGTAAAACTGTAGGTCCCTTCCCTTGCCCCTTACTAGATGGTGCGCTCGAATTGTGACCGACTGGGCTGATACCACTGTACTGGATGTAAGATGGCCTCATAGCAGCTTCGGCTGTGTTCTCTAGTCCAGTATAGCCTCCAAAGGAAAGTCTCCAGTATGGCACCTACCTTCTCGGAGGTGATATTGGCTGGTCGAAGCATGTGCTGTGGCCCCTTAAACAGCCACCCATTCTGGAATACATAAAAAAAAAAATTGCGGTAGCCGCAGCTCTGTCTCACTAAAGGCTTTGATAAACTCATTGGAGCGAGTGAGACAGATCATGAGAAATAGCTAGTAGCCATGAATTGCTAATAGAGAATAGACCCGCGGTGTAGTGATAGTGCGAGTGACTACATCCTCTCACCTCCACTGAAGGATAATAATTAGTAAACCAAAACCATACAAAATGTGCGATGAGTGTTAAAGTAAAGCATGTTCTATTTGTGGCAGTGAAAGGGTTTACAATGATTTCTGGATATAGAAGACTAGAGAAGAAATAAAACTACCAAACTGATTGTAATAATAAATTATTATTATTATTTATTATTGACTATGATCTTTATTACCCTATTTTAATTGTTACACACAAAGTTTATTAACTACATAACTACACTAACTTAATGTTTTTTTTAACTCCCTTACGAGCAGACAGCAATTAGTCACGTGAAAACATGTTAGGTATTTGGCTGTCTCTTGACATGCGCACTCCCCAACAACGCAAGAGGGACAGGTGTACGCTTTCAGCTAATATACCTACAAATTACGTCAAAATAATCGTTCGGGGCTTATGTTTTCCCGACCCCTGAACCTTATCAGATATTTACAAATTATTTTTTTGTTGTAATAAGGACAGTCTAATCTACGTACTATCTTTTTGATTTTTTTGATATCCAAAGTAATGATTCAATAAAGCTTAATGAACGTGACACCAACAATTTGAAAATTAATTTTTTTTTCATTCAAAAAACCAATTGTTCCCTCTGGCGTTGTATAATTTATCTAAACAAAAAAAATTTTTTATCTAGATTAATATATAAGAATAAACAGATACGTAGATTAGACTGTCCTCATTACAAGAAAAAAATTGGTTGTCTGTAAAGTCGGTTTACGGACGATAGTTTTACGTGATAACGTCATAAAGAAACACAGCTATAAGAATTGTACAATCGTACATTTGTCGATTTCTAGCCTCGATTACCGTACGATACGGCAATTACCGTACGTTTGGCAACACTGCCGCTTGGGCCGAGAATGTTTCCATGGTAACTTTGAATATCAACGTGACTATCAACGTGACACGCTTTCGTACGTGCTGCCCGTGTTCATCAATTTATAAGACATTATCACGTAAAATAATTATAAAAATCGGTCAAGTTTTATGGGCTGGGCAAACATAAACCCCGAAAGACGATTTTGTATGGAGAACAATAGTCACGTGACTAACCTCTATCTGCTCTTAAGATGTCTAATGAGTCCATGGACATTCGGTTGTATGCGGAAATTGCGAATACCATGCCAGCCTGACAGGTACCCATTCACACCCTCTTGAAGGACCTGAGACTGTACTTGCGGGGAAATATATAGGCAGGGAGAGCGTTCCAGAGTTTATAGAGTTTGTAGAGGAAAGATGAGCAGAACCGATTGATACGCATCCGCCAGTAAGTCCAGCGCATAATATCCGCTGGACTATCTGTCCTCATTTTTTATTTAAAAAAAAACGGAATAATATGCGCCAGGAATCGCTAAATACACCTACGATGCACCGAACAATTCATCGTACATAGTTTTTTTTATAAGAATTTATTTAGCTGTTTCAATCATCAAGGTTACAAAAATTTTGATATTTAATAATAGAAAAAGTAATCGAAATTGATATCTGGGAGTTCTACTCGTGCATTTGGAATGGAAAGCTCAGTAGATTTATTCAAAAAAAGGAGAATGTCACTTTTTTGGGCTAAAAAAAACACTGTGCGGAGGCCTGCGTACTACCAGTTGGAAACTACTGGTCTACACCATTGACAATGCTCGCATGCGCGAGTGAGATGCGATATTGTGCGACCTCGATCGCGCATGCATATTGTCTATGGTGGACTGCATTTTCATATAGTTTCTTTAATGTGATAGATAATACATCCACATCACAAAAGAGCAAACCGCTTATACCCGCAGAGAGCGACAGGGCCGATCTTTGTGTCTACTTTCACTTGTAGATACTGGTGAAGTACTCGTCCTCCAAGTCGTAGAGATCGGCGGCAATGTCGTCGCGCAAGGACATGAGCTTCTGGTCGCACTCCTGCTGCTTGGTGCGAAACAGCTTGGAGTTCTGCGTGATGGCCTCGTTCACGTTGGGGAAGTCGTTGAGAATGAGATACTGCTTCATGTCCGACACTAGCTTCATGAGAGATTCGCCCGCTCGCACTGTAAAAATCACATGCACTTAGGAAACAAATATACAATTGTAGGTGGGAGGTCTGATGCTATCAGTACGGCTAACAGGTTGCGCTTTGGTACTATATCGCTGTCCCGGGGTGATTATGAAACAAAAATTAGTCAAAATTAAATATATGCAATTTTTACTATCAATAATAATAATAAATCTGTAAGGGATTTTCATGGAGTAAGTTACTTTGTTTTAAGAGATACTGCGTTTGTAGACTCTATGTATGATACAAAAACGAAATTGACGATTTTTGGAAATATTTTCTGTATGTATGTATGTATGTTCCCCCATAACTCTTAAACCGATCATCCAAATTTTATGAAACTTCGTACAAGCACATTATACGTGACACAGGATAGGCTAAATAGTGGCCACTCGCTAGTCCCGGCCTCGATTAATACCCTCCTCTACTGCCGATGGGCCCGGATATGTTCGGTGAAGCCATCGTAAGCTTAGATCCACACCTTCGATACAGTTCCTGTTACGCTAAGACGTTGCTCTCATACAAACCAAATTGTTCCACGCGCCGAAATAAAGGTACGGTGGCGGACTTACTTACTTTCTTCTTATACGAATTTCACAGGAGCGAAGCCGCGGGCAAAAGCTAGTATTTATAATATGTTTCCATTAAACCTTTCTCGCGCTGAGCAGTTTTATAGATGACAATATTACGCCGAGCACATCTATAGAAAAAGGTCTTATTTTATATTTGATCTTATTAGATACACCTCGAAGTGTGCAGAAGTTTAACTTTCTTTCACGACCTATTAACATATGACCATTTTTAAGCGCTTTATTCTTTAGTAAATAAAAAAATTTCAGATTAAAATTACATAGAATGGCGCGAGTCAAGCCATTGTATGGAAATTGGTCACTTCATTATTCTCTTAACAACTTGAAAGTGATTAGGCGTGTTCGCACTGCATAAAAATATTAACAAAAAAACATTTTTCCTATGGACAAGAATGAAATAATTTCATACCAATATTAGCAGCTCGGACTTGCATTTCGAATGTGTCCTGCTCTATTTGTGTCATTCTATTCAGCTGGGACTCGTTTTCTCCTTTTGCTAGTCTGATGATCTCTGAAATAAATGTTACCACAAACTAAGTGGGGTACCGTCGCGTAGGCTAGCTAGAACGTAAAAAGTTATGTACAATGTGGCGCAAAAGTGATCATTCATTTTGTTATCGTTATTATTTGTTTTTTCTATATTCTATATACAGATGGGAGCAGGCGACGTAAGTAATACCTGCTCCGCGCGGAGCTATTGGGAGCCGGCGGATGGACAAAAGAAATACCTGCTCGGCGCAGAGCAGTTGGAGGCTGTTAGGTTAAATAATGATTATTTTCTGTTTTATTATTTTTATTTACACACTGAAAATTTGTTCCATTAGGTACTGAAGATGATATATCGTTCAAACTATGAGCATTAGTGTGAATTTAATAATAATAAATTGCAATATATATAATAACCGAAGCACCATTGTCGCTTTTATGTTCGCTTCTAACTCAAGAACTACTTAATCAATTCACATGGTGTTTGCACTGACGTTTTTTAACACATTTAAGGATACTTACCACGGACCGAGGCCACAAGAACAACTATATGTGTTAATGGTTATAATGGCACACGAAGAAAAATAGAATTATTACCTTCATAGTTCTCAAGCATACTCTTGACGTCGTCCTTTAGTCGCGTCGTGTACGACTTGAGCAGTGCCTCCTTGGATTGCGGCAGGTTGCGCTGCATTATCAATCACTGAATTGTATGCACCTGGCGCAGTCAGTTCGGGTTGCTGCAGTGCAGAGTGCAGCTGAGCTGGGATGCCGGGTGAGAGAGCGGAAGATGGATTGATGTTAAAAAAAATATGTGGGTGGCCACCGTATAGTATAGTAGTAGTATATTTATGCTTGGGCGGGCTGCTACGCTAAGGTACCACAATACTGACAATACTCTTTGCTGGTACCTACCTACGCTAGCTAAGGTAGATGCGCGCTATTATCCAAACCAACCACAACCACGCACGCACTTGCCTGTCAGCAAAGAATAATTATTTATTACTCCTCTCCTGTCACTGTCAGTCTCTCACTCACCTCACTCACTGTCGTGTCATGGTGACAGGCGACAGTGCGGTGCTGCAGGCTGCCAGATCAGTTCAGTTAGACTAAATTCCTCCAAATATTACTTTATTTTCCAAGTAAATGTGAATAATACATAGCATGACAACTTAAAACATATAACAACTACAAATATAAACTAAAACTACCTAAATTAAAATTACCTAAACTTAAAACAAACAACATCATAAAAACTAAAACTACTTGAATTGGCACCTTGCCGACAGCAACTAAAAGTAAAAAATCTCATCCATCGCTGCCGCTGTCGGAAAGGTGCCCATGACACTGGCCGAGATCCCCCTCACAATGGCAAGGCCGATTCTTTGTGTGAGGTGAGGTAGGAACCGGCACGGCTATCTTCTCAAATTTCCCGCAAAAGTTCTCCCAATTCTCTCACTAAAACTTTTGCCTCCAAACCATTTCTAAATCCCTCCAGTTTCCCGTGTTTTATAAAAAAAACCGCCAATATTAAAATAGTAGTCAATAGTCCGACATTACTCTATTCGCCATGCATGCATGCATGTGAGAAGAGATTCATTTAGTCACACTTATCAATTATATATAATAAAACAAACGAAAAAGAAGAAATAAATGCAAATGAAGAAGAAGAATGAAACAAACATGGCTATACGGTCACAAGATCTTCGCCTTTCTGTAAGGATAAAAAAAGGTCGCTGCCTGCCAGGCAGACGAGCGTCTCGGGGCCAATTCTCCGTCTCTCACTGACAGTTGGTAATCTTTATTTTCGGAAACTTTGATTTCGTATGAGTGATGTTTCGGTGATTTAAAAAAAAAACAATAAAGAACAATGAAGCGAACTTTGAATTTTTTTGTAGAATGTTAATGTTTTTTCGATGGAATCATATTTGTAGGCACATATAAATATAAGACACTTTTATTCTTACATGTTTTCCACTAAAGTTGATATTTCCAGAGAAAAAAAAAAAAAAAGTTGCGCAACAAAGTGTTGCGCAACCTTCCTCTCACCATGAAGCATTTTCGCCCAGAGACCGACTAAGCTTACCGAGCTGATCCGAGACCACTTGGAAGGCCAAGATCGGCGCTAAGCTCATATAAGCTTCGAAAACGTCACTGGAAGCATCCTACAGAATATGGATAGGTAGAGAGAGGGAGGTCGAGAGCGGGACTGGTGGTTTCCCCGCGTCCTAATCCAATTTTAGTATATGTACTGCCGAAGCAAGTACTCCCCGCGTCCTAGTCAACGCAGACTAGCTGACGAGGGCTTGATGCGAGCCGAAACGTGAAGCATGCGTGGGAAATTTAGAGTGGCCACTCGCTAGTCCCGACCTCGATTAACACCCTCCTCTACTGCCGATGGGCCCGGATATGTTCGGTGAAGCCATCGCAAGCTTAGTTCCACACCTTCTTTTGTATGGGGCAATGAATGTTTTCGTTAAATTCTCAAAACGATAGCACTTGATATAACTGAGGCATATAGATCCTTAAACTATGAGAGAATCTGAACGAGATTGTGAAAAGATCCCGTCCGAACTCGTCCCCCTTTGCCTAAAAACAAAAGTTACGCGAGAGAGTCAAATGTTGCTAAAAATGTAAGAAATTGTAACCATCTGGCAACACATGACAAAATGTCATCCGAGCCAAGTCGACCGAGTTATAGATTAGTTTGATTGGGTTAAAAAAAATTTAACATGACTTTTGTAATAATAATACCTACTAATGGAGGAGAAGCTCTTTGACGGGATTCCTCCTTCACCTTTTCATCTTCGAACCACGCGCACCGGGCATAAATTGCATCTTGACATACTGAACATAATAAGATGTTTACCAATCGGTTCTGTAGATCTTACCTCTACAGAACTGGTCAACTCGGGAATGCACTATGATGCATATCGTGAATCGAACCTGTAAGACCGGCATGACATTTGGAACCACCATCACATACATTTTCATACCAAATTAATTTTAGATTTTTAATATTTTTTTTTAATGCACCAAAACATTTATTTTGAATAGGAATTTATGCAAAAACGACATGCGCCGCCTCAACATTAGGTTAGGGTTAATTTTTTTTTAAACCACCAATACATTCACCCATACCACTGCCCTTGTTTTTACATACATTTATATTCAAAACCAATGTTTTGGTGCCTTAAAAAAACAAAAAAAAATTTTTATTTTGTATGGGAATTTTTTTTTTCTCCGAAACTACGCATTTCCGGCAAACAATTATTTTTGGTAATAGTTCCATAGACCCTCACCTACCAGTCCCAGCTCCCAGCAATTTTGTAATTAGCAGGCTTTAAACTACAGCACACCCCTTTTTTTTTGCTTTGGACACATAAAGTAGCGAGCCGGGCCGTATCAGGTCAGCGGACTGTATTTTGGAGACCCCTGACCTAGTTTGTTAAAATTATAATAATACTTTTGATATAAGGAGACAACAAATACCTTACTTTAGTTTTTATAAAATATGCAATGTGTACTTTTCTCTTCGCTTTCTATGATGAAAAGGATTATCAATATATCAATATTAAATAGTTTCATACATACATTTCCTGGGAAATGTATGTATGAAAGAACCTTTGACAAATTATTTTACACTTTTCCTAAATTGGTTCGCATTTTCGGTAACATATATGCATTAGATGGTTGTTTGTTCAGGTTTGCAGTGTAGGTGTAGTTGTAGGATGTTACTTGTGATGGATGTCACGTGATTGATGAGAATGATCTGCCGCCTGTGCCTGGGCTGAGGGCTGCGAGGGCGATATGCGCTCCATGCTGGACGAGCGCGAGCAGCTCTGCGACAAGATACAGAGCGTAGCACCTATCCAGGTCACTTCATTATTTGGTTCCATCTCTTAGTTTACAAGTCTTGGCTCTTGGTTGATCTGTCATACTGAAACTTTCAAAGCAGTACCTATTTATAAATGTTTTTAAATATGATTTAACCTCTTGGCTTCCCAATTATTAAATATGCTTACACCTCTTGTTTTCCATGCCATGCTGTTGCTGAAACTGGTGTTGAAGGTTAAAAGAAATCATAATTTCCTTCTGGAAGTCAACGGATGTAAGCGGTGCCGGCCGCCCTTCAGGAAGCCAAGATGTTACTATATTAATCAACAAGTCACAGTTGAACTCAAATGTGTTTTAATTTAATTACATAGCTGAAGATCCACTCAGTGAGAGGTCATTTATGTTTTGCCATAAATGATTGAATATAGTGCCTAATACTTACTCAATCTACAGTTTTGTTAAAAAGTGTGATTTTAAATGTTGAAACAAATTTAAAACCTGCAGATAATTAATCTAATCATGACCTATTTTATTGTAGATATTGTTGGATGAAGAACTGCCTACTACAGTTTGTGTGGAATGCACTGAAAAAGTGGAAGCATTTTACACATTCCAGCGACTCATTGAAAAAAATTATCACATTTTGAAAGGATGGCTTGGAGGTATGATGGAAATATTCTTCTTTCATTGTGACTATAACGATTGCTTCAACAAGTAAATATTTGTGTTCTGTGTAGTCACATCCCCGCTGCACCCATCTCTTCCTCCTCCCGTGCACACGGGCATATGCGCTCAAGAGAAAATGTTCTTGTACAATATTTACTTACAATAATAATGTTGCTTCTAATGTTCAACTGTAGTAATTATTCTGTCTTTAATAATAAGGTAAAAAAAAATTATTGGCATATTTAATAAGTAACTAGTCAGATTTGGAATACAAATATTTAATAAAATAAAAAAGATAGTACTAATCATAACTACAAATTCTAACATGTTGTTTTCTTTTACAGGGGACACAAACAAAGATATCAACTCAGCAGCAGACAGTTCTGCTAACGATTGTATTACAAAAAATACTGGCTTGAATTTAGTACTTGTCACAGAAATCCAGTGTCCAAGTATGCCAGAAGGCAATGCAAACATTTTGAATGATCTAGAATTGTATACGAAATTGGATCAGCAAATCGAAATAGCACCACAAATTGTTGAGATAATAGCAACACTGTCTGCACTCCCAGATGTGTTGAGTCCCGATTCCATTTTGAAGTATAACTGCCTAATTTGCCTCGAGCGATTCATCTCGCAAAGTGTGAACGAGCTATTGTCACATGCGAAAACTCACTTCAATGAGGGAATCCTTCAGAACGAACCACCGTTCATTTGTGAAAATTGTTCGAAATCATTCAGCACTAGGGCGGAGTTCGTTAGGCACCAGCGAGCATATTTAAATCTAAAACCGTTTGTTTAAGTGTAAAACATGTGAAAGACAATTTGGGAATCTGGATCTTTTAGAAGAGCACACGCATAAGAAAGTAGAGTGCGATGAGAAGAAGCTGCTCTCCTGTGAATGTTGTGGGAGATTATTCAATAAGCGTGAGCTCACTGCGCACAGGTCTACACACTGCTGCCGCGAGAAAATGCTGCCTGTGAGTTGTGTCTAAAGCCCTTGTCCAACATCCTGACCTACAGGGCACACATGAAGTATCACAGGAACGGGAAGCAACAAGTGTGCGATGTCTGCAACAAGTCCTACTACACAAGCTCTCAACTAAAGAAGCACAATATGTATCACGAATCCACTCAATCATTCTTGTGCTCCGTGTGTGGTCGACGTTATTGGTCATACTGCGCGTTGAACCTGCATGTGGCTAGACATTACGGAATAGAAAAATGCAAGTGTAGATTCTGTAAATTAGAATTCTCCAAAGCTGATGTCTTAAAAACGCATGTGCACACCAAACATCCTAATAGCGAAATATTATTTTGCGAAATTTGCAGTTTAATATTTAAGAGCACCAAAGGTTTAAAGAGACATGTTAAAAATCACCCACCCATACCACTGAGCATCGGTGAAATCACCGATGAAACCGATTCAAGTTACAATGACATGATAAATTACAAATGATTTCCACGAAGATGAGCAACTAACATCAACTCCAAAAACGTTAGATAATCATTTCTTGCCTCAAAGCGATCAGAATGCGAGACAGAGTTCTGAAGTTATTCTGATTACGACACATGAGATGGGAAATGAAGCAAATGTATTGATGGGACAGGACGTCTCGTTGTATGTCATTGCCGGAGATACCGTGTCATTTGAACCACAGTATTGTTCTAATGTTAACTTATGAGTGGTATTTTAGAAGGCATATTTGTTCAATTTTTTTTTTAAATGTGAGGGAGAAGCTACCATGATCACATGTCTACAGTAAATCACTTTCATTTGTAATTAGTATTTTGTTTGATATATTTAAATTTTGCTTAGAACAGTTAGTATATTATTTTTACATTTGGTTTAGGATTTAGCCATTGATCGTATTTTACATAATATGCAAAATGTAATCTATTATATTGTAAGAATTGTATTCATGTAAGAAATAAAACTAGTGATTGTCGTATAAATGTTTGTATAAACTGACTTAAATGTTGCAAGTGTAGTTTCATTTGTCGGCGGCGGTGCATCGCGCGTGCTCCCGCAGTCTCAGTGCGTTGATGTTGATGAAGCCGGTGCTGTCCTCGGGGGAGAAGCCGCCGTGCTCCTCCATCGACACGAGCGCCTTGTTGTACAGGCTGCCAGGACTCGCGCGCGACATCACCACCACTGGAATCGATCAGCGAGTGTGAAAGAGACTTTACAATAACAGTATCTAGTTAATGGCCAACTGATATTTATATACATATTGTTTTTAAAGGAATTCTAATCCAATATATTTTATGGTGAAAAAAGGGTGCTTGTATGTACTTATGTACGCTCGTTAGAAGTTACACTTCACTCTATGTTATCAGTCATGTAAGTTATAAAATCATAAAGACATAAAGTCGTACAAGTCATAAGAACACTCGACCCCTCATCGGGCAGCACCGCACAATACCGAATGAAGAGAGATGCTGAATGTTGCACATCGTGGAGTGATGATAGTGCAAAATATTATTTAACATGAGCAACGTAGAAGAGTCAACGTCACAGCCAGACATCCTGTGAGGAAAAATCTAGAATTGCGACTTCAATGAATTTCACCTGAATCTATTCACACATTCCTGCATTTTAATCTATTATCGGATAATTAATTCTTGGCCTGGTTGACGTGAATATTGGACAGTTTGTTACGATTTCCTTTCTTTTGACGTATGTATAATTTGTCTTAGATTTCGGGTTATATTGTACCATACTTGAGATTGAGAAAACGGAAATAACTTAGTATAAAATATGATCGCATAATAGAAGGCGCTGACGGTCACATTTTAATTTGTTTTAAAAGCTGATAGGAGGGTCTCGGCTCGACATATTCTATGTCGAATTAGCGCTTTTGTTACTACACAACCATGACGCACCCCAATCTTTTTATTTCTATTTAAATTCAGTAAGTGCTACTGAACGTTGATGTTCCGCTTACCGTTCCCCTTGAACAGCTTGAGAGTGACAGTTCCATTGACAGTTTCCTGAGAGAGTTCCAGGCAGCGACGAGCATACGTCGCCTCGGGCGAGAACCAGAAGCCGTTGTACACGAAGTCAGCCATGCGCTCCTGGTAGTACTTCTTTAATCTACAAATGATAAACAAACATTCTTATGACAGTACATATGCAGTAAAAATGGTGACGATTTCTAGAATTTGTTATCCAGTAGTATAAGAGAAACTTGGACATTGTTTAGAATTGACCACTTCCCGCACAATGGTTCCTGTCTGTTTTCTCCAATGATATTATGTGTTTAAAAGGGGCAGATAAGTTTTCTACAGGACGTTCGGTGGTTATAAATGGCACGACCTTCAGCGACACAATATTACAAGAGGAAGTAGGACGCATGTCTGTTGTTGAGAGCAAAAAGAGACAATTATACGTTCAGGCGGGAAAGGAGAATGGGCAAAAATGTATGGGAGTTGGTCTACCCCTCCTCTAACAATGAATGATATATCAATAGAAAGGTCTTTCCAAGAAAACCATTTTGTTCAAACATACCTAACTTGTATTGTTAGTACGTTAGGAGTTATATCACTTTAAGTTGTACAAATATAGAACCTTATCATAGTAATATGCTTACTTGCTGTACGATGATCATCGTTCTAGTAAGGGTAAGTACTTAGAGGGAAACTATATGGCCGGCTAACTGAACTGGCCTCATTATCCTCTTAATGGACCTGGAGCAATTAATGATCTTTCCAAGTGTGAAATGATCATAGTGTCACATTTTTGCTCGAAAGCTACATAGATGTGAGTTTACGATGGAATCATTTTATTTGTACCGTTCGTACCTCAATACTTCTCTGTCCAGAGTGTAAGCCTCCAGATCCACATGCGCTGTGTGTAGAATAGTGCCTGCTGGGGTTTCGTACAGGCCGCGGGACTGAAAATAATATTATATTAAGTTTTTGTACTTATATACCTACTTACAGGAACATAATAGAAAATCGGAAAAATGCTTGGAGGGCCATAGTCAGGATGGGGTTATCAAAAAAGCCAACTTCTTTAGGCCATTCGCGTGTGGCTTGTGACAAGCGGAAGGTCGTTGGTTCCATCGTCATCGGTGTGCGGTGTGCACCACATCTTTCTCTTTTTAACCGACTTCAAAAAAAGGAGGAGGTTATCAATTCGACTGTATTTTTCGAGTTTGATAAGTGCATTTTTTTAACACGAATTGCTCCATTTTTATAATTCTATGTAAAACTGTAGGTCCCTTCTCTTACCTTAATGGGTGTTAGGGTTTAATGGGTTCGGATTGGTCGCATCACACTGAGTATAGTGGATTCGGCTATGAAATATTTCATGTCTTCCGTTCTGCTTAGTGTAGCCGGCATAACCAGATGTGGCAGTGACATTACGACAGAAGTAAGGCGCAATGGGCTGACATCGCTAGTGTACTAGGTAGGCGATGTAGTCAACCATGTAAATTTCTAAAAAAGCACAGCAGTAACTCCACACAGCAGTTACTCCACACAATAGTAACTCCACACAGTGTTTGGTTACTCCTCACAGTGGTAGGTTACTCCACACATCAGCTGTTATTCTACACAGCAGTTACTCCACACAACAGTTATTCTACACAGTAGTTACTCCATACAGCAGTAACTCCACACAGCGGTTACTCCACACAACAGTTACTCCGAACAGCAGTAACTCCACACAGCGGTTACTCCACACAGCGGTTACTCCACACAACAGTTAGTCCACACAGCAGTTACTCCACATAACAGTTAGTCTACACAGCGGTTACTCCACACAACAGTTACTCTACACAGGAGTTACTCCACACAGCAGTAACTCCACACAGCGGTTACTCCACACAGCGGTTACTCCACACAACAGTAACTCCACACAGCAGTTACTCCACACGACAGTTAGTCTACACAACAGTTATTCCACACAACAGTTATTCTACACAGGAGTTACTCCACACAGCAGTAACTCCACACAGCGGTTACTCCACACAGCGGTTACTCCACACAACAGTAACTCCACACAGGAGTTATTCCACACAACAGTTAGTCTACACAGCAGTTACTCCACACAACAGTTATTCTACACAGGAGTTACTCCATACAACAATGACCTTGAGGCCGAGGAAGCGGTTCTCGACGATGTCGATGCGGCCGATGCCGTGCTGGCCGCCGAGCTTGTTCAGCAGCCGCACCAGCTCCAGCGGCTCCGACACCATCAGCGCCTTGTCCTGCTTGCTCGGGATCTTCATCCACTTAGCTATACCTGAAATTGTTGCCTGAAATATATCACATCATGCGCACAAGTTTGTCAGTCTCGGTAGCTCAGTGGGCGACCGGTCGACTGTCTTTCGTAATCATAAACACACCTTGGTGCAGTTAAAACTTGGATCATCAACCGTTGAGGATGACCGTGGTTCGGATTCCACGTAAAACTGTAGGTCCCATCCCTTCTTATCTAGCTACCTACCTAGGTGGTAGGGTTTAACCCATCCGGGTTGGTACCACCGCACTGAATGAAAGCTCGGTCGAAACGGCTATGTAAATAGTTCCTGTTTTCCGTCCAGTTCAGTGTAGCCGATATGAAATGATGAGAAGCCCGACTAAAGAGAAGCACTGACATGGCACCTAGTACACAAAAGGTGTTATGAGCTGACATCACAAATGTTGTAGGCGATGCAGCCAACCGTGTCAGTTTCCATTAAAAACTATTATTAAAAACAAAAAACCCGACTACGAAAAACAAAAAAGGAAAAAATAAGACAATTTTGTAATATATTGGGGCAAAGTGCAGTTTAGAATACATACTAGCAAAACTTAGGAAGTCGGATTTATGAATCTGAAAATATAGCATTAGGTATCGATCATAATTAATTATGTACTTGATCATAGTCAATCTGCTTTCATATATGAACGAAAGGTCATTCGAACACAATTAATAATACAGCCGGAGTCGGAGTCAGCAAAACTTCTTGAAAATGTAGCTGACTCCGACTCCGGCTGTATTATTAATTGTGCTCGAATGACCTTTCGTTCATATATGAAAGCAGATTGACTATGATCAAGTACATAATTAATTATGATCGATACCTAATGCTATATTTTCAGATTCATAAATCCGACTTCCTAAGTTTTGCTAGTATGTATTCTAAACTGCACTTTGCCCCAATATATTACAAAATTGTCTTATTTTTTCCTTTTTTGTTTTTCGTAGTCGGGTTTTTTGTTTTTAATAATAGTTTTTATTTCACACTTTTTAGGACATACATTAATAATATTAATGTTTTGTTTAAAATTAATAAATTTTGTTTTTAAATGAAATACTGTCATGTCAACCTCGGTAGCTCATTAGTGCGGTCGGGTCGGTCGACTGTTGTTAAGCAGTGCTGAGCGCGGTCAGTACTTGGATGAGTGAACGCTCGACCGTTGGAGGCTGACTGTGGTTCAGATTCCACGTTAAACTGTAGGTCCCTTCCCTTCTTACCTTACTAGGTGGTAGGATTTATCCCGGCCGGATTGGTACCACCGCACTGAGCGAAACGTAGGTCGAAACTGCTATGTAAATAGTTCGTGTTTTCCGTCCAGCTCAGTGTAGCCGACATGAAATGAAGGGAAGCACTGACATGGCACCTAGTTCCAACCGGTGTTATCAGCTAACATCACGGATGTTGTAGGTGATGTAGCCAACCGTGTCAGTTTCCATAAAACAAAATACTAAATTTGTGCCGTACAAAATCTCGGAACAGACTTGAAATTTGAATAGTAGGGATATACAGCGACATCTGCTGGCTGTAAAATTAATTATTTCCAGGAAATTAAACATTTTTTCTAAAGTTGTCAATTTTATTACCTGTCATGTTTGATTAGTTGATTACAGAATGTAAACACTTTTATTAATTAATATAAAGTTCGGATTGGTAGTTTATTAAACCATTTACATAAATACACATTACATATGATTTGTTTTATGTTAAAATGTAATTTAAACGTAAAACAAATCAATTACATTTTATAAAATCTCTTTGCATTTTATAGAATAAATGACCGACCCTTGCGTTTCATGTAGAATCAGTTTCGTTATGAATTCTTGTATGCCTTCATCCATCTTCTGTTCAAGAGAATTGAACTTATATCTCTCGAATACAACGTTTTTCTTCGGCATAAAGATATTTATCAAATTGTTGTAATACTTCTTCCATTGACTTACATACAATTCTGTGACTTCTTCATATCGATCAAGAGCTGATGTTAATTGCATAGAATGGTGAATTGTGTCAACAAATCCTTCAGGCTTCTCAATGCGTGAGAACGTTACCTTCTCCGAATCGCTCTTTCTGTGACCCGTTATAATCATGACTTCTCACTTGTGAAATAACCCTGACCGCTCTGCCACAATTTAGAATAAATGAGCTAGTTGCATTTTATAATTTTACGTACCTATAATTGACCTATAATAAATTCCATTATTTTCCAAACTGACATCAACAAAGATGGTTGTCATAGTAACCCCCCGACACAGATTACTGTCCCAGAGTTGACAAGATGGTTTGCCCAACAGAACCACAGACCACCTAACCGGACCTCCATACTTTTTGGACAGGCAAGGAAACTCTAGATGTCGCCATCCACAATGAAAACTAAGAAGTGTGCCCCCTGCATCCATGATACAGTTGACGTAGTGGTTATATTCTCTTTGCCAGTTGATTGACGTTTGCATGTAAACAAATGGCCGTCCCGTCTTCCCTTCTATGTACGTGATTATTTTTTGCTGATTTTCACAAATTCGTTATTATGATTGAGTATTAACCTATCCTATGTCAATTCTGTGATGTTCTAGAACATTTTGGTATATCTTTCATTGAGAATCGACGCTTCGTCAAGGCGCTACGCTCTTTCTAACCCTCATACATACATACATACATACATACATACAAACATTCAGGCTAAACACATTACCCTCCTGTTGGCTTCGCCGTAGTCGGGTAAAAAATAACAAGTCTGTGTCTAGTCCCTCTTTTTTTCCATGTATTACCTACTTCTTGAAACCATAAGGTTCTACAGACTGACATAAAATTTTTAGAGTGAACGAACCCCTTGTTTGCATGTTCTTGGCGTGATCAGAAAAGTGCAGCTCCTTCCTAGTTTGTGAACTGAATAGCAATGGGTGATGGTGAACCTTTCTCGAAAGCAATCTCCAGGAGAGCTGGGAAGTCCTCAGTGTCCTCGAGGTCGCGGGTCATGCTGTAGATTCCGCTCGGTGGGGCCGCTTCAGGGTCTTCAAGGACCCCCGATTCATAGCTGAAAAATTTGTCATAGGTATAGTAGGGGCGACTGACTCCTGAACCTTAAGAGGCCGAATTTAAGGGTGGGATACGGGCTAGTACTGGAAGAACGTTTTTTTTAAATGAAAACGTGACATGTAGCTCTGAGTCACCCATAAGGTGTGTGACGACGCCAATAGCCGACGCATGTGGGGGTTGCGAATGCCATGTCGGCCTGTCAGGTGCCTATTCACGCCCTCCTGAAGGACCCGAGGCTGTACTTGGGGGAAATAGGGCCACTCTAGCACCTAAACAACTCGTTCCATTTTGTTAATTCTGGTGTCATTCGGTTTGTATCAATTACACGGTGCGGGTAACACTGGGTATATTTTTTAGAAAATTCCAAATTATGGTAATTTTTTTTTTCAAAGCCCATCGAGTTGGTTAACATTTTTAGAATGGTTCAGAAGATTAAGTACATTATTTATAAAACCCTACTACGAAAAACTAAGTAAATAAGAAAGAAAGTTGATAAAAAATGCTGTAGTCGGGCGTGCACAAAGATTCGAACCATAGAGAAATAATTCGAACAGACAGCTAGCCCGACTACAGTATTTTCGATCAACTTTCATTGTTATTTCAGTACTGAATATGAGAAGAAAAGCCAATATTAGCAACCTTATATGCATAATATTCTCGTCCATAGACCACGGAGACTTGGGAGTAGCGGACACAGGGATGCCTTCCCGCTCAGCATACTTGATGAGATCCGAACGTCCGTGGAACCTCTCGAAGAACTCTGGGATTCTCCACGGTGCAATGATCTGTGTGAAAATATGTAAATTTTTGTGTATACAATTTAGCGACATTAGTCCGCCTCCAAGCCGGACTGGCATCTCCTCGGGAGTGAATTTGGCTGCGCGTGAGGCTTCGACCTCGGACACAGCCACCCAATTCGGAAGCAATAAAAAAGTGTGTGTGCATTTTTTGAGAGCAGAAATTAATAGTTAAACTTAAAAAATTTAAAGTGGATAATGATGACTAAAAGGCCTCACCTTCCCGGCAGGCCACAGTGCGTATACACTCAGTTCAAAACGAACTTGATCATTTCCTTTCCCAGTAGCACCGTGCGAGATGTATCTGAAAACACAACCATCCCTTTAAGGCTATTCATTGTGTAGGTAGGTGTGCCGAGAGGGGGTTTTGGGGATTCAAACCCCTCCCCGAAACCAAAAAAACTTCCTTGGTAAGGGCCACTGGCGCCAACGTACACGTTTAATCTCCATTTACCGCTAATTTTAAAAATGTTTTTTTTAAAACTACAATATTCATTATAATTTTTTTGCACACTAAGCAGGCATGCAATGGTTCGACCATCTTGAAAATCTGAACGCCCACGGACATTCGATCGCATGCGGGGGTTAAGAATGCGATGCCGGCCTGACAGGTGTCTATTCACGCCTCTCTTCGAACCCGATTGAGGGGGAAATATTGGGGGTGTTCACTGTTCAGCTATAGTTGTGAAAGTGTGATAGGTAGTTGCATAATAGTTGTGAACGTGTGATAGGTAGTTGCATGATAGTTGTGAATGTGTGATAGGTAGTTGCATAATAGTTGTGAACGTGTGATAGGTAGTTGCATGATAGTTGTGAACGTGTGATAGGTAGTTGCATGATAGTTGTGAACGTGTGATAGGTAGTTTCATAATAGTTGTGAACGTGTGATAGGTAGTTGCATGATAGTTGTGAACGTGTGATAGGTAGTTTCATAATAGTTGTGAACGTGTGATAGGTAGTTGCATGATAGTTGTGAACGTGTGATAGGTAGTTGCATGATAGTTGTGAACGTGTGATAGGTAGTTTCATAATAGTTGTGAACATGTGATAGGTAGTTGCATGATAGTTGTGAACGTGTGATAGGTAGTTGCATGATAGTTGTGAACGTGTGATAGGTAGTTGCATGATAGTTGTGAACGTGTGATAGGTAGTTGCATGATAGTTATGAACGTGTGATAGGTAGTTGCATGATAGTTGTGAACATGTGATAGGTAGTTGCATGATAGTTGTGAACGTGTGATAGGTAGTTGCATGATAGTTGTGAACGTGTGATAGGTAGTTGCATCATAGTTGTGAACGTGTGATAGGTAGTTGCATGATAGTTGTGAACGTGTGATAGGTAGTTGCATGATAGTTGTGAACGTGTGATAGGTAGTTGCATAATAGTTGTGAACGTGTGATAGGTAGTTGCATACTTAGCGCCCAAGCGTTTGGCGGCGCGGACAATGCCGACAGAGATGCACGGCCTGGCGAGGGAGGTGCCGAGCAGGTAGCGGCTCTCGTACACCAGCCCCATCTGCAGCGCCGGCAGCATGTAGCCCGAGACGAACTCCTTCTTCAGGTCCTCCACTACCACCTGCCGGCCGTGATGATAAGCCAAACAAGTTGCTCGTCACGTTATGGAGATAGCGTGTTCCAACATTTTAAATCTTAAATAAAAAAAAACATAGTGCAGGCCTACCATGACTTCATTGATCTCGATTTCTTAGATCACTTCAATCATCATTCACGTAGAATTTATGGAACATTGTGTTATGTATTACATTGTAGATACATAGATAAATAGACTGAACTAAATACTAGAAGCATCGACTTATATGCAAAGCGTGATGAAACTTGTTACCGTCCGTAAACAAATGTGCCTTCACATGCAATTGTCATTATGAATACTTTCAAACGATCGCATTGCAAGCCATCTCGTGTTACGAATGCGCTAATGCTCCTCACTGGCATATTTGCAGACATAAGACTATAAGGTCAGTCATATAACACAAGCATCAGTCATTGTAAAAGCAGCATTATGAGCTCCTTTAGTCGATGATTTTAGGGAGGGATTTATGAGAAAGGAGGTGGTATCATACAAAAAATTTATACAGAAAATTTGTAGAAATTATTTCAACTTATTAATTCTTAGTCAATAAAACATTAAGTACCTATTTCTAAATTATTGTTGTTATTTAATATAATATTAATAAAATAAAATATTTATGTAATAACAAAAAGGTACTAACATCTTTGGCTCCAATTTTCTTTGCCTTCTGTATTGCTTTTTCGAAGTTCTCGTCTTGGCCGACGTCCGCCATGTAGCACACGACATCGTAACCCTTCTCTAGCAACCTGATGATCATATCATTAATTATACAAAATCACATCGTAAGATTGTCTTCACCGTTTATGTAGTAACTCAATGTTTAATGAAAGCTCACCATTTCAAAATGCAACTGGTGTCGAGACCGCCGGAGTAAGCCAAAATCACCAGATCGTTTGCCATATTTGAATGATAGTGTGCGGCGATCCCTCTCGTAACGGCACAAGTTGTGCCGAGCTACACAGAATGAGATTTATAACCTTTGACATAAGTGGGAGTCAATAGAGATAACTCGACAGAAGCGGCAAGGTCACATCACAAGGTGTCTTGAGCAAATATGTTATTTTCATCACACCGCCGATTCATTATCAGTGTTGATAACAATGAAACAAAGGTATAGTTCAGATTATATTTAAATTATTTATTAATAGTTTTCAACAACTTAAAATACTAATACAATGAAGGTAACTTTACATTAGTTTTTCTAATAATACAATCTTCAATCAATAACTGCACACATACTTAGCCACTCAAGCATTAGAGAAACCAATACACCTTTACTTGTACCGTACTAACATGTCGCCTGCACCGCGGCAGTCATGAATATAACCCTTCAATCAAATATTGCTTGTTCTGGTCACTCGTCTATGTACCTTAGACGATAAATATTTATAACAGATTCAGCACAAGAAACAATACATTACCTTGTTCTAACGAGAACTTTTCTTTTTTTTTTATAGATACTGAGGAAAACTCCAAGGAGGAGGAAGTCCAAATTTAGGTAAAATGACTACCTACTAGCAAGTAATTTACTTAATGTTTCTAACAAAACTCCATAACTCTGATAATTGGTATTCCAGATCTGCGGAATAATACTTATGTGGCATGAATTAAATTTTCTTTGGCGAACTTTTAGCTTAGTTATATAAGTGAAGAATTATTTTATTGAAGAAAACAAAACAAGGATAGCATTGTGAAATAATTAATAATGTCTGTATTGCAGCTCAAGTGAAATGTTACATTACTACTCGTACCAATTAATACTAAGTATCAATTTGAAAAGCAAAATATTACAGGTTTCCTGAGCACAACATGTCATATGAAGATTAAAACTACATACACCTGAAACTGTTATTTGAAAACACAAATTGTAGAACAAATGTTGGAAGCAGATTCATTTAACATATAATGTAATTTCGTGCTCAGAAAATTCTGTATAGATTGCACTATCTTCTGGCTTTCAGCACATGATTATAATATTACAACATTCAAATAAAGTAACTATCACAAAATAACAAACACGCTGGACAAACGAAGCCGCACACAAGTACAGTTCCCGGCAGCAAATAATGCTTGTCGAACTTTAGAAAGAAACAATCCGGTTATAGTTGTACGAACCCGCACATCTCTGTGCGACAGGGACGACGCTATACAACCGGATTGTCTCTTTCTAAAGCTCGACACACATTATATGCTGCCGGGAACTGCACATATTGTATGTATGTGTGGGTGTCAATTACTCCACACGAACAAAATCAACATTGGATATAATGTTTCCACTAGCATTACAACTTTCATTTATAAGCGCTACCGTAAAACAAAGTTAGAATGTAATTCTAGAGTTCTTTAAGTGTAATAAGATACATGTTAATATTCATAGAATTACTGTCTACAATAGTTGTTATCGATTAAGACACTGTTTCAAAGACTATCCAGTAGCTAGCGAGCTAGACGCTGGAATGTAACCCGTGTATAACGATGCACATGCCAAGTACAACACTCAGATTTTATCAGAAAAGTGAACCGTTGGACGTACAACTATTAATATATTTCAAAACTTCAGATTAAAAATTTAAAATGCCTACAATGATACATACAATTTTTTAAACTGTATTTAGCTGTACCTATACTATATTCTAGCTTCCATTTCAAGTGTGACGGCAGTGCTGTTTCACTCGCGATCAGGTATGCACGCATGCGCGAGTGAAACAGATCATGGACAATAACTTCACAAAGCATTTGTTCTGCTCTTACAGGCCATGTACAATGACCCTTCAAATTTTTTTTATTTAATTTCGAGTGAGACGCTATTAGCAAAATGATTTAAAATATTTCTATTCACAAGACAAGAATTAGAAAAACCGTCAAGAGAGAACACGATAACAACAATATGCAAGCACACGCTCGCCTGCAACACTCAACTATATGTTTACAAAATTAGTAAAATTGACGAATTACCTCTATGTAGTACTTCATACTATCACAATTCTATTCTGTTTTAATTTTACATTACTTTCCCCTTTACGTAAAATATATGTACGAGAATAATTTTTTTAGCATTCCAAGACCATTTTCTTTATCAATTTGAAGATCTCACAACTGCAAAATAATTTTATAAGAAATATGCAAAACATTTTTGTATATTATTCAACTAAAATACTATTCAAGTAGTTATGCGTAATATAAAAATTTGGAAGCGAGCAAACTAAAATCTAGCTTTAACAATACAATTAAAATTTTAAACTGTACTTTGTTTAAGAACTTTTTACGTGTATTTTTATATTCATTTGAATAAATTCTGCAGCATCATGTTTTTGCAAAATTTCGCCTAGCATTAGAATTTTCATGTACAACGCTGATCTACGTAACCTATTCGACCAGTTTTTTTGTTAATGATCCCAGTCACGATTAGCTTATTGGTCTTAACAGCAGTCACAGAAACTGTGCTTTGCAAACCGCACATTCATTCAAGTATTTACACATTTAGCACACAGAGGCATTATTCGTTATCTCAACCCTTGAACGGGCAATCTATAAAATAATGCACCCTGAAACACGCTCTCTCTCAGGGATGTCTATTTTTTTCAACTGTGTGTTGAACGGGTTTGGCAAAACATTTTATAAGCAGTTCATGTTTTCTTCGTGCCAACCCCAGTGAACGTTTTCTGAAATTAGGGTCTGGCGTAGATTGCTAGAACAGAAAAATCTTCTCCGTCTGCTAAATGTATAAAATGAAGCAGGCGGTGTGGACACGGTGCGGTGAGCCTACGCGGTGAGCTTGCTCAGGTTGTCGAGGAAGTCCTTGGGCGTGAGGATGTGCGAGGAGCCCATGATGACCTCCCAGTTCTTGAAGGCCGCGGTCACTTCGTACGCGCACCGGATCTCCGAGAAGCACACGCCTGCCGCACACAACCATTTATATGTTTATTTAAAGTAGCGTAATAATAAAAGTTTACAAACAAACACTTGTATTTTTGTGCGAACATTATGAATGCTTACCCGATTTTTTTACTTTTGATTTACTCCTAATTTTTTTTTAGGAGTACATAGTTTAAATATTTTGCATTACAACAAATGTTTTCTGATGTCACACGGGTCAATCTGGGCACCTTTTTTCCCATGAGACCTCTGTGGGATACCTTAGCGCTTTCAATTAGTAGAAACTTGAGACTCGTGGCGAGGAAAAATTTCCTTAATGGGAAGGGAAATGTGGCGCTGTCACCGGGGACCTCCACGGCCTGGATGCAACAACCAAAATCGGGCACCAGTGACCATTTTGGTGTTTGATGTGTTATGATTTCAAAAGAATTTTGTTTAGTGGGTCTATTCCAATTTCTGAGTCACATCACATTGAGAAATTCACAATAAATAACCAATAGGTTAGAGTTTTTAAAGATGACATGTTAATTAGCATTGCACTGGGACAGATAAGCCCTACAAGATGTTATAGGTTAAGTTTCAACAGGCGAAAAATTAGTTTTCGCACGGTCAGAACTATTAAGATATGCAAGGTTGGCATAAGAATGGTTTCGGAGGTATACAAGAGACACACGGACCTCCCACGATGAAGACGAGCAGGCGCGGCACGTTCTTGATGGTCTGCTGAGCCTTGTCCTTGTGCCAGTGTCCGTACCGCACGCTGTAACAACACAACACGACATATAATGAGCCCAATATCCTATACAGGATTAACTTTAAAAGTGTTTTTAGCAAAAAATAATTTTATAATCTTTACTAAAAATTTATACATTTTTGCAGCAAACATCGCCTCTGTTTCATGGAAGGGTGGCTGGTGGAGCATCCCCCGAGCCTAAACTTGCAATGGACTGTTTATAATCCCAGTGCTAAGACACACTGCACAACAGTGTCAGAAACTGCATTTATAAAAAATCTAAATAAATGCTAAAACCACTATATACATATAAAATGGAAAGAGAGGCATCAGCCAGCCAATCTAAAAAAAAGTACCAATAATGATGGCATAGAAATTACAAAAACAAAAAAAGTAAATAGGTAATGTGTACCTGGTCGGGGGCTGGTAGCCGGTGGACTGCGCGCGGCCGGCCAGGAACGGGAAGTGGCGCTGGTCTAACTTGTCGTCGATCGCATCCTCCATTATGTCCTACGACCAAACATTCATTATATCAAGCAAAAAATATGGGAACGTACCCATACCACATGAACAATTTGGGGGGAGGGAGGGGTTTGTCAAAATACCCCGCTGTGTCACAGGGTGGAGTCAAGATACCGCACATGGTAGATGCGGGCGAGGGGGGTTTTGAATTATGTTTAAAAGTAGCATAAAATTTGGATTAGCCCATCGGATCAGTAAATCCTTTTTAGATCATCTTGTTATGTCTGGACGGTTCTATTATGAAGTGAAATTCTTGAAATAGTGTTTTCCAACAATAGTCTAGTTTTACCTAGATAAAATGTTTTCGATTATTTTACTAGAAGAAAGCGTTTGCGAAACTTCAATAGTTTTGCTGCAAAATAAAAATAAAATCAAATTTAAAATTTTGCTACGGCTTAAAAGATAAAAAAGCAAACCTTGATGACGGGAGTCCATCTCGACATCTGGTAAGTCTGCTCAGTGATTCTCTCCTTGCGCGGCACCTGATACTGCTTCTTCCTGTTGCCCTGTTGCAACATGCACACAAGCATTCTAATAAACCATTCCCTTCATAGTCCATTAATATATTGGGTGTATAGAGTAGTACCGTGGACCTTACCAGCATGTTCTCCAACCTCTTTGCAACGAAAACATTGTAATTTTTCTTTTATAAACCCCATACTTATTGAGATATTAATTGTGTTTTAAAAGTGGGAGGTTCAATAGTTCGAGGTGTGTTTCTGCTCTGCCCAAAACGTTGCAACATTTACGTCAGTCATTCATATGCAGAAGGGTTACAGAAACCAATTTTTTGTTTTGAAACCATATATATACAAACACCTACAGCCAATTTACCAGGGAACACGGGAGTAATGTTGATAACATTTTTTTTTTGCCATCACCATCAGCAGTTGGAACGTGCCCGTGAGCAGATTTTCCGTGTGATGACGTGCTTGTGTACGTCCTACCCTCCACAGTGCAAGGTGACGGCGCTTAGAAAGGTATCAATAACTTGTGTTGCACGCACCTTTGTTTTGATTGTGTTAAATAACTTGACAAGTTGTTTTTACTACCCGACTGTGCTATGCACCGATACTTACGTCGACGACGACGTTGACTCCCAGGTTGGCGAGGTTGACGAGGGTCTGCTTCTCCTCGGGCAGAATCTGCGCGTGCGTCACCAGCTTGTTCAGGTTCTCCTCCGAGATGCCGTTCTTGGACATTATGTACAGCGCGATGATGCGCATCTTGTTTGAGTTGGACACATTCTGCAAACAAACACACAAAGTTGAGACAATTAATGGCCAGATGGACAATAAAGCATCTTGCGTGCCATGAGCACAGTTGTGCAATAGCAGAGGATGTGGACATGCGATCTGTGAGTGGCCGCGAAGTACAGTTTTTCACTTTAAGTTGACTGGTAGGAATTTTTGAGACAAATGTTCCTCTACAGAGCGGTCATATGAGCCTAGTCTCTCTTTCTGTCATCAGAGTAAACACCGCATAAGTCTTTCATGTATTTTTTTATGGACAGCCGACAAGGGTGTCTGTGCCCAAACTTCATTGGAAGATCAGACACCGCCAATAACACCACTCCTCATGAAACCACGCTCCGAGAGGCGCCATGCTGGCTACAAGAAGGCTGAGAAGAAGGTCCTCGTCTAATTTCATTTTCTTTTTCACATTTTTTGAAGATCCCCTCTGCTGGGTCTGCTTGGAGGCAGAAGCACACACCAGCACACATAGTCATGAAATGTAGACATCTTGAGTCATTTCGCTCGGGGGTTTTCATTCTGAACGGGGCGACCTACAAGCGTGAAAGCTACTGCATTCTGCGGAGGAACTCTGCTGGCGGCAGTGAGCCTATAGACATGTTACTGAGTAGAACGGCCTCGTGTCAAATACGTTCAAAGCATAGGCAGCTGCCGACAATATAACAACAGGCGCCCGGGCTCACTTCTCAAATTTTACGAATTTCTATGCAACAAATTACATCAAGCGCTCCCGTTCGTCTTTGGCTTTTACGCGCATATCGGGCGCCAGTTGTGACTAATCCCTAACACGCTTTCCGGTATAAACTGAACCAATCGGTGTTGGATATGGGGTTCTACATTCAAATGTATGGAATGAGTGAAACCTTACAGCGTCAAGGAGGATGGGAACGATGCTCCGCATGTGGTCCTTGATGCGTTCTCCCTCAGCGTCCGTGCCCATCGCCAGGTCCTGCGCACAACACAATACGTCAATATATTATATTCATCACCCATCACACTCACTACGTCAATATATTATATTCATCACCCATCACACTCACTTCCAGTTGATATTGTACACAACGACACGTCGGCATCCAGGTGTTGTACACACACGTGTCCGCAGTGTTTTTCATTCAACCGAATGATGGATTAATTACGCATGCTTCACCAAATTAACTTTCACCACTGAATTAATAAGTCCTACGCTGGCCAACACCGAGCCGTGGCCTATTTTTTTCCACATTTATATGTGCATACATACATGCACCCATTCACATTGTAGCCCGAGAATAGGGGAAAGCATAGTAATCGGTGTTGTGCTGCAAGAACTCCTGTGAATTACAGTACAACGCCGACCACCGCATTTGGCAAAATATTAGGGCAAGACAATTATCAAGCAGCAAGAAGAAACAAAGTTACCTACCTACCTACGTATAGTCAACTGGCTAGAGGTGGCTAGTTTGTCGCCCTTTAGCACGCTATCTTTTCCTTCTTCATTAGTAGCCTTCTACAATATACACAGGGAGAGATGCAGTGGCCCATTCTTTCCAATTACCAGGCTACACACGGTACTACATTTTAATTTTCATATATAAAGCCCTAAATACAATTTAGATAGGTACACAAATCTTTATTGCTCCATAAACATAGCATACATACAATGCAGTGATTGCAATTTATAACATTCGATGCAAAGGAGGATTTTTTTTAACTCTAGAAGAGATTGCTCCTTCTGGTCTGACCGCGGCATCTTGTCTGCTAGAGTGAGAGTGCTGCGTACCTGCTCCACCTTGCAGAGCTTGTCCGTGTTGCCCTGGTAGTGCTTCATGCAGTCCTCGGCCAGGTGCAGGTGCGTCGCGTACTTGGACAGCTCCTTCTGGTACTGCGGCATCTTGTCTGCTAGAGTGAGAGTGCTGCGTACCTGCTCCACCTTGCACAGCTTGTCCGTGTTGCCCTGGTAGTGCTTCATGCAGTCCTCGGCCAGGTGCAGGTGCGTCGCGTACTTGGACAGCTCCTTCTGGTACTGCAGCATCTTGTCTGCTAGAGTGAGAGTGCTGCGTACCTGCTCCACCTTGCACAGCTTGTCCGTGTTGCCCTGGTAGTGCTTCATGCAGTCCTCGGCCAGGTGCAGGTGCGTCGCGTACTTGGACAGCTCCTTCTGATACTGCGGCATCTTGTCTGCTAGAGTGAGAGTGCTGCGTACCTGCTCCACCTTGCACAGCTTGTCCGTGTTGCCCTGGTAGTGCTTCATGCAGTCCTCGGCCAGGTGCAGGTGCGTCGCGTACTTGGACAGCTCCTTCTGATACTGCGGCATCTTGTCTGCTAGAGTGAGAGTGCTGCGTACCTGCTCCACCTTGCACAGCTTGTCCGTGTTGCCCTGGTAGTGCTTCATGCAGTCCTCGGCCAGGTGCAGGTGCGTCGCGTACTTGGACAGCTCCTTCTGATACTGCGGCATCTTGTCTGCTAGAGTGAGAGTGCTGCGTACCTGCTCCACCTTGCACAGCTTGTCCGTGTTGCCCTGGTAGTGCTTCATGCAGTCCTCGGCCAGGTGCAGGTGCGTCGCGTACTTGGACAGCTCCTTCTGGTACTGCGGCATCTTGTCTGCTAGAGTGAGAGTGCTGCGTACCTGCTCCACCTTGCACAGCTTGTCCGTGTTGCCCTGGTAGTGCTTCATGCAGTCCTCGGCCAGGTGCAGGTGCGTCGCGTACTTGGACAGCTCCTTCTGGTACTGCGGCATCTTGTCTGCTAGAGTGAGAGTGCTGCGTACCTGCTCCACCTTGCACAGCTTGTCCGTGTTGCCCTGGTAGTGCTTCATGCAGTCCTCGGCCAGGTGCAGGTGCGTCCTTGGACAGCTCCTTCTGGTACTGCGGCATCTTGTCTGCTAGAGTGAGTGCTGCGTACCTGCTCCACCTTGCACAGCTTGTCCGTGTTGCCCTGGTAGTGCTTCATGCAGTCCTCGGCCAGGTGCAGGTGCGTCGCGTACTTGGACAGCTCCTTCTGGTACTGCGGCATCTTGTCTGCTAGAGTGAGAGTGCTGCGTACCTGCTCCACCTTGTACAGCTTGTCCGTGTTGCCCTGGTAGTGCTTCATGCAGTCCTCGGCCAGGTGCAGGTGCGTCGCGTACTTGGACAGCTCCTTCTGATACTGCGGCATCTTGTCTGCTAGAGTGAGAGTGCTGCGTACCTGCTCCACCTTGCACAGCTTGTCCGTGTTGCCCTGGTAGTGCTTCATGCAGTCCTCGGCCAGGTGCAGGTGCGTCGCGTACTTGGACAGCTCCTTCTGGTACTGCGGCATCTTGTCTGCTAGAGTGAGAGTGCTGCGTACCTGCTCCACCTTGCACAGCTTGTCCGTGTTGCCCTGGTAGTGCTTCATGCAGTCCTCGGCCAGGTGCAGGTGCGTCGCGTACTTGGACAGCTCCTTCTGGTACTGCGGCATCTTCTTTATCATCTGCGACAGGTCGCGCATCGACTGTTTGTCGCCTGCGCCAAACCACACCGTTGCTATTTCTTATGAACCCTGCCGTGGTTGCCCGCTACACATGCTATGTCCGTGACGTCAGACCATTGCACGCACTCCATGGTTTCATCAAACACATACGAGCCCATTGCAAGTAGGACATACACATCCTTCACACTAGAAGCTCTATTCTTGGGGGTTATATTTTTAACTCATGCCCAATACAGACACTCAACCCCAATGAAATAACTCGGTTCATAGCGGAAATCGGACTCGGGGGTGAGCTATAAACTTTTGAGAGATCACAATAGATCTTCTTAGGTCGCATTGATAATAGGGCTCAGGGGCCCTAACTCTCACAATTTGAATCATAATCATTGCAAGTATGACACGGTTTCAACCGAGAGCGGGACTAACGAGTGACAACTCTTGCTCTCTCGCGCGAGACGTTTTGGCTCAGTTAAGTCCTCGTCAGCTAGTCTGTGTTGACTAGGACATGCAGCTGAACTACTCCCACGCTCGAACTACATCTCTACCGATCCTAATTCTGTATGAGGCTTCCAGTGCAGCCTATGTAATGTAGCCCTTTCCATGCAGGTTATCGTCGGTCTAGGCAAGCCTAAGTTCACGAAGAAACTATACACTGATAGGATATATACTGATTTCCTAAATACTAAGGGTAGGAAGTCTTCCCTGCTCCGACTTCGACTGCGAACTATTCAGTCTTCAAGCCTTTTTTCACAATATGATCTACTAGTAGGCAGTATTTGTTCTTTCATATTATTATTGTTGTTGTAATAATAGTAGGGGTTGGATCTAAGCCTGCAAACTAGTCCCTCTTGGTCGAGGACCTTAGTGCAAAACCCCTTGATCCCCAGCCAGACTATGCCCCCCATGAAGGCCACGAGATGACCTGCACCACAGGGCGGCTGCAGACCATTTGAAGGCACGTGTGACTTGAAGATCTTTAGGCGCTTACCACCCGGTGTGTATCCGATGGGACCATGAACTAGATACATAGATATGAATTTTCCCTAAGACAGTTAAATATTCCAAGAAATCATGTGTAGGATACGAACCGCCTCCCATTCTCTTGGACTCGGTGAACTTCTTGAGGTTCTTGGTGACGGACTGGGAGACGATTGCGATGTGCTGGTGCCGCAGCTCCACCCACAGCTCGTCGTTCTCGTCCAGCAGCACCTCCTTCTTGGGCTGCCCGGCCGTCGCCTCGTACCTGCCCACACACACCGTTCACCACTGTACACACGGCACATTACAACTGTACCACCGAGCGTTCACTGAGACATGATACCTGCGACAGAAGGTAAGTAGTGTAGTAAGGTATGCAGTATCAAAGTAGTACAGCGAAAGCATATACCTTTTGTGATAGTCTGACGTTGACGTTCTGGAGATAGCAATGATTTATTTGTTTACTTTAGATAGGAAGCCTTGGCCGATATGAATAAATACAGTTAAAAATGTTGGTTTTATGTCTTGAATAATTTTATTTTTATTTATTTACTTCTGTGCACATTTTTTTATGAATTAAGGAATTTGCTTTTATTTGTTAGGTTAGAATATAGTTAGGTTAGGATCTAGTCCAGGATATAATTGTAAATATCAGCGGGTGTACCCTGAACGCAGATACCAATATCAGCCAACAGCTGCGTCGAGGGCATAATTCACTCAACTAAGCTTTCTGATTGGTCAAGTGAGTTTTAGGAGTGTGAGTGGATCCTGGTATATTATGTAAGCTTACCAAAAAAGTAATTAGGACATTCACTCATTTGAAGGTTGCATCTTTGAATAAGAACGGAATAGAAATTCTTTATTGAACTCAAATAAGAAAACAACCAGACAGAAAAATTAACTCACTTATCACTAGTAGTGATTTGTTCTAGTCAAGCTTTATGAATAAGATGATGAAGTCTTTCCCTAGATGGCCAGTAGGTACTCCATTCACTGAATGTCCCGCAGTATCCAACACGGCCGACAACACTCGCACGATCGCTCGCTCACATGACGCAGGATGTGGAGAGAGAGAGAGAGAGAGTGAGCGTACTTGTAGACATCGTTCTCGATGCCGAGCAGGTCGTAGGCCATGGCCTGCAGGGTCAGCTCGTGCAGCAGCGGGGACACGCAGTCGAAGCCGCGGTCCAGCACCAGCAGCTGCGAGCGCGCCTTCTCCGGACCCTCACCCATCGTCGGCTCGTCCGCCTGTCACGCAAAACTACTATATGTTCACCACCTTCGACTAAGACTTGAGCGGCGGGTGGCCGAGTGGTTTGGGCATCGGCTTCTCACGCGAGAGGTCCGAGGTTCGAATCCGGTCGGCGTGTACCAATGAGTTTTTTCTGACAAAAAAATTTACTTGCATACATACACCTGCTGCTTTACCGTTCGGAACCGGTGTAAAACTGTAGGTCCCTTCCCTTGCCCCCTTACTAGGTGGTTGGTTCAAATTGTAGCCGACTGGGTTGGTACCACCGTACTGGATGTAAGATGGCCGCATAGCAGCCTCCATTGTGTTCTCCTCCAGCCCAGTATAGCCAGCAATCCAGGGAAGTCTCCGGTATGGCACCTACCTTCTCGGAGGTGATATTGGCTTGTCGGAGCATGTGCTTTGGCCCCTCTGACACAGCAACCCATACCAGATCACATAAAAAAAAAGATGTATTGGCCGGTTAACTCCTGTCAGCTGTATGAATAATGTAATTTTCAACAGACAAATGCTAACAGATACTTTTAAACAGGGGAGGTGAAATTCAGGCTTACAACCTTACAACACATAAAAGTAAATGTCATTGTGAAATGAAGCGGCGAGCTCCTTGGCTATTTGAAATGGTGAAAAAATTACAAATATTATATTTAGCTGAGAGCAAGCAAGACACAATACCGACCTTGTAAGCGTCCAGTTTCTGCTGGATCAACTGAGCCAGCTCAACGTTGCGCTCCCAGTCACTGAAACAATCAAGGTAAGGTAAAATAAAGTAAGGGGCAAAACAAAAATGAGGACGAACCATACTGAATATACATTTGTGTCAATGAAACATTGTTAATATTGTGTGTTCTATATGACGAAATAAAATCTGAATCAGATAAGTATTTTTTTTTTTCGGACGACCGAAACGTGTGTCTGTGCCCAAAAGTTCAAAGGAAGATAAGACACATCCAATAACACCCCTCCTCGCGAATCATCGCTCAGAGAGGTGACATGCCAGCTTCAAGGCGGACAAAGGGGTTGTTGTCTAATTTATTAACATGCCTTTTGAATATTCCCCAGTTATAGGTGGTCACACTCGCCGGAAGACCGTTCCATATTTTTTCCGTACGACATAGAAACAATTTCGAAAAGAGATGCATTCTCAGAAGTTGCATATCAACAACATACGGATGTTCCGAGCGAGTCCGGCGGGTGTGACGGATACGGATCGGGGCAGGAGGGATGCGAGAAGCCAGTTCTTAGGAACTGACGTGACGTGGCGAAACTTCGGGAGTAAATATTTTTTGTTATATTTTATTTACAACCTGCAGCTATACCACACTATTTTGCACACAAAAGATTTTTCAATGCAAAAATCACCTTCCACACCCAAAGATTCATCCAGTGCAGTTGCAGTCGGTACTTCCATAGCCGACTATCATTGTCTCCCTCTACGGAGACCAAGCCATGCTGCATCGTCATAGCCCCACTGCGACGTTGCTATCGCTTACTCGCTCACGCTTGCCTACCGATGACAGGAGCGAGAGAGAAAACGAAGATTTCGTCGGTCCCCGATTAAGGGTGAGAGATTTCATGTTTCTCTCTCGCTCCTGTCTTCGGTAGGCAAGCGAGTGCGAGTAAGCGATAGCAAGGTCGCAGTGGGGCTATGACGATGCAGCATGGCTTGGTCTCCGTAGAGGGAGACAATGACAGTCGGCTCTGGTACTTCCCTTTAGAAAAAACTCAAAAGATTGCTATCGGACAAGTCATAATGAATGCACTATATTAAAGTGGTGGAAACCTGCGATAGCGCACGGAGGGGTACTCTCCGAGGGTGGCGCACAGGGTAGCGATCTGCTCCGCGATGCGCTCCATGTTGGCGTTGCGCGCCTCTGCCAGCGCCGGGTTGTAGCTGCACTGGAACATCTCCGGCGAGTCTAGCGAGAACACCTGCACATCATCACAAACCTGCGATAGCGCACGGAGGGGTACTCTCCGAGGGTGGCGCACAGGGTAGCGATCTGCTCCGCGATGCGCTCCATGTTGGCGTTGCGCGCCTCTGCCAGCGCCGGGTTGTAGCTGCACTGGAAAGTCTCCGGCGAGTCTAGCGAGAACACCTGCACATCATCACAAACCTGCGATAGCGCACGGAGGGGTACTCTCCGAGGGTGGCGCACAGGGTAGCGATCTGCTCCGCGATGCGCTCCATGTTGGCGTTGCGCGCCTCCGCCAGCACCGGGTTGTAGCTGCACTGGAACGTCTCCGGCGAGTCTAGCGAGAACACCTGCACATCATCACAAACCTGCGATAGCGCACGGAGGGCTACTCTCCGAGGGTGGCGCACAGAGTAGCGATCTGCTCCGCGATGCGCTCCATGTTGGCGTTGCGCGCCTCTGCCAGCGCCGGGTTGTAGCTGCACTGGAACGTCTCCGGCGAGTCTAGCGAGAACCCCTGCACATCATCACAAACCTGCGATAGCGCACGGAGGGGTACTCTCCGAGGGTGGCGCACAGGGTACCGATCTGCTCCGCGATGCGCTCCATGTTGGCGTTGCGCGCCTCCGCCAGCGCCGGGTTGTAGCTGCACTGGAACGTCTCCGGCGAGTCTAGCGAGAACACCTGCACATCATCACAAACCTGCGATAGCGCACGGAGGGGTACTCTCCGAGGGTGGCGCACAGGGTAGCGATCTGCTCCGCGATGCGCTCCATGTTGGCGTTGCGAACCTCTGCCAGCGCCGGGTTGGAGCTGCACTGGAACGTCTCCGGCGAGTCTAGCGAGAACACCTGCACATCATCACAAACCTGCGATAGCGCACGGAGGGGTACTCTCCGAGGGTGGCGCACAGGGTAGCGATCTGCTCCGCGATGCGCTCCATGTTGGCGTTGCGCGCCTCTGCCAGCGCCGGGTTGTAGCTGCACTGGAACGTCTCCGGCGAGTCTAGCGAGAACACCTGCACGTCATCACAAACCTGCGATAGCGCACGGAGGGGTACTCTCCGAGGGTGGCGCACAGGGTAGCGATCTGCTCCGCGATGCGCTCCATGTTGGCGTTGCGCGCCTCCGCCAGCGCCGGGTTGTATCTGCACTGGAACGTCTCCGGCGAGTCTAGCGAGAACCCCTGCACATCATCACAAACCTGCGATAGCGCACGGAGGGGTACTCTACGAGGGTGGCGCACAGGGTAGCGATCTGCTCCGCGATGCGCTCCATGTTGGCGTTGCGCGCCTCCGCCAGCGCCGGGTTGTAGCTGCACTGGAACGTCTCCGGCGAGTCTAGCGAGAACACCTGCACATCATCACAAACCTGCGATAGCGCACGGAGGGGTACTCTCCGAGGGTGGCGCACAGGGTAGCGATCTGCTCCGCGATGCGCTCCATGTTGGCGTTGCGCGCCTCCGCCAGCGCCGGGTGGTAGCTGCACTGGAACGTCTCCGGCGAGTCTAGCGAGAACCCCTGCACATCATCACAAACCTGCGATAGCGCACGGAGGGGTACTCTCCGAGGGTGGCGCACAGGGTAGCGATCTGCTCCGCGATGCGCTCCATGTTGGCGTTGCGCGCCTCCGCCAGCGCCGGGTTGTAGCTGCACTGGAACGTCTCCGGCGAGTCTAGCGAGAACACCTGCACATCATCACAACACTCAATGTGCATTCTGATGGCACAACCCAAGTCAAGTTTCATGAATAGATAAACTAAATATGTCTACAAAATGCCCCCAAAGAACGACTTTTCAGTTTAATAAAATATAAACTATTGTAGTCACCCCATAAGTCGTGCACTGTCTCGGCTAAATCAGTTAACGGCACGGGATCCAAAGTTCAGACGTTCTAGCCTCCACCAGTAGGGAGTTTAAGAGTGGTGTCTTGAGGTGACTTTACCAGTAGCTTACGATTTTGGTTTTAGGTTTCTGTACCCCGTACGGAAGCCTATTACTAAGCCTACGCCGTCTGTTTGTCTGTTCGATGACTATATCTTTGGGACCGTAATAGCGAACCGGTTGAAATTTTCACAGAATATGTGTTATTATGGCGGATATTACAACTAATAATAAAAAATAGAAAAGTAAAAAATTAAGGGTGGTCATACAAGAAACATGTTTTTTTTTTTTTTGGTGAGGAAACCTCGGTGTGGGAGTCCAACTCGCACTTGGTCGGTTTTGTTTTTTTATACCTTTGTATGCCGATTTAGTTTTGGCTGTAATGATAAATAAATAAATTAACAGACAACCCTTTGATTCAGGGCAGGAAAAGGTGTAAGTAAATTACCGTGTAGGTGGAAATCACGTATAAAATGAAATAATACTTTATCTACTTTCTGAGCAAATTACCTGACACTCGTAAGGCAAGAAAGCGATGTTGATTTCCTTGAGGGTTTTGATCTTGCGCGCGGCGCACGACTTGCACACCTCATTGAACAGTTCCTCCGGACAAACTGCTCCATAGCAGCGTGCACAAACACAGCTCTATCTTTACATAGTGCTACCGGACATGAGTGTGATCACATTGTGCCAGGGTGAGGCACCTGCCCCAACCTGGCACAAGGAAAAATATAGAATATTTTGTTTTAAATGATGCAATATTTTAATTTCCCATTTTCGAAAAATTCTAAAATGGTACTAGCCATCAGCAGGTGCATTCTACTTTTGGGAGAAGCCACCTCTAGCTTCGAACAATCAAACATACATAATATTTAAAACAATTGTTTACTAGTTCACCCGGTGTTATGGGCTGACATCACGGATGTTGTAGGTGATGTAGCCAACCGTGTCAGTTTCCATAAAAAAAAAAAAAAAAATAATAATTAACAGTAAGCAGTACACCAGGTAATGTGTATAAGTGGGGAATAAGCAAAGGGAGCACGAGGGAAGCATAAGAGAAACCTTGAGGGGAATAAGCATTATTAATTTCTTCAATATTGCAAAAGTAATGAAGAGTATTAATGTAACTGTATGCATAGACACCATGTCACATTACTTTGTCTCCGTGATGTCTACAACCAACGACCGACGCTAAGTGGCGGGTGGCCGAGTGGTTTGGGCATCGGCTTCTCATGCGAGAGGTCCAAGGTTCGAATCCGGTCAGCGTGTACCAATGAGTTTTTTCTAACGAAAAAATTTATGTGCATACCTACACCTGCTGCTTCACCGTTCGAAACCGGTGTAAAACTGTATGTTCCTTCCCTTGCCCCTTACTAGGTGGTAGGCTCAAATTTTAGCCAACTGGGTTGGTACCACCGTATTGGATGTAGAATGGCCGCATAGCAACCTCGGTTGTGTTCTCCTCGTCCAGTAAATCCAGCAATCCAGGGAGGTCGATCCACATAGATCGGAGACAACCGTGAGCAAAACCGAAAAATTTTGTAATATTGTTTAAAAATCACAGTAATTTGAAAAACCCATATAATTTCACAGCAGCAAATTACCACCGCACAGGGCATTTCTGCATTCCATTTGCAAGTTCACACCACTTTCATCAAAGTTTTTGAAAATAGCAATCTAAGGTTGCACAGTCACAACAGTTACATTATAGTCATCATTAAGTGAGATAACATTATTTACATTTCTCACGCCTTCCTCATAATGAGTGACTCACTCGGTTGATGTGGAAATATCTAGCGGAGACAATGATGAGATCATCAATGTGAGAACAGAACAGAGCTGACAGAAGGACACTGGTTACAGGTGCAGGTGTACGGAGATTGCCTCTTCCGTACCAAACAAATGAAAAGGATAGAAGAGACTTCAACGTGCAGAGCAGGTGAAAAGTCATGAAATTTCATGTTTTTAGTGACACAGATTTAAAATAATGTAATCTCTATTACAACATTGTGGACATACCTACATATTTTTGCTAAAACATGTCTTTGACATAGCATGACTTAACATGTCTTAGAGAGGGAATTAATATATCATTAAATATGATGTAGTGAAAGCATGAATGTAGTGAAATTTTAAAGGTGAAAGTGATAAAATGTAAACCAAAAAAATTATTAAAACAAGCCACTAACCTGCTGCTCGTATGGAATGAAAGCAATGTTGATTTCCTTGAGAGTTCGGATTTGCTTAGCTATTTGGCCTAATTTTTCAAACAGTATTTGAGGACATGCTGCAAAACAAAAATAACAAATATGAAAAATAAAATAAAAACAACATAATAATTTGAGCCAGCAACCACAAAATAAACAAACCTTCAAATATACACAACAGTGCTGAATTTTGTTAGCACATTCAGACCGGAGTTGCAAACCGATGCACCGGTTTACGTGCCCTGAGGGTATATTGGGGAAAATGATTTCCAGTCTGAAGGTGTTAATAGAAATGTTGGATTCTACTATGTTTTGTAATGAAGAATGCAGCTACTTCTTAAGAATGAACTAATCATTATAAATAATTTTAAAACACCTGCCTATCAAACACTATTCACTCTTATGACATACTATGTACAAGTGAAAGAACTAAAAAAAATAAATAAAAACAAATTATCAAGCGCACTCAACATATAAACTACTTGCTGAAAATGCTAACGCACACAAAATAATTAATAATAAAATTATTCACTTTAGTAACCTACATACAAGTGAAAGAACTAGAAACTAAAATATGCATAGTAATATGATCAAGATTACCTTCTGTGAAAAAGACGTGCGCCGCCTTGTACATAACGCGGCTGCCGGCGGAAAAGTCGTTGATGAGGGCGTGCACGGACTTCTCGCACGGCGTGATCAGGTACACCGCCTCCATCGTGTACAGCGGCTCGCGCTTCTTGTGGATGTCCTCAACCACTACAACCACACGGCACTTTGTGACAACATGTCAGTATGGAAAGCCTGAAGAATTTATGTAACCACCAAACAATTTAATATTATAAACAAATTTTATTATTCTAATAAATATAAAGATAGGCACAAGAAAATCCTGTTTTCATCAATAAGTCCTTGTAGTTAGAAGTCTTGCAGTAAAACTATTAATTGTGCTCTCAAGCTGTGTTTTCGATAGACTGTAGGTGATGTTATAATGTGTCACTAAAATAATTGTAATATGTACGAAAAGATAAAAAATACCCTGCGAAGTTTCTTGCCAGTTCTTCTTCATGGGTGTAACTGGACAGAACAAATAGTGGCAAGTTCGAGTGCAGTATTACTGCCATAAAAATGCTCAACAAACAATAAAAAATAATGCTAAATTACCATTGTGACAAACTTCATTAGAGTTATTTTGTGACATATACCTAGGTGAAAATAAGAGTTTTAGTTATGTATTTTATTTCGTTACATAGTCAAAACTCGGAACAACGTTGAGTCGCCTCGAAAATTGTGCACTGTCGTTCTACCGTTCGGATCATGTCATCAATTAACATACTATCATGTTTTAAAGTACTGTGTGGGGTCGGTACTTAATAAGAATAGTCCCACTGCATCTCTCCCCGTGCATGTCGTAAAAGGTGACTAAGGGATAAGCGGCCTGCAGACACCCCGGTCGACTTGTGGCTTTCATGGAAGACATAGGCTGGCTGGGGTAGCTGGAGACTGCGGGGTTTTGCACGAAGGTCCCCAACCAAGCGGGATTAGTTTGCAGGCCTAGAGCCAACCCCAAACCAAAACAAACAACAACATCATGTTGTTTTAAATAAGGTTCGCCTTTGCGAGCTGTTACTTATGTTACTATTACTGGTGTGCAATAAAAAATATAATATTTGAGTATTAGACTGACGGGTGATGCCCTCAGCGGAGATGTCGTGCATCTTGCAGCAGGCGGAGACCATGCGCATGGCGAGCTGGTCCACCACCAGGATGCGCCACTCCATGCCGGCCGCCTTGCCCTTCGGACCCTTGTAGCGGATCACCTCGTTCATTATCTCTGCAATGTCATTTCAGCACAAGCTGTAGGCTGACAATAAAAAATACAACTGACTTTTTTTATGTCATCCCATAATACCTTGATGAACTAGGTGCCATGTCAGTGGTTCTTCCAATCGGGTCGTGCCGACTACACTGAACTGGACGGAAAACACGAATTATTTACATAGCCGTTTCAACCGACCTTTCATTCGATGCGACCTTTCTTTCATTTCATTGAAGTGAAGACTCCGCTAAAAATGTGAATTCCAGTAACGTTAATGCAAAAATTATGTGAATGAAAATTTGTGTGAATTTTTTCAAGTTAACAAACTTTGCAGTGATTGACCTCGCGCAGCGATTGAGCCTCAGCTCTTGAGGCGGTCTTGATTTTTCATCTGTCAAAAATGTATCAATAAGTTTTTCTGATGGAAATTTACGTGTACACCTGCTGCATTTCACCATTTCAAGTCAGTGTAAAGCCCCCTCCCTTGCCCTTATTAGGTAGTATGTATTAGGGGGAGGAGGTAGGAGGAGGCAGTATAAGGGGGCTACTTGAATGCATTAATGTGATTCCCCATAGTTGCATGCATACATTGTTATTATTCATTATTACTTTCAATAGAAACTCTGGTTCTTGCACAATGAATCAACGTATAGGTCAGTGAAGGGTATAGAAGAAAGTTCCGGAACACAGTAGGGTGTGAGGGTGACAGCGGGGTGCGGAGGAGCGAAAGGGTATGGGGGGCGGGAAACGGCGCATGACGTCACCCTCCCCACCCGCCGGCGGCGTCACACAGAAAATCAATACCTATTCAAATGTCACATCCTACTTACATTTCAGGAAATGCGTAGGATTTTGGAAATGGGGGATGGAAGAATTTCTGCAGTCATAGGAGTAGGGACTTTTGGAATAATTGGAGATTTTTAATGAAATTTTCATCGTTTATATTGCATTCCTCTTGGAACGAGTAGTCCTTATAAATAACAAAAAACTGAAAGAAACACGCTGCTTCAAGGTAATGCCATGCCTTACGAGGAAGGTGTTTTTCCTTACGAGGACGGCTGATAGTATCAAAACATTATCAAAATTGGAATTAGTCACCGAGAGGCGTAGACGGAACAATATTGCCTTGAGAGAACTGTCAAAGTGAAACTTTGATACAACTCTGCGATCCTCATATAATGTAAAATGTTATAAGTATGGATAGAATACATAAGAATTATCGTTTAGATGCAGGGAATAGTTGAAATTAACCATCATAATAATACTTCAAAATAAAAATCTCACTCACTTTGCCCGACAAGTGCTTTGAGCGCCATCTTGAACCACAGACTAAATAAATGTTAGTTAGAGGAGGGAGAGAGAGTGAGTGACTAAAACGGTGCTGCCAGGTTTGATTTTTGTTTATCTTGAAAATGGAGTCTTGCAAAGCAAAAATTACTGGGGGTAGAGTCGGTTTGTACACCTGCCGCTGTTCTGTAAGGTGGAATCATGGTGGCACATGGAGAATGCACGTAGGTAGGTAGGTATGTAGTTCTCTCAAGGTCAAAAAATATAAAAAAATCTGGTACTGCCAGAAAAAAATCTATTATTGCTGTATTTACGCCACCTTTCTAATTTAGCTGGTATGAATATGTGTTTTCTAGGTGCGTATAACGCGCGGGGCGGATCTCGGCGTATCGCCCCGCAGCGGTTCGTCAGTGTTCTCCCTCGCACCCGCACCGTACTTGTATAGTGTATTCGCGTGGCGGGTCGCTCGCTGCGGCGACGACACGCCGAGATCCGTCCCGCGCATTATACCTACTTAGAAACTGAGCATTGATCATTTTCCCAGTAGTGCCCCTTACTCGGAAG
Source organism: Nematopogon swammerdamellus (assembly GCA_946902875.1). NCBI lineage: Eukaryota > Metazoa > Arthropoda > Insecta > Lepidoptera > Adelidae > Nematopogon > Nematopogon swammerdamellus. The sequence continues at coordinate 6,092,477 of OX336336.1, read as the reverse complement.
ATGAATCCTTGAGGGGAAATGCGACTGCATGGCTGAGTGGATCAATCAAATCAACCAGTATGTGTTCATGGTGATGTCATATTTTAGCTACATGCATCCCACCTTGTTTGTACATGAGTACGACGTGATTGCACATAGCCTACATATTACAAAAAATTATCTATCGTATAACGATGTGAACCTATGAACGATGCGTGGATATATTAACAAGTAATGGATATATTATATATTAAGTAAATATTGACAGTTACCTACCCCCTATAATACGCCTGGCGCTAGTTTAGGGGCAGGGGTTGCTCCATAACAAATAAATTTCACTGTCTTAAAAATTATGCTGTAAGCATGTGTATTAATGTTAAAGTTTCTTTTAGGTGTATAAATAAATAAATTTAAATTGAAATTGAAATAGTTTAAATGAATAAAATCCTAAATATAAAATAAAAATAATTTCATATTAAATTTAAATGATCTAAAACAACCATAAAATCTCTAACAAAAAGTTCTACCAAGATATAAAAAAATATATATATATTATAATTTAAATAAAATCTTTTACGGGAAACCCCCAAGACGCGACACGAACACCCAGCAACAACTAAATGTAAAAAAACGTCGTCCATAGCAGTCGCTTTCGGAAAGGTGCCCATGACACTGGATTATAATATGGATGTACAGTCAAAACTCTCTATAACAAACCTCAAGGGACCGGGCAATTCCTTTCGTTATACAGAGTTTTTGTTATAAAGGGTGAAGAACAAAATAACGCACATAATATGTTTTATTATACATCACATATTTATACACATCACACAGTTGCATTTAACTTTTTATAACCACAAGTAAATTATTTAAAAAAGTCTGTCATTTTAGTTTGACCGCGTTTGCTCTTCTATTATTGCACTTAGTCCTGTATTTTGGATATTTCTTCCACAGTCTTGGTATCCAGGAAATCCCCAACCCACTGAACCCTTATCTATTAGGGGCAATAGATAAGACAATGCCAACAAACAAAGGGGCTATATAGCAATCCTCCTTCTAGGTAATCCCTATCCTATTGAATGGTTTCCAGCCCCCAAAAAGGCATGTGATGTGATGATTCACACTGAGTCTCAGTTCAACCATTGTAATATTATTACGCTATAGAGAATTGGGTATTACCTTACACAGAGTGAATAAATACATGGGATTATATGACAAACCAAACAAGCCAGACTGATGATAACTTTATAGAGAGTTTTTCGTAATAGAGAATTTCGTAATAGAGAGTTTTCACTATGATTTCTAAAACGAACGTTTATTGTTGTTTATTGCTATGGCAAGTAAGACTGCACTCGATACTGAATCTTCTCATAACTAATATGCGAAAAAATTATGTGCGGTTCGATTACACCCCGAAAATTAGCAGTGTTTGTTTTTATAAATATTATTACCAGTACTACCAGTAGTTGCATTACATGCGGAAAGGCCAGGAGTACTGGAGGGAAATTGCAGAGGCAGGCGTATGTCCAGCCAGCAGTGGAAACATACACGCTGACTGAATGAATTTTTCAATATTGGAACGAGCCTACAAAGTTTTATATGTGATCGACCCAGAATCCCTTGCTAGTGTGCAATTTTTTTTTTTATTCGGTAGCGCCTTGAACCCCCAAAACTCCCCATCGGCACTATGTATGAGATGCATTCACCTTCGAAAACCCCATTATTAAGGAATTTTTAAACACTGGCATCATCATCTTTGTCTATGGATGAATCTTATCATAATCTATTACACTTTGTTATGAAATATCCTCCTTCTCGCATTCTGATAAGGTGCACATTAGAGTGACTAATTAGAGTTATAAGAACTTTTGAATTCTGCTAAGGATAAAATATAGAATTCGAGAGCGAATGGATTTGATAGGCTCTACACCGCTGGCTGGCTGGCTACTGGCGAGCTGAGTGAACTCTGTTTATCTCTTTCTAGCTTAGCACATAAGTCCACGGTCCAGCAGGAGGAGCTGCCAGTTGCGTCAGTCAGTCAGTCAACTGTCAGTCAAGCAAGTCAGTCGTTAGAAAAGCGCATTGTTGAGTTGTTGTGTTGTGTTGCGTTTAAAATAAAATATCCGCGTGTTTATTTACGTGTGAGTACGTTACATTTGAATGGCATTTGGTGAATTTGATTGAGTAACTTTGCGATTCGGTGTAACAATAGTTCACAGCACCCTGGATTTGTTGTAAATTGTATGGAATTGGTGAGAAAATTTACTTTACATCGCGTTAGACTTAGACGTGAGGTAGCTACATTATCAGTAATGCAAATAGTTACTATTTGTGCCCGCGGCTCCGATCGCGGTAAAGTCGGAAAACTGAAAACTCTATTTAAATTGGTCGATTGTTTCCGACTGCGTTCACTTTCGACCACACTGCTCGCTCAGCTCATAAGAATAATGGAGTGCTACATAGCCTGTAACCTGGCGTAGATATGGCGCATTACAAGGCAAAACTGCAAACGAATAGGTTGAGCTGTTCTCGAGTTATATATAAGCGAGCATACACACACATACATACAGACGGCACACGTTGAATATGTAGGGAAGCAGAAAGCGGAAGCGGAGGTCAAACATTTCTAACAGTAGGTACCTACCTAGGTACGAATTTACCATAGATAGAAAATATTCACTTAAATACCTAATCTCAAAAATAATATTTGTACCTACTTGTTAAAATATTTTTATGTTTTATTACTATGGCTAAAAATGTCAGAGCGATCAATCAACAATAATAACATTTGGTAAACATAATTTTTTGGTCCCTATGGACGACTATTTTTCTTATTCTACATATCTCAAAAATTCATTCTGATCTATGATGTAATTTGACATAATACCTAGTTATAAATAAATACACTAAACTTTAAACTTTCATTAAAAATTATATGTTCAAATGGATTATTTATTATTCCGGCCCTTTTTTTTATGGATAGCGCGACAAGTGGCATCGTGTTCACCTACAAGTAGGTTTCTAACGATGCCCATGGACATTCTGTGATGTACGGGGATTGCGAATGCTACATGCCGGCCTGACAGGAGCCTTTTCACGCCCCTTTTGAAAACCCCCAGGCTGTACTTGCGAGGAAATAGGTGTGCAGGGCACGGAGTGCGTTCCACATTTTCCCGATTCTGTTAATAAAAGACCTGCAGAACCGGTTGGTGCGTATCCGTGATAGGTCGATTGAATAGGGTTGCATCCCCTGCCCAGTACGCGTAGTGCGGAGGTGGAATGGGGACGGCGGAATCGCGTTAAACAGCTCCTCCGAATACTCCCCATTAAATAGACGATCGATAGAATAGAACACACTTCGGGCGGGAGCCTACGGATTGCAGTGGTTCTAAGTCGCGGGACACCGCAGGGTCACCCACCAGTCGCACGGCACGACGCTGGATTGAGTCTAGCGGCGCAAGCTGGTATTTAGCTGAGCCATCCCACAAGTGCGAGCAGTACTCCAAGCAGGACCTAACCTGAGCGATTCTGGGCGATTATTGTACCTACCTAGCTAGATCCTCGCACAAGTTACTTTATTTTGTAAGTATACCTACGTTGCATCTCGTCCTATTTGTATGAAGTGCACGGACTAATATTTCTCAATTGTTTTTTTATTTCGTAGGTATTGTACATACATAGCTGAACTACATACACAACATTAAAAATAATTGCAGACTATTTAGTCATACTCCAAATTTAGCTTACTAGGATTCCTTCGGTTTAAGGTTTTCAAAATGGCGCTCAGCTCAACCTACCTATAGTAGGTACCCAACTACCTATGTAAAAGGAAAAGGATACCTACCTATCTCGCGAGCCTCATTATAATACAACTCCTCAATTTGAATGCGATGTACGCCGCTAGAATAATGATAATAATAAAAGTTGAATAGGTAATGATAGTAATGAATGAATGGGTCGCCAAGTGCTGGTTTGGTCCTGGGATTTGTTTGAGTATTTAAATCGGCTATTTAATGGTCCATCATGCACGGACACTTATAATAAAATCGAGAATAAAATACTAGTCCTATCTAATCTACATCTAATACGTGGATTATATTATATATCATATTAAGATTCGATATTTATTTCGCCATAAACAATACATGCAAAACATTAACAATATTTTTGCATTTCTTTCTCTGTATTTTATTCCTCATTACCCAAAGGTTGACTGGAAGAAATAACTTGTAGTGATAAGTCCGCCTTTGCGCACTCCTGTATTTCTTGTATCTTGTCGTGTACTGTTCTTCCTTCAATTTGTGTGCAATTAAGAGTTTATATTCTATTCTATTCTAATATTTCATTGAGTGAGATTGAGACACATTGCATATTCAGTATAGTTAGTCAGTTTTTTTTGTCATGTCCCGTTTAGCAATGCAATCTATAAGGAAGAACCGGGTAAGAAAACTTACTCTATCTACTTACTTATTTATCTACATGTAATTAATTAAGTACCTAGATACTAAACTGGGTACTTACTTACAAGTGTAGGTAGTTACCGTTTTTACGATAGATCTAATCTAAGAAAAAAAAAAACGTTGAAAAAATATGTTTTTTTTTTTTTTTTTTTTTTATGGAAACTGACACGGTTGGCTACATCACCTACAACGTCCGTGATGTCAGCCCATAACACCGGGTGAACTAGGTGCCATGTCAGTGCTTCCCCCTTTGATCGTGCCGGCTACACTAAACTGGTCGGAAAACACAAACTATTTACATAGCCGTTTTAACCGACGTTTCATTCAGTGCGGTGGTACCAACCCGGGCGGGTTAAACCCTACCACCAAGTAATATTAGGAGGGAAGGGACCTACAGTTTTACGAGGAATCCGAACCTCGGTCAGCCTCCAACGGTCAGCGGTCACCCATCCAAGTACTGACCGCACCCAGCGTTGCTGTAGGTACTGAAGGATACTTACACGTTAGATGAATTTGCCACATAATAGTTAAATTTTTTTTTTTTTTTGCTTTTAACAATATTTTTTAAAATATCAGCTCGATAGTACTCATCTTCTTCATCCCTTATTAGGGACCAGAGTCCCTGTCCGGTTACATTGAACAAGTAATATGCATAGGTACATGGTTTCCTTCCGTCTTCTGTCTGTTCTACCTTAATAGGTAATAATGGCGTATTGTATATTAACAAATAATAAAAAATTCAAAACACTAAAAGTAAAAATTAAATGTTTAACCCATAGAAACATATTTTTTCAACGTTTTTTTTTTCTTAGATTAGATCTATCGTAAAAACGGTTATAATATAACATTCAAACGTCAAACTTGGCGTGATTATAGTGCAAACTCTAAAGTAAAACAAAAATTATAAAATCCGACCAATTCTTGGTCCGCACTTGGCCGGGTTTTTTAAAGCGAGTAGGTTAGGTACTTACTTACCACACCTAAATTATGCAATGTAACTTGTTTGTATTGGGTTTAATACCTATATACCTACTGGTAGTGATGAAAAGAAGCTCGCACATACACATCACATTTAATGTTCACTTGCAGTTGCGCAACTTATTAAAAATAGCCCCGCACACAAAATCACAATGCTTCTTCGCAGCTTTCACATCGCGTGCTTCCGTTAGCACATTCGTCTCGCTCACTGTTTCCAGGCTCTAAGGCCCACTTGCACCAACACAAATTTAATATATAAACCAGTTTAACTCGTTAAACTAGCACCCGTTGTATGTGTGAACCGCGTTTAAATCCATAACTCGCTACTTAACTTTAAACTCGTGTTGGTGCAAGACGCGCTTAGTATTTGAAAATCACTTCACCGATGTAGTTGGCTATTATGTAAAGTGAATTTTCTCGAGACCACAGATCGATCCGAGTCCATGCACTTCTCTTTTTATCGCCAAAGTGAAAGTGGTGTTGTCAAATCAAACGTGAAAATAATTTCGGCCGCTGCAGCTGGTTTCTATTTGTCGCTTTCGGTCTATACAGCGCGACCGAACAATTAAACCGGCGGCGGCGCAGTGAAGTGGTGAAGTGCAATCAAAATAAAGAGTGGAAATTAAGACGACAAATTAAATGTTACCTACCCGTCGCTGTGTCCCTTGTCGCGCAGGCGGCAAAAGATGACCAGTTCAACATGCGCGTGGTGAAGAACCCGTCCTGGATTGTTGATATTGGTGTTCGTTTTGGCATTATGTCGTAATGTGTTGAGTGTTCTGTTACAAAATCGTGTGCAATGGATCAAAACGTCAACATACCGTATCCGTGCCGTGCCGAGGGCTGGATCGACCGATGCGGTGAGTACACTGTTGCACACTATAATTGTCGTCGATTAACTACAACTCTAGATATTGTGAACCCTATTTTAAAATCATGTCACCAATACCAGGCCTCACGCACTCTATGTACTTGCGCGCGCTAACTACCTACCGCCCGACGGGCCGCCGGCGGTCTATTTCAGTGGTAATTCGTCAGCCGCACGAAGTATACATAGACGCTCGCTCACGCAACTGCGCGCAGCTGCAAAGCAATAACCACTTTACACTCGATCGTTAAGGTACATTTTCGCACGCAGCGATTGGCGACGTGAATCAGTAGGCTATTAAAGCCCGAAGGTAGGAACATTTTCTATGGAGTGATTTATCTGTTACGAAGTAACTATTAAGTAATCTGTGCCAATACTATTAAGGCAAAAGCGGTCAAGTGCGAGTCGAACCCGCGTGGAGAGGGCTCCGTACCATTCCGTTTGGGTTTTCCTGTAAACTGTAAGAGAGGCCATTTATATTCCCTATTTTTTACAAAATGTTTGACTCAGTAGTTTAAGATAAGGCGGTGCTCGATTTTCGTATATTTTCTTTAATATTTTTTTAAATTATTTATTTTAATATTATTAATAAATAGATTTGTATTTCTTATAACGAGTCCTTTCATTTGATGCGTCACATGATGCACTTGAAAAAAAAAATTACTTTCTAATTTATCCGCCACAATCTAAATTCGTTCATTTGTTGATTGGGTCATGAAACTCTATATATATGTACCAAACAATATGAGACGAGCCGTCTCGTTTTATGTGGACCGAGATGTGGATGAAGTTTACGCCTTGTATCAAATCTAGTGTGGTGGTTGATGGATGGTTATTGTCCGCTCGCGCTCTGTCGTGTTCATTGAGAAGTTATTTGGAGCACTTGCCGGAGTCTGAGCATGTTAGTTAATTAGCACTGCTGACGGAAATACAGATTGTTTCGAATAGGAAGGAATTCACATTCGAGTGGGAAAGTTTCGTTCGAATACACAATTTTAAAGTATGTAGAGTAGGTAGCAGTTATCTAGGTGCTGTGCCATTTCGGAAATGTCTGAAACGAAACTGTTCTCGTTCAAATTAACTGTAAATAAAAAAAATCACAGATCTCTTGCATTACACGACCTTCGAGGTACATTGAAAATGAACTCAACAAAATAAAAAAAAAGTATTACATTGTATATTTTTTATTATTTTTCAAAAACACAAGCAGCTTAAAAAATTTTAACTAAAATTTAGACAGAAAAAGTGATAGTTAAGCTTGACATTATACTTGCGAAGACAAAATATCCAACGAGTCCAAACACGATGGGCTTATCATGTTTAGTTTAGGAGTTCCTATGGCTTCATTCCGGCTCCATCATCAGGACCCTGGATATCATATATGACAAGAGTACTTGCGAAGACAAATCCATTTCCATGCAGTGCAGGGAGGCCAGGAAGACAAGACAAGTTAGCATTTTTATATAGTTTGGTACCTCGATTCTGGGAAAATTTGCCTCCATTCGAGCACCCGCCCACCCCAGCGATAATCGGTACTATGACAGATGTGCCCACTGCCCAGCCCACTGCCGCTTCAGCTTGCAATTTTTTGTATTTTTGTATATGCATAAAATTACATAGGTACCTATAACACTTATTATAAAAAGTCATGCGTAGGTAGTTAGGTACTATTACCGGTGTATCTACACTTCATTCATAGGTTACCTGTTATTACGTCTATCGTATCCTTCCAGAGTCGGTCACACACAACTCACACCACACCACGCCCGCATAATGTCACGATGATGTCATTTTGTCCCTTAACATTGTCATGTGGTCAGTGTTTATTTATACCTAGTGCAAGTAGGTGAGCATTCAAAAGACATAAACAATTTTTAAATAATTATTCCTCAGAAAAATTACTAATTTAGCTTTTTTATACAACTAAATACTATGTGCTTAAAAATGTTAGTAAAATAGGCTATTTAAGACCTTTTCAACGATATATGTACAACTCGATCCTCGACTCGATCTATAGAAACATATTGTAATTTTCAATTACTTTGCTTACCCCTTACATTTTGCTACTTATCTATAATCAATCATTCAAAGTTTCAAGAACATCGCTCAAGCCATTTAGGAGCTACAGACTATGACTGACGTATGGACACCTGACCTATTGTATTAGGGTCCCTGGCAGCGTCGCTGGCTACGGAACCCTAAAAAAGTCGCAGTGACATTGTGCATGTACAGTGTGTGTCGTAACTTCACAACTTCACATTAACGTTAAGTACATGCATAGGGGTCTTATTGTTGTATGTGTAAGGCGAGGTGTAAGGTAGTATACAATTTCTGTCCAACAGCGAATCTGTCATAAAAAAAATCTATCTAAAACCATATTCTGTCCAACAATCAGTCGTACCAGGCGTACGCTGAACGAGGAGAATAAGGTACTCGTACGCATGTAGGAAATTTGGATTTACCAACCGGATATTATTATAATCTATTTTTTTCTATTTGCTTTTATCCACAGTATCCATCACGTGTATTCTTGATCGTTGAGTACCTACATAGGGTCCGTCCGTCTTTATAGATGCTATTCCTCGTGTCGTGTGGCAGTTTTCTATTCTGTGGTTTGGGCTTCATAATTCATATCATAAAGCATTGTCGGCTTTCAGTGCCCGGCCGGCTGCCGACTGAGGACTGTCACTTTTCCACATTTTACTGCCTACTTCGTTCAGTTTATCATCCTTCTGTGTTGTTCCCATTTCAACTCCGTTCTAAAGTAAAATAAAAATTTCTAATGTAGGTGCCATCAAGTGCCATTTTTTTTTATTGATAGCGCGACATATGGCGCCTAGCCACCCATAAGGTGTCTAACGACGCCCATGGACATTCGGTCGTACGCGGGGGTTGCGAATGCCATGCCGGCCTGACAGGTGCCCATTCACGCCTCTCTTGAAGGACCCGAGACTGTACTTGGGGGGAAATATATGGGCAGGGAGAGCGTTGCAGAGGTTACCGGTTCTGCCATGGCTGCTTTATTTTTTGGTTTGGCCGCCTACTAGTTCAGTCGTCATGGATTGAAATCGGTAGGTTACCTTAAGAAAAATCCGAATTTAACGAAACTTTAGGGTGTTGTTTGGGGTTATATAGTAGTGCTATACCCAATTTTCCGAATAAATATGGCTTGTGGAAACTTGTAGGGGGGCGAAAAACCGATTTTTTTTGGTCTTTTTTCAGATTTTTCAAAATATTTCGAAAACGGTTAATTGAATCGGATAACCTCCAACCAGTAAATTATAGAGGTGAAATTTTCATTACGAAAACTTTTTTTTAGACGCCATAGTTATCGAGATATAGGGCTTTGAAAAAATGAAAAAAATTCTCTAAATCGTAAAAAAACTGCTTAAGAGGAGTTTTCGCTATGTGTTTTCTACTTTGCAACATGGTCAATGGAGTTATAGTATCTAGTTAAATTTTCATACATTCAACCCCCCCCCCCCCCCCCCCTTCCACCCCCGCTTCCCCCTCTCCCACCTCCTCTGTAGGATGCTCATAATATAGGGTGTAGTGTACATGTACGTAAGGTTTGAAAGAGCATAAAATAAACCAGTTCGTCTTTTCACTTAAAGGATTTTTATCTGTAGGTAGTACTTCCATTGCACTTTCTTCTTCACACTCTGTCGGTAAAATGTCATTACCCAGCCACGTCTGGACTTGGAGGTAGGTTCGAAAAATGTGTTGGGTGGCTGCGTCTGTGCACCGACTTAGTAAACACTTGGTATCGGAGTTTGTCTAGAGAATCTGTTTCCATGTTGCCCCCATACAGTGCCACCAGAAACGTTTCGCCTGCCTCGGAAGAAAAGGGTGTAGCATGTACACTACACCCTATATTATGAGCATCCTACAGAGGAGGTGGTAGAGGGGGAAGCGGGGGTGGAGGGGGGGGGGGGGGGGGTGGTTTGAATGTATGAAAATTTAACTAGATACTATAACTCCATTGACCATGTTGCAAAGTAGAAAAGACATAGCGAAAACTCCTCTTAAGCAGTTTTTTTACGATTTAGAGAAATTTTTCACTTTTTCAAAGCCCTATATCTCGATAAATATGGTGTCTAAAAAAAAGTTTTCGTAATGAAAATTTCATCCTCTATAATTTACTGATTGAAGGTTGTCCGGTTCAATTAATAACCGTTTTCGAAATATTTTGAAAAATCTGAAGAAATACCAAAACAATTCGGTTTTTCGCACGCCTCCAAGTTTCCACAAGCTTTATTTGTTCGGAAAATTGGGTATATCACTAATAGATAACCCCAAACAACACCCTAAAGTTTCGTTAAATTCGGATTTTTCTTAAGGTAAAAAGTAACTGAACTTTCGACCGACCTTTATTCCGTGTTGGGGTGACAATCCGGACCGATTAACCCCTACCTACAATTAGTAAGACCTAACAGACCTACAGCGTTTTACGTTCAATTGGAACCGCGGCCAGGCTCAACTGTCCGATGGAACCGGACGGTCGGTCACCCATTTAAAGTCCGACCGCGCCCGTATGTAAAATCAATTCTTAGGCTCAGCATGGCACAGCTTTGGCTTCGCCGTTGTTGAACTAAAAACCCTGTTGAACGCGACCGTGCCAAGGTGAGAGGTGTCTACCTGTCACCCTTTAGCACGGCATCTCGTCCTTATCCCTTAGTCGCCTTTTACGACATGCAGTTGGATGATGGGGATATTATTTTTAAGTAACGGCCCCCCACACTGTACTAGGTAGGTATATTCAATCTACGAATCGACAAACATAGAAGTACTATTAACTCTGCCTGTAGCACAGAGCAGCGATCGGCGGCCGTCTTCCACGCGATTCCTTGCTCTGTGGCCTGTAGGTACGTTTTACTGCAGTATTCGAGCGCTTTCTGAATAATCACCTGGACAAACAGTAAATGAGTTAATATTCCTTTATCTATGAAGGAGTGCCCGGCTTCGGTCGTCAGTAAAATACGAGGTAAAATAAAAAGTCAGAAAATGCCTCGACACAAGGGCGTAGGTACATAGGTAGGTAGTGAGTAGGTGAGGTGAGGTGGTGGATGACCTTTAGTATATTCAATCTACGAATCGACAAACATAGAAGTACTATTAACTCTGCCTGTAGCACAGAGCAGCGATCGGCGGCCGTCTTCCACGCGATTCCTTGCTCTGTGGCCTGTAGGTACGTTTTACTGCAGTATTCGAGCGCTTTCTGAATAATCACCTGGACAAACAGTAAATGAGTTAATATTCCTTTATCTATGAAGGAGTGCCCGGCTTCGGTCGTCAGTAAAATACGAGGTAAAATAAAAAGTCAGAAAATGCCTCGACACAAGGGCGTAGGTACATAGGTAGGTAGTGAGTAGGTGAGGTGAGGTGGTGGATGACCTTTACGACTGCAAATCTATCGCATACGTAGGTATAGGCCATGTAAATAAAAGTCTGCAAAGAAGTTCTGTTTCGAATGTCAAATAATGGGAAATTTTACTTCCCTTTTTTTTACTTTATCTTTCTGACAGCGGCAATGTTGAAGATAGTTCTTATACATAGCGCCGGAAATTGATAGAAAATCACAATTCTTGCTTGTAAAAATTCTACAATGCTATGGTTGGCGTAACGTCAATTGTAATGTTTATAGGCTCGTTTATAGGCGATGAGGATAAAATGCAGTAAACTTTGGGTTAGGAAGTATGAAAAACCCGTTGAGTGAGAGCAAAGCACATAATACTCACATCAAGTAGGTACAAAGATAGACGTTCAAATGTAAGCAAACACAAACCAAATGGCAACCCACCCATCAAGTCGAATCAACATTAGTAGGTACCTACACTAAATAAAATCTAGTTAAATACAAGCAACACAGCACTGCAGGCGGTCAATAAAATCAATTTGCGTTCCAGACGTGGCTACTAATTGGTCTAACGTGGCCGACAAGTCGAACTGTCAGTATATCGTGCGTGCAGGCAGTGTCGCAAGCGCAACCACAACCAGCAACCGCGCGCCACGTTCGCAAGTCTCACTCAACCAACTCTGTGCGGTGTGCTCTGATTCTTTATGCGCGCGTGTCACTCGGCCACCCTCCGGCCGATTGGGCACAACGACCGGCCGAGAAGCTAGAAAGAAATGTTGCGTTCTTATTAGCTGCTGTTAGAAGACTGATCATATGAGCAATCTGCCCATTCAGAGTCCACTGAACTTTATCTGCTTAGTCCTAACCATTATAATCCAGAAAGGCAGCAAATAACACAAGAAGACACGGCTAGATCTATAAACATTTGAAGAGATAGGGCTTTGCTAACTTGCCCTTACGTCTTGTTTGTCTCTGATCGATCAATCACCTTTTGCAGTCTTGTTCGTTACTCACTTAGAGAATTTTGTATAATTTCGTTAGGGCTGGTAGGTACCTATTTTTCTAAAATATTTAACTTTTCTTGAGTTTCCTATGTGCAGTTAGACGTGAGTTAGACGAAGACATCATACCAAACCAAACTGGTGACGAACACGTAAGAGTTTACACTACCTCAGTAAGGGCGGGATAGGGCGATAGAGAATCGGTGAAAGTGATATAAACGTAAGTCTAAATTTAGTAGTTTTTAATGGAAATAATTTTATTATTAAAATGTAAAACGTATAAAAACTGATCTAAGTATCTTGAGATCAGTTATTTATTATGCAAAGTTTCATGATCTAATATAAAGTGTTTATTGAATAATACCGGTTTTATTGGCGATTTGGAGGTAAGTTTGCAATTTTTTTCTGTCGCGAAAATTTAATGTAACTCAACTTGACCATATATTTATTACAGAGTGATTGTTGGAGTATTGTTATTCTATCAGAGGATCATACGAAGCAATGTGAGGTAGTATAAGCAAGCAAATAAAACACAGGGTGCGGTGCGGCCAACAACGCCTTGACTTGGTATCCGCGCCGCGGCGCTCCCGCCGCCGCCTCCGCATGTTTCCTGCTGGTGACAGCGAGTAGTTCCGCCGCACCTGCTGTGCACTGCCCTGGGTGCGCCTCAGCTCAGTGCTCACCTAGTTTCCACTAGACATGTGCTAATACTCCGGTCGCACTTTCTAATACGACGGTCAGCCAGCACGCCCGACTCCTTGACGCCGCGCCACGCTGCTAGCAAGGGATATATATTTATTGGAACTCGCGGACGCAATTTGAATTTCTTCAATTTCTTTTGCGATACCTTGTCCATTAGTCTCACGCGTGCATATATGGAGTGGAGCTAAGTTTGGCCAAGATTATGCACTGATGGTGAGGTGCTTCTTTAGCTGAAAAATAATCAAAAAACCATAACCCTCCTTGTAACGTTAATGGAAATAAACACAATCTAAATAATTCAGCAAATCCGTTGCAGGTATCCAAATTATTGTGCCTCATATCATGTAGGCCAATCGTAGGGTCCAATCGATATAGGGTCCCCATACAAGTGCGCGAGTCCGACTCGCTCTTGGCCAGTTTTTTTATGCAAACTGAAACGGTTCGCTAAGTACATCACCTACAACATCCGTGATGTCAGCCCATTACGCCTTGTTGAACTAGGTGCCATGACAGGGCTTCCCTGTGGACGTGCCGGCTGCACTGAACTGGATGTAAAACACTAATTATTTACATAGTCGCTTCGACCGACCTTTCATTCAGTGCGGAGGAGGAACCAACCTGGCCGGCTCTGGCCGGGTTAAACCCTACAATCTAAGGTAAGAAGTGTGAGAATAAGGAACCTACAGTTTTTACGCGGAATCCTCACCATGGGCCTCCAACGGTCGAACGGTCACCCAGCCAAGTTCTGGCCGCCCTCAGGTGTGATCAAGAGCGACAGTCGACTGATCTCACGATGACTGAGCAACAGAGGCTGACAATGTACCTTTTTTTTTTATTATGTAAACCAGCATGGGTGGCTGTGCCGAGAGACCAATGGTGCAGTCGACAGAGCCAAAATCACCTCTCCTCGCGAAATCACGCTCAGTTAGGTGCCATGCCAGCAGATTTGCGGACTGTTGCTAGGCTGTCTAGCCCGTTAATACGACGCTTTAAGACACCCAGGTTAAAGGATTCAGGAAATACACTCGCCGGAAGACAGTTCCACACTCTAGCGGTGCGACAAAGAAACGATTTAGAGAACCGATGGGTTCTCAAAAGCCCAATGTCAACAACAAAAGGGTGCTGAGTCTCTCTGCGACGAGTCATGCGGAGGTAGGACGGGTGGCAGGGAATAAGGGATGCTAGTTCCACAGATCAGCGTCCGTGATAGTACGAGTATCTGTAAAACAGACTAAGTACCAGTACCTGTCCGCGAACATAATAATTATTATGTAATTATGTGGAAGACAAGGATATTGTGGAAGAGAGACCCGTTATAACTTCCTGCCCGCTATCAAAAAAACAATAAACATATTATTGTAAACTCACCATTAATTATTTAAATCACCAACACAGAGCTCGCGTTAATCTCTAATGCCGTCGTCTCGTCGCGTCGTCGTCGCCGCGTGTGGGCCTACTCCGACCAGACTCTTGGCGCCGTGAGACGCGTCGCCTTCCTTCGTCGCCGAATATCTTAGCAGATTACACATACCTATACTATAGTCAATTTAGGCATACAATTTCAAATAATCCAACAAATATAGCAAATTTACGTACATCTATGTTTCTATGGGTCATCGACGACTTGAGACGGTTGTGAAACGCACTGTAGAGTGTAGATCACTCCAAATATGGCAACAACCTTGAAAACGCTGCACGTGTCGGAGGGAGGTGTCCTTTGTGATCCCCAAATGGGATTGTTTGATGATACTAAATACGGTGAGAAATACGGTAAGGAGCAATCATTTTTCATCAACGACTTGCTTCATAATCGCTAATGTCGATTCGACATCGACTGCAGTTGTTGTAGGACAAATTTCTGATTATTGATTAACTTTCTCCGGTCTTATTAGTTCGTTTGATTTCAATATGTTTTCTTTGCTTTCTCACATTTCAGCTTCGTTTAAATGATCTAATCAAAATGCTTAATACATAATTTCGGCAACTTCAAACAAATCGAATACGAAATCGAATCTCACGATCGCTCGCGACGCTGCCGCCGCTCTGCACACAAATCTAAATAATTGAGAATGATTCTCTCTCGGGCTCGTGACTTCGGCTCGATTTAATCCCACGCATATTTTATCTTAGCTAGAAATACTTGACCGAGATACCACAATGGAAACCTCTTTCCTACACACTCATAATATACAGAGTGTCGATTTCTTACATTTAGACCATTGATTTTATAGGGGGAGTCAGATGTACCGTCAGCGATGTTTTAAAGGTAACATGAAATTAGTCTTCAATTATGTCCTAAGATGGCGCCAGGAGTATCGAATTTGAATTAAATAATTATTATATTTTTAAATCTGCTAATTATAGAACGATGCTAAGTGGGAACAGCATAGTTAAATTTAAAGATTATTTTATATTAAGTAGAAATTTCAAAATAGTGTATTTTAAGGTTTTCATAATTTTTCCAATAAATATTTTCATGTTTTGTCAGTCCGTGAGCTTGGCGGATAAAATGTATAATTTCGCCGCTTCTGCATCATAGATGTCAGACCAAAGTTAAGTTGTCCTATTTGTCTATAGATGGCATGCCTATTTCTTATTATATTTTTAGTTGCCAAATACCAAAGAGATTGTGAGTTTAATGTCTTTGCCAAATACCCACCAACCAAACCTGCGTGCAATTCAAATACGCGCGTGCGGTTAGGATAAAGTGGAGATACCTTCTTTAAAATTATATTTTTTTACCTCACCACCTTTGAAAACGGAAACAAACACGATGGATTAAATATAATAATAATAATAAAAATCGTTAGCCATTTATAAGAAAATCGACCTCATCGAAATAATTTGTATGACAGCTACCCTTATTTTTTTTAATTAAAAAAAACTAAAAAAGGTACCCCTAGATTATCATTTCAAACTACTAAATACGAATTTTGAACGAAATCGGTTGAGCAGTTTAGGCACAAGGTCGCTGGACGGACACACACACACACATACATGTTTCTCAAAACCACTTTTTTGGGATCGTTGACAGATATATAGCCCAAATCTGTACTGTGTGGGGCCGGTACTTTAAAAGAATAGCCCCACTGCATCTCTCCCCGTGTATGTCGTAAAAGGCGACTAAGGGATATGACCCCCTTCTTATATTACTAGGTGGTAGGGTTTAACCCGCCCGGGTTGGTACCACCGCACTGAATGAAAGGTCGGTCCAAACGGCTATGTAAATAGTTTGTGTTTTCCGTCCAGTTCAGTGTAGTCGGCACGACCGAAGGGAAGCACTGACGTGGCACCAAGTTCACCCGGTGTTATGGGCTGACATCACGGATGTTGTAGGTGATGTAGCCAACCGTGTCAGTTTCAATAAAAAAAAAAATCAAAAAATCAGTCGCATTCTCAACTTCGACATTTTGGACGATCACAATACTTCCTTTCTCCTTACAGTCGCTCGAAAGTAAAAAGCCACCTCCATAGTTTTTAGCCGTTGCGGCAATTTATCGATCGACGCGCGACGTTCGCTTGTTTTGGAACACGCAAATGTTTGCGTGGAGCGTGCAGGCAAGCGATACGGGTTACTGCGCGTGGAAAAAGGATGACACAATATCGATGCGATCTCTTGAGACGGTCGGTTCTGTATTCACGCGATACGCACACTACCATAATCGCGGTGTCTCGTTTTAGTAATAGTTGAAGTATGAACAAAATGTCTTTGAGTATGAAGTAGGGAGTCCAGGCACCGAATTAAAAAAAGTTGAGTCCAGGGCTATTTTTTCCATCTACGATGCTGCTGGTGGTGTTATACCAAAGAGATTAAAAGTGGGTGGGTTTAATGTATTTGTGATAAGCTTTACAGAATATATAAGTCAATGATATTTTATATAAAATTGTAAAATTGTAGATTTTACCGACGACGACACGACGACGAATAAAATAAAAAAATAGTAAATCTGATTTAAATGCAAAATTGATAATAAACCATCGCTTCTCTTATATTCTCTATCTTTTTCGGGAGGAAGGAAGGGATTCCTTCCTCGCCCATCTCTCACTCACCTCTCTCCCGGTCTTCTCTCCTAGATCCCGCCTTCCTCCCCTCCTTCCCCTCACCCTTCACGGACCCCCTCTTTGCCACCTTCCCTTTCGCCCATTCCCTCCCTCTCTCCCTACTTCCCTTCCTCCCCTCATGTCGCCCCTCCTTCCCATCACCCTCGCATTCCATTCCTCCCCTACTACCCCTCATCCTGTCCGCAACCCCCTCTTACCCCGCCCCTTCCCCCTTTCAACCTCTCACTCCCTCGATATCCATTCCTCCTCGTTCCCTCTACTACCTCCCTCCCCCACACCTACCCTCATTCACTAACCCTTCCTCCCTCCATACCTCTCCTCCTCTTCTTCTTTTTTTATGGAAACTGACATGGTTGGATACATCACCTACAACATCCGTGATGTCGGACATGTCGTGCCGGCTATACTGAACTGGACGAAAAAAAACGAAAAAACTATTTACATCAAATCTCTTTGATTTACATAGCCGTTTCGACATACGTTTTATTCAGTGCGGTGGTACCAACCCTAGTAAGGTAAGAAGGGAAGGGTGCTACAGTTTTACGTGGAATCCGAACCACGGTCAGCCTCAAATGGTCGAGCGGTCACCCATCCAAGTGTTGACCGCGCCCAGGGTTGCCTGCACCACTGAGCTACCCAGGCTGACAAACGTACCTCCCACCCACTCCCCCTTCTTTTCTCTCCCCCTTCCTCTTCCTGACCATTATTCATTATTTCTTACCAAAAGCAGTAACTATTGAGTAATCTGTGCCAAAAGCCTAGATAATAAATTTTCATATCCTTACCTAGAGAAATCATGGATTCCCCATACAAAAACTTTCACCCCTATTTCACCCCTTATTTTTAGGTTTCCGTATCCCTGTACGGAAGCCTATTACTAAGCCTCCGCAGTCTGTCTGTCCGTCCGTCCGTTTGTCTATCCGAGGGCTGTATCTCTTGAACCGTAATAGGAAGCCCGTTGAAATTTTCACAGAATATGTGTTACTATAGCGGATATAACAACAAATAAGCGGAGCTAGGTACAACCCAAGTACAACCAAAGAGTTTGTAAATTCTTTGGACCGGAGTAAAACCGCAAACAGGAAATTACAATCTTACACGTTCAACGCCACATGAAAAATCCAGTATTTCCGTTTGGGCCACGGGGCTCACCGCTCACCGGTGAGCCTTTCCTTACTGAACCATTCATGGCATGGGGGTCACCGGTGAGCCGCGTGAGAGGGCCTACGTAAACGCTTCCTACAAGCCACAGAGCGCAGCTACAAAGCCAATATGGAAGTGAGCCGCATGGCCTTGTAGTCGAAGCGGACGGCGTGGTTTTCAAATCCAATAGAAACTTGTAGTTTTTTATTAAGTTAATTGTAACGATGCTAGGGCTGCTCTTAACGATAAGGTAGAAAATAATATTTGTATTAATAGAATTAATAAAACCAGAAAATAATAAGAAAATATTCGTCAAAATAAAAATGAACATAAAATTTTCTTCATTGCCAAATAAGAAGACATTATTTATTACGAAAATAATTTATGAAATTGAACAAAACAAAATATTTATGAAATTGAACAATCACAACATTATGACACTTCATTATTTAAAATAATCAATCATCTTAACCCCAAAGGGTTTAACCATAAACAATAAAGAATTATCCGTGAGTCATGTTAAAACAAGGCAAACAAAGGAATGGTTTAGTTGGGCTGCTTTGGCAATAAGTGGATACTTTTTTCGACTTGGTTTTAGCCTGTTTGCTACCCATTATTGGTACGTTCTTTGCATAACATTGGTGACATGTTCTTCTCACTTTTCTGGCCAATCCCTCTTTCCTTTCCAGAGTGTGTTTCATTCTCTTCCGTCTTTCTATATGCATTTCATAGTCGCTATCCTCACTCTCCGACAAAAGAATTCGACAGCATCTTCTTTTCGTTGGTTGAACTACGTCTTCATAGAATCTATTCCGAAACTACGGTTCAGAAGATCTATCTCGATGTTTTCTAACTGCGTTAGCGCTTCTTGTGTTAACTCGAAATCTTCAAAATAATCATTTTTGGCGAGAAAAGCGTAAAACATCCTCAATTGTCGACGCAGCCGGACCGGGATTGATCGCTGCGTCCGCGGCGCGCGCGCAACGGGTGGGCCGCGGCGTGACCCCGCGGCCCCAGCCAACAGAAAAATACAAATCCTTCATAGGAGGCCACACGATCCACCCGTGAGCCTTCTGCTATATCTCGAAAATTAGACGGTAAAAGTCGCAAATTTTTATTTTCCTTACAAATTACCGCATTTTATAAACTTTGTGATGAAAATCTCAAGTTGATGAAAATTACGGATATAATGAGTTTGGCTTGGCCCGAACCGAAAAGTACGCTAGGCCCACCGGTGGGTCGTATGGCGTTCAACGTGTTAATTGTGGGCTGATTTTGAAAATTCTTGGTAGGTCATACTTCAGAGGTGCTCCCATTGAAATTTTATTGAAATTGATTGAGCGGTTTATGAAAAAGCAACAAAATACTATTGGTGTGTGGTTACCTTCAGCAAAACTTTTGTGATGTGGGCTTTTTCAGCAATTTGCAGTTTGACACATGGCGAATAATTCTGTACCACTTCAACCGATTTCGATTATTCGATTTCGATTATTGTTTTTTATGTAATATTGTTTTAAAAATATAAAACCGACTTAAAAAAAAATAAACTAGAACTAAAAAGTATTAAATAGGTAGAATAGGTACCTAATATTTTGAAATTTTCTCTGTCATTGTATTGAAATACATGAATCGATATTGTCATTCATATTCGGACCCTTGTTTCATGAATATTCTAAATTTGAAATCTTTTCCGACCGGCCAGATGCGTTTAATATATTATAATACGAGTACGAGTACCATCGAGCTGGTCTGATGATGGAGACGGAAGGTGGCCATAGGAACTCCTAAACTACACATGATAAACCCATCGTGTTTGGGCTCGTTGAATTTGTCATCACAAGCAATTTACTTTAGACCTAGGAGATTCTCAATTCGACGGCAAAGAGATTTTATGTATAGAGTGAGCACTACGAAGAAAGAATACAGAGAAATGACGGCCAATAACTGAGGTATGAGGTAAGGTAGCGGGGTGGCGGAACGCTGAGCCGCGCGGGGCGGGAAGCGAGCGGGAGAGGGGCTAGCTAGCGAGCGACTAGCGGCTAGCGGCCCGGCCGGCCCGGCCGGTCAGTCAACACGTGCATTGGAATACGTAGGGTTGTCACTTAGTCTACCAAAAATATATTTTTCGATTTATTATTTTACGAGTAGGTATTATGGTTAATTGTGCCCGTAGTCTAGTGGTAACGCTTCTCAATGCAGAAGTTGCGGGTTCAAATCCCGGGCACTAACTAATGTACTTATTTATTTCCTTGATAAAGATTGATATACGTGCATTTCATAACGAATAGGTACGATCGCTCCGGTGAAGAAAAATAAAGTTAGGTAACTAGTGCACACTGGTCTATGAAAGGTATTTTTGTGTAAACTGCTTCTGATTTCCACTGGTCACCATGTACGAGTAATCGAACCGGATATAACAAATTGTGACAAGTTCGAGTGCAATATGACTGCCATAAGAATACTCAATAAACAATAAAACAACAACAATAAAAACAATACCTCCTACGTTAGTGAGCAGAGTCCGTGCCTAGCAGTGGGACGTTTTAAAGGATTATAGAAGAAAACAGATAGTGAATTTCATCGAAAAAAACGTTTTTATGTATTTAAACTTAAAATACAGAACTATAATAACTTGAAATACATACCTAAACTTATATGGGTTTTTAAATTACCGTGGTTATTTGACATTTTAAGAAGTAACAACGGCTTTACTCACTATCGAAATACGAGCTGTGTGGCTCGACATTTCGGCCAGAGTGCTCATGATGATGGGCCATACGTTTGGCCCGAAACGTCGAGCCACACAGCTCATATTTCGACCGCGAGTAAAGCCGTTTTGTATTCTTATAATACCTACACTTAATAACTAGAATAATATCTAAAAAACTAAACTTAATAATAAAGAATTTATAACTGCGGTCTTGGCCTTGGACTAAACTTAAAATCTCCAAACCAAACATACATAAAATAAAGAGTGCAGCATTTATAAAAAAAAATATATATATATATATATATATAACTAAAAAAACCATTAGGTATACTTTGGACTACACACACAAACACAACTAAAATAACTCTTCCTCCGTACTTAAACAAAATAATTTAAATTTCACTTTACACAAATTTAAATTTTCACTTTCCCTTAAACAATGTATCATCTTGGACTATTTTTATCCATCTTTCTCGTATTGATCCCTTAGAAGGATGTGGAAACCTTGTAAAAAAATTTTTTTCTTGAAAATTTCTCAATTACTTACTAATTAAAAAAAAAAAAGAGAATAGCGACACCCCTAATTAGCGGTCAATTCACTCTCATATTTTAACGTGGTTTAATACATATTTATTTACTTTCATACATGATATCCCAGAACTCTATTTCTAATCATTCATATGTGGCAGCCCTAATGAGCGCGTTTAATTTATTTGTTTAATTAAATAATGCTTATGTTATTGCAATGCTAGGTCAATACATAAAATGTACAAAATTTTCTAATTGAAGTAGCGTTGTGACAGCCCTAATTGGCCAGTTGAACCAAATATTTCTAAGCACATGGAAAACAAGATATTATATATAAGGTCTTTCAAAATTAGTTAATAGTACGCTAAGGGGGGGTTCTGTATCGTAAATAAATCACTTTTGAGGAACAAAGATTTTTTTTTACAAAAAAAAAAATTATAATAATGTAAAATGTAAAAAAAAATTTCTTTTCTTAATCGTTTCAGTTTCATGCCAGGAACAAAAAAGTCTTCCAACACATAGATCTCTTTCTTTCAGAAATTGTGAAAACCACAATTTTAGTTTTATTAGTATGGAATAGAAAGAATTTGATTTTTTTTACCAACTTACACGTGTTACATCAAAATGGTAATGAAGACTTTTTTGTTACTGTTATGAAAATGAATCGATTAGGCTATAAAAATCAACCACATATTTTTTTATTTAAATACATACAAAACATTTTACATAAAAAAAGCCCAAGGTCCAAAAAAAATTATATAGGTTTTACTCCCTATATGATGCAGAACCCCCCCTTTGCGTACTATTAACTAATTTTGAAAGACCTTATATATTAAGATCACAATGAAGTGATACTTACCTATGAAATGAGATGCCATCAGTTTTCCCAATATTTTTGGTATGATTTTTGCAATATCGCAATTCGCAACACACAACCGGGCATAAGAATGACTGGCGCGATGCGAGCCGCAGACGGACGGCAGCGAGCGCGCGGACGGCGCGTCCGCCGCGTTCGGTCGCTCGCGAGCTACTAGTCTCAAGAGGGTCCTTCCGCGTAATGGTTACTCCACCGCGGTGGAGCGAAGGCTGTTGCCCGGGTAAGAGGTCTAGTAGAATACATGATACGTCATTGTTCGACGGTATGTTTTCTTTTTTTGGATGTTTGTTACGCGATTACTCCGTCAATTATTGTGGGCCGATTTTGAAAATTCTTTTTTTTTGTTTGAAAGGGGATAACCATGACGTGGTTCCATTTTAATTTGGTCGAGATCAGATTGGAAAGCGAGGCTGAATCGCGAGGCCGAAGGTCGAGCGATTCCGCCGAGTACATTAATAGCAAAAAATTCCAAAAAAAACTGTGAAATAAAAAACTATTTAAAAAAATATATAAAAACCGCCTTCAAAAATGTATGAAATAAAAAAAATCGAACCCTAGAGTTGAAGGCGGTGCTAAAGCAAGCAAAAATGATACATGAAAGAAAACATGCGTGGATGATATCCTTTGTGATTTGTGTAGCCTTCTTTAGCACCGCCTTCAACTCTAGGGTTCGATTTTTTTAATTTCATAAATTTTTTAAGGCAGTTTTCATATTTTTTTTTTTACATACAATGCTGACATTATTAGAATGAAGAGTGACGAGTATTTGTTTAACTGTTCAACTAAATAAATATGTTCTATCCACAGAGCACGGAATACCGCGCGCGCGCGCGCGGGGGTATTCCGTGCTCTGTGTGGATCTATCTATTAAAAGCGCACAAACAGGAAATTACAATCATAATAATATTTTGTTCCGTATACCAAATAATTTTCAAAACATTTTTTTATTTTATTTAATTTGATAAGAAGTGTTAGTTTAATTGTAAATTGTCATAATTTTATTATTCAAATATAATTAAAAATTTTGGAATTTACATAAATAATGTTCTTTATAAATATAAATGAAAGCGCCATCTTTTGTCTAGTAGCAGTAATTCTACAGCCTAGTGACAATTAAAGGTACCTAGATACATGTTGTATTTCAACTAGATAGCGCCCTTAGTATAGAAGTATTAACAAACATTAACGCCACCTGTTTGTTTTACGACAACATCAAGAAAAATTATTAACGCCCTCTGTTGGTTTTACGATTTACAACGTTACCAAATTTGTTATATGGAGTGGTCTATCTGTCCCGACAGGGTTATAAAATCAATGATTTAGACCAATTTTCTGTGCCAATTCCTGTCTGCACACATCGGAGCATTGTGTTTGCCTCCACACGATCAGACAATTTCGTTGACCTTCTTGCAACGTCTCGTAGGCGTTCCTTAACCGCCGATTGTCGGGTAAACGGTTCTTCCTTTTGACCTTAATCCTTGCTAAATTACGATATTCTGTAGGTATAGCAATTCGTCGTAGGCAGTTATTTGCCAAAATGAGTATTTTCCAAACCGAGATGATTTTACAAGCCAGCATTTCTTTTTTTCTCATTAAGAGATCTGCGGACAATTAAAAGTTATTTATTGACTTAAAAGCGATAGGGTATTCGATATTTATCACTAATAAAAACCGCACTGACATTCCAATTAGCATTTCGGCTGTCAATAATATTTTATATCGCGGTAGAACTGATACGCCCGAGGCACTGGCCTCAACATTATTCTTAGATTTATATTGTAGGTAATTTCTGAAGACGCATGGATGGATCCGGTAGTAGGTAGGAGCGACATCAAAGAGCACTCGCTTTTCCTCGGGTGTGTAGATACAGATACGTGAATAGCTCGGTTGAATAAACTTTGGTTAACTGTTTCGGCTATTGTTACGTGTGCCTCGTGCTAATGTTACATGTGTAGCAGCAGTGTACTTAGTTGCTTACTGGCTAACGCCTGCCTACATGTCGTGTCCACGTCATACGAAGAAAGTAAGCGGAGCTTCGAGGAGTGGTCGAACAAGATACACAAACTGTGAAAGTCGCCCAACATGCGAACGCACAATTGAAAGGGTACACGCTAATAATATGTAGTAGGTGCCTGCCTAGGTACTTATCTAACTTTAATTTGTGGAAAAATATTACCTAACTGAATAAATTCAATCTTCCGATACCTAGTAATAAGTTGGTATTTAGATATTTTACGAATAGTGCCACAGCGCACCGATCGGTGAGTGAGTGCTGAGTTGGAACAGCACATTATTTTAGTGTTTAACAGCAACATTATTTTAGTAATTCAATTCAACTCTTTCCTAATTTTACTTATTTATATTCGACTATCAAAAGTAAAGCCAAAAGAAAGATACTTTTCAATATCACAGTATCTTTTCCAATCCCCAATGTTTGCGAGGCCTCAAGCTTTGTTTTGTGCGTTCCTCCGACCGTTGTTTTTGTCGAGATGAACCGGTACCGATTTTGAAATAAACATATTCATAAATTTATCGCGTGTGCTATGCGATTAAAGTGGGTTTATGCTAATGGTGTTTGGAATCGAAACAGCTCAGTAATCTAATCTCCCTATAGTTAACTGTTTCTTTGTTGTTGTTGAGCCAGCTCCGATCAACCACTCGATTCCTGTCAGCTTTAAATTAACAGCTAATAGGTAGGTTTGTATGTGTTCTTACAGGATGTGTGTTTGTCATCATGAATCTATGTCATGTATATACTATCCATCCGTACTGTGTTGTATTTTTTTTATGTTTAGTTACTGTACCACGATGGATGGTGAGGTGAAGATCAGCTATGGTGAATTTATTAGTGTGTGAATATAATATATTTTATACGGATAGCGCGATATGAGACATCGTTTCACCTACAATTAGGTATCTAACGATGCCCATGGACATTCTGTGATGCACCACGGGGATTGCGAATGCCTTTTTTTTATGTTATCCGGTATGGGTGGCTGAGTCGGACGGGCCAAAGCGCATGCTCCGACCAGCTAATATCACCTCCGAGAAGGTAGGTGCCATACCGGAGACTTCCCTGGATTGCTGGCTATACTGGACTAGAGGAGAACACAGCCGAGGCTGCTATGCGGCCATCTTACATCCAGTACTGTGGTACCAACCCAGTCGGCTACAATTTGAGCCTACCACCTAGTAAGGGGCAAGGGAAGGGACCTACAGTTTTACACCGGTTCCGAACGGTGAAGCAGCAGATGTAGGTATGTACGTAAATTTTTTCCTCAGAAAAAACTCATTGGTACACGCCGACCGGATTCGAACCTCGGACCTCTCGCATGAGAAGCCGATGCCCAAACCACTCGGCCACCCGCCGCTTCCGCCTGCCGGCCTTACAGGAGCCTTTTCACGCCCCTTTTGAAAAAAAACCCCAGGTTGTAATTAGGAGGAAATAGATAGGAGGGAGTGCGTTCCACATTTTCCCGGTTCTGTGAATAAAATACCTACAGAACCGGTTGGTGCGTAGGTAGATTGAATAGGGGTGCATCTCCTGCCCAGTACTCGTAGTACGGAGGTGGAATGGGGACGGCGGAATCGCGTTAAACAGTTCCTCCGAACACTCCCCATGAAATAGACGATAGAACACACTTAGAGAGCCGACGTCCCTCCCTACGGAGTTGCAGTGGTTCTAAGTCGCGAGAGACCTCAGGGTCACCCAACAGTCGCACGGCACGCACGACGACGCTGGATTGCGCAAGCTGGTACATATTTAGCTGAGCCATCCCACAAGTGCGGCAGTACTCCAACCAAGCAAGACCTAACCTGCGTTTTATACAACGTCAGTATAGTAATACCTATAACATAAATTTTATTTAATGGATTTTTTTCAAGATTTCAATTACGTGATTTTGAAGACATCAATTAAGTCGGCGGAAACGAGTGGTTCCGTATCGCTGAAGGCCGGGAGGACTGAAGGAAAATTGGAGAGGCGTATGTCCAGCAATGTACGCTTACACGCTGACAAACTGACTGACTGACCATAATGGATGGTGAGGATCAGCTATGGTGAATTTATTAGTGTGATTGATAACATCAGTTAGCTATACATTTTATTGAACTAATTTTTTGCAAGATTTGCCAATTCGAATATGTATAAATATAAAGGCATATATACATTCTTACTCACTTCAGTATTCATTCATTCATTACACGCGTTAACACCGATAATTTTCTGCCCTTACATAATATGAAGGAATGTGTCAAGCCAGAGGGCACATTTCCACTGAGATGACAATCACTTTAAAATTCCTTTAATTATTATTCAGCTAAAGCGGGCGCGCGAGTTTTCACAAGGAACTTTGTCAAACTCGCTGCCGGAGTGTTTATAACAATAAACTCCAATCAAGCAAATGACAATGACAGGGTTATATACAGTTTTCCTCAATTTTAGCGTCCGTCGTGCGTGGGTAGTGAGGACTTGAGGAGTACGAAACGAACCCTGTGTGGGGGGAAAGTTGATGCAGACAGTGTGGCTGTTTATGTGTGAGTTTTCGCTACTGACATGCAGAGAAGGAGCATTCGATCGGAATGAAAAAGTAGCATTACTTATTTCGGGTATTTATTGTGTTTTTATTCAACACGATTCGACCACACCAGAGCAAACAAAATGTTCAACATTACTTATGTTCTCGCTTATGTTATTAATTTATTATATATTTGACTTAGGTATCTACAGCCCCGGCAGTAAGTAATGAACATCGAGCTTTAGAAAGAGACAATACGTTGTAGAGCGTAGTCTCCGTCGCACGAACTCGCACGTCTCTTTGCGATAGTGACGACGCTCTACAACCGGGTTATCTCTTTCTAAAGCACGATGTTCATTACTTACTGGCGGGCACTTAAATTCAAATGTCAAAGAACCGTTTTTAAACGGTATGTTTTTTTAAATGGAAACTGACACGGTTGGCTACATCACCTACAACAACGTTTCGACCGCCCTTTCATTCAGTGCGGTGGTACCAACCCGGGCGGGTTAAACCCTACCACCTAGTAATATAAGAAGGGAGTCATGTCCCTTAGTATCAGGCCGGCATGGCATTCGCAATCCCCGTGCATCACAGAATGTCCATGGGCATCGTAAGGATGAAGCCACATGTCGCGCTTTCCATAAAAAAAAAATCGTAAGTTAATGAGATTACGAGTAGGCATGTCTCTATATCAATAAATTCTCATGCATTCCATTCTCCCCCATGCCACAGCCCATGCTAAGTATTTTCACGAGTCTGATTAGGATGCCTCTCGGCGACGACATCACTCCCGCCCTCACTGCCGCCGCGCCGCCACGCCGCCCGCGGCGCCGCCGGGCGGGGGCGCGTGTGGCGGGAACGCGGAGAGCCGAGCTATAAATCGCACACCCCAAGGCCCCTACTGACAAAACGCCACATTTGTCCCTCTGCCCCTCATTCCTACCTCATGCTAAAGTCAGCTGTAACAAATAGTGCGACTAAGAGATAATGTTTCTGTCGCAGTTTTCCGACTTTGAGATCCGACATTTCGCGGCCGTGACTATTGACGCACTTTGAGTTAGCACCCCACTACGTGATTTCATTTTCGCACACACGCTGTGAACACCATTTTCTGATAGGGTGTTCTATAAAAGACATCTTCTCAACGAGGAGGCTCGACGAGGTTTTTTTTTAATTATATTTAGGACTTTAAAAATAATTTGTTAACATCATTATCTTCCCTATCTTTGACGGCGGCGTCGCCTGTTTGCCTTTCGGCTGCGCTCCGGCCGGACACGTTCCGCTCAACAAGTTTGCACATCTAATGAAGAAAGTACCATTACCAAACTGTGACGTGTATGGCAAACCTGAGGAGTGAGGATGTGTATCACTTGCTGGTGGAGTGTGTGAGGGGTTCAGTCGAGAGACAACAACTGGGTATCACTAACTATAATGTTGGACGCTACACCACTATAATAACGGAGCCAGCCTCCAACAAGGCTATAAAATTATATAGGTTTGCGCAGTACATATTAAAAAAAATCTGTTAAGTGCGAGTTTTACTCGCGCACGGATGTTTCCGTATCTATCCGCTATTATCCGCCTATCTTTTGTCTTTCAACAATGCACTGTATAAAAGCCTGTGGCGCCATCTATTATTCAATAGTGTGACTAATCGATTTTTCGGACGTTTGTTGTTTGGAAGCCCCCCTTAATTTTTAACTTTTTATTATTTTTCTTAT
This sequence comes from Nematopogon swammerdamellus, assembly GCA_946902875.1. Classification (NCBI taxonomy): domain Eukaryota; kingdom Metazoa; phylum Arthropoda; class Insecta; order Lepidoptera; family Adelidae; genus Nematopogon; species Nematopogon swammerdamellus. The sequence continues at coordinate 6,063,572 of OX336336.1, read as the reverse complement.
TTGTTGTTATATCCGCCATAGTAACACATATTCTGTGAAAATTTCAACGGGCTACCTATTACGGTTCAAGAGATACAGCCCTCGGACAGACGGACGGCGGAGGCTTAGTAATAGGCTTCCGTACGGGATACGGAAACCTAAAAAGAAGAATTCTATAAATATATAAAATAGATTTTTGTAGGTATGTACTTGTAATTTATGTGTTTTCCAATGAGGCTGGCATGGTCACTGTGCACCAAAGCCCCTAAGAAATAAAGATTAAAAAAAATCTTCCCTATCACTTAGGGCCCAAAGAAGTTTCGCCAATGTTTCGAACAATATTCAGTTTCTAATATATTGGTGTCAGAAGTCCGTTGTCTCGTCGTGTTGGGAGGAAAGCGAGAAGCTGCTGCACGATTGCATGGTCAGTACGTGCGGTGCATCGGCAAGCGCGAGAGAAATCGCTGACCAACTGAGAGCGAATATTTTTGGCCCGGATGTTCTTTCATTTTGCGGATACTAACACGTTCAGGTTTTATTAGGCGACAACGTGCAAGGAAGATAAATTATGTTTATAAGTGTACCGCAGAATCTATTGAAGAACATTAATTGATAATTTTATTTTTCTATACAATCTCAAGCAGGGGCTAGGTACTAACAACACTTTGTTTGCAAATTTAAAAACCCCGACCCTTAAAAAGTCAAAAATAATTTCCGTTTACTTACAGCAGTCGGAGGACCGCTAAGTAAATTTTTATAATTTTTTTTTTATGAAAACTAACGCGGTTGACTACAGCACCTACAACATCTGTGCTGATAGCCCATAACACGGGGTGAACTAGGTGCCATGTCAGTGCTACCCTCGGTGCTACCCGTGTAGCTCGTGAGTTTTTATATTTTATTTACTTAGCGGTCCCCCGACTCCGGTAAGTAAACGAAAATTATTTTTGACTTTTTAAGGTTTTTTTTAATTGGTAATTTAACTTTATTTCAAGCATTTAAAAAAAAAACCGCGTCCACTTTTTAAGATAATATTTTTTTTTTTATTACCTACTTAAGTACCTACTTGATTACTTCATTACAAACATAGCTAGGGATAAAAAAATCGCATCGAAATCGGTCCATCCGTTTGGGAGCTACGATGCCCCAGACAGACACACCCATACACACACGTTAAACTTACAACACCCCTCATTTTGCGTCGGGGGTTAAAAAGGGCGATCATATTTTAGGCTTCTTCCAATTTTCCAAGTCTCTCACATCAGTAATAGATAATCAAGTAATCACTACTTGTTTATATATCGCTAAAACCAAACCATTCACAACTGTGTGAGGAAGAGACGACAAACCGACGGTAAATTGTGATTTTTTTTCTAATTTATTTCTGTTTACAGAGTCGATCGCGCAAACGTTAAATAACACCTCAAACTAGGCAATTCAGCTGGGCTACTTCCGAAACAAAATTGTAAGGGAAAAGCGGCCGAGGGTCGTTCAACTGAGTTTTTCCGTAAACATTTAATTTATGTGCCTGTTTTCATTTTCCAATTTGCTCGCCGCAGTCTCTGGTTCTCCAATTCTCCATGCCTGAGTCCGTGTAGGCACTGGACTCGAGCTCGACTCAGGAAATAATCAATAGGAAGGTAAGCCGGCCGGAGCGGCCACGGCGGCGGCGGCGCGGTGGCGGCACGGCGGAGCGCAGCAGGGAGCGGAAGAGGAAAATGTACTCAATTGCTTCTTCGATGGAGTGAAAATGTCTGTATAGAATATTATATATAATATATCGCATATTGTGGACTTACTGTTAAAAGAACCGCCCAATTGCGAGTCTGACTCGCGCACCGAGCACCCCGTAACACGTTGATGGCAGCCCATGATACGTTAGTGTACTAAATGAAATGTCATGTCAGTGCTTCCCGTTGGGCGTGCCGGCTACACTGAACGGAAGGAAACACATTCAAGTATAGTAAGAAGGGAAGGGACCTACCTACAGTTTTATGTGGAATCTGAACCACGGTCAGCCTCAACGGTCGAACGGTCACCTATTCAAGTTGTGACCGCGCCCAGGTGTTCTTAATATCACGAACGGCGATCGATCGATCGCACCACCGAGCTACGAAGGCTAACAAAGTAAATAAAAAAAGTGAATACTTGACTAATTTCACAACAGTCAAAAGTATTATTTTCAACACCCAGGGAAGTCTCCGCTATGGCACCTACCTTCTCTGAGGTGATATTGGCTGGTCAGAGCATGCGCTTTGGCCCCTCCGACTCAGCCATCCATATCGGATAACATAAAAAAAAAAACATAATTTTATATTGCGTGTAGGTATGTGAGCCGTGATGCGAGAAATGTATGAAAAGTCACGTCTATTAAATATTTAAATCTCCTTTATTGTTGTGATATGGACACACCTATCTATACCATACCTATATGCAGTATAAAATTATTGATGTAAATTATTTTGACAACTTATTGACAACACAACTTATTTATTACTGCCCTGAGAACATCGAGAGCGATTAGACAATAGTGTACTTAAAACTGTAATAGATGAACTCCTTGACCCACATACATAGGTACTGAAGAATTGGGCTAAATGCGAATACATGGATGAAAATGATAAACGCGCTCGGAGCAAGGTCCCTAAGGCTATTCATCATGAGAATTGAGTAATTGAGTCATTGGAGTAAGTAATCAAATGCCTAGGCTGGCTGGCTCGGCTGGCTGTAGGCTCCAGTCATCTCCATCTCCAATGTAGTGACGTGATTACTATGAGTACATGCGTGAGCTGTTACAATATTATTCTGACATCATTCACAGAGGTCTTAAGGTTACGTATGAATGTACTAACTAGTTAAAAAGCGAAATCTTAACACTATTCAATGCGCTAGCTATTCCAAACATCTCCACCTCTATCTCTAATTCTTATAAAAGGGAACGTCCGTCTGTATGTATGTTTGAGGTAAACTCCAGAACCACGGAACATATTTTGATGCGGTTTGCACCAATGCACAATGGAAAGAGTAGTTCTTGGGGCTCACTACAGGTCACATTTACCATCACGCTAAATAGCCTTAGGGCGGGGTAGTATCAAAGAAAGTATAGTATCGACAGCTGGAGAGAGAGAGAGAGATAATATAAGAGAAGCGATCGTTTATTATCATATTTGCGTTTGAATTTGATTTGCTATTAAACCGAGTCTACCGCAAGCAAAGCCGCGGGCAAAAGCTAGTGTTATATTAATAAAAATACTACGAATAAGTAATAACTGCAACTGCCAAATGCAATTGTCTACAAAGCAACTTTTTAGAATACCTCGGGTGTCTTCAAACGACGTGTTATTAACAGTTCGCAAACCTGCTGGCATGGCGCCTCATTAACGTGGATCTCGCGAGAATAGCTGATTTTGGTTCTGTCAACTGCACCATTGGTATCTCGGCACAGCCACCCACATGTTGGTAGGTATACATAAAGAAAATCTTACATTTCGTGTATAACCTTATCGTCATATATAAGTGTCTGCCAAGTAAATAACCCGAGCGAGCGAGGTTAATTAATTACTATAGGATAAAATCATGGTAATTAAACGCAGATTATATGGCTGTAATCTAAACCGCAGTATGGCGGAAAAAGTCATTAATTACGAGTTAAGTTTCCCTCCCGTCGCCTATCAGTAGTGCACAGCTTAGCGCAGAGTGATTATTCCTGCACACGCATTCGCCATTACTGCCCCGACGACGAAACCCCCAGTGTTGCTAGTATAAGCAAATAATTCAAAAGTATAGACGTACTGTTCCATATTGCGTACATTTTAATCGGCCCCCTGCATAATCTACAAAAATGTAACGCGCGTATTGTATTGATATGCAAGCGAGTATGCAGGTTCACTCACCAGTTGACATCGATATTTTTTACATATGATACGCGACTTCGCTGTGCGGAAAAATATTCTATAACCATCCTTAGATGTGCCTGAATGTCAGTGACAACCTATGTCAATTGATTGACTTGTTCTCGAGTTATAAGCGGACATAGAATCGCCGACGGCGCGCGCGTCGGCGCATAACAGATTTTCTGCTTCATCAGAATATCAGAGTACAGATTTGTTCTGTACTCTTGAGGTTAGAATATATTTAGTAATTTCGTTTTTGCGCACACTAAGTATTGTTGACATTTCACCGAGTTGGACGACTTGATGTCTCTCCTATCCTTTTGAACTATTTTGCCAGTAGGAATGCCTGCATCGGCATAATCCTGCGATTCGGCATATTCCCATCTCCCCTATTAATTTTTTTCACAATTTTGGCCATTCGATGCTATAAATACGCGAAATGAATGCCCTAGGGCGGAAGATAATTCCGCGTAGTCATTGGAATTTTGAAAGGCCCGAAGGATTTACGAATTTAAATAATCCTACTTATTCGTTCTATGATTTTATACGTAACGAATTTAAATAATCCTATTCATTCGGTACATACTTACAAAACATTTTAATATTAGTACTTAGTTCCGATGACTGCTTGTTCGATTGAATTATTAGTATCTCAATCATGACAATCTTATTAGATCTCAATCGACCCTCGCCTCGTGATCGATGGAATTTATTTGCAGCTAGCTACTTAATCTTGCTGTAAATATTTACTTGAGCGCATCATGAGATTCTGAACAGAGGGTACAGTACTCGAGCGAGACAGCACACATGCGTCATTAGGTTACCACGAAACAGAGAGTATACCGGATTACCAAGTTTCCTGCTAATTTGCAGAAGAAACTCAAACTTCATAGGATGTCATCCACAGTTTGATCTATGTCTGTACCTGTACATATGTACATGTTGGATGGAAGAAACACTGGTTCTCTCGAGCAATACCCGACGCTGGCTGTCTATAATAATGACCCTCAAAGCTATACATACAAGAAGAAGAAATACCACACAAAATGCAGACTTAACCTTGGGTCTTCAATGACTCTTGAGTGTATACCCTACCAGCCCTACTGGCAAGGCGGGCGGTGCGACGGAGGCGGAGCGGTAGGCGACGAGGCGAGACGGATCCAAGCAAGGTGCCATGGGAAGCGCGTGTGTTTGAGATCGCACGTGAAATCCACACCGTAGACATCTCCCGCTTCGCCCCTGCTCCACCCTGCCTCCTCCTGCCATCAACGTCGCCGATGCCGGGCGGGACTCGTCCAATCTTCTCCGCTGCTCTAGTATTAGCTAGACAGCTACATAAGATGGATCACGTATGCGAGAAGGAATGATTCATTATAAAATAATTTGTTTCATCCATCGCCTGGAATTTAATGAATTTTCTGGGTTAAAATTCAGACAAAATGTTTTATTATTTTGGATTTCTTGAATCGACGACGACGAAGAAAAACAAAACATTCAGTAGCGCAGAGTAGTAGGTATGCATGTAGTTACTATTACACAATTCAAAATGCTTTCGTCTAATTAAACTTACAATACCTGCGTCGTGCAAGACGAATCTCTGAGCAGTATCAAGCAGAATAGCCTCCTTTACTGTTTCACACTGACAACACGGTATGTAGGCTATGACAATACTCGTAAATTCACTGGCAAAGCCGTAGGCAAAATATAATAAAGTGTTTATTTGCTCAAAATATTGTTCTCTCCGAAACAGGTTTACGGTTACATCAAGATGGCTATAAAAATGTCATAAACACAAAATTACTGTCATACCTAAATAAATCACTCCGCTTTCGCTGCATTCATTCACGTTTAAATTGTAGGATTATTATACACTCAAATGGAAATTATACAAGAAAATGTTAACATTTTCTTTTAGTCATTGGAAAGTTTTGTAATATTTAATTGATACAGGTGAATATTAACATTGCGAGAGCATTATCGTTGTACAAACATAGCCCTAACTTAATTGAGACATCTCAAACAGAAAATATAATAATGAAAACCAGTAAAAAAATATCGACAGTTCATTAAAAAGTCCTAAAGCAAATTGAAAGCTAACCAGCTCTATACAAAGATCAGAGCCATATCCACGATAAGAGCACACATCAATAATGTATGGCGTTCTCTACCGAGCGACGGTAGGTAAGCATTTTCCTGCTTACAGCATCCCTTTCACGGCAACCCTCCACTTGCATTGTGTACTATGCGGAGGTTCACCGTGTTCGGTCGGGGGGCCCGTTCCGTCGCCCTGGCAACGCCTCTTTCCCGCGAAAATTATTGGCAGACGTCGCTCCAGACGTGAGGAATGAGGAGGGAGAGATGGAGTCTAGTCCTCCGCCCGCGCCCCCGTGCGTCGCATCACCCACGGCACGGGTGTCTATTGTGTCGTGCCGTGCGGGGCGCGTGTCCGTCCGTGTATGATGTGATGTCTTTATTTTTAGAACGATTAATAGCGCTGTAATCTCAGATCAGAAATCCTGATCTGAGGCTGTAATAATGATGTGTTCATTGCGGACAGGATATTTACGGATACAGAGTTTGCGGCTATTTACGGTTATGTAAGTGTGTTGAATCGGTTTAATGCAGTGGATTTTATGGAATAGGTGGGTTATATGATTATATGATAAAGATAAACGCTAATATCATCTTCAAATATAGAATTAGAGATTAACTAAATTTTAAATTATATATTATATAGATGGTATAACAGAGACGTAACGAAACCCTCCAACCGACAGGAAGAAAACAGAGCAAACACACTGCCTAAATAAAATGATAACGAACCGGACGGATAGTATAAAACCATACATGATTATGAATGTGGTGGACGCGCTTGAACATTTCTGTCGGACACGACAATGCTTTCAACGAAAATTAGGTAAATAAGATTCAAGCCGCTACTGAACTACTTGAAACAACAAAAATGTATGCCGGTAGGTTTGGAACAGGTTCGCTCGTTGATGGTAACGGTGAAGAACGCGAATGATGAATCATATGAGGTATCATAAAGCTGAAACACAGCGATGTAAGAGATAAGTAAGTGAGTACTTGCGTGAAGATTCAGTTTTATAACGCCACCAGTGACATTTTTAATGAAATAATGAGTCGACTCGAGGAACTCTTGTATTAATTTAGTAAGTCGTTCCGGCAGCGCGGTTCCAATAATAAATCTCTCTTTAGAGTCGAGGGTTAAGTGGGCACGTCTTGTAAGTTGCTGCGCACGATCAAAGAGTTGGGAAGAACTTTTATAGCGGAACTCGTTCTTTATAAACTTAGTTGGTCGGTGTCGCGTTTCTTCTCAGAGATTCAGTTCTCGCGCTGCTGTTTGCTTTATTATGATATGATGCATTGTTGTTTACCGTTATAACGCGAGCGAGGGGCTCGGTTTTGTTTTCAAACTTCAACGTTATTTTTAATTTTGGCTAACTTTTTGTCTTGGGAACCTTGTACTTGTTGTGTACTTAGACTTTAAAACAATGGTTTGAAAGTACGGTTTATTCAAAATGAAAGCATGACATTTTATTGTATGAGCCGTATTCATTCAATTTTGAAACTTAGTCAAAAGCTCGTAGACAAAAAATCATGGAGTTTTGGTCATTATATCGGGACGGTAACGAAAGATGGAATGACGGAATTACTAAGCATCTCGGAGTAACCGCAAAGAAGTCGAGGCGTAACAAAATGAGGAAAATGGTGCAGATGATTTGGAATTTGGAAGCTATGTTTATATTTTTAACCGACTTCCAAAAAAGGAGGAGGTTCTCAATTCGTCTGTATGTTTTTTTTTATTTTTTTTTTTGTATGTTTGTTACGCGATTTCTCCGTCAATTGAGGGCCGATTTAGAAAATTCTTTTTTTGTTAGTTAGGTCATACTTCCGAGGTGGTCCCATTTAAATTTTATCGAAATTGGTTCAGTGGTTTTCTAAAAATCAGCATAATACCACAGAATAGAAAAGAGTACCAGAAGCGACACTCCACAAGGCCACATAAAGGAATAGCTACTCTTGCTGAGACGCAATAAAGTGTAATTCAGCTCGCAAAGCGCTGCATGCCTAACTCGAATAATAACCTACATCACGCTTCTCTTTCTATCGCATAACTCTATCTCTTTTGGCGCGATTCGTATCGTGTTGGGGTTGTCGTCTTGTGTGACGAATAAATTACTGTTAATAATTACTTAGCAGTTTTTTTTTTGACAAAACTCTGTGGCTTCTCGGAAGTATAATGATAACATGCTAATTTTATTGATTCATTTATTTAATTAGTTTCTTATTTTAATTTAATGTTGTATATTAGATAAGCGCAAAATGCCTATGAACCAGGAACTGCCTCTGCGAGGCAGATTCTTCTATTGCAGAGCCTCTCTTTGTAAATGCGTACATGAAATAATGAAATAAATAAATAATTTGATTTGACATATTATTATTATCATTTCTTTATTTTCAAATTTTTACCAAGTAAATTTTACATATTTTATATTATACAAAAACTTATAAAAATACACAAAATTATCATATTATTATTATCATCATTCGTTCATTACCGAGATAGTATTATTAGTATTAGTAGTCATTATTAATTCTTTATTAACGAATTTACAATATTTACATTAATTTCACATCACGAGTCTTACTGACTCGTGTTTCACATATACAAAGTATAAAAATACAAATATATACCTAAAATTAATCATTAAATTAAATTTGTCATTATTAGTATTACGATGCTCCAATTGCACCATTATTATTATATCGAAGAATAGGCACATAATCCAGGCGATCGACTGTATGCGTGCGCTCGCAAGCGCGGGGCTGCCCGGACTGTTTTTAACCGACTTCCAAAAAAGGAGGAGGTTCTCAATTCGTCTGTATGTTTTATTTTTTTTTATTTTTTTTATTTTTTTTTTGTATGTTTGTAACACGATTTCTCCGTCAATTGAGGGCCGATTTAGAAAATTCTTTTTTTGTTAGTTAGGTCATACTTCCGAGGTGGTCCCATTTCAATTTTATCGAAATTGGTTCAGTGGTTTTCGAAAAATCAGCATAATACTATGGTGTGTGGTTACCTTCAGCAAAACTTGTGATGTGGTCGTTTTCGGCAATTTTCAGTTTGATAAATTAGTATGGTGTGTGGTTACCTTCAGCAAAACTTTTGTGATGTGGACTTATTCAGCAATTTGCAGTCTGACACATATGGCGAATAATTCTGTACCACTTCAATCTATTTCGATTATTCGATTTCGATTATTCTTTTTTATGTAATACAAGCTGTGCCCGCCGCTCCGCCCGCTCTCATATTTCACTTCACTGCTAACCTCATAAGCCATTTAGCGTGATAGTAAGTAGCCTATAGTTGATGGGAAGAATCAAGCTATCCGTAGAATTTTGTTTTATTAAAATCGGTTCAGTGGTTCTCGAGTTATAAGCGGACAGACAGACACTCAGACATACAGAAAGCAGACGTTGGATTTTATTATAGGTAAGGAAGGATTACTAATAATATTACTAAAAAGAATGAAATAAAAACTGTTTTAAAAAATATTAAACCGATTTCCAAAAAACAAAAAAAAAAAGAACTAAAAAGTATTAAATACCTAATATTTTGAAATTTTCTCTGTCCTGTTGAAATACATGAATCGATATACTAGTGATACATATTCGGACCCTTGTTTCATGAATATTCTAAATTTGAAATTTTTTATCTTTTCCGACCGGCCAGGTGCGCTTAATTTATTATGGTACGAGCAAAGAGTTTGTATTACGTCGGCGACGTAATTCAAACTCTTTGGGTACGAGTACCATCGAGCTGGTCTGATGATGGAGACAGAAGGTGGCCATAGGAACTCCTAAACTACACATGATAAACCCATCGTGTTTGGGCTCGTTGCATTTGTCTTCACGAGCAATTTACTTTAGACCTAAGAGATTCTCAATTCGACGGTATGTTTTCTTTTTTTGGATGTTTGTTACGCGATTACTACGTCAATTGTGGGCCGATTTTGAAAATTCTTTTTTTTTTTTTATTTGAAAGGGGATAACCCTGAGGTTGTTGAAGTGAAAACTTCTTTAGCGGCGCTTGGCACTTTTTTAGGTGGGTAAAAAATGTATAATTCGCGACATCGCGTCAGCGTCATTTTTAAAATGAAACCTTAAGTCATTGCATTAAGGGTTAAGTTAGAGTGGCACGGGATCTGCCGGCACTCCCGGAGTGCAACTGTTCAGTAGGGTTCGGTAACACGTTTATGTCTGTCCATTCTACTAAGTTCTGCAAAATGAATGTAGGGTTCCGTAACAAATGCATGTCTGTCTTTTCTACTAAATTTAACATTTATTTCAAAATGAATGTAGGGTTCCGTAACAAATGCATGTCTATCCGTTCTACTAAATTTTACAATTTTCAACCAAGGTCCTCCGACGGTTATTTTATAATAAAAGTAGGGTTCCGTAACACGTTTATGTCTGTCCATTCTACTAAGTTCTGCAACATCACCTACAACGTCCGTGATGTCAGCCCATAACACCGGGTAAACTAAGTGCCATGTCAGTGCTTCCCCCTTTGATCATGCTGACTACACTGAACTGGTCGGAAAACACAAACTATTTACATAGCCGTTTCGACCGACGTTTAATTCAGTGCGGTGGTACCAACCCGGGCAGGTTAAAGCCTACCACCAAGTAAGATTAGGAGGGAAGGGACTTACAGTTTTACGAGGAATCCGAACCTCGGTCAGCCTCCAACGGTCAGCGGTCACCCATCCAAGTACTGACCGCACCCAGCGTTGCTTAACATTCAATAGCGACAGTTGACTGTCTGCACCACTGAGCTATCGAAGCTGACGTGGTCCTATTTTAATTGGGTCAAGATCGGATTGGAAAGCGAGGCGGAATCGCGAGGCCGAAGGCCGAGCGATTCCGCCGAGTACATTAATAGCAAAAAATTACTAAAAAAAACTGTGAAATAAAAAAAAAGTTTTAAAAAACATAAAACCGACTTCCTAAAAAAAGTAAAACTAAAAAACTATTTAAAATAAAAATATAAAAACCGCCTTCAAAAATATATGAAATAAAAACCTAAAAAAAAAAAAGAACCCTAGAGTAGAAGGCGGTGCTAAAGCAAGCAAAAATGATGCATGAAAGAAAACATGAGTGGATGATAATATCCTTTGTGATTTGTGTAGCCTTTTTAGCACCGCCTTCAACTCTAGGGTTCTTTTTTTTTTTAGGTTTTTATTTCATATATTTTTGAAGGCGGTTTTTATATTTTTATTTTAAATAGTTTTTTAGTTTTACTTTTTTTAGGAAGTCGGTTTTTGTATTCTCCGAATATCGCGCGCTGTAGGTGATTATCGCGGTAGGTATGAAGGAGTGTTGATAATACTATGGTGTGTGGTTACCTTCAGCAAAACTTGTGATGTGGTCGTTTTCGGCAATTTTCAGTTTGATAAATTAGTATGGTGTGTGGTTACCTTCAGCAAAACTTTTGTGATGTGGACTTATTCAGCAATTTGCAGTCTGACACATATGGCGAATAATTCTGTACCACTTCAATCGATTTCGATTATTCGATTTCGATTATTATTTTTTATGTAATATTACTAAAAAGAATGAAATAAAAACTGTTTTAAAAAATATTAAACCGATTTCCAAAAAACAAAAAAAAAAAGAACTAAAAAGTATTAAATACCTAATATTTTGAAATTTTCTCTGTCCTGTTGAAATACATGAATCGATATACTAGTGATACATATTCGGACCCTTGTTTCATGAATATTCTAAATTTGAAATTTTTTATCTTTTCCGACCGGCCAGGTGCGCTTAATTTATTATGGTACCTGACCGGTACCTACTGTACCGAGTACCATCGAGCTGGTCTGATGATGGAGACAGAAGGTGGCCATAGGAACTCCTAAACTACACATGATAAACCCATCGTGTTTGGGCTCGTTGCATTTGTCTTCACGAGAAATTTACTTTAGACCTAAGAGATTCTCAATTCGACGGTATGTTTTCTTTTTTTGGATGTTTGTTACGCGATTACTCCGTCAATTGTGGGCCGATTTTGAAAATTCTTTTTTTTTTTATTTGAAAGGGGATAACCCTGAGGTTTTTGAAGTGAAAACTTCTTTAGCGGCGCTTGGCACTTTTTTAGGTGGGTAAAAAATGTATAACTCGCGACATCGCGTCAGCGTCATTTTTAAAATGAAACCTTAAGTCATTGCATTAAGGGTTAAGTTAGAGTGGCACGGGATCTGCCGGCACTCCCGGAGTGCAACTGTTAAGTAGGGTTCGGTAACACGTTTATGTCTGTCCATTCTACTAAGTTCTGCAAGATGAATGTAGGGTTCCGTAACAAATGCATGTCTGTCCGTTCTACAAAATTTAACATTTATTTCAAAATGAATGTAGGGTTCCGTAACAAATGTATGTCTGTCCGTTCTACTAAATTTTACAAATTTCTAACCAAGGCCCTCGGACGGTTATTTTATAATAAAAGTAGGGTTCCGTAACACGTTTATGTCTGTCCATTCTACTAAGTTCTGCAACATCACCTACAACGTCCGTGATGTCAGCCCATAACACCGGGTAAACTAAGTGCCATGTCAGTGCTTCCCCCTTTGACCGTGCTGACTACACTGAACTGGTCGGAAAACACAAACTATTTACATAGCCGTTTCGACCGTTCAGTGCGGTGGTACCAACTCGGGCAGGTTAAACCCTACCACCAAGTAAGATTAGGAGGGAAGGGACCTACAGTTTTACGAGGAATCCGAACCTCGGTCAGCCTCCAACGGTCAGCGGTCACCCATCCAAGTACTGACCGCACCCAGCGTTGCTTAACATTCAATAGCGACAGTTGACTGTCTGCACCACTGAGCTATCGAAGCTGACGTGGTCCTATTTTTAACCGACTTCCAAAAAAGGAGGAGGTTCTCAATTCGTCTGTATGTTTTTTTATTTTTTTATTTTTTTTTTTTTTTTTTTATTTTTTTTTATGTTTGTAACACGATTTCTCCGTCAATTGAGGGCCGATTTAGAAAATTCTTTTTTTGTTAGTTAGGTCATACTTCCGAGGTGGTCCCATTTCAATTTTATCGAAATTGGTTCAGTGGTTTTCGAAAAATCAGCATAATACTATGGTGTGTGGTTACCTTCAGCAAAACTTGTGATGTGGTCGTTTTCGGCAATTTTCAGTTTGATAAATTAGTATGGTGTGTGGTTACCTTCAGCAAAACATTTGTGATGTGGACTTATTCAGCAATTTGCAGTCTGACACATATGGCGAATAATTCTGTACCACTTCAATCGATTTCGATTATTCGATTTCGATTATTCTTTTTTATGTAATATTACTAAAAAGAATGAAATAAAAACTGTTTTAAAAAATAATAAACCGATTTCCAAAAAACAAAAAAAAAAAAACTAAAAAGTATTAAATACCTAATATTTTGAAATTTTCTCTGTCCTGTTGAAATACATAAATCGATATACTAGTGATACATATTCGGACCCTTGTTTCATGAATATTCTAAATTTGAAATTTTTTATCTATTCCGACCGGCGCTTAATTTATTATGGTACCTGGCCAGTACCTACTGTACCGAGTATTATCGAGCTGGTTTGATGATGGAGACAGAAGGTGGCCATAGGAACTCCTAAACTACACATGATAAACCCATCGTGTTTGGGCTCGTTGCATTTGTCTTCACGAGAAATTTACTTTAGACCTAAAAGATTCTCAATTCGACGGTATGTTTTCTTTTTTTGGATGTTTGTTACGCGATTACTCCGTCAATTGTGGGCCAATTTTGAAAATTCTTTTTTTTTTTTATTTGAAAGGGGATAACCCTGAGGTTTTTGAAGTAAAAACTTCTTTAGCGGCTCTTGGCACTTTTTTAGGTGGGTAAAAATGTATAACTCGCGACATCGCGTCAGCGTCATTTTTAAAATGAAACCTTAAGTCATTGCGTTAAGGGTTAAGTTAGAGTGGCACGGGATCTGCCGGCACTCCCGGAGTGCAACTGTTAAGTAGGGTTCCGTAACACGTTTATGTCTGTCCATTCTACTAAGTTCTGCAAAATGAATGTAGGGTTCCGTAACATATGCATGTCTATCCGTTCTACTAAATTTTACAATTTTCAACCAAGGTCCTCCGACGGTTATTTTATAATAAAAGTAGGCTTCCGTAACACGTTTATGTCTGTCCATTCTACTAAGTTCTGCAACATCACCTACAACGTCCGTGATGTCAGCCCATAACACCAGTGCCATGTCAGTGCTTCCCCCTTTGATCGTGCTGACTACACTGAACTGGTCGGAAAACACAAACTATTTACATAGCCGTTTCGACCGACGTTTAATTCAGTGCGGTGGTACCAACCCGGGAAGGTTAAACCCTACCACCAAGTAAGATTACGAGGGAAGGGACTTACAGTTTTACGAGGAATCCGAACCTTGGTCAGCCTCCAACGGTCAGCGGTCACCCATCTAAGTACTGACCGCACCCAGCGTTGCTTAAAATTCAATAGCGACAGTTGACTGTCTGCACCACTGAGCTATCGAAGCTGACGTGGTCCTATTTTAATTGGGTCAAGATCGGATTGGAAAGCTAGGCGGAATCGCGAGGCCGAAGGCCGAGCGATTCCGCCGAGTACATTAATAGCAAAAAATTACTAAAAAAAACTGTGAAATAAAAAAAAAGTTTTAAAAAACATAAAACCGACTTCCTAAAAAAAGTAAAACTAAAAAACTATTTAAAATAAAAATATAAAAACCGCCTTCAAAAATATATGAAATAAAAACCTAAAAAAAAAACGAACCCTAGAGTTGAAGGCGGTGCTAAAGCAAGCAAAAATGATGCATGAAAGAAAACATGAGCGGATGATAATATCCTTTGTGATTTGTGTAGGCTTTTTAGCACCGCCTTCAACTCTAGGGTTCGTTTTTTTTTTTAGGTTTTTATTTCATATATTTTTGAAGGCGGTTTTTATATTTTTATTTTAAATAGTTTTTTAGTTTTACTTTTTTTAGGAAGTCGGTTTTATGTTTTTTAAAACTTTTTTAATTGGGTCAAGATCGGATTGGAAAGCGAGGCGGAATCGCGAGGCCGAAGGCCGAGCGATTCCGCCGAGTACATTAATAGCAAAAAATTACTAAAAAAAACTGTGAAATAAAAAAAAAGTTTTAAAAAACATAAAACCGACTTCCTAAAAAAAGTAAAACTAAAAAATTATTTTAAATAAAAATATAAAAACCGCCTTCAAAAATATATGAAATAAAAACCTAAAAAAAAAAACGAACCCTAGAGTTGAAGGCGGTGCTAAAGCAAGCAAAAATGATTTGATTTGTGATTTGTGTAGCCTTTTTAGCACCGCCTTCAACTCTAGGGTTCGTTTTTTTTTTTAGGTTTTTATTTCATATATTTTTGAAGGCGGTTTTTATATTTTTATTTGAAATAGTTTTTTAGTTTTACTTTCTTTAGGAAGTCGGTTTTATGTTTTTTAAAACTTTTTTCTATGAAAAAATCATAAAAGTAAAAAAAAGTTGATTCACCTGTAGAGCTGGTTTGAT
Organism: Nematopogon swammerdamellus; assembly: GCA_946902875.1. NCBI lineage: Eukaryota > Metazoa > Arthropoda > Insecta > Lepidoptera > Adelidae > Nematopogon > Nematopogon swammerdamellus. The sequence continues at coordinate 6,048,093 of OX336336.1, read as the reverse complement.
TGGTGATTCAGAAAATTCAATGGAATAAGAACTGATATGATTCGTTTGGATTTTGATTTATTCCACATTCTCGTATAATCTCAACGTTTGCGGACGAGTCGAACAAGATCTTGAACAACATCTTCAGCTTCACGTACATCATGGTTCATTTCAGGTGGTTCACCTTTACATTAATAAATTGGCTATACATACTTCGGTGTTTTTATTAACACAGTTGCATATTATCCCACAGATATTATCCTGACAGGGTATGTTGAGTATAACGATAATGAAGAAGATAGCCTTCAGGGAGAATAGGTCCATGAAGAAAATATTATTAAGAAACGAAAGATCAAAGCAACTTAATATGTCTTAAGCAACTTAATGTGCTTAATATGTCTGTCTGCCTGTCTGTACACAACGAGACTTGGGCACAGATTACTTAATAGTTACTTAATAGTGACTTGGGTTCATACACCTGTAAAAACCTTGTCTTGTGTGTATATCACAGCTTGCTTGCTGCTTACTCCAATGAACGCAGTGAGTAGCAGTGAGCGAACAATATTTTACATTGTTCTAACCTTGTATGGTACCTTTAACCATACTCTCATATAGGTACCAATACCTCTGAATCCGCATACAGCTGTAAATAAACCAATACCTTAGATGCTATGCCAGTCCTAATGATGATGGTCCTAACTAATTACCCTTACTTGCTGTCGCGCGTACCTTGTTACAATAAACAAGATTGTTTCCTTCGGTACAGTACAAACGAGCGGAGTGGGTCGCACGCAACCGGTGCGTTCACGGCCGCGGGCCGCCATGCGACAACGACAAGTTTGTCGTGGGTTGTCGTCGACAACCCACGCCATGCTTATCCTATCCACGCACAGCGCACACTGCCCACGTCAGTGTTGCCAACTGCCCGCTACCTCAAGTAGCCATTTTTCGCTCGCGAAGTAGCCTAAATCGCCTAAAGTTCGTGCTATTTTAAATTATTAAAAAAAAGTATTACGATAGACACGATGTTGCATATAAATTGATATTACAAACAAAAATGGGTGATTTCGAGTGTGAAACTGAGCAACTTTTGTTCTGCGAATTTTCGTTTTGACAAAAAATTATGAAATCATAAAATAATCACAATAAAAAAATTATGAATGTTTGTTCAGCATCATCGACGCACTAGGTCAGTTAAAAAAAATTAAACATCGTGTATAATTTGAACAAAATTAGGAAAACCACTGCCAGTGAACCGCAAACAAACAAACCACAGATTACTTATTTCGATATATTTGACGGCAAAAAACAACATTGAGGAACACAGAGCCAGCCAGCCAGCCAGTCAGTCCAGCCAGTGTTACCTGTAGACGGCGCGGGCGGGCTTCCGTCCGTCCGGCTAAGTCCGTCAGTCAGTTATTTTACCCAACCCAGAGTGACGAGATGCGTTCGTGCGCGCGGCGGAGTAGCCTAAAAATTCTAATCAGCCATTTCCAGGTAGCCTAATTGGCGACTGGTCGCCAATCCGAATTTTTGGTCGCCATTTGACCCTCACGGGTAGCCTAAATGGCGATTTATCGCCGAGGTTGGGAGCACTGGCCCACGTTACCCTTTCGAGCGGTGAGGTACTTAGTTTTAGGCTCCATGACCGTGAAGGAACACACACACACACACACATACGCTGCCAAAATCATAACCCTTCTGTTGGCTCCACCGCAGTCGGGTTAGAAGTTGCTTTCGAGTCGAGATGAACCTGTCACATAATGTTTTTAACCCCCGACGAAAAAAACGGAGGGGTGTTATAAGTTTGACGTGTGTGTGTGTGTGTGTGTGTGTGTGTGTGTGTGTCTGTCTGTGGCATCGTAGCTCCCAAACGGATGGACCGATTTGGATGCGGTTTTTTTTATTAGGAAGCCTGTTTAATCGGGATGGTTCTTAGCTATGTTTGTAATCAAGTAATAAAGTAATTAAGTAATAAAAAAAATAATTATCTTAAAAAGTGGACCGATTTGCATGCGGTTTTTTTTAAAAAGCTTGAAATAAAAGCTAAATTACAAATTTAAAAAACCCCCGACTCTTAAAAAGTCAAAAATAATTTCCGTTTACTTACTTAAAGGAGTCGGGGGACCGCTAAGTAAATTAAATATAAAGACTCAAAAGTTGCGCGGGAATTTACTTAGCGGTCTACCGACTCCTTTAAGTAAGTAAACGGAAATTATTTTTGACTTTTTAAGAGTCGGGGGTTTTTTATTGACCGGCATTGTGGACCATTTCCGCAACATATTCCCTCGCATATTCCTTAAGATCAACGATGTCTCATTGACAGCACGGGTCAAAAAGCGGTCAAGTGCCAGTCGAACTCGCGTAGAGAGGGTTCCGTTCCATTCCGTTTTCGGTAAGAACTTTAAGACTTAGTTCGTATAGATTTTCCCTCGGATTTTCCTGTAAACTGTAAGAGAGGCTTTATTTTAGACTCAGTAGTTTTATTCATTAAACGAAAATATTATATTCAGACATAATGCTCGATTTTTGTATATTTTCTTTTATAATTTTTAATCTATGCAATTTAAAATTATAAAAATAAGTATTTGTATTCCTTATAACGAGACCTTTTTATTGATAACTGATAAAGTCACATGATACACTTGAAAAAAAATCTTTGTCTCCCAAAATTGACATTTGGTTATTTATGCTTACGCTGATTGGGTCATCAAACTCTATATATATATATATATATATATGTATGTACTAAATTCAAATTTCTTTTTTCGCCCAGTAGATTCGGAGAAAATCAGCTGTCACAGACGGACAGAAAGACAGACACGAGAGTGATCCTCTAGTAGGGGTTCCGTTTTTCCCTCTTTTGAGGTACGGAACTCTAAAAATTCCACGTCTGCATCACTAGAAGGAATCCAAAGTTCCCAAACGTCAAAGAAACAGCCTTTAAAAATGGACTCTGTTCAACCAACCTCTATGTCTGAAGTTTCATTTATACATGTTTATACAGGGTGTATCAGGATAGGTTTTCGAAACTTCAGGGTTCGAAAGGGGCCTATATTTGAAGACGAAAAGCTCTGAAAGTTTTTCCCAGATTCGATCATTTTACAGTACTTTTTGGTGAAAATCTATTCTTCATGATTTGGTGGATGGTTAACGTCCGCCTTTATTAAATAAAAAATAAATTCTAACTCATGAATAAAAATGGGTTGGTTGCATACATAACTAGTACAATTGAACTGCGTGTAGGTAAATTCCAAACACTGAAAGTTCAATGACCCCAAAAGAAAAAGAGGACTGAATTAGTTCACTGCACTCTCCAGTCTCACTGTCCATCGAGTTTTTATTACAATTTCCAACTTTTGTATGACAAAAAAAAAACAACGGAATTTCGATTTGAGTTATAAGGATTTTTTTCTTCTAATAATGAGTACTTTCTATTCCCGAAGTTTCTCAAACCTATCCTGATACAATCTGTATAATAAAGAGGCGTTTTCGCCGTTTTATGGGATATTTTTTTTAACAAATAATTAATGACCTATTTAAATTTAATTGAAAATACCAAATATTAATACTTACTCTACATGGATATTGCTTTTAAGTTTATTTTAGAATTTTTAACTCTAGCCAATTCTAGCGATTAGCGAGCTGTAGCTACTTGAAATGAAACACTGTAATTTATTAGTAGAGCGATGTAAAACTATCCTATAATTATATTTTCTTAATTAACTGAAAGCACAGACTGAAAGGCAAATTGATCATAATTTACGTACCAAATTGATGCCTCAAATTACATTTCCGTAATAAAGTTCCGTATCCAATAGATTCTATTGATAAAAAGAAGATCCAATTTGTCTGACATACTTTCTTGGTAAATATACGTGTTTACTTACGACGGGCTGCATTATGTCTGCTTACGACGAAATCAATAACGATCTCTGTGAGTAAATAAATGGTTGGTCGCAATCTTTGGATAAGCTGGTCCCGTCGTCCGACTGCGAGTCTCGCGTTTCAGTTGGACAACTTGTTTTGCATGTCACCAATGGCACCCAATGGGTGCGTTTCCATCCCTGGAAAGATCACTCACACCCTTCTATGGGCGCTACGAATGCCTGCCTGTGCATCCGTGAGGAGCCCTAGCTGTCTATCAATATTAATTATATCAAATCCTAGGTCCTTTGCCTTGCCCCTTACTGGGCGGTAGGCGGCCGGGCTCCCCGTCATATTTCAATGTTGAGGATTTTGTTTCTTGCCTCACTAAATCGCATAAAACGGACAACTGCAGCTAGAAGGTCTAATTACCTATAATTCAGCAATGATGTTGACTTTAAAGGCGTGCCTGAATAAACGTTCCAAATTTAAAAATTTTGTTTGTCTTAGGCCTATATTATTATATTATGTAATGTAAAGTTAAAGTTAAAGCTGTTGGAAAAGGAAAAGGTCGACATGGGAAGCAACCGGTCCCCCGTGTCTGCGTTACCGAGGCGGAAAAATCGACAACACCACTACCCCGGACCACCACCACCCTACCGACCCCCCCGCCAACCCCCGTCCACTCCAGCTGCGCGAAGCCGGCCAGGAGGATCGTAATACTCGGTGATGAGCTCGCACTCAACATGGGTCGCACATTCCACGAGTCGCGACAGTCGTCGGACACCGTCTCACAGTATGAAATTTGACCTGATTTTCGGACATGGTTTTTTTACTCCAGAACTAGTCAGTCTTTAGTATTTGAAAAGGTAGAGTAGAACTCCCGTGGGTCAGTTATGTATACTTCCAAAGTTATAAATTTTTGAAAAACAAACTTTTTTTTGGCCGAAAAATTAAAAAAAATTATTGCTCCGAGATTATGGAATATATTAATAATTATATTTTTCAATATACAAGAATGACTTTACCCCCCTTATTTGAAGCTATTCCAAACCTCCTACAGTTAGTACAAAACGAGTAAAAATTTATTTTTTATTTTTCGTTTTTATTTTTTTTCTCCTAAACCAAGTCGCATTAGCACAAAATTCTTACATTACAATTAACCCTAGACCATGTTTAATAAGTACCAGAAAAAACAAAAGATAATCCCGCTTGGTATAGGAGTTATAGCTACTCAAGATTTTTCGTTAGGGTTGCCATAAAATTTCGGCCCAAGTTTGGCCGAAAATTTTAAACAACTAAATAATAGTTTGTCCAAATATATCTATGAATAAATTAACCAAGACTTGAAATAGACCAACAGTAAAAAATTTTGTGAGAAATTTTAAATTTTAACGTGGAAATCCGTTGTCTCTGCCTACCCCACTGGGAAACAGGCGTGACGTTATGTATGTATGTATGTAGTAAAAAATTTTCTTAAAATATACCTACAGATAAGTACAGAGTAATTAAAATAATAAATAAAAAACAAGATACGTTTTATGGAATATAATATTTATTTGCATATTTCTTTACATTTATTATTTTAGGGTTAGGCAGGGGATGAACAAAAATAATGATGCCAATTTATTAATAATAATTTCAATAATAACAGTATTGAAGAATACTTACACTCCATTCAACCTAGCAACTATTGCCGAGCGGTTTCTCTTTCTCTACACTTCTCGCTCTCGCAAAGAGTGATTGAAGTGACTGTGAACTGAGGTTATGAATATAGTTTAATTTAAAAAATGTATTTTATTATTGTTTATTTATTTGATGAATGAAATTTTGCAATAAACCTGTTTATTTTTTGCTTGGAATCATGTTAAATATTTATATTTTCACGGTAAATTATTAAATATTAAAATTATATATTATTTAAATTTTGTGCCTAATGTACTTACTTCAGCCACCGTTTCAGCTGTTCGTTCTATTGTAGGTGGATAGGTTAACCCAGTGCCGTAGTACCGGGTAATTCCATATTCATCACTGTCTGATGATTCCCCCACGTCACAGAGGTCCTCGTCACTGCCGCTGCTATCCTCACGTAGATTTATGATATCCATCCATCTGTCACGTGAACTTTTGTTTTGGTCATAACTCAAGAACCACTGGTGCTAGACTCATCGTGTTGGTACTCAAACTTCAGGTCTCGGTGAGATCTATCCATCTGTCACGTGAACTTTTGTTTTGGTCATATCTCGAGAACCACTGGTGCTAGACCCATTGTGTTGGTACTCAAACTTCAGGTCTTGGTGAGATCTATCCATCTGTCACATGAACTTTTGTTTTGGTCATAACTCGAGAACCACTGGTGCTAGACCCATCGTGTTGGCACTCAAACTTCAGGTCTCGGTGAGATCTATCCATCTGTCACATGAACTTTTGTGTTGGTCATAACTCGAGAACCACTGGTGCTAGACCCATCGTGTTTGTACTCAAACTTCAGGTCTCGGTGAGATCTATCCATCTGTCACATAAACTTTTGTTTTGGTCATAACTCGAGAACCACTGGTGCTAGACCCATCGTGTTGGTACTCAAACTTCAGGTCTCGGTGAGATCTATCCATCTGTCACATGAATTTTTGTTTTGGTTATAACTCGAGAACCACTGGTGCTAGACCCATCGTGTTGGTACTCAAACTTCAGATCTTGGTGAGAGATGGATAGATCTCACCGAGACCTGAAGTTTGAGTACCAACACGTTGGGTCTAGCACCAGTGGTTCTCGAGTTATGACCAAAACAAAAGGTCATGTGACAGATGGATAGATCTCACCAAGATCTGAAGTTTGAGTACCAACACGATGGGTCTAGCACCAGTGGTTCTCGAGTTATAACCAAAACAAAAATTCATGTGACAGATGGATAGATCTCACCGAGACCTGAAGTTTGAGTACCAACACGATGGGTCTAGCACCAGTGGTTCTCGAGTTATAACCAAAACAAAAATTCATGTGACAGATGGATAGATCTCACCGAGACCTGAAGTTTGAGTACCAACACGATGGGTCTAGCACCAGTGGTTCTCGAGTTATGACCAAAACAAAAGTTTATGTGACAGATGGATAGATCTCACCGAGACCTGAAGTTTGAGTACAAACACGATGCGATTTTCCGCATCGATTTTGATTTCCTCAGCATCCTTCGGTGCAGATTCTTCGGCGAAAGTGTTGGCATCTGCCGGTTTTAGCAATGCTAATGCCTGAGATGGAAGTGGTAACTTTCGCAACTTTTTCTGTCTGTGGCGCAACCTAATGTTGGAGATGAGAGGATCTCTAGGCATTTTCTAACAGAAAAGCTTTGGGGTATGACAGCTAATTTCTTACCAATGTTTTTATTGATATAATTTGGAATGTTTACAATAGCTAACGTATACCTACGTGCATCAGAGCACGTTAAAACAATCGAAAGTTACTAACTAGGTATATCACTACTAGAAATATTTTTTTTAATCCCGGGAATTTTTCATTATTTTCAAAAGGGACCATATCAATATAATGACTGCATAACGCAATTATAAAAAATCGCTTTACCGTATCCGATCATGATAATTAATCATAATTTAATAAAAAATTCACTTTCGGCCAAAAAATAAAATTAAACTACGATTCGAAAAGTGCCAACCCTGACTGTAAAATTGTCGGCCTAAACATTATTTAGTTAAAACTCCTATACCAAGCGGGATTATCTTTTAGTTTTTTTAGCACTTATTAAACAAGGTCTGGGGTTATTTGTAATGTAAGAATTTTGTGCTAATGCGACTTGGTTTAGGAGAAAAAAAATAAAAATGAAAAATAAAAAAAAAATTATTGCTCGTTTTGTACTAACTGTAGAAGGTTCGAAATTGCTTCAAAAAATGGGGCTATAGTCATTCTTGTATATAAAAAAATATAATTATTAATATTTTCCATAATCTCGGAGTAATATTTTTTTTTTATTTTTCGGCCAAAAAAAACTTACCTTTTTCAAAAATTCATAACTTTGCAACTATACGTAACTGACAGACGGGAGTTCTACTCTAGCTTTTAAAATAGTAAAGACTAACTAGTTTGGGAATAAAAATACCATGTCCGAAAATCAGGTCAAATTTCATACTGTGCGTCTCGACCACATGCAAGCCAGCGGCGAGCATCTCCGACATTATCAAGGACCTACCGAGCCAAGTGAGCAAGCTGGAGGAGAAAGATATTGTTATCTTGTTGGTAGGCGGCGCAGAAACTAACACAGACACAGTAGCTTACCTCAGCTGTGTGAAGTATGCAGTCGAGATTTGCAATGCGGCAAAAGTAACAATATTTATCAGCTCGCTACTGTATGTGCCGACTCGACTGCATGATTCACACAGAATCAATACTGCCGCACACAGGAGCAACCATCTAGTGTATATGTTGATAATACCATCTATATCGATGTAAATACGCTCGGAAAGTCGTGCTATGCACTTGATGGCCGTATTAATAGCATGGGCCGAAAACAAATGCATTCTTATATACAGAACTGTAATTTTAGCATGAAAAAATCAAATCTACACTTTGTAGAATTAGAAAATAGTGCTCCTAAAAATAAGCTAATTGAATCAAATGCTTTTTTAGGTTAAATTCTGTTTCTAGTGGCCGTGATTCGTTCGGAACTAAGTTAAATTCTTCTAAACATTGTTGTCTATTGAAAAATAAGCTAGTTATCAGTCATCAAAATGTACAGGGTCTGCGCGGCAAAAATCTACTATTAGAATTAATTTTAAAAGAAAATATAATTGATGTTTATTGTGTAACCGAGTCCTGGATAGATTGTAATGAATTAAGCACTCAATGTATTAATAACTATTCTATTATTAGCAGTAGCCATCGAAAAAACTTTATAAGAGGTGGTACTTTAATTCTTGTGAAGAACGGTCACAAAGCTAAAAACAGACTAGATGTAGTAAAAAAGTCAGTGGAAAAAGAGTTTGAAATAAGTTGTATAGAAATGGACTCAATATTCATAGTATCAGTATATAGGTCACCGTGTGGGAATGTGCCATCATTTATAAACAAATTGGAAGAATGTTTGTGTAAATTGAATACCAATAATAATAAATCAATAATTGTTTGTGGAGACTTTAATATTAAATTCCCCTTAGAAGAAGGAGGGCAACATGAGCTATCTGATTTGATGGATAGTTTTTTGCTTAGACAAACAATCTTCCAATATACTAGAGTGACAGATTCGTGTTCATCGTGCATTGATAATATTTTTACTGATTGTAAAGTACTAGAGTCAAAAGTATTTCCTGGAATATCATCAGATCATTACGCGCAATTAATTTCTATAAATTACTCGACAAGTAAGAATACTACTTCGGGCAAGATGAAACGAATATCAAACAAGGTTCTGATAAATTCGTTAAACTTAGATTTACAATCTGAATTCTGTGGTAATAATATTTATAGCTTTAAAGAATTTTTCAATATATTTATGAGATATCTAGAAAAGCATATGCCACTAAAACATGTGTGTGTAACTAATAAAAAAACATTTGCCGACTGGGCTACTCCAGCTATTATTATTTCTAAAGACAAATTATTTTATTTATATGATCTCCTTAAAGTTAACAATAATCCAGATCTTAGATCTTATGTTACACGTTACAGCAAAATCTTTAAACAAGTTACCATTAAAGCCAAGCAACTGTTCCTTAAAAACAAAATTATGAATTCAAATAATAAAATAAAAATGGCCTGGAACATAATTAAAGAAGAAACTGGCAAATCTAACGACTGTAACACCAAGCTAGAGTTAAAAATTGGATCAGAAATTATTTCGGATAACACAACGATTGCCAATCATGTGAATAAATTCTTTTCCACAATAGCCCATAGTACTACTCAAAGTCTAAAGTCTAGTAAAGAAGTATCATTAAACTACCTCAAAGCGTTTATCCCTCGGAATTCTGAATCAGCCATATTTGCACCTGTCACATACCTAGAGACTAAGAGAGTAATTAGGGACCTTAAATCTAAACATTCCCAAGATCTTTGGAGTATCTCACCTGTATTATTGAAATCTATAACAAGTGTCATCGGCCCGCTAACAGATATTATAAATGACTCTCTAAAAAATGGCATATTCCCAGATTCATTAAAAGTAGCCAAAGTTATACCCTTGTATAAAAAGGGATGTCATCACAATGTTGAGAACTATCGTCCCGTCTCTATATTGCCGGTTTTCAGTAAGGTCTTTGAAATTTTTTTGGAAAAACGGTTAATTAAATTCTTTATTGATAATGAACTTTTAAATTGTAAACAATTTGGATTTCGGAAAGGACTGTCAACGGGTGATGCTATAGCTTCTATGGTAAAATCAATATTAACTTCCCTAGACGACTCTCAGCATACTTATGGCATCTTTTGTGATCTGTCCAAAGCCTTTGACTGTGTAAATCATGAAATATTACTAATGAAACTAGAACATTATGGTATAAGAGACAAGGAATTGCGTATATTCCAATCATATTTAGAAAATAGAGCTCAAATATGTGACGTCAATGGCTTAAAATCTAATGTAGAATCAATTACAATGGGTGTGCCGCAGGGTTCTATCCTGGGACCATTATTGTTTCTAACATATGTTAACGACATCTCGAGCTGTCTAACAGACGATATAGAGATGGTAATGTTTGCAGACGATATCTCAGTTGTACTGAAAAACAATGATATAAGTAAACTAAGAGAATCCTTTTTAAATGTATTAAAATCTCTAAAATCATGGTTCGAATGCAACAATCTATTACTAAATGTTAACAAAACTAACATTATGCACTTTGCTCTAGGTACTCATAGACGTAATAACACTGATGCCATATTAAAAACTGCAGAAAACTTGTCATTAAACCTTGCTAATGAACTAACTTTTCTTGGGGTAATATTTGATAAAAGTTTTACTTGGAAAGCCCACATAAACTATTTAGCTGGTAAGTTGAGTTCCGCTTGTTATGCTATAAAAAAAATTAAAGAGCTATGCGGAACTCATGCTGCAAAGACGGTTTATCATGCCTATTTTGAGAGCATCATGTCATATGGCCTTATGTTTTGGGGAAATGCAGCAGACTCAAATAGAATATTTTTATTACAGAAGAGGGCCTTGCGGTACATCCTAAATATGAAAACTAGAGATACTTGTAGGACAGCGTTCGGGGAGATAGGAATCATGACTTTACCAAGTGCATATGTTTACCAGAACATATGCTATGCCAGAAAATACATTAATGATTCCTCTCTTAATTCCGACAATCATAACTATGATACGCGGTGTAAGAATAATGTACAACTAACAAGACATAGATTAGCTAAAACCTCAAAAAGCTTTATTTGTAATAGTGTTAGATTTTATAATAAACTGTCTTCTAACATAAAACAATTAGATGATAATAATTTCAAACGACGGATTAAATTAATGTTAATTGAAAAGAGTTATTACACTATTAAGGATGCATTAACTGACCGTAATTTTATCTAAGAGTTTGACTACTGTTTTTTCCACTAACAAACTTTGACAATTTGACAATTGGATACACTTTGTATCATTACAATTTTTTTATATGACTTATTACATCTCTTTGTAATAAATGTAAACTAATTTTTATTTATTTTTTGACTTGATATAATATGAAGTATCAAAATTGACGATGGCACTATACACCAGATATAGGTAATTTAAATAGGCAGTGTGGTCAAATTCTTCAGTATTCATGTTTATGCTGTAAATATTAATGCTCTTGTGAGCGGTAGTATGGGTTAATTATTTGTAAGTTACTATAATATAATACTTATAAGGTACTAACAAAACATTGTGACTTGCGAAGTTTGTTTGTCAGTTCTTCTTCGCATTGAATTTAGAACTGGCGGAATTTTCGACATGTCCAAGCGTAGGTTACCTACCTATGGATGAAATTATACAATAAACAACAATAAACAATAAAAAAGAAAAATAAAAACATACCGACATAGATCTAAGCAGATTCTTTTCATATGAACCATTTCAAAAGAATATTCCTTGATTTGACTGGGACTGTGGTCTGGCCCGTACAGAATTGCATATTAAAAAATTAAGAAGACATCTAAGTTCTATGACCAGGTCCTAGTCGGGGACGATGTTTCTCTTGATTTGGATTTTTCATGATGATGGATGAGCTAACATTGTGGTTTCAGAATATATCTAAGTTACACGGTGAGTACGTATACCTACTATACCTATAAGTATAAGGACTTGTAGAACGAGGACTGGTCGCCGTACGGTGTGGTGGGGCAACTCGCGGCACGTGGTTGACCGGGCGGGCGGCTAACGGGCTCTAGCTTTCCGCCAGGAAGTGACGTCGCCCACCGCCCATATCCGTTGCGCACACGCCGCGCTCGGGGATTTCGGTGTCGGTAATAATTAGTAAACATAAGTGCTCCTATAGCAATCCTTTATACTGCAAGTGCATGAAGAAATATCTATTGGTTTCACGGGCGTATATTCTTTTACAATAATTACAATAAGTATTAGCTGTGGATTGTTGAAACGAAGCTAATAAACTAACAAACAACGGGCATGCTGTGTTGAGGATGTTTGATTTAGATAAGATCTTATTTCACAATATCAACGGATGTCAACCGGTGTGACGGAATACCGATTTTCACAGTAAAAACTGCTATCTTTAGTGTCATTGCTTATCGTTGCACGAGTATCTAAAAGTTTAATTGTATTTAATTGCACATGCCATTAAGCCCAAGGGCGAACATGTTATGTGTAGATATTTTTAATTTTTTTATGGAAGCTGACACGGTTGGTTACATCACCTACAACATCCGTGATGTCAGCCCATAACACCGGGTGAACTTGGTGCCACGTCATTGCTTTCCTTCGGTCGTGCCGGCTACACTGAACTGGACGGAAATCACAAACTATTTACAAAGCCGTTTCGACCATTCAGTGCGGTGGTACGAACCCGGGCGGGATAAACCCTACCACCTAGTAATATAAGAAGGGAGTCATATGCATATCCCTTAGTCGCCTTTCTATACATACACGGGGAGAGATGCAGTGGGGCTATTATTTTAAAGTACCGGCGCCCCACACGGTACACGTATATAAGGTACGATATGGGATTGTTAGAACTTAGAACCTAGAATTAAACATACAATAAATGAACATAATAGGTACCTACTTACTTACGTTGTTAAGCAGGATAGTGTGCAGCTACCTAATGCGCGGTGAAGATGTAAGGCTATACGTGTATGCAGGAAAAGGTCAATGTGTCAAACTGCTTTGCCAAAACGTGTATGTTAGGTAGGTACTCGAATGAAACCTTGGCGAGGCGATCGATGTGTGGCAAGAATACTTGTCTGATCGATCAGCCAAGTGTGTGCACAATTATTGTCCTTTTACCACATTATAAAATGTTCACAATTATGAGCAATTGTCGTAAGGCTGACATGCTCAAAATTAGGCGTATGCGTAAAGGCCATTTTCGGTTTTATCTCATAAACGGGTAAAAATACAACTATATGACAGATTTAGTCAGAAAGAGGACTTAAAAATAAAATTTTTGAAGTCAGTTGTGAAACTCTGTGATTAATCATGGCAAGCACAGAATTTTTTTAAACTTTGATCGCTTCTCCTGTAAAGTTGGTACTTTGTCCCTTACAGCGTTTCAAGTTTCCACCGTCGTTGATGCTCTGTGGGTTATTTATTATAAGGAGCCGCTGAAAATCAGCGCGCAGTTTAACTACTAAATGCTCGAAGACTGCGTCTCAGCTGTCATCTGATGGTGAATAAATATATTTATTTATTTCTTTCTTTCTAATTGTTTCAATGGACATGAAAGAATGGACGAAAGTATATTCTCTAGAAAGTATACCATATGTATATGTAGAACGAACAAGTTGTTGTTCGAAACAACGTTGGTATAGAAACTACATTATGTATGTATATCTAATACTTTTACTTGTACTTTTACATGCACATATGTATGAACCTGTAAGTATGTAAGTAATGAATGAATGTATTTATTGATTTGTATGTAAACAATAAATAAGTAAGTAGGTAGTAACCTATGTTATTATTTTCCAGTTAATTAGCCATACCATGCCCTACCCAATATTACCCATCAGACTCACACACAATACAGGCATGACTGGTAGAAAATGCCTTTAGGCTTTTAATCCGCCTTTTGTCACTCTTGTGCAATGATGTATATGTATTTTCATTTCATTCATAATGCATTTAACGTTCATGTATTGTTCTGCGTCGTACGTACGTAGCCAAAACCACAGATTGCTACCTAGCTTGGTATAGTGTTGGTATACAAAGAAGCGAACAAATATGTCATAGGTACGAGTTCATTCAAGCGGTTTCACTCAACTGGATTTGTTTGACTAGATCTAAACGATACGGCTTCAGAGTACCTAGCTAGGTAGGTGTGTTACTTTTGTGTCAGATTAGCGAGCCCAATAATAATAAATGACGTGAACTTCTGCTTACTGTACCATACCATCACACATCGCACCGGTGGTGGTGGTGGTGGTGGGATTAGTTGGATTAGTGAACGTGAATTTGACGTCTATTTGACGTGAGGTGAGACGGTTCCGTTATACCGTTCAAAACGTAGTAGGTATGTACCTATATATGATATCACTCCGTTAGATATTGGAAAGGGACAGAGTTATTTGACACCGCCACACATTAGTTGGTTATATTAAAGGGAGAAAATATAAACTGATCGATGATACTGAACGATTAAATGAAAGTAATTTGTTTTGTATTATTTTATTATGTCTACCTATATTGAAACAAACTACAAACAAAATAAGGACTGTTGCTCAAAATGGACTTATTCCATCTTCAATCTTCTAACTAAGTACATAATGTGCTCTTTGTCCACGTTCGTACGTTATAGACAGATAAGTAGATAACGTAATAAAGTTCTCAGAAGTAAAGACATTTTAGCCAAATAGCCAAGGCTATTAAACGGTTCCACCGCAATTTGCGATGTTTCGTCTGAGCAAAGCTGTGGGAGTTAGGAGTCGCAAGGCCTCAGAACCGAGAGAAAGATGAACGAAGCGGTAAATAAACACAGCCAGCGTGGAAATAAATATCCGAGAGCGCACCAACTTGTCGAGCAGGTGAAATAAATGTGCACACATACTATATTACAAAATATAAGGTAATATATAAGGTCTTTCATTAGTAGGTAATAGTACGCTAAGGGGAGTATGTGTATCAGATACTTCACGTTCCCCATACAATATTTTTTTCGGAAATCAAATATCTACCCATCCTACTAAAATAATAGTTTATTGAACAATTATTTCTATGGGTAGGTATTTGATATCGGGAAAAAATTATAGGTATGGGGAACGTGATCAGTATCTGATACACAATTACACATACTCCCCTTAGCGTACTATTAGATACCTACTAATGAGGTATTTCAAAATTAGTTAATAGTACTCTAAGGGGGGGTTCTGTATCGGAAATAGATCACTTTTGAAGAATACAGAATATTTTTTTTTACCTACAAAAAAATTGTTTTTTTAATGTAAAATAAATTTTTTTTTCTTAATCGTTGCAGTTTCATGCCAGGAACAAAAAAGTCTTTTTTTTTACCAACTTACACGTGTTACATCATAATGGTAAAGAAGACTTTTTTGTTACTGTTATGAAACTGAATCGATTAGGCTATAAAAAGCAACCACCCATTTTTTTATTTAAATACAAAAAAAATTATTTTTACATAAAAAAAAGCCCAAGGTAAAAAAAAATTATAAAGGTTTTACTCCCTATATGATACATAACCCCCCCTTAGCGTACTATTAACTAATTTTGAAAGACCTAGTAATACTCAAATAGAATATGGACAATGGGTAAAACTGAATGCCTCTAGATATTTTCTAATAGATATAGATAATTAATTATATATATATCTCTGTCGCACTTGTTCACTCGCGTGTTTTTCGTCTGCCGCAAATGGTGTGCATGCCGACCAAATGTTGCCAAATTGAAATGTAGGAAAATACCGTTTCTGGGTATTTATTACCGTACTTTACTGTGACTTAGGTGTGAAAACCGGTCGAGGTGCTTCCTAGAACAGCCGTAGCTTGTTGTGCAGTTTCGTAAAAGTCAAGAATAATTTCATTTGTGGTCAACTTGACCGCCGCGCCGCCGCGCCGCGGCGGCCGATTTAGTTTGATTGATTTATAATAGTTTTGATATAATAGGAATGACTCGTGTCCCCTCGTGATGGACATGATGACATACTTGGCCCTCCCAAGTCTTTGGAGGGCCAATATATATAGTTTCATTTTCCTTTATTTTTGATTTTATTAACTAAGCGATAGTTGAAACGATACGAAGCTAATATATTTGCCTTGTTTGGTTCATCGTGAGTGTGGGCAAATATCCACGGACAACGCTGCCTGTGCACATCACTAAAATGCGAAAATTATAAAAAAATGCGTCACGACGATATTTTGCACCGTCATATTTATACAAAATGTAATAAAATTAATCTTGGCCTTTCAGAGGGTATTCTGTAGCTCAAACTGAAGTACATAAGTACTTTTGTTTTACAACTTTCGGAATTTCGAGAAAAAAAAATCACTTCCCTATACATTTTGAGGTTAGGATTTTTTTGGAATGTATGAAAAAAAAAAATTTTTTCGTATTTATTCACGGTTTTTTCTACGAATCGACTTATTTTCCGATACTGATAACGCCCTCAAAGGCTATATAGATTAATTTAATTACACCCTGTATAAGATCCAACTTCTGCCGTCAGTGTGTGTGTATGTTCGCTTATAATAACTCAAGAACGTCTTAACAAGTTATTCGCTTGGAGTTTCTTCCTATGTAATGCCACATATCTCCTCGAGGTGATTGGCTATATAATATAGCATCACGCCATTATTCATATGAGCCAAGCAGTGGGCTCACAAAAAATACACTAATTGCTTTACCGGAACAGCTAGTAATTCCATAAGTGTAATCACTTATCATGGACCATTCCATAAGTGTAATCAATCAGCCATGGTATAATGTAATTTTTACGATCAATTCTCACAGTTTGTTCTCAATTCCACTTATCGAAACGATCTTTTTTATGTATTTAGCGCCGTCTCGTGTAATATTGATGACTCTGCGAATTTCATTAGTGTTCAGGAATTACAGTTGCACACGCGATCGTTTATCATCCGTGCCGTCAGCTGTCTGTTGGCCACGAACTAGTTGTAACGAAACTACCAACTAACTGTGTCAATAGTTATGTAAACTTATTGCTATGTACGACAGCTCTTGCTAATTATGTTATCTATCTTCATATTACGAAATTTTATTGTAATCTGTTATTCAAAAGGATTTTAGAGGAACCGTATATTTCGCAAAGAGTAAAATTTTTCTGTCAAGTATTCTCGAAATCTTTCGCCATTGAACAAAAAAATACAAAAGTTTGAATAATAAAAGCATTACATTATTCCTTCATGCTGTTTGCTCCTCCCCTTTTAATCTGTCATTTATTACTCGTAGGTATCCGGAATTTGATAAGTTAGGTTACTTAAAAAAATCAGAATACCTCGAGCTAGCCAAAATCAAGAAGCACCTACATGACATCGCACCTAGTTCATGAATAGAATTATGAAATGGTGTTATGGGCTGACGTCAGGGGTTGAGTGAGTAGCTAACATAATAAATGAGAACAACACACATGAATATCAGCCGGAGCCAGTGATCATCGAGTTAGAACAACTCCAGTAGCCGGTAGGTGAACGATTGAAACGGTGATATACTCGTAGTAATGGATAATGTGCTGGAATCACGAACGCAGCCAATTGAAATTATTCAGATAGTTGTACAGTCGGCTACAAAACACGATACACAGTTGTACAAATTTTTTATTTTCAAACGTTTCGCTAGTATGGAGTATCTGCATAGTGTATTATTTATGGAACAATTGTATGACGAGGATTCAGAGCAAAATCGGGCAAAAATGCCCGATTGTAGGACGCAGATCTGATGATAGGGGCGTTGAATCTTCATCTTATATGAAATTGGTCCGTCATCATTCGAAATCGCTTTTTTTTATCGAAACTGGCACAGCGGCTGTGCCCAGAAGTCCATCGGACAATCAGACACAACCACGTTCAGCGAGATGCCATGCCAGCGAAGCTTATCTATTTTGTAAAATAAAACATACATGCACTCGAAAAACATGGTCAGCGTGTAAAATAACGCCGTGGTTTCGCGAGGAGTGGTGTTATTGGCTGTGTCTGATCTTCCAACGGACTATTGGGCACAACAAATCTTTCCAGTTCATTTTATTAAATGTGCCTACATATATTATGTCTCTTTATCATGCCGGATATTTAAATTGGAAAAAAGTTCTCCATACATTTTCGTAAAACCTAACCTGAAAATGTGTGAAGAACAATGCTTATTTTCCCATTTTGCCTCTGTTATTTTTTTTTAATTTACTGTAGTTTTCGATACAGATTAACTCACTGAAATATCAGGCGTGGTAACAAAATCACCCAGAACAAATTATTTAATCAACCTCAAAATTGAATGCCACAATTGAAAAAATAATATATGCAAACAACAAAATTAAATGAAGACTTGGCTTAGGTTGGCTTAACTTCCATACAGGTTCATTACTAGCAAGCAAGCAAGCAGGAAATATAAAAACCCAGTATGCAACTTATAGTATTGAATCAATATTGAACTCGGGGCAAGCGAGCAGGACAGTATGGTATTTTGCTTGCGTGTGATGTTTTAATTGAATATGCCGTTGTGATGTGATGCTATGCTTATCCACCGTGTACCGGTGAAGCATTTCTAATGCGGTATGCGGATGACAGGCGCCACATAGTTCACACGAGGGCATAACTTGGTTGGGTAATATGACAGCTGGGCACATGCTGAGCCGTGTTTTCTCCGATTTAGATCACTTGCGCCCCTATGTTATACAATTTACAGTACCGTGATGTTTTGGCATTAGTAAAAACGACAGTATAAATAATATACAGGGTGTTCGGCACATGGACCATCAAAATTTTTTTTGTAGTTAAGTGGGGTCATTTGCAAGGTTTTGCCCTATGACACCTTTTGTCTTATGTCACGTGGTATCGAGATACGATTTTTTTTCTTTATTTTTGAAAATTACCAAAATCTCAGCTTTAACCCCTTGTAACTTTTTTGTTTATGATTATATCTGCACGAAATAATAATAATAATAAATAAATTTATTTGGTTTTACGATGTATCCTTGTTCTAGGAAAAATATCATTTGATGAATTTAATACCAAGAAAAGGACTTATGACCTCCCAAAGTCCCAAAGACGAGTAAAAATATGACAGAATCTTAATTTCTTAATTCATTAAAAAAAAAGTGACAGCCAATTGAGAGCTTAATTTTCCTTTAAAAAGTTCGCTAGTTTACGCCCTTTCCAACGGTATACCACATGCCATACAAATATTTCACTATGTGGCCAAAATTAGGGACAGACAGAGACCAGAACAGAACGACAATAACTTTGTATCAGGGCCACCTTATCGATGGTCGCTGCACTTATTGAGAGCGTTTTCAGGAGCATTTTCAAATTTAGAACATGTAACGGTCGCGCGGGCACTGTTCAATTTCAATTCCAACTACTACTGCTTCCATTGTTAATATTTAGACTCTTGCAAATTATCCCTAATTTTGGCCACATAGTGAATGATTTGTATGACATGTGGTATATCGTTGGAAAGGGCGTAAACTAGCGAACTTTTTAAAGAAAATGAAGCTCTCAATGGCTGTCCGTTTTTTTTTTTAAATGAATTAAGAAATAAGATTCTGTCATATTTTTACTCGTTCTCGGGACTTTGGGAGGTAATAAGTCCTTTTCATTGTATTAACTTCATCAAATGATATTTTTTCTAGAACAAGGATACATCGTAAAACCAAATAAATTTTATTTCGTGCAGATATAATCATAAACAAAAAAGTTATAAGGGGTTCAAGCTGAGATTTTGGTAATTTTCAAAAATAAAGAAAAAAAATCGTATCTCGATACCACGTGACATAAGACAAAAGGTGTCATAGGTGAAAACCTTGTAGATGACCCCACTTACCTACAAGTATAATAAATTGATTGAGAAATTTTCGAGTTTTCGAGACGTTCAAGCAGATGTTGCATTTCTGTTATCTAGTCAGTGCCTGACTACTAAATTATGCAAGAGTAGTAGTATCGGCGCGAAAGTAGGCATCATACTTTCCTACATTTTGAGAACCTTCGGCCGTTCAACCTCCGAACTTCGCCAACATCGAGGTGATATAAATGTTCGTTGCATGCTGAAATATGCAACAGACACGGCCAACACTGCCATCATAAACGTCGGTGAATGAGGCGTTGCGTTATAGACGGGGATCGATGGCTGGCCGCCCCGCCCGCCACCCGTGAAATGTCATTTTCTCCCGCGTTTTGCATTACGCGCCAGCGAACACCCCTACCCGCTTCGAGCGACGCGATACGATCGTAGCTGGCTGGCGGCGGAGGTGGGCGGCGGCGACGGCGCGGGCGGGCGGGCGGGCGGGCGGCTCCGCGCCAATGGCTTATGTACGAGGGTGCACACTGATTGAGCACTTTATTAAATTTTACGTGCGTAATTAATGAATAATATTTACGCAGATCGATGAGATTTTGAATTTAAAGGGCGTTTGCATTGATTTTCAGTAACACCGCGCCGCCATTTCCGAGACCACCACATTTTCAGCCAAACATCTGCTATAGCAGAGCATTTGAAGTATCGATAATTTGTATTGACTTGAAGCAGTTTTCAATTTTGAAAATCGTCGGAAAGAATATTGAAGCAATGTCCATGCCAGCACTCTGAAGAGCAGATCTTTCTCTTATCGAGCGACAGTGACGGCCGACACGACCGCGTCCTACATTCTTTATTGTATTCCCACGAAGAATTCGTCGTACATAACATCAGTGTCCAAGTGGTGAGTGAGGCGGTCTCATGGTCGCACTGCGGCGGAGGCGCGGCGGCGCGACGACGACGACGGTTGGAAATTTAACACGGATCATGTGTGTTGATCCATAGCCATATTTGTGGTTACACACACACACACTACGCAAATAATAAGGAGTCATGAATATTGAAATGTTGGTATGAATTAGGATAGTTTGTAAAAGTGTTAACCATGGACGCTTTTGTCAATGATTTCATGATTCAAAAGGCCGCCGTTACCACAGAATACACCTTTACCTTTACTTCTGGCTGACGTAAGTTTTGCTTCCGAGAAGTAGTTGGTTAGCTCGACCCGCATCCTATTGTTAAAGGTAGGCTTTCTACTGTCGACATTCGTGCGGTTGAGTTCTCCGTTTGTCACCGTTAGTTAGAAATGAAAAGCCGAGAAAGTTCTGGGCCAAACACGCGCGTTTCAATGAACCGTCTTCAATTTTCCTCCAGTCCTCACCGGGTTTCAGCGGTACGGAACCACTATTTCCGGTAACAACTTGATGTCGTCAGGTGGGAACCTGGCGGGTGTCTTCCAAAGAGGAATTATGTACGCTAGTACATAATTCCTGTCTTCCCACATTCCGTTTTCCTGTCCACGGCCGCGAGTGTAGGACGCGGCCCTTGGATGGAAGGGGCAGAAACGTTTAGAAGTTTTTATGGCATACTATCGTTTCGTTAGAGAGAAGAGTTATTCTCATCAAGAGTTCAAAACATACACTTGTTTGCAGTTTTTTTTTCTACCAAAAAACCCTTCATAATCATATGAATTTGCAAACGTTGAGGCAAGAATTGAATTCCTAATAATAGTTTCTTATGTACATTTGTATGCCAAGCCAGGCAGGATACTGGCATCTCTTGTATGACTAAGGTCACGACCTCGTTCGTCACGTTATCGTGATGTCACCACAGGCCAAAGTGACGTCACGGAGTAGGTATCACTCCGCCCATCCGCGCCGCAAACCCGAACTCAGCGAAGAAGGTTGTTGCAGACAAGAATAATGATTTCAATTGACTTTTAGTTAATTTTATTATCTAGATTTTGTCTTCGTTTGTGCGGGCCACACATAGGATAGGAAACTCTGAAACAGGTAAATCGAATCTTTCGAATCGATTTTTCGGCTGGTGGATTGTAATTGCATCAGGCTGATTCCGGGCGTCTTCTAGATACACTAACTTTAGGTTATGGTTAGGTTAGGAATGGCCTTCGTCGTCATCAATAAGGCATAGTTTTATTCCTAAGGCTTGCCTAAGCCAAAAACATTCGTACCTACATAAATCGTCACTCATGCTCATGCATGTGTATGTAATGGATGCAGCTACCATCGAATTGTAAGGGGCACATTAATAGTAGACAGATAGATTGTAAATACCTATTAATGATATAATGGCAGCCACTGGTCTAGTAGATACATTTCGTTCGGTTGGATGCAGCATAAGGTTGTTCCCCGTCCCGTCGCGTCATCTCCTGAATAATATTCCTGCGCTGCTGAGATTATTCTGAATTTTCAATCTTCAGGAAATTGTGAAACTGCGCTCAACTCAGCCTCAGCTTCACGGTGCAAAGCGACTGAAAACTGATTCGCGATTCAAAGAAAGTAGGTATAGTGGGCTTTCCCATTGCTCCCATACTTGATAGTGGGCTTTCCCATTGCTCCCATACTTGACATTCGTTTGCTTTCGCAATGTTTTACAGACAAAATGTCTAGGGTACTTACAGTGTACACAAGGAAAAAAATCGTCCTGCCATCTAGTACCGACTAGTTTGTACTACATGTAATTCCAATTTAAAATTCGAGACGGCACTCCGTGTGAAGCGCGCCATCTACTGACGAGTAGAAGAACGAGCATACCTGTTAGGCTGGCGGCCTGGCGAGCGTGCTGACTTTTTTGTTTGTTTCTAGTGACGACGATAGATGGCGCCATAACATTTAAACATTGAACAGTTTTCTTTTTAATTTTTTTCTAGTCAGCCATGAAGTCATAGAGTAACTTTTACGGGAGGGTTTCATGAATACAAGGTCTGTGTTTCTCACTGTTTTCTCACTTGAGAGTTTCGCATCATACCTACATATAATTTGTAATGTTTATCTTTGTTTCAGGTAAGTTACGTGTCTCTTGCTAATTTGGGTCTTCGTTTTCAATGGTGTGGATAAGTATAAAAAAAACTATGAAATAAGTATTTAATTTGTGTACACTTCGCAATATATTTGAATAGATAAAATCCTATTTTATTACCACAAAAACCAACACGTGATGGGCATAGAGCTTTGAACTCTACAAGATTTGTCTCTAGTCATATACAACGTGTCCCAAAACTCAACGTCAAGCGGGAACCAGGGAGTAGTAGTAGGTCAGTTTATGACTACCCAGCATTGATTTTATAACCCTGTCGGGACAGATAGACCACTCCATATAAAAAATTTGGTAACGTTGTAAATCGTAAAACCAACAGGGGGCGTTAATAATTTTTCTTGATGTTGTCGTAAAACAAACAGGTGGCGTTAATGTTTGTTAATACTTCTATACTAAGGGCGCTATCTAGTTGAAATACAACATGTATCTAGGTACCTTTAATTGTCACTAGGCTGTAGAATTACTGCTACTAGACAAAAGATGGCGCTTTCATTTATATTTATAAAGAACATTATTTATGTAAATTCCAAAATTTTTAATTATATTTGAATAATAAAATTATGACAATTTACAATTAAACTAACACTTCTTATCAAATTAAATAAAATAAAAAAATGTTTTGAAAATAATTTGGTATACGGAACAAAATATTATTATGATTGTAATTTCCTGTTTGTGCGCTTTTAATAGATAGATCCACAGAGCACGGAATACCCCCGGGCGCGCGCGCGCGGTATTCCGTGCTCTGTGGATAGAACGTATTTATTTAGTTGAACAGTTAAACAAATACTCGTCACTCTTCATTCTAATAATGTCAGCATCGTATGTAAAAAAAAAATATGAAAACTGCCTTAAAAAATTTATGAAATTAAAAAAATCTAACCCTAGAGTTGAAGGCGGTGCTAAAGAAGGCTACACAAATCACAAAGGATATCATCCACGCATGTTTTCTTTCATGTATCATTTTTGCTTGCTTTAGCACCGCCTTCAACTCTAGGGTTCGATTTTTTTTATTTCATACATTTTTGAAGGAGGTTTTTATATATTTTTTTAAATAGTTTTTTATTTCACAGTTTTTTTTGGAATTTTTTGCTATTAATGTACTCGGCGGAATCGCTCGACCTTCGGCCTCGCGATTCCGCCTCGCTTTCCAATCTGATCTCGACCAAATTAAAATGGAACCACGTCATGGTTATCCCCTTTCAAACAAAAAAAAAGAATTTTCAAAATCGGCCCACAATAATTGACGGAGTAATCGCGTAACAAACATCCAAAAAAAGAAAACATACCGTCAAATTGAGAATCTCCTAGGTCTAAAGTAAATTGCTCGTGAAAACAAATTCAACGATCCCAAACACGATGGGTTTATCATGTGTAGTTTAGGAGTTCCTATGGCCACCTTCCGTCTCCATCATCAGACCAGCTCGATGGTACTCGTACTCGTATTATAATATATTAAGCGCATCTGGCCGGTCGGAAAAGATTTCAAATTTAGAATATTCATGAAACAAGGGTCCGAATATGAATGACAATATCGATTCATGTATTTCAATACAATGACAGAGAAAATTTCAAAATATTAGGTACCTATTTAATACTTTTTAGTTCTAGTTTATTTTTTTTTAAGTCGGTTTTATATTTTTATAACAATATTACATAAAAAACAATAATCGAAATTGAATAATCGAAATCGGTTGAAGTGGTACAGAATTATTCGCCATGTGTCAAACTGCAAATTGCTGAAAAAGTCCACATCACAAAAGTTTTGCTGAAGGTAACCACACACCAATAGTATTTTGTTGCTTTTTCATAAACCGCTCAATCAATTTCAATAAAATTTCAATGGGAGCACCTCTGAAGTATGACCTACCAAACAAAAAAAGAATTTTCAAAATCAGCCCACAATTAACACGTTGAACGCCATACGACCCACCGGTGGGCCTAGCGTACTTTTCCGTTCGGGCCAAGCCAAACTCATTATATCCGTAATTTTCATTAACTTGAGATTTTCATCACAAAGTTTATAAAATGCGGTAATTTGTAAGGAAAATAAAAATTTGCGACTTTTACCGTCTAATTTTCGAGATATAGCAGAAGGCTCACGGGTGGATCGTGTGGCCTCATATGAAGGATTTGTATTTTTCTGTTGGCTGGGGCCGCGGGGTCACGCCGCGGCCCACCCGTTGCGCGCACGCCGCGGACGCAGCGATCAATCCCGGTCCGGCTGCGTCGACAATTGAGGATGTTTTACGCTTTTCTCGCCAAAAATGATTATTTTGAAGATTTCGAGTTAACACAAGAAGCGCTAACGCAGTTAGAAAACATCGAGATAGATCTTCTGAACCGTAGTTTCGGAATAGATTCTATGAAGACGTAGTTCAACCAACGAAAAGAAGATGCTGTCGAATTATTTTGTCGGAGAGTGAGGATAGCGACGATGAAATGCGTATAGAAAGACGGAAGAGAATGAAACACACTCTGGAAAGGAAAGAGGGATTGGCCAGAAAAGTGAGAAGAACATGTCACCAATGTTATGCAAAGAACGTACCAATAATGGGTAGCAAACAGGCTAAAACCAAGTCGAAAAAAGTATCCACTTATTGCCAAAGCAGCCCAACTAAACCATTCCTTTGTTTGCCTTGTTTTAACATGACTCACGGATAATTCTTTATTGTTTATGGTTAAACCCTTTGGGGTTAAGATGATTGATTATTTTAAATAATGAAGTGTCATAATGTTGTGATTGTTCAATTTCATAAATATTTTCTTTTGTTCAATTTCATAAATTATTTTCGTAATAAATAATGTCTTCTTATTTGGCAATGAAGAAAATTTTATGTTCATTTTTATTTTGACGAATATTTTCTTATTATTTTCTGGTTTTATTAATTCTATTAATACAAATATTATTTTCTACCTTATCGTTAAGAGCAGCCCTAGCATCGTTACAATTAACTTAATAAAAAACTACAAGTTTCTATTGGATTTGAAAACCACGCCGTCCGCTTCGACTACAAGGCCATGCGGCTCACTTCCATATTGGCTTTGTAGCTGCGCTCTGTGGCTTGTAGGAAGCGTTTACGTAGGCCCTCTCACGCGGCTCACCGGTGACCCCCATGACCTGAATGGTTCAGTAAGGAAAGGCTCACCGGTGAGCGGTGAGCCCCGTGGCCCAAACGGAAATACTGGATTTTTCATGTGGCGTTGAACGTGTAAGATTGTAATTTCCTGTTTGCGGTTTTACTCCGGTCCAAAGAGTTTACAAACTCTTTGGTTGTACTTGGGTTGTACCTAGCTCCGCTTATTTGTTGTTATATCCGCTATAGTAACACATATTCTGTGAAAATTTCAACGGGCTACCTATTACGGTTCAAGAGATACAGCCCTCGGACAGACAAACGGACGGACGGACAGACAGACTGCGGAGGCTTAGTAATAGGCTTCCGTACAGGGATACGGAAACCTAAAAATAAGGGGTGAAATAGGGGTGAAAGTTTTTGTATGGGGAATCCATGATTTCTCTAGGTAAGGATATGAAAATTTATTATCTAGGCTTTTGGCCAAAGACATTAAACCAAAGAGATTGTCTTTGCATTAAACCCACCCTCTTCCATATAGACCGGACATCAAGAACAAAATCGTAATCTACTACTTAGATCCTAGTGGTACAAAGTCGTTCAGTCTAGCGCCACCAGTCCCTTCCCTTCTTACCTTACTAGGGTTGGTACCACCGCACTGAATAAAATGTATGTCGAAACGGCTATGTAAATTAAAGAGATTTGATGTAAATAGTTTTTTCGTTTTTTTCCGTCCAGTTCAGTATAGCCGGCACGACAGGTCCGACATCACGGATGTTGTAGGTGATGTATCCAACCATGTCAGTTTCCATAAAAAAAAGAAGAAGAGGAGGAGAGGTATGGAGGGAGGAAGGGGTAGTGAATGAGGGTAGGTGTGGGGGAGGGAGGTAGTAGAGGAATGGATATCGAGGGAGTCAGAGGTTGAAAGTGGGAAGGGGCGGGGTAAGAGGGGGTTGCGGACAGGATGAGGGGTAGTAGGGGAGGAATGGAATGCGAGGGTGATGGGAAGGAGGGGCGGCATGAGGGGAGGAAGGGAAGTAGGGAGAGAGGGAGGGAATGGACGAAAGGGAAGGTGGCAAAGAGGGGGTCCGTGAAGGGTGAGGGGAAGGAGGGGAGGAAGGCGGGATCGAGGAGAGAAGACCGGGAGAGAGGTGAGTGAGAGATGGGCGAGGAAGGAATCCCTTCCTTCCTCCCGAAAAAGATAGAGAATATAAGAGAAGCGATGGTTTATTATCAATTTTGCATTTAAATCAGATTTACTATTTTTTTATTTTATTCGTCGTCGTGTCGTCGTCGGTAAAATCTACAATTTTACAATTTTATATAAAATATCATTGACTTATATATTCTGTAAAGTTTATCACAAATACATTAAACCCACCCTCTTTTAATCTCTTTGGTATAACACCACCAGCAGCATCGTAGATGGAAAAAATAGCCCTGGACTCAACTTTTTTTAATTCGGTGCCTGGACTCCGTACTTCATACTCAAAGACATGTTGTTCATACTTCAACTATTACTCAAACGAGACACCGCGATTATGGTAGTGTGCGTATCGCGTGAATACAGAACCGACCGTCTCAAGAGATCGCATCGATATTGTGTCATCCTTTTTCCACGCGCAGTAACCCGTATCGCTTGCCTGCACGCTCCACGCAAACATTTGCGTGTTCCAAAACAAGCGAACGTCGCGCGTCGATCGATAAATTGCCGCAACGGCTAAAAACTATGGAGGTGGCTTTTTACTTTCGAGCGACTGTAAGGAGAAAGGAAGTATTGTGATCGTCCAAAATGTCGAAGTTGAGAATGCGACTAATTTTTTAATTTTTTTTATTGAAACTGACACGGTTGGCTACATCACCTACAACATCCGTGATGTCAGCCCATAACACCGGGTGAACTTGGTGCCACGTCAGTGCTTCCCTTCGGTCGTGCCAACTACACTGAACTGGACGGAAAACACAAACTATTTACATAGCCGTTTGGACCGACCTTTCATTCAGTGCGGTGGTACCAACCCGGGCGGGTTAAACCCTACCACCTAGTAATATAAGGGGGTCATATCCCTTAGTCGCCTTTTACGACATACACGGGGAGAGATGCAGTGGGGCTATTCTTTTAAAGTACCGGCCCGACACAGTACAGATTTGGGCTATATATCTGTCAACGATCCCAAAAAAGTGGTTTTGAGAAACATGTATGTGTGTGTGTGTGTGTGTGTGTGTGTCCGTCCAGCGACCTTGTGCCTAAACTGCTCAACCGATTTCGTTCAAAATTCGTATTTAGTAGTTTGAAATGATAATCTAGGGGTAAATTTTTTTACTTTTTCAAAATTCGAAAAAATAAGGGTAGCCGTCATACAAATTTGTCTATGGCAATGTGTCCAGCAACGTTGCGCCTCAACCGCTCAACCGATTTCGTTGAAAATTCATATTTAGTAGTTTGAAACGATTATCTAGGGGTACCTTTTTTAGTTTTTTTTAATTAAAAAAAATAAGGGTAGCTGTCATACAAATTATTTCGATGAGGTCGATTTTCTTATAAATGGCTAACGATTTTTATTATTATTATTATATTTAATCCATCGTGTTTGTTTCCGTTTTCAAAGGTGGTGAGGTAAAAAAATATAATTTTAAAGAAGGTATCTCCACTTTATCCTAACCGCACGCGCGTATTTGAATTGCACGCAGGTTTGGTTGGTGGCTATTTGGCAACTAAAAATATAATAAGAAATAGGCATGCCATCTATAGACAAATAGGACAACTTAACTTTGGTCTGACATCTATGATGCAGAAGCGGCGAAATTATACATTTTATCCGCCAAGCTCACGGACTGACAAAACATGAAAATATTTATTGGAAAAATTATGAAAACCTTAAAATACACTATTTTGAAATTTCTACTTAATATAAAATAATCTTTAAATTTAACTATGCTGTTCCCACTTAGCATCGTTCTATAATTAGCAGATTTAAAAATATAATAATTATTTAATTCAAATTCGATACTCCTGGCGCCATCTTAGGACATAATTGAAGACTAATTTCATGTTACCTTTAAAACATCGCTGACGGTACATCTGACTCCCCCTATAAAATCAATGCTACCCAGGGAAAAATAGGAAAACAAATCGGAGTCATTTGTTTTATAAGATATGAGCATTTTTTGAAAAACGTTGAAAATTGACATCTCGTACAACATTTTAGGTACTGCGACTACAAATTAGCAAATATAATTGTTCAAATTATTAAATTGGAAGCCTAAATAACTCTGCTATTGATAACTATCCCAAATAAAACCAGAATGCCTGTAGTTTTACCAAAAAAATATTCAGTTCAATTTTCTTCTAAAAAAATAAATGACTCAGATTTTTTTTTCTTATTTTTCCCTGGGTAGTCATAAAGTGGCATACTCCCTGGTTCCCGCTTGACGTTGAGTTTTGGGACACGTTGTATAGCAAGCATGTGTGTAATTAATTACTCGGCAAATGATTTCGCGTTGGTACGTCGGTACATAGCATATAGCATACACAATATGGGCGTGGGTGATACATTTGCAGTTCGCTGACATCGTGGTTCCGAGTTCACAGCCCGTCGCGGTGCCATAGATGCCTACTCAAGACAATGGAAGTGTGTAGGCGTTGATGTTAATTAAGATGTTTGATTACTATTGTCCTATTCATTAAACATCTTAGTAACATATTTTATCTAGCTAGATTTGGTAACGCAAAATTTAATAAATTAATACATATTTATATTTACTTAATGACAACAGATATACATACAGATAGCGGATGTTTTATGAACATAGGTCATACATAAAGCAAACCAGGTACTCCTGAGCCTATTTGAAGCAAAAAAGTTAGATGACATTTTGTTATACGGTGAACTTTTTTTTTTCATACTAAACTAAATAAAGACACTTTAGTATTTATTTATTTATTATTAGGTTAATTTTATTTAATTAGTATTACTAGATTATAGCCACGATTTACAATACAATCAATTCTTACATATCTTACACATGAATAATAAAAATATAAAAGTTTAAAATGTGAAAAAAAAAATTTTTTTTTCTATTTCAATCTAATCTATCTTTGTGTAAATTAAGCCTAACGCGCAAACAATGAACGTGCGAACAAAATAATTTAATCTAACAAAATAATACTTTATTGAATGTAATGCTTATTGCCTATGCACTAGAATAGACTTGTATACCTACTATATAACAGCGATTAAATAATAATTACTACTAACTACTATACGTAGAGGAACCTGCTGATATTAAAGTGGAGATATAATTATTAGAGCTGTGATCTTGTCAGTGTGACAAAGTTCTGTGAGTCACACCTTGTCAGCTGTCTCACTCATGATTGCGCAACTCTATTTAATTTTTACCTGAAAAATTCGAGAAGGTATAAATTTGTGGGCAAACCAGTACTTGCCTACAATAGTAATTGTAATAGTAGTAACATTATTGATCAAAGTGAAGTTTAATGAACTTAAATCCGATTCTATTACTAGATAATATATTTTTTTTAAGAAAACATTTTCAAATGCAGAGTTCAAAGCAATTTGAGCAGTACAAAGTTTCATCATATCGCAAAAAATGCGTGAGAATTTAACAACGTACTTCCGGCGAGTTCGTCCGTCTTGCTAACTAATCCGTTGCTGCTCGTTCTGATGGTAATGAAGCTTCATTATCTTCATCTTCCGCTCAGAGTTCAACGGATTCAGCTCGTAGTTAGCTCGAGCTGACAGTCGTCACATCATCTTGAATGGGATAAGGACAAGCAAGATGCCGTGCCAAAAGGCGACAATCTAGTCCCCCGTCACCTTGGTGCGGTCTTTCTTTCTAAACCACCGAGTCATGCAGTATATGTAGGTAACTTTTAGATAAGTGTTCGTGGCTTACTTGCTGCTCGATGTTGACTTGTGGCCGCCGGCCTGTGCGATATACGGTGGTCGGTATGTGCTGTACTGTAATTTTCCCGAGTTCTCCACTGTCTACTTGAAGTCGGTTCAGTACCCGCCAATAAATAAGGTAAGTACGTCGAGCTTTAGAAAGAGACAGGTCCGGTTGTAGAGCGTCGTCTCTGTCGCACAGAGGCGTGCGAGTTCATGCGACTGAGAGAACTCTCTACAACCGAATTGTCTCTAAAGCTCGATGTACATTATTTACTGCCGTGTACAACTGTGCTCGGAATCTCCGTGCATCACCGAGGATCCATGGGCACCCTACAGCTACGTCTAAACTTCTACGCTTCGCTCACCTAAATATACGTATATTATATAAATTGTTTGCAAGTATGTTAGTTGGTGATATTAAAGGAGGAAGGATTTACTTTCAATAAGAACAATGGAGCGTACCGAATATTAAAACATGTAGTTACTTTCAGTTATTGGTGCTATATTATATTTTATGCTCCATGAAATTATAGCCTTCGAAAGTAGATCAAGAGAAACTACCTACTATTTCTCTCACTTCTACGAAGCGTTGCTCCTGGCAAAAATACATCGCCTCTAACCTAGGGGCAAGGTAGATAATTTTGCTAACGTACCAGGGCTGAATCTAGAATCTGTAGACCCCTTGGCTGAATCTGTTGTGCGGGCCCTTCTGAGGAACCCTAAAATCGTATTTCAAAGAAATTTGTATTATTAAAAACCTGAAAAGAAAACTATTAACGTTTTTTATGAAATTGTAGAAAGTTTTTTTTACTATACTATAATAATATTTAAAAGTTTTTATAATACTACTTACATAATAAAGTAGGTAAGAAAAAATTGAGGCATTATTACGCCATGCAATTAGTTATCTAGGATTTCGGTGTGTCTTATGAACATAGAGAAATAATGTTATACTAGAGGAAACACTACTAAGAAAGATTGAACGAATCTTTGACAACAAAAACTGCGGTATGAGGAAAGGTGGAGCGGGCGGGGAAATGCAAGCAGTATCTATTCTGTGACGCATACACCGTGAAGCAGCTGTGAAGCTAAGTAAACGCTGCACGCAGCAACAGTAGTAAAATAAATTGCGAGCGTCTAACGATGTGCAGCCACAGTGCAGCGCTGCAATTACGTTGTGCACGAGCTAACACAGGCGGGCCATCAGTGTATGTCAATATATATTCGGTGGTGTTGGTAAGTAGGCGGAGTTTGTGGAATGAATCGGGGTATTAAGCAGCTGTGAAGCTAAATATAAACGCTGCACGCAGCACCAGTATTAAAATAAATAGCGATCGTCTAACGATGTGCAGCGCTGAATTACGTCGCGCACGGCACGGCGTTTGCGGAACGCATAGGGTTGTCAGTGCAATGACAGTGATTTTTCGTTTGATTGAAGCAAAATGTTGGTTTTTTTTTACTTATTTATTATTTTAAATCAACGATTGTAATTTCTTTTGTTCAATATAGCGCCATTTTATTGATAAGATCGATTTTCTCAAAAACAGCTATAAGTAATTGTTTTGATAATATTTTTTTATTTCGCGATTTAAAAAAAGTGGGCACTTTTTTTAAATTGCGAAATTAAAACATCATGAATATTATTAAACCGGAAAAAAATATTGTCGTAAGGAAGTCTCCAATTTTTTACTCTGTTCCTCGAAGTTTAGGTAAATAAGCCCTACCTATTACTATCACTGGTGACAACCCTGTAATAATAATTAATAAATAAAAATAAAAATAAATTAATTAATTCTGTGCATAAATAAATTAATAAAAATGTATAAATAAACGAATACATTAATAAATTGAACTAAGATACTTACACATAAAATATTACTTATTTTTTAGAAATGTTTAGTCGGTTTCACCAATATGTATTAGTGAAACCGACAACCCTGAAATAATCATGAATCTACAACTCTCGCTCGCACTGTAGCACAGTCCGTATTTAGTGTCTCGCTTCGCGCGAAGTTTATTGTGTAAGCGTTGAAGTACACATGACTAGCATCGACGGCCGCCGGGAGTCGACTGACAGGAAGTTTGTTAGTCAACTCTCTTCGATGGGGCGAAAGTACTTGCCCTTAGTATATCCTCTAGTACAACGTATAGCTCAATGCTTATGAATGATTATATGGGGGTAGGCACCACAGTGTTTGAATTGAAAAAAAAATTAACCCATTTTCATTTTGTGGTGCGGGCGCCTTTGTGGTGCGGGCCCCTAGGCTACAGCCTAGAAAGCCTGTGCGGAAAAACGGCCCTGTAACTTGCTACCTATAATTACTTACATACATACTAACATAACATACATACATACCACACGGTGTATCCCGATCCCGACACTGCAAGTACTCTTGTAAATTACAGCACAGCACCGACCACCTCATAATGTAACTTATCTATCAAGCAGCAAGTGAGGCACAAAGATCCACCTGCTGCATTACTCGGTGGAAGGACGTGCCAATATGAGAGGTAGCTATCCTGTAGCCCTTTAGCACTCCACCTTGTCCTTATCCCTTAGTCGCCTTTTACGACATGCACGCGGAGAGATGCAGGGGCTATTATTTTTAAGTACCGGACCACACGGTACCTATAATTATATCGCCCATATTATTATTTTTTTATGGAAACTGACACGGATGGCTACATCACCTACAACGTCCGTGATGTCAGCCCATAACACCGGGTGAACTAGGTGCCATGTCAGAGCTTCCCCCTTTGATCGTGCCGGCTACACTGAACTGGTCGGAAAACACAAACTATTTACATAGCCGTTTCGACCGACGTTTCATTCAGTGCGGTGGTACCAATCCGGGCAATTTTATTCCTTCAGCGTACTTAGTTTGCCACAGATTATTATCTGTCACTCATCTAATAGATCTTTCAAGATCTCCCCAATTGAGTGTGAACGACCGCGACGCTACGGCGCGGCGCAATGCGACGGGAAATATTAGAATGTGAGTCAACTCCATCCAACTCCCTCAATTGAGTCCGCGGGTCGACCAAGTAAGTATTGTAATTACCGCTCGCCCGCGAAGACTGGAGATCCGCTACTCTCTATTACGCAGTACATAGTAGGAACCGTTCATTTAATCAACTTGCACCAAATAAAGAGTGGAAAACATATTTTTTTTTTCAGAAATTGGGATCCTTCGCATTAGAACTTTGAAAAGCGTGTGATCGATATAAAATGGCGTCATTTTGCTATACAAATTTCAATCAAATTCTCTGTAGTTTATATATAAATATAAAAACTCAGAGCTGCGTGGGAATTTACTTAGCGGTCTCCCGACTCCTTTAAGTAAGTAAAAGGAAATTATTTTAGAATTTTTAAGGGTCGGGGGTTTTTTAAATTTGTAATTTAACTTTTTTACTTAGCGGTCCCCCTACTCCTTTAAGTAAGTAAACAAAAATTATTGTTTACTTTTTAAAGGTCGGGGGTTTTTTAAATTTGTAATTTAACTTTTATTTCAAGCTTTCTTAAAAAACCGCATGAAAATCGGTCCACTTTTTAAGAGAATTAATTTTTTTATTACTTAATTACTTGATTACTTGATTACAAGCATAGTTAAGAACCATCCCGATTAAACAAGCTTCCTAATAAAACAACCGCATCCAAATCAGTCCATCCGTTTGGGAGCTACCATGCCACAGACAGACACACACACACACACTCACACACACACACACGTCAAACTTATAACACCCCCCCGTTTTTTTCTTCGGGGGTTAATTATAACACCCCTCCGTTTTTTTCGTCGGGGGTTAAAAATGATAAAATTTTACAACCAAAAATGTGTGATCGATAGACAAAGAATTGTTCTATATATTTTTTTGCAGTAGTTTGCCTTTAGATTGGTCTAATTATCATAATCACGGGCTACTTCTTCAAAAATCCACATGAGCCATTAGTAGGCGCCTAAATGATGTCGCATTGATATTAATGATGTGATGCTAAATGAAATCTTTGTAAAATTACTGGCACGTCTAATTCAGTGTAGCCACCACAATCGAGGGGAAGCTTTGACATGACGTATAGTTTCGTCTGGAACATCTTATGTATAGCAGAATTAACTAATCAAAAAATCTAAATTAACTAGGTATAAAATAATTGGCACCTCTTCGGGAGCGAAAGTTGCCCAGTCCTACCTACATACATGTTCCATGATTTGAAAAAACTATATATATCGAAATGCGCTCTTATCTAATGCTTTTCTTTGTTCTGTGGAACTCAGCAAATGTAACGCTGTGCAACACGGCCATAAAGTTGTCGCGAGCGAACACATCGCGATTGCGACACGAAGTCGGGAAGTTAGGATTAATCATAAACACATTAAGCGCTACAGTAGTTGGTAATTGAAACAGAAGGCGCGTTACGGACGCTTGTCGCAGCATGCGCAACTGGCAGCATGGGAACTGGGAGCATATGGGTAACTGGGAGCATGGCTAACTGGGAGAATGGGTAAGTTGGAGCATGGGTAACTGGGAGCATAGGTAACTGGGATCATGGGTAACTGGAAGCACGGATAACTGGCCGGTAGCATGGGTAACTGGGAGTATGGCTAACTGGGAGAATGGGTAACTGGGAGCACGGATAACTAGCCGGTAGCATGGGTAACTGGGAGTATGGCTAACTGGGAGAATGGGTAATTGGAAGCACGGATAACTGGCCGGCAGCATGGTTAACTGGGAGCATGGATAACTGGGAGAATGGGTAACTGGGAGCATAGGTAACTGGGATCATGGGTAACTGGAAGCACGGATAACTGGCCGGTAGCATGGGTAACTGGGAGTATGGCTAACTGGGAGAATGGGTAACTGGAAGCACGGATAACTGGCCGGCAGCATGGTCAACTGGGAGTATGGCTAACTGGGAGATTGGGTAACTGGAAGCACGGATAACTGGCCGGTAGCATGGGTAACTGGGAGTATGGCTAACTGGGAGAATGGGTAACTGGGAGCATGGGTAACTGGCAGCATAGGTAACTGGGATCATGGGTAACTGGGAGCATGGATAACTGTCCGTCAGCATGGGTAACTGAGAGCATGGGTAACTGGAAGCACGGATAACTGGCCGGTAGCATGGGTAACTGGGAGTATGGCTAACTGTGAGAATGGGTAACTGGGAGCACGGATAACTGGCCGGCAGCATGGTTAACTGGGAGCATGGATAACTGGTCGGCCGGTAGCATGGCTAACTGGGAGTATGGCTAACTGGGAGAATGGGTAACTGGAAGCACGGATAACTGGCCGGCAGCATGGTTAACTGGGAGCATGAATAACTGGGAGCATGGATAACTGGCCGGCAGCATGGGTAACTGGGAGCATGGGTAATTGGCAGCAGTGGCAGTATTAATAACTGGCAGCAGTTAGTGGCAATGGACACAGAATTAGGTATATGGGTCTGGTGTAGAATATAATACTGGGCGAAAGCAATGAGCTTTTACAATTATCTTTCGTATCCAAATAATTCTATTAATAATGGATAGTAGAGGCCATCAACTAATTAATGAAGTAAAAAAAAAGCGGTCAAGTGCGAGTCGAACTCGCGTGGATAGGGTTCCGTAACATTCCGCTTTTCGTGAGTACTTTTAGACTTACGATTTTAGTTTAGGGTTTCCTGTAAATTATATGAGAGGCCCTCTATACTCTATTTTTTCGAAATTTTAGACTCAGTAATTTAGGAGATAAACTGGAAGGGATGCTCGATTTTTTTATATTTTATTATCTTGCATTTTAAAATAATAAAAAACTTAACGAGCCCTTTGAATTGATATGTCACACTCGAAAACATTTTTTCACTTTTTAATTGTCCCTCAAAATGTACCCCCAACATCTAAATTCGTTAATTTACGCTATAAGGCCGTGATTGGATCATATACGAGTATGTAGCAAATTTAAACGTTTTTCGTCCAGTAGATTCGGAGAAAATAAGCTGTGACACAAGACATCCTATTTACATACACACGTGATCCTATAAGTGCTCCGTTTTTTTTTCCTCTCTTCTTCTCTCGGAACCCTAAAAAGCTAAATAAAAGTGATCATTTGTTACAAATAACCAAAGAGTTTGTATGCAATCTCTTTGCAAATAACCAGCGAAATAATTGAATTTATTATTATTAATTCATTTTATTACACAATGTGCTAATGAGAGGATTGAATTAATTAATAATTTCTAATTCGTACTTAAAAGGATTGGTAAGACAAACATTCTAGTATCTTCAAGCACGTGGGCAGTATGAAAGCTGCATAGGTAAAATATGATGACTCCAGTGAAATTAACAAAAGGCTTCCCAGTAAGCGCACATATCCGACGCTAAAACGTTTAACGAGAGTTCCATTCATACACCTACACCTAGCTACACCCACAGAGCTAGAATCCGGCAAGCGTCAGCATCCGCAAACAGAGATGGACCAACACTAGCTGGGAATGTAAATAGGAGCCTGTTGACTCCGAACCGAGTTTATACTTCTTCCAAGGAAGCTATCCAGTTCACGAGGGCGTCTGGTGGCTGCCGATGAACAATTTAAAATCATAGACCGAGTATTAATTTGTCGAGCAGTTATCGATTGGTGTGCAAACAGAGATGCAATTGCAAATATAAGGTGTTTCGTTAGTCATGTCATTAACTTCGGGAGGGTTACATACACACTCAAATAAACACGTTACGCAAAAAAAATATATATGTTCAAACGCATAACAGCTGTTTGTTGTGAGTTAGTCAAAACCAATCATAGTGACCACTATGATTGGTTTTGACAGCTACTTATTTGATTTTATTTTTTTGTTAGGAGAAAAAATGCTCCTATAAACATATGTTCTTTTTCTTACGTAAAGTGTTGAGTCTGTATGTAACCCTCCCGAAGTTAATGACATGACTAACGAAACACCTTATATAATGTCTTTTAACTTTTCCCCGTGGCTTCACTCATGTATGGTTTGGCAACATACATGCATACATACCATACGCTGTATGTATCCCCAAAATCGGGGTAAGCAGAGTAATGGGTGTTGTGCTGCAAGTAAATTACAGCACACCACCGACCACCACGTTTAGCAATGTATTAGGACAATATAACTATCAAGCAGCAAG
Source organism: Nematopogon swammerdamellus (assembly GCA_946902875.1). Lineage (NCBI taxonomy): Eukaryota > Metazoa > Arthropoda > Insecta > Lepidoptera > Adelidae > Nematopogon > Nematopogon swammerdamellus. Next base: position 6,009,935 of record OX336336.1, on the reverse strand, counting down.
TAAGGCATGAAGATCCACCTTCTGCATGACTCGGTGGAAGGACCATGCCAAGGTGAGAGGTGGCTAACCTGTCGCCCTTTAGCGCGGCGCCTTGTCCTTATCCTTAGTCACCTTTTACGACATGCACGGGGAGAGATGCATGATTTGGCAAAATGTAGGCTATCGGCTAAGTCGGCACGTCAGCTAACTAAACTCATACGAATCATATCGAGAGGTGTCCCTGGATGAGACGTTTATATGAGAAAAAACCGACAGACAAACATACATAATTTGAAATAGATATAAATCATACACATCTCATTGTACCTATTATAATAAAAAAAAATTCTATTCTTTCTCTGTGTATGTGATAAGTATGTTATTTTCTTTTCTTTTTATCTATCACCTACTCTCTTACCTGTGTGTGTGGTTGCTGCTCCTCATTATAATCGTAATTTGCTGTTTTGTATGCTGTGTATTTGCCTTTGCCTTTTTCTCTCATGATTTCTTTTCTTTAGGTAGGTTTATTGTTACTAGTTTTTAAATAAGTAAAATTGTAACGTCCCTCTATAATTTTCTTTGTGAAAAACGCTGCTGGGCATGTATTTATTCTTTGTTATTATGTTTGCTATTGTTTTTTATTTTATGTACATGTCTGTTTGTTTTTCCAAAATAAATAAAAAAAAAAAAAAAATCGTAGGGATCTCTGACAGACACACCTTGTGAGTGAACTCACGTATATACGTGTATTCTCTCTCTCGAGACTTTTGCTACGAGCTTTTGCTGCACTGCACTACTTTATTTCACAACATCTCTCTAACGTCCGAAGGTTGATTGGAAGACATCCCTGTAAGGGATAAGTCCACCTTTGCCCCTCATGTAAGTTGTGCTTGTGTAAAACAATTTTTGGAACAATAACATATTTCTGTCTATCTACAATTGTATGTATTCCAGATTATGCTATTAGGGATGATTGTATGAAATTAATTCAATACATGACATGACAGTTCTAACCTTTTGAATTCTTTGGGGCTTGTTGACTGTGGAGCGAGTTACTTGGTCCGGGGGAGGGGCCCACGGGGCGGCGCGCGGCGTGTGATGGACGCTATGCGGTGCGGTGTGACCACACTGAGCTGAGGACTGGTTCATCTGTAAACACGACCACTTCCCGTGTGAATGCTGAACGGAAGTTTGCTTCGTGTTTATGGATTCACACTTGTAAATCGAGTGCCCCAGCTAACTTTACAATACACAGGGTTATTGAGGGTATCTCAGGAAACTGGACTGAACGTAATTCATTAATTACAATCAACTGAGTGTATTTAGAGGAAAAAACCAGGAAAAAAAATTACGGCGGTAAAAATGCAACACATATGCATACATATTTCCGATGGTGCAAACTGAAAATACGAACGATTTGTCAATAGCAAAGCAAGTGCTATTCAAGTGTGGAGGTTCTAATGCAATCGCGTGCTTAGCACCGATCACAACTAACTGATCAATAAACATTATGCTGTTCACACGAATCGGTCAGCCGTCACTTGTAATTAAAATACAAAAAACGTTAAATTGAACACACTACTTCCGAGCCCGTTTGTGTAATTTGCTCAACTTCTATAAATGTGTTTGTGTTTTCCGTAGCCGGCACGACCAAAGGGAAGCACTGTCACGGCACCTAGTTTACCATCGAGGGTGTAATAAATGACTCATGTAGATCAGTCAGAATTGCAGTTTTCTTTAAAAAAACATTATTTCTTGATGAGATACAAGCAAACCTCAGACTTTCTTTTCGAAGAGACCAATTTCTGAAACGTATAGTTAGTAGGTCCTTCAAGTCAACGATTTGGGTATCTTTTTCGGATTATCATTATACACTTCCGGTAAAGTGTTATGAAACGTACCTATTGTTGGGATACATCGTCGCTAATGCTAGATACAAGGAGAATATGATTTTTAGAATCTATCAAAATTCACACAACTTCAAAGTACCTACCTATCCAAACTGTATCCGTAATCTTTAAAATAGTCTACTTACAATGTTTTACCAACCCAAAGTTCAACGATAAATGCGGCCACCCCGTGAACCTATCAATCATAAACCACTTGGTGTGAGGCGCCTCGGAGTCCAAAACGTTAATCGGGATACTTTATATGGCGTTCAATAGAACGCTACGAATGAGTCGTGCATGCCTTCTAATCAGTAGCAGTGGCCCCGAGAAGAGAATAATGGTACTGTCTGTAGGTACATTCTACAGATTGCTCGGAGAAGCTGTTTAACGCGATCCCGCCGTACCCTTTCCACCTCCGCACCACGCGCTCTGGGCAGGGATTGCATCCCTACACCATGTACTTACCGATGCGTACCAATCGATTCTGCAGATCTCTCCTCTACCGAAACGGTAAACTCTGGAACCCTCTCCCTGCTCATATTATTTTCCCCCAAGTACAGTCTCGGGTCCTTCATGGGTAGATCAGCGCCATATGTCGCGCTTTCAATAAAAAAAAAACACTTGAGCAGTGGCAATAAAAAAAATTAAATTCGAGAATTAAATTCATTTTTGTGGTTTAGTTGACGTGGATTGGATTCCATGAAGGTCGTCATGAAAATACTGCCTTTAAATTCCCTTATAAGGTTTTTATCAAGTCTTTAACAAGTATTTTTTGTTGTGGATTATATTTCCAGCGTTACTTTATTGAGTCATTTAAACAATTACCGTTGCTAAGCCATTGTTGTGTTTCTACTACAGTTTGTTTTCTTATTTGTCAACCACAATTTCTTAAACAGCACTCCGATTTTTCTAGAATTTACATTTTCATGTGTCATTTACACACATCCACAGAACATAAACTCTGAGAACTGAGAGTCTCAGCATACGAGAATGTTCAACACGAGTGCGTGGACCACCGGCCCATTGATCAATAACATATGATTTGTCGCGCCGTGGAGCGTGAATCGTGGGTAAAGAGTAGCGTGAAAGTACTTTAGCATTCCTGACATGGGAGTGACTCCGTTAATAATGTGGATAAGTTAAAGAGGGGGCTGGAGCGAATCGTTAATGCTTTCACAAATGATTTTATTAACATATCATTTGTAGGAAGAGCAAGTCTAGAAACTGGTGGGATAGCTCTTAGTCTAGCTATAAGCTTAGATAAGCATATTGAAGTGAGACTACAGGAAAGTTTGTTATGACTTATTTGTATGTAGAGAAGGTCTGCCTTACGTTATTTTCCTGCGATCTCTGTTATGGTCACCATTGGTATTCTTGGAGGCGTGGTCTTAAGATCAGAAAATGAGTGCGGATCGAAGCTGGATGCATCAAGTAGCCGAACGGAGAGCTGTTCTGCAGATGTGGCTAAAGGTACCCAAAAATGTCCAATCATTATGTAGCTTAGCTTAGTAAAGGTACTACTATAGTATATAAGCTGTGCAAGTAGTATATAGTTTTCTTGCAAGTTTCTGGAAGACGCAACAGTTGGCGGTGTACTTCAACAATGTAGGTATTTGCTTCCGTATAGTTAGTGGTGTACTTAGGGAAATGAATAATAATTTTAATCGCGGCGACAGAAGAAGTGCGGGAAGTGTATCACATTGTGTTCTGCTGGGCTGCGCGTGCGCTGTATTTTTCTTTCTTAAACAATTCTTTCTTTTTCTGATTCTTGAACGAGAGGAGTGGAGTATGCGTCGCACGAGCTACTCACCAAGCTTCCTCTTACACTTTTTATATCTGAAACAAATTGCTGTCGTTCAACTTACATTCGTCTATTGTTTTGGCACCGTACGCTTTCTCTACTATTTTGTAAGAAATTTGTTATATATGCTTGATTATAGCTATCTATGATTATACGAAGTTTTTCAACAACAAAACTCGCATGTGTTGTCAACACCTCTTACAAATTAAATTGCTGTTTGCATCTCATTCATTTTGTAAAATTATATGCATATGTCGTTGTTGTCGCAATATATTGAACTGATTACTTAAAATGAACAAACGCACATTTGCCAAGTTCGTGAAGTAGGTAAGCGTTTTCGTAAGCGCAGTAACGCGATACCTCATTCATTATGTAAAATAACTAATGAAACCAGTTATCGAAATTTGAAGTCGCCCAAGCTAGTTCAGCAAGGTTTGCAACATTTTTTTACTTACCGTTTTTTGGTACGTTTTTCCAGTCGACGTTTTTTCTTCGCTACGTACCACCTGAGGGCTAACCGATTATGCTTCAATCAGATTCATTCATTAATTGGTAGGAGAAGAATATTTTCAAATACTTACTAGAGTCTAGAATTAACTCTTTTTGCTTGTAGGTACTTTGCGTAAAGGAACTATACAGGAGTCAGGCAGGGGTTACTACCGCGACGCCCGTCAGTAAACCTAAACAAATATTTTAGGGGTGACTATCTGCACGTGATCTGCACCCTTTATGAATTCATAAAAAGGGCGATGACACTCTAGCATTCATTGTTGTTATGTTATAAAGCTCTTTGCGATTTATATACATTGATACCATTAAACCAGTTTCATGCATATTTTAATCTTAAAATTTTTAGTAACATGTTTTTATAAAAAAAAAAATATATAACTTATGAACCTTATACATAAAAACAGGAATGTAATACATGTATCTTCCAGATATCCTCCAGCCGGCTGCATGCTAAATGGTTAACTATTTCTATAGGACTCTACTTTTTTGGACTCAATAACATTGTACATTTAACATGACTGGCGTTTTGTAATTCATCTCGTCGAGATTAAAGTTAGATTTAATTAAAATACGTACACTTGACTGGAGTAACTAAACGCTTCATAGAAAAGCGTTAATTGAATTTCGATAGACTTCGAAGATGAGGTTCTTTCAACCTATAAATTTCTTCTTCGATAAGTGAGGTCGGTTACAACGTTTAATTTCAATAGAATCTACGTGTGTTTGTGTGTGGTGTGCACACGAGGCCATCGCGGCATTTAACGACGGGTGTGGCCAACCAACGTATTCAATGTACCGCCACACATGTAGAGAGCTTTGTGTCTTCATTCCCTGCCCATGGCGTGGCAGACGCATTCTTATTCAGTTCACGTCTGGACCAGGGGAATTTCACTAAGGTTCTTCGTTTGAATTTGAGGTACATGATGTTCTACTAAACTCGTGTAACTTTAATATTACGTAGATTTATTATATCGTTGATTATTTTGATGGCATCTGTATCATCCACCATCTCAAAAGCACCTTTAAGTTCATCATTATCAATAGCATCTACTTATTTGATATAATATATTTCTACATCGTACCAAAGCGCTTTCTGTTTGTTCGGCTTAGTAGTTTTCTTTGCCATTCATTCTGAAAGCTTGCCATCGACTAAGTATTGCGAGATCAGTTCTCGCTCGTGTGTGTCACAGTGTCTAGGAGTACTCGTAGGTAGATAGATATCGAGTCAAGAGGCTCGCAGTAACGGTTCAGCGAGCGCCCAGCTGCAAACAGATGACTCGCGCCGCGCCCGCCGCGCCCGCGGTGCTACCGCGCGCGACCGGCGCGGCTGCGACCAACCGCACCGCGCACCCGTCGCCAGTTGACTGCCGCGCGCGCCGCGCACCACGCGTTCCTGACAAACGCCGCGTTCTAAACTCGAATACATCGCATACATTGTTTATGGTATTTATTACTTTTAAATTCAAAATACCAGCGAATTTGGATTCACACCCAAAAGTGACCGGTGATTTCAGTGATCGAGAATTTTAGATCGCACCGTTGTACGATTAGATTAAGGTTGTACGTTACCTACGCATTGTTTACGTAAATATTTACGTTGTGTTGACTTGACGTGTGACAGCGTGTGCTCGTGCTTTCTCTGGATCGATATAAAACTTCGTGCGCCGGAGGGTGAGGGTTCCGATAATGCACCTTCAAGATAATACAGTGAATGGAAGGATGCGACCGAAATAGGTTTTTACAGCGAGTTTTATGAATCACCCGGCGCGTATTCAACGCGATCTTATTTTGAGTCTCGTTTATATTCGAGTGGTTAGTTTTGCGGAGTCTGCGTGTGGAAGGATGAATGCACCGGGACAAGATACCGATATGTGCATATACTACCTATAACAGCTGTAGTCAGATTAGGTATTTCCGTTTACTTTGGAGAACGTAAATTATGCTTTTTATAGGCTTACATTTATGTTACCATCCGGTGCGTTTGTTGACTATAAATAAGCTGTTACATTTTCCATACGTACGGACTACGGACACATTCTGAACTTTTCCATGAATCAGCCAGCGATTAAGATAAATGGACTTTACCTAGGTAGGTATAAGCGTTAGAAGTAAACCTGCTTATAGATGTAACCAACTTTAATAGTAGGCATAATTAAACTTGGTTACAATACAATCCATTAGAGTGTGGTAACTCACTTCACTATGAATCAGAAGGTAGTCGCGGCGCGCGACGTCGAATATATTTTTTAAACATTTTAGCATTTATTTCTTATTTTCACGAACGTAACATTTCAAGGTTTTCGGACATTAACTAGCTCTCTACATTCGCTATCGAACCTGTTTGCTGCTCATAAAATTAATTCGCAAGATGTCTGTCTGCCTGTTCTGTTTGAAATCTCTCAATTTGTCACTTCAAATCATGTTCGTGTCATCTCAAATACTTTTATCTTACACGATTTCATTAGAGTCGCAATTGTCCAGCACAACTATTTATAATTAATTATCAACTATTCTCTTTTTTCGCATTCGCAACACGTGCCCAATAAATTTCACCTGCAGGCGATTCGCCTTGCACAATGCACATGGCGGCATTGATGAATACTGGTCGCGTCGGAGCCCGAGGGATGTGGGCGCTTTCTTTGTTCCTATGAGTCATGTAGAATATTTAATTTGTATAGGTACTTAAATGTAATAATAACTTCATGGAAAGATAAAATGATGTGAGCAGAAACATTTGAATAAAAGTCTGGATGGCTTAATATTACTTCCTTCTCTAAGTCCTTATTGTAACGAACACACGACGACGTATGTAGTTCAAGACGCTGGAAATATGATAGATAGGTAGGTAATTTAGTGAAACAAAGTTGCGTTGACGTGTTTTTTTTTTATGGAAACTGGCACGGTTGGCTACACATCACCTACAACATCCGTGATGTCAGCCCATAACACCGGGTGAACTAGCTGCCATGCCATGTCAGTGCTTTCCTTCATTTAATTAACTGTTAACACAGTTGCATCTTTATCATTGAGCAGGACAGAGCAGACACCAAAATATTGTACAGAATAAATTTGCAAGAGACCGTTAGAGACCTCTTACTAAATTTAGCTAAAGTTTCAACTTTATGTTGAATGCACTGCATGCATATTCAGAACGAACATAAAAATATTAATAAGTGCTTCAAATTTATAGCTAACGTAGAATTCAAAGTCATAAATTGATAGAAAATAACTTATTTCTAAGGAAAGAAATTAATCCGCACTAGGATTTCGATTGAATGAAACAACGAGAATGATGTAAAGGACCAACACAGGAGTGAAAGGAGGCTGGTTCTAATATAGGTGTTCAATATTTAGGTACTTCAATATAAATATCCCGTACTAAAGAATGGGATAAGTATTTAAGTAGTGTTAAGCAAGTCCCTCGTAATTTCGGTTTTTACGGAGATCGAATCATTGAAAAATGTGTAGATGTTATCTAGCTACCTGACCGTAGCTGCATCAGGGTTGCCTGTCTCGTGTCTATGTCTGTTTAATTAATTTTGAAGAATACATCAAGCGCTTATTTTGTCATATTATACCTACGCCTGAAAACCAGAGCACCAGCCATTACCTGGGGACTGCATTGAAAGCTAAGGCAGCTTCCTTTACTCTCTATAAGATGACCTGCTTTAAACATCCTGTCTATGTTAAAAAAAGCGGCCAAACGCGATTCGAACTCGCATGGAGAGGGTTCCGTACCATTGTGTTTTCCGTGAGAACTTTAAGACTTCTATCTTTTATACTATGCATTTAAAAATTATAAAAAAAATTATTTATTTTTCCATTCCTAATTTGATGTCACATGATTTACTTGAAAAAAATTACTAACTGAACTAAAATAATAATAATTTAACTTTATAATTTGTCCCCCAAAATCTAAATTCGTTCATTTACGCTACAAGTCCGTGATTGGGTCATCAAACGCTATTTATATGTACCAAATTTAAACTTTTTTCGTCCAGTCGATTCGGAGAAAATAGACTGTGATAGACGGACAGACCGACAGACAGACTCGAAAGTGACCTTATAAGGGTTCCGCTTTTTCCTCTTTTAAGGTACGGAACCCTATAAGATGTAAATGGAAAATAAAATTATTGTTTGTCTTTCTTGCATTCATATACATGATTTAATTCCATCGTGAGGGCCCACGTTGATGACCCTAACTATCATTGATGCGAACAAGCCTGCGGCACGTGCCGGGCCGGGCCGGGGGACCTCAAGCGTGAAATAAAACAGCTATTCACTAAAACGCATGCATTCGAATTTCGTGGTCAGAAAGACGAATTCGAATTCGTCTTTCTGACCACGAATCTTTTTTTTGGAGAGTGATATTTTTGTATTTTTGGAAAATCATTGTATTTGATTGCACTGCACACCCAACAGAATACTTCTTAATAAAAAACACAGCATAGTGTATTTTTTTTTATTGAAAGCGCGGCATTTGGCACCTATCCATCCATAAGGTGTCTAACGACGCCCATGGACATTCGGTCATATGCTGGGCTTGCGAATGCCATGCTGGCCTGACAGGTGCCTATTCACGCCCCTCTGGCAGGACCCGAGACTGTACGGGGAGGGGGCGGCGGAGGTATATAAGGGCAGAGAGAACGTTCCAGAGTTTACCGGTTCTGTAGAAGAAAGATCTGCGGAACCGGTTGGTACTTGGTATGCATCCGAGGTATGTCCAGCTTGTAATACAGTACAAGTAATATAGTACAAATTGGGCGTTTTGGATATTCATATGGATGGATGGACGTCAAAGACACAAGATAAAGCAAGCCAACAATAAAAAAAAATATCAAAATCATCCAAGATACCATCCAAGTATTGATCAAACAAAATAGCCACTATTTATTGTTATTTAGACTATAATGAAAAAAAGTCAATGATTCATCATTAAAGCCCAAAATCACAAGCATTATATTAAAAAAATTATGGTTTAGGCACATGGTTCAGTCACAGAGCAGACACTGTAGTTTAGTGACACAAGCAGAGACATTCGATCAAAAACACATCAATTTCTAATAAACCCCATAGCAAACACGCACGACACGTGACTGCACCCGTATCGCGTAACAGCACCACACACGTTCCACGTTATTGACCGCTCTATTCGTAACGATTGGACCAATTGACAGGAGTTCGGCAATCGTCGTGAGCCGTGCGTGACACAATTACAGCGTCAATTAACCTGGGAGCGTTTATCTTATTTGGTCACTATATGGATAACTGAAAACGTTCAATGCGAACTTTTGGAACGACAGACATGGTAGTGTTTAGTTTCGTCAATCAGTCAGTCAGCGTGTAAGCGTCCACTGCTGGACATACGTCTTTCCAATTTTCCTCCAGTCCTCCATCCCGGCCTTCAGCGGTATGGCACCACTGCTTTCTCCCGACGTACTTGATGTCGTCGTCCCACCTGGCCGGTGGTCTTCCCACACTTCATTTTCCTGTCCACGGGCGCCAATGTAGGACACGGTTACTCCAATGGTCGTCGTCTCTTCGGCTAATGTGGCCAGCCCACTGCCACTTTAGTTTAGCCACCCAGTGTCCAATATCGCCTACTTTGGTGCGTTTTAGTTGTTCATATAGTATAGTTTTTACTGGCTAATAATCCACCGTTCTCCTTCTGGATGGTCAGGAAAAAGTTCGTGCGCGTGTCTTGGCAGCCTCCCGCTGGGAATCCGGCGCGTGGCTGGAAGCGTACCCATCACCACAGTTGGGTACACTTCTAGACAATAATAGCTTGCGCGTCGCATTCGGTCTGAGGGTGGGTGCCAAGCTTTGCGAACCGCACACTTGTGCGTGCGGCGGAGCTGTTGATGCGCTCGGGCATCACGGCCTTTCATGCTCCAGGAGTGCCGGCAGACTGTCTCGCCACGCTGCCATCAACAACATCATCAGGCGCTCCCTTGCATCAGCCAACATCCCGAGTGCACTCGAACCACCTGGCCTATCTAGGTCGGATGGTAAGAGGCCGGACGGAGTCACTCTGTTGCCGTGGGTGTGCGGGAGGGCTTATTTGGTTTGGGATGCGACGTGTGCGGACGCCTTCGCCCCCAGTCACATGGTGGGCTCGTCTGGCTGGTTTTGCTGCAGCAAAGGCCCAATCGGTTAAACATGCCAAATACAATCAACTCAAGAACAACTACGAGTTTGTGGCCTTTGCTGTAGAGACTCTTGGGGCATGGAGCCCGGACGCGATCAGTTTTTCCAAGAAATTGGGAAAACTACTCATTGACGCGTCTGGTGACCGCCGTGCTCGGGCGTATTTCAACCAGCGGATCAGCCTGGCGATCCAGAGGGGGAACGCCACTTCCGTCATGGGGACCATGCCTATGGTCCCTATGGACGACTATTTTTATTTATAGTTAGATTTATTTTTATAGTTAATTTAGTTATTTTTAGGTCTAGATTTAATTATTTTTGTTAATGGTGTGTATTCAATAAAGATCTCCATAACCCTGAAAAAAAATCCACCTTTATGATTGAACCTTCTAACGATATCATGTAAATACCAATCAAGGTCTTCAAAGTGTACGCTATAGCGGTCAATGACTTCGGAATAAGTGCTCGTGCACCACGACGAGGCACCATAGACCACGCAATCAGCGTTGTCAACGAAACGCAGATAATAGCGTAGAAGAGGCAACAGCGCGTGACCGACGACGCCTTTCCATTCCATTTTCAAAATGATAACCATTTTATTTACCTGCTTATACAATGGCAGCTCGGTCGCAAAGTCACAACTCAATATTTACGATTCTTCAATGCTTTTGAAATCATTTAATGTCAAGCTGCTGAGCATAATTTTGTTTTTGACTTGCTTGAGGCCAGGCGGTTTGATTTGAATAACTGAATGATGTTTTCGGCTTTTGTCGTTGTCCACCATTAGTCCATGCATGTGGTCGTTCATGTTGACAAAATAATTCATATTATTTACATATCTTCGGTTCAGTCTTCAAGGTGTGGTCTCGGGGAGGTACATTATTATTTATTCGGTCACTCACGTGTTTGCCGTCGCGGCGGCGACGAGGACGCGCAGCACCTTCGCTGCACTCGGCTTGGTTTTTTATTTCACCCACGCAAATGCAAATTCAGAGTGCACGAACACTTTGCGCGGCTCCAGCGAATGTTGCGAGAATTTGACTAAGGAGAAAAGTTCTTTGTGGATAGGCCACACAGTAACAAAAAGAGGAATGAACTTTAAAAGTTTTTTTTGTTGAATTCGAACTACATACTTATTAATTTTAATGTATTCAGCCATTGCACTAGACCATAGAGTTCTATATAATATGCAGGTGTAATCCAATAATTTGAATAATGTTATTTTAAATGTCTATGCACTCGACTAAATCATAATTTCGAACTGGTATACACGGTTTTTGCGAAATTCAACGTGAAAGCTTCACCAAATATCTGAAAACCGCGTGATATCAAGTCTCGAAGCTTGTTTCGATGTGAATTATTTTAAGCGACAGTTATCTCATTGACGAAGGCAGCTCTCTGAGCAGTCAGAACGGGTTTATTGTGAAAATCGCGAGTATCGTGTGAGATAACGGGAGACATCGATTTGTACCGTACGTCCACAAATACACTATTCAATTGATCTTGTAGGCAACCGTTTTGGCTCTGTCGACTGTACCATTGCTCCCTCGGCACAGGCACACATGTTGGTTTACATAAAAAACATATAACTGAATACTGATTTGAATAAAGAAGATATAATATCATTAATTCATTATGCATGTACGAAACCAAAGACACTGGTTTTACTTAGGCCGTACCAAGCGTCAATTCTAGATCGTAGATCGGAGTATCGCTGATTGACATCAGTACCTTTTAGACGTATTTATTACTACTGCACTGATCATTACAACCTAAGCCAATTTACAGCTGTTTACCACTTTACATAGAGCCGCGCGAAGTAATCGAGTGTTTACCCTCTCATTATTGACACCCGAACCCGACTGACCCACATTCCGCGCTGTTTGTACAGTTGTCGAGCTCGGACCGAGCGACCCGCGCGCGCCGCACGCTGTCACACGCCGATACCTTCCAGAGTGCAATGTTACGAACGAACAGACGACGCAGCTCCAGAACCAATGCGTAACCGCTCGAGACCATTCACGTAACGAACCCGTCGTTTCCGAGCCGAGAAACCCGTTTCGAGAAGCGATACCGTTCGATATAGACAGAAGCCGGTCGAAGAACGGGCCCATCCACTCCTATTCCGTGCGAAACCGACTACTTGGCAAAAACACAGCACATGCGTACGGTACGGTGAAAGCTGCGAAGCTAACCAAGATCTAGCATGTGCGAGCGGAGCGTCGCCGTCGTCGGCGCCCGAACGAGTGCGCCCGCAGGAGCGTCGAGGGGAGAGTGATGCCGGCGCGGCAGTCTCGCTCGCCATGCCGGACTGGCGCCGCAACGTGCTGTCCACGAGCGAGGCCTTCATCGACGCGCTCCAGAAAGGAAGACTCGAAGATGAGCCGACGGCGGTCCTCGAGCCGGTGGCCGCGAGCTACCCGCGCCGCAGCGATCGCCTGCGCGCGCCGGCCACCTGCCCCTACACCACCATCTTCCTCGGTGCCGCGGGCGGCCGTAACAAGAACCGGGCTCCGCCGGCGCTCGCGTCCACCTGCGGCGACGCGAGCGATCTCTACGCGGACGCCTACTCGGTCGACCGCTCCTCCAACTTGACCGACACCTCGAGCTTCGCACACTATGAGGACCGGCGCGAGCCGGGCGACGAGTTGGAACTGGAAACGGAAGACTCGATCCGCGCGAGCGCACCCGAGCACGTGACGCTGCAGATACAGAAGGTGCCGCACACGGCGAGCGTCTTTTACGTGTCGGCGCGGAGTGACTTCAGCCGCGAGGAGCCGGTGCCGGCGTCCGAGGTGTACCTCGTCGACGCAGACTCGGACACGCTGTCGTCGTGCACGTGCGACAGCTTCGAACGTTGCGAGTTCGACTGCAAGGACTACGAGCCCTTCTCGGACACGTGTTGCTGCGATCCGTTCGCCGACGGCGGCTGCAGCCGCAGCCCCGGCGACGTCGACTCGCCGGAGAGATTCTGCGAGCGCTGGCCGGATGAGGACGGGCTGTCGACCCGCAGTGACATGGAAGGTCTCGATCTGGCGTTGTTCGAGCCGGCGGCGGCGCGTGGACGCTGCGAGGCGCACCGCACGCCGGAACCGGCCGCGTCCTCGGCGCCCATCGCCCCCGACCGGCGCGCTTCCTCGGCGCGGCTCGACGTCAACAACGCCCTGTGCGGTGTGCTGTATGTGCCATCGGTCGCCGTTAACGGTGAGTTCTCTCATCTATTTGCACTTAGTAGCGATTTGTGAGTTCCCGCTGCCCGGAAGTGGGATCAGCGCGCGAACATCAGTCCGCAGATTACCGTCATTATGTGGAGTGGAGATGTGAGGTCGGCTCAGGGCGGCAGTGATTTGTGGAGTGAGCGGGCGCCAGGTGTGCGCCAGCCGGCGAGCCAGCGGATGTAGAGAATAGCTCTAACAGTACTCACTCGCCGACGACGACGCCGCCTCCGCCGCCCCCGCCGCCGTGGCGCAAATTTGAGACGAACAGACATCACGCACTATCTGCACGCATTATTATCGCATCAATCACATCCATCAGCGTCGTCGACCGATCCGATATGCTCGTTCGCTGAAACCGATTTATGTGAAGATAATAGCTTGTTTCACATTGAACTTCTTTATCAGATTGTAGGCGATTAAATCGGCTTTGCATCTAATTAGCGATTAACCAAGCGTTCTTAAAGTTAAATTATTATTGGTGTGGTAAGTATAAAATTAGAAAAATTTTCTTGAAATAGCTAGTAGATACTTAACTGAACTGCATTATGCAATTGAACGCTACCTACTTCTCATGGTTGTAGATAACAATGATGTTAGTTAGTAGGTCGCTAGTGTTCAATACAATTTGACAATTAGCAGCGCGTGGCGCAAGACAACGCTATCTGGACTAGGAGCTGTATGCAGGGAAAGGAAAACTACAATGTAACCACTAAATTTAGTAGCTCTACTATAGAGCCGACTTCATTTGTTTCACTATAAATAAGAATGAATCCCATTTATCAAAATGTCATAAAATACATTTAATTATGCGACCTCAATTCCTCGTGCACGAGACATCGATGACGACACGACATCTAAATTAATAGCTTTATTAATTTGTGCGGAATCGAAATACCATATGAAGTGGAAGGTTATTAATTCTAATGTCATAGATTTTTTGAATTGAAAACTCTTTAGCGGCGCTTGGCTAGGGTTGCCAGATGTTCGCCATAAAAAAAACGGACAACCAAAAACTCCTATTAATTAGAGAAATTTCATGTGTTTTACTTTAAAAATTTCAAGTAAAACACATGAAATGTTAAGAAAGAAAGTTTTATTCATACGTCACAACACAAACAAGTCATCATATTCATAATACAACTAATTAAACTAATTAAGTAAAACGTATGGAAAATTAAGACAGTCATTTATACTGATAATTTGATAATTATCACTAGATATCGTGCGTGCCTAGCAATAGCTTATGTATGGCGGGAATAGAAATATTGCAGCATTACCGGGCGGGAAATTTAAAAACCGGACAAAACCTGGGCATGTTTTTGTACCGGGCAGGTGCTTTGAAAACCGGACTGTCCGGGCCAAAACCGGACATCTGGCAACGCTTGGCACTTTTTTAGGTGGGTAAAAAATGTTAGACTCGCGAAAAATCTCGAAAAGCGACAGATTTATTTTTATTATTTAAAATGCAACCTTAAGTTATTGCATTAAGGGTTAAGTTACGATGGCTCGGGATCAATTCTGTTCGTCTCTCAGTGACAGTAACGCCGAAAGCGAATCAAGGGAATCCGATATTCGTTTGGTCGTTTATGTGATTTCGTGGCTCAATGGTAAGAATGTAGGATTTGTATTTTTTTACCATGGGTTCGAATCCCTCAAAATTTTTTTTTCTTTTGTTTTCTTTTTAAGCAATGTTACGTGTTTAAATTTTTTTAGGGTGTTTAGTTTTTTTTATAATCACCTAAGAATTATTTTCGGAAATACAAAACGTTTTCACTTCTGCCGGCACTCCCGGAGTGCAACTGTGGTTTTTTTTATTTATACGTCCCTTTTCGGGACGGGCAAAACTAATTAAAGTATACAGCCTTTTCTGTTGTACTTCTAATGTCTGTTGTTTTCTTCTCGTATTGCGAGAATCTCAAAAACGACGCATCGTGCGGCAGACAAACTTGTTCATCCGCCATCTTTTGAATCAAATATTTTTTTTATAATAATTATTCGTTCCTTTTCGATAATATATAGATCATAATAATGCCACGAGTATACCGAAGACTATGCATCAAATCATTGTTTTCTTTCTTTCTTTAAAATTCTTTAATAATCAGCCTTGTCACAGAATATTTAATAGTGCCCTTGTGAAGGAGATGTGGAAAGCCGGTAATCAAATGAATGGGGCGTTGCACGCTATTATGAGCAGCCAAATACGTCCACTAGGACACGTTTGGCTTTCCATGGTGGAGTGCCTGGCGTTGCGATGATGCGCGCGTTGAGGAGTATGTGTGGAGTTACAGTGAAATATGGATTGAGAAATAATGTAGTGGGAGAGCGTTGTGGCCCAAAAGAAGATATAGTGACGAGGATTAAGAAAGGAATCATGTTTTAAAAATGGATGATAGGAGAATAACGAAAGACTTTTATGTAGCGAATGTGGTGTGGAAGAGTCGGGAAGCGTCGCCCTAGACTAGACGCACGTAGCTGGACCAGATGGGGCATATTATGCTGTAAAAGAATCAGGTGCGAGTACCTGTAACCGACGAGCATGTGTGAAGAACATTATTAGGTGAAGAGGCGGCAGAGGTGTATCAGGATTGTGGCAAGTGAATCCGTTGTATCTGCCTAACCCATTGGGGAACAGGCGTATGCACAAAGTAAACCCTTGGAAAAACACTGCTTCTAGATGTCTATTTTCAACACCATTCGACTTTCACCAAAGCATGTTTACTTTGGAGAAAAGAATGCAACTGAGGGAAGAGAGAGTGACAAATTTCCACAAAATATAATCTCGTCATCTAAAGGTTAGGTCATTATGGGTAACAAGAAGGTACGTGAGTGGGGTGACCATAAATAAAGGTTTTATGTGATCATTATTGAAAATGAACGACAGTGAGATTAAGCGATGGTTCTGAACGCATTATTGCATGCTCTTTCTTTTCTTTCTTTGCACCCAACTGTAAGGCCTACTTTATACAGCAGTTGAGAATTCTCATCCAATCACTTTTTATAAGCTTTTTTAAGTCAATATTTTAAAATGTTAAAATTTTTCGAACTAAGGAGACCTACGGAAACCTGTATTCAAATTAGGACCTACCTAGCGTAGACATTGTAACATGACTTGAGAATTTGTAATTTGACACTACACTTGTGCTCGCACAAGTTTCCTTCGTATATAAATACTGGAACCACTATCTATAGCTCACGATTTCTTTAATTAATTACACAACGATAATCATTTACAGCATTCCTCTTCCGATGTTTGAATTAAAATTACTGACTATTTTCTTTGGAAACTGTGCATTTGTTTTCTTTTTTAAGAGTTATTTTATTCTTTTGCAGCGTCGTTTCTATTCTTGTCTTTTTGAACGTTAAGAGCGTCAACTTGTTTTGTTTGGTTCAGTTTATTCTGTTCTCTTGGATTCTTCGACGTTCGCTATAATGAAGAGTCATTGTGACACAAATTGTTATAACCATCAAATGAAGAAATAGTTTGGTGTCCTGCTTTACCTGCACGACACCAAACAAAATTAACTGCAGTTAGCCGGCGAGTTTTCTTGTAAGTTTCTTGTAACAGAATGAGTGGATAATAAAACCTTTATTATGACTTGACCAAGTGGAATGTTTTACCAATTGGTTCAATAAACAAGCTGAAACCCAAGCTGCGTTCGATAGCCGGAACCAACATTCAGTATCTGCTAACTGCTAGCTAGCTAGACTCATCCGTCTTTCGATTGAAATAATACAAGGACAGGTTTTGAATCCCACACCTGATGCACAGCTTCAATAATCGGAGCATGTAATGATTAAATCCCTCGATCGAGATAGGAAAAGTGGTGACATAATTGGCTGACTTGTATGAACATATACGACTAACCTGTAACACTCACTGAGCTATATCATATCATACATACATAACACTACTTGCAGTCTGGTACCCTGTTGCCGCTCTTACGATTATGACGTGATGGGATTATGCACATTTTCACCGAGTTATAAGTTTAAAACGCTGATGTGACGCGGGTCTTATGATCTGATCAAACCAACGACGCGAACTTGCATCCCTTATTGATTGATTGATTTTTGTCATCTGTGCTAATACAGATACAGGAATAGAATTAAGCATAAATTGGTTCACAATATGATTACTGACCTGCCTCCGCCAAACAATCCTACAAAACATCATTTGTGAATATGATAAGTGCGTAAAACTATGGGGCTTTTGTGAACTCATCGGCTCTCAAAATCGTTTCTTTATCGCACCGCTAGGGTCTGGAACTGTCTTCCGGCGAGTGTGTTTCTGGGTATCTTCAAACGTCGTATCAACCTAGACAGCCCAGCAACAATCCGCAAATCTGCTGGCATGTGCCACTCTGAGCGTGGTTTCGCGAGAAGAGGTGTTTTTGACTCTGTTAACTGTACCATGGGCACAGAATAGAAAAGAGTACCAGAAGCGACACTCCACAAGGCCACATAAAGGAATAGCTACTCTTGCTGAGACGCAATAAAGTGCAATTCAGCTCGCAAAGCGCTGCATGCCTAACTCGAATAATAACCTACATCACGCTTCTCTTTCTATCGCATAACTCTATCTCTTTTCGCGCGATTCGGATCGTGTTGGGGTTGTCGTCTTGTGTGACGAATAAATTACTGTTAATAATTACTTAGCAGTTTTTTTTGACAAAGCTCTGTGGCTTCTCGGAAGTATAATGATGATGACATGCTAATTTTATTGATTCATTTATTTAATTAGTTTCTTATTTTAATTGTTGTATATTAGATAAGCGCAAAATGCCTATGAATCAGGAACTGCCTCTGCGAGACAGATTCTTCTATTGCAGAGCCTCTCTTTGTAAATGCGTACATGAAATAATGAAATAAATAAATTATTTTATTTGACATATTATTATTATCATTTCTTTATTTTCACATTTTTACTAAACATTTAAATTAATTTTACATATTTTATATTATACAAAAACTTATAAAAATACACAAAATTATCATATTATTATTATCATCATTCGTTCATTACCGAGATAGTATTATTAGTATTAGTAGTCATTATTAATTCTTTATTAACACATTTACAATATTTACATTAATTGCACATATACAAAGTATAAAAATACAAATATATATCTACCTAAAATTAATCATTAAATTAAATTAGTCATTATTAGTATTACGATGCTCCAATTGCTCCATTATTATTATATCGAAGAATAGGCACAGAATACTTCATAGATACTGAATAAAATAGTTCGTTCCATCCAGGCGATCGACTGTATGCGTGCGCTCGCAAGCGCGAGGCTGCCCGGACTGTTTTGTATTCTCCGAATATCGCGCGCTGTAGGTGATTATCGCGGTAGGTATGAAGGAGTGTCTGAGGCCTGCCATGGGTAACACGGCACAGCCACACATGTTGGTTTACATAAAAAAACGATCCAACGATGAAGGTCATGAAGGAGTCCGCCGCCGCCGCCGCGGGAGTTTCTCCTTATTTTTAGTGAAGTGAAAAATGGATAAGATGAACGAGCAGCTGCTACGGACGGGCACATTTTGAAATGCATTCAACTTACTATCATCCTAATCAGCCTACTGATGCTTTCGCAATTTTATTGTGAAAGGATAAAGAGACTCGTGCTATAAATAATTTTATTATCCATTCCAGTTATCGAAGTTAACGGCGGCGGCGGCGGCGGCGGCGCGGGCGGTTCATCGAAAAACACAACATTCACTCACAAACACTATTGCTCATACACCGAATGTACATTTATGTGCACAACACTCGATGTGTGAGCGCGTTGTTACCGTGTAAAACATATTTAATACCGACATAAAGTGCTAAACTGCTAATTGATGCATTCACTTCTGACTGAATAGGGAGACACAGACTCCACCAGCCGCCGCCGCCGCCACCTCCGCTTCAACCGAATTACCTAAAGAAAACGTTAAAAAAATTATTATTATCGGTGAGGTCGATCAATGCATTCGAAATTTAACTTTTGAACCGCAGAGAAACGAATCGTCGAACGTGATAGATAACCTCCTTTCCTTAGGTCGGTTAAGATGGGTACTTTATTTTATTAGATATCTTTAGTACCTAAATACATTAACTTACTTACCTTATTTATTTACATATTGTAATATGATGGTCAAGATTGATAATTTGAGCGATCCTCATTATAAAAGTGATCTAATAAAATTGGATTAGCCTAATCAATCTGATCATCACTGGCATGAGAGAATGCAGTTCAATGACCGAAAAACAGTAATACCAGTGCGGTTCCGGCGGCGTTATATTTACATGTTATGCAAATCTAATCTGCTTTTACAGATATTGCGGAATTCTCACAAAAATCCGCTGAGAATGAATGAATATTTTTTTATATAGAGCTTTACTTTGCGCCAATACGAAATGGTGCTTATCAAGTATGGTTCTGGGCGACGATATAATTTACCCACCGAGCATACCTACTTCCTACCTACCTACTTTAGTAGGTACTTTTATACCTACTTTAGTAGGTATTCTCCTTGAATTTACCTAATCAGCTACAACCTGGGGCTACATTAAATATATACCTAACATTAACTACGTATTATTAGCTGTAATTATCTGCTTCGCTTTTCACGTCTCAGCTCGCTCACGCCTGTAGAAAACTTTTATGAGATCAAAGATAATGGAAGTGTGTTCTGGAAAGGTGTTCTGTGTATGAGATGTTGTCAAATTAAATATGTGGAAGATACTTTCCAGTAGGCTATTGTAACCATCATTGTAACGCGATTGTGTTACAACATTTGCAGCAACGACCTTAGATAAAATTTTCAATTATATACAGTACGTTTCTCCCTTACTATCAACTAAATTCAAATCAAATATTTCGTATACCTATTAAAATGTTTCACATTAAATTTATAGAGGAAGAAAGACAACAGGAATTTGCTCATTAAAATTGTTCGTTATAAAAAAAATATTTTCCTCATAAAGGAAGTGAATAAATCAAGCGACATGTGTAGAGGCAGGCAGGCAGGGCAGGGCAGGAGCAGGATACGTGTACTAAATCGGCAAGTCCACGAAGTGGACCGGATTGACGAGTGGGGCAAGACGGGCCCCCGCCCCCACCCAGCTCGCCCGCCGCGCCGTGTGCTGGTCGTCGCTACTTTGTTTCCCGCTCGCGGGCGATACCACTCGCGCCATTAGAGTGCGTGCGTTCACTTTTTTAGTCATAGGAAAAGAGCTCGGCACATAAAGGTCCAAAGTTGAAAAAAAAACCGAGAAAAACAGCTCTATTAATACGTATTTATACTCGCATAGTATACTTATTTCACGTTGCTCTGAGTTTTTATGTTTTATTTACTTAGCGGTCCCCCGACTCCTTTAAGTAAACTAAAATTATTTATGACTTTTTACTGAAATAATTTATGACTTTTTAAGGGACGGGGGTTTTATTTATTTCTACTCCAGCAGATGAACGAAAGAGCTTCGCTAATAGGTTTCCGGTTTTTAACACAAGAAACCAACATCTAATGAACACATAAACCACCACGTCGTAGTTGAAAGTCGAGGTGATGTGTGAATGAAAAGTATGAAAAGGGAATGGCGGGAAATTCAAGACAATATAGTTTTGGATCATGTTCATACATGAAATCCTGAATCCTTCAAACGTACATAGACATAGATAGATAGATAGATAGAAATACTTTATTGCTCCAGAACATTTAACAGTAACAAACGATAAGTAATTTACATGAGGGGCAAAGGCGGACTTATCCCTTACAGGGATTTCTCCCAGTCAACCTTTGGATGTTTGAGAGTCGTATGTTGTGAGATATAAGTAGGTAGTAGCAAAAGACTTGAGTGTGGGAATATAAAATATTATATTTGGAAAATAACTATGATAAACTATAATATACACTACATATAAGTACATACTAGTTAATTAAACGTAGAAATCGCCTTAATAAACAAAATCAAATTCAACTTGGTTCACTCTTGCACAAGGAAAATGCTATATTATTTGATTTATGTCATCCATCATCATTTGACACATCAAACATCTAAATATATTTAATTTAATTCTTTATTCTGTGGCCACTTATTAAGTCGAAATATAAGAACATGTGTAATATATGTATTTTTAATGTTTTATATATATGTCGGAGCAAGGCTCCCAGTGATGTCATCGGGTAACACCTCATGGCTTGGGTCGGCCATTTTGCAAATCTGCAGAGCACGTTTCACACAACCACGTGTGACAACTCTCAGTTCAGATCTGCGGAAATTCCTTCAAAAACCTGTAAACAGGGCTTGCAGCCAACTTCAGTCTGCATCACCTTGATATTGTTCTAAAGCAGACATTCTGCCACCTGGCGACGAAAATTAGAAGTAATCGCTGCATTGTGATTGGTCCAATGCCAAATAATTAAAGATGGTGAATAAATTGAACATAGGCGCGCTTGTGCAGGTCCACCAACATACAGGCAATAAATACCAGTACTGCCACTAGTGCCATTCTTCAAGATATTTAAGTGTTGCACGTTAACAAAATTATTTCGCGCCCACACGGCCATTCTGATAGGCGGTGCGTGCTCTGCACCAGCCTACAATAACGAAACCACATACACCCTGCAAATTGTTGTCATAAGATCAGACGGGTGTTCAGTCCCACTCGTTGAACAATTGAAAAGATTGAATGTGCACTGCACGGACAAACCGTACATTGTTCATAGTAGTAATTTCCGAACTTAGTCAAATGCCAGTACCTGGCAAGGACAATACACATAAGAAGTAGACACACAATTCGGCAATCAGAAAAGCTCGAAGTGTTTCAGGTCTCCACGATCATCACACCAACGCAAACAAGTAACGGTTAGTTCATTAATGAATGTTAGTCAGTGCCTTGGACCGCCATGGCCCTCGGTACACCATTAACATTAATCACCAGATATCTCGAGAGTGTCTTAGACCCCATGGTCATTACACTGTAATCATGCAAGGTTTTGATGCTGTGTCCTCAGTCACGGTGACCTTGTTACACAGGGGCTCTAAGGGAAACAGGTAGGTCGATGCTGTGCCCTCGGTCTCGCAGACCTTGTTACGCAGGGGAAGTGTTAGATGAGTTGATGCTGTGCCCTCGGTCACTAAAACCTTGCTACACAGGGGCCCTAAAGGAAATGGGAAGGTCGCTGCTGTGCCCTGGGTCATTCACGAGACCGTGTTACACAGGGGAAATGTTAGAAGAGTTGATGCTGTGCCCTCGGTCACTAGAACCTTGCTACACAGGGGCCCTAAAGGAAATGGGAAGGTCGCTGCTGTGCCCTTGGTCATTCGCTAGACCGTGTTACACAGGGGAAATGTTAGAAGAGTTGATGCTGTGCCCTCGGTCACTAGAACCTTGCTACACAGGGGCCCTAAAGGAAATGGGAAGGTCGCTGCTGTGCCCTGGGTCATTCGCTAGACCGTGTTACACAGGGGAAATGTTAGAAGAGTTGATGCTGTGCCCTCGGTCACTAGAACCTTGCTACACAGGGGCCCTAAAGGAAATGGGAAGGTCGCTGCTGTGCCCTGGGTCATTCGCTAGACCGTGTTACACAGGGGAAATGTTAGAAGAGTTGATGCTGTGCCCTCGGTCACTAGAACCTTGCTACACAGGGGCCCTAAAGGAGGTGGGAAGGTCGCTGCTGTGCCCTGGGTCATTCACTAGACCGTGTTACACAGGGGAAATGTTAGATGAGTTGATGCTGTGCCCTCGGTCACTAGAACCTTGCTACACAGGGGCCCTAAAGGAGGTGGGAAGGTCGCTGCTGTGCCCTGGGCCATTTTCTAGACCGTGTTACACAGTGGCTCTGAAAGAGAATCACTTGAAAAGACAAGAACAGTAACATAGAACAAAAGTGATTGAAGAACAAAAATGACATGAAACAATAGTTATTATAACACAACAATGACATGGAACAACAGTAATTAAAGAACAACAATGGCATGGAACAACAGTGATTAAAGAACTACAATGACACGGAACAAATTCACCAAATTAAAAAGAATTGTTGATTTGTGTGTCCACTACGGTATCGTATGACGTGGACGGTGTATGAACTACATCAGCACTCGCCAGCTGCCCAGAATCATTTGGACTCTCCCACATGGCTATCTGATCGCCTGGACACGGAGCCCGTCGTAGCTGATCATGAGAGACCTTACGAGGTCGTCCTCTACCGACGACTCGTTTCACCAGATATCGATCATTTTCAAGAACTTTATAGATTTCATAAGGTTCACTGAATTTCAAATCCAACGAAGTCTGATTCCGTGGGTTATTCTTGACTAGGACATACTCGCCACGCTGAAAATGTTGAATTCTTGCTTTGTCTCTGTCAAATCGTAATTTTGCTTTAGCTGCTGCCTCCACGGTACGTTTCTGCACATGTTGCTCCAGTAATTCTAGGTTGATTTGTTCTTTTTCAAAGTTCACGAGATTAAGTAATTCCGGAGGGACGCAATGATGATGTCTAGTGAGCAATGTGAGTGGGGCAAATCCAGTTGTCTTATGCACCGTGCAGTTGAGAGCCAATTGAAGACCACCCAATGCAGTGTGCCATTGTTCAGTTTCGTAGTTCTTTATCATTATAAGTCCATTCTTGAGAGTTGACATAACACGTTCGACTTGCCCATTCGCTCGGCTAACTCCTGGCGAAATAGCGTGAATTTCAATTCCGAAGCTCGTGCAATATTTTTGAAATTCTCCAAGGAAGGCTCTATCTCCATCGACGACAAGCTGCTTGGGGGAACCGAACAGATGAATAACTTGTTTCAGGGCTGCCAAAGTACTGAACTGAGACTTGTTGTTGGCGTAGTAGAGAAGTACATATTTGGAGAAAGCATCGATAGTCACAATGACATATTCTTGATCATTGGGTACACCCAGTTTACCCGTGATGTCCATATGAACCACTTGAAATGCTGCTGAAGGTTTCTCTATGGGATGTAGACGTACTTGTATAGCTCCAGATGTATTTTTTGACATTTTACAGACGACACAGTTATCGATGAAAGTACGGACAATCGTGTTCATCCTGTCGAACCAGTAAGATTCTTTAATCTTATGGAGAGTTTTCTCCCATCCAAGGTGTTTTAATGCAGTGTGAAAGGTATTAATTAAACTCCATTGAAAAGCTGCTGGAACTACTATTAAATTCCTTGCACCCGTAATATTAGATTCGAGGCGAAGTTTTAGAATTCCATCGTCGAGCAAGTAACCTTCAACTTCTTCATTGCTGTTAAGTTTATTAATTATAGCTCTTAGGGTAATATCTCTGCGTTGCTCTACTTTCAGCCAAGAAAGATCATTCGTCATTACATTTACAGTGAGAGTAGTCGGGTTCCTGCTAAAGAAATCGGCATGTTGTATCCGCTCTCCTTTTCGGTATTCAATTTCGAAATCGTAGTGCTGGAGAAAAGCCCACCACCTATGAATTCGTGGAAGAAGGTCTTGTTTGTGCTTGGATGCTTTTAGCGAATTGCAATCGGTTATGACTTTAAATTTTCTTCCATACAGAAAATGTCGGAAATGTTTTATAGCTCTGACAACTGCTAAGGTTTCCAATTCATATGAGTGGTATCTACTTTCTGCGTCGGTGGTTCTTGTGCTCATGTACGCTACTACGTGTTGTCGGCCGTCTATTATTAGAATAAGGACAGCACCATATCCGACGGAGCTGGCATCAGTGTACAGCTCTATAGGGGCGTTTTCTCGAAAGATCGTCAGTACAGGTGCTGACGTTAGATATGCGATTATCTTGTTCCGGACCTCTTCATGCTCATGACTCCATTGCCACTTCGCACCTTGTTTTGTGAGATCATAAAGTGGAATCATCAAACGAGAAAAATCTGGGATAAATCGTCTAAAGTATCCGGCCAACCCGTTGAACTGTCGAACCTGCTTAACTGTGCTCGGTACAGGCGACTTCGCTAATGCTTCTACCTTTCGAGGACTAGGACTGACTCTACCATCTGAGATTACATTTCCTAAGTACTCTATGGAACGCTTAAAGAATGCGCATTTTTCAATATTAATGGAGAAGCCTGCCTCCTGTAATGCAAGAAGAATTTGTTCGAGGAACGTGATACCTTCCTGGAAAGATTCACACTTACTTAAAACGTCATCTATGTAGACCTGCGCGATTTTACCGAGTAAATTCCGCAAAGCACGGTTAATGCAACGTTGATAAACCGCAGGTGCATTAGATAAGCCGAATGGCATAGTTAAGTATTCATATAAACCATCAGGCGTAATGAATGCAGTTTTTTCAATAGATTCTTCGGCTATCGGTATTTGATGAAATCCTGATGCCATATCGAGAGTGGTGAAATAATAGCCATCAGCAAGCTGGTCGATTTGATCAGCAATCAGAGGGAGTGGATAATGGTCGCGGACTGTATTAGCATTCAGTTGACGGAAGTCGACGCACATGCGATCATCACCATTCTTTTTCTTCACCAGAATAATTGGACTGGAAAACGGTGATTTACTTTCACGAATAATGTTGTGCTGTAGGAGCTCATTGATGATCTTACGAACTTTTTCTCGCTCAAACGAATTCAAGCGGTATGGCTTCCTTTCAACAAATTTGTTTGGATCTTTCAATCTTATCTCAAGTTCACCAGTTTTAACTCGAGTATGTGAAAGGCCGTGTATAAAGAGATGCGAAAATTTGTTAAGCAAAATTTTAAGATTTTTTATTTGGTCATCATCAGTTAAATCGGTATAAATTTTTTCAAATATTGAGTTTTCTTTCTGTATGTGATAAACGATAGGTTGCCGTATGATTCTAGCTCCGCCACTGGTTACGATAACCGCAAGTCCTGTGTCCAAAAACAGGTTGGTACCTATAAGCACATCAGAAGAAAGTTCATGATCAGGCAAGACATGGAATTGAATTTCCACATTAATGTCATTGATAGCACAAGTGGTAGTAAGGGTTTGAACAGAAAGCACAGGGTGACCTAGACCCTTAAGGTAGGTCACCGAACTTTCTCGTCTACCAGGTACTTTAGATGCAGCGGATTCCCGAATAACCGAACAGTCAGCGCCGCTATCGAAAATACCACATAATTCGACTTTATCTACCCTCACTACTATGTTAGTCAGTTTAGGTCTACCGATAATGTTCACGTTGCCACGAGAATTATCGCGCTTATAACACGTTTCGTATGTATGACCTGCCGCGCTACAATATGAACAAGTTTTCTTGAGCCCGGTAGATTTATTTAACGTATGGCTTGGTGCTGTCACCGAGGACTCGCGCCTATCAACTTCATTCTGCTTATAAGTACGACAATCGCGTGCATAGTGTCCACGTTTTTTGCATAAATTACAAGTAATGAAATCAAATTTGTCTTCAGAAAAACGTTGTCTTTTTGAAGCTATGGTCGAAGTAGGTATGTTTGAACGTTTACGGCGGATGGCCGAGGCGACAGAAATCAGTTCAGGTACGGAAGTAGCCCTGGCGTTCATGAGTTCAATCCGAAGTCTTTCATCGCTTACGCTCCCTATCACTGCTTCAACAGCATCTTCGTTTGGAAGCTTATCTTTCGTAACTCTACGCCATAGTATCCATGCAGTTGACAGAAATTCGGAAATATCTTTTGAAGGGTCGTACACATGCTCTTTGAACTTAAGAATGTCTCGGGAGTATCTATTTTCAGGCTCGAAGGTAGTTATCAAATTGGTGCGTAATTCTTGCCAAGTTGTAGTATGAACAAGCCAAATGTCGGCCCACAGTTTTGCTCTGCCCTTCAAGAGACTTGAAACCTTCATACGCACATCGTAATCTGCTAGGTTGTAGTTAGATTTTGCATTGTCAACGTGATTGCACCATTCCCTTACACCCACATTATTGTCAGGATCGAAAGGGGGTAAATAAACATCTGCAATGCGGATCTTGGTATCCGGTGTTGGTGCAGTGAGCCGTTCGGTCATTTGTTGCATCATGCTCATCATGTGCGAAAAAAATTCTGAAGGTACTTGCGATTCGCAGTTAGGTCTTGTCAAGAGATGCCCAGCAGCTGGCGTGGGTGGCAGTGGCTGAG
Source organism: Nematopogon swammerdamellus (assembly GCA_946902875.1). Taxonomy (NCBI): domain Eukaryota; kingdom Metazoa; phylum Arthropoda; class Insecta; order Lepidoptera; family Adelidae; genus Nematopogon; species Nematopogon swammerdamellus. The sequence goes on along the minus strand of OX336336.1, from coordinate 5,982,311 downwards.
ACTGCCGTGATTCCGCTTCCGATGTCGGAGCAAGGCTCCCAGTGATGTCATCGGGTAACACCTCATGGCTTGGGTCGGCCATTTTGCAAATCTGCAGAGCACGTTTCACACAACCACGTGTGACAACTCTCAGTTCAGATCTGCGGAAATTCCTTCAAAAACCTGTAAACAGGGCTTGCAGCCAACTTCAGTCTGCATCACCTTGATATTGTTCTAAAGCAGACATTCTGCCACCTGGCGACGAAAATTAGAAGTAATCGCTGCATTGTGATTGGTCCAATGCCAAATAATTAAAGATGGTGAATAAATTGAACATAGGCGCGCTTGTGCAGGTCCACCAACATACAGGCAATAAATACCAGTACTGCCACTAGTGCCATTCTTCAAGATATTTAAGTGTTGCACGTTAACAAAATTATTTCGCGCCCACATATAAAATATATAAGTATACAGGGTGTCCGGCACACGAACCGACAAAATTTTTTTGTAGTTAAGTGGGGTCATTTGCAACGTTTTGACCCATGATACCTTTTGTCAGATGTCACGTGGTATAGAGATACGATTTTTTTCTTTATTTTTAAAAATTACCAAAATCCCAGCTTTAAACCCTTGTCCTTGTAACTTTTTTGTTTATGATTTTATCAGCACCAAATAAAATTTATTGAATTTTACGATGTATCCTTGTTCTAGAAAAAATATTATGTGATGAAGTTAATACCATGAAAAGGTTATGACCTCCCAAAGTTCCGAGAACGAGTAAAAATATGACAGAATCTTAATTTCTTAATTCATTAAAAAAAAACTGACAGCAATTCATAGCTTCATTTTTTAGCACGACAAAATTAGGGATAATTTGCAAGGGTGCCCGCGCGGCCGGTACATGTTCTAAATTTGAAAATGCTCTTGAAAACGCTCTCAATACGGGAAGCGACCACAGATTAGTGCCCGTGTTGTCGTTCTGTTCTGTCTCTGTGCCTAATTTTGACCACATCGTGAATTATTTGTATGACATGTGGTATACCGTTGGAAAGGGTGTAAACTAGCGAACTTTTTAAAAGAAAATGAAGCACTAAATTGCTGTTAGTTTTTTTTTATGAATTAAGAAATTAAGACTCTGTCACATTTTTACTCGTTTTCGGGAATCTGGGAGGTCATAAAACCTTTTCATGGTATTAACTTTAATTAATAATATTTTTTCTAGAACAATGATACATCGTAAAATTCAATAAATTTTATTTCGTGCCGATACTATCATAAACAAAAAAGTTACAAGGGTTTATAGCTGGGATTTTGGTAATTTTCAAAAATAAAGAAAAAAAATCGTATCTCGATACCACGTGACATCTGACAAAAGGTATCATGGGTCAAAACGTTGCAAATGACCCCACTTACCTACAAACAATTTTTGTCGGTTCATGTGCCGAACACCCTGTATAGAGATAAATCTGAAACCAAACATTGGTATGAATAGAAATATTTCATTCATAGATTTATTCAGCTATTGAAAAGGTGAAAACCATTCATTTCGCCAGCTCTGTCGATATTCTTGTACTCTACGGTAGATACTAAACACGTAGCTTTTCCTCGCGTTAAAAACTAGATTATAGGTACACGTACACACACAGTTCTACACAAGTTCTGGTAAATGTTACTCTTCCACTTTTGCACCAGCAAAATGTCGCCACGCACGACGGCACGACACACTCGTGCGAGTTAAAGTCAATGCCTGAACTTTACTTTATTTTTTGTTCCGCACCCGCCCTTGACTGCGCCGTCCCGTCGCGGTTTAAACCAGTTTAAAATAAATCTCATTGAGTTTGCACTTTTAAATAAACAATCGTACCAGGTGAGTCGGCGGCGGCGCGGCGGCGGCGGCCGGGCCCGCGCCGAACCTGCTGCACCCTGGCAGGGCGCACTTGGCATTTCCAACAATCCATTATGCTCACAGAACAACGATCGGGCCACACCGCACTATGGATTCCCCCCATACAAGCGTCTGCCATTAATCATTTTCACGAAAGTTCAACTACACTTATATAATGTATGAGCATTTATAGATAACATAATGAACTTTTCAGTGTTACATAATTTTTTTCATATAAGTAAAATTTACTATACTTTATGAGCTTTGAAAGTCGAACAAAATTACGGCATCGATTTAAGTCATTCTCTGTGCACAGATTCATGTTTAATTTATTTGAAGTGTATAATTTCCATGAATATCTGTCATATATGGTTGAAAAGGGTGTTTAATTATCTTTTCAGAAATATATAATATATGTGAAAAAAAATTAAATTAAAGCAATTATTTTTGTTATTTTGGAAATGGAATTTTTATAATAAGTTTAACATTCAACTAAGCTTTTAAATGGTATCTGCGTTTGCCTTCGCCAAAATATCCTATCCGAATTATAGCCTATGTCTTTGACAATAACAGCCATAAGAAATATTTTGCGGTTTTTTTGCGCATAAGCGACAATTTAAATATTTATAAAGATTGGGCACTATGGAAAAATGATCGCGCAAGTAGATCTAGCAACAAGTCTTATCAATAGCGCGTGATTAGTATCGTTATATTTGGATGTGGTTAATTATAATCTTATCATTTAACTGTGTGGTTTGCACATTATTTAAAAAAGCGGCAAAGTCCGTATCCATGCACGGTAGTAGGGTTCCGTAAGTATTCATTATGGTTTTATCAGATAGGAATATGTCAAATTAAAACGGCTTTCAGTGAAAAACTTCAGATGTACTTAATTTTCAGTAATGAATATAATTTTAATTCGAAGTATTTACCACAGGGTCAAGTCATGAAATATTTAAAAATTTTAAATTGAGCTCTTTAGAAAATATAGTTGTTTAAAATTATTTATGTTGTATAATGTGTCCGTCCTGGTAGTTAAATCACGGAACAAAAAAAAAAAATTTTTATTGACAGCGCGACATTTATGGTTGAGCCACCCATAAGGAGTCTAACGACGCCCATGGACATTCGGTCGTATGCGGGGGTTGCGAATGCCATGCCGGCCTGACAGGTGCCCATTCACGCCCCTCTTGAAGGACCCGAGACTGTACTTGGGGGGAAATATATGGGCAGGGAGAGCGTTCCAGAGTTTACCGGTTCTGTAGAGGAAAGGTCTGCAGAATCGATTGGTACGCATCCGCGGTAAGTCCAGCGTGTAGGGATGCAATCCCTGCCCAGTTGTTTATGTACGTGACCACTATCAAACCATGCACACGAATTGCACTCGAAATATGCCATATTGGCATTGTACACGATACTCCTTCGGTTTTATATATATAAACTGTCGCGATCAATCAACTAGTATTGTTCAAAAATATTTACACCATGGCGTCTTTCAAGTGTCCTAAGCGAGTGTTATGCAAGGTTTTCCTCAAAAGATGCTCAGGCAGGAATCGCGAAACAAGGATTACAAACAATTTCGTTTGCACCACGCTAGAAAATGCTCAAGATCTGCTACTAACGAAGATGTTTTTCATACTTTAATATATACCTCGGATCCATACATAACTAGTATAAGAAAACAGCCAATAAAATATAACAAAGAACTTGATGAGGAAGCTTTACAATTAGTGGAATAATGTTTGTTTTCTTTGTTAAAAACAATGCGATTATTCTGAATTGTAGTAACTTATTTAATTTATTTCTAATGAGTTTTAATTCTAGAGCTATCCAATATTTATCTCATATATGTACTCGTAGGCACCTCCCAAGGTTGATGGTTAGGCAATTTTTTCTCCGACAATAAGTTCGTCTTTGATGTGATGTAACTATATTACGGAAGCAATCAATAATATTTTATTATTTTATTATTTCCTATATCAAGTGTTTATTTTTTATAAGAATAATAATTGTGCTAAAATCCTTCCTAATGCCTAAAATCCCTATTAGTGATATTTTGCGGTATTTTAACAAAATTTATGAAACGACAAAGTGTTACTAATATGTAACTCATGTTTAAACATTTTTTTCTTGCATAAATAATATTTTGTTTACAATAAATGATATTTTATTTTAAAGAACAACTTCAACACTATAATCCTAAAAAAATTCAAAAACATAGCATTCGTATTTCAAAAGTTACAGATTTATGACAGAAAAAAGGCCCTTTCTGCCCATAGTGCACCGCCAGCGCCGCCGCCGCCGCTGTTTCAAAGCTCCTTGATTATGCTGTTGCTGTACTTACGTTCCTATAGTTTGATTTTATAACTTCACTTGCTTAATCAAAAGTAAGTAATAATTATTTGCTACCCTGGAAGCACATACATTTATACATATTATGTGGTTTCTGTGTCCGAACATTCAATTATAGTTTTCGCTATCGAAACCCAACGAAAAGCAATAAAATGATTGTTTTTATTCTTATTAATTGACCCCAAGCGAGTAAATCATTTTTTTGAGGGTGGAACTAGTCAAGTGTTAACGCCTAAGCCACAGATTAAGTAATGCGTAATAGTTACCCCTCAGTTCCTCAGCCTTCAATAAGGGGAAGGTTATCAATTCGATTGTTAACCGACTTCCCAAAAGGAGGAGGTTCTCAATTCGACTGTATGTTTTTTTATGTTTGTTACGCGATTACTCCGTCAATTGTGGGCCGATTTTGAAAATTCTTTTTTTGTTTGGTAGTTCATACTTCAGAGGTGGTCCCATTTAAATTTTATCGAAATTTATTCAGCGGTTTTTGAAAAATCAACAAAATACTATGGTGTGTGGTTACCTTCAGCAAATCTTATGTTGTGGACGTTTTCAGCAATTTGCAGTTTGATAACTACTATGGTGTGTGGTTACCTTCAGCAAAACTTTTGTGATATGGACTTTTCCAGCAATTTGCAGTTTGACACATGGGGAATAATTCTGTACCACTTCAACCGATTTAGATTATTCGATTTCGATTATTCTTTTTTATGTAATAAACTAATGAGGTCAGTCGTAAGGTCTTCTGGAGCATGCACTCTCTCAAGCGTCTGCAAAACTTCATTCCCACTGGCACAAAAATTACGCTCGCTCAATCTCTCTTATTGCCAATTCTAGATTATGCCGATGTGTGTTATCTTGACCTAAATGAGGATCTCCTCAACAAACTCGACCGTATTCTCAACTTGTGCATTCGCTATATTTTCGGATTGCGCAAGTATGACCATATATCTGAATATCGAGCTCGCCTTCAGTGGCTCGATGTTCGTGGTCGCAGGAACTCTCACGCCCTCACTCTTCTCTTCCGCACACTTAATGATCCTGATGCTCCCAAATATTTGAGTGAACGATTTGAATTTCTTTCTTCTCACGGTCTGGCTTTAAGATCTGCTGACAACTTACTCTTGGCAATACCGGCTCACTCAAGCACGTTCTACACGGACTCTTACACAGTACAAACAGCTCGCCTCTGGAATAATCTGCCCGTGCATTTACGCTCCTGTACGTCTATGAATGTATTTAAGATACATTTAAACAAACTTCTCCTTTCCTTACCGAAGTAAATGCAATTTTATATTACATACATATGTTTACTCCCCTTCTCTTACTCTCCTGTCATTCAGTTGATTGTGTTGCACAACGGTACCACCGATTAATGTACATAATAAGTAAGTTTATTATATATATATATATATGCTTATTAAAGTATTTATGTAGTATTCATATGTAGTTTATTTCTTTACAGTCTAACACATTGCCACAAACAATTCTTGTTCGCCTGCGTGTACTTCTCCCACATCCCAAAGGTTAGTTAGAATAGAATGCCTCGCGGCATTAAGCTCGCCTGTTGTACCTAATTTTATAAATTGGTGTTCAATAAAGAATATATACATACATATACATATACATACTAAAAAGAATGAAATAAAAACTGATATAAATATAAAACCGAATAAAAAAAAACTAAAACTAAAAAGTATTAAATACCTCCTAATATTTTGAAATTTTCTGTCATTGTATTGAAATACATGAATCGATATTGTGATTCATATCGGACCCTTTTTTCATGAATATTCTAAATTTGAAATCTTTTCCGACCGGCCATAATATATTAAGCGCATCTCGCTTAATATATTATGGTACGAGTACCATCGAGCTGGTCTGATGATGGAGACGGAAGGTGGCGATAATAAAACCATGATAAACCTATCGTGCTTGGGTTCGTTGCATTTGTCTTCACGAGCAATTTCGACGGTATGTTTTATTTTTTTGGATGTTTGTTACGCGATTACTCCGTCAATTGTGGGCCGATTTTGAACATTATTTTTTTGTTTGAAAGCGGATAACCCTGAGGTGGTCCCATTTTTTAACCGACTTCAAAAAAGGAGGAGGTTCTATGTTCGGCTGTATGTATTTTTTTTTTATGTATATTCAGCAATATCTTCCCCAATTGTGAACCGATTTCGATGATTCTTTTTGTGTTCGGTTCAGTCTAGCTCCAAGGTGGTCCCATTTTTTTTTTGGTCAAGATCGGATTGGAAAGCGAGGCGGAATCGCGAGGCCGAAGGCCGAGCGATTCCGCCGAGTACATTAATAGCAAATAAAAATTACTAAAAAAACTGTGAAATAAAAAACTATTTAAAAAAATATAAAAACCGCCTTCAAAAATGTATGAAATAAAAAAATAAAATTCGAACCCTTTATTTTTTTATTTCATACATTTTTGAAGGCGGTTTTTATATTTTTTTAAATATGTAGTTTTTTTTATTATTAGAGTTCCGTATGCGTCCGGAAGCCTATTACTAAGCCTACACCGCCGTCTCTCCGTCTGTCTGTCTCTCCTTCTGTCCGATCCGAGGGCTATATATTTTCAACCTTCATAGGTAGCCGGTTGAAATTTTCACAGAATATCTGTTATATGGCGTATATCCATCCATATTATTAAATAAACAACAAAAAGTAAAAAATTATATTTTTGTTTTCCGTCTGCGGAAAAAACGTTTTCGTGTATGGGGATACAGAAAAACGTTTTTTAACGGGTTTTTGTTGTTGCTCATACATACATACATATCACACACGCTAAATCCCGACAATCGGGGTAAGCAGAGTAATCGGTGTTGTGCTGCAAGAACTCTTGTCAATTACAGCACAACACCAACCACCACGTTTCGCAAAGTATTCGAACAAGATTCAATCGATCAAGCAGCAAGTAAGGCACGAAGACCCACCTGCTGCATGACTCGGTGGACGTATCGTGCCAAGGTGAGAGGTGGCGAGCCTGTCGCCCTTTAGCACGGTATCTTGTCCTTATCCCTTAGTCGCCTTTTACGACATGCATGGGAAGAGATGCAGTGGGGATATTCTCACGGTTGCTCTATCGTAAAAACCGTAATGCATTACATCGATGAATCCATACAAGCGTTAAACTAGATGCCATTACATTATAGCGCCAACTCTAAAGTATAACAAATTATAATAAACACCGGCCAATTACGTGGTGGTACGGAATCCTCGGTGCGCGAGCGCGACTCGCACTTGGCCGTTTTTTTATGTACGTGCCTACATACGCATATATAAGGTCTTTCATTAGTGGGTAACTTTACGCTAAGGGGTGTATGTGTATCAGATACTGATCACGTTCCCATTCCCATGTTTCTTTTTCGGATATCAAAATACCTACCCGTCGTACTAAAATAATAGTTTATTGTACAATTATTTCATAGCACGGGTAGGTATTTGATATCGTAAAAAAAAATGGGTATGGGAACGTGATCAGTATCTGATACACATACACCCGCTAGCGTAAAGTTACCTACTAATGAAAGACCTTATATTCTTTCGTCTGTCCCAGTTCATTTAAAAATCCAATCGGCCACTACTGTTTGATGTCAGAGAGCCGCATGTCCGTCCGTCCAGTTCAAATGAGCCGTGTCGCTAATAGAGGCTGCTGAATGTGAAATCTCGCCGAGTGAGGGAAGAGTCGCAGAGATCAGCTCGGCTCATGCGCTGACATTCACTGCGTGTCGAGGTCAAGAGTACTTTATGCACGTGGAAAGTTTAATAGAAAATGTCGGTGTTCATCTGCGAAACCGACTTTAGTGCACTTTATATCTCCTCTTCAAATATATAAATATTAATATATAGATTAGCGAAATATTAACGTATGCACATCTTTAACATAGGTACCTACAAGTAATTTCTTTCGTCGTGGTTGCATTTATGCCACAATAAACAAATTATGTTGGAGACAGTGGTTGGAGATATTTCCAAGGAAGTTTTTAACTAATTCAGTTCATAGGTAAGTAAGTAAGTAACACTTATGTATGATAGTATATTTATAATCTAGGTATAGCTGATAGAGCTTGAACAATGGACTAGAAGTGATAGCAGGCGGAGGAAGTCGCAGTCAGACTGGCTGTTAAGTTTTACTTTAACGCGAGTGAAGCCACGGACAATGCTATACAAATAGCGCAATTTCATATCGTTCTAGAATACTCGCATCATAGTTATCTCATACATAATTGTTCGAAAGGTTACTTCAAACAATCGTAATAGCGGACTGGGAAACATACATGAAACATAATTTACTCGGTGAGAAAAACCTTGAGAGTTGAGATATATCTCGCACTAGAAAGGACGCGGAACTCAAGGTCACCTCTCCGCTAGTATGACAAGAATGTGGAGTCGTACAGGGACAGTTGTCTCGGCCCGGCCCGGCATGCGGCACGGTACGGAACACTGCATTACTGCCATCGCTACGTAATTACGGACAATTTCGCATATCACGATGACCACACCACCACCGCCTCGCACTATGCTATGAGAAACTCATTTGCGGACAAAATACGCGTAATAAAACAATTTTTATTTACAGTTTCTAATTATAGGTAGATTATGGTAGGTGGACGAGGAACATTCGTATTGTTTTCGTAATGTATGATTGCGTACGTATCTGAGTAGGTATTAGAAGAAAATTTCTTCTTAAATATTTCAAATCAAATCAAAATATACTTTATTGTACACCATAAAAAGGAACACAACAGGCGAGTTTAATGCAGAGTAGCATTCTTTACAAACTAACCTTTGGGATGTGGAGAAGCTGATAGGGCGGACAATGCAGTGCAAGAGAGAAGCGTGAAAAATAAGACTATTAAATAAATGGACACAAACAATAGATACATAGATACATACATAAAATAAATAATATAAGGTACGTACATATTATATTTATACATAAACTACATATACATATGTAAACATATATTTTATAATATAGAACCATCTGAATAAAAGTTACAAGAACGTAATTAAGGGAATATTTCGGCGCTGTTGCCGAAGCTGTGGCGAAAGTGTAAATAATGTACAAAACAAAATATTAGAAGAAAAGGTTTACTGACAAAAAGACACGCACGTTTAGGATTATTTTTGGCGAGATTCTATTCGTCCCTCCCATGCCAAAACGACGAATGTGCAAAAATGTCATTCTGAGACATTGGCCTTTTATTTTGAGTGCTAAACTAACCAATGTTACATATTCGTGACTATGGCATAGCTAAAGTTCAAGAACTTCTAAATTATATCAGAATTATTTCACGAATAATAAACATTAGTGTGTTTGGCACAGTAAGATAAAAAAAAGTCACATTCGTTATTATTTCACAACGAAATATCTTTGAGTACCTATTACATATAATTGAGAGATTCGTGACTTTGGCATTGCAAAGATTTGATAAAAATTAATGAAACTACATCAAAAGGTAATTTTCGCCAAAATTGCACATTCGTCGTTTTGGCAGGGGAGGGAGATATGATTTTTTTTTTATGGAAAGGGCGACATGTGGCACCTTTTCACCTACACGTAGGCTTCTAACGATGCCCATGGACATTCTGTGATGCACGGGGATTGCGAATGCCATGCCGGCCTGACGGGAGCCTTTTCACGCTCCTTTTGAAAAATCCAGGCTTTACTTGTGAGGAAATAGATGGGCAGGGAGTGCGTTCCACATTTTCCCGGTTCAGTGAATAAAAGACCTACAGAACCGATTGGTGCGTATCTGTGGTAGGTAAGTCGATAGTAGGGTGCATCCCTTCCCTTGCCCAGTACGCGTAGTACGGGGGAGAATGGGGACGGCGCGTCTCAGAACACTCGCCACGAAATAGACTATAGAACACCGGGAACCAAAGACGTCCCTACCACAGTCCCTACGGAGTTGCAGCGGTTCTAAGTCGCAGGACACCACAGGGTCACCCACCAGTCGCACGGCACGACGCGACGCCTCCGGATTGAGTCTAGCGGCGGCATTTAGTTGAGCCATCTCACAAGTGCGATGTTTTACCGCATTTTTTAGTTTTTCGTTTTCTAACAATCCTATAATAATTATCTACTATTTCAAAATGTGTTTGTAAATATGTTTCTCGATGTTTGTAAATGTATTTTTTTTAGATTACATGTTCTGTAAGTAACAGATCGATCTTTCATTAACTTTTCATATAGCTCATTCATACATAACAATATTTAAATCATAATGCTCATTAATGTATATGACATCACTTGCATAAGGTTTAAAATGTAGAATTTTTTATAATTTGTAAATGTATTTATGAATTTAATTTGAATTTATTTATATTGAATTCGTATTCATCGTATGTCATACATAGTACCTTTAGGGGAACATTTTCACAACTTGTTTCCCTATGAATCGATGAAACCTTATATAAAATTGTTAGTTACAGTTACAATTTATTAGCTTTGCATTCCGCATACTACATAATGTTCTTTCCATCGATGTCTAATTTTATAGATCGAACGTCGCGCGATTTAACCTGTACTACGTTTCGTCCTAACAAGTGTGCGTGCATTCACACACAGTATTGTGATACTCACACAAGCACACACTTACATCATATAGTCGTTTCATGTCCGTAAACGGCGGGCATCGGAGCGCGCCGCGCCTCCTGCCACGAGATACTTTCGTGTTTGCATTTTACACGCCGCCATGCTGTCACGTGACGCGATCCCTACGACGTTACTGTCGCGTTCTCACTTGCCTACAGGTGATAAGAGTGAGCGAGAAAGTTGTCATTGCTCGCCCATCGGCGCGATTGTCGTATTTCCGCTCACTCTTATGATCAGTAGGCAAGTGGGAACGTGAACGCGATAGCTACGTCACACAAGTCAGCATGGCTTCTTAACACGTCATAACATGCTCAGGCGAAACAAACAACAACGTTTGTCACTGTTACTCTTGCATAAAACACAGCTTTACTCTTTCTCGTTCGCTCTTTATATTAATTACGTATACAAAAATCTGTTTAACATAAAATTTGAGAAAAAAACCAGCAAAATAAATACTTACTGATGGAAGGAGACGCCATTTTTTACGTAATTTCGATCTGAGCTGTTACAATACTTGTAACAGCAACCGGGCATGCTGAACACACGCACTTTTGCGCCACAGACTCGGTACAGTAAGACTTACGCTCAACACGCGCTGCACACGCCGTATGAAGCGGCTGTCCGTGAAATCTGCAATTTATGCAGTTCTCGTCGAGAACAAATTTTTTCGGGTGTAATGTATGGGATGGGCATATCTCTAAATATACATCAATGGTTCTTTCCATATTCTTGTGCGACGGTCTGTCTTTGTCTCAGGTGACACACGACACGATGACACGAGACATGAGTACCTACAGACAGACCAAATGAGTTGTGTGTGCGAGTTAGTGACTGACCGACACATTCCACATGGACACCTAAACCACCCGGACAGGCAGAGCTCATCTGACTAAATAAAATGTTATTTATGTACAGTTAGCTTGCTGGCCTATCGGTTACACACAGTGGTTTTCCGTACATGCTCCTTTATACATAAATTTCTACATAGGCGCTAAACACAATTTCTGTAGACCCAAATTAGGTACGGATTTAGTTAGTTTTTTTTATAATGTAAATAAATATGTACTACTGTACATAGCTCGGCACATAGTCCCATGTAAATAATACCTCTGGTTTGTCTCTCTTGTAAAAGTACAAAATAAAAACATTATGTAGGTACCTCTTTGATATACATCTACATTGTCGACAGAAATGTTCGTTTGCAAATAGATAACATTGACGTTGACAGCCAGACGACGTTTGTAGCTTTTTGACGACATGGTTTTTTAGATTATTCATTTTGGTTTAGTTCGCAAAAATCTCACGCTATTTATTGTTTATCAAAAACATATGCTAACTAGGAATGCTTGATGGTGTTGAACTTGTTTCTAACAAATCTGTCATCACATCATCATCAATATCATCTCGTAGCGTAGGCACTTGAACCTGTCGAGATCTCTCTGTGGTGACATGTCGGGGCAACGTTCAGGATGTTTATGCAAACAAACTTTTTTCCGTTTACGTTTAGGTTCGGAGTTCGGTGTATGGTTTTTTTAGTGCTTTTCAATGTTTTACTACCTATTCAAAGTTTTATCTTAAATCTGTCTATGACGATACCAACGCTTTTATTTAAAGTGAGTAGGTAATTAGGTATACCTACCTTCATTATGTTCAATTGTTTTATTTAGAATATAATACAATAGAATGATCGTTTATTTGACTTTTTTGGTACAATTACATACTAACTTAAAAAATAATACATTAGATTAGGCGCAGTTTACAGGTGAGCCCATTCATTGTGCACACCTTGCTGATTTTAAGCCTATCCTTTTCCTAGTAATTACTAATTAGTACGAGAATTAGTAAGTAACTCATAAGCTAGGTGTTAGTTAACGCTTAAAAATACACCTACATACATGATTACACTTACATTCTACTTATACAATTTATTAGGTACTTGAATAACATAATAAATAACATACATTATTTGAAAGAAAGAAAGAAATTTATTGTTCACAAAAATCGTACATAATGCTTACATAATACATAGGTAGTACAGTATTGGTTGCATAATATTCCCTTCCATGCTCACTGGGTACCTTAGAATTTCAAGATGTATCTACCTACAGTTCGTGAAATTGAAGCACGCTCGAAGAACTAATTGTAACTCACTGACCAACCAAATTGACTGAAGCAAAAGCAGTCTTCGTCCATCCGTCCGTGTCCGTGGAATGCAGTGGAATGTATCTAGATACTTAGCTATATATACTACATACATCGGATATGCCAAGCAAGAGATAGTAAACAGTGGCGACCTTGCAGACTCGCCGCGGCAGGTGCTTGGGGCTTGCGTAAGTAACCGCACCGCACTGTACGTACACTGTACCAAACCGACCACAGTAGTACCATACGAAATGTGACGGAAACACATATCAGGTGAAAAAAAAAACGGCCAAGTGCGAGTCGGACTCGCGCACCGGGGTTTCCGTACCACCACGTATGAAAAAAAAAACTTGTATGGGGACCCAACCCACCTTAATTTTTTACATTTTTTTTTAATTATTATTTGTAATTATATTCGCCACAATAACACATTGCAACCGGCTAGCTATTACGATTAAAAAATCAGTAGGACATACAGACAGACAGACGGCGGCGCGGCGGCGTAGGTTTAGTGATAGACTTCCGTACTGATACGGAAACCTTGAACGACAAATATTTCCTCTTATAAGCTCTAGTTAGACGACTCTAGGTAGAGTTAGAACAAATTCTCGCCCCACCACACAAACAAGCACACTTATCGAAATTACGAGTACATAATTAAAATCAAACATATTTCTAATTTTATGTTCTATTTGAGTTATTACCATAATCCAAAATTGTAAGCTTCCACACACTTATTTGGCAACTAAAACTCGTTAGGTACGAAGGTAGTTACATAATCATTAAACAAAATTCAGACACACGCGTTTTATTTCGATATTTTCGTTACAGTACGCTTCTTTTTCCAAGTGGACCGTTTTTAACCCCCGACGAAAAAAACGGAGGGGTGTTATAAGTTTGACGTGTGTGTGTGTGTGTGTGTGTGTGTGTGTGTGTCTGTCTGTGGCATCGTAGCTCCCAAACGGATGGACCGATTTGGATGCGGTTTTTTTTATTAGGAAGCCTGTTTAATCGGGATGGTTCTTAGCTATGTTTGTAATCAAGTAATTAAGTAATTAAGTAATAAAAAAAATTATTATCTTCAAAAGTGGACCGATTTGCATGCGGTTTTTTTTAAAAAGCTTGAAATAAAAGTTAAATTACAAATTTAAAAAACCCCCGACTCTTAAAAAGTCAAAAATAATTTCCGTTTACTTACTTAAAGGAGTCGGGGGACCGCTAAGTAAATTAAATATAAAGACTCAAAAGTTGCGCGGGAATTTACTTAGCGGTCTACCGACTCCTTTAAGTAAGTAAACGGAAATTATTTTTGACTTTTTAAGAGTCGGGGGTTTTTTATGTTTATGTTAAATGGGTTCAGATAATAATAATTAGAATTTCATCGAGCAGAGCAGAAGTCCCAAACAAGTGCGTGTTAGTATAATGTAAACGGATGTTTACATTTTCCACAACTAACAATAATTCTTTTCATATGCTGTCTGTATGCTCGCTTGCACACGAACTCCGCCCGCCCCATTCATCTCATTATGAATGCCTCAAAACAATGCAGTTGTGTGTGACGAAACATGCCTTAGAAATATTAGCTCAATGCATCAAGCCAGGCACGAACGTGTGGCCCACCAATACGTTTTGTCACAAGATTAATCTCTCCGCTTTATTTGTGGGCACGCCTTTAGATTTCATTATAGTTTGCCCTCTAGCTTCCAGTCGCTTGAAGTTTCTCTGTCTGAACAGCTAAATGTAGGGACCTAATCTACTTGTAGTTGTCATCTGGAGAAAATATGTCGAGATCATTCATCCATCTGCCTATTTCTAAAGATCTAATCTTCCATATAGTAGGTACAAACTGTTAAACTTCTTGGCCGGACCATGATGGATATAAAAAAGCCCCAGTTGCACTCCGGGAGTGCCGGCAGAAGTGAAAACTTTTTGTATTTCCGAAAATAATTCTTAGGTGGTTATAAAAAAAACTAAACACCCTAAAAAAATTTAAACACCGTAACATTGCTTAAAAAAGAAAACCAAAGAAAAAAAAAAAAAAATTGGAGGGATTCGAACCCATGGTAAAAAAATTAAAATCCTACACTCTTACCATTGAGTCACGAAATCACAAAAACGACCAAACGAATATCGGATTCCCTTGATTCGCTTTCGGCTTTACTGTCACTGAGAGACGAACAGAATTGATCCCGAGCCACTCGTAATTTAACCCTTAATGATGACTTAAGGTTACATTTTAAATAATAAAAATAAATCTGTCGCTTTTCGAGATCTGACGCGAGTTTAACATTTTTTACCCAACTAAAAAAGTGCCAAGCGCCGCTAAAGAAGTTTTCACTTCAAAAACCGTCAATGCCGATTCCAATAAAGCGTCTTGCCATTTATTCTTCGCCGTGATATTCGTACTGGATGTTAAAAAAGATAGAAAGTATTGCTTGTCGCTTTATAAATGATAGAATGTTTTTCATAATGTTTCCTTCAAATTCAAAATATATTGATCTGTAGTCTCTAAGGCAAAGTCCGAAGAGACGCAAAACAATATGACGTTTAATAGGCTTTATCCAAATTAGCACATGCCAACGGTAGCACAACAAAACGTCGCTCTCGATAAACTCAATACCCTCTTAGTCGAAGAGGTTATTAAATGAGATAGAGCCAACGCAAAGATTTTGCTTTGAGTCCACGAGATAGAATGACTTCCCAGAATTTGTTCATTGTGCGTGTCACGCGCCTGTCTTCCGGCCGGCCGGCCGACACACTGATGCCGCGAGAGCGCACCGTAGAGTCCCATGAATACGTCGACGACGACGACGACGACGACGCGACGACGCACAGTGGGTCGAGACTGCTATATAAGGGACATAGGGATTTTTTTTACAAATTTCATTTTTTAACAACACCGATCGATAGGTCTCATCATTCTGATGAATAGTTGTCATTAAACATTTTCGTCTAAAAGTGATAGTTTGCCAGGAAAAAAATATTTTAAAATTTTGATGTATGGAATTAGACATAAAACGCTCCGTTTCGGCCAAGTCTTGACAGGTCTTGCTTTAAAACTATTTAAGCATTGTTCTGTGGTTTATTGACTATAATCCTACACTATCAGCGCGCGCCCAATGTTGCCCGTTCACGAGTTATGTGGATCCTAAAAATCAATTAAAAATGTAAGTAAAAAATTTTTTTTAATTTCTAGAATCATAGGGCATTAATAGATTTAATCTAAATAATTGTTTTATATAAAAGTACTAACAAATAGATAAAGTTCTTAATTTTAAAACATTATTTTATCGTAAAGATACATCAAAATCTAATAAAAAAATTATAAAAGTGTTTATTAATCAGACACAGTTACATAATATTAAAGATGTTTTGTACATAGAATGCATGACGCATGACAAATAGTACCTATACTCAGATGTATCTACACTGTACCCGCTAGTTCTAGCTATTTGATGGACACTGTCGCCTAAACTGGCCCTAAGACTGTTTCATAGGCGACATTGTTTGGTCAAACCACTGGTGATAACATTTGGGTACTTAACTCTGATCTTATATTAAAAAATTTTAAACCTATAGTTATATATACATACTTATTCTAATTTATCTGTGCACGGTGAGTGAGAGAGACTCATTAGTGCAGTGTGTGCGTTAAATGTGTGAGTGCATTGCAAGACAACCCACACGATGACGCCTTAATCGAAAGGTTCCACGTTATTTTGCGGACAGCGGCTTCAAGAGAGCGAGTGGATCTTCCAAAATTCTGGAAATTTTGTGAAGATACAGCAACTTTGTATATCCAGTTATATCCGTGGTACTACATGCCCTCTATCTAGGCTAGCGTACATAAGTTGCTTGTGCATGGAACGGATATAATAGAACATTTTGAACTTTTACCAATCGAGAAACTGCCGGAAGAAGCACCGGAGGCTAGAAATAAGGATTTCCGTAAATATAGAGGGAACCATTCCAGAAAAGTAAGTAGGACAGCGACAAATGAAGATATCTTGCATAATCTTCTCATGCCATCCGATCCAAAACTTACTTCTCTAAGGCCAAGAATGGCCAAACAACGGAGAATGGATTTCTCACCAGGAGCAATCGAGCTTTTGGTGTCTCTTACCCGCCCGAGTTAGAGAAGACATCAGGTGACAAAGGTGCTATGTAACAAAAACAAAAAGCTGAGAAAAATGAGGTCAAAGTTTTGACTTTTGAATAGATTTTTTTCTATACCTGATAACTAACTGACTAAGTTTACTTTGTATGAACATGAAAAGCGTACAAAACCATGCATTAATACAAAATCATGCGTTCATGTGGATGAAGGTGTTTTGTACACATAGCTCTCTCATCATGCACAAAAAATTCAATTTATGAGATGATCTTTGGAGATGATCAAACTGGAATAAGGTGTTTTATGACCATAACACCTTCACCACTTGAATTACTCCTATTTCCGTCGTGATTTCGGATTTTCTGTCAGTGCCACTTGATTACTCGGCACATAACACATTCATCTACGGTAAAAAATGCATTTCTAAAAAAATGTTACATAGTACCTTCGTCCACTCACGTCTTCGAATGTATTACGAATTTATTTATTTATGATTGCTCTTGGTGAGAGATCCATTCTCCGTTGTTTGGCCATTCTTGGTCTTAAAGAAGTAAGTTTTAGATCGAATGACTTGAGAAGATTATGCAAGTAACAACTACAGCTTATACAATATAATAAAAAAATATTAATCAATCATTTATATAAATTAATTCTAAATCGGGCGGGTAAGAAAGAAAAGCTCGATTGCTCTTGGTGAGACTTCCATTCTCCGTTGTTTGGCCATTCTTGGCCTTAGAGAAATAAGTTTTGGATCGGATGACATGAGACGATTATGCAAGATATCTTCATTTGTCGCTGTCCTACTTACTTTTCTGGAATGGTTCCCTCTATATTTACGGAAATCCTTATTTCTAACCTCCGATGCTTCTTCCGACACTTTCTCGATTGGTAAAGTTCTAAATGTTCTATTATATCCGTTTCATGCACAAGCAACTTCTGTACGCTAGAGGGCATGTAGTACCACGGATATAACTGGATATGTAAAGTTGCTGTATCTTCACGAAATTTCCAGAATTTTGGAAGATCCACTCGCTCTCTTGAAGCCACTGTCTGCAAAATAACGTGGAAACTTTCGATTAAGGCTTCATCGTGTGGGCTGTCTTGCAATGCACACACGCATTTAACGCACACACTGCACTAATGAGTCTCTCTCACTCACCGTGCACAGATAAATTAGAATAAGTATGTATATATAACTATAGGTTTAAAAAATTTAAATATAAGATCAAAGTTAAGTACCTACCCAAATGTAATCACCAGTGGTTTGACCAAACAATGTCGCCTATGAAACAGTTTTAGGGCCAGTTTAGGCGACAGTGTTCATCAAATAGCTCGAACTAGCGGGTACAGTGTAGATACATCTGAGTATAGGTACTATTTGTCATGCGTCATGCATTCTATGTAAAAACATCTTTAATATATGTAACTTTCTCTGATTAATAAACACTTTTATAATTTTTTTATTAGATTTTGATGTATCTTTACGATAAACTAATGTTTTAAAATTAAGAACTTTATCTATTTGTTAGTACTTTTATATGAAACAATTATTTAGATTAAATCTATTAATGCCCTATGATTCTAGAAATAAAAAAAAAATTTTTTTCTTACATTTTTAATTGATTTTTAGGATCCACATAACTCGTGAACGGGCAACATTGGGCGCGCGTTGATAGTGTAGGATTATAGTAAATAAACCACAGAACAATGCTTAAATAGTTTTAAAGCAAGACCTGTCAAGACTTGGCCGAAACGGAGCGTTTTATGTCTAATTCCATACATCAAAATTTGAAAATATTTTTTTCCTGGCAAACTATCAGTTTTAGACGAAAATGTTTAATGACAACTATTCATCAGAATGACGAGACCTATCGATGGGTGTTGTTAAAAAATGAAATTTGTACAAAAAATCCCTATGTCCCTTATATAGCAGTCTCGACCCACTGTGCGACGCGCCGCCGCCATGACAACCACGAGGCGCCTGACATGAATGAGAAGAGTATACATTATTTGTGCCCTTATCTTGAGGATCTTAAAGACAGGACCATGGAGAGCAGTATAATATTATGTAGTTCTAGGTGGTTCTACTCTAGACGAGAGTTTAATTGTGGAGTGGCAGGAAAGTATTGACAACTAACTAATTCTGACTATACATCTACTTAATTTCGTTTAAACACAAAAATATCACGATAATTTGGACATCCTCATTTTATATGCTTGGAGTAATAAGAAGTTGAACAGGAATTTAATGACAATAATGAAGACTAAACATTTCCAATAATCTCGCCAATAATATAAATAACAATAAATGACATATTTTGCAAACGTGCAAGCGACGCGACGTTCTAAATAAAAGGAGCCTGCAGTCGTGTGCACTGTGCATGCGTTGTTCAACTCGACGCAGTGCGTTGTACGGGTCACGCTCTCATGAATCTGTCACTTGTACGAAGCACACCTCCCGTGGTGTTCAGCCATTATGTCTACACAAGTCAATAGATTATCTCATAAGTCATACATAACATAAATGTTAACGCCAGTAGGGTTGTTGTTTGTCGGTACTCGGTAGTAAGTTAGTGTTGTGTGTGAGACATGCATGCGCCTGTAATCAGATTACACCTTATAAGGATTCAATAGCGGGAACATACTGCTAACATCAACAAGTGATCTATGTATGTTAAATAGTTTATATATCTACCTTACTTATATATGTAGTTATGTAACATTCCTAACTGTCGATTCGATGAGAAGGAAGATGTACCAATATGTTATCATATCAATCAGATCGTACAATGTTGTCGCAAATTACAACAATTTGCAAATCAGTGGGTTGTTTGTCCTTTAGGCTTATGATATGAAACATGGTGAAAGCTAAAGGTAAAGTAAAGATTTATTTAAGCTTCTTCGCTGGTCACAGTGAACAAACTGTTGATCGGTTGATGAGATTAATGATCGTGCAAACTTCTCAAAATTGGCGAGGTGAAATATTCAAATTAAAATAAAGTAATATGTTAACATAACGATGACACAGGGAACGTCTTTCACTAGAATAATCTCAACCTAACGTCGCGTCGCGTCGTTGGCCTTAACATGCCAAAGGAATTATTTCTAAACAATAGCACTTCAGTGTAACTACTCATATTTTATTCATATCAGCTACGTATGCAGTAGCTTTTTAAACCTTATCGCGCTCCTTATTATAGCCCATTTTTTTTTCTTTCGTCCAATAACGCGAACGTAGCTGTTCAACATACAAAGAGCCGCATACTTCTCCACTCTCCACTCCAATATTCAATTTAAACTAGAGCTCCCAACCCACAACCGACAATGCATCAAAGTGACTGACAGCACCCATGTTTTCTACACACCATTACCTCTAATGACACTGCAACAGACACTGGAGATATTGAAAGCGCCGTTACTCAATGCGTTATGTCTATTTGCAGCCGGCTCGTATGCATAATGGAGAAAAGACGGTATTCTACAAACACTAGGTCACTGAGGCGTTAGAGCTTTCTAGGTTAGGTTGTGGTGACGTTAAACTTGTATCGGACATGTAGGGTTATCCACAGCTGTTCCGAGTAAATGGGCTGGTTACGAATAAGCACACGCAGTAAATACTGCCGGTTAAAGTTAAACGTATAACTAGTCTTGTTTCCTCAATTTGTTGACTTATGATGGCTCCATGTCAGTGGACATTAGATTCTGTTTTTTTTTTACATTAAAATGCGAAGAGGCTCATATTTCCAAGTAAATCGAATGAATCGGCCTGACTGAACACACTACAAGGTTTGTTTTTATCGAAAGCGCGCCATGGATTCCGAGCTACACATACATAAGGTATCTAACGACGCCCATGGACGTGTTTATTGTATCTTGCTATTCTCTCTGTAATGTTATTCTGACGCCCGATTTTATTTATTTATGAATTAAAGAAAACATGTATTTCCAACCAATACCGCAGTACTGTACTCTAACTGATGAACTCATGAATATATGACATAATCACAAATACTCTCTCAGTTGGTATCAACTATAATCGTATCATTAGTTTCTTCCGAGGTTTCTTCAGTAATAAGCTCAGTATCTTTGATTGAAGTACCAACTGACTCAGCATGGGGCACGATTGTCCGCGGCGTCGCCATTGCTCTTACTGTCGGCAATCTTATGGAAATGTCCCACGAGTGGGTCTGTCACGACTGGACAATAAAAATGTGATTATTGCGACAATCAGCCGTGTGGAGTGGAGCACGAACGCGGACCCGCCTCGATCGCCGCGCCGGGTCCTACGCTTGCGTCTGCCTGCGGGCATTGCTATCAGGTAACCCTTGCGATACTACGTGACTCTATCTCACACTGTCTACTAGCAAAATATTGCAACATAATTGACATAAACTTCAAATCTTCTTACATATTATACAATACTAGCTTTTGCCCACGGCTTCGCTTGTCTACCTCCTTCAATAAGTTACGAACTTAGAATCCCGACGGCCGTGCTTGAGTAGCAAACACATGACGGACAAGCAGATAAAAACATCAGAACATAATGGCAGATATTAGTTTTTGCCATTCAAATACTCACCCAATTTCCAGACAGCGTGGACCCCTGCTATGGTCGCATGAGTATGGGATTGAAGGCGAACTTTCTCTTTAAAATATTCTGACCTTATCTTGTAAATTATCTGTAATCATAGTTACGTCAACTTGAAATGCATTGTTATGTGAACGTATTGTAATGGCAGTGACCCAAGAGTGACCCCTGCGGGAGCCCGTGGCGCGCCGGTGGTGGTGGGTGCGGGGGACCTCTCTCCTGTCACGAGCTGCGTGCGAGATCTGAGATGGCGCCGGATAAAGTACGGAGCCCTGTGATAGCGGCGCGCCTCAGGCATACCGTGCACACTGTAGATACCTTCGCATTATTCTAAGCTATTGTAGATTTGTAGACCGACGATGGAGCGAACAATTTCGACACAGCGGAATAGCCGATGGCAGCTTTTTTTAGGTAAAAATATTTTTTAAAGTAAAAATTTGTACATGTACGCAGTACGAGCACACTCTGTCTAACAATATATTTTAAAGAACATTTAATATTGTTTATAGAAATAAAACAAATCACTAGAGAAATACCTGTTTTGATACTGATCAATTTCAGACTCTTAATTCACTTCTTTTTACGAACTGGTGTATATATTTGGAACACAGTGAATTATATTTTGAATCTAGCAGCTCGTCTAGCAGTAAGTAATTCAGTATTTTTTTTTCTAGAATAGATAACTAAATACACAGGTAGGTAGCAAAATTCAAGTTGCACATAATAAACCTTCAATTAAGTACTCATATCAGCAGACAGATCGCTTCAGTGGAAAAAAAGCCTCAAGCGTCAAGTGAATAAATCAAGAAACTGTAGATCGAATGTGCTGATACATCGAGAGAGAGAGATGTTTCCGTCCGCTGGACTCGCTGAGGAAGTCTGAGGACTTTGAGATGGTGACTCAGATTTCGAACTCTTGGACGTTTCCAAATGAGGCGTCGTCGCCGCTGTAACACTATCTGCGACCGTGATCTACATATTTCTCTAATACGATTTTCAGAATAATTTGTGGAACTAACTGTATTGTTGGCATGGTAAATAAACAATCCTATTTGGTACACCTATAATTCTATACGCCAGAGCGACGACGTGATAGGTAGGATACATAAGAAAATTCATCTACACTACACATGATTGCTATGCGGCTCCGCGGCGCTCAGCTTCTGATGATGTTTTCCTGTACTTATTTACATAGATGGTTTTATTTTCATCTGAAAGTAATGATAGGAGATTAAAATGAAAATGAAGGTGGCTGAGGATCGAACCAACCAGTCCCCGGTCTTCATTGATAGGGACTATTTTTTCACGTTCGATGGCATCTCACTGCTCGACCACTAACCAGCGCCGGCGCACGTCGCACGTCGCAGTGTGCGCTGCGCTGCACCAACTAGTTGGAGAACATTTTTCTCTGCAGCATTAGCATACCCGGGTATGTGTTTAGATGTAATTATGCGTTCTAATAGGAAATAGATAACCGCTAGTGGATTGCAATTCAAGTAGGAAGTCATTACGTATTTGGAATTTATTATGTTTTTACTGTAAGGCATTTCGACTAATTTAATTATAATCAAATATAACTACATAATACATACATACCACACACGCTGTATCCCGACAATCAGGGTAAGCAGAGCAATCTGTGTTGTGCTGCAAGAACTCTGGAAAATTGCAACACAACATCGACCACCATGGTTATCAAAGTATGTATTCAGACAAGATAACTATCAAGCAGCAAGTAAGGCACAAAGACCCACCTGGTGCACAACTCGGTGGAAGGACCGTGCCAAGGTGAGAGGTGGCAAGCTTGTCGCCCTTTAGCGCGGCATCTCGTCCTTAAGTACAATATACTTGCATGTAATTACAATTTTAAATACCTGTAGCAGAAAACTCACGGGTCGATTTATACAAAACTTGATAGTCACTGACCGATAATAATAATGTTATGTAGGTAATTTGTTCCAAGATAACGTGCATAATACAGTAATTGAGAGGACGGAACTTCGCGTTTCCATAGCGTAAAGAAACTAGAGTAAACATATTGTATTCGATTCTATAAATTAGCATAATAAATTGTATAATAAGTATAATAAATTGAGTTGAGCCTATGGGTTTATCAATTTGTAGCTAGCTAGAGAACGAACTGTCAAGTTATTTTTCCAGTACCTACATTATTCTCCATAGGTCCCATTGCACGATTTGCGCGTCTTTGAGAACTTACCAAACGACCTACAGGAACGAGTTATCATACGAGTCACTGAGAAAAATTAACACTCACTTCTTCGAAGTTCTCTTTAGCCTTCACTTTGGTAAGTTGCTAAACGGGCCCCACTACACCATATCCCCAGTAAACGGCGTGACTGCACTCGAGGCCGCAGTGCTAGTTAGAACAGACATAAATGTCGAACTGTGTTCGGATCGGATACATATCCTGAGTATGGGGTCAGTCCATAGACGTATTTATTTCTCTATGGGTCAGTCTCAATATCTCAATCCCAAACACATATCGACCGGCATATCGCGGCATTTTCCGATTCATCCTCGTCTGTACGTTTCCTTAAGCTGCCTCTAAAGTTAGATTTGAACGCAAACCCGTCGTGCTCTCATCACGAAGCACTAAGGCCCCGGGCCCGCAGGCCTCCGCCGCCTCCGTTCTGGACCTCACTTCTTTCAGATCTGAGGTAACGGTGACTGGGATGCATCCGGGTGAGTTGACTGCTCGTAAAGTTTAACTGTGGCTCGGCGATTCGGTGCTATTATTGAGACAGTAACGGCTAACCATAGTTTAGTACTCGCCGGGTAACCTCGATCGGCGTATTGAGAGCTACGTAGAAAGCTGCTGTGAATCACTGGAGCATGTTGTAGGCATATTGTGTAAAAATAAATATTTTATGCTACACCTTCACCTCGTCTTGAGGGGTAATCAGAGAACAGTGATAACTGATATGATAACTAAGCAGCAATTATAACATTTATTTTATATTCATTATACATTGACATACTTTAATGCCGCATCCCCTCTATTTTTAGGTTTGGTCGGATGACCAATCCCTGTATTCAGAACGTGTCTTTTCGAAATTGAAAATACTGTCCAATAGAAATCCATCCTGAATCCTGACCATGAGGCCAAATACCAAAACCAAATCTATTCTGGACCTCATCTCATTTCATACAATTAATTGAGTGTTGATATCCTGAGTTGTAACTCATTGTACTGAATCTTAATTTATTTCATGACAATGACAACCCTAAAGTTGGCTTAAATTTTGTGCCCTTTAAGAAGGAGGGAATGATGACGTGAGGGTATAAGATAAAGAACAAAATATGAAGGATTCTTAGTCACTGTTACATCTAAGAATAGATCCGACGTTATTGCTCTTAATGTTCTTAATTTATCCTTTGTTACCAACGATGCACTGTCTGCTGGTTCAGCCGCAGCATTCGTCTCAAATAAACGCAGCAGACAGACTCTGGCAATAGAAATTAATGGAGAGCTCTTTAAATGGAACTAATTAATTAAAATATTGATAATTGACCGTATCCATGACACCGATTGTAATAACGTTTACTTAAATTTACTCTGTAGATTGTTGCGTAATGATATGACTAATAGTTATGATATTTCCTAGGGCGTTAGATGCTTTCACAACATTATTACGAGTACCACCAGACTCCGCACATAAATGTAATATAGACATTAATGTTCTATAACATAATTATTGTACTTATTTAATCACACTTACACGCATTTTCGTTCAGTTTAACTTCAAAATGCAATCCAATGAAATTAAAATTTGAAATTATATCATGTGTTAGGCTTTCGCATTTATTTACACTTTCTACACACATTATTTATAAGTGGCGTTCACCTATGTATCTGGTGATTGTGTTCCAGTTTGTTGTGGGCCATCAATTTCATGGAAGTGTGAACTTTCCTTAAAATTCAAATCAGAATCAATGCAGCTCAGCTGTGTGATTCGTGAATAACCATCTTGTCTCGCTTGATTGGTGCTGTTTGCCAACTTATGGGGGTCGTGTGTGCTGTGTTTCCATTCCATAGCCGTTTCTTTCGGCCGACCTTCATTCAGTGCGGTGGTATACATTTTTGAAGCGAAGCTTTTTAACGTACGTTTGGGATGGGGACATAACACAAAAAAATGAAACGTAACGAAAGTAATAGAAGTTGCATGTAAAATCTTTTGCATTGCATGTAAACTCTTTTGCAGTTGCATTATGTAAAATCTGAACCATGGATGGAGCAATGGTGTTTACGAAATAGAAGAGAAAGAAATCGGTGCACACCAACTTGTATTTACCCCACGACGACGTTTCGCTCACTACGCTATGCTTTTATCCCTAGAACACGAGCTGATCATAATGTATGCGTTGTGTTGTGGCTGGAGTGGATCTTGAAGTGGTCAGTCAGAGGGAACTTTGAGTGCGTTGCCGTCTCACTAATTGTCGTTAATGTGGCCAACAGTCCCGCGGCCTCGCAGTTAGCAGGCCGGTGCGATCTCGTCCGATGCCACGATTCGTTCACCACTTGGATGCGTTTAGTTGCTTGTCTTAATTATCTTCGCGGACAACGGACTACCTAGTCATCATCGCCAGTCGTCGACACAAGCTGGAGAGATAGAGGAAATATTACGCGCTTGTGGGTGTCGAATACACTGAACTGGTTGAGGGAAACTGATATAGTTAATTGCGTGACCCGGAGTTCTTGCGGCTTCATATTACCAAGGTTACATTGCCCTGCTTAATTTAGAAATAAAAAAGTCTTATTAGGGTTTACAGATATGACGTTCACGATTCTGCGTTTCCTTATTTGGTGACTAATTTTTTTTTCTAAATTAAAATAAAAAAGGTTACGCACAGTGAACTCGTCGGCCCAGCCACGTCGTCGTCGCACTCTCGCCTCTAAGAATGTGTACTGGGTGAGTGAACCAAGTATGGATGGAGAAGTATGGTAATTTGTTTGACTCACGTTTGAGGGCCCCCACCCAGGTCGATCTTGTATTACTTGTAAGGGACTAATGTTGCGGAATTGCGCTGCCTTCGATTTTCGTTAGCCTGCGTTAGCTTCGCTCGCGTGTAGTATTTCTACATCCCTAATTAAGATGATGAATCCTTCTCCAAAAGTGATGATGATGATAATAAATGATGATATAGTGATACCTACACTACAACAAATGATCAACGAAAAGATGGCAACGACCTCCATGTTCCGTGCGCTATTTGTCTTCATAGTTCATTTGCGTTCATAATGTTTCAATAAACATTTGAAGAATTGAAGCCAATTCAATAAGAATTTAGACAGACGATATTTTAGCGAAATATCTTAACCTTTTTAATCGCTATACAGCATGAATCCTTTCGTACATATTCTAAAATATTTGTAAGCAATTTATAAGCAAGAGCGAAAACAAGAAATATTTTTGCTCCTTCACGAAGTTAGCATGGATTTCAAATGAACTTGCGGCTGGGAAATTACTTTAATAGCTAGACCAGAAACGGTTCATTATGAGTGAAATTCCAGCACTCGGCACGTACTCTGCCAATATAATGCCTGCAGTTGCGGTAACGAACGCAAACTATATGCACTTAGTCAATTTAGAACGTTCAGCTCCGAACTATGGTCATATACATACATTTACATACATACCCCGCCACTTACACGCTGAGCCAGATTAATGATACCGACTTACTTAAATAAATTAAGCAGTTCCTGGTAGATAGAGCTTATCTGAGTAACTGTATGTACGGCGAGCGCCGAGCTAGTACCGACATACTCAATCCAAGTAGCCATGGGCACTGGACTGGAGGGGCAATGAACTTCTATTTACAGACAATTTACTTACTCAGCACTCTGGCTGCATCAGGCGTACCTACGTAGAACGGCCATCTACTTGTCGAGGACATGAAAATAAAAGATACAACGAGGAAATCCCTACTGTCATCATAATAAACATCGATGGATGCATCTACTTCTCCGCTGTCTGTTGTGACCGTTAAAAAGCCTTATCCAGGTCACCTCTGCACCTGGTATTTTTTTGCACGGTGATGCAAAAACCTCACCTAGCGAACATACTATATTGGGTTCTGTACCTCAAAGGAAAAAACTGAACCCTTATACTACCTATCACTCTTGTGTCTATATGTCTGTCTGTCTGTATGTCCGTCCGTCTGTCACAGCCTATTTTCTTCGAATCTACTGGAGCAAAAAAGTTGAAATTCGGTACATATATACAGGGTGTATCAGGATAGGTTTGAGAAACTTCAGGAATAGAAAGTACTCATTATTAGAAGAAAAAAATCCTTATCACTGAAATCGAAATTCCGTTGTTTTTTTGGTCATACAAAAGTTGGAAATTGTAATAAAAACTCGATGGACAGTGAGACTGGAGAGTGCAGTGAACTAATTAAGTCCTCTTTTTCTTTTGAGATTTACCTACACGCAGTTCAAATTGTACTAGTTATGTGTGCAACCTACCCATTTTTAGGGTCCCGTCGCAAAATGCGAAAAAAGGGACCCTTATGGGATCGCTCTGGTGTCTGTCTGTCCGTCTGTCTGTCTGTCGGTCACACGCAGATATCTCCGGACTTACTGAACCGATTTCGATGAAAATGACGCCAAATTACGTGTAATTTTTGCCGCTAGATATATTACAGATAAGTTTATCTAATAGTTCTATGGAAAGTACAGAGTACCCCAAAATGTAAACCAAAAATATTTTTTGTTTTTTTAAATAAATCAAATATCATGTCATTTTATAGGTATTGTTAAGGCAATTTCAAAAATATATAACTTTGCTATAATCAATAAGTTTACTTTAACAAATATTTCCATTAAAAGTTGACAAAAAACTGCACTTTTGTCGGCGAACTTTGACCTATTAAGGGTTGTTTGAAAATTCTGAAAAAAATACAAAATTTAAGTACTCTTATCTAGTTGTGCACAAAACTATTCATTTTCCTCAAAATGTCATACATTTGGAGATAAAGTTAAATGTCTGAACAGCAAAAATTTAAATTTTTCGCGTGACTTTTTGGTCACAGCTCAAGCCACCGATAATATAGCGTTGTGATTGATAGCTTAAAATCATCCTTAAAGAAACGAAATGTAGCAAAGAAAACCACATGTAAATCGATAAAATGGTTCCCGAGTTATAAGAATATTTCATATATATTACGTACGAGTACGTTACAAGGTGGGTCGCCCGTAGAAATTTCGCTTTATTTATTGTCAGCCTCGGTAGCGCAGTGGTATTTTTTTATGTAATCCGGTATGAGTGGCTGAGTCGGAGGGGCCAAAGCACATGCTCCAACCAGCCAATATCACCTCCGAGAAGGTAGGTGTCATACCGGAGACTTCCCTGGATTGCGGTTAAACAGCTCCTCCGAGTACTCCCCCAGGAATTGGTTTATAGTCTTCCTGAACGCAGCTCGGCCTTCGGCCTCGCCCTCAGTTACTTACTTTCCTCGAGAAGGTTTATCGTTTTCCTGAACGCAGCTCGGCCTTCGGCCTCGCCCTTTGTTACTTACTTTCTTCGAGAAAATTTATCGTCTTCCTGAACGCACCTCGGCCTTCGGCCTTCCCTTTGTTGCTTACTTTCTTCGAGAAGGTTTATAGTCTTCCTGAACGCAGCTCGGCCTTCGGCCTCGCCCTCAGTTACTTACTTTCTTCGAGAAGGTTTATCGTCTTCCTGAACGCAGCTCGGCCTTCGGCCTCGCCCTTTGTTACTTGCTTTCTTCGAGAAGGTTTATGGTCTTCCTGAACGCAGCTCGGCCTTCGGCCTCGCTCTCAATTACTTACTTTCTTCGAAAAAGTTTATCATCTTCCTGAACGCAGCTCGGCCTTCGGCCTCGCCCTTTGTTACTTACTTTCTTCGAGAAGGTTTATAGTCTTACTGAACACAGCTCGGCCTTCGGCCTCGCCCTCAGTTACTTACTTTCTTCGAGAAGGTTTATAGTCTTCCTGAACCCAGCTCGGCCTTCGGCTTCGCCCTCAGTTGCTTACTTTCTTCGAGAAGGTTTATTAATGAAATTAAAATATTTATTAACACATAAAATCATACAGTGCAATAAAGGAGGCTCCCGCACTGGACAGTTTCTGTCTCGCAGAAAAACTTTTTTATTGAACAAAGTGGCATATCCCATATTTTTGTGAAAACTCCATTCAAATTGGTGTAGTATTTTACATGATGAGTGCACAAACATACAAAATTAAATAAAGTTCGACTTGATGCTATTTATCATGTAAAGTGTATGCCAGCTAGAGTAATTGTTAGTCAGTCAGTGTCAGAGAGGTGCCATGTCAGTCTTTCCTTTGGTCGTGCCGGCTACATTGACCTGGATGGAAAACATGTATAATTTTTATAGCCGTTTTTTTCGACCGACTTTCGTTCGTTGATTCGTTCAGTGTTCGTGTACCAATCAAAACGGGTTGATCCCTTTCAGCTAAATATGTACTTAACGGGATGAAACTACAGTTTCAAGTGGAATCCGAACCACAGCCAGCCGAACCATGGTCGTACGGCCACCCATCCAAAGTCTGACCGCACCCTGGTAGAAAATATAATTAGATGAAAGCGAAGCAGTGCGGTTACGGGACCCTCGGCACGTGAACACGGTTCACTTGAGCACTTTTTATTCATGAGTTAGAATTTATTTTTTATTTAATAAAGGCGGACGTTAACCATCCACCAAATCTTGAAGAATAGATTTTCACAAAAAAGTACTGTAAAATGATCGAATCTAGGAAAAAGTTTCAGAGCTTTTCGTCTTCAAATATGGGCCCCCTTCGAACCCTGAAGTTTCGAAAACCTATCCTGATACATCCTGTAGAGTTTGATGACCCAATCACGGACGTATAGCGTAAATGAACGAATTTCGATTTTGGGGGTAAGTTTTGGCGGACAAATTACAATGTAAAAAAAAGTTATATTAAAGTGCATCATGCATGTGGCATATCGTTAGGAATACAAAAACATATTTTTATAATTATTAAATCCATAGTTTAAAAGCTATTTATAATATTCTATTTAAAATATTCCAATGTCAAGCATTTCCCCTTATCTCCGAAACTACTGAGTCTAAAATTTGGAAAAAAATATATAGGGAATATAGGGCCTCTCTTTTAGTTTACAGGAAAACCTAAGCGAAATTCTACGTACGGAACACTCTCCGCGCGAGTTCGACTCGCTTGATCGCTTTTTCATTTCTTTTCAAGTTGAACTTCACCCGAGCGGCTTAGCTCGACTGTACACTTGTTTTCTCACGTGTGTTCTGTGTGCTGCGAATGGAATAACCGACCATGTATGTATGTGCAATGCCCTTTTTGGGTATGTATTTCCCTGTGATGCATAGTATAGTAACAGACACCTCGACCTTCCGGGCGGCCGGCATGCGCAGGCGCAGGGCGAGTATCTATCATCATCATCAATGCTGCTTTAATTGCATCAAACACCTGCTCTTGGGAATTTAATGAAGATTTTTTGTTGCTTTCTAGTTATAGAGTAACTTCGTTGAATTTGAAGCGATCGAGCTGCGTCACAGAATACTTAATAGTACCTACTCACAGAACAAAGATCGGGCCACACCGCACGAGACTAGTCTGATCCAATCAAAGCTCCTTGTACGTACCTACTGCTTCGTACGCGAATTGTGTTTTAAAACTTTTGATAATAATGAATAATTATGCATATTAACGTACCTGTAGGTACGTACCTCCTCTTTTCACTCCGTTGTCGTTTTGAATTTAAAATTGTGAAATCTCCTGAGACGATGAATTCCAAACGGAAGCCTTATTTCGAGATCTTACACCGATTTAGAAATAGTTCTAATTAAACTTAACTAAACAACATTTTAAAGCTTTTCCGTACGTAGCCTTGAGGATTCTGATGAGACATTTTTGCAATTGAATATTCACAGTAAGTGGTGAGAGAATTAAACATTGCAAGTACCCTTGTCCGGACCCAAAAGAAGCTGACAAATTTGGTGACTAGCACATGCTTGCTACAACACACATAACGTCAGCCTAGTGTGCCTGTGTGTGGTCGACAGGTTGTAAAAATTGGGGTTACGCGGAAAAAGGTCGCAAGTTAATGAAACTTTGGGATCTTGTTCAGGGATAGTTATTGAACATTTTTTCAAGTTTTGGACCTCGAGGACCCTGTGCTAAAAGAGGGGAGGGGGGAAAACTGAAAAATTTTCGACCTTCCTCCGGTTTTTCCTCAATAACTTTTTTTTCTTACGTTCTACGGCAAAAGTATGTTTTCCCCCCTCCCCTCTTTTAGCACAGGGTCCTCGAGGTCCAAACTTGAGAAAATGTTGATTAACCATCCCTGAATAACATCTCCAAGTTTCATTAAATTCCGACCTTTTTCTATCTGAAACTACCTGTCGACTGGAGTATAATGCCTCCGTCTGGTCGTTCCGGGTACAATGAACTGGGCAGAAAAAAAACGGACCATTCTTCATAGACTGTTGAATATATGAGTCTATGTATGATATATAATTAGGTTAGGTTTAAAATCAGCGATTGCAACTTTTATGCAATCAATGCTGCGCTTAACCTTGTCGACAACATTGTAGCATAAGGTTTATTTATACAGGGTGTCCCAGAAACCGACGATAATCCTTTAACAGGAGACAGGGCTGCTAATTACCTCTCAGAATATCTAATTTTAGGTTTAGTAAAAATGGCTTAGTTTTTGAGATATTGTAATTTTTGTAAAAATCCAAAATTTTCTCCCTCAGATCATTTTTTTAAATGCCACAAGTACAAATGTAAGATTTTCTTAAATCTCGTTTTTGTCAAATATTCCTGAAAAGTAAGGCTTTCACACGGTATAATTTATTTTTTCATGTTTAATCCTGTTTAGCTGAAAAACGACTTAAGAGCCACATGTTAAAATTTTTTCAGCCTCATCCCTTGAGTTTGGCCCTTCGCGGTGAAAAAAAAAATTACTACACTAAAGTGGCATTATGCAAGAAAAATACGCCCATCTAATGTAGTTTTTAAAATGGTACATCACTTACCGATTTGCCCAATAATTTATGAGATATTGTTATTTAACTGCAAAAAGACCTCGGAATTTGATAACTGTTCTACCAACTACGAATTGGAATAAAATGAACACTTGAAGTAATTGGTCTTTATTAACCTGTTAAAGTAGATGTTCAAATTGTTTACAACCTGCACAAATGTTAGCTCGACATCTTCTCACAAATGCCCGGTTGATGCGTCGAGCAAGTACTCGATGCAAGTGCATCAAAAACATACAAAAACCTGAGCTACTGCCGTAATTCTTTCTTTGAGCTCTATCAAGTTTTCCACCGGTTTCCCGTAAACATTTTCTTTTAAATAGCCCCAATAATAAAAATCTAACGGATTTAAATCCGGTGACCTAGACGTCCGATAATGCTTGGTCTAAAAAATTACGCACTTCTCTAGCGTAGCGTAATGGGCTGGGCAGCCATCATTTTGCAACCACCTCCGTATGGCCAATGGTACATCTTCTAAAAGGCTCTGAAGCTGCTGTTGCAGAAAATCAAGATAATTCGCCCGTTTAAAGTCTCTACAATTCAACGGACGTCTTGTGGCCTCCTAGCCACTTGCATCCCCACAGATAGACCGGACATCTAGATCACCGGATTTAAATCCGTTAGATTTTTATTATTGGAGCTATTTAAAAGAAAAAGTTTACGGGAATCTGGAGGAAAACTTGATAGAGCTCAAAGAAAGAATTAGGGCAGTAGCTCAGGTTTTTTTAAATGTAAACTGACATCGTTGGCTACATCACCTACAACATCCGTGATGTCAGCCCATAACACCGGATGAACTTGGTGCCACGTCAGTGCTTCCCTTCGATCGTGCCGGCTACACTCAACTGGACGGAAAACACAAACTACATAGCATAGGTGGACGTATCTGCACTTGCATCGAGTACTTGCTCGACGCATCAACCGGGCATTTGTGAGAAGATGTCGAGCTAGCATTTGTGCAGGTTGTAAACAATTTGAACATCTACTTTAACAGTTTAATAAAGACCAATTTACTTCAAGTGTTTATTTTATTCCAATTCGTACTTGGTAGAACGGTTATGAAATTCCGAGGTCCTTTTGCAGTTAAATAACAATATCTCATAAATTATTGGGTAAATCGATAAGTGATGTACCATTTTAAAAACTACATTAGATGGGCGTATTTTTCTTGCATAATGCCACTTTAGTGTAGTAATATTTTTTTTCACCGCGAAGGGCCAAACTCAAGGGATGAGGCTGAAATTTTTTTAACATGTGGCTCTTAAGTCGTTTTTCAGCTAAACAGGATTAAACATGAAAAAATAAATTATACCGTGTGAAAGCCTTACTTTTCAGAAATATTTGACGAAAACTAGATTTAAGAAAATCTTACATTTGTACTTGTGGCATTTAAAAAAATGAGCTGAGGGAGAAAATTTTTGATTTTTACAAAAATGACAATATCTCAAAAACTAAGCCATTTTTACTAAACCTAAAATTAGATATTCTGAGAGGTAATTAGCAGCCCGATCTCCTGTTAAAGGATTATCGTCGGTTTCTGGGACACCCTGTATACTTATTAGTAAATTGTTATTGTTTGCATGCTGTCGACAATAATGTTTCATTTAATTTATTTTCAGTTTAATTTAATTTAATTTCATTTCATACGAAGACAATGAGTGAATATGGCGTGTGTAATTGTTGCAGAGTCTGTATCGGTGCCGGCGAAGGGTGGCGTGCCGCCCGCCTGGGAGCCCTACTACTGCGTGCTGCTGCAGGACCGCCGCACGCTCACCGCCTACAGCAGCGAGGAACTTGCTGTCAGTATTCCACTCTATACACAATATACTGCCGCTCCTTTCATATTCACGTCCTTACAAACAGGGCCCATATTTAGGGTAGGGTTGTCAGATATACCATAATTATGGTGTTGATACCATATTTTAAAATGGCAAATCTTTGGTCGTAAAAAATCTGTTGTCCCTGCCTGCCCCGCAGGTGTGATGTTACGTATGAAAAATGCATTAAACTTATTGGCAACATCACTTGCATCTGATACATCAAACTGATCACTTCTTCGGTGCGTGCTGTATCTCTTTCTCTTGGACAAACTTCTCTTGTACTATACTGAGACAATCAATTCGGCTACAATCAAATTATCTTCCAATTTACGAGGCTAAAGTATTATTCCTTTAATATAAAAAGTCAATTATTCCTTGCCCATGTATTTACCCCAACCCCAACCAAGTACAGTAAAACAATTATCCTCGCCACTACATGCATCTTGCTCGTTTTCTACCACATAATGTTGTATCGTATATCTTCCATCAGTTACTCTCAGGTTGTCCGCCTTTCTTTTTATTATTAGCAATTTCCTCCGTCGTCGTCCAGGAAACAAACAAATTGGTTCACGTACTCGGACGTAAACTCCTACTACCTAGCACTCGTATTCGTATCATTTTACCCACACTGAAAGCGAAAGTGTCCGCGAGCACGCTCCACCAATGGTAAACATTATGGAACTAAATACTTAGAAAGGGCATCGACTTAGGAGGAGAAAGAAAACTTCACAAGGGCGCAATTACATATACAGGTTGTTGTAACTTCATTGATTTAGTGTAAAAAGGATCTAATGTTCCGCACGAACGTGGGAATGAAAGGCTCGCGGTGAGTGAGCGAGCAAGGACGAGTGCGCGGAGCGAGGAGATGTGCCGCGGCGTGGGGCGGCTGAGTTTTTCCACCTTGGCCGTTCCCGTGCAGGCACACTCCCCCCGCGCGCGTCAAATATAAAAAATTTATATCTCGAAAACTAGACACTTTAGAGAACCACTTTACTTACTTCTTTGTCTCGTGTCGTGACATACATGAGGATTCATCATCATCATCATCATCAGCCTGTATCGGTCCACTGCTGGACATAGGCCTCTCCCAAGGCACGCCACCACACGCGGTCTTCCGCTGAGGATTGCGCTGGCGAAATTAATATACTGACCGTTACAACATCCTATGTATATATATAAATATCTGTCGCACTTGTTTACTCATGCATCTTCTGTCTGCTGAAACTGACAGAAACAAACTGTGTGCATGCCGACCAATTGTTGGTAACAATGTGAAATGTATGCAACGTGTGACAATGGCGTATCTAGGCATATGTTTGAACGGTAAACACTATTTAACGCGCCTTGCAACACTTTCTGTCAATATGTTACTTCTAATTCTTACGTCGCCGCGTCGTCGTCGATCGACACGCGTTTGTTTCTTTCTTGCCGCCTTATTATTAGTTAGTTTCTCTTGAAGGTGTCTGGCTGTAACATACACTTAAAGCTTCTTTATCGTTGGTGGAATATAAATAAATTACTGTCGAATTGCGCAGCGCTTGTAAATTGCTCTTCCCTCGTTTTTCAACGTGACTTTCGTTTCTTTCCGTCTTTACTGTCTTCAGTTTTCGCTGCACCTTCGAACTAGTGTGTTTTCGAGGTACATTTTGATTCTACATACATACATACATATCACACGCTGTATCCCGACAATCAGGGTTAGCAGAGTAAGCGGAGTTGTGCTGCAGGTACTCTTGTAAATTACAGCACAACACCGAACACCACGTTTACCAATGTATTCGGACAAGATCGCCTGTCGCCCTTTAGAACGGCATCTTGTCCTTATCCCTTAGTCGCCTTTTACGACATGCACGGGGAGAGATGCAGTGGGGCTATTCTTGTTAAGTACCGGCCCCACACTTTGATTCTCTAATGTAAAACTCTAACTTGGTATTGGTAGTCACTTGTTCTTGTCTCGCTTGACTACCGCATTGGATGCGCTTTATTCGCACTGCCTCAAGCAATGCCCCTATTTTACCAATAGTCTGTTTCCTTCCACGAGCCACTGCCCGCCCGAGCCCGCCCGCCCGCACAGAACGAGGTATCGGTGACAGACCGGTACTGCGAGTTGGCGTGTGTGTAATGTAAAACTGTATCGTTTCGGTTTCGCGGCGCCTCGTCTGGTTACAATAGCAGCGGTAGCACGTGGGCGAGACGCCATCTTGCTTGATGCTCGACTCGACATGTAAATCAAAATATTAGTCTTATGCCACACCGTAAGAGAACGATCAGATGCAACACAGTTAAAGCTAAAATTTAATTGTAAATAAATTCGTCATAAAAACTTCTAATTACCAACAATTAACATTATCTGGTCCTTCGAGCCGGATCGTTATCGCATCGGATATTATGTAAGAAATTGCGTGTATGTATGTTATGTTATGTCTTATGTATGACTTTTAGATAGAAATCACCAAATTATATGCCAGTACTTTGGCTTTTGAATCAAGATATTCATAATGGTTACTTACATAAGGAAAACTTTAGTAAGGTTAAGACAAAAGAGGAACCGCTCTGTAACATTTATTTATAATAAAACATCATCAATATCAATATGATTGGCGAGAGATCTGTGAGCGTATGAACGCGATCTTACCGGGTGTGCGCACGCGCAGGGAACAATGGGAGCGGATCTCGGTAAATAAGATTTCCGCCTCCCACGCATCTTGCGTCGCATCGCACCACCACCGCGGCGGCGCGGCGCGGGGCGCGGTCGCCGGTGGTGGTGCAACATTTTAATCAGTGGCGCGCCGCGCCATTTTTTTGTTTCCATAAAAAAAGAATATTTTTGACTTTTTAAGGGTCAGGGTCTTTTTAAATTTGTGATTTAACTTTTATTTCAAGCTTCTAAAAAAACCCGCATGCAATTCGTTGCATTTTTTAAGATAATATTTTTTTTATTACTGAATTACTTGATTACAAACATAGTTAAGAACCATCCCGATTAAACCAGCTTTCTAATTAAAAAAAACCGCATCATTTGGATGCGGTCCATCCGTTTGGGAGCTACGATGCCACAGACAGAAACATCCATACACACATAGACACACACGTTAAACTTATAACACCCCTCCTTTTGCGTCGGGGGTGAAAAAAGCATAACAAATATGATATTATGTAGGTTCGATGATTCCATGCGTCTCTAATTGCGTGTTCTTCGACGCATGCGCGAATTACAGAGTGTTCGACACGTATGCGTGTATGCTGAACTTGTGATTACGTCGCATCGTGTGTTGATTGATATGATAGCCTTGGCTAAGTTAATGGGAACTGTGTCGCGGTTATTGATGTTACGCATCTTATGCTTGTCTATGCTAATACTCTAATACTACTACTACTCAAATCTAGTAGACTATTTTTCCTTCTAAAAGGAAGTCTCCGGTAAGGCACCTTTCCGAAGGAGGTCCTTTTGGCTGGTCGGAGCGCATGTGCTTTGGCCTCTCTGACTGCATCAGAGAGGCCAAAGCACATGCGCTTACCTTATTTTACGGCTCGAGACAATGTAAAACGTTGATAATAGAGAGTAAACAAAAAAAAATGTATGTATATGAATTACTTATCTAACTCCTCTTGAATTTTAGGCATTAGGTAGTAGTAGTTTTCGTCCAACTAGTGATCCAGATGAACCATAAAAAACATATTAATGCTATTTTAGGGATTCAGATGAACTGTAAACAATATATTAATTGTATTTTGTTTATATTTTTGCACGCTGCCGACAGACTTTTCCTGGATTCTACCTGGAGGTAAGGAACGCTGTGTGTTGTCAGTATGAAGTAGTTAGTCGCGTAGTGGGGTAGAGTGGGGTAGGTGATGCAGCCAACTAAAGTCTTAAACAATATCGAGCGCATTTGGCATTCACACAGAGAGCCCAATGCCAAGCGCGCGAGCATTCGTGATCAATGGCTGCCACTCCATTAAACTCCCGCCCGTTCGGTTCCTTCCCGGTTTCCACTGCTGCTTTTACTTATATGATCTGTGCTGGTGCCTCATTTTCTAAGAATCTTTGCAAATTGAGAACTTCATTCACCAGCTCAATTTGCAACACCAATTACGGAATGGAATCTTTGATACCAACGTTCCAGACATATCGAGCAACGTGAACACATAGACACACGGTGTTGGGTCAGTCAGATAGACTGCAGAGAAAAATACAACGGCAGAGAATCTTTCTGATCACAAAGCAGCAGTGTTATGTTAATAACGTTGGAGCGTATGAAATTATCCGTTTCCTGCCTGTGCAATGCGGAGTTGATTGCGAATGATAAATATGTCGATCGTATGTGTCTGGACAAGCTAACATTGTTGGCTCGATGTATGCTTGTGAACTATGTAGTTTGTATGAATACTTTTAGTCTACTATGGATATTAATACTATTGGTAAAATTGTGCTTACCATGATTGGGAATCGCGGTAATTTTGGCCGACGTTTCGGACTGGTGCCTACAGTCCATCTCCAAATTCAGATTACCAACCATGCACGGTAAGCTAAATTTGACCAATTTACCAATTTACCAAGTATGTAGTTTGTACTTATTTTACCACTTTGTGTTATTGTGTGTTTGGAAAATTTTGAGTCTAGCGAGACGTTCTTATAAATAATCCCTTCGCTCCGTCCACTTGGCTCCCTTGGTAGGATCCATAAATCGATCGAAGTGGACTTTCTAGTGCACTTGAATCCCTTGTGGAAGGATTCTGCGATAATGGATTATAAAACACTAGCTAGTCTACTTGGATCCCTTAAGTAAGTTAGGGGTATGTATGGTACAAAACGCTTAAATATAAAAATAATATTTAGACACAATTTTTTTTAAATAATTTTATAAATATAATAATATACTAATTTTGTAACTGGGCTCATTGCTTTGAAAATCGATATGTGAGGGTCCATGTGGTCTCTGAATAAGAATCCATGATAAAATAAAAAAAAAGTGCCCGCCATTTTGAACGTTTTAGTTACTGGACCGATTGATTTCGAAATCGATATCTAAGAAGAATCTGTGGTCAAAATAAAAAAAAATTGCCGCATTTTGAACTTTTTACCACGCGGACTCTTATGTATGAGATATCGATTATGAAAGTAATTGGTCCAGTAACTAAAACGTTCAAAATGGCGGCCACTTTTTTAAATTTTTATCATGGATTCTTATTCAGAGACCACATGGACATATCGATTTTCAAAGCAATGAGCCTAGTAACAAAATTAGTATATTATATTTATTAAATTATAAAAAAAAATTGTGTCTGAATATTATTTTTATATTAAGCGTTTTGTACCATACGATATATACCCCTAACTTACTTAAGGGATCCAAGTGGACTAGCTAGTGTTTTATAATCCATTATCACAGAATCCTTCCACAAGGGATTCAAATGCACTAGAAAGTCCACTTCGATCCATCGATGGATCCTACCAAGGGAGCCAAGTGGACGGAGCGAATCCCTTTCTTCTTAGTAATTCTTAGTAATTCTTTTACCGTTTTAACATTGGAAGGTACCGGTAAGGGCCATGTAAAACTGAAGACCTTTATCTTGTTAGGTATCGCTTGTTCATGGTCATCAGTTTCTGCACTCATCTCACGCTCACCTATTCCTATATTCATCTCAATAATAACTTTGTATTATGCGTTCGTTTCCTCGCCATCCAAGTGGTCATTCAACTTATTGATTTTCAAGGTGTTGCAATAATCACTCATAGTGAAAGTAAGTCATAAGTAGGCTTACCATACGTCCAGGTTTGACCGGGACGGTCCCGGTTTAAGACCACTGTCCCGGCGTCCCGGCCGGTTTGCATCAGCGTCCCGGTCAAACTAAAGCTCAATTGGAGTGAAATCGAAAAAGCAGCAGAAAATATAAATAAAATGCAAAAACCTCCATCGAAAAACCAAATAGTGATTGATGAGCTGTTTGACGAGGTGTCATTGGCAAAAGGATTTTTAAAAATCGTGGAGTTTGCTATCTGTCTACCCGGTACTTCAATGCCAGTAGAAAGAATTTTTTCACAGATGAAAAAAATGTGGTCTGATTATCGTGGTAGGATGGAAGAGAGTGTTGTGAAAGCCTTGCTCATGTGTAAAATGAACTTTAATAACATGTCATGCACAGAGTTTTATGACAAAATTAAGAATGACAAAAAAATTCTGAAACAAGTGCATTCCAGTGAAAAATACAAAGCAAGCGTGGGCGAATAATAAAACTGGGTGAATTTTTGTTGTTCTTTTTTAGCCACTTAAGTATACTGTATGTAATCGTATACTGTATGTCTCTTTTTTCTTTAGATAACATAACATAATTAATATTAATGCGTCTTTGGCTTTGTTCTTCGTAATTTTTATTCATCCAAAATTTGCCTCTTTCTATTCAACGTCCCGGTTTGGCTCTTCATAATTATGGTAAGCCTAGTCATAAGTCCGTCTTGAATTTTTTTTAACTTTCAAGTATTTAACAATCATTTGTCTTGTCATTATCTTCTCTAACCCTTAGGGCCCAGAGTTCCTAAGGCGCACAGAACGTTTATTCTCTTTTAGTCTCTTCCCCCGTGTAATTTTTTTGTCTTACAGTTTAAATGTGTCTGCAATTAAGGTAATGTTTGCTCTAAGAGCTTTCTATAGCTTTTACACGTGGCAAGTGCGTAGAAGGTTGCGCTATGGTTAGTTATCCAACATACCGAAGTGGGTCGAGTGTCTCAGTATGAAAGTGTGCGCATGTTGCGAGCGGAGCGCGGAGTTGGCGATGATGTCAACTCTGTGTCGCGTCTCCTGAAGACGAATGTAGCCGGTGACAGCTCCTCGCTCGTGCCTGCAGCAGCGTGTCCGACATTCAGGAGCTGATGTCATCTCGCGCTAGATGTACAAAGATAGATAAAAGTACTAAGACTTCTATAATGAAAACAAGTGCGGGTGATGTAGCCAACCGTGTCAGTTTCCATAAAAAATTCAAATAAATACAAAAATCACCTACACTACAACATCTAGGATGTCAGCCCCATAACACCTTAATGAACTAGGTGCCACGTCAGTGCTTCCTTTTGGTCTTGCCGGCTACACTGACCTGGGCGGAAATTACAAATTATTTACATAGCCCTTTCGACCGACCTCTCATTCAGTGCGTTTTACTGTTGATAATTTGATCTAGTTATGCAGATGATTCAACAATGCCTACCAACATTTTAAGGGGTGAATTGGGAGCTCAAATGAACAATTATCATTTATAAATAATGAGCCCCTGAATGAATGAATGAATGAACACTTGTATCGGTAAATTAAAATCATTAACCAACGACGGTAATTTTGAGTGTTTTTTTTTATTGTAATAAATTCCAAATTAAAATTCAAAATATTTTATTTCAAAAACAGACGAAAAAAAGTATAAAATAAAAAAAGGTAATAAAATAAAATAAAAATATATTATACAACTTAAAGACTAACTTACTTATGTTTAGTGAATTGTTATGTTAGTGTTAGTGTTATGTTTAGTGTAGTGAGTTATTAATAAAAATACTCTTAAATTAAATAGTTAATATTATGAGATAAATTAATCATACGGAAACAGAATAGACATCTGGTTAAAGTAGGACAGAAGATGATGAAAATTATTTCTAATTTTGAAATCTGTTTCATTGCCGAGTGCCGACAAACTGCCGTTGCCGGGAAACTGATGGATGGACCTATGATTTGATTACTCATTCGATTGCGAAACTACAAATATTACAGAGATAGAAAGATGACATAAGAAACCTACTTAATATTTATAAGAGGTACCTATAGAATATTTTTAACGTCAAATGTTATTTATTTATATATAAGTTTATGTAAATATTATTACCGTGGTCGTATTTTATTATGGGATAAATACTTTATTTACATAATGTGAACAGAAGAAGCCGGCTCGGCTACCCCACCACGAGCTGTGTTTCGCGGCATGTGTTCGGAGCATCGACGGTTCGGAGTTCGAAGTCGGACCAGCGATGAACCCGGTGATGTCATCTAGCGTGCAAGGTCGGGCCGGCGAAGCGTGGTGGCAGAGATTTCTAGTTTCAGATATTCACTGCCATCATACCATGCCACACACCATGTACGAGTATATACTACTAGCTGTGCCCGCGGCTCCGCCCGCTCTCATATTTGACTTCTCTGCTAACCTCATAAGCCATTTAGCGTGATAGTAAGTAGCCTATAGTTGATGGGAAGAATCAAGCTATCCGTAGATTTTTTTTTATTAAAATCGTTTCAGTGGTTCTCGAGTTATAAGCGGACAGACAGACATACAAAAAGCAGACGTTGGATTTTATTAAAGGTAACTAGCTGTGCCCGCGGCTCCGCCCGCTCTCATATTGGACTTCTCTGCTAACCTCATAACATAAGTCATTTAGCGTGATGAAAAGTAGTCTATAATTGATGGGAAGAACCAAGCTATCCGTAGAAGCAAACTGTATTAAAATCGGTTCAGTGGTTCTGAAGTTATAAGCGGACAGACAGACATACATACAGAAAGCAGACGTTGGATTTTATAAAGGCAAGGAAAGGAAAGGATAAGGAAGGAATGATAAGGAAAAAGGAAGGAAGGAAAGGAAGGAAGGAAGGAAGAACGCCACAAACAAGCCATAATAAACACAAGCTAGGACGCGCTCCGGCCTCGGAAAACATCACAGATTCATCCACAGAGTTGTTCAGCGCGCTTGCAGCCCCCGTGCTCGTTTCGTCGAGAGATTGGGAAAACCCAACGTATCTATGTCGTCGCTCACCAGTCACCAGCACCACCAGCTAGCCGCCCACTCACTGCGACTGGCTGCCCTAATAACTAACCTAGGGAGGGCAATGTAACGGCAGACCTCGCGCGTAACACCCTTCACAAAAGTCCGATAAAGGTGTGAAAAGGTGTAAACACGTAAAAGTCTTATTACTATACCATTTCTCATTCGCAGATTCCAGAGGCCTCATAGCTTATTAATTATACCATCGTAACGCGTTCCAGTGACTTAACACTTCTAATTCAACGCGTTCCAGTGACGTAAC
This sequence comes from Nematopogon swammerdamellus, assembly GCA_946902875.1. NCBI lineage: Eukaryota > Metazoa > Arthropoda > Insecta > Lepidoptera > Adelidae > Nematopogon > Nematopogon swammerdamellus. Next base: position 5,938,719 of record OX336336.1, on the reverse strand, counting down.
ACCTCTAATTCTTCACTCAGGATGCGTCTTTGCCACGTGTCTATAGTATCTTAATATCTGGGGTGCTATACAGACAATAAGGGCCAAACGGTTACAAAGCCAAATAATAAGGGACAAGGGTTCGTCTGGCAGTTTTTCAAAGAAAACGTGGCTATGCTCAATTGTAGTTTATAAATACTATTTTGACATGTAGTTTGTTTTTAATGTTTAATTTATTTCCGTACCTAAATATGATTTCTGGCTTCCAAAGAGGGGTTTCAATTTGGGATCGCTCAGTATCAAAATGTTATTTTCGTGCCTCTGACCCGAGGTACTTCTCCAAATACGTACTTGTTCAAGTGACAAATGAATTAAAATTCATACTTACTTCAATGTTATTAGAAAACACTTGAATGTTTGTGCTTAGGAGGCTCGACACATTCATATTCAAGGCTATAGGAAAACAAAAAGAAGGGATTAATCAGCCCAAGAACATTATCATTGAATCAGCCCTTTGACGCAAGATTAGTGGTACTTACCGTTTCGTGTAGGTAGCGACATTTACAACGACTGGATGCAACACTATGGTGGCGGGCGGAGAGCAAAGTGCTCATACCATTCGACAGAGCGTGACGATGGAATAGCCTCGAAGCCGATACGTGTGTTACGTAGTTATTATTCTAATTACTTGAATAAATCGGTCGCTCGCAGATGGATTCGGATAGACAAACAAACAGACAGCCGTCCTTTCCGGAAACATGTTTCTGTAGCATCTTTTACATATTAATTAAATTAAACTTCTGCATACATTCGTGTGGTAGTGACTAGTGAGTCATTCACGAGAATCAAGTTGCTAAGTATGCCAATAAAGCTCGAGGTAAGAGAACTAGGTACGATTACATTATAAATAAATACATAAACCACTTGACCGCGTGGTTTGTAATTATTAGGTGAAGAGCGCTGCTGATGCTGTTAGGACGAGAGCGCACTGCAAAAACCCTACGTCATCGAGTACCAGGAAGTCGCCAGTTTGTGGTGGTTTAGAATAGGATAGACCTCTTAAATCTACACTGTAGATCTACAAGGTTGCCTGAGCAAATTCTGGAACGTTTTGTGTAGAGGTAATTGAACGTGTAATTTGTTTGGTACAAATAACGTCATTGCCACATTCGATAAAGGTCATCAAGAAGCGCACAAGAGACGGGCAAATTTAAGAGTGGTGAAAAATTGAAAAATTACATCATCAAGCACAAAAATGATAGGACTGTTTTTTTTATGGAAACTGACACGGTTGGCTACATCACCTACAACATCCGTGATGTCAGCCCATAAACACCGGGTGAACTAGGTGCCATGCCAGTGCTTCCCTTCATTTCATGTCGGCTACACGGTACTGGACGGAAAACACGAACTATGTACATAGCCGTTTCGACCGACGTTTCATTCAGTGCGGTGGTATCAACCCGGGCGGGATAAACCCTACCACCTAGTAAAGTAAGAATGGAAGGGAGTCCCTTCAAGGGACCTATAGTTTTACGTGGAATCCGAACCACGGTCAGCCTCTAATGGTCGAGCGGTCACCCATCCAAGGTAGGTTTTTAATGGTAGATTTCCTATCCTGTCCCATCCTGGTACTCGATGACGTAGGGCTTTTGCAGTGCGCTCTCGTACTATGTGGGCTTATGAAATAAACGAAGATCGTGACCACCGAATCTATCTGTAAACGTTCGTAATGATAATTTACGACGACATAAATCTTTATAATAAACTGCTGGCTGGGTCCGCGGCCGCGGGGGCGGCAGGGCGGAGTCTGAGCGAGACTGTAGGTTTAACTCTCTCGCTGCTGGTGGTGGAATAAATAGTATCTATTACTTATTTGATTGTATTAATATTGAATAACCGCTCATACTTGAGTCTTATTAATTACCCGACTACGTCGGCGAAGCCAAAAGGAAAGATAATGAGTTTGTTTTAATAAACCGTATGCTTATTATTATAAGACCTCTCGTTAGACCCATAAACAGCTTAAATAGCTTGATGGTGCAATGCGTGGGCGTTCGATGGTTTAAGATGGCCATGGTGGTACGGATTCCACGTAAAACGCGTCCACGTTTTAATTAAGGGCCCTTACGGTGGTAAGGTTTAACAAGTCCGGATTGATACCACCACACTGAATGAAGGTCGATCGAAATAGCAAAGAAAAAGATTCGAAAGCACTGACACCATGGCGTCTAGTTCACCGCGGTGTAACGGACGTGCTACTAACATCGCGGGTGTAGTAAGTATGTAGGTTTTTGATTTAGTTTAGTCAACCGTGTCAGGTTGCTTAAAAAAAACGGCCAAGTGCGAGTCGGACTAGAGCACCGAGGTTTCCACACCACAAAAAAAAAATTGAAAAAAAACACGTTTCTTGTATGGGACCTCCCTTAAATTTTTTACTTTTTCGATTTTTTATTATTTGTTTTATCCGCCATAATAAATAACACATATTCTGTGAAAATTTCAACGGGCTACCTATGACGGTTCAAGAGATAGGTACAGCCCTCGGACGGACAGACGGACGGACGGATAGACAGACGGCGTAGGCTTAGTAATTGGCTTCCGTACGGGATACGGAAACCTAAAAAGAAAATATATCCAGAGCAAGCTTGCAGTTGAAAACAGCTGTTTGATTTTACAAAATGATAACCTGAAAAGAAATAATTTTCTCTGGCGCATTTTTGAAACTCGTATAAAATATATGAGTAAGAAACAGACGGACAGACATCATCTTTATTATTGTTAACATTATTTGAATGTTATGCCGGCACTTCACTTGGCTTAGCGTATTCGCGATTGTTGCAAACATTTTAGTTTTATCTCGCTCTAAACAAGCCATTAAATGGAGACGAAACGGAAATTTTTGCCAAATATTTGTGTGCATACAGCCAAGTGAAGTGCCGGCATTCTACGTACGAACGTATAATCTGTGTTAAAATAATTGGTAGGTGGGTAGTCCCCGAAAGGGGCCGATTCTTTTATTTACTTAGGTACCTCATTGTTATCATTATCAGCTTCCGTTATAATGTTCAAATTCTTATCAATTCTCATGTCAACCCTGTCGTCTAACAGAACAACAAAAGCGGTGACTATGCGTCGCGCAGCCTGCCGCGCGTGCGACTGGACGGCGGTGGCGGAGGCGGCGGGGGCGGGGGTGTCCGGCTGCGCTGCTGGGCCGCGCCTCCCTCCATCACAGAGGAGGACGTCGAGGACGAACCAGACGCCGATACCGCGTCCCTGCGCGCTATCTCCACTGTTGGTGAGTTTACTAACCGTCTATCGATCTTAAATAATAATTTGAGCCATCTTTTCATCTTTGTATAGAAAGCTAAACTATGTTAAAAGCGCCATCTATGTTCGAATAGTGATAGATACGATTTAGCGCCATCTATGGAATAATAGATGTATTATGGAGTACAGCGCCATCTATATTTGAGTAGTAGTAATGTTTTAATAAATATATTCAGCGCCCTCTGTTGTAACGTAGATGAGCTATTGTCGGCGCCATCTGTTGGTGCGATATTGAACTAAGCTCTTATTATTTTAGTATTACTTTCAACCGCTAGATGTTGCTAAGCATTCGTGAAAAGCTTTATTTACTGTTTTTTCAGCAAGTAAAGAGAAATAATGAATATTACGTTCTTTTATAATCATTGTAGTTAAGTAGGTTGAGAATTGAATTTTGAAATTATTTCTTCCATCGAATATTGATTAACCTAACCTTGTTTATTTAACGAATGCTCGGAAACTGAGGCGTGAAAGGGCTGAAGCCGAGGCTGAAGCACAGATTAAGTAGGTCGGGGGTGAAATTGGCTGCGCCTGAGGTTGCGACCTCGGACAGAGCCACCCAGTTCGAAGGTAATGCTGAAGGGCCGGGAGGTGCTACTTATCCTAATAAATAATGCGAAGTTTCTACAGGCGACCGTCGCGCGGCCGCGTAACGTATGTACGTCAGTACCTTTATGAATATCTTTATAACTCGAGAACCCTTTATCGATTTACATACGGTTTTCTTCACTGTTACATTATGTTACGTTTTTTGTTAAAACGTAAATCAAATAAATAAATGATAGAAAAGAAAGTTGTTACATTATGTTAGTTTTAGGCATAAATCATACATAAACATAACGCTACGTCACAAAGCAAAGCAAAAAGTCACGCCAAGCGGAGCCGCTGGTAAAAGCTAGTGCCTACATAATAATTTAGGGGCTTTTACATTTTATAGCCTTTTTCAATGCAGAGCGGAAGGCCATACCTGTAGGTACCTACCTACCTACCTACAATATTATGCCGGTTTCATAAAGTTACATATTCTTATTTAGAGGTTTTTTCAAAATAAATAAGAAAATAAGAATTACAAATGATAACTTTTATTGCCCTTTACTACCTACGTAAATGAAAAACAATTCCGCATGCCGCGCGGCAGTAAGTACCTATCAAATGGATGAGTAATGCTCGGCTCGCGACGTACAGGCTCACACTCGCACTGACCCTTTTAATTTAGGGCTCATCGTGCTCAATTAGCTTTTAATTCCCATTTGGACAGCGATCATGCTTGCAGGGCGGCATCTACATACACTCAGCCACATTAAGCATATTACATTCACATTTCTATATAAGTTGGTATGACTTGCGGTACATAAGTATACAACGTACGTAGACACAATCCACTCAAACATTTTTAGGGTTCCGTAACCGTCGTACGGGACCCTATTACTAAGCCTACACCGTCTGTTTGTCGGTCTGTCCGTCTGTCCGAGGGCTGTATCTCTTGAACCGTAATAGGTAGCCCGTTGAATTTTACAAAAAATAATATGTTTTATTATGGCCGATATAACAACAAATAATAAAAAGTAACAAATTCACGGGGGTCCCCATACAAACAACTAAAAAGTGTACGCGCGCCACCGAAAAGAGTATGAAGCATTTTAACTAATACATAGATGGCGTGAGTGGCGCTGACCATGAGATGGCGATACGGAACCCTCGGTGCGCGAGTTCGACTCGCGGTGGGCCGGTTTTTGTGTGTAACGGGGAAAACAAATACCAACTAAATAGGCAATTTTCATCAGAGTTAATTAGAAATTAAGTAAATAAAAGCCGAACCCGATGGTAATACCTAGGATACCTAGTCGATGTACCTATAGGCCACGAATATAATGTCACGGCTTCGGTAATTGTAATGTTGACAATGTGGGGTGACAGGCTAGCCGCCTCTCACCTTGGCACGGTCCTTCCACCGTCACGTAGCAGGTGGGTCCTTCGTGCCTTACTTTGATGACTTTGATGACTGATTGATAGTTATCTTGTCCTAACACTTTACTAAAGTTGTTGTGTTGTAATTTACAAAAGTACTTGCAGCGCAACACCGACTTCTTTGCTTACACCGATTGTCGGGATACAGCGTGTGGTATGTGTGCTCCTGTCAGACCGGCATGGCATTCGCAATCCCCGTACATCACAGAATGTTCATGGGCATCGTAAGTCACCTACTCGTAAGTGAAACGATGCCACATGTTGCGCATTCCATAAAAAAATGTGTACTGTCAGAAGAGACACTTTAAATAGTAGGGACTCGTACTGTAATTTCATGACTTGACCTGCAAGCCATTTTGCCAGGTTAAATTGCCGTTAGGTATAAGAGAACTTCACTTCTGAGGTGTTACCATATAAAATTTCACTCTCCATTGCTTGAGTGAACATGAAGTTCACTCAAAATCTGTATTTACCTACTCTGTGTAAGCTATATTTTATCCGTTCCATGATTAATCTAATCAATTAGTACATACCTCCACTACATAGATACTCTATAGCAGTGGTGTCCAACTGGTTTTCTGTCTTACTGTCAAGCGCAGCGGGCACCTTCGAGTAGGGCCAATACCTATGTATGGCGTTTACCTATACATAGTTAGATTTTTAGATAAATTTGAAAAATCTTCCTAAATATATGGGTTTTTAAATTACCGTGGTTGTTAGACATTATTTTTTATAACAAAACAGCTTTACTCATGGTTGTTCCGAGCTAGGTTGCTCGACGTTTCGGGCCAAGCGTATGGCCCATCCTCATGAGCACTCTGCCTGGTGCGACGGTTGGCAGAGAACTGAGAAGAGAGAACAGTTCTCTGCCAACCGTCGTCGCACCAGGCAGAGTGCTCATGAGGATGGGCCATACGCTTGGCCCGAAACGTCGAGCAACATAGCTCGGGACAACCGTGAGTAAAGCTGTTTTGTTATAAAAAATAATATCTTGCTATATAATCAATATAATCCATATGCCAGCACGACAGAATTAGGCAATTTTTAACATGTTCTGGAGTCAACGTATTTCTAAAGTATTATTTTTTTGCGGTATTATTTCAATGTTTATTTTTATTGGAACGTCCGTGTGCCTAAAAATAAGGCTGCGTACTAGCGGTTGAATACCGCTGCTCTATAGGGAAGGTCGTAGCGAAACGCCGAATCGAATCAGCCGGCATTATCCTTGGGGCAGCTCTACCTAAACTAAAACTCTTTACAATTAAATGCACCGTGTAATCCGATGCTTAATTAAACCGATTATCCATGTATAGTATATAGTATATTTATGCAGTATAATATACAACATTGACAAATTCGAGTGCAGTCTTACTGCCTTGAGAATGCTCAATATAGTTAGACGATAGAAATACATAATATAATGTTTAAATAACATTAACAAAAAGCGATTTTACATTTCATTAAGACACTAATAATAGTTTTTAGGCTACCGTACCCCGTACGGAAGCCTATTACTAAGCCTACAACGTCTGTCTGTCTGTCCTACTGCTGTATCTTTGGAACCGTAATAGCTAGCCGGTTGAAATTTTCACAGAATATAGGGGTTCGAATCACACTTGGCCGGTTTTTTAGCTTTTTTTTATGGAAACTTACACGGTTGGCTACATCACCTAGATACAACATCCGTATTTTCAGCCCATAACACCGGGTGAACTTGGTGCCACGTCAGTGCTTCCCTTCGGTCGTGCCGGCTACACTGAACTGGACGGAAAACACAAACTATTTACATAGCCGTTTCGAATTTCGACCGACATTTCATTCAGTGTCCTTCAAGTAGAGACAAATTGCAATAGTTTCTTTGCTATTGCAATCTGTCTCTACTTGAAGGACATACAGTAATAATGTGTCTTCTTTCTTTGCTTGGCTTACTAGATAGATAATGCATCCATGAACCTAAAAACTTAATATCCTTAAAGTAGGTATAATATGGAATGCTGCCAACTATTACACTTTAATAAAAAAGTACTGAATATTTTTTTTATAGACAGCGACATATGGCGCCGAGCCACCCATAAGGTGTTTAACGACGCCCATGGACATTCGGTCGCACGCGGGCGTTGCGAATGCCATGCCCGGCTTCATATTCGCGCCTCTCTTGAAGGACCTGAGACTATACTTTGGGGGGAAATATGTGGGGATATAAAATGTTTGTACAGTTCTGCTGGTGTCTCCGTTCAACCCATGTTTCAACCAGAGTATGCGCTTTTTCTTTCTTTATCTGTGAAGATACTGTCACAGTATATAATATTTGAAAGCAAAGAAGACGTCTGCCGCACTTCCACAACACAAGCGACAGTCGACGATGACAGATAGACGCTACGAAAATAGTAAGGAAGGACCACTACCGGCAGTCCGGCACCTACCGCTCGTCGACAACGAACCGTTTTAACTTTCAAACTCTACTTTATTTCAAAACTAACCGTGTTCGATGCTTCGCTCGCGTTAAAGTCGGACTTAAAGCAAATTTAGGAGAATTTACTCCGACTTGCCTCACATCAAACCATATTTACGATAGCGCAAATGTTACATAATCATTTTAGACATTTAGAAATAAAAAATGTCGCCATACTCTACCTACTTCGATGCCTCTAAACTTTCAGAGATATGTAACATTATATTGGCGAATACCGAATGCAAATAGATTCATCCGTTGCGTAGAGTTATACGCGGACTAAACAGACAACAAAGGTATTTTTTTTAGGTTTCCGTATGCTTACGGAAGCCTATTACTAAGCCTGCGCCGTCCGTCTATCCGTCTGCCCTACCTATAAAGGTCTGTCTGCCCTACTGCTGTATGTTTTGAGCTGTAGTAGGCAGCCGAACCGGTAACAAAAGATGTGTTATGATGGCAGATATCCAAACTTGGAAATCCAACAAAAAAATTAAAAAAAGTGGTCTAGTCGACATGTCTCAAAAAGGTGGGGCTAGCTGGTAAGTATTCCGAAGTTAATGAAACTTTTACAGGTTGTTTGGGGGTGCACTAGGAATAGTATTCTCAGTTTTCGACCTCGAGGACCCTGTGCTAACTTGGGGGTGGGCAAAAACCTCAACATTTTTCTGACTTTTTTCCGAGCTTTTTTCAGCTTTTCGTTTATATCTCTTAAACTAAGGATATTTTGTTGACCACGTTGCATGACAAAGTCGGAGAGCATTAAATTTCCTAAAATTTCGTTGGTGAACCAGATTCAGGCCCAATATTTACGGAGATACAGTCGTTCAAAGTTAGACAAAGTTTCTTAAAATATAAAAAATTGCAGAAAAACTAAGGTTTTGACCCTATAACTATTTGTTACCATAATTTCGATGTTAATTATATTGATCACTCATCAATATCAACGTCTTTGAAAACCTATGACCCCCTTCCCCGCTCCCCCTCGCAAGGTGGTTTTATGGTTATCCTGTTGGGATAACCTACCAAAGCACCAAATTGGAAATTTGAAGCTCTTCAACTTTGTAATGCAATGTGGTCAACAAAATATCCTAAGTTTAAGAGATATAAGCGAAAAGCTGAAAACAGTCAGAAAAATTTTGAGGTTTTTGCCCACCCCCAAGTTAGCACAGCGTCCTCGAGGTCGAAAACTTAGGATAGTTTTCCTAGTGTACCCCAAACAACCTGTAAAAGTTTCATTAACTTCGGAATACTTTCCAGGTAAAAAGTACATAACTGCTGGACTAAAAGCTCGATTCTAGTGCAAACTCTAAATTCAAACAATAAATAATAAAAATCCAATTACTTGCTGGTACGGAAACCTCAGTGTGCGAGCGCGACTCGCACTTGACCGGTTTTATTATTGAAGAGAAGAAATGCATCTTGACGGAAATAAAAATCAAAGAGATTCCATTACGTCGCTACGCTCCTATAAAAAAATATAAAGTAAATATAAAAATATAAAATATAATATATATATAACGGAGCGCAGCGACGTAATAAAATAATATACAAACTCTTTGATAAAAATATCAGAAGCGACACAGGACAAATTTCTCAGATGCTCATCAAAATTCATTCTTCATCGTCGGCTTGCGTTTAGGCGTGCGTCATTAGGACGCAGTCACTAACAGGAAGAAAAAATGTGACGTCCTTTGATGGTACCCCTCATTGTCACGACTCATTTTCTCGTTTTGACGATCTGCCTCCTTGTATAGCATCGAGCTATGGTCTAATATTGTTTATGTATGTACATCCTTACGTATATTCGATGGGCTAATTCGAAACACATTCCTGCGTGTGAACCCTGAACTGTCTGTACTTCAATCCTTACCTTTAATAAAATCCAACGTCTGCTTTCTGTCTGTATGTATGTATGTATGTATGTATGTATGTCTGTCCGCTTATAACTCGAGAACCACTGAACCAATTTTAATACAGTTTGCTTCTACGGATAGCTTGGTTCTTCCCATCAATTATAGGCTACATTTCATCACGTGAAATGGCTTATGAGGTTAGCAGAGAAGTCAAATATGAGAGCGGGCAGAGCCGCGGGCACAGCTAGTTATTTTCTTTTATAAAATGTAGAGCTATGAGAGTCGAGCTTTTTGTCCGCCTTATGGCATGGCGCCTCTCGGAGCGTGGTGTCCTCGCCAGGGGTGGTGTTCATTGGCTATGTCTGATCCTCCGTTGAAGTTTTGGGCATAGACATCCGTGCCGGCTGTCTATGTATAAGAAACCGGCCAAGTGCGAGTCGGACTTGCGCACCTAGGTTTCCGCACCACAAAAAAAAACTTGAAAAAATACGCTTCTTAATGTTTTACTTTTATATATTTTTTATTATTTATTCGTTTATTGGCACATTTTCTTTTTTTATTATTATTGTTGTTATATCCGCCATAATAACACATATTCTATCAACTGGCTATCTACGGTTCCAAAGATTCAGCAGTAGGACAGGCAATAAGACAGACATATAATAGGCTTTCGTACGGGGTACGGAAACCTAAAAAGCAGAATAAGTTAATAACTAATTGAATACTCATATCAGGTCGATTATCAGTGCAAGTTAACTGTCCCCTTATTATGCTGTTTTTTTAATTCAAGTTTTTTTTAATCCAGAGAAAAAATCGATAAATTTGTTTATTCATGAAAACGCTCTGAGAGAAGCGTTTCTTCGAACCACTTCGGTGATGCTGTGGAAACATTGGCTTATGGGTGATGATGACTAGGTACGTACGATACATGCAGTCATACTAATGGATCCACGATTTTCTTTTAGTAATCTTATATTTTCATCTTGGAATCACTTTAGGAGAGCAAGAAGATGTAATCTCCCGCTGTTCGACCCACTTCTGCATTGCCGCGGAGATGGCGGCACCCGATACGGTACCTAAACCGTTCTACTCAGCTTCGGGTCCTCATTAGCTCTGCGGGTATTCTTCCGAGCGTCTGCCTCTGTTCTGGATATTTTAATCCATTTCTCAACCTGGCACTGACTTCACAACGTAATAGGTGCCATTATTAAATTTGATGCAAATGACATGTTTTCCGTTCAATTCAGTGTAACCGGCACAATCAAAGGGAAGTGGCATGAAACCCAGTTCTGACAGAAATAAAGTGCTGAGCCCCTAACATCACGGGTGAAGCAGGTTTTACCAAAATTTTACAAAAATCGTGCGAGTCGCATATTCAGATGACAAAGATACAGACTCTATGTCGTCAGCTCGTCAATACATAACATAATTATGCTCCCTATGAGCATGCGAGCAGAAGAAATAATTCTAACAGCTTAGAAAGTTATAATTTTTTTTGTTATAAAGCGATTCGAAATCGGCATGTAAATAAATACATTAGAAAATTTTCCTCATATTAATACGTTGAAAATTTATTTCATCCATAGCTTGCGTGTATTTTTTTTAACTACAACTTCATATATCTTTATGTTTTCATGGGTGTTGGGTATCGTAAGTTTAATAATAATACGATTTTCAGTTTTAAATATGTTACATTAGGAATTTTAAACTGAGGTATAAAAACCTCAGTTTATAACTTTTAGGTTTTAGGTATGTATAACTGAGGTTTATAAAGTTTTAGGTTAGATAGGCTTAGGTTAGGTAAAGATTAAGATAAAATTATGACCCCTGATACGTTCTACCTACATCGATTCCCCATTCCCTACAGACAGCCAGCAATGGGTCGGGGGTCATACACCGGGGGATTCCCCATTACACACGTCCTTCCCAGTACGGATTTCCGCCAGACGCAGACTCAGACGTCTCCCAGACTGCACTTATTGAACTTTCAGTAAACTTCACTCCCGCTTCAGTGCAGTCTGCTAGATCGCTGATATGGCGGCTATTCAACTCCTTGTGTTGAATTGGTCTATTTTTTAATGTTTTATTGAAAGCGCGACATATGGCGCCGAGCCATCCGCAAGGTGTCCAACGACGACCATGGACATTCGGTCATATGATACATTTGACATATAATGATAAATGTATCACGTTCTCTCTTAGTTCAAAATGTATTAAGTAAATTATGATTAGAATTTACTCTGATTTTACTTCATTAAAAATATCTTCTCATGCCACTGTATACTCTACTATGAATGTCACACCTGTCTTTCTATAACGGGTAAATTTGCACGCAGCTTCCATTTAATTAAAACTCTAATTTAGGGATTGTTTTATTTAAGAGACTATGTACACACATACTTTACGACCACGCCACATACATATGTAATCGAAGAATGATAACCTTTCTCTTTATTTATTTATTTCACTTTGCTCAAATTGGATAATGTCACCAGTGGGAGCCACGGGAATTTTTTTTTCAGATATACAAACGAATTATTAATATTAAATTTAAATATCGTAAGCATTATAGTTTTTAGTAGTTTTATTATGTTAGGTGTTTATGATGATAATCGAAATGATGTGTGCGTAGCGTCTGCTTGCCGCTCCTGATAGTCCATTGTCTTAGTCACTAGGGTTGTCAAAGCCGTTCACGTCTCAATCATCACATTTATGTTATACATGGGCGTGTAATCGTCGCAACTCATCAATCCCATCGTCTATAGGCTTCCCAGAACGAGTCGCTAAGTGATCACGAAATTAATAAAAGTTTCGTTGACTTGACGTTGATAGAATGTGGCAAGGCGAAATGTCCACATAATGGGTAGCTAGAAGTTCGGCCCTATTTCAAACCATTTCCCAAATGATGCAGTGCAATGACAGTCGGCAGTCAGCCAGCTCACTACTTCGCTATCAAACATTGCCATTGCCTCGTTTTTAGGCTACCGTACCCCGTACGGAAGCCTATTACTAAGCCTACAACGTCTGTCTGTATGTACGTCTGTCCACCCGTTCCGTCCGATGGCTAACGGTAATAGCTAGTCAGTTGAAATTTTCACGGAATATGTGTTATTTTGGCGGATATACCAAATAATAAAAAAAAATTACAGTGAAAAATTAATGGGGGTCCCCCCATACAAGTAAGCGTGTATTTTAACGTTTTTTTTGTGGTGCGGAAAGCACGGCTCGCGAGTTCGAGTCCGGCACAAACGATCGCTCTGCAGAATTTAGCCCGACTCTACCTAAGAAAAGCGTTGTGAATAATTTGATTCTCTATCTATGCGGTGTGTGACATCTTCTCTACTTACTAACTAGCTGTTAAAATATTTTTATAGTAAAAGATGAGTTTCTTCGTATTTCTGCAGGAAAATCAGTAATTGATGTGATAAATATAAAGATAACTTTCTTCAATTTATTTGTATTAAATTCTTCTTTGTGCAGTTCTGTTGAACGTTTTCGGTAGAATATTTCTTTCCTCTCATCTAATAATTTAAACTCATCGGTATTATTTTTTATAACTAAACAGCTTTACTCACGGTTGGTCCGAGCTATGTTGCTCGACGTTTTGAATACGATCGGTATTGAATATTATGACTATGATTTAACCATCCGTACTTCTAATAGTCAGATTCCAATAACAGCCAATCGACCGGACTGTGATCAATTAGAAACGGACCTCGTTGTGACGTCCCTACCAACGGCCGCTCGTCTCATCACATCAGTGCTCAGTGTGTGTCGCCAGCTCGCTGCTCGTCCGCGCCGCGCGCGCGCGTCCCCATGCCAGTACAGTGGCGACCATTACTCGCACAACATCTGCTCGAACGTTTTGAATTTCGCGCGCGTTTTAACGTCTATTCGAAAAATTTTTTTTTTTTTTTTCAAAACAGTTTAAATTAGTGCTATGATAAACAACACAGCTTTAGCTTGAGCTTTTTTATGTAAAGAAAAAAGTGTTTCATAGTTGAAGTTGACGTGTTTTCACCAGTTTGAATACAGTAACTTTAGTATAAAACATTGTAAGAATTCGTGTGTATTTTTTGAGTTTTTCGTTAAATGTTATTGTTTCGTCGTGTTGTGTTTGTGTTGATGATTCATCAGCCTCCTCATTTAGCGTGAGAATGACGATATACTTAAATATATGATTTCTTTAACCGAACCAGCTTTCGGCATTCATTTGTAATAGTGTTAGATTTTACAATAAACTGTTTTCTAACATAAAACAATTAGAAGATAATAATTTTAAACGAAGAATTAAACAAATGTTAATTGAAAAGAGTTATTACACTATTAAGGATGCTTTAGCTGACCATAATTTTATCTGAGAATCTGACTACTGTTTTTCCCACTAAATAACTTGACAATTGGATACACTTTGTATCTTTAGATTTTTAACATGACTTATTTATTACATTTCTTTGTAATAAACTTTTACTAATATTTGTTGAATTGACTTGATATATTTAAGTACTAGCTGTTGCCCGCGGCTTCGCTCGCGTGAAATTCGTATTCCAAAGAAGAATGTAAGTAACTAAGGGCGAGGCCGAAGGCCAAGCTGCGTTCAGGTAATCGATAAACCTCCTCAAGGAAAGTAACTAACTAAGGGCGAGGCCGAAGGCCGAGCTGCGTTCAGGAAGACGATAAACCTTCCGGAAGAAAGGAAGGAACTAAGTGCGAGGCCGAAGGCCGAGCTGCGTTCAGGGAAACCAAAAACCCTCTTCCGCCTTCGGCCCTCGCCCTTAAAGACTTCCTTTCTTCTATAGAATATAATAACGTTTACTCAATCTATTTATTTCATAAAAATAAAAAAGTAATATTAATAACTAAAGGATTAAAACCTAGCTAGCAAACATTAAAATAACTATCAAAACGGGCATTTTCAAATGTTCTTAGAGCACTTGCGGCATTACACCGCTGGATGGCAAGGCTTACCCTTTGAATGAAGTACATAAGCCCTTGATGGCGGGACACCGGTTGCGTCAACCAGCAGAGGCCCAAGCCTCTTTTGGCTTCACTGCTCCACGGACCGAGGGTTTCAACCGCAAACGCAACAAATTCGAAATATTGAATTATATTTCTATATTTGATGCGTTTAAGGCTCTCCGCCCCAGCCTCGGCCGCGCCAGCCTCTCTTGAAGATGTCCTAACGTGACTTGGAGCCAATGTGAGAACACAAGTGGCGTCCCACATCAAAGAACTACCCTTATTCCATGGCACTAAGGTGATAGCATCGGGCCTCTTGCCATCCAGCCGGGAATAACCGCGAGGTTCTAGGATGCACGGTATATTTGCCGTCAGAAGCGTGGACTTTATAATAAAATTTAAATTAAATTAACTCAATCTTAATGTTAATTAACTTTATTCGAGATGGTTTAGCTTCTTCCTGAACGCAGCTCGGCCTTCGGCCTCGCCCTTAGTTACTTGCTTTCTTCGAGATGGTTTATCATTTGTCAGAACGTAGCTCGGCCTTCGGCCTCGCCTTAGTTACTTACTTTCTTCAAAAATGTTTACCTTCTTCCTCAACGCAGCTCGGCCTACGGCCTCGCCCTTAGTTACTTGCTTTCTTCAAGATGTTTTATGGTCTTCCCGAATAGAGCACGGCCTTCGGCCTCGCCTTAGTTACTTACTTTCTTCAAGATGGTTTAGCTTCTTTCTGAACGCAGCTCGGCCTTCGGCTTCGCCCTTAGTTGCTTGCTTTCTTCGAGATGGTTTTTCAATTATTCGAACGTAGCTCAGCCTTCGGCGTCGCCTTAGTTACTTACTTTCTTCAAGATAGTTTAGCTTCTTCCTGAACGCAGCTCGGCCTGCGGCCTCGCCCATAGTTACTTACTTTCTTCGAGAAGGTTTATGGTCTTCCAGAATAGAGCTCGGCCTTCGACCTCGCCCTTAGTTACTTACTTTCTTCAAGAATGCTTTTCTTCTTCCTGAACTCAGCTCCGCCTTCCGCCTCGCCCTTAGTTACTATCATCGAGAAAGAATATCGTTTACGTGAGCGCAGATCCGCCTTCGGGCCCCCCTTCAGTTACTTACTTTCTTTTTTTGAAATACGAATTTCACGCGAGCGAAGCCGCGGGCAACAGATATATAAATTTTTATTGCACCAATGACAGCGACATAACTTCGACTTTCAATAATTTGTTTTATTTATCAAACAATTTGTCACCGGCCAGCTCACGTCGAGATGACAGTTCTCCGTTGTCAACATGAAAATTAAAATTGTTTTTTACCATTACTTCGGATTGCGTGATTTTTATTATATTTTTTTATTATTATGTTAATCCGGGATATACACTGTCACTATAAAAAGTTTCGTCAAATTCCGTTCAGTGGTTTTTGCGAGATGCGCGTACAAATAGACATTTTTGCATTTACGATTTTACTGTATGTATAGAAAGAATAGATATGTTATAGACTATTGTGTTCAAGTTATAAAAAAGAAGAACTTGTCATTTTCGTTGTATCTACTTATTTTTAAATTTCGAATGAATATTTTATTCAAATTGTATTTGCTGCCAGTTCTCAAGATATAATTATGTACTTTGGACTACGTGATTTTAAACGCGCAATAATGTTTGTAATTGTTTAATTTTTTTTTATTTTTGTTAATTTTTTTTACGTATTATGTTAACCCGGCATATAAACTGCCACCATACAAAGTTTCGTCTAATTCCGTTCAGTGGTTTTTGCGTGATGCGCGTACAGACAAACAAACAAACAAACAAAAATTTTAAAAACTGTTCTAAAATGTTCAGTATCTCATTCTAAGCCACCCTGGTTAGTTTTTTTCCGAATACATTCAATGTACAGACTTTCTTACCTTTACGATTTTATTATATGTATAGATCAAGTTGACGATGGCACTATGCACCAGATATAGGTAATTTAAATAGGCAGAGTGGTCAGATTCTTCAGTATTCATGTTTATGCTGTAAATATGAATGCTCTTGTGAGCGGTAGTATGGGTTAATTATTTATAAGTTACTATAATATAATACTTATAAGGTACTAACAAAACATTGTGACTTGCGAAGTTTGTTTGTCAGTTCTTCTTCGCATTGAATTTAGAACTGGCGGAATTTTCGACATGTCCAAGCGTAGGTTACCTACCTATGGATGAAATTATACAATAAACAATAAACAATTTGAACGATTTAGTCACCGGCGATACTTAGATTTACATAAGTTTGTTTAATTATTTATTTCATCATAAATATAATGTTTTGACATATTTACTTGAGACAATACACATATTGTTTAGTATGGACTGGGTGTATGTATGGATAATGACAATGAGAACCTACTTATCTGGGTTGGTTGTCGTTGTCACAACACAACGTTACGTGAGGGTTCATTGTCTTGCTCTTTAAACATTTTAGGGACAATCCAAATAGCAAATTTGTTTTAAATACCTGCCCGCCTGAAGTGAGAGATGACTAATTCATATTTTTTTTGTGGAAACTGACACGGTTGGCTACATCACCTACAACATCCGTGATGTCAGCCCATAACACCGGGTGAACTAGGTGCCATCCCTTCGGTCGTGCCGGCTACACTGAACTGGACGAAAAACACAAACTATTTACATAGCCGTTTCGCCCGAACTTTCATTTAGTGCGGTGGTATCAAACCAGGGCGGGTTAAACCCTACCACCTAGTAATATAAGAAGAAAGTCATGCATGTCCCTTAGTCGCCTTTTACGACATACACGGGTAGAGATGCATTGGGGCTATTCTTTTAATTACCGATCCCACAATGTTATATTTCTAAATATTTTAGGTTCCAATAACCCATGATGTGTTTAGTAGTGCAAACTTGAGCAAGTTCCCTTCGAAGGTTCACTGGCTACACTCACACACACTTGACGGATATCGCAGTCAAGGCTGTCATGGTCCGTCAGGCGTCCTGTACAGTGGTACTAACCAGTCGGCTTCAAGCCTAACCTTAGGGAAAAGAGAAAGGATCTTGAGTTTTATTTTTCACTCAGAAAACATTCCAATTCCAGGCTACCAAACTGAGGAGGCCTTTCCCCACCAAGTTTGGATAAAGTTCACTTGGGTCAGTATCATCGCACTGAACGAATTTCGGTCGAAAGGGCTATGAGGCATAGTTAATCTTTTCCATACATTTCTGGGTTCAAGGCAGGACTAAAAGGAAGCATTGTCATTCATTGAATATACTTATTTACCACATGTAAGTACTTCCGACAGACACATGGCATACCTAATCGGCTGACATTACAAGTGTAGGTGATGGATTAGCCAACCGTGACAGAATCAATATCAATACTAATAATAAAGCTGTAAGGCATGGTCATGGAGTAAGTTATTTGGTTTTATGAGATACTGCGTGTAGTATGATACTAAAACTAAATTGACGATTTTTAGAAATATTTTCTGTATGTTCATCCATAACTCTTAAACCGATCATCCGAATTCGATTAAACTTAGTACAGGCATACTAAATTATGAAACTCGGCTTACCGGTGGTGCGATGATGGCGAGCGCATCGCTGCAGCTCGACGTTTCGAGTCCTCTATGGACCCGTTCTCAAGAGGACGTGCTAGCTCCTCCGGCAGCCGTACGTCACTGACATCGCTTCCGGATTCGCTGCGTTCCTTGCCTCTTCAGACCTATAGAACTTGCTGACGGTGTCGAGCTCTAGGAAGTCGTCGCTACCGTCAGCAAGTTCTTTAGGTCTGAAGAGGCAGGGAACGCAGCGAATCCGGAAGTGATACCTACCCACCAATACAATTTGAGAAGCAGGCGGGCTCCTGTCAGTGACGTACTGGCTGCCGGAGGAGCTAGCACGTCCTCTTGAGAACGGGTCCCATTGAGGACTCGAAACGTCGAGCTGCAGCGATGCGCTCGTCATCATCGCACCGGTAAGCCGAGTTTCATAATTTAATATGAGTGACGGTGCGGGACTAAAAACTAATTTAGTACAGGCACATTTAACTATACGTGACACAGGATAGGCTTCAGTTCCGTTCCGGTAACGCTAAGATGTCTCATACAAACTGAATTGTTCCGCGTGCCAAAATAAAGGTAATGCAGGCACGCAGCTCGGCCTCTTTCTTACTTACTTACTTACTTACTTTCTTCTTTTTAAATACAAATTTCACGCCAGCGAAGCCGCGGACAAAAGCTAGTACCTGAAAAAAAAAATACATCCCGTACAATTCCCGATGTAATAGATTGAATGCTAAGCGTCTTCAATTATTAACGCCTTGTTAACTACTCCGATGCCACTAATTCGTACCACACGATCGGCGGGTAGCACATCGACTCTTGCATCGCCCTCGGTGCAACAGTCAGTACCGATCGAGCGACGACGTAAGAGGTCAGACCATCCCGACAATAATGCGATGGACAGGACAGGACCATCAGATTATGACTGACTGATTGTCCGTTTGTTTCACCGAACCGTTTATGCGCTCAGCTGGACCGAGACCGTATAGTGTGGTAGTTGGTAGAGTTCATATCTGATTCCGATTATTTATCGATTAGTTATCTACTACTATAAGCAAACCGAAAACATTTATCGCTCCTTCGAGTCTGATGATAAACTTTCAGTGTCCAATTAGTCTCCCTAATAAAAAAAACCCCGAAACATCAATAACCCTTTAAAAGTAAAAAAAAATGTACACTTGGTTAATTAAAGGCGTCGGGGGACCGAGTGGATTTTTTTTCCTTAGAGGTCCCAGACGCATTTAATTAACTACTTAAGTGGGGGGTTTTCAAATTTTTTATTTAACTTTTATTTAATTTTTTTTTAAGAAACGTAATTTGAACTTGTATTAGGTAATTTTGTTAAGTTAGGTAAGATAGGTTAGGTTAGGTTACAAGTACAGAAAATAGGTTTGTTATAATTTACGTTTATTTACTTAAAGGCACCGAGTCAAAGTGTAATTTTACATTTCCATACATTTCCATTTTACAACAGAGATCCCTTCACCAATTAGGAAAAGTGCCGATGCTCTTCGAACCGGCTGACCTGATCTTCATCAAACATAGCTAAGAACTATCCCGGTTAAACCAGCTTGTAATAAAAAAACCGCATCCAAATCGGCCCATCCGTTTGGGAGCTACGATGCCACAGACAGACACACCCTTGCGCACACACACACACACACAACCGTTTGACCTCTTGCAATCTGGCCGTCCGCACTGATAACTCCCCGCGACACCGACCCGAGAATCGAGATTAAAAACATTGGCATCGAACGAGAGTCCGATCTGCATTGATCTTGTTAAATAAATCAGTTGGGCAATTAACATAATAATCTCGTGATTTAAGTGCGGCTGGTCATTTGCTAATTCGATTAACACACTCTGATGTGCAAACTGTAGACATTAACCATATGTTAACACATTTGTACAATTTATTAACTTTATATCTTAATCAAGTTTTATGCTACCACTCACATATTATCTTCTTTCACTAAACGCACGTTTGAAACGTCCAAAGGTGCAGATGATAAATCTATTCAATTTATATGTCAGCCTTTTCACCGTGTGTTCCCTGTGTTCTATTCATAACTTTATTAACTTTATATCTTAATCAAGTTTTATGCTACCACTCACATATTATCTTCTTTCACTAAACGCACGTTTGAAACGTCCAAAGGTGCAGATGATAAATCTATTCAATTTATATGTCAGCCTTTTCACCGTGTGTTCCCTGTGTTCTATTCATAACTTAATTAACTTCTCGTGCAATTCGAAATTCAAAATTTTAAAACTCTCAATTGAGAGCTCAGTGCTTCGATTCGGTAGTGACATTAATAACGGTTGTTCTATCAATCTCGATATTCTAAATTGCTGCACGATTTAAGTTAACGCCGTCATGAGATTCACTTAAAACTATTGCTTTAACAGTTAACGTCACTGTTCTCACCAAGTTTTGATCGTCGATTTGTTTCGTTCCAAATGTTTTTCCGCTATGTTCCAAATACGAAAAATTTGCATATTATTGTCTTCCTTAATTTGTGCGACTTTACGAAGGATGACATATACGAAGACGGGATGTTTATCGATTTCATGTGATATTATGACAGTGTGTTTTGATCAACACTGTTCATAAAGATATTAGTCCGAAGTTTAACTTCTTAAATCCAGTGCATGTTATTTAGAGGAGAGAGAAGGTCATAAGTTCCGCCCACGCGTGTTAAGACTGCCACCTGGACGTGTGGGCGGAGGTACCAAGGTACCTACCTCTCGTCAACTCCTCACAGACACGCTATAATTAATCGCACCTCACTGTTGACGACAGCACATGGGTAGATGTAATACTACACGTGCCTGTAGTGACAATGCAGCCTGTAATGGCGTATTTAACTGGTGTCCTGTACTTTTCAAGATTCTTTCTGAACGTCCACAGCGTTGTTATAATTTTCATAACTCTTTAGTTTCCAATGTTCTTAACTTTTTTTGTGTAATCTGGTATGGGTGTCTCAGTCAGAGGGGCCAGAGAACATGCTCCGACCGGGCAATATAACTTCCGGGAAAGTATGTGCTATACCGGAGACTTCCCTTTGGATTGTTGGCTATACTAAACATGCGCCTAAACAGGATTTATTTTCAGCCTCACTATGTGGTAGACAAGTCCTCCACTATGTCGTCCGGGTTGGTACCACAGGTCGTAGGCGAAAAACTCCTGATGTGGCTCTGCTACACTTGGAGGCCAGCCTGCGACTAGCCGGTCGGTGGACTTGAGTGTGTCGGGGGTGTCCTGGGTTGTGGATGCTAGTGTCGCTCGCACTCCAGACTCCTTTTAACCGACTGACAGCCGCAGGGGTCAGGGAGAGCCGGTGGAAACAGGTGACCGCTGCCTGCCTGCGTGGCAGGCAGACAGGGGCCCGGCACACGGCCCTCACCAACCCGTGTGCTGGCTGCCCTATCAACACGCGAAAATCCCTGTCAGAGAGCATTGTGGGGCTGGTGACCATGGGAGACCACATGTTTTCTGGGAGGGGGGGCCCGGGGGTCCTCTCGCTCTCTGCGACTGTCAGTTGGTTGAGTCTATCCGAGTTGCACAAGGCATCACCGCGCCCTGGGCACATTCCGATACACTCCACGAATCAATCACCCATCTAAATTATGAGCCGAACAAAAAATAGAAAACTGTATAAACCTTCAGCGGCCCGTTCTCCCTCAAAATTTAAGGTAGACCTCGCCAATATAAGAGGTCTACACACAAATTTCTCATCCGTCGCCTGCCATCTGCAGACGGCGAGGCCTCACCTCCTCTTTCTTACGGAGACCCAGATCGGGCGTCCTGCGGACTCATCCTACCTGGACGTTCCTGGTTACAATCTTCAGGAACGTTTCATGGCGAAGGGTGGTGTCTGCTTGTACGTTGGATCTGGTGTCTCCTATACCCGGCTCACCCGATTTGAAGACCCTGTTTTTCCTGTGTTATGGATCCGCGTGAATCTTCCCCACGTGGTGAGGATTTACGCGGGTGCATACAGATCCCCTAACCTCAGTGCGTCAAGAACAGAGGCATTTTATGAGCATCTCAGCAGTACGGCAGACAAACTGCTTTGCGAGTTCCCTACGGCGGAGTTAGTGATGCTGGGTGACTTCAATGCTAAACACCAAGACTGGTTGGGCTCCCCCATCACTGACCATGCCGGCAGGGAGGCTTACAACTTGGCCATTGCGCACGGGTTGACGCAGTTGGTATCCGGAACCACTCGGATACCTGATAACCCTGCCCATCGACCTAGTTTGTTGGACCTTGTGCTGACTACCGAGCCAAATGGTTACAAGGTGAGGGTCGAAGCTCCCCTCGGAAACTCCGACCATTGCCTTGTACGCTCAACTGTGCCAACTGTACACTTCGCGGAAGCACGTGAATGTAGTACGCGAACAGTTTGGCACTACCGGTCAGCACAATGGGATGACTTCCGTTCCTTCCTGGGAGCCTACCCTTGGCACGACGTTTGCTTCTCTTCTCCAGACCCATCCCTGTGTGCCCAATCGGTCGTCGATGTGATCGCACAGGGTATGAATTTCTTCATACCTACCTCCACCGTTCCCATCGGCGGCCGCCATAAGCCTTGGTTTGATTGTCAATGCAGACTGGCTATTGACACTAAGAACAAGGCTTATAGGAAATGGCTGCAGAATAGGTCTGTCGAGAACAGACGAGAGCTCAACGTCGTTGCTAGGTCCTGCAAACGAACGCAAAACTTGGCCAAGTTCAGGCACGACCGTGGAATTGGCGCGAAACTTGCACGTAGCCCTTCGGGTAGCCGCGCCTTCTGGTCTCTCGCCAAATCCATCGGTCGGAATTTCTGCCGTCCTGCTACACCTCCGCTGGAACGTCCGGATGGCTCGCTCGCTATACTCGCGAAAGAAAAGGCGAATATCTTTGCACGCCTTTTCGCATCCAACTCAAACATGGACGACCTGGGCGCCAACCCCCCTTCATTACCCCATTGCGGGCGTATGATGGCAAATATTAGGTTCCACCCCAGAGTCGTCCATAAAACACTACGTGAGTTGGATATTTCGAAGAGTAGTGGGCCTGACGGCGTCCCGGCGATCGTCTTGAAAAATTGTGCTCTGGAATTGGCGCCAGTCCTCACCCGCCTATTCAAACGCTCCTATTCCTCCGGATCAATGCCTTCTTGCTGGAAGAGAGCTTCGGTCCAGCCGGTCCCCAAGAAGGGGGACCCAGCGAACCCATCGAACTATCGCCCTATTGCGATAACCTCACTTTTGAGTAAGGTTATGGAGCGTATTGTCAACTCAGCGCTCCTGACGTACCTAGAAGACTCTAAACTCCTCGACGACAAACAATACGGCTTTCGCAAGCAAAGGTCGACTGGAGATCTTCTAGCGTACGTCACGCATTTATGGGCTGAAAGGCTCGATGGTTTTGGGGAATCGCTGGCGGTCGCTCTGGACATATCCAAAGCATTCGATCGCGTCTGGCACCGGGGACTCTTAAGCAAGCTTCCGGCCTACGGTGTCCCTACAAAACTGTGCACCTGGATCTCCAGCTTTTTGAGTGGCCGGTCGATATTTGTCACCCTAGATGGTGCCTGCTCGGCCGACTACTCAATCAATGCTGGTGTTCCACAAGGATCCGTGCTGTCGCCTACGCTGTTTTTATTGTTCATCAACGACATGCTCTCGCTCGGCGAAATACACTGTTACGCGGACGACAGCACGGTGCACGAAGGGTTCATCAAGGACTGGAAGGGTAGAGAGGCCTCAGCAGCAAACGCGAGACGCGAAACTGTTGCTCGGGTTGACCAGGTTCTCGAAAAAGTATCCTCTTGGGGGAAGAAGAACTTGGTCAACTTCAACGTAGCCAAGACGCAAGCTTGTGCCTTCTCTACTAAGGCTGATCCGTTTCCTCTCCAAGCCACTTTTCAGGGCAGCCAAGTCCCCAACGATGGTAGTCTGGGCGTCCTGGGTATGGAGGTGTCCAGGGACGTTGGGTTTCGATCGTTCATAGAGTCCAAGGCGAAACTAGCGTCTCGAAAATTAGGAGTCCTTTACCGCTGTCGGCGATTTTTCACGCCGGTCCAACTGCTTACACTCTACAAAGCACAAGTAAGACCGGTGATGGAATATTGCAGTCATCTTTGGGAGGGTTCCCCTGAGTACCTTCTTTCAGCCTTGGATTCTATTCAGCGACGAGCCATTCGCCTCATTGGTGACTCCGTACTCACAAAGGACCTTCAACCTCTAAAGCACAGACGTATCGTTGGGTCATTGAGCCTGTTTTATCGGTACTACTATGGCCGCTGCTCTGACGAACTTGCTTCCCTTATCCCTCCTCCTCCTGTTCGCCTTCGCCAAACCCGCCATACTCTCGCGGAACACCCGTTTGTAGTCGACAGAAGAGTTCTTCGAACTGCACGATTCTCTAAATCGTTCTTGTGCCGCACTGCAAAGGTGTGGAACGGGCTCCCAGGAAATATCTTCCCCCACTCCTACAATCCACAGATCTTCAAATCGCGGGTTAATAGCCTTTCCCCAGCAACATTAGTCCACCTCCAAGCCGGACTGGCACCTCCTCGGGGGTGAAATTGGCTGCGCCTGAGGTTGCGACCTCGGACAGAGCCACCCAGTTCGGTAGCAATAAAAAAAAAAAAAAAATACTGGAATAGAGGAGAACACAGCCGACCCACAGCACCAACCCAGTCGGCTACAATTTGATCCTTACCACCTAGTAAGGGGAAAAGGAAAGTAGTTGCGTAGAACCAAAAACCTGAGACTGATTTAAAGCAGGCCCATGCGTAGCAACGGGTCGCCCTAAATCTAGGCATGTAAACATTAATTACTAAGTACATAGGTACTTATAAACTATATTATTCCAATTATGAGAACTATCCAAACGTTGACAGAACATGGACAGTTTAGGTCACTGCACCTTAACACTTTTAAAACCATGACTAAGTTACAAAATGTACCGTTGGATTAATGTTACCTTAATGTGTCACCATCTGACAGTCTTTGTGGCCATTAATTTTTTCCAAAATACTCTGTCCCCATTTGGAGAAATGTCTTCATTTGTAATGTTATGCAATTTTTTTTTTATAGATAACCGTCACATTTTTTTTAATTCATTAATGCCAAAACATTTCAAATTTCAATAGAAGATCAGACACAGCCAATAACACCACTCCTCGCGAAACCACACTCAGAGCTGAGGCGTCATTCCAGCTGTAACGCATAAAGGTCGTTGTCTAATTTATCAACACGCCGCCGTTTTAAGCACCGGTTTGAAGGTTCCCAGCCAGGTTGTAGGTAGTAGGGAACTCCATTCCGTTCCATAATTTCGCCGTACGACACAGGAATGATTTCGAAAAGGGATGCGTTCTCAGAATTTGGTTGTCAAAAATATATGGATGTTCCGTGCGAGTCAGATTAAACGATATTCTATATTTAAACTGCATGCATTGAATAAAATTTCCACGTAATAAAATAACCGTCATCTAATTAAAGAGAAAGTCTAACTGTCCATAAAAGAGGTTTAACAGAAACAGTGCGGTTAATTACTATTATTTAGTTACCGTTTTGTTATCTTCTGAGAATAGCACGACACACGCCATCTTCATCAGCTTGCTCATCGACGGCCATATGAATATCGGGCTGGTCTCACGCACGCAATGACGCAATGGACTGATGTACATCATCTTCCATAAACGTCTTCCATCAGACATAAGGAAGGAGCTTTTTAAGCCTGTGCTGCGTTATACCAACTTCTCACGCAAATTGCTTCCTTCCTTCTCGAGCTAGATTAGGTTAGATTATGCCAGTAGTGATGGCCCAGCGTGTGCATGCTAAGTCAGATAAGAATTTTCTATTGAAATAATTTCTAGTGTTGACTAATTAATGGGTTCTGCTGAGCACGCGACTGTCTCTCGACGAGACGAGAGAGATTTGCGAGTATTCCGCATTCCATTGAATGGATTTATCAAGTCCAACTTTAGTTAGGTCTTTAACTTCGAAGTAAACGTTACCAATTTTCTCTATTCACTAAGCAATACATTATTAAATATTAAGCACATAATTATGTACACCAATCGATTTAACTTTTCGACTATGAACAAGGGTAGGAGCTGTAGCTTCTAATATTTATAATAGTTAAGAAATAGAATATTTACTTTCTGTAACATACTTACTTACTGACAACTGTCACATACAGATTTTCTCAGAGGAATTAGGACAGTAGTAAATGATCACAATATATCAGTTAGTGAAATGTATACGCATAGTTAGAGCGGAGTGCAGGAGTTGGCCCTTGCTGCTTATCGGTCGCGCCGAAGCCTGGCCAAATATTGACTGTCGAGTGCAGCAGCGGAGGCGGCGTCGTGCCAACTGGCGTGCCGTGTCGCCGTCTTATTGTTTATTGCGCCTACCTACTTACACTGCTGCTTCGGTGACACCAGCTCTTACTATCGGGACATTGTTGGCATACTTTCGTATACTTGGTATTTTATGAGAAATTTCGTGTTCCCGGTGTTGGATGGAATAAATAGATTTTTTTAATGAGGGCGATCCAACGATGATAGAATAGGGTGAACAGTTTAAGTGAAAAAAAAATACTTATTGATTGGAGTTTTCACGCCATCCATACTCTAGCTAGATACTGCCCGAACTGAGAACACCGATTGAGTAGCACGTCAGGAAAATATAAAAAAGAAACGATACTGTTATGTAAATTTAATGTAATATTCAACAAAAACAACACTCATAATACTACAACAAAATTATGATACGTCGTCAATTATATTATTGAAATTGCCGATGATGGCGAGACGGCATATTAGCGGCGACACTCGAGTGAGAGAAAAGCGGTTTCCTCTGCCGACTTGTTCCCAGCGAAAGTTGAGCATGCCTCGCCGATGGCGCGCCAGTCAACGCCATATTATGCATACGCATATATACGATATCCGCCGCTTCGAGGTTATATAAAAAACAAATTAATAATTCATCACATAAACATAAAACGCATAACGATAATCAGCAAATTGACATCTACAAGAGAAACTACACTATTATTGACGACAGATATGAGTAGAGACTCTCGTATAAATAATGTCTAAAGTATAAATAAGACTAATAATCAATAACGCGAAATGTCTAATTTCGATTCAAATTCGGTATCATGTGTATCAATCCTCAAGAGTTCTGCGCTCTTAGTGCATAATCATAATAGCACATTATGCGTGGAGTATGCGTGGTATGCAACAGTACACGCTGTGAGGTGTCTGTCTGCTCTCGTAGCGGTGATGCATTGAACAGGTATCAATGAGTGGTATGTGAATTATTTGTTTGTGCTTTTATATTTTATCTAATGTCTTTTCTTCTCATCTTTGGTAACTTGACCAATACTTGTATGTCACTAACGTAGGTATTGCTTCACAAATATTGCCAATTTTATACTCATTCGTGCATATATCATTGTAGATATCGCCTATCCTTATATACTTAGTACTTGCAAAATAAGTCCCTGGTTACATACTGAATTGATTTAAATTATTTACTCTCTTTATAACTACTACATGCATGTAGCTGTTTGTGTTTCCTGAATAAATGAATAAAAATTAGTTGCAAACGAGATAAGCCAGAAATGTATTACTTAGATGTGAGTAAAGAATTTATGAGACAGACTTCGTTTAGAAATTTGAATAACGTACTGAACATTTGCAGAAATCATAAAAACAGCAAGGCCAAGCCTAATATTAATATCAATATAGTGAGAAAACGAAATGGTATTGACGATTGATCAATGCTAGACAATATATCTGTAAAGAAGCGATTGACTCAAACACGATGTGTTACTATATCAGAAGCTCTAGAAATACTAAATTTATGAAGAACCACCGCAACCGCAGCACACCATCTTGCCATTTTATAGTACCAATCAACACATGATTAAAATTGACAATTTATGTTGCATGCGCGCGCGCTGTTACCTCTATGATTATAATATGTCTTATCCACTGTCTAATTGCTAACCTACCCATAACATTATTGTTTGCTAGCATTCCTTCAGTCTTATGTTAATCTTTTATTATATTTTGTCATTATCGTTGATCGAATTTTGCATTCAAACATGCCATTGTTTTGTACATTGGCCTTAAAAATAACAATTTTTTACCTGAGTTTTTAACCCCCACGCAAAAGGAGGGGTGTTATAAGTTTGACGCTTCCGTCTGTCTGTGTGTCTGCCTGTGTGGCTGTGTGTCTGTCTGTGGCATCGTAACTCCCAAACTGATGGATTTATTTGAATGCTGTTTTTTTACTCAACTTACGGTGTTTGTTGGATGACTATCATACAAAAAAACAGAACTTCCTTATTCGGTTTTTTTACGATCAGAGAACAGAAATGTTGGAATTTTTGTTTATTTATTTATACACATTCATTAAATTTAACAAGCCACATGTGATATTGCCCTTATATAACATGACGTTATTTTGTTTCTAACGAGTTTTACACAAGGTTTTACACCTGATCCGGTGACTTGTAATCCGTATGATCCGCCTCGTACATAAATATATCATTCTCGGTCGATGGACGGCCGACCTTATATTCTTACATCGTCGTTTCAATGTCAATCTCTTGGTATCTCATACTTGAATGATATTGTTAGTGGGTTCATTACTCACATAATATTGTATTAATGTAATCGGTCTTCTATAACTACTGAACTGAATGCATGCACATGGTGTAGAAGTAGGTAAAGCTTCTAAACCATACATACATCACATTTACCTATAATATATGCTCAACCAGCTTTTATTTATAACAACATACATAGTAGGTAAAACAATAATTATACCTACATTGCTGCATAATGTATGATGTAAATAAATAAATAAATAAAAAATACAGTGCATTGCACAATGTAATGGATCGGGGATGAGAGGTTGGAGCAAGTTAACGAACTCGTACATCTGGGGAATATGTAAGTTCACGCGGGATGAAAAATGTGAAGGATATATATATCGCCCATATCGAGGGCAAGGCCAAGCTGGCCTCAAAAAAGCTAGGCGTACTCAATAAGGTTCGACGGTACTTCACGCCGGGCCAAAGGCTGCTTCTGTATAAATCGCAGATTAGGTCCTGCTTGGAGTACTGCTCGCACCTGTGGGATGGCTCAGCCAAATACCAGCTTGCGCCTTTGGACTCGATCCAGCGTCGAGCCGTGCGACTTGTGGATGACCCCGACGTGTCCCGCGATCTAGAACCGCTACAACTTCGTAGGGATGTCGGCGCCCTAAGCGTGTTCTATCGCTTATTCCACGGGGAGTGCTCGGAGGAGCTGTTTAACGCGATTCCGGCGTCCCCTTTCCACCTCCGTACAACGCGCACTGGGCAGGGATTGCATCCCTATACGCTGGATTTACCGCGGATGCGTACAAATCGGTTCTGCAGATCCTTTCTCCACAGAACCGGCAAACTCTGGAACGCTCTACCTGCCCACATATTTCCCCCCAAGTATAGTCTCGGGTCCTTCAAGAGAGGCATGAATGGGCACCTGTCAGGCCGGCATGGCATTCGCAGCCCCCGCCTGCGTCCGAATGTCCATGGGCGTCGCTAGACACCTTATGGGTGACTCGGCGCCACATGTCGCGCTTAGTATAAAAAAAAAAAAATATATGGAAAAGAGGGTGAAAGCCGGTAATCAAGTGAATGGGACGTTGCACGCTATTATGAGCAGCCAAAGTATGTCCACTAGGGCGCGTTTGGCCGTCTATGGTGCAGTGGTTAGTTAGCCCCTACACTGATGTACAGATTGTACAGAAGTGAAAGTGGGCATGGCGGACGAAGCATGAAACCAGAATAAATGCTGTGGCGCGCAAATGCGCGCGTTGAATAGTATGTGTGGAGTAACCATGAAAATATAGATTGAGAAATAGTGTAGTGCGAAAGCGTTGTGATCTCAAAGAAGATATAGTGACAAGGATTGAGAAAGGAATTCTTCGGTGGTTAGAAATTTATAGAGCGAATGTGAGTGGAAGATTCGGGAAGGGTCGCCCTAGACGCACGTACCTTGACCAGATCGGGCATGTGCTCGAAAAGAGTCAAGTGCGTAGTACCCTTAACAGAAGAGCATGTGTGAAGAACATTATGAGTGTGGAAGAGGCGGCAGAGGTGTGTCGGGATCGTGGCACGTGGACATCCGTTTTCTCTGCCTACCCCACTGGAAAAATTCGTGACGTTATGTATGTATGTTTTATGCGTGATACCGCAAATAGTAATTCCTACATAATGGAAGGCGAAGAGAATAGCAACAATGAATCATCACTCATCACGAGGAAACATTTGTAAGATAAATGCTCAAGGTCGTATTATGGTAATACATTAATTAATACATTTAATTAATTACACATCAAAGAAGAGTACTCATCATCATCATCAGCCCGTATCTGTCCACTGCTGGACATACGCCTCTCCCAAGGTACGAGTACTCAGTTATGCAAAATTTTCTTCACCCATATTTGGCAGTCATTGGTCATATCCAAAATCTGTGTGAGTGAACAATTTGGAAGCACACATTATCGTGCCGACTTGAGTATGCAGGAGCTGTCGTTCCTGATCCGTCTTTCATGGTCAATGAGCCGCAAGATGCTACGTACACGAGGAGAATGGGTTATTCATGAGGATCCAGACGTACTAGTCCGCCCATGTGTTGGCAGTTGGCGGCAAGGCATAGAGACAGCTTCTGTTAAAAAAAACAAAGTCGGCTGAGGTATAAATGTACACACAGAAGGTTAAAGTCAAAATTATGCTAACGAAAGGAGAGTTATGTTAATGAGCGATGTCGTTACGCAAGAAGATGTTTCTAACAAAATAGTAATGCATCGGGTCGTGAAGACGAAATTATGTTAAATCATTCGGAAAGACACGCTAAATAAAATGATATTGTTGCTAAATATAGCGTGTGATGTGTCTCGTCTAAACCATCTACTACATAATTCCCTAACTGCACTGCCGCTGTCGTCGTTGGCTCCGCGCCTTCTTCCTTTGTGGCCGCGGTTTCACAATTCTTTGAAACGCATTGATTTGTCATACTCGTTGCGAGCTCGATTCCACTATCACGGGGAGTGCCCGGCTACGCGCGGCTGTTGAACCCAGCCCTCTATGCAGTGCACTTCCGAAATAGTCGGAATCCTTACAAGTTTATATTTTTTAGTTTTAGTTTTTCATGTTTAAGTTTTAGTTACAAGACCAAATTTGAGGTATGCGTTTCCTCCAATTTATGCATTTAGGAAATCTATTTCTATAAATTACCCATTATATTGTTATATTCCCTGTCTAAGTGGGGTTTTGTTTATGCATTTTGTGTGATTTTATCATTGTTTGCGGTTTCCTTATTGCCTGAACCGTATTGTCCAGGAAACTGTTAACTTCCTGTAGAGTTTGTTCCTGGGTCGGCTCCGTTCCAATGTACTGTCGTGTCGTGTCCTTGTGTCGCATCGTCATTATCGACAAGTTTAAACCCTCTTGATATTGCCGCGAAGCACAGCTGGCCTAGATCACTTCGGACAGGAAGTCTCTATTTGGAGATGATTTGATTTCGAATGGACCTTAGGGAGCCCGCACGCATTCCGTAAACCGTTTGATTTGACCTGGAATACGATACATATGCGTGCTCATTGTAGCCTGATTCGTTTGACTTCTAGAGCAACTTAAACGAGTTCAGTTATAAGTATAACTGAGCCCACTCACCTATAATTTGCTCTAAATACCGTCGAACGCGACTGCGAGTGTCTCTGCTGTTTGTCTCAGATGCATTAAATTTTCAGCGATCCTCGTAAAAGTTTTACAGCTCCGGAATGGAGGAAACCTTGCTTCTTTATAGTGTCTGACTTTAACGCGATTACTGATTTTATTTTTAGATTTCCAAAGAATAAGTAACAGCAGGCGAACGCGGATTGCGCGATGTTTACACGCTGTTCAGATTACATACTAGCTGGCTGGCCTCATAGCCTGGCTCTATACTGGACTTGGCCTAAGATTTATTAACGGTTACAATGATCCCGGTTCGTGTTACCTGTATGCTGGACTCAAGCATGTCACCGTTCTTGGCGTTCTGTTCCATCCAACACGGTCATGTTAGAGTAGGACGGATAAATATAATCGTAAATATACTGGCGGGTGTATCGCGGGCAACGTTGTCTACGTTTTTCGAGCTTAGAAAAATGATAAGTGCACGGTAATTATCATGAATGTTTGAGAAATTATTAGATATGTAAGTGCTGTGCAAGATTATTTACTCAGTCCAAAATATTTTCCTAGTTGACAATTATGTACCGTTGTGGTTGGTTATCTTAAACTTCGTCAGCCTCATTGGATTAAATTTTTTATCTGGCGAATTGATGCCGTCAAGGGAGTTGTGTCATGGGTTTACCCAGATCGTGGCAGTCTCCCGACTGGTCCTTTACTTTTTTGGAGTTTTTTTTTTGTTTATTTTAGGATGTAGCTTATTTTTAATTTTAGGTGATGTACATTAGTTCAGAATTATTTCCTATTCTTCTTGTTTTTGTCAGTCAAATCTAATTGTAAAATTTCTGTCTTAAACTTCAAAATGTAGTAAAATATTGTAGTAAGTGATATTTACAGTTTGCTTTTCGGATTCCTACCATATTTATTGCAATTCCTTCTTCATTTCTCACGCTATTGTAACAATGCTGTGTTAGTAAACCATCCAGCATCATCAACAAATTTTCTCTGCTAAGTTTGTAAACATTGAATCAATTCAGCTCAATCGAGGCCTCAGAATTGTTGGTGTTTTGTGTGGGACTCGAATGATTTCATGTCATTTTCAGTGGTAGAGTAATGAATGAGTGCAAAGGATATTTTCTACACAATTTCTTGCTTCACTTATAATCATACCGTATAGCGACTTTTTGGTGGGTATGTGGTCGAATTATGAAAATGCTACTGTTGTCCTTAAGGCGAATAGTGCCGCCAGCATAATCCGTTTTATTCAGAATTAGTGCGTAGGAAAATGTGAAAATAATTAATATGTGTGTTATTAATTAATTACTATCTTTGCGCAAACGGACAATCATTTCTTAATCTTTAATAATAAGGAAGTTAGTTTTCATAATATTATTTATCAGTTTACTCAAGCTATTTTGCTTGGATTGAATTGGTTATTTGTTAATAATATTCACCAAATCACCCTCTCTAGAATAACGTAGGATTATCCCGATATCAACAAATACATTATGACATTTTTCATGGAAACCAACACTCCAGCGACCGCGCGAGGCGGGGCGGTCCTCAGTCTGCCCACCGCCATAGTAAAAGAAGACGAGTAAGATAACTGGAGGCCATTTTTAAAATAACTACCTACGCTGCGCCGAGCCACCAGGGATGTCACAACTCACAACACTAACACAATGGACAGGTAGTGAGCCCATCATGGTGGAAATGCTATTCTTTAAAATTATTATGTACATTTATGTATTTTTTATTTATAGACCAAGAGCCAGCTCCCAAAATTTTAATCTAACAGAATATATGAGTTGTCATAGATTTATTATGTACTGGCGTTAAGGTATATTTTCGAAAGCTATATTTTCGATAGACAGTGAACGATGTTATTTTGATGTTTGAGCCCTTGACAACGATACCCCACTCAATAATCGGATGCTTAGTTCTGGCGCTACGGTGGAACATACGTAAAAACAAACATACACACACATAAATTGCTAAAAAGATAACCCTTCATTTTTGCTTCGCGCAGTCGGGTAAAATTTTTTTTTTATTTAACCTCCCAAAAATTAATGCAATGTCAAAATTCAACTTTAACTCACGTCCGTCTTTGGACAACCATTTCGTAGTCGCGGACGATGAAGAGAATTAATAAGTGGGCAAAAAATTTATAACTATAAAAATTATAGAAAATATAATTTAGAATTATAGATTAATATAATTATTAATCTTAATAAAAAAAATATCAAATAAATAATTTTAAAATGTATTTATTAATTTTGTTTTATTATTACTTAATAACTTATATTTTTATTTTAATGAATTACTTAATAACTTGGTTGGTCGCTAGCAGTCATGAAAGTGTCCGCGGTAGGAGCTGTGCCCATTTATAGAAGACAAAGCCGCGCGAATTTGCGTTGTGCGTGGTATCTCTAACAAGTCTGAACAAGTCGACAACCGCGGGCCCGCGCGCGGCGCAGCCTTCGCGTGCGCCGCGCGACCGCGCCCGATGCCGGGGTTCGCGAATGGTTTTTGCAGCTAGTACCTACCTATTAATAACTAATTAATACTATAATTAAATACTAATAGGTACTTTGCTCTGACGTTACCGAGCCAGGTCTCAAGTCAATTCCTTCGCTTAGTACCTACTCGTATTAATAACTTACATAATTTAACTACATACTTTAATAATATTTTTTATGTTACTTACCTTTCGATGGCAGCAGGTAATGAGAATAATGTTAACTCGCGATTCGAGCCTGATCTATTCATGCAGCCGCGTACACACTGCAGAAACGCGGAGCCATTATGTTAGTGCAATAAAATAAAATTCGAATAATAATACTTTCTATCGGGAAGCGGCAGGCGGGCAGGCAGCGGCCGTCACGTGGTGTGCTGTGCGTCACCGAGCGCGGGGGCGGGGCGACCATCACTGACTACGCGCGAGAGACAGTGAGAATGCATGTAGTGGTTGTGTACAGACAGCGTGCGCAGGCGCGCGCTTGTGTGAGTGCGAAATCGGCGCGTTTGTATGAAGACGGCTAACTTGTGTGGTTTAACTATGCCACCGCGCCGTCTCCGGGCCATGCGGACTTGGATTTAAGGTTCTTTTCGTTGCATTAAAGAAATATTACAAAGTGTAATGTTGATATTGTCGCTAAGATAAAGTTGAAAAGAAGTTGGAAGTTGGTTGGTTTATCGTGCAAAAACTTAACTTCTCTTCAACAATCATCATTGTCATGAGTCCGTCTTTACAAACATAAGTTCTCTTTTATTCCTATTATATTTAGTATTTTTAGTTAGTTTACGACAAAGGTGTTAGTTCCATTCCACAGTTTACCTGGTCCACCCACCCACAAGCACCCACGGCCACGAGTCCTCCGCTTGTGTTAATTAATGCTGGTTATATATTGTGAGTATTTATACTTATTAATACAGCACTGTGGCGCATTATGAAGTGCGCAGTAATGATCTCAATTATCATTTCCTCTCGCGGATTAGTGCTGAGTCTTTGTCGCAGATATAGCTGAAACGTTTTGTATCGGCTCTTGACAGCTAGGATTTGGGACAAGGTTGATAACAATATTGGATTCTATTGAAATGTCACGAACATCTCAAGATGTTTACTTCGTATCAGTTACTTAAATTATGGAACAAATCTAGATTATGTAAGTGCTAATAGACACGTCTAAGTATTCTACTTAAAAAGTTGGAAGGGAAGCACTGACATGGCACCTAGTTCACCCGGTGTTATGGGCTGACATCACGGATGTAGGTGATGTAGGCAACCGTGTCAGTTACCATAAAAAATCTGTCAAGTGCGAGTTTTACTCGCGCACGGAGGTTTCCGTATCTATCCGCTATCAATAATATCCGCCTGTTGTCTTTCAACAATGCAATGTATAAAAGCCTGTGGCGCCATCTATTATTCAGTAGCGTGACTAATCGATTTTTCGCACGTTTGTTGTATCGGAGCCCCCCTTAATTTTTAACATTTTCTTTTTTTTATTTGTTGTTATATCTGCCATAGTAAAACATATTCTGTGAAAATTTCAACGGGCTACCTATTACGGTTCAAGAGATACAGCCCTCGGACAGACGGACGGACGGACAGACAGACAGCGGAGGCTTAGTAATAGGCTTCAGTACGGGATACGGAAACCTAAAAAAAGGTTTTTTATTAAATTCAGCTTGGGTGACCGTGCCGAGGGATCACAATGGTGATTGGTGCAGTCGAGACAACCAAATTCACCTCGTGACACCACGCTCTGTTCTGTCTTTTTTTTTATGGAACTGCCACGGTTGGCTTCATAACCTACAACATCCGTGATGTCAGCCCATAGCACCGAGGGAACTAGGTACCATGTCAGTGCTTCCCTTCATTTCATGTCAGCTACACTGAACTGGACGGAAAACACGAACTATTTACATAGGCGTTTCGACCAACGTTACATTCATTGCGGTGGTAGCAACCCGGGCGGGACCTTGTAAAATACGTGAATCCGAACCACGGTCAGCCTCTAACGTACGAGCGGTCACCCATCCAAGTACTGACCGCGCGAAGTTAACTTTCTCCATACAAAATCTTCTTTCGGCATTTATGTTTTTTACCCCCCTAAACCTTTACCAATTTTTACGATTATTTTGTTGTTGTAATTAGGACAGTCAAATCTACGTTCCTGTTTTTCTATTTTTTTTAATATCTAACGTGATGGATGACTCAATAAACCTTAATGAACTGCATGACATATAAAAATAAAAAATAAAATTTTTTTTCTGTCGAAATACAAATTTTATAGCTCCGGTGTTGTAGGCATTTAGGCTTGCCATACGTCCGGATTTAGTCCGGACTGTCCGGATTTGGCAACTGGTGACGCGGCGGTAGGTCGCTGGAATTTTGCCCTTTTTAGGGTTCCGTATTTTTCTAAATATCGAACAAATTTTACCTATATAGGCTAGCGTTGCAAATTACAGTCGCGGTGAACACCACACCAGGGAAGGAAAGGAACTTGTGCAGGACTCACCCCCTGATGGATATCCTCGGCGCGGCGAAGCGGGTGGCCACCACGCGAAGAGGATCGTCTCCAGCAGCAGCCTTGCGAGATGGACGACACTCGCGGCGATGAATTGTGTGCGAGCGGGTTAGTATGGACAACGTAGGTCCAGCGGCGAAGATTGAATAATAATTATATATTTTTTGATATTGCGGGTAAAAACTAGAGGTCCGATACCAATTTCGCGCGTGTGCAGACTCCAAGCGTATCGAGAGCTCACTGACTGCGTTCAGCTGCTCGGCCGCAGCGCGGCGTGACAGCGCGGAGCAGGCAGCGCGGTGCTCATCTCTTCAGGCGGTGAGGTAGGCATATTGGAGAGACAAGGAAGGGACTAGGTGAAATGTCACCACGACTGATCTGCAACGCATCGGCCCAACCAGCAACCATGTCCGGACTTTTGTCCGGACTCGTAATTACGTCTGCATTTTTTTATATTCGCGCGCAGTAATCGATTTCTTCCGCCGCGCCAGTGCTAGGCGACTTGAACGCGAATTGTGTTGATTTTGAGTCTTTTAATTTGTTTTATTATGCACCTGACTTAGACGGGCTACACCACCGACAATAGCGGTGATATCAGCCCAACACACTTTGGCGAACGGGGTGCCATGTCAGTGCTTCCTCCTTTTTGATCGTGCTGAACTGTTAGGAAAACATGAACTATTTCCGCTAGAAAGCATGTTTGTGTTAAACTCAAACACTCACCTAAGAGGTCACAGCTTGAAACTCAATGTAACAAACTTCTCAACCGAAGCAAGAAAACACTTCCTGACTAACAGAATCGTAAACAGCTGGAATAAACTGCCCGAGGAAATTATTGAAGCACCCTCAATAAACACATTCAAAAATAGGCTTGACAAGTACTTAAAAAGCGAAGAAATATAACAATTAGCAACACCAGTGATCATCATAGACATGAACCCATCAGCATATTAAGCTGCTAGTTCATTAACAAATAATAATAATAATAATAATATTTTATTTCATTGCTGCTTCGACCAACCTTCATTAAGTGTGGTGGTGGTATCCATCCGGAAGGGGGAGGCCCTTGTTTTTGAGGATCAGTGTGGCGTCCGGACTTGAGTCTGGAAAATTATGGCAAGCCTAGGCATATTTCATCTAAACAAAAAAAAAATACAGGAACGTAGACAGGCCTTCGTCACTAGCTCAAGGTCGCGCGTTAAATGCCTACCGCTTGGCGTACCGGTTAAGGTACAAGTTAACAGTGGGCTGTCGCTATCCAGCCAGAGCGAGCGTGCGCCAACGCGCATCTACTACGTTTCGTTTCGAATTTAGAAATGTCGAAATCACGTCAATATTGTGCAGCATTTTGATTTATTTCTAGTAATTTATTTATTCATATTAGTAGGAGGTCATAGATTTAAAATAATATTATCATATTGCCAATAACATTAGTTAGATGACGCCGAACAGCATGGTATGTAGGTGTACCTATGGCCTAATTCGTATAAGGGTATAAATAGAACATTCATTCGTTCTCTGTCTCAATGTGGGTTTTTATACAATAAAAAACACCAATAAAACAATAGGTACATTGTAGATGATCATTAAATTTATTGATCAAACAAAACTATCACTGGAAGGTTGCACGCTTCCATGTGAGAAACTAATTGTGACGCTAACGCATGCATGAATTTGTTCGCATGAATTTGCCGTAGCGAAATATCGTATCGTTGGTAGGTATCATCTTTATTTTATTCCTCACAAAAAGACAGCCCAAAGACACAGCCCTTACACGCGCTGAACGGCGCGCTTTCGAGATAGAGTTACGTGACAGAAAGAGAAGCGAAATGTAGGTGGTTATCGTGGTTAGGCATGTAGCTCTGTGCGAGTCAATTTGTACTTTATCGCGTCGTCGCAGAGTAGCTATTTCTTTGTGAGTGTTTGTACAGAGAAGCTTCTGTACGGAGTACTCTTTTCTATTCTGTGACGTAGATTGGACTGTCCTTAAAGACAAGAAAACAAAATTGTAAAAAAAGGTTTAGGGGGCTAGAAAACATGAATGCCGAAAGACGATTGTGTATGGAGAAAGTTAACTTCCGTCTCGTCTTCAACAGTCGGCCGACCGCACCAGCTACCGAGGCTGACTGAGCTACTGAGGCGGTTGATTTGCGGACTATTATTGGGCTTGCTAGATCGAACGCGTGAACGTGTTATCATAAATTGGAATGATTCCTAAAACGATGTTCTCAGTAAGCACTTTAGAGGTTAGGGTCGTCTGCAATTGGTTCGTCACAGTCATAATACGAATTAGGTGTTCATAATTCGAATAATTTGCCGCTTAATTTTTCCTGAGTACCGTTGACTCAGCCACAGCGCACGTGCCGCCATCTAGTATTGTATGCTAATTACATTTTACCTTTACCATAAGTAATCTGTGCCTTTACTGCCGATGACGCCTTGGTACTTTGAAGATAGATATCCAACAAAGCAGCGACCGAATAATATTCTAGAAACAAACAATCTGGGAGTGGCAGCCTTGCATAAACAGTAATTTTACCTAGTAATTCTCAGAACCATGACATCGTCTACTTGAACCGTTATTGAGGCAACTCTGCCAAAATATTAA
Source organism: Nematopogon swammerdamellus (assembly GCA_946902875.1). NCBI lineage: Eukaryota > Metazoa > Arthropoda > Insecta > Lepidoptera > Adelidae > Nematopogon > Nematopogon swammerdamellus. Next base: position 5,899,262 of record OX336336.1, on the reverse strand, counting down.
TTTCATTTACTTATTCCTTTCAGTCTTAGGCATTGACGTCTTAGGTACCATCTGGTACCATCGCATCGGTACACATGAGTTCGTCAAAAATTACAATTGTAACTTTCTGGGTCTAGCCATGGCAAGGGACTAATACTCGTAATTCTAGCCTAAGCAATAACATGCACATACACATGCCTTGCATAAACAGTAATTTTACCTAGTAGTTCTCAGAACCCTGACATCGTCTACTTGAACCGTTATTGAGGCAACTCTGCCAAAATATCAATTTCATTTATTCATTTCAGTCTTAGGTAGGTACCATCGCATCGGTACACTTGAGTTCATCACATTTTATAAAAAAAAATGTATTGTAACTTTCTGGGTCTAGCCATGGCAAGGGCCATTAATACCTCGATTAATACTCGTAATTCTAGCCTAAGCAATAACATATACATACACACCAATGCTAATTGAATGGACATTAACTCTAGGCTAGGCTAGCTATAGATTTTTATTCAATTTCGATCAGGTTAAAAGAAATGCTATTTAAAAATTAATTTATAATTCCATTAAAATATGTTTTATTTCAGTAGTACACGTATTAATTAGTTTGCAGAAATAAAAAGCTGTATCCTTGCAAATTCTGAAAAAAAAACATTTTGGCATATTTCGAATGAATTAACGCTGTATACAAAATCAAAGGACATTGTCCGTATATTTTCTCACCATCCCGCCTTTGTTTCTTAACTATGCATGTAAGTTGCCAAATAAGATAATAATACGGCTTGCCTCACCGGATATATAATTTGTCAGATTCGCAAACAGTTTGGTAATGAGTATGAGCCGAGTATCCAAAACAATGGAAGTGCTTGCGAGCGAACAACTTTGAAATCTACGGCTTGCAATGCATCGCTGCATTACGCCTTGTACTTTTATATTTTAATTAATTAAACATGTCGTAGAGAGAGATTAATGTCGCCATATGGGAAAGGAAATATTGCAGACGATTTTTTATGTTTCTTTGTCGCAGCGCTAGAGTGTGGAACTGTCTTCCGGCAAGTGTGTTTTGAGAAGAGATGATTTTGGCTCTGTCGACTGTACCATTATTTGGTCTCTCGGCACAGCCACCCATGTTAGTTTACATAAATAAAAAAGAAGATGATACAGAAGAATCTGGCAAGGGTAGCTGGAAATTAGACTGGTATTCCTTAGTTTTCCAAATGGTAGGAATGTCAGCACTACTGACAAACATTGCCATGGTCACGCACGCCTATATTTTCGGGGATAAAAGAATTTCACTCTGCGCATCTAAGTGCACAGATAAGATATTCTGAAAATATTTTCTATTTCCACTGCAATATATCCTGGCTTTGCTCCCATTCTCTCGGTGGCCAGCGCGAATACAATGGAGTGCCTTAGGACAATCGTAAGGACATTCCCTCATATCTTGAAGAGATCTTAATTAATTTACTCTGGAATAGAGCGGAACTCGTATTATTGTGCTGGAGCCTACCTGCGGCGGCGCCAGGTATTTGCTTTGTTGGTTGTTGTGTGCGTGTGTGTGTGTGTTTGTGAGGGTGTGTGGGTGTGTGTATTTGAGGGTGGGTCATCAGCTGAGTAAATAGGAATGTGTAGAGGGGTGTCACTTTTTATGCTATGGCTCCTACTGACAACCTGTGAAAGCACTATTGTCATAAATAATTCTGAGTTATTTTTCGTCTAACTCTATTGAGTTATATTTGAATCCCAAGTACATTATGTTTATGAATGACGAACGGGCGATTTCATCACCTTTGGCTATAAAGCCGCCAGTTAACTCCTGCCAAATGTATGAATAATGTTTTTTGGGCCCGACATAACCCGGAGGTGGTAAAACGGTCATATAAATAGTAGATATTTCCCTAAAGAAACCGCACTTACACCTCACCGGGGGTGAAATTAACTCTGTTCAAATTCACCCACCAAATGGCTCCAATGATAGAATTGTGATCTGTGTTCTGCCTGCTTACAAAATTCCAGAACTTTGCGTCTATAATTGAAGTATTTCTTCAGAAGGCTTATTTGATTACCATCAATCAATCGAGCAGTCAGTGTAGCTAGTACACACGAATTAATTTGCTATAGATCATACTTGCACTATCGGATTGCTCGAATAAGAGCATGTGAATGGGATGCGCTTGCGCCGAGTTATGCACGCAGTATTTAAAGACCATAAAAATAAATTGCTTAGAATGGGCATCGGCTTGTCGTTGTGGTGGCGAAAGTAAAGTGCACTAAAACTAATGTAGAAACTTTATTATATACGGTGTTACATTTTGGGTGGTATCCGCTTTTATTTTACTGAAAACTTATTCTGTACACCTAAGTATTGATAAAATGTTGAAAAAAAAAAAATCACTAACAATGTTTTTTTTAATTTCACTAAATTATTATTTTTGAAGTGAAAACTTCTTTAGCGGCGCTTGGTACTTTTTATATGGGGAAAAAAATCTATGTTCGCTTCAGCACGTCAGATAACAATCTATCGTTGCTATGACAACCGCGTCAGATAACAATCTATAGTTGCTATGACAACCGCGTCAGATAACAATATATCGTTGCTATGACAACGCTCAATACATGACATCTCAAAGTTCTGCAAAATGAATGTAGGGTTCCGTAACAAATGCATGTCTGTCCGTTCTACTAAATTTAACATTTATTTCAAAATGAATGTAGGGTTCCGTAACAAATGCTTGTCTGTCCGTTCTACTAAATTTTACATTTTTCAACCAAGGTCCTCCGACGGTTATTTTATAATAAAAGTAGGGTTCCGTAACACGTTATGTCCATTCTACTAAGTTCTGCAAAATGAATGTAGGGTTCCGTAACAAATGCATGTCTGTCCGTCCTACTAAATTAAACTTTTTTTTTTTCCATAAATTTTTTTTTTGGTTTGAATTTTTTTTTTTCCATAATTTTTTTTAAATTTTTTTTTTTTTAAGCAATGTTACGGTGTTGTTTTCACTTCTGCCGGCACTCCCGGAGTGCAACTGTGGCTTTTTTTATTATTAAATTGAAACCAAAATTTAAATTTTTATTTGAAAATAATGTTTCTAAAAATGTTCAGTTTCACATATAGAATAATTTCCGGTAAATTAGGAGGTGGAACCTACCACAACCACCCAAAATGTATAACAGTATAATATTTGTCTGTCACATTATTTTATTTATGCACGTATCTTCTGCCTGCTGCGAGTTGAGTGCACCCCGACCAAGTGTTTAACAAGCTAAAATGTATGGAATGTATGCCGATGCCATTTCGGGGTATATATTTCTATAGTAAAGACCACGGAATAAGGAGTAGCTGGAAGGGCCGTGGTCTGGCATTATCACTTTACTTACGCCATTTTAGTCTTTACTGCGATAAAAATAGTCTACTCAGACATTTCCCTGCTGAGGCTGAACGTCTGCATCTGGACTGAGTCATGCGATCTCGTGCCTAGTATAAGAAGATGTTTATTAAAAAAAAATTGCATGGTACTTATACATACATACATGCATACATTTATGAAATATATTTGACCTCTCTGCTAACCTCATAAGCCATTTAGCGTGATGTAAGTAGCCTATAGTTGATGGGAAGAATCAAGCGAGGAATCAAGCTATCCGTAGAATTTATTTTTATTAAAATCGGTTCAGTAGTTCTCGAGTTATAAGCGGACAGACAGACATACAGACAAACAGATAGCAGACGTTGGATTTTATTAAAGGTAAGGAAGTCATCCGGTACTTACTTTCGTCGCTCCGATCACGCCTCCCCTTCCCTTCTAACCAACATAAATACTCTGCGGTACAGACAGACGAACGGATATACGAATGCGATGGAAGATGATACATTTATAAATGCACATGATAAGTAGTGTGTGCCACCACCACACCACATACCTACCGTGCGGCATGCGGGCGGCAGATGATTGCAAGTTGAGAGAGTGCAGTTATTGATGTCGCTCTGAACTGTCGATACAGAACATGTGAAAAAATATCAATGATCATCATCAATCAATATCATCAATACTAATAATGAATCTGTAAGGTATAGTCGTGGAGTAAGTTACTTTCTTTTATTCGATACTGCGTTTGTAGTAAAAAGTTTGCGCGTTAGATACTATGTATGATACTAATACTAAATTGACGATTTTTATTAGGGTTCCGTATCAGGTAAGGGACCCTATTACTAAGCCTACGCCGTCTGTCTGTCTGTCTGTCTGTCTGTCCGTCCGTCCGTCCGTCTGTCCGAGGGCTGTATCTCTTGAACCGTAATACTTAAGTAGCCCTTTGAAATGTTCACAAAAATGTGTTATTATGGCCGATATAACAACAAATAATAAAAATAAGAAAAAGTAAAAAATTCACGGGGGTTCCCATAGAAGAAACCAAAAAGTGTATGCGCGCGCGCCATCTACCGAATAGATTATGAAGCATGACATCAACTAATATGAAGATTTCATAACACGCCATCTAGATGGCGTGAGTAGCGCTGGCCGTGACATGGCGATACGTGACCCTCGGTGCGCGAGTTCGACTCGCACTTGGCTGGTTTATAGAAATCTTTTCTGTATGTATGTATGTATGTTCCTCCATAACTCTTAAACCGATCATTCGAATTTGATGAAACTTAGTAAAAACACATTTTACTATATACGGGACACAGGATAGGCTAAATAAAATTCGGTTCCGGTTACGTTAAGATGTGGCTCTCATACTTTTTTTTTTTTTTTTTTTTTTTTTTATGGAACCTGACACGGTTGGCTACATCACCTACAACATCGGTGATGTCAGCCCATAACACAGGGTGAACTAGGTGCCATGTCAGCGCTTCCCTTCATTTCATGTCGGCTACACTAAACTGGACGGAAAAACACGAACTATTTACATAGCCGTTTCGACCGACGTTTCGTTCAGTGCGGTGGTACCAACCCGGCCGGGATAAACCCTACCACCTAGTAAGGTAAGAAGGGAAGGGACCTACAGTTTAACGTGGAATCCGAACCACGGTCAGCCTCCAACGGTCGAGCGGTCACCCATCCAATCACTGACCGCGCTCAGCGTTGCTTAATAACAGTTGACTAACCAACCGCGCCATTGAGCTACCGAGGCTGACGAATTTTCTTATCCCTTAGTCGACTTTTACGACATGCGACGGGGAGAGATGCAGTGGGGCTATTCTTTTTAAGTACCGACCCCACACGGTACAACAAACCGGTCATACAAACCGAATTGTTCCGCGCCCCGAAATAAAGGTACGGTAGCTGGCTTACTTACTTTCTTCTTTTTAAATACGAATTTCACGCGAGCGAAGCCGTGGGCAAAAGCTAGTATATCATATATCAAAATGGTAATGCTTCTAATTCATTCGTTTCTCATTCTTCATTCATTCATTCGTATGGTAGTAATCCTTGAATTTCAAAAAGTATTAAATATTCAATTCAATATTCATTCATCAAATTTAAATATTTAAAAAAGTATAAATTCATTTAAAAAAGTATAAAATATAAATTATTATGTTCCGTAATCCAAGTTGAACCGGACTGATATATCTGTCGCTCAGACAGAGTATCTAGACTAGCGTTCCTGAGGTATGTCGCATTCTAGTTCTTGAGCCGTTATTATTAATAATACTTGCGGATATTTTAAAAACATGTTATATAAATAACAATGTTTCAATTATGTGATGTATGTCAAGGCTTGTGTTAGTAATGCATGCAAATATAGCACCACTGAACGAGTAATATATTTATTTAGTCGCCCACATTGTTACTTACGTCAAATACTGCATCCGTCCGTGATCGACACATCCCAAAATATGTTACCACCTCACCTAGTTTTTTCTCGCAACTCCGCTCGCGTTATTATAAGTTCGGATGAAGGTTTCTGAACTACGATTAGTAGAGTTAGATATAAGTATACTACCGCGGACGTTATAGAACTTAAAGTCAAAGTCAATAATGTTTATTTCATTGAGCATTTTTTTAGATCCTTATGGACCCAATGCTATCGAAATCGTTAAATTGGATGATTACATAATCAACATCTCATTTGTAAAAATATAGAGTGAAACAATAATAACATTAAATTAAATAAATTATCATACAGAATGCATTCCTAAACCGTCAGTTTTTATCAAATGTCCAATTAAATGTTTCGTCAAAATATTCATTTAAATTATAGATTACATTTTCTGTCAAAGTTTTCTTGATTTTCCTCTTAAATATACCTAGTGGCAGAGCTTTAATGGCTTCAGGGATCTTGTTATACATTTCAGTTTTTTTGTAGTCACCGTGTCTATCTGCCTTCGTAAGCTTGCTATAAGGTGCAAGTATCTGCGTACTTTCTTTACTCCGTGTGTAATAAATAATTATGTTTTTTCAGATACCAATGAATAATTGTTTAAGTTGTTGTGGACATAACTTAAACTCTGTAAGATGAATTGTCCTGTTACAGTGACGATTTTGGATTTTTCGAACAGAGGACTTATTTTCCGTTTTTATACAAGTTATTGATACATTTCCGTCATTGTCACTTTCACACATCTCTATTGAATTAATTAGGTTAGTATACGTTGGCGCGATCATATGATTTCCGCACTACACGCAAGGTTTTTTCACTGCTCAGCCCCTTGGGGAAACACCGTGATGGCACAATTATAACCAGATTCAATTAATAGTGAAAACTGTATTATAAACCGATTCAGCCGTTTTCGGATTTACTCGGTGCAAACAGACAGACATTGATCTTTATAATAGTGGAGAATATCATCAATGTTATTATTGATGGCTGGTACGGCTTCATGAATGACCTAACAGGCGACTGTAGTTTTATGAATCAGCGTTTCCGTGAGACTCGCCGACGACACTGTATATTTAGAGCTGCCTAAAATAAGTCAGTCCACCTACCTGGCGATGCAGCAGAGTTGTGACTACCCACAATGTCAGACATGGTGTTTCACTCACAAATCTGGCTCGGCTCAAAGTGCCATGTACTATGTAAGGTTGACTACAAGGTACGCTCAGGGCAATCTCTACCACTCCACAAAATTCTATCAATGTAGGAGGTTTCTCAAAAGTTGAGCTGTCTGTACTGTCATGTAATACATACATAGATGCAGTTTTAACTAATGAAATTTTGGTATAGCCCAGAAGAGGCTCGATTAAGAGATTTTTTTAAATATTTCTTTGCTAACAAGTAACGTGCTCAAGTATATATTTACATACATACATACCACACACTGTAGCCCGACAATCGGGGTAAGCAGAGTAATTAGTGTTGGGCTGCAAGGACTTTGGAAAATTGGAGCACAACACCGACTACAACGTTTCGGAAAGTATTCGGACAAGATAACTATCAGGCAGCAAGTAAGGCACGCCGAACCACCTGCTGCATGACTCGCTGGAAGAACCGTGCCAAGATGAGAGGTGGCTCTCCAGTCGCCCTTTGGCATGGCATCTCGTCCTTATCCCTTAGTCGCCTTTTCCGACACGCACGGCGCGAGATGCAGTGGGGCCATTAACGTTTACTTACTTGTTTGTACCATCTTGTACGCATGTCAAAAAACAATCTCATACACAATCGAGCCTCAGAATGCTTATAAGACTAGCTTTTGCCCGCGGCTTCGCTCGCGTGAAATTCGTATTTAAAAAGAAGAAAGTAAGTAAGCCCGCTACCGTACCTTTATTTCGGCGCGCGGAACATTACGGTTTGTATGAGAGCCACATCTTAGCGTAACCGGAAATGAATTTTATCTAGCCTATCCTATGTCCCACATAGTTTAATGTGCTTGTACAAAGTTTAATCTAATTCGGATGATCGGTTTAAGAGTTATGGAGGAACATACGTACATACATACAGAAAAGATTTCTAAAAACCGTCAATTTAACTTTATTATCATACATAGAGTCTACAAACGCATCCTTACCTATAATAAAATCCAACGTCTGCTTTCTGTCTGTCTGTCTGTCCGCTTATAACTCGAGAACCACTGAACCGATTTTAATAAAGAAAAATTCTACGGATAGCTTGATTCTTCCCATCAACTATAGGCTACTTACTATCACGCTAAATGGCATATGAGGTTAGCAGTGAAGTGAAATATGAGAGCGGGCGGAGCCGCGGGCACAGCTTGTATCTTATAAAACAAAGTAACTTACTCCATGATATTGATGTACCTATCAAACATCACGGAGTTCCTCTAAAGCCGCGTCTCCTGCGAATGTTTTTTCGAAACATTACACAGAAACATCAAAACATTGGGGCGTGGCCATAAACATTTATATGAAAACTTGTTTGTTGAAAAAATTTTTGTGTAATGTTTCGAAAAAACATGCGCAGGAGCCGCGGCTTTTAAGAGGCTTGGTTACGTAAAGAAAGCTGATAAATAAATGTTGCTCACCTTCATATACATTTGTTGTCTCTGCCTACCCCACTGGGAAACAGGCGTGACGTATGCATGATGTTTCCACTTTCATCCCGTCTCTCTCTTCTTTCTTTGTCATTGTTGGTTTCATTTCATAAGCTGGGCTTCAAACAAACTGCATTCCACCTTTGACCTTCCTACAGTGACAGTCGCCCCCCTAACACGGCGTAACTGAGTGCTGCTGAGACGAAGTGATTGAAGTCGTTAGACGTTTATTGCCGGTCACTAGCCCATCTCTACTCTATTGCTTACTTCACACTTATTGGAACCGGAAAGTCGCAATCGGGAGTTGAGTTGATGGGGAGAGTGCCCGCCCTCACACATTTCTCCCCATATATTCTAATAAGAGAACCCAGCAGAGTCATATCGAGGTTATGTTAACAAAATGGATTATCTCTTATTTTATATTGTACTATACATATGATATAATATTAAATAAAAATAACTGTGAACCATGTGCATTGTGTCAAGAAGTTTATGTTGTTATATGCATTCAATTTTTATGTCAAAATATAGATTAATGAAACTGTACATATGTTATTGAATCTCTACATTAACCTAGGATCTAGGTCCTAGATCCTATGGGTCAGATAAGTTAATAAAGTAGGCAGGCAGGCAGTAAAGTTAATAAAGTAATAATGAACATCGAGCTTTAGAAAGAGACAATCCGGTTGTAGAGCATCGTCATCTCTGTCGCACAGAGACGTGCGAGTTCGCGCGACAGGGACGACGCTCTACAACCGGATTGTCTCTTTCTAAAGCTCGATGCTCATTATTTACTTCCGGGTACTGTACGAACGCGAGGATGATTAAATCAACACACATACGCGACTACGAAATCTGTTTATTTATATTTTATCAAATTTAGTTTAGCAAACCATCAAGAGCAAAATTGAGTGAATAATGTTAATATCGACGTAAAACAGCAACAACAGTGATATAAGAATGTGGAAGGCGATCATTCACCGGAGGCGGAAGTACAGCGAAGGACCATGCGACCGCGAATCGTACGCCGCTCTAGCGGCGATGCAGGGAGGCAACGCGGCGACGCTGCCGCCATCTCTCGACGCGTTACGTGCATGTAAGTAGAACCAAGTTTCGCCACTCGCCGCTAGATGGCAGTGAACAAAAGTGTCTACTGCTTCAAAGATGGCGCTAGTGATTAAATATTTTGTTGAAACTCGGCCATCCATGGAAGCAAATGAATCTTTGGATTTTTTTTAACCACAGAGCAGTGAACAAGTAGCCCGCCTCTACTAGACAGATGCCCATATCCGAGACCGTACTATTAACATCTTTCTTTCCCAGTAGTCCGGTTAATTTTTACAATCGGACTAATGGGAAAAAAAAATTCTCAGTAGTCCGGTCAAAACTCCGAACCGGACTACTGGGAATAGACGCCTGCTGCTGCCGCCGCGCCGCGCACACACATACACAGCGCTAGAAGGACAGCGTCCTGTTATATTGGTCTTCAACTATCATTATTATAGTAGTACCATCGTATCTCACCATAGTATCTCATCTGTGTTATTTATTACTTTCGCCTAAAGAGTATTATTCCCTTGCCCCTTACTAGGTGGTAGGCTCAAATTGTAGCCGACTGGGTTGGTACCACCGTACTGGATGTAAGATGGCCGCATAGCAACCTCGGTTGTGTTCTCCTCTAGTCCAGTATAGCCAGCAATCCAGGGAAGTCTCCGGTATGGCACCTACCCTCTCGGAGGTGATATTGGCTAGTCAGAGCATGTGCTTTGGCCCCTCTGACTCAGCCACCAATACCGGATTAAATTTTAAAAAAAATTGTGCTTTCGCCTCTAGAGAGGCGCGCGCTATTCGATGCTCTGCGGTTTTAACCATGATTTAACTTTTATTTGGGCCATTAAATTAATTTATAGCATTACAACGCTCCTTGAAAATTTATCGTACGCTGATTGGATTGCGGTAGCAAATTAATCATACACGGGAGTACTGTGTAATTAACACATCAATGTAATAATACGTTGTGCAGCGCAAGACTGGCTGCCGCTTTTACCACGCTACCGGTAACATAACGTGAATATTAACGCCTTCATAGTACCTTTAGATTGCGGCCAAAGAGACATTCATACCTGATATGAGGTTAGTACTGTACTGTTAACTGAAAGAGTAATATCCACTTTATTTTAAATCAAACAGCTTTACTCACGGTTTCACTCCGAGCTATGTGGCTCGACGTTTCGGGCCAAGCGTATGGCCCATCTTCATGGAGCACTCTGCCTTGTGCGACGGTTGGCAGAGAACTGTCAGATCTTCGTCCGTCGTTGACGAAGATTGTAGCTGTGGCCAGTGCGGGTAGTTTCCGTAGACGAGGGTTCAGGTGCGTTCCGGATCTCGGCGGAGAGACAGAAGGCGCTGACGGTGTCCACTTCCGGCTGGTCGTGTCCGTCGTGTCTTCTTCTCTTGAGCGGCGCTATGACTGGGTTCCACATCGGCGACAACTTGAAGGCGTCCTCCCGGTTGAAGTTGTCGTGCTTCTTGATTTCGATGGACTCTCGGACGAGACGTGGGACGTGTCGTGTTTCAGTCGCAAGAATTTTGACCTGATCGAATCTAATCCAGTGGTTTGTTCCGGAGTCCACGTGATCGCACACTGCCGATTTGTTGGCGTCCAGTTGTCTCGCCGCTCGTATGTGCTCCGTGTTTACTCCCTACAAAAAAGTATCCCAGATGCTACGTTCGGTAAAGGATAAGTTGCCTCTCCACTCTGCCGGCGTGTACCAAATCCCATGTAGCTGTGGAAAGTCATACATCGGGCAGACGAAGAGGACCGTAGCGACGCGGGTCTCGGAGCACATACGAGCGGCGAGACAACTGGACGCCAACAAATCGGCAGTGTGCGATCACGTGGACTCCGGAACAAACCACTGGATTAGATTCGATCAGGTTAAAATTCTTGCGACTGAAACACGACACGTCCCAGACGTTCGACGTTTCGGGCCCACTTGGCCCGAAACGTCGAGCCACATAGCTCGGATTGAAACCGTGAGTAAAGCTGTTTGATTTAAAATAATGTCTAACAACCACGGTAATTTAAAAACCCATATAATATCCACTTGTAAATAGCATACTGCTGCAATTACATCGGTTAGTTTTAAAACGCTCAATATTGCATGGGGTAGCTGACTTAGCCTGGTGTAGGGTTATCATTTCGAAATTTGAAAAGTCCTCATAAAAAGGCGGACTTAAAAAAATGTTCGGACATTTTAGTCACACGAAATTAAATATAAATCACACGAAATTGATTATTTTAAGTTGAGATGAGACTAACTAGTTCAATTACTTATATCTAGTTTAATAAAGATTAAAGAATGATTTAATACTTATGTTTTATTTTTAAGTAGGTAATTCAATGCTAAAACAACATTGAACATTCGTTCAAAATGTTTGCATCTAAGTAAAAAATCCGGACAAATTAAAAAGCCGGACAAAGTCCGGACGAAAGGCCGAAAGTCCGGAAGTGTCCGGACAAATCCGGACGGATGGCAGCCCTAGCCTGGTGGGACTTCGAGTTGTTCGAGAGGTATGCAATCAAAGGCATTCAAACTAGCGACGTTCAAAATGTTTGCATCTAAGTAAAAAATCCGGACAAATTAAAAAGCCGGACAAAGTCCGGACGAAAGGCCGAACGTCCGGAAGTGTCCGGACAAATCCGGACGGATGGTAGCCCTAGCCTGGTGTGGTGGGACTTCGAGTTGTTCGAGAGGTATGCAATCAAATGCATTCAAACTAGCGATAGTATAGCGATAGCGATGTAATAGACCGGACAAAGCGAACAAAATCGTAATCTACTACTTGTTACCTAGGTAACCTAGGTAACAAGTATCTCAGTCTAGAGTGACAAGCCCGCATGTGAGGTTAGATGGCGTTATTGATGTTCGATATCGAAGTTTTTGGCTGAAAATGTTCCCAATGCCCGCTCTATGGCCTATTATAATTAAATCTCTTTGTATGCAATGGAATGGAATGTCGTCCAAAGTTTTCGAATCGTGTTTTCTACGAGTGAGATCGCGAGCTACCCTATAATTTACTCTATCGTAAACAAGGCAAACGAATCAATGATGTAAACATTCTCAGCTAGGTAGGTATGCCAGTAAGTAGGTACTTGCTTATATGCCGATCCCAATAGGTTCATATCAGATGAATTCAGCACGGCAGCTTTCTCCCGTCGATACAAACAATTAAAAAAGATAGAGATGCTTCAACATGTCGAGGAGGCGAAGAAAAGTTCAAAAATATTTAGTTATGTCTGTGTTGCACTTCCTATCGTCGTACCGCGTGGGGTCGGTACTTAAAAAGAATACCCCCACTGCATCTCTCCCCGTGCATGTCGTAAAAGGCGACTAAGGGATAAGGACAAGATGCCGTGCATAAGGGCGACAGGGTAGCCACCTCTCATCTTGGCGCGTTCCTTCCACCGAGTCACGCAGCAGGTGGATCTTCGTGCCTTACTTGCTGCCTGATAGTTGTCCTGTAATTTACAAGAGTAATTAGAGCCAAAATCACCTACGCTCAGTTAGGTGCCATGCCAGCCACTCTTGTTGCGTATCTTATGTCAGTTGCAAATGGTGTGCATGCTGACCATATGTCGGTAACCAGCGGAAATATATGCAAAGTATGACAATGCCCCTTCTGTGCGGTGCGAATGTGTTTGGGTCGACAGTTGCCGCATGTCAATGCGGAGAGCGCGAGTGTTTGATCTGAGATAACATACAGTTTGTTCACGCTCTCACTCCGAAGCCTATGGCTATGGGAAAGTGAGTTCGCACATCACTTGCATGTATGCACCTATTCGGGGACATCCACTTTTCCCCATCGCGTTTCGTAGCACGCGGCGAGCAGGCTTCAACTACATATAAGATTTGCAGTTTGTTGCCTTTGAAAAAAAAAAAACCTTTATATTTTCCGCCAATTTTTATTTTTTCCTATCGTATTCCCCCCACTTATGCGGTTTTGATGAAATATTTCGCTTCAATAATATCTTTACTAACGTTAAATTCAATTTTCTGTTTGAAATTTTCGGTTTAGTTCAGCGTAGCTCAGAAGTTTTTTCTCTTTTCTTTTGTTTTGTAACTGCTCTAACTAAATTAAGCAAATAGTGTACAAACGTTTAGGAACTATGTCTTGTGTAATTTTTCTTTTAACTTGTTTTGACATATTTCTGTTGTTTGTGCCAATAAATAAATAAATAAAATAAATGAAATATTTTGAATCAATTTTCTGTTTTAAATTTTCGGTTTCGTTCAGCGTAGCCGGCTCGACAAGAATTATGGTACGTTGACACGATGCGAGGTTTCACGCACGAGAAGCATGCCGCCTTCTCGAACGAGAAAACTCGCATTCGTGAAGCGTTCGTGGAACTGTTTACACTATTCCACATCTCGTTCGAGCTCGTCTGTGTTTCTCTGTTTTGACAGTTGCAAAAATGGAGTCTGTAGACGAAGGTTTGGCGTGTATTGGTACAATTTTAGCGTGTATTATAACACGGCGTTTGATAAGAAACAAAATAAAGAAGAAAAAACAGAAAAGATCTTTTTTTTTATAGAAACTGACACGGTTGGCTACATCACCTACAACATCCGTGATGTCAGCCCATAACACATTGGTGAACTAGGTGCCATGTCAGTGCTTCCCTTCGGTCGTGTCGGCTACACTGAAATGGACGAAAAATACAAACTATTTACATAGACCTACAACATCCGTGATGTCAGCCCATAACACATTGGTGAACTAGGTGCCATGTCAGTGCTCCCTTCGGTCGTGTCGGCTACACTGAACTGGACGGAAAATACAAACTATTTACATAGGTAGCCGTTTCGACTGACCGTTCATTCAGTGCGGTGGTACCAACCCGGGCGGGTTAAACCCTACCACCTAGTAATATAAGAAGGGAGTCATCTGAGATCTATGTGGATAAGGAAATGGATAAGTATATTATATAAAGATAACTCAATCATTTGCACATCAGTCCACTTTGTCATGGTGCCGTAAACAACCAAAAACCACTAAGAAAACTTTTTTGCACCAACAAACTTCGTGCGAGACGCTCCTCTCGAACGCCAACTAATAAACATGCATGAACTCGTTCGCGCGCGAACGACGCTGCGTTCGTGCACGCATGCGAGCTTGCGAGAACTATCTACACGGTGCGTGAATGCGTTCGAGAAGCATTTCTCGTGCGTGAACTCGCATCGTGTCAACCAGTCATAAGAGAGAAGTTCCTTGTTTGGCCTTTTTCATTACACACAAGTTCGCTTTCCCGATAGAAACATTATGTGCTTTTTCTTGCAAGAATAAACACAAAAATAAAATGTGGTCATATGAAAAACTAATGTAAAGTTATTTGATCGATTCAACTCACTTGTTAGATCAATCATAAGTCTAATGAGTAATAAGATGTCAACTTGTCGTGACTTTCAAGTTACCAAGTGACGAGCAAGTAGCGAGTCAAGTTGTCGAGTGAGGGCCGCCGCGTGTGGAACACAGTTAAGTGATGATGAGTGACGTGACGGATAGCTGGGTGCCGGTGTGATGAATGACCTTGCTCGCTGCTGGAGAAACTAACTCAAGCAACAAACAACTCCAAAATTATATGGGAATTGCCAGTTATCACCGATTACCCGCTACCAAACAATAGACCGGACATAATTAAAATCAACAATAAAACATACCTATTGATGTCAGCGTTCCTTTCGACAACAATATCACAAAAAAAGAAACTGAAAAATTGACTAAATATTACGCCCTCAAAATTGAAATACAAAGGTTATGGAAAACAAATACCAGAATCATACCTATAATAATTGGAACAACCGGAATTATTGCAAAAACTTTACCAGGGTATAAAAAATGTTTGGATGCAGATATACAAATACAAGTCTTACAACAGCAAGCTGCAATACAGACTACGAAAATTTTAACAAAAGTCATGACTGGTTATTTGGAAGAACTCGAAAATTATGATCAAGTAATTAATTAAGAAGAAGCATATCACCACACATCTATCCCCTCTCCCGAGATGCACTTGGGCGGGGACTGATGATAACCCAGTGCAAGCATGTGCTGAGAGTCTAAATAACAGACGAAGAATTATATTAGACAGAAAATGGTTTATTGCAAACATTAAACAGTAATAAGTACATTAGAAAATTTATATAAGGTGCAAAGGCGGTGTTATCCCTTACAGTCAACCTTTGGACTTTAAGAGACAGAAACGTAGATTGAACTGTCCTTATTACAACAAAAAAAAAGAATTATATAAATCGGATAAGGTTTAGGGGGGTAAAAAACATAAATGCCGAAAGGCGATTTTGTATGGAGAAAGTTAACTTCCGTCTCGTCTTAATAAAGAGTTTTCAAATGTTCAATGTTGTAGTTAGACTATTTGCTTCGTAAAACTGCAGGTGCCTTCCCATACCTAACGTGTCCGGATTGGTACCACCTCAACTGAATGAAGGTCGGTCGAAGCGGCTATGAAAATTGTGTTTTGGTGAACTAGGTGCCATGTCAGTGCTTCTCTTTGGTCGCGCCGGCTACACTGAACTGGACGGAAAACACGAACTATTTACATATTAGCCGTTTCAACCGATCTTTCATTCAGTGCGGTGGTACTAACCCGGGTGGTTTAAACCCTACCACCTAGGAGGGACCTACAGTTTTACGTGGAATCCGAACCACGGTCTGCCTTCAACGGTTGAGCGGTCTGACCGCGTGGGTGCTTATGATCACGACGGACAGTTGACCGACCGCACCACTGAGTTACCCTGCAAACCCTGCACGGTGCGTGTGGTGCGGAGGTGGAAAGGGGACGGCGGGATCGCCTTAAACAGCTCCTCCGAGCACTCCCTATGGAATAAGCGATAGAACACACTTGTATCGCTCTGTAGAGTAACTTCGAGAAAACGATATCTTAGGGTCTTTGTGTATTCTACACTCAGTTGAGCATTCAGTGTTGCTTCTGTAGTTACCGCCAAAGACCGTACTAAACAAGATAGACGCGGTGCTCGATAAGTAGTTTTCTCGACAATTATGCTCTTTACAATTAGGCATTCCCTTTACCTTGGTTGCAATCTCTGAGGTTGCAATACCGACAACTCTCGTAGAGCGGAGAAAGACGGCGAGAAAACTATGTGTCTCTTTTTAACACATTAGGGCCTGATGCATTGCTTCCTCTTACCGCTCTCTTGGCCAATCATATTGCTTTTGGCGGAGCAAGCGTCAGAGCCTCAGTACCGCGTCTATCTAGTTTGGTACCTACTACGGTCTTTTGGTTCCCGCTAGCATTATGCATTAGCTGTAAAGAGTCAGATATACTCACGCACCAGCACTGTCACAAGCGCGTTGGCAGCGCAACAACAACGGAACAATATGACGGCTTCTCACGGCACCAATACCACGGGCTTGCGCAAAGTGCCGCGCGCCAGTCATTGATGCATTTACATACAAAGACACCTGCTCCTGTAGATACCATACCTACCTGCTACCTGCTACCTGCCAACGCTGCGCCGCGCCGCGCGCCGGCCGCAATGCTAGTCGTGTTCGCGGAAACATGGTAGATGCTGGCCTACTGTCAACGTTTATAGATCGATAAGCAACCTACTTCAATCAATTCAATTCAATTTTCAATCAAACCTTAAGTAAAATCAAATAGAGTTTCATAACCAATTTTAATTCAGAAATAGTTCATCGTTGTCTCGCCGAGATAGTCACTGGTCCTCGGTGAAGCAAAAATACGTTTATACATACAAATAATATACGTAATTGATGTTTACTTATAATAATTACAAAAATATCGCTAGTATTGCAATATTGATAAATACGTTATACAACATTATGTATACGTGTAGAAACGAGTAAGTTGAAAATTAGTTTCACATTCAAGAAACATTACAAGTTGTATGTAATTGTAATTTACAACAATCTCCAAATAAATCGTAAGCATACGGCCGAGGAGCGTAAGCCGGCAGATCCAAACCGCCCAACTGGAAATGTTTCACACCTGAAAACGGCAAGCATGCAAGTGACGTGGTGTTCGCTAGCAAGTCCGGAGGTGTTGCGGAAATGAGATTTGGGTCAGTGGAAATTAAAAGAAAACTCATTGCACGCTCCATTTCAGCCGGCCCACCTCCCCTCGCAGCACTGACGACTTCCGAGGCGGGTGTGATGCGGCGGTTTGTGCACAACATTAGCACGGCGGCGACAAACTCTGCGAAAGTATAGACCTGGCTATATTATACATACATTCATCCCGGCGGCACAGTGGTTACTATTAAGTAATCTGTACCGGCGCGGCGTCGGAGTAACCGTGTCCTACACTGGCGGCCGTGGACAGGAAAGCGGAGTGTGGGAAGACCACCCGTCAGGTGGGACGGCGACATCAAGTACGTCGGCGGAAAGAAATTATTCCGTACCGCTGAAGGCCGGGAGGGCTGGAGGAAAATTTGAGAGGCGTACGTCCAGCAGTGGACGCTAACGTTTGTCAGAGAGAGACATTGTTATTTAATGTTTGTGCACATCAGTCACACACAGCCCACAGGCCACCAAACTAATATCTAATCTGTGACCCAGTGCGGACTCCACTTGCTGGACCACTCGATGTCCGGTCTAGGTTTTTAAATTATTTTCTCGGCAACATTAGAGGCGCCCGCCCGTTCGTTGCTTTTCATTAAGTTTCCGCGCAATTGGATGCGTTGCGGCAATCAGTTGCACTTTCCACCTGAACAACGCTAGTGACTCAATCGTCAGCGGCCAGTTTCTAAACGTGTCCTGAAACTGTGCTAAGCTGAATGTGAAGTAAGGATATAAGGTACTTACATGTATTTATTATTGTATTTTTATTATTTGTTATTTTATCTTCAATTCTCACACTCGCCTCTTTTGCGGCTACCTAATTATATTTCACTATATTAATATACACTCAAACCTCCAAAAGGTTGACTGGAAGAAATCTCTGTAAGGGATAAGTCCGCCTTTGTACTTTGTTGAAATTAACGAATGTGCTTGTTACTGTTAAATGTTTCTGGTAGCATCATAGTATTTTCTATCTAATATCAGTTTTAGTTGAAAAGTTATTTTAAATAATCATGACGGATGACGAAACATACTGAATAAGTAATATGAGCATGCGTGTCAGTGAAATATTGCAAACATCGTGTGTTTTGTATGGCGAAAAAAGAATTTAAACTGAACTATGTACATGATTACCTATAATAAATGTAAATGCATAACGAAGCAACTTTAATTCATTCCAATTTGTAGTTTTATACGTTGTATTCTTTACTTGAATATTTAATTAAATGACAGTCTTGTCGAAAGCCCAAAAGTCAATACGACCTTATAATTTTAAATTTCCAGTGATTCTACGGAGGCCGTTTTACAAACAACGTTTAAATAACTAAAATCCATTACCGGAATCTAATTACTTAAACCCAAACATTAGCTGTTAAAATACGGCATTCAAACGTGGAACGTGTCTGCTATCAACTATCGAGTCGCGTTTCTGGGGTAATGTGTGCGCGCGCAAGTTGTGTGCGGGCAAAACATTCAGTAGAGAAGGCATCAACTCATCCAGCACGTGAATAGTTATTATAAAAGGGTAAAATGCACAAAAACGTACTAACATGTCTATCTCCTCGTGTCACATAAGTGGACCTTCAGCGTGTCACGTCTCATGCGAATGGTGTGCGTATCATGTTAAAAACTAAGTAAATAATTGTCAACAATATAAATGAAAGTGGCACTTGTGCATTTTTTAATTCTTAGCGTGCGAGTGTTTTAGTTGACGCGCTCGGTTCTCGCTTTAAATATTTTACAGTTTTAACCCATTTACCGACAGACAGACAGGCTGGCGACCGAATGGCCATTGAGCCTAGTTTAACCGCGTAGTGACTAGTGAATGCCGGTAGGGTTGCGAAAATTAACGAATGGTATTATTATTACTCTTTCTTACTGCACATGTTGGTTTTTCTTAGTTTGTGCGATGAAAAATCCAATATTATATTTCCGCGAAGTGGCGAATGAAGTAAAGAATGAATCTGTCACATGCACTTAAATGTGATAATAACAAATAGTTTGACGTTTTTGGCGTCAAATGAGGAAGAGTGAGATATAGCCTATTTGGAAACTTGCCAAGATGTTTTTGCAAAATGTGTCAGTCAGTACCGGCTGCTGGTACAGCCAACTAGTTCAGATTTACGGAACGAAAAGAAATTGCGGAAGATATTCATGAAAATGTGCTAATATTGTGACTGTTGACGTTACAAATTTAAACACACGAGTTATTTGAAAGATTCTAAAGACGACGGGAAAACGGTCATTAATCTCGTTTAATATATTTTGTAAAACAATAAGGATACATTTCATGAAGGAGATCACACAATATACTCGTACATAAATACCATTTGGGACAACATTACCTGAAAGCAAAAAGTGAAAAGTTTTAAAGTTTGCTGAAATGAAACATGAAACGACAATGTAACATTCGCAACCCTGTACGAGTTCCTAATCTGTGGTACGAGTATGAGGTTACGTAAACGACCACTTCACACACTGTTGTTTACTACCCAGTCGTACGTACAGGAGGTCATGCACGCAGCATATAACAAACACTGGATATAAACTAACGAATAACGTGACGCATCAAATTCGAAACATGGATTATAATCAGCCTACCTACCTATTGATAGCCACTGCCAGACATCCCTTGCCGCATTATCAAGCGGCAAGGGAATTATCCTATCTCCCAAATGACAGATAACTTCAGTTCCATTTCGATTGACAGATGTCAAGAATGCTCATATAGTTACCATAATCCATAATATTGACCAAATCAAAATTATTGTGTGTATTTATTGACTAAGTGTTTTGGCAAATGTAGCTAATATATATAATAATAAAACTGAAGTCTAATGAAATGAAACATAAGAAATACAGATTTATTTTTAATTAGCATTCCGCGGCGGCGAGCCTGGCGCATGGCGTGGTGAACATTCGAACGCATCAATTCGCAACGAGTGACATTTTGAGTTCTATTTTGGTTCTATTTATAGCTACTGGAACACACGGGGACGCGTTGGAGTCGCAGTGATGGACACACAAAAACCGGCCTATTAGGAATTTAAATCTAAAATTGGAATAGATGGAGAAACAATTTCGGGCAATGCTACAACCACAGCTACAACTAAAGAATCACATCAAATTATCTCCAGTCCAGGTTACTATCTCTGCACAGATACCCTCATCTCATCATCCCTTGTAGCCTTATACCACAGAATACTTAATAGTACTAGCAGCGTGCCTTTACTTTACTAAGCTTATCGTCTGACAGATTTCCCATTTTCTCAAAAGTCTCCTTCTTAATTTCATTAGTTGATCGTCGTTAGGGATAACGACAGTCGACACGTTTCTCCGTCATGGAGTCACTTTAAATACCTCGAACTTAACATTTTCAAAAAGTAACAGTTTAACACCCGTAGACGTCGATTCTAGAAATTGTAACAAGGTACAAACGTTTGTCGTTCATAGAACTAATGTGGAGCAAGAGTTCATGAAGAAGCCGCTTATGTGGCTTCCCGCAGCCGCAGCCGAGTGTGTGTTCCGAGAACAGACAGCAGATAGGCACTGCCACTAGGACATCCACTGCGCAGCCAACCTCGATGAGTAACTCGTTCATTGTTGAGTTCGTTTCGTGGCATTGAAGAGCATTAACCTAATTATTGGCAGTCTGAGCGGAGACAATGCCTCCTCGTCGGCAGACGAATGGTCGCATGATGTCACTTGAGATTATTCATTGGTATAATATTGAGGATTGTAAATATAGCTGAGAGCGCATTCCTCGGGCATTATTATCATCATCGCCAATACTCGCCAATAGTATCTGTCGATCGGATGTTTTATTTTTATGTATTCCGGTATGGGTGGCTGAGTCAGAGGGGCCAAAGCACATGCTCCGACCAGCCAATATCACCTCCGAGAAGGTAGGTGCCATACGGGAGACTTCCCTGGATTGCTGGCTATACTGGACTAGAGGAGAACACAACCGAGGTTGCTATGCGGCCACCTACACTTACCACCTAGTAAGGGGCAATGGAGGGGCCTACACTTTTACACCGGTTCCGAACGGTGAAGCACCAGGTGTGTAGGTGTATGCATGTAAGTTTTTTCTTCAGAAAAAACTCATTGGTACACGCCGACCGGATTCGAACCTCGGACCTCTCGCATGAGAAGCCGATGCCCAAACTCTGCCACCAGCCGCTTATGTGATTTGAGTTTCCTGTATATTTCTAAACGGTTGCCTTATATAATAGAACGGAACGGAACGGAATGGAATGTAATAGATGAATAAATAAAACAGGTAGTGCATGCTAGGTAAATAAAAGCTTGTGTGAATATATATAAGTTACTATAAATATAAAATATAATGTGCTTACATACTTGTCCATTCAGGTGTGAAAGAAAGAAGTTTTCTTAGGTTTACACTTACATAACACTGTCCGAGATAATAATTAATCATCATCATCATCATCATCATCAGCCTGTATCGGTCCACTGCTGGACATAGGCCTCTCCCAAGGCACGCCACCACACGCGGTCTTCCGCTCTTCTCATCCATCCACTCCCACATCACATCAATAATTAATAGTTTTAGGTATTTTTAGGTATCCGTACCCCGTACGGAATCCTATTACTGTACCGTACGGAAGCCTACGCCACCGTCTGTCTGTCTGTCGTGTCTGTCCTCCTACTGTATCTTTGGAACTGTAATAGCTAGCCGGTTGAAATTTTCACGAATATGTGTTTATTATGGCGGATATAACAACAAATAATGAAAAAAAAAAATTGAAGCTAGTCGGATAAAGTGTGTTAGTGAATTGCGAATGAAATTTAATAAGTCAGTTACAATTTATTATACCGTTGTTTTTACTTGGATCATTACAGTATCACGGATAGTTGCAGGTTTCCGAGAAAGTTTTTAATTGCTAATAAGCAAATTAATTACAAGATAAATGTAATCCCCATCTAACCGTAAAAAGTCAATTTGTTGAGCGTGAGATTAACGCTAATTTTATAGTCTTTTGTTTTGCTCTGGTAAATTTCAGTGTCTACCTACTGTTCGTTGGTGGGACGCTATGGTAGATACCTATTAATTAATGAAAATCCCCACGGGCTATACCGACGCCGCGCCATGGGCGGAAGCACATCTGTGGCCGGAAGTGTTAGTGGTGGTAAAAGTGGATTCCACACAAGTGAATTTAGAAGCTGTTCTGAGTCATTGCAAATTTTGTTCAATTTGTAAGTTGTATGAAATAATTCAATGTCGTTCTTGAACTAAACTTCAGTAATATTTTATTAGTTTTAAATTTGATTATATGTATTAATTTGTTGTCCATTCTAACTAAATTTTTTTGATACTTCCTCAGTTTTTCAGAAATTCTATGTTTATTATCTAGATACAATAATTGCGGTACGATAAATTTGTAAATTATTCGAAATCTGTTCCAAGACTTCTAGCGATCGTCGTCCGTTAGAAGCAGCTGAGCTTTTCCACACCGCTTGACATATGAATAAGTTATCTGCAATTAAGTCTTCACTTGTGCAGTTGCGCATTTACTGGCTTTTGTCTAACATTGTTGTTTATATTATTATCTAATTAATAGGCAGTTTATATTATAACGATCTTTTATTTATACATTTCTTATAGTTTTCAATTAGCTTTACTGTGGTATCCAATATCCATAATAATTTATATAACGTTTGCACACGGTTTTGCTCGCAGAAACTTTCTTAGTTTCCGTTTAAAAAAAAGAATAATTTTTCTAGCTGTGAATTAATCTAGTTTAAAACGAGCATAACTTTCTCGACAGGTCTGTCGCACGAAGCAAACAGCTTCACCAGCTCGACGGATCTCTCGACGTTCGTTCTATCTAAGCTCCTTAGTTAGAGGTATACTACTGGCATGTGCTCTAAGGGGTGTTGTCGTGTCGAGTGCCTTTGTAGTCTTGTCTGCCGCCCAGCTCTCGTCTCGGCCTACATACATAGAGCCTTTGAGTCCACACTGAGTCGTGTCCGCTTTATCTATTCTGCTTTTTATTCGGACATGAATGCATAGGCCGTCCTATCGAAGAACAAGATACTATACAATATGACAATATTAGCGCAACAATACTTACTCGATACATACCACAATCGTTCAATTCGCATTCAGAAAATATGTAATATTGTTTATTTTTATTGTTTATTGATTATTGATATGATACGGCACTCGAACTTGTCACATTATTCATTACACTACACCCACGAAGAAGAACCGGCAAGAAACGACGATTCGTATATTATTCGATGAATAAACACATTAGGGAGGAAACCATAATGGAACTTTTCTGAAGATCTACTCTAGGTTCTACTTAATTAGTTGATAAAATTTCTGGGAAAGTATACTAAAATGTTGTTATTCATATACATAGTACATAACGTACCACGTGCACGTTTAATATTAAGTGTTGTGTCTTTTGCTGCAGGTAAGTCCACTGTATTATCTTCAACTGATTCAGTGTTGGTGAGTATAGTTTTCTGGTTCTTGTCATATAGTCAACTCTTTCGTTTAATGCACTGTTTAAGTGCGCCGCGACAGGAGAAGAAATCAAGACGATTACCATAAAAGTCTGCCGTGGAATCTACAATGGAATTCTTCGCTTCCACTACTAATGGTGATGCTCGGAGGCGTCGGCGTTTTCAAATGTTTTTTTTTTCTTCCTTCTACTTTTTTCCACAAATTCTTTTTCTAGCACCTTTGAAGAGATATTGTGGGCCGGTAATGAGTACGTCGCCCGCGGCGCCGGCGGCGGCGGCGGCGGCGCCCCGCCTCCACCGCTCGGGGGTTTATTTGTGTTCATTTGAGTTTAGGCACGTTTTAGGAATTCTCGACAACAACGTGCCGCATGGTGCCGCGCGCCGCAGGACACGCGTACGCGTTGCTCGTTTCTATGCAAACATACCTACATAATATAGTCAGTCACGCACGATCACTACACTAACGTTCTGTGACACTAACCTCTGGTGTTCTTCACCAAAAATAACTTCTTGTTAGTTTATTGTTTGTTTGATTCCAGTGATAATTTGACTTTCAAATTTAATGTATGTAGGTTTAGTCAACGACACTGTTTAGTACCTAGTAAGTAATTTATAAAAACATTACTGGTGTCGTTAGCAAGATTAATTCTTTAAAAACCGGCCAAGGGCGAGTAGAACACGCGCACCGAGGTTTCCGCATCACAAAAATAAAAAATGAACACGTTTCTTGTTTGGAGACCGCCCTTAATTTTTTACTTTGAATTTTTTTTTATCGTTTGTTAAATCCGCCATAATAAATTAATAAGTAATAAATAAATAACACACTCTGTCGAAATTTCAACCGGCTATCTTTTACGGTTTCGAAGATACAGCAGTAGGACAGACAGACATACAGACAGACGGCGTCGTCGTCGTCGGCGGCGTTGACTTAGTAATACGTACGGAGTACGAAAACCTAAAAAAACGTGTTTTGTACGCAAAAATACACACTAAACTTCAAAGAGACGAAACTTCTACCTACGATGACAGCTCCCAAACACAAACAGTGTAGGCGTGGAAAAGAGACGACGCTCATTGCCTCTCGTTCGCACACCCGATCCCACGCGGGGCACGCGGGTCTACTACGTACGAGACATGACTACGCGTACCATTTACCTGAAAAGTAGAGATGCAGGTAGAGAACATTGTCATACACGCGCTTATTCGTTGTGTGCAGTTTCTCCTGGTGTGTAACCAGTCAACAAGAAATAGTGAAAAGGTTCTCCAGCTACTCACATTTAAAGTTCACGCGACCATGACTCACTCGCTCGCGGTGGCGGCGCGGGCGGCGGCGGCCGCGGCGGCGCGGAGCGGCGGAGGACGAGACGCGGCAAGTTTTCGTTTTGTATTCTTGTTTATTAGGAGCGGGTTATGTATTTTAAACTTTCGCTCTTGTTTACCTTATCTCCATCTAGCAGGCGTTGGACGTTAACTGAAACTGTTAAACCTGCTTTCCGGTTTAAAATATCGCGGTGGCGATGTTTTGATTCATTAATAAAGAAAATAAAACGCTTGTAAAATAAACACGTGAAAGCTATTTCTACTGCGTTCGCTGAACCGCACACCTGCCGGTTATCATGTCGCCATTCGACACATTCGACTTCGTTTAAGGTACGCGACACTTTGTGTCGGTCAGTTTATGTGCTTTGATTATCCACTCTTCTCCGTGCTTTATATCAGTTTTTCCAATTGATAATAAATTACTAGTATCGATGCCTTAATTATTCGATGATGCATGCGTCGTGCCATGCCGTGCAGATGATGCAGAGTTCCGTCTAGAGATTCTTCTACCGTCATCCGCTACCGCACACTGCTACACACGCCACAACACGCCATGAAACGTGACGCCACGCAACGACACAATGCAGCGCAGCAGCGCAGCGAGCACAAGTAGCACAACCAGCCACACGTGTCACGTGGCTGGCGGAGGCGGCGGAGGCACCACCTCACCGAACCGAATCATTCAGTTCAGTCGCTGTCGTCAGTCGCTACGCTACTGGCTGAGCGTACCGGGCGCCATATAATAAAATAAAAAAAAAACGCGCGCGCGCGCGCGATGACAAACATAACCTACAAACCGTATTACCAATTTCCTACATTTATCGAAGTGTGCCGTATTTGAATTACAATTTAATTGCACGTGGAGAAGTAAACGAACATTGTTATCTGCGCGTGTGGGGGATTGTTATTTAATACCTATGTAAACATTGTCGGTCGTGTTGCTTGTGCGTGTAGAGTGGTGGTTGCGCGGCGCGTGTGTGTGAGTGACAATGCGCAGGAAGTGTCTCTTCTCTTGTGGTTTTGTTTGGCCGCACAACAATACTGTTCGGAGTCGGCTGTTTTTGTTCCGTCCTCGGCCCTGCTGGTAGCCGGAGGGAAGGCCCGCCTGTTGTCGAGTTGAAGTACGCACTCGGAGGTGATAGTGGCGCATTGACAATGTTCCCTCGAGTACCGGATCGCCTTTATACAATGCATCATTCTCAAGTGCATTTATGTTCCTCTTTTTATGGTCTACGTTGCATTTGCGGTTGCGGGTTATTTTATATTGCGGATCTTCTTTGCGGTTCTTATTTGGAAAACCACAGTCGTCGTTCTTGCTGTAGCTAACGTTTCCTTCCTCCCTGGAAAATCTATCCGCGCCGAGGGACCTTCAAGTGCGGCGGCGCTAGTGGCGCTACCGTGTTAAATTGCTCTATTGACTGGTTAGCCGTTCGTTCATACGTCTCTTCATTGTGCAATGTTGCCATCGGTAGAATAAATATCTCCCATCCGCATCAACCCTCCTTCGCCCGCGCCGACGTTACGCATCTCAGTTTACGCGCCCTTGCACATTTCTAAAAGGTCACCACTAATTATAGATTATTCTACAATATGTACATTCAATAAATCGAGCAAATTGTAGATCAATATCGGTTTGATGAATTTGAATAATTTAAAGTCAATGTTTTGAATGTCACTCAGAAATAAGAGATTCCTTTATTTATCCGATCAACTCTGATCTGATTTCATGAACGTCTTGATGTTGTTGATGTGTGGAGAAGGCAATGAGAAAATTTATCACCGAATGACAGCCTCATTAAATCCTTGGCTTTGTTTAAAGAGCTGCACTGCATGCAACGCCTCGACAGTTTATTGCTTAACGTTTATGGTTCTGTAAATCCAAATATGTGAAAGCGTAAATACACTATCGGCAAACTAAGAACAAAACCGGGTGATAATCGTTAGTCAAATCGTCTTTACGTACTTTATTGTCGACAGTTTATGTTGTTTACGACCGTAAATATAGCGGAAGTCGTTGTCTGGCACCAGGTTATATTTTCGTGATAGTTTTCTTCCATCGCAGCCGTCAAACTCAAGACGATGAAGAGTCAGAAAATTTGTTCTCAACATTAGCCATTCTCTATAAGAATTTTTTTTCGCCTGATTTTAAAGGAATGCACAGATCTCGTTTCAAAACATTACAACGATATTCCAATAGTGAACAAGAAAAACCGGCCAAGTGCGACTCGCACACCGAGGTTCCCGAACCACAAAAAAAACATTGAAAGAATACACGTTAGAATGAGAACCCCTACATTTTTTACTTTTTCACATTTTGTTGTTGATATCAAGAACGTTATATTCGCCGTAATTACACATATTCTGTGAAATTGTCAACCGGCTAGCTACATATTACGGCTCTAAAGATGTAGCTATCGGACGGACGGACGGACAGACGGTGGCGGCGGCGGCGTAGGCCTAGTAATGGGCTTCCGTACAAGGTACAGAAACCTAAAAAAGAATAGAAAATTACGTATATAGTGTTGGAGACCGCGTGATCTCCGACAGCGAAACTGAAGGTCGCATTGCGTCAAGCAACTAGCAAGCCGCCGGAGTAGGCACGAAGGCGCGTCAATCGTCACGCTCCGAGAGCTGCGTCGCTGTGTCTGATGGACACGGTTATTGTTCCGCGGACACTGCGACCGAGGCATTCTCCGGTGGCTGAAGCTGCAGGCGAAGAAGCACGAGCTTCGGTCACGCACGACTCGCCGCCTAACTAATCTGACAAATTAGTGGTCTTTCGTATTGCGAAAGAAGCGGAATTTTGGGAAATATATGAAACTGGAGCGGTTATACAAACAGGCGAGACGATAAATAAAACGTCGACTATTGCGCCGAGCGAAATAATAAAACGTCGAGGAGGTCGATCGAGTGCAAGGAAGATGCAACAAAATCTTATTTAACCGCCCATCTGTTGCGTTCGGCGGCGGGGCGTAATCAGAACCCAGCCATCTGCTGCTCCCTCGCTTGCTCTCCGGTCCACACATGTAACTCCCCACATGTCCCAGCCATCCCGGCCCCGCAGCCGCAGTCTCTACTACCTGCCCACAAAGGCCTTTACAAAATCTCCCCATTGTTCTGAGGAACGTGCACTGACTCGGCGGGACGAGGCGCGTGCAATATGCACTGACTGAGTATTCCACGATGGGACCTGCTGACATTTCTGTTTTACCTACGTACCTGCTTGCCTATGTCACAGAGGACAACCCTATGTGCCCTCGAATTGACGATAGTTTTGAAATAACACGTCACATTTCAAATTATTTATTACCTGAAACGAAAATTGTGCACCGCCGTATAAAACATAAAATATCGTTTATTGTTATGTGTGCTTTCGCAGAAGATAAAATCGTTATTGATTCATAAAAAATCTGGTAAAAACCACTATGTTTCCACACCACAAAAAAAAGTTGAAAAAAAAAACACGTTTCTTGTGTACGGACCGCCCTTTACTTTTTCTATCGGACGGACAGACAGACAGACACGGCGGCGGCGGCGGCGTGGGCCGTGGGCTTAGTAATAGGCTTCCATACGGGTACGGAAACCTATAAATTATCTGGACTATTAGTAAATAGTCATGGGCCATTCTTGTATTATTTTGCCTACTTTTATCTTCGAACCTTTCCTTAGTTTGCTTGCACGTGCAGATATTTTCAGCGACCTGGCAACAACGTGTATTTTACGTTTACATTTTATTAAAACGTTCACGTGTGCGGAGCAAACAGTACCGAACTGTACGTGGAATATTAAGAAGACTAGTACGACACCTCCACCGGCGGCACTGTGCATTGGTATTTTACAATAGCAACGTTCCGTACCGTTGACGCCGAAAGTAAGCGGCATCTAGAACCACAATTCTAGAAGTATTCCGTATGTAGAGTATCTGCGAAAGGGTATAGAGTAGAGATCGACACAGTAATATCTCATCGTCTCAAAATAGTCTTCTTGGTTATTTTAAAACGAAAATTTCTGGTACCGCCGACAAGATAACAATGTTTATCTTGAGTTGTGGAGATTCTCTCACCCGCAGCTCTCAAAGATAAGAGGAGACGTGAGAAAGATGCAGCGAGGGAGCGTATAGACGCCACTCGGTGAGGTTAAACGCGTTGGTGTTCATTATTTATAGTTTGTTTAGGAGCCCTGTTTAACATCGACCCTTTGAGGAATGCATGCTGCCTGGGAGGGAAAATAGCCGTGACGCCCTGGAGACTTTCACGGATTTATTACTCTTTAATGAAGTGGGGATGAGACGTGCGGGGAGATGGCTGGGGAGCTGGCTGGAGAGCGGACAAATTAACGTCGTTATCGTCATACCACCGTCTCGTCACCAAAAAATATAATCTATACCTACTAGCGTAATTAATTGAGACCGTAAAAGTAAGTTATTAGATAAAACTACACACCGCACACTGTATCCCGACAATGGGGGTAAGCAGAGAGTAATAGGTGTTGTGCTGCAAGTATTCTGGTAAATTACATCACAACACCGACCACCACGTTTAGCAAAGTATTCGCACAAGATAACTATCAAGCAGCAAGTAAGGCACGAAGACCCACCTGCTGCATGACTCGGTGGAAAGACTGCCTAGGTGAGAGCTGGCTACCCTATCGCGCTTTAGCACGGCACCTTGTCCTTATCCCTTGGTCTCCTTTTACGACATGCACGGGAACAGATGCAGTGGGGCTATTATTTTGAACTACCGGCCCCACACCGTAGTACCTAAGCGATTTAGCAGACATTACGTAACTCATCGGAAAACATAAAAATGCTTACACCGAGCATGCGGTAACCGCGGATACTAAACATATTCCATTCGAATGGCCTTCCTCCACTTGTAAGAGGAGAACTCGAAACCAGATAACGGCGGCCGAGAGAGGTGGTCAGAAAGTTGCTCTAGTAGAGGGCATCTTCTTACATCACATCTTTAATTAATTCTTCATCTTCTACGCCACGGAATATCTTGTGCCGTTTGCCACACCACGTCGTGAGTTTACTGGTATCGATTTTTTTTTTATGGAAACTGACGGTTAGCTACTTTACCTACAACATCCGTGATGTCAGCCCATAACACCGGGTGGACTAGGTGCCATGTCAATGCTTCCCCTCATTTCATGTCGGCTATACTGAACTGGACGGAAAACACGAACTATTTGCATAGCCGTTTCGACCGTCGTTTCGCTCAGTACGGGGGGACTAACCCGGCCGGGATAAACCCTACCACCTAGCAATGTAAGAAGGGAAGGGACCTACAGTTTAACGTGGAATCCGAACCACGGTCAGCCTACAACGGTTGAGCGGTCACCCATCCAAGTACTGACCGCGCTCAGCGTTGCTTAACAACAGTCGACCGAGCGCACCACTGAGCTACCGAGACTGACTGAGATTTGAGATTGGCTTTGTTGTATGTTCGTACTATGTATAAGATGTTTAAAATGCACGATACGTTCAGGTATTATTCATTCAGGAACAGCAAAATGCTATGTTCTCATACGATGCGGCGATATTCAGTCTACAAAATGCATTAATCTGAACAGCTGCTATCACCGTAACCAACAGTGCAATCTTTACTGCATACACGCGGACAGCGTGAGTGCGGTGTAGCGGCGGCGGAGGCGGCGGCGGCGGTGCAGTGCGTCCGTTGACCCTGTCACTGTGGGGTTCGGTTCCGGATCTACTCCGGAAATCGCACGTCGAGTCGATGGTATCGGCGATAGGCGGTGACCGATAAAAGCTGAAGCGCAGCGCCTGTATAAAACAATATGGCGTCGCTTAGCGAGCATACAGGTCTCGATGTAGAGTGAAACCATCCTCTTGCAAAGTGCCCGATACGTAGGGAATATGAACGGTTGCGTTGGGGCTAATACCGTTGGCTGCGGCAGCAGATGAAAAAAATACAAATGAAAAGAATTTCTTGCGATTTAATTTTGTTGATGATATGAAATCACTCAACGAAATGTTGATCACAGGTTGGACCGGACAAATTCTTAAGTTACTTACAGCTTTATAATATAACTTGTGCAACAAAGTTATTCGTGTTTGAATTCATAACCCATGCGACCAAGGTTTATTTTATATTGAACGATCTGTATGTCACAACCGCAATCCAACAACGGCACGAAATCAGAAATTTAAAATGTTATTGCGACCTCATAAAACTTTGATAACAGCTAAATTAGTAATCGATTCGCCGCCGGGCTCAACTTTGACATTTCAGTTACGGGTCATAGTTAAATTACAACAGTTTATCCAATGGTCATTCGGCCTAAATACTTACTTGTATATGGCACACATAGAATACGGTATTCTTTATGCTTGTGATTTTTTTCTCCGTAGAAATTGATCGGGTACGGTAGGCGAAAAATATTACCGAAGGGAAGCATTAGTCAAAAGTGTCGGATTCTATAAAAAAAAAAATTAAATCTCTGATGTAATAAAATAATGCATTTGCAAGTCTCTCTACACGAGAAAATCTCACGAACTCAAGGAAGCATGGATAACACACTTCGAATGGTTGATCTAATATAGGTCTAGTATAGTCTCGAGTGGTACTCGAGACTCCTATAGTCTTATACATAGATTATCCTTGTAGTGTAGGAATGAATTCAGTCAGTGTGGGAGGCCCTGGCTGCGTTAGAACTGCATCAAGAGAAAGCCCTCGGGTAGGTGGTGTGGTGTGCAGGCAGAGCCACCTCGGCTACCGGAACCTTTATAGCTGTTAGCGACTCGCTTTCTCGTCGGCAACGTTGAGACGGTGAAACCATATTCATGGGTGAAAATAGGAGCCGATAGATAAATACAGTTACTTTATAAATGAGTGCAGACATAATTCCGTTGTCGACGTATTATACATACGTAGAACCAATAAAATTACTTCCATGATATTATAGTATGTTTGCTTTTATCTCTACTTTATGCGTTCTGTGTTACGGTTACTTGCTATTGCCGAACATGCATAGAAAGGAATCTTGCGCAAGTTTAGTTTGTAGGTCGGCAATATAATTGAAAGGGCTCCCTCGACGCCTTTGTCCAACGAACCAATATGTCAGCGACGCTTTGCAAATTGCTTGTATTAAAACTTTACTTTTAGTTTTAGAATGACCATCGGAAAGTTAACTTTACGGTCTAACATTAAAGTGCTATTTTGAAAAGAGCGAAACTTGAGTTTCTAGTTACAATCAATGACAAACGACAAAGTTTCGTGAGTACGTTACGTGACAGTAGTTTATGGAGCACAGTTTATGGTGCTGTTAACTCGAGAGATGATATCGTTTGCAAAATTAGCCAAATCACTGTTGTCGTAAACGTCGGCATTGGCGTACCTCTTTTAATATTGTTAAACGAAAAGTCTTAATTTTGAGAAAAATATACAATCCTGAAGACAAGGTTTTAATGTGATCCTCGTAATAAGAAACTTTTTTGATGTGTAAATATCTACATCGGAACCTCGAGGATTTTTCGGGACTGAGGGATTACCAGTAACAGTGATGCTCGTGAGTGATATTCACACACCTTAACTGTGAGTCCCGGCACTTACCTACATTTTTAAAATTTTGTTTGCATCTAATGAAATTGAAATTTCTTCAAGAATCTCGCGTTCTTAAATTTTCACGAGATCGTTGACATCGGTGGCGCGAGGCGCGGGCAGGCACTGGCACCAGTTCCTGTTTGTGCCATATAGGTATTGCTTGCTGCGGCAGATTTAATGAGTAGCTGGAGCATTGACGCGAGCCAAGTTCCCGCATGAGAATCAAACCTGGCTCCTTGCCAGCTAGCGAGTTCACTGAGTTAGCAGCAGTCATTCGACAGTCTCCTAATGCTAACAGTTGCTTTTTTACCCGACTACGGCGAAGCGAAAAGGAGGGTAATGTGTTTAGCCTGAATGTTTGTTTGTATGTGTTTTTGGACTCTCATAAGCGACTAAACGAGTGGTCCGATTTTGATAATTCTGGTGTCATTTGGATTATCTTAATTATACGGGTTGTTGTTGTGTTGTTGTTGTTGATTTGGTTTGGGGTTGGCTCTATGCCTGCAAACTAATCCCGCTTGGTTGGGGACCTTCGTGCAAAACCCCGTAAATTATACGGGTAACACTGGGTGGGTACCAAGTTTTTAGAAAATTCAATATGGCGGTCGCCGGTCGCCGCCATATTGTCCTAGTGTAAATATTATTTTTTCAAAGCTCATCGAGTGGGGTATCATTGTTTAGCTAGGGATTGAAACGGATATTTCAAAAATATATAATACTTAATGGTTTAGATAGAACTAAAATTAATGAAATAAAATAAAAAATGTTATAAAACCAGTCTACGGAAAACGAAGGAAAGTTGATGGATGTTTTTTATGTAAACCAACATGGGTGGCTGTGCCAAGGGACCAATGGTACATTCGACAGAGCCAACAACACCTCTCCTCGCGAAACAACGCTCAGTGAGGCGCCATGCCAGCAGATTTGCGGACTGTTTGCTAGTCTGTCTAACCCGTTGATTTGTAATGATGATTTGTAATATGGTTTCAAATATTCTTGTTGTGATCATTGGCGAATACACATATAAAGGCTAATATATAAATATAGGGTGTGCACTTTCTACCTCATCACTAATTGTCTATCACTCATCCATCACACAAAAATAAAATAAACATGTTATAAAACCCGCCTATGATAAACGAAGGAAATAACAAGGATATACTTGATCGAAAATGCTGTAGTCGGGTTCCCCTGTCTATTCGAATCCTTCTCTATACGCCCATTACAGCATTATTATCAGCCCAGTATCTTTTGGCGTCCTTGGATTCAATACAGCGCCGAGCTGTCCGTCTGGTGGGAGACCCGAAACTGACTGATGATCTTGGGTTTCTGAGTCAAGACGATTTGTAGGGTCACTCAGTTTGTTCTACAGGTACTATCGTGGACGTTGGTCGGAGGAACTTGCTTCCCTTATTCCTTGCCATCCAACCTAGGTATCTACGCAGCACCCTCCGCAGAGAAACTGAGCATCCTTTTGTTGTTGACATTGGGCTTTTGAGAACCCATCGGTTCTCAAAATCGTTTCTTTGTCGCAACGCTAGGGTGTGGAACTGTCTTCCGGCTAGTGTGTTTCCCGAATTATTTAACCTGGGTGTCTTCAAACGTATTAACAGGCTAGACAGCCTGAAACTTACAGATGGTCTGGTCACTGGTCTGGAGTCTCTGAGTCACAGACGATTTGTGGGTTCGCTTAGTCTGTTTTACAGATACTATCACGGACGCTGCTCTGTGGAACTAGCATCCCTTATTCCCTGCCACCCGTCCTATCTCCGCATGACTCGTCGCAGAGAGACTCAGCACCCTTTTGTTGTTGACATTGGGATTTTGAGAACCCATCGGTACTCTAAATCGTTTCTTTGTCGCACCGCTAGAGTGTGGAACTGTCTTCCGGCGAGTGTATAGAGTGTGTATACTGAATCCTTTAATCTGGGTGTCTTCAAGCGTCGTATTAACGGGCTAGACAGCCTAGCAACAGTCCGCAAATCTGCTGGCATGGCACCTAACTGAGCGTGGTTTCGCGAGGAGAGGTGACTTTGGCTCTGTCGACTGCACCATTGGTCTCTAGGCACAGCCACCCATGCTGGTTTACATAAAAAAAAAGCCTAGCAACAGTCCGCAAATCTGCTGGCATGGCGCTTCTTTGAGCATGGTTTCGCGAGGAGATGTGATTTTGGCTCTGTCGACTGCACCATATTGGTCTCTCGGCACAGCCACCCGTGTTGGTTTACATAAAAAAACATAATATAAATCCAACGCCTGCCGTCTGTGTGTATGTATGTTAATAAAGGCAACCTATCTAATTGCGGTTTTTACCTATGTAACAAGACATTTCCGCAAGGCTAGATAGCATCACGTCATTATTCATATGGGCGGAGCAACTTTCTTTTCTATCATTTGTTTTGATTTACGTTTTTGTTTATAGACGTCCAGAGATACCAGCCTTTCGGCTACAAAATCCAGACGTCTACTACCTGCACTCTTGCGAGTACAGTGATCATGTATGCCAGATCGAGGCCCCATAGCTGCTCTATCGAACATCCGTTCTTCCGAAATAATCCCATGGGAAACACAGGCTGCGACCTTTCCCCAGCCGATCCGAGCCACCACCCGTCCACCCGAAGGAACCCCCGACCGAAGTCGAGAGCCGGGGGTGAAGCCTTCACTGCCACTGGGGTCAGCACCCTATCCAACCGCAACCTGTGCCCAGGGCCTCAGCGTTTTGTACTAGCCCAAAGGCTTTTGTTTTCACCAGCTATGTATATGCGTGGAAGTGCATATGACCACCACCTAATGTGTACCGGGGATCCACCGGTCTCGAATGACAGACTTACGTCAGCGTCATTAGCTCGTGAGAAGTCCATCCCACATCCACATATAAGTGTGTGTAGCACCGACATACCGATCTACATTATTCGCATGTCTACCAATTCTCCACATTGGTTACGGAGCTCTAAGTGGCTCACCACTCGCAGCTTTCGCTACTTATTCCCGTGTTAGGTGCTTTAACTACACAAGTACGGAAGCACCAGGGAATCAACGCTAAACCACAACCCCTGCGAGACCAACTCCAGTGTTCCGTGCAGAAGCACGAAGCATTCTGGGGCTTTTAACGGAACCCCGCAGTACTCAACCCAGCGTTTAGGGTGGTATCTCATTTGACCCACCGACCTGAGTGGAGTCAGCAGCGTGAGCTAAGAGGAGGCCGAAACCCCCAACTTAGTACTCATGTTAGACTAGCAACGTTTAATGAGTAATCGTCGAGAACAAGTTCTCTACCACACATTATTTCTAACAGTGACGCCCGTTACACCGCCCAGTTGCGGGATAGGGTAGCCAACTGCTAGTTTTAAGGGTAGCCACCGTGTGGTCTGCATAGGGGAACGTCACGGATCCTAGTACCCAACTCCGACACCTTGGACGACTAAACGCCTCTGCGACCCCGTACAAGGGTCGCTAGTACGGGTCTATGGATACTGGTGGCCGGGCCCGACACCTTGGGTAGACCGAAGTCTACCACTGCGATCGCTCCCCAGCGACTACCCGTGACATATGGGCGGAGCAGTGGGGTCGAGCGAGCACAGCCGGAGAATATTTGATTTGATTTCCTATTGAAATCCGGTTTAATATTAAACCGACTTTACCGCGAGCGGAGCCGCGGGCGCAGCTAGTTTATGCATAAAGGTAACGTGACAGTATTTTTCGTTTTCTATCAGGAGAAATTATCACAGTGAGAAAAAGTCGGATGTATCTGGATCCGAGAGCATATTATGCTCTCGGATCCAGATACTAGTAACCACTTCCATCATCAGCTGGCGTCGGCAGTGCACTGATACAGCAGCACCCGGCCGACTAGCTTTCAATACGGTACAGACAAAGTGGAATGGCAGCGGGATGTGTGTCGTGCGTAACGGTGGTCGCGATTAGTACGGATCTCCTCTGTCGCTTCGGTACTCTTATCTTTGTCTCCTATCCAGTTAATCATGACCTCGAGTCCATGTAGTATTAGTTGTCTTGCTACAATACGAGGAATATGAGTAAGTATACATGCCATTTTTTTTTATGCAACCCGGTATGGGTGGCTGAGTCAGAGGGGCCAAAGCACATGCTCTGAATAGCCAATATCACCTCCGAGAAGGTAGGTGCCATACCGGAGACTTCCCTGGATTGTTGGCTATACTATACTGGACTAGAGGAGAACACAACCGAGGTTGCTATGCGGCCATCTTACATTCAGTACGGTGGTACCAACACAGTCGGCTACAATTTGAGCCTACCACCTAGTAAGGGGCAAAGGAAGGGGCCTACAGTTTTACACCGGTTCCGAACGGTGAAGCAGCAGGTGTAGGTCATATCCATAGGTCATAGGTCATATGTCAGTCCATATAATGCCAGTAATGGTAAGTAGACTATCTTTTCCTACATTATTAAACTGTAGAGTGTAGTGTAGATTCCTTACCTGCTAGGTGTCATTCGTATCTGTTACGGCTGCGTTGAAAAATATATTCATCTTAATTTTAATAACATTAAAAAAATCGCTGAAGACTGAATCGCTATCGTTGTCCGGTTGCATTTAATCTAATCATTGACGTCCTCGGAATTTGCAATGAGTCTTATCTCTCGCAAATTTCATAGGAGCTAACGTATCTACTCGTGCTTTGCAAAATATGAAATCATCCATTGTTAAATCTAACCAGTACCCGCCCATTCACGATTGGCAATCAGTACTACTAAGGGCCGATTGCGTCAACACATACTTAAATATTAACTGACGACAGCTTAAATCCATATTTCTATAAGTGAAACCACAACTTGCACCAAGGCAAAATAACTCGGCTTTAGCTAAATTAATTATTATTTATT
Source organism: Nematopogon swammerdamellus (assembly GCA_946902875.1). Classification (NCBI taxonomy): domain Eukaryota; kingdom Metazoa; phylum Arthropoda; class Insecta; order Lepidoptera; family Adelidae; genus Nematopogon; species Nematopogon swammerdamellus. The sequence goes on along the minus strand of OX336336.1, from coordinate 5,861,480 downwards.
ATCTATGAGAGTGCGTTCTTTTTTTTATCAAATCATACATATCTACGCTTTGGCAGCATTCTGTAGCAAACAATGAGCAATTATAATTTCAACTGTATCTTTCAACGTTAAGAAGATAGAGGTGGCACTCACTACATTGTGTAATAAAGCCATAATAGTCCCAAAACTGACAAATAGCTAACGCTATTCATTAGCTCTGCATGGCAGATGGCAATTTGACCTTTCTGCCTGTTAGAAAGTTAAATGGCCGAAAACCCAGATTTAACTTAAGTCAGCTTAGGATTATAATGTCACAATTTCACCGTTGACGCAAATGGCTTTTATATCGTAAGTGTCTTTAAGATGAACATAAGTGAACTTAATTATTAATTCTGTGTTGGCACAATCGGCCCTAAGATTATTTGTTTATGCTCAAAATGCTCATCCGCATTTTGTTGGCAATGTCGAGTAGTGTAACAATGATGTAACTTTATATTTGGTTTCATTACTGAGGGAGGCATATTGTTATATGAGACGAGAATGCGCCCCGTACAGATTTCTCATTATCGTATTATTAACAAACGAATAACCAGTACTCGTCACTCATCATTGAACACTAGTTGAGTGGATACTGGATAGTGCGTGACGACTCAAAACATTCCTCGCATTCGATTAGTACACTTCGCATCTTCTTTACAATGAAAGTTATTGTTTTCATTTTCGCATTATTTATTATTTTATTCATTGTTGATTTTTGTTGTGGTTTGCTGTCCATTTTCACAATTTGTTCTCTATAATGTTTGCTCCTGTAGTCATCGTTTATAATTTTTTATGGATCGTGAATTAGGTCAACCTTGTTAAAAGCATCAATCAACGCTTAACATGCCAATTACCGTAGCTGGATTGTGATCATTCTGATCTTACTCCTAGTGCAGTGCGTCCCAGAGTTGAAAGTGCTGTGAATTTTAGAGATCGTGACTAGGTATTAATTTCCATGAACAGACACGCGACGTCTTCTATAAGAGGATCCCTCCTCCGCCATGCGATAGAACTCGATGAGTCAGTCTGTTTACCTCAAGACAACACAATAGACTCGCAATATAATTACAAATGCCAACGCACACCTTCAACAAAAGGACGAATCGCAGATGTTTGATGATCATTAAGAAATGAGTAGCGATTTTGCTAAATATTTCCGAGAGTCGCACCCACACGCAACTGTGAGCTTCGTTCGTAGCAATACTTAGAGGATTTCAAAAGGTGCGTCAGATGGATGATTTATGATTTCCATTTCATAATAATTACCTTGAATTAATGTTTTAGAACAACGCTTTGCCTAACGTAGTATATTTGCCTTTTTAAAATTTACAATACGAAGTAGTTTTGCGTATTGTCTTTAATGTTTGTCTGTAATCCGCGCTTTTTCTTTCTTTGTATTTCTCGGAGAAGTTTATACTCTTAAAATTTGCACCACGTTGTCTATGGGTTAGGCAGTAACGAGGATATAATGATTGGAGCTGTAGATAAAGCAAGTCAACAGCTGCTTTCTTCAGTCGTGTAGGAATTTTGCAATCAAAATGTTAATTAAGTACTGTCATTCGTTTCTGTTATTTTAAACTTTTAATACTGGGCGTGATTGGTCCACAGAGCCGGATAGCCGTAGCTGTAGGGCTGGTGGCGGGAGCGGTTACGCAAGTTGTTCCGACTTCGGTGCGAGGTATGCGTGCCAAGTTCGCCGCCTACCGCGCCACCGTCACCGCCGCCGCCCAGGCGAGCTTCGCCCACACCATGCCCGTTGATAACTTATCGCTTGCAAACCACTCTTAATGAATATTGTATATTAAAGTAATTTGTATTATTAGAAGATCTCGGTTCGTGGAAATACAGTCTTCGTTTAGATCTAGAACGAAAATAGTATCCCCTCTTAGACATCATAACAAGCATCATAATTTCTACGCATGAGATTCTCTATTAAACAAGACGACAAATACCCTTAAGATTCACTTGCTATTCATCATCATCCATCACCATCACTCATCATCAGCTCCGATTGGATAGAAGTTTACAAAATAGTAATTCCACACCGGATGTAACGGCCGTCGTCGATACTCCTACATCAACATTACTGGCAGCGAATGTACAGACAGACGAGTATACGGACAAGTTCAATCTAGTAGTGCGGTTCGGTGTGGGACCTCGGACCCGCATCGTGGAAACCTGTTGAGTTAGTGCTCCGTCTCACATTCCAGCACTTCACTCCTGTCCTCTCCGGCCAATAGCTACAATGAATAAACGAATGAGACGAACGACCGTCAATTGTTTCAAGGTCGGACGTTGCCTACGACGCGACTAGGGAGAGGCGGAGGATATACATACATTCGCAATTTATAATTCGAAGGTTTTGGCGTGTTGCCAAATTCTGCATTATAAATAATAGAGTTTGATAAAGAAGTAGGCCACTTTTATGTAGCGCAAAGTTGAACTATACATAACATTAGACAAATGTATTTGTACAAATTAGCATAGTTAATTTAGCCGGGGCAAAATGCTAGAAGAAATCTAAATTCACCCTTACAATTCAATCGTTATCATAATGCTCCAAAGCTAATATCTACAAAAATGTAATTTGCGGGTAGTAATAGACATCATACAAAACCAAGGCAAGGTTTATCCCAACAGTTTTGTTTAGGTTTCAAGGAATCGCTTTGTTAGCCCATATAGGTTTCAGGCCGGCATGGCCTTCGCAATCCCTGCATACGACCGAATGTCCATGGGCGTCGTTAGACACCTTATGGATGGCTCGGCGCCATATGTCGCGCTTTCAATAAAATAAAAAATGTTGTTCATATAAATTATCATTCAATTAGCTACCGTCACAGTACAGTTTGCAAGCAAACTGTAGCATGCACTGCAGTGTTGATATTTACTTTCTCAAATTGGTCTGTTTTGGTTTTGGAGACAGGAATGTTAGTTATTTAATGTTTATTTTTCTTACTCTTCCTTCGGTTCAATGTTTTCTAGTATTCAATAATTTGGTTACGATTGTAAACTGTGAACGATCATTAAACTTTTTTAATTCGTCGCTTCTAAAAGTATTTATATATCTCTAAATAATTTGTCGTACTAAATTGTCGTTAGTCTAGTGTTTGCTTCTGCAAGGCGAGCTTAAAATAATGACAAGTGTGTCTGTGGACGCGGCGGGGCGGCGGCGCGGCGGTGACCGACCCCACCCTTCGAGTTCAATGCGCTACCGGTCGATACCTGCGCCTGACATTTGCTTCATCTGTTTATTAATTTATTTATTACCTGTATGGAATCTTCTTTTACATCGTATGTAGTAAGAACTTCAGAAATATTGACAACTTCGATGTTAATCACCTTCTTGATGTCATTTATATAAGCGGCGGGTGGTCGAGTGGTATGGCCATCGGCTTCTCATGCGAGAGGTCCGAGGTTCGAATCCGGTCGGCGGCATGTACCAATGAGTTTTTTCTGACGAAAAAAATTTACGTGCCTGTTGCTTCACCGTTCGGAACCGGTGTAAAACCAGGCCTCAGACACTCCTTCATACCTACCGCGATAATCACCTACAGCGCGCGATATTCTGAGAGTACAAAACCTGGCGGGCAGCCCCGCGCTTGCGAGCGCACGCATACAGTCGATCGCCTGGATGGAACGAACTATTTTATTCAGTACCTATGAAGTATTCTGTGCCTATTCTTCGATATAATAATAATGGAGCAATTGGAGCATCGTAATACTAATAATGACTAATTTAATTTAATGATTAATTTTAGGTATATATTTGTATTTTTATACTTTGTATATGTGAAATTAATGTAAATATTGTAAATGTGTTAATAAAGAATTAATAATGACTACTAATACTAATAATACTATCTCGGTAATGAACGAATGATGATAATAATAATATGATAATTTTGTGTATTTTTATAAGTTTTTGTATAATATAAAATATGTAAAATTAATATAAATACTTAGTAAAAATGTGAAAATAAAGGAATGATAATAATAATATGTCAAATAAAATAATTTATTTATTTCATTATTTCATGTACGCATTTACAAAGAGAGGCTCTGCAATAGAAGAATCTGCCCCGCAGAGGCAGTTCCTGATTCATAGGCATTTTGCGCTTATCTAATATACAACAATTAAAATAAGAAACTAATTAAATAAATGAATCAATAAAATTAGCATGTCATCATCATTATACTTCCGAGAAGCCACAGAGTTTTGTCAAAAAAAAAACTGCTAAGTAATTATTAACAGTAATTTATTCGTCACACAAGACGACAACCCCAACACGATACGAATCGCGCCAAAAGAGATAGAGTTATGCGATAGAAAGAGAAGCGTGATGTAGGTTATTATTCGAGTTAGGCATGCAGCGCTTTGCGAGCTGAATTGCACTTTATTGCGTCTCAGCAAGAGTAGCTATTCCTTTATGTGGCCTTGTGGAGTGTCGCTTCTGGTACTCTTTTCTATTCTGTGGTAAAACTGCAAGTACCTTCCCTTGCCCCTTACTAGGTGGTAGGCTCAAATTGGAGCCGACTGGGTTGGTACCACCGTACTGGATGTAAGATGGCCGCATAGAAGCCTCGGTTGGTTCTCCTCTTGTCCAGTATAGCCAGCAATCCAGGGAAGTCTCCGGTATGGCACCTACCTTCTCGGAGGTGATATTGAGTGGTCGGAGCATGTGCTTTGGCCCCTCCGACTCAGCCAACCATACCGGATTACATTAAAAAAAATGACAATAAAATTAATCACACAACCTGACGACTAAAAGTGGAAAAGTAACTCATATCCAGGTTAAAATTCTTAAAAATTTCAACTTACTCCTTCTCACTCCTTAATGCACTACGGCTTCGGATCGCGTGCAGCATGTGTGGCCTTATTCTGACACTAATGCGGCTTATCATAATAATATGTAAATGACTGCATGCGACTTTGGGACCGCCCGATATAGCGATGTTTACGTTTGGAACGTGTTTCAAATGTTAGCCGAATGTTGAAGGTGTCGAGTAGGTAGGCAGATCCGGTAATGTAAATGAGATTATGTGTACGATGCCAGTCCCAAAAACGACCTCATTTTTGCTATTACCGATAATAATATGGGTTCTGTGGAGCCTCGTGTTTTTTTTATCTTATCACCTCGTCTCCCCCCTCGATTGCGGCTTCGATGACGGACGACGTGGACGCACCCGCAGCGGAGACGGTCGGCGGCGGAGGAGGCGGAGGCGTTATTGGAGCACGTTCGAAATTCAAATTGTAAATAAACGCTCCGTTCATCGTTCCGGCCGAGAACTCCGAGCGTGCGCGCGCGCAGTCTTCCTTCCTTCAGTCAGGCAGTCAGTCAGTATGTTCGCGCATTCCAAACGCGTTGGACGCTCGTTTCGCGCCCTATTACACCTCTTCGAGTATAATTTGCTTTACACGTTCAAGTGTGTGATCTAAATTCGTCCGGATATTGTGTATTTTGGTTCTGCTGACAAAAGTGTTTTATCCTATTCCCAATTTCACGACAACCCACAAAAGCAAATCCTGGCTTGTGTGATTGCATATCTTTGTGATCTGAATAAACAAAGTGACGTGCGAAGAAGATTAAACAAGTGGATTTAGTGTTTATGTAACTGATTTGCAATAGGATGGACGTTGTGGGTTTTGCCATTGAATTTGCGATCGTGGCGATCGAAAACATTTTGTATCCTCAAGTTCTTATGACCTTGTGATTTTGTTTTATTATTCGATGGATTAAGATTATTTTAGAATTTGATAAGTAGGTAGAATTAATCGGCCTAAGACATTTTTGTTTATTGCACATTGTTTTTCTTGACAATCGTTAATTCGTACGCGTAATGGTTAGTTTAGGAATGCACACTCATCCATGGATCTTTGTTGTAATTTGAAATGTTTTACGTTTGCGTCGGAACTCTGCTCTACCAGCTTCGTCATGAACTGAGCTAACACCTATTATTAGTTTCCTGTCGTTTTGAAATTAAACATGCATGTCGGCTACCGGTGCGGTGCTCTGAACTTTATGTTATTGTACAAATCGTGTGCTGCACCGATGACGACGACCCCTCTTCCGTTCTACAGCCGATAGAGTTCTGACTATTTCATATTCAATAACGAATTTAATAGGCATGGCAGGCAGTGTAGGCGATGCTGTTGTACCGGGTGAGAGAGGTTTGGGTTTTGAAACCGAATGGGTATTTCTAAGGAAGGAAAACATAGAAAGGAAACCGTATGTATTGGCAATATCTATATAATGTTCTTCTAAGTCTATCCCTTAGGTATTATACCTAACAAGAGAAGCACATTTTTTTTTGCCATGGCGCGTGAAAATACCAATACTGATTGCTTTTTAATCTTGGTAAAGTTTAATGCGATGGTATATAATAATAATGTCCTGTTGCATCAGATCAGAAATTTACGAATTCTCGCGTGCGTTGAAATTGTTTTGCTCCATCAATTCATTGAACCATCATATTTATTCATTAATAAACTAAACATGTAAGTATAAAAAATACTTTCTCCATTTTATTCGCATTACCATGTCGTGTACGTATTTGATTTCATCCTGTAATAAAAATATACTAAACACTATAAGCATACACTTACCATTTACTTGATCGTTAGCAACAACTGAGCCCAGTTTATGAACGATCAAGTCCTAGTACCTAATTGTTGTTGCTCAGAGCAGGCAGTCAGTAACAGGAGCAGCTCTACTTCTCTCAATTGCCGTATCCGTTGCAAATTGTTCGCTTCCTTCAGAACACGTCTTCATCGCAAGCGATACATAACAAGTAGAGTGTGTAAGTTATTAAAATAAACTATATATCCATTCATGCATGCCTCTGGGATGAATGTTCCATGAACTTAAATCAATAAATGGTACCTGATAATTCTTAGGCCTCTACCAGCCGGACTCGGGGCAGGTAAGACCAGAATTATGTATTGATTGGCGCTGGTTTCATAAATAAAAACTTGTCCGCTGTATATGTGTCCGCATAAATTATATAAATATTCGAAGGACTAGGCATATAACAAAAAAATGACCAAATAAACGTCTGAAGGATTCTTCTTCCTTTTCGCCACTGATTGGGAATTATGCAGACTCATTGAATATATGGTATGGCCTCCTTCCGGACTCGACCGCGACTCGCTTACTGGGGGGCTCTCTCGCACTACACTGTTCTTCAGACTCGCAAGGTCGAATTCTTCGACCACAACATGGTGAAAATACAAAATGTTCAAAATGCTTGAAAAACCGCCCGCCAGAAGCCGCCGCTGAAGCGTGACGTTGCAAATCGCATCCGCGCGCCTCCCAAGTAAAATTTCAACTCGTATGAAGTGTGTAACCTCACGCATGCATGCCGTCTTCACTATCCTTCATGTCCGCCATGTCAGATATCAAAGGGAGAGGAAATTCGACATACATACATAGACCATAAATAATGTGTTTGTTTGGCAATGTATGAATCGCTATTTTAAACGCATGTTGGTGTCTGGGAACAACACTGAACATTGAAAATTTACCAAATATAATTGCAGAGAGTGAACGATAACTTGCAAATTTGTTTACAACTATTTCGTTAATCACTTTAAAAATGCTATGTGTGAGATACAATTTTCAAACGAATCTGAGAAAAGAAACTAGTACCTACCGACCTACCTACCTACTGCTCTCTTTACTAGCTCCTCTCTCTGTGTTCAAGATACAATCTGAATGAGCACAGCTGCAGACGAACACCTAGCGAAACGTCTATTTATGTTCTCTTACCTTCCGACAGACGCCCTAACATCTAAGAGACGTATTCTTTGAACCGCTAAAGCAATTTAGACATGTCGGCGTGCCCTCGCCTTACAATCTTCCACGAAGTTCACGGCGTCGGCTATTTTGGAGAGTCGTGATTCATATATTCTGTCGCCGTAAAAGGACTGATTCTCTCTGAGACGCGGACGACGCGACGGCAACGACGACGTGAGAGCGAGGGTCGAAGTTAAATCGCCTACGTGACCTCGCCCGGCCGACAGTTTAGCCATACACGCGAGAGTGCCATTGTTATTGGATCCAGGGGAGTCGTAATCGTCGCCAGAATCTCCACGGGACCGGAAACTGTGTTGGAAGCGTGCCAGGGGTAAAGTAAAGTAAAATATTATGCGGATTAACGCCATTCTGACCGTTCCGCGCGAGCTGCGGCCACCTTGAGGCGGCCTTCACAGCTATGGACTCGAAGTTGCCCGCTTGGCGATTTATGTTATGACTCTTGGGAAATTGTGAATTCATTACTGGTTCACATCATGCACTGCGATCATATTCAAAACACGCGATTTTGTAGTATCGTTTCAAATATCTACTCCTTTGCTACCAAATATGTTATTCAGTGTCGTACCATAGATAGAATAACAATTTATTCTGGTGATGGAGTTAAATTTAAATTGTCTCATCCGCAATGTACATACGTTCGTTACTACCGTGGTATCAACGATGTTGTCTAGGAGTGCACTATGTACTTGTACTTTCAACTTACAGTATACAAGCCTTGTCTCACAAATCTGTACATTTTCACTTTTAGCAATTGCATTTATGCGGCGATCCGCGTTCACACATTCAACTTTCCACTTTACTACGGACGGAGACAATGGGCGCTGCAGTTTCACTTTTTTGCAGATTTTATATGTACATGTAATGCGATAATTAACGGTTGGTTGTAGCTGCGATTGTGTCTTTTCCTAGTTGTGGCAATTCTGTGACTTGCGTAATGTATGCTCACTTTTCATAGAAGCGAGAGACTCGTTTCGTTCCCATGGTTTTTGTGCGGTGTTGCCAATCTCTGGAAATAGGTAATTAACAGTTACCCGAACCGCTGTTCGAAACCTATAATTACATCAAAATTTAAAAAGCCCCATAATCATCGGTATTGCAATCTTAATCTGGAGCTAATTCGTAACAAGGAGAACTAAAGCTCTTTTGTAATTGTCCAGATAAAGAGATAACCAGAGCTGTGTGATGCGACACGCCTACTTAGTCACAGTTTTGTTGAATATGAACAAAGAATAAATAATAAATCTTTTTTTTTTTTTATGTAATCCGTTATGGGTGGCTGAGTCGGAGTGGCCAAAGCACATGCTCTAACCAGCCAATATCACCTCCGAGAAGGTAGGTGCCATACCGGAGACTTCCCTGGATTGCTAGCTATACTGGACTAGAGGAGAACACAACCGAGGTTGCTTGCGGCCATCTTACATCCAGTACGGTTTAGTTTTTTTAGTTTTTTTTTTGCGCTTGATGGTTGTATAATTTCGTGTGGCCCACCTCGTACTTACCTGCGAAGCTTGGTTTTTCCAATCCTACATATAGGTAGGTAGTTAGGGTTGAATGTAATTAATTCATTGTTGGTTGTAGATATAGGCCAGTCATATCTGACACTAAAAATCGCTAAAATCGCAAACTAACGGCTAGTTCTGATTTTTTTTTATATGTTGTTAGGACCACTACCAGTAGTGTATATTCAAGTTTGCAGTTTCGAAAGACCTGTGCTAACTTCGCAGCACTCGAAAAACCGCGAAATTTTCGCACTTTTTTGGTATTTTCAATATAAGTCCTAAACTATGCGTTTTTTATAAAATATTTTCTAAACGTTTTTAAAGTAGACTAAAATTGCTACAATTTGAGATCAAAAAAGTGAAATTTTAAGATTTCGTCAATTTTCGACCCCGATATCGGGAAAAATACTCATTTACGGGTAAAATTATAAGAAAAGATGTTGTAGAAAATGTAATTAGCTTTAATTTAAGCAAATAACGACGTCTGTAGACCTTATAGTTTACTCACAAATCATAAAAATAAAAAAAATGGAAAAACTACCTCTATCGCAAATTTGCTCTGTTTAGTTCTCACAATGGTTTGAAAGGAAAAACCATGTACATCCACAAGAAATATGTATTAAACTATTAATATTGATTCAAATTGAGTTTTGTCAGCCTCGATAGCTCAGTGGTGCAGACAGTCAACTGTCGCTATTGAATGTTAAGCAACGCTGGGTGCGGTCAGTACTTGGATGGGTGACCGCTGACCGTTGGAGGCTGACCGAGGTTTGGATTCCTCGTAAAACTGTAGGTCCCTTCCCTCCTAATCTTACTTGGTGGTAGGGTTTAACCCGCCCGGGTTGGTACCACCGCACTGAATGAAACGTCGGTCTAAACGGCTATGTAAATAGTTTGTGTTTTCCGTCCAGTTCAGTGTAGCCGGCACGATCAAAGGGGGAAGCACTGACATGGCACCTAGTTCACCCGGTGTTATGGGCTGACATCACGGACGTTGTAGGTGATGTAGCCAACCGTGTCAGTTTCCATAAAAAAAAAAAAAAAATGCTACAATTTGATATCAGAACCAGCTCTGTAGGTTCAATACTTACCGAGATACAGCTCTCCAAAAATTTACAATATTTTCCAAAAAAGTGAAATTTTAATTTCTTGTGGATGTACATGGTTTTTCCTTTCAAACCATTGTGAGATCTAAACGAAGTAAATTTGCAAAAAATACAGTTTTTCCATTTTTTTTTATGTTTAAGATTTGTGAGTAAGCTATATGGTCTACAGACATCGTTCTTTGCTTAAAAGCTAATAACATTTGCTAAAACATCTTTTTTTATAATATTACCCGTAAATGAGTATTTTCACCGATATCGGGGTCGAAATCTTAAAATTTCACTTTTTTGGAAAATATTGTCAATCTTTGGATAGCTGTATCTCGGTAAGTATTGAACCTACAGAGCTGGTTCTGATATTAAATTGTAGCAATTTGAATATTAAAAAATCAGAACTAGCCGTTAGTTTGCGATTTTAATGTTAGATATGACTGGCCTAATATTGTTACAGTAAGCACCCATCGGTGCATGTTATCATTCTAAACATGTTTTATTTTATGGAGATAAAAAAATACTGAATAACATATTTGGTGGCAAAAAAGAACATATTATCATCATTGCATGTCATCTGTTCTTAAATTTCTCAAACAATTTACTTTCTTATTTCGGGATACACATTATTACTTATGCTCCTTATGTCACCTTTGTCGGATGTAGTCATGTCATTTAACAATTTATTTTAGTTTGCCGTTGTCAAATTAACGTATAATTTATATAACACGTCTCTAGCACCATGTTTATCATTTCAAAATCCATTGTTAACATTTGAATGTTCTGAATGGGAAGGGTCCATACGAGATCGTACCTGTCGCACGCAACAAACAGGTAGAGAGTTGCTCATAGCAAGATGCCTCTTGTTTTATCCAGTTGATACCTCAATGTTTTTAACCACAGGTTTTAACTGTATTTTATCTTGGGGTAGCGTGTCTATGCCTTTGTAATTCGATATGTGGAGGGTCAGCCGACCATAATCTCTGCGGTTTGTGATTATGATAGCGCGAGAAGATACTCTCAACGTTTTTCCTTTGTCTCTCTTCTATGTTTGGATGTCGTTCGTCATGTTTGAATCCTAACATGGCTTTGTCATTAGAACATGTGTACGTACCTACGTACGTACGTACGTTTGCTATTTATCCATCAGAACAGTAGCTGAAACGTAAACAACGTTTTGTGCTTTGTTGCTTTCTGATTTTCAAACCTTTGTTCTGAAGATAATGTTTTCTCTATTTCTCTGCGAATTATTGAATTCATATTGTTATGCAAGGGAGAATGTTTGAGAAACAATAAATCCATTAGAAGTTCATATTTAGATATATTATATTTTTTGAATGACTATCAGAACTCTCCTCTAAACAAAGCGATTCAAATACTGAACGAACTAAATAAGGAGGCAGAAAAATTAAGTGCAGTAAATCCGATGAAGATAGATTAACGTTTGAAGAGATTACTCGGCGTTTCGACTTTCACTTGGACTGAAGTTTGAGCAGTTGTAGGCAGGAAACTATAAAATTCGTGACAACTTCCACGTATTTTATGATCTGAAGCGAATGGGGGTTCATCAACTTTATATAATTCTCTCGAGAAACATTTAATGACTGGAGGTGTTGTAAGAAGTACAGACGGCTCAGGTACATACACGGCTATAACATATATTCATACAAAGTTCTTATGTCAGTCAGTCAGTACTCGTTTTGTAGATTTCACAGTTTTAACATACTTTATAAAAATAATTACTGCAGAGAGCATTGTTTGGAACAAGTGTGACAACCACACCGTGAGATTCAATTAATTATTTTTTCGTAATCGTTATAAGGTCAAAACAGACACTTCGAACGGGGCCAATTACGACATTAAATTTTAGTCTTACAATAAAATTATTCAAATTGAGATTACCTTGATCGCTAACAATGATTTGCCATCGGTATACATTGGAATTGTTTTATTCTTTACCGTAAGATGAACGACGCTTTGTAATCTGTTATTAACATTCATAATTGCAGATTGCCTTGAAATGGCTAATCAAATCAGAATTGACATATTTGTTTTGTTAACTTCAAAATGCTTCTTTTCTCGGAACTTGCTCCTGGTTTTTCTCGCACTATTGCCAAATAAGCTCTTCTACAAATTTTGGTATTGTTCTAACAGCATTATCGTACCACAACTGCCGATTTACAGTTCAGTCTTAAGTCCTTTTCAAGTAGTTCATCTCGCTAAACGTAACCGTCGCACCTCCTCCGCTCACGAAGTGTAGAAGCGCTTCGCCGGGCGTTTTGTCCCCGAGCCCATTCATTAGGGCCTGTAATGCAGCACAATACGCTCTGGGGCCTCTTTCTTTCGTCGTCATCACAATGGCGGACGAGTTCGTTGACATCAGACAGACGTGACTGTCATTTTCCCGGCCGATTTCCCGCGCTCCGTCACACGGTAGAGGCGGACGTGCTACACGAGTTTCGGAGGCGAGTTTTTGCTACAAAATTGAAATTGTGTTGTACGAGACATTTTGGCGGACGAAAATGTACGATGAGCACATGACATGTTTCGGTATTTCCTGTTTAAAATCCCTTTATATTTGAAGGTATTACAGGAATATAACGACACTGCTCGCATTGCAGCTTTTCTCTAATATTTGAGCGTTTCTCTGATCGGATTAATTTGCAGTGTTTCTTTTGTCACAATATTTGAGTTTTGTCTTATTGTCTTGTTTCGCAGTTCTGCCTTCTACAGTAGTTCCCGTAAGTGTAGCATTGCGTCTATTGGGTCTAGTTCTGATGAGGTTGGTACTCATCAACGCGCCGTGCACGATGCGGAAGGATGCCACATCCTCCACGCCGCCGTTAATCGATTCAATTTCTGTTTCCATTCCGTGTTCTATAATAACAGTCTTTTGTGCTTAACAATAAACAAACAATAAACATTTAGCTTTTTTGTATGTCTATTTTGCGTCTTAACTCGTAGATATAATATAAGCCGACTCGATGCACAACTGCGTTGAGTTTTCGTGACTTACTCATTGGTCATACATAATGCTCGTCCACATCATCAATTGTGTATGTTTATTGGATCATTTTCAATATCAATCTTTTCGACGCTATTCCAACAGATAAGAACGAATTACTCATGGAATCTAAAAGTGAAGGTTGTTTTGTTTGAGATAAACGATAAGGTTTGAGACGACAATTTTCGTGGTTTAGTATTTGTCACATAAGAACTTCAGTAACATAGTATTCTTCACTAGATATGAATGTTCTTTCGGAGGTCTTTGTGAAATTTTCCTCACCTAGTATGCTTCGGTCGATACTAATTTTGTACATATCTTGCAACAGTTGATTCTACTAACAGTTTTCAACTTTCAAATTTGAAATAATTCAATGAATTGTCCGTATCATTGAAAGAACTAAATCAGTGTCACAGTCAATAAAACAACAAGTCAGTGGCGTGGCGTTCAAGTAGTGAAACAATTATACCTCAGTGTCCAAGACGTTAGTTTTTTGACGTAGAGTGTCGAAGGAAGCCACAGGCGTTGTTACGATAGTGGAGTGAGTTCACCCGCTGTGCATGGACCATGCATGAGGATGAGTACGGAGCGTCGCCTGTCCCGCAGCTTCCACTCGTGCCTGAAGGGCTCCTCCACGGAGGAGGGTGGAGATGAGGAGACGGTGTGCTACCACAGCCTGGGCGGGCGGCACGCGGCGCGCCAACCGCTCGTTTACGTGGAGGACCTCACCAACGTCTCGCTAGACGACTTCACCGGCATTGAGGAGGAGCATAATGGTTTGTGTACACTATATATAGTCGTTATGTTGAAATATCACTCTTTAGCCATAAATGTGTTGAAACCAGCCAGGACTGGAATTCCCTCACTGATAAGAATATGATGAACAACCAGCTGAGCGTGCTCCCTTCCTTTACCATCGTTATAATCTGATTTTGAATGAACGAATACATATTTTTTATGAAATCTGAACTTACGAAAATGGTTGGCTACATCATCTACTACACTCATGATGTTAGCTCGTAACACCTTGAACTAGGCGCCTTGTCAGTGTTGGTACGCCTAGACGGTACTAATTATACAATTAAAACGAAAGTCAGTTCGACTTTCATGAGGTATTTATGTAGGTAGCTGTTATTGGCTGTGTATGACTCTTTATTCGACTGACCGTTGGGCACAGAATAAATGCGGGTACTCTATAAAAAAAATAATAATGCTCAATACCTGACAATTCGATCATGATTTATAAATGCTCATTACCGACGTTATATAGTGATTGCGATAATTTTAGTTTCAGTGCCGGGTCTGTTAGTACGGCACTGTTACTTTCAATTAAGTACACATGTCTAACAAGAATAATCGTAAAGTTTCTTTGTTCTTGTAGTTCCTCGCATCCGAGATGTTTACTGAAGTTCCAAATATAGATCTATTACGGGATTTTGGAATGTATGTGTTCCAAATCTCTGCCTTCTACGCACTGCCACCTGCGACTCGGAGCTGTCAGCGCGCGCGCCGCGACATCCACATCCGCTTCCGGTGCCGCCATCTTGTTTATTCCCTGCGCCAACCCTTCTCCCGCTAGGGCGCGCCACTTCCGTCGACTCGCTCTCGCTTGTATTGTTTAAATTCCACGCTTTTTATCGACACAGGAGATCTCACTTTTTATATAGGGTTTATTTTTTATTTAACAACTACCCATACTTGGATGTTTTATTTAGGCTTAACTTTTTACGAGGAAGGGTTCAAATCTATTTCGGTCCGCTTACCAATACAGCTCTATCGATGTAGGGTGTGTACTACCGAGTTAGTATAGAAAAGTGGCAATGCCAACTGGGTACTTTGTTCTGAACGTCTGTACGCCAACGGGCCACGTATGTGCTGGACTGTAGTGATGTGTCCAAATTACGCGCAGATATTTCTCTTTTCACTCGTCCACTGAATAATGACAGAGTGCGCACTAATTGTGACCACAATACCATACATTTGGCTCGATCGGTCGCCGTCCGGCGCCGGCTCGAGGTATGAGGTTCAATCTCCGGCGGGGCTGGTTTTTGTATGATGCCTCCATTACTGGACGGTAGCCAGTTCGGTTCCCAGTGCGTCGTCGGTACATATTTGTACAGTTCGCTCGGTGTGGTAATTCGGTATGTGGGGTATCATTCAGGTTTTCTCGGCGCGGTTTTCTCGATTATTTTTAGGGTTTTTTCTTTGAAGTTTGCGAGTCAATATAAAACGGACTGGTTTTACCCCGGGATGCGGTCGGGCACCGGAAGACGCGTACATGCGCTAATTGTGGGCATACATAGACATTATTGTATGGTACTGCCTGGAGAATTTCGGAGGGCGAAAGGTTAATCCGGTCAGTAAACCGCTTGATCGCTACGACGGGATTTTTTTTTCAAATTACTAGGGCCCATTATGAGATCACTCTGGTGTCCGTCTGTCTGTCGGTCACGCACTGAACCGATTTCGATAAAGTTTACGCTAAAATAGGCAGAATTGTCCCCACGCAGGCCTTAACTAAATATTTCTAATATCTATAGGTGTAGCTTTTATAACCGTGAGTCATGTTAAACTCCCGTAACTGTGAAAAAAGGACACATAGGTCGTAAAGAATAAAGTTTATTTAATTGAAAAAAAAAAAAATACTATATATTTCTTGAGACTCTCAGCACATACAAGCACTGGGTTAAAATCAGTTCCCGCCCAAGTGCATCTCGGGAGCATAATTAATTAATTAATTGTTTCATCATAATTTTCCTGTAGATTGAGTTCTTCTAAATATCCAGTCTTTACTTTTGTTTTAATTTTCGTAGTTTGTACTGCAGCTTGTTGTTGTAAGACTTCTATTTTTATATCTGCATCAAAAATAATTATATACGCTTGTAAAGTTTTTGCAATAATTCCGGTTGTTCTTATTATTATAGGCATGATTCTGGCATTTGTTTTCCATAACCTTTGTATTTCAATTTTGAGTGCGTAATATTTAGTTTCTTTTTTTGTAATAATATATGGGTGAATTTTTGGGTCCGATACCAATACCCTAATCACGAGATTTAACCTACTACGCTACACTACGCCGTGTTCTCCGCATCATTTTGTATGGAGAAACGAAGTTCGCAAATCTATCACTAGTGGCGCTGCTCCGTTTCTCCATACAAAATGATGCGGAGAACACGGCTTAGCGTAGCGTAGTAGGTTAAATCTCGTGATTAGTGTACAGCGTGTACCTTTTGCGGTAACCGTGTTGTGTTTGTCCTGTTGTGGTTCTTTCTTTATCTCTTAATTATAAAGTTAGCTAATTTTAAAATTATTGATATTAATAATTAATTCATGTCACCACGAATGTTAGTTTTGCAAACTAGAATCTAGGTCGCCGGGTGCAGCAATAGTTCCTGACATATCCTCGCGCTTATTATGCTCTATGATGTTAATTGTTATAATTGAAGAGTCATATCATAACTGGTTGTTCTGAAGCCAAACAACACGTGAGATCACGTTGAACAAACATTCCATAGATGAGCTCTATTGCTATTGCAGTAGAGATGATTTTAGCCCGAACAGATGTGAAGGTGCAGATTGAATGATGCCGCGTGATGATCTCATCATATTAGTCTCCTATTTGCATAGCGCTGCAATAATTTTCAAATTATAATCGGCAATAGATGCATAATACTCTATGCTTTTGAAAGTTGAAATTTGCCCTGCATACATCGCAGATCAGGTCCTGCTTGGAGTACTGCTCGCGCCTGTGGGATGGCTCTGCCAGCCAAATACCAGTTTGCGCATCTGGACCCGATCTAGCTTCGAGCCGTGGGACTAGTTGGTGACCCCGAACTTCAGGGGCCCGAAGTGTCCCGCGATCTAGAACCACTTCCTCTAGAACCATCGCTTATTCCACGGGGAGTGGTCGGAAGAGCTGTTTAACGCGATCCCATGGTGCCCTTTCCACCTTCGCACCACGCGCACTGGGCAGGGATTGCACCCTTATACGCTGGGGCGCCACTGCACTGTTAGTATCATGTACGTATGTAGCTCACGTAGTAACTGTATGTGATAGGCTTCACCAGAAAATGTTCACTCGAAAATCTAGTATGAAATAAAACTTATATTGCTTACAGAAAGAAACATTGATGTCGATATGGCCAAGACCCCAAGCGACCTTGACCAGAACCTGCTTTAGTGCCGGTGCATCACCTGCTACCGTCCTAGTTTATACCTAACCGTAGTAGAGAATTATTCAAGAGCAGCGGGTTAATTTACTACAAGCCAAATCGTCTTACGACTAATACCTTTTTACAGATGCAGATACCAGTTGAGCAAAATTAAAATTAAATTATATAAACGGAATAATTTTATTGTGCGCACAATTCAATACTAGAAATCTAGCGTAAAATTATAAGTACAGTTGCGGGTCCTTCAACACCCAATTCGTCACCCCGCGACAGTGACATTCCGAATGTCCACGGCCACCGTTGGCAATAAATAGGTGGAGCGGTGCCTCAATGTTGCGCGCGCCTCACATAAACAAAAAAAAAAAAACAATGTGGCAATGCTATTAATTTTTTAATAATATTTAATTAATGAAAATATTAGAATTTATTTTGTAAATAATGTTTACCATTATGTGTTGTTTATTTGTATGTACTTAAATACAAATTATTGTACACATATATAATACACTTGGCGTCGGCAGAGACGGCGCTTCGGCGGACTTTTCAGAAATTTATTTTTTGTAGGTTTTCTGAATATTAATTTTAGATTAGTTTTAGTGTATTAGTGTATAGTTGTATTTACTTTATATACTTATTTTTGTTATAGTAGTATGACTTGAAGTAATATGTGAATGTGATAATAAATAAAGAAGCTAATTATTGAAATTAATATTCTTCAAAATAGTTGTATTGCGATTCGATTCGTGGCGACCTTACATAAATGATAAGGTGTTAAGTATACACAAGGTGTGTGTTAAGTTACATAAAGTGTATTAGTAACAATTATGGCAGTCGCCACATTCGGAGTCTGAGGATTAAATCCGAACGAACTGTGGTGGGCGTCTTGCAGAAGATTTGATTGATTCCCCAAATACAAACACTTTCGAAAACCGATTAGATAAATCCATAAAAAATACATTAAAAAAAATAACAGTGCTCAAGAACGAAAACTAAAAAAAAAACTAAAAATCACAATACTATACATATAATATTATCTATATACTTAGAAAGAGGTAAAGTTTGTAAGTTTCTGCAGTCAGTAGGAAAAATAAATACCAGAACGAAGGCGGGCTTATTATGCTATTTATTATTATTCCTTATCTTAACTAGGTTGAGGGAAGCAGTGGCATGGCACCGCATCCCGACAGGAACGCTGTGTGACTAATGAGCGCTAAGTAACTAGGCGGGTGTCGCAGGCGATCTAGCGAACAATGTCGCGTCTCATAAAATATCGATAAAATAATTTACAAAATAATACATTATAATTTATTACTTTTTGTTATTTATTTTACTACTTATGTGTAGATAGATAGATAGAAATACTTTATTGCTCCAAAACATTTTACAGTAACAAACGATAAATAATTTGCATGGGGCAGAGACGGACTTATCCCTCAGGGATTTCTCCCAGTCAACCTTTGGATGTATGAGAATCGTATTGTATTGTTGTATTGTTTATTAAGCATTCATTAGACAGCATGACTGTACTCGAATTTGTTACAATTTGTTCTATCCGATTCGATTACACCCACCAAGAAGAACCGGTAAGAAACTTCGCAGGGTTTTTTTTTTTATTGTCATTTTTACAAGCATTTAGTGACTATCCACATAATAACACCGCCTACAGTCGATTGAAAATACAGCTTGAGAGCAAGATCAAAAACAGATTTTTGTTTTGTTTTTGTTGTTGTGTTGGGTTGATGTTGTGTGTATGTTTATTTATGTATATATATATATATATATATATATATTTAAATAATTTATTTATATTCATGTATTAACATGCATTATTATGGTGTTCGTTTATTCACACACTTTTCCCTACATTAATTTTATACACAATTATTTACATTCAATTGCTATATACAAAATTAATATAGAAAAGAAGCGGGTTTGCCACCGGCGGCTCGCGGCGGAGGCGCGGCGGCGGCGGAGCGAGCCCAAGCTACCGGTTGGTCAGACCTGAGAGAAAGAAATCTCCGAACGATTCGAGCGGTGTCGAGCATGACAGCCTTCTGCATCTGGCCCTTGATCCAACCGTCCAGCGAGAGCCTTATTATTATTGTTACTATCTTTACTATCGTCTCTACCTCCAGTCTCTACGCATATCTCATCTGTGTCTACGCTTGCATTGTTCGCCCCCACACACCTCTCCCACACGCATCCCAAAAGTTAGTTCGTAAAGAATTCCGTAAGGCATTCAACTCGCCTTTTGTGACCTTTTTTTAAACTGTGTACAATAAAGTTAGATTTATTCACAGAACCGTGAAAATGTGGAACCGCACTCCCTGCCCATCTATATATTTCCTCCCAAGTACAGTCTGGGGTTTTTCAAAGGCGACGTCAATAGTCTCCTGTCGGGTCGGCATCATCTTCGCTTGCACGCACTTGCACGACCTTGTGATTTGCATAGAACTGCTGCTCTAGCCAGAGAGTTCAGCTCCGAACACATTGTACGCACGGCTATCAGCGGCCACTGAAGAAACTGTGTCAAACGCAGGAAGTGCTCGGCTTGATACAGCTGTATGAAAATCGGGCGGAGAAAATATTTAGTATTTATTATATTCGGATTATATATTTATATTTTTAAGGTAACGGAACACAGATGTACTGCAGAATGAAATTTCTTTTCATTAACCATGTGTTATCAATACTATGTGTTATATAAATTCTTACAAAATGTGCTGATACTAAGTTATTATTATACGCATAGGGGCGGGTTTCCAAAACGTACACCTCGTAAAAAAAAAAAATAATACAGGAGCATAAAGGACCACAAAATACTGCTATTAGAAAAGACTTAGCCTGCGGAAATCAAAATTGGGGCCACAAAATAAAATTTCACGAAATATTTCATACAAAATAATTTTTTTTTGTTTTTTTTTTTAAGGAACCAAAGCATTGGTTTAGAATATAAATGTATGTAAAAATAAAGGAAGTGGTATGGGTGAATGTGTTGGTGGTTTCAAAAAAAAAACCCTAACCTAATGTTGAGGCGGCGCATGTCGTTTTTGCATAAATTCCTATTGAAAATAAATGTCTTGGTGCATATTTAAAAAAAATAAAAAAATTCGATAATTAATTTTGTATGAAAAATATTTTTTTCCAAATGTTTTTTCTCCGAAACTACGCATTTCCGCAGAATAAAAATTACATCTTTAGAATCGTAAAAGCCTAAACTACACGCCTATCATACCAGCTAGTTGAAAGAAAGGTGTACGTATTGGAAACCCCAGCCTACGCATATCACTTTGTAAAACAATTATTTAGTTGATTTATTTAAATTGAAAAAAAAAAAAATTATGTGTATGCGAAACGTCATCGGTGTCTATTACACACGTCTTAGCGTACTCATCAGCTAATTTTGTAAGACCTAAATATCCTTTGAACGAAAACATATTCTACTCCTCTGTTTTAAAGGTGTCTATACAATACCCACAGTCACAGTGTTAATAAATTATTGTAATATTTTATGTTTGCGAAAAATGTAGACGTCTGTCTGTCTTTATTAACCTGTGTATTTCCATTTTGTTTCAGGTAAGTTGACTGAGATCGATCTGCAAATGCAATAAAATTATAACCAAGTTGTAATACCAAACCTGTAAGTAAAAATATAAATAAAATGGGAGCACAAGCATTTCTTGTCCAAGGTTCCATCTGCTGCTTTATGCGAACTCTACGTTGCGTCGCCCTCTAGCGGGGACTGGCGTCATTGCAACTGCGGCCTTTGACTCTGACGAGTTGTGCTATCCGCCGCTAGGTGTCGGTATAAGCTCGTTTATGTAGAGTCGGCGGGCTTGCATAATTTGTGAATAAATTTTGATAGCATGATGCCCATCCATTGTTTATTCGTGTAGGTACACCTACCTACTACGAATTTCGTGTACTATAATGAGAAAATCTAATTTTTTATTTAACCATTGTGAAGCTCTTCTGTCAAATGTTTTCAAATTAATTTGGTCCTTTTGGTGCTTTTATAAACACATTATCATACAAATTCAATGCTTTGTCCAGTTCAGTGTAGCCGGCACGACCGAAGGAAAGCACTGACATGGCACCAAGTTCACCAAGGTGTTATGGACAGAAATCACAGATTTTGTAGGTCTGTGATGTATAGCCAACCGTGTTAGTTTCCAAAAAAAAAATGCTATTGTTTGGTAGATATTCCTTAAATACTTTTGTGATTTCGCCAGAACCTGACTCGATCCTCTCACTGTTCTTTGCTAGACAATCTTTACATCGTTCTTACTTTCTTACATTTTCTCCTGCGAGCGAACCCGTTTAGTAGCTTCATGACCGCCGCGGGGCTCGGCAATACTCGCTCGGCCGGCCGCGGCCGGCACGACTGTAGACTGTAGGCACGTTCATTAGACACAATATGGCGGATGTGGCCAAAGCCCCGTGAGCCATATATTCGTGATTTATTAACATGGATACATTTAGTAAAAATCGCAGTTCGAGAAACGGAGAGAGAAGATACAAACAGCCAACAGGCGTACCAACATGTAGAGTAGGGGCGAAGTTTCATCGATAAATGAACAATGTTTCGTAATTATTTCATTAATTAATTAATTTCATAATACCGTACAAATAATAAAAATACAATCATTATCGGAAATCGCAGAACAGCGATAGGCGGCCGCCCCTCCCTGTGTCTGAAACGAAGAATATTGGTCGTATTGATAGCTGTGTTTGTCTACATTCATCATGAAAGTAATGCCTGAAAGGATGAATATCCAGTTCTAAGGACCATATTGCCGTGCTAAATGGCGACAGGCTCAACCACCTCTCTGGCAGTCTGTCCTTGGCACGGTCTTACCAATCATGCACTAGCTAAATATATGCTGTCTTCTTGACTTATTTGCAGCTTCGTAGTTGTCTTGTTCTATCCTGTGTGTGCCCGTGTTTTTGCAGCACTGCACGCTGTATTCTAGCGACAAAGGACCATATTTTAGGGCTTCCAGTTTTTGTCCTCAAAGCATATACTGCCTCAAAACCGGGTTTTTTTGACCCAGAAAAACGCCCCTCGCACAAGTTGTTCGTCTCTACATTTTTGTTATGTGTCGTCGATATAGTACTCTCATCCCCGCTCTACTCTACAAGGCGGAGGACAAAGCACAGATCCCTCTCGCTCGACCCCGGCCGAGCGCGGGCCGGAGACAGTCGAAGTAATCCAATATGGCGGCCGCGTTGGCGCTGCGAGCGCACGGCGACCGACAACAGACAGACAGACCGACCGACCACGCCGCGCCGCGCGCCGCCAAGCGACCGACAAAAACACAACAAACTTTGTTTTCTTCAATGCTCGGCTCTCGCGGACGGACGGCGTGCGTGCGGGTGGAACACGCGCTCCCGAACTCGAAACATTCCAGTTAGACATTTGAAGCAATTCTAACTGAAAAGTGAGTGAACAGTGAAACTGTGGTGAAGTTGAAACTAAAAAACAAAGATTTGAAACTGTGAAAAAGTTCAAATACACGCTTGCACAAAGCATTGGTGTTCTCGAGTTTTATCTGAGAAAGTGGTGTGAAATGTCGCGAGTGTAGTGATAAGGATAATAATTTCACGTCGTTTTATTGGTTTGTACATGTTTTACGGAGGTTTTGCGCGCGCGGGAATCAAACTCGGAACGGAGGCTTCACTCCGCAGGTTGTGGCGGAGTCGCCCCGCCACCCCGCCGCGGAGCCGCGCGAAGGAATGTTGGAGTCTCGGAGTGCGAGGTCTTTTTGCGGAGTCGACGACTACGCTCGTATACATTATGTATGAAGGCGACTTCGTTAATGCGATAGAAATTCGCAAAGATTGAGAGGACTGCTTTCGTTTTGCATTGGTAATGCGGCGTTATTTTAAGGAGGCTGATATTAACGAACGTGCTTTATGAATATTTCGATAAATGTTCGTATAATTATCTAATTCGATTCTGCTTACACAATACGCTTTAGTCTATTTCTATAATATAATAGAATCTCCATAAATTTATGTAGCTATAATAACTAAGGAAACCAGTGTTAGTTCTCTATCGAGCACCCAAACCGTTAATATCGATGGCAGAACCGGAAGTAGTACTTTATCGCCGCTTATATAAACTTACTTACAACTAAACACATACATAACTGTATAGATATTAGTTACCTAAGTGACATAAAGTTTGGTATGCAATATAGGGAGGTCAAAGACACCGTGGGCTAGCGGGTGCAGTGTGCAGTGCACGCAGCGCGGCGTAGGGTGCACCGTAAGGGCCTGATCACATGCATCAGGTACTTGCCCACTACCCGGACGAGCGGAGAATTGGGTATTAGAGATAGTGTTACTGGGATGAGTGTTGATAACGGTTGCATATCGTATATATCAGTGGTGCCCAACCTTTTAGGTTGATCGCTGAAAATATGTAGAGCAAGAAGTGACTCGTAGAAACATCGAAGAATTCATAATATTTGATGTGACTTAACATTTTCCGGGTGGTGTCGTCTTCCACAAGACCGCAATAGTAACAAATATAAAGGATATGTAATGAACATAGTTTTCAATTAAAACAAAAATTACTACAAATAATTTAACAACGAAAACCTTTGGTACAAGTGTCGATCTCACAACCTTTAATTTTTTGTAGGTAGATCTTCATAGAAAAAAGGATGGGCACCACTGTTATACATATGTATATCTTGTCAGATAGAGTGTGACGTTACGGCTAAAGTCGAGAGCTGAACCTAAACACATTTAGCCGGCTATATAATTAATTTTACACGTTATCAACCTAACGTAAGGTTCAGTTTCAACCTACATAGTTTTAGCCGTAACACGCAAAAGTAATAATAATATTAGACTGGCCGGTACGACTGAAGGGAAGCACTGACATGGAACCTAGTTCACCAAGGTGTTACGGGCTGACATCGCGGATGTAGTAGGTAGCCAACCGTGTCAGTTTCCATAAAAACAACTTTAATTAATATGTTACTTATTGTGCGGCAAGGGCGGACTTGATAGGTTATTTCTTCAAAAGTCGTATCTTTTTTTAATGGAAACTGACACGGTTAGCTACATCAGACATCACCTACAACATCCGTGATGTCAGCCCATAACATCTCGGTGAACTAGGTGCCATGTCTGCGCTTCCCCTCGGTAGTGCCGCCCACACTGAACTGGGCGGAAAACACAAATTATTTAGGGTCAGCCGTTTCGACAGAACTTTCATACAGTGCGCTAACGTTTCTTCGGTTTGAACGCAGGCCCGGAGGCATAACCTGTTGTCCGGTTTCTGGGATCGTGTATTCGAGCCCTAATAATCGCTATGCAGGGGTGTACCGTGTACATCGGGGGTGGTGCGTGGGTGTACGCACGCACGTGCGGCGGCGGCGGAGTGTTCGGGTGTAGATGCACACGTGTCTCTTATATCTGCTCTCGAATGTGCATACGATAATAATAACTGGCATCGGCATAAATTAGGTAGGGGTTCGGTTGTACAGGCAGGGGCAGATCTCCCAGTGTATCATTAAATATCTTGAATACTGCAAATTTGGAAAATTTCTATATCTAGTTTGCGGTAACTTAGTACCTAGAAAAAGTCATTACGGAATATGGCTGTAAAATCTGACGGATATAAGCCGATTGACAGCAATTTTGCTAATTACACTTACAAGATTTATTATATTAGACAAATTTCTTCTTTTCGTTAATTTTAGCGCCCGCAGGTTTCAATTTCTTTCTAGATTAATTCATTCTCGTTTCGACATTATCATGATAAATTAGCACCCTCTTTACTGAGTGAAAATACCGCTGGACGTTCAGAGCCGGAAAGACACTTTTCCATATCGGAAATTGTACCTCAGTTCTATTAGGATATTTATAGGAATACTATATTTATAGGTATATTACATACATACTTCTTACCACACGCCGTATCCCGACAATAGGGCTAAGGAGACTAATCGGTGTTGTGGTTCAAGTACTCTCATAAATTACAGCACAACACCAACCACCACGTTTAGCAAAGTATTCGGATGAGATAACTATCAGGCAGCAGGTAAGGCACGAAGGCCCACCTGCTGCACGACTCGGTGGAATAACGACATGGTGGTGGCACCATTGACATCTGCCGCGCCTGCCACAAACCTGGCGAATCCCTCAGACATGACATTCACATTACATTGTAATCTCCGGTTGTTCGCAACTTGCCAACTCCGAGTATTTGCACAGGCACAACCTAGTAGCCAGGATCTTCCATCAGCAACTTGCTTTGAAGTTCAACCTTGTCGGCTCGGAGGTGCCTTACTACAAGTATAACCCACAGCCAGTTCTCGAAAATGCTCACATCACGCTCTACTGGGACCGGTCGATTATCACTGATAGGACTATTATATATTTTATATTTTTATAATTATTATTGTTACTGTAATTGTTATATTATTGCTATTCTAGTGTATCTGAATTTGTTGTGTGTGCAATGAATGGGACAAGTGCCTGAATTAATAAAAATGATTTGATTTGATTTGATTTGATTATGGCTAATAGACCTGACATAGTGATAATCGACCGGGAGGCGCGGCGCGCAGCGCTCGTCGACATCACGGTGCCGCATGACGAGAACCTTTTGAAGGCAGAATAAGACAAGATGTTAAAATACATCGATCTGTCTCATGAGGTTACCGACATGTGGCCCGTGGACTCGACGATCGTTGTGCCCATAGTCGTGTCTGCGCATGGGCTGATAGCGAAGAGCCTCGACCATCATCTCAAGAGGCTCTCACTAGAGCCACTTGCTTGGATCAAGGGTCAGATGCAGAAGGCCGTCTTGCTCGACACCGCTCGAATTGTCCGGAGGTTTCTCTCTCTCGGGTCCGACCATCGGTAGTCTGGGTTCGCCTCGCCGCCGCGCCGCCGGTGGTGGAAATTCCATTTTGTTATTTTATATTAATTTTAGATATAAGTTTTTTTTATGTAAAATTAATATAAAAAAAAGAAATGTGTCAATAAACGAATAAAAATACTAATAGGTATATTAAATTATGAAAAAATAAATCATGCAAAGAATGTTATTGTGATAAGGGCAGCCTTGCGAACTGCTGTAAAAAAGAAAAAAAATATGAATATCCCGGATATTTACAATAATAATACTAGCTACCCTAAATATAGCAGGAACTGCGCACTAAACTCGTAGGTATCAGGCAGCGAAGAGAATGAAAATGATTGATCCACATCGCGGTGGTCGTCTGTCCACTCATTTGCTCCTAATACACATCCTTGCGGCTCATTGGGTTTTCCGTTGGCCACGCACGCAGCTCCCTTTGCGTAACCTTGCACCGTGCAAGAAAGAATGGCCCCACTGCATCTCTCCCCGTGTATGTTGTAAAAGGCGACTAAGGGATATGACTCCCTTCTTATATCACTAGGTGGTAGGGTTTGACCCGCCCGGTTGGTACCACCGCACTGAATGAAAGGTCGGTCGAAGCGGCTATGTAAATAGTTTGTGTTTTCCATCCAGTTCAGTGTAGCCGGCACGACCGAAGGGAAGCACTGACGTGGCACCAAGTTAACCCGGTGTTATGGGCTGACATCACGGATGTTGTAGGTGATGTAGCCAACCGTGTCAGTTTCCATAAAAAAAAAAAGCTTTCGTCACTATATAGGCTAAAAAAGTTAATCAATTTAATTTAATGTCCCTTTAATTTCTTAGTTAGAGTGAAATAATACTAAAATATTTGCCTATTTTGGTCAATGTGTAGTTTTATATTTTTTATTTATTTTAGGTACTTCTAGGTCTAGCTAATTCAAAATTTTGACCAATTTAATGACCTAATAGACATACTCAGGAAACGAGGTATGGTTCAATTATTATTCGTAAGCAAATACATTTTGCTCTTGAATTCGTAATTTTACATTCCGAATAGCAACTAAACATACATCAACAACAAAACAAACAATGACAAGGGCTGAACACAAAAACGTATTTAAGACTTTTATCTGTACCGTTTGCGTATAGAGTGTTTTTGTTCAGATATTATTACTATAATAGAAGAAATATTAAAGGGATTTCCTTCAACGCTAAATTTGTCATCTACATCTAAGCATCGCTGGAACGAGAGCGCGTTTGTTGTGATATTTTCAACATCACGAGTCAGAAACTGAAACTTTCTAACGACTTTGTTAGCGCTTGAGTCACGGGTATGAGTAAACGAGTAAACGCTTACGCTGGGCCCAACGAGAGGCTCATATGACGCGGAATCCGCCAGATCACCGCTCCTGACAACTTCGCTAGATCGAATTTCAAGTGTAGAACTTTGTCACACCGCCGCAATTCTCCCCGTGTCTTGTTACAAAGGGCACAGAGTTAACTAGTGCGTGTGACAAGGTTGAACGTATGAATACATACTCCATTGCAGGACGGAGGGTACGTAAATCTGTTGTGTGTGACGTGAGCGGCTTACGTGACGTACGCAACCCTTCTCCCTCCTGTTATCTATCTCGGATGCGAGGAGCTGGCTTTGTGTCTTATTAAAGTACTAACAAACTCGCGAATCTGTGCAGACAAAAAAAAAAAAAACATGTGGCAGAAAGAAAACCGCTTTGCCGCTTGGAATTTGTTAGAAATATCTGAGAGAAAGATATTGTTGTTTATTGTTTATTTATCATCAATAGGCAGTACATTGCGTTCATATTTGTCATATTTTATATTTAATATTCCGCCAGTTCGTTTAGTTTAAAACTACCGGTTAATTCATAAACAACTACAGTATACCTACTTATAACAAACATTTAATTTTTATTTATTTTGTGGTTCTGACCACTTAATATTAGATTTAGTTTATTAAGATTTTACTTAGATTAGTATCAGTTGTCACAGAGTTAGTAGTAGATCTAGATAGAGTAGAGATATACTTTTTATCGTATGGTTGTGTAGAGAGATAGAGTAAAGAGAGGTATAGTAATGGGCTTCATTAGAGTAAGCGTCTGTTTTACGAACTTTGCATAGACTTGGCGTATGTTTGTTTAGTGGCAGTGTATGTGTGTAAATTGTAGTTATATTATGTAAGAAAAGATTAGTTTGATATACACAATACATTTGGGTCTGGCGTGCTGTGATCATGTAATGTAGTACTCGTATAGATTAGATACTCATGCTGTCATCACTTCAGCAACATAACGCTACACTTTGAGTGAGGTAGGTAAGAGCTATAGAGTCGAATCTACTCGCATCCGGTAGCTAACAGCCGTGGATAACATACCTGTACCTACTACGCTACGCCCTACGCCGTGTTCTCCGCATCATTTTGTATGGAGAAACGAAGTTCGCAAACTATCACTAGAGGCGCTGCTCCGTTTCTCCATACAAAATGATGCGGAGAGAGAACACGGCGGCGTAGCGTAGTAGGTTAAATCTCGTGATTAAGGTACTGAGGTATGTTATCAACGAGAAGCTTTCTTCTATGTAGCAAAGTTAAAATGACGCAGATTAGCGACTTACTGAAGCAAACAGGAAACTCGCTGAAGGTTCCCGATTCGGGGATTTCTTTTGAGAAATTACGGATGAATGCCGAAAGTGTGCTCATTTCCTTAAGCTTCCGGGATTGAGCCCCCCGCGTATTGTTTTCGTTGGTCCCTTCGCAAAAGACGAAGTTTTAGGATATTATATTGTAAAATTTTCAGTGATTCTTAGGCTTTTTTATGTAATCCGTAATCCGGTATGGGTGGCTGAGACAGAGGGGCCAAAGCACATGCTCCGACCAGCCAATATCACCCACCACTGAGGAGGTAGGTGCCATATCGGAGACTTCCCTTTGGATTGCTGGCTATACTGAACTAAAGTGGATCACAGCCAAGACTGCTAATCTTACATCCAGTACGGTTGTACCAACCCAGTCGGCTACAATTTGAGCCTACCGCCTTGTAAGGGGCAAGGGAAGGGACCTACAATTTTACACTGGTTTCAAACGGTGATGCAGCAGGTTAGGTATGCACGTAAATTTTCCCGTCGGAAAAAACCTCTCGCAAGAGCAGCCGACGCCCAGACCACTCGGCCACCCATCGCTTCAGAAGGCTTACATTGAGTAGTATAATCTTCAGATACCAACATTCGATTCGCCGTTGTTGTTGTAAATTATGATCCAGTTCAGTATTTTTAGGGTTCCGTATCCGGTACGGGACCCTATTACTAAGCCTACGCCGTCTGTCTGTCTGTCTGTCTGTCTGTCCGTCCGTCCGTCCGTCCGAGGGCTGTATCTCTTGAACCGTAATATGTAACCCGTTGAAATTTTCACAGAATATGTGTTATTTATTATAGCTGATATAACAACAAATAATAAAAATAATAAAAAGAAAAATTCACGGGGGTTCCCATAGAAGAAACCAAAAAAGTGTATGCGCGCGCGCAATCTACCGAATAGAGCGTGAAGCATTTTTTTTTATAATGTGGTGTGTAACACGTAGGTACCTAAAACATTAAGAGATCTGTCCAATTCAAGTAGGCCGTAAGTAAACTATTTAGGTAAATTCATTAATGCCTGTTTAAAGAATAATATTAACAGAAATATTACAGAAATAAAACTTTCATTATTGATATTATCGAACATACCTAATTATATTTTACTATCGTTTATCGTTATAAAACAATCTATCTAGGTTTTTATCATCCATGTCCTCTGGATGGCATGTTCGTGTCAGTCGTATGCTCTTCATCATTGGGCCATCGTTGCATCGGGCCTCATTGGGCATCGGGCCTCAGACATCACATCACACTGCGATGCGCTCTTCGATGCGGCGCGATGTGACGTCTGCGAGTAGGACTTGCTTGAGTCACTGGTACGAGTCCCGTCTGGGTCGCATTCCTGAGGGTCTTTGTCGCCCTCCACCCACACCCGCCCCCTCCGTTCTTCCCTTCCGCCCCGCGCCCCATGCACTTTTATCGCTCCGCTCGCCTGACACCATGTAATTATTATATATTTTTTGTGTTTTATTAGTTTTTAGCGGTCAATTTGTTTGCGTGTAATTTTGAACCTGTTCGCTATGTCGGAGCGTCAGATAGACGCAGTTTTTATTGGGTTATTTATAGAGCGCTATTTAAGAGGTTATGGAGCGCTATTTAAGAGGTTAGAGAGCGCTATTTCAGAGGTTAGAGAACGCTATTTAAGAGGTTAGAGAGTGCTATTTAAGAGGTTAGACAGCGCTATTTAAGAGATTAGAGAGCGCTATTTAAGAGGTTAGAGAGCGCTATTTAAGAGGTTAGAGAGCGCTATTTAAGAGGTTAGAGAGCGCTATTTAAGAGGTTAGAGAGCGCTATTTAAGAGGTTAGAGAGCGCTATTTAAGAGGTTAGAGAGCGCTATTTAAAAGTAACAGACTAGCTTAGAGAGCGTTATTTAAGAATAACATGCGAGGTTAGAGAGCACTTTTTATAGTACCTGTAAAGTAAAAAAAAGATTTTATTAGTAATTTCTAAAACATACAATTCGCAGTAGGTTTCTCGCAGATGTTTTACAGTATAACATGTTTTAGAAACAGATAGACTAAGATCACTCGCACCTAAACTGGCCATTGATGTTTGTACTATAGGTGGTTGATCAATATGTACCTACTTCTACCTAGTAACAAGAACATTTCATCACACATCTACCCGCAAACTCGACTTAGTGCTACGATGGCGTTCATAGCCATCTCTTCCTAATAATGTTAAATTCATTCTATGGAACGAGCCCAAGAAATTATTTATTTGGGTCGTATGTCAGGAAACAGCCTTACGCATGTCGCTAAGCAAACTAAAGAATTCCATTGTAGGGCTTCAAACATTCACTTGTTGAATGCTGGACAAAAAAGTCCCCCTTCCTTACATGTGGTAATTTATTCCACCAAATACTTTTATGTGTGCGGACTTCATAAAAATGTGCCGCCACAATACAGGGCGCGACGCGGTCGCTCTATAGCTGGGGGTTCGTTTGATGAAGTTATTCACTCGAAAAATTAAACTATTGTAAATAGCATATGGTGTGGTTTGAATAAAAACATTTTCGAAATAAACCGAACGGAAAGTTGTAACAACTGCCGCAAAACCTCACAAGGAAATGTTCCCTTTACTGAAAAGGCGTCCGTAGAAAACCCAAAATTATAATACATTCGCATACATACATACTTTGATAGCGTCATGCCTGTTTCGCAGTAGGGTAGGCAGAGAAAACGGATCTCCACGCGCGACGATCCTGACATACCTCTGCCGCCTTTTCCACTCTCATAGTGTTCTTCCCTCATACATGCTCGTCGGTTATACATACTACGCACCTGACCCTTTTTGAGCACCTACACCCGCACGCTGGTCTTATTGTATTTTAGCAGATTAATAATTCTCAAATCGACCCGCATGTATTTTTTACCTTCCCATCCACTCTGTATAAGCTTCCCTCGCTCTTTTGATTTCGCCCTCACTTTTGTTTTTTCCCCGACATGTGACGGCGACTCGGCGCGGCGCGGCGCGTCGGAGGCGGCAGGTGCTCCCTCGTGCTCATACTAAGCAGGTGATTTAGATTCCCGGCGAATGTAGTTTTTGTGATATATTTAAATCCAGTCGAGGATCTGTGTAGGCGAGGTCTCTTCCGCTGTTATTGTCCTTGCGAGAGCCTTCTGTCGCTTATTTTTGCGACCTTGTGGGTTACTTCGGTAGTTCGCCCTGATGTCCTACTCAACTCGAATATTCAACAAACATTTCACATTATAAAAAATGTATTGGTTTCCATGCTTGGCTCGGAAAGAGCTATTGGCCTGGTCAATGGTTCGGTCGGAGCAATCGAATCGTAGGTAGCGGCGCGAATGCGTGACGATGCGCCGTCACTTCATGGGCGTCACTTATCTATCGCGGCAGTAGGTAGGTAGGCATTTAGACGAACATATTACGGTCACAACCCTAATGATTTACAAGTCGGTTCCATCTTAAATCATTAGAACTGTGTGTGAGGTTACCTAAGTAAATAATACACATTTCAAATCGGTTCTCCATCAAATCACGATCAGGCCATTATATCGCGCATGCGTGCGGCAACACCCCCCCCCCTACCCCGTCCTACGTCGACGACCGGACTCGGCACGAATCCGCCTCCCTCCCCGCACTCTCCGTCATCACAAAGAAAATTCATCTCACACTTGCACAATGTCGAGATCGTGAATGGGCGAGCGTGCGTACGTCTACCGAACGTTAGACATCTACACAACTCCTCCACCGCACTTGGAACAAAATCACTTGACACGCTTCCTACCCAGTGAACATAGAGCCACAAAGGTGCAAAGTAAATTCAACTCAAAGATCATCGACCGGTTCTGCAAGAGACTGGTAAGGCAAGCGCAAGTCGTGGACACGACTCGCAACATGACGACAAAAGAACCGAGCAATGCGGCAACGAAACCTCAAATCCAGAAGAGACTCGCGACTCTCGTCGTGCACTAACATTGCCTGGCGACCAGGCGACATTGTCTATTCGTGATTCGTATGGTATAGTGTCGATGCAACTTTAAATAAATGCGAAGAAGGCATATATATCATCAAGTAGATACTCGGGCAGAGCGTCTTCCACATGCATACTACACACATTACATTACCAGTCAAACGAGATCCCGAGTTCTCTGGACTGGATAAATAAACCGCACCAACACGCCACCCGAGCGAGAGGTCCACAATCCACATACAACCAACTGGCCGCTTCCTCCGCCTCCGCGCCGCCTCGTCCACTTCGAGAGCGACGTACGAGGAGCCTGTTCATACTCCGGATCTTCTGGCGAGATAACTCTTAAGTCTTCCAATCGTGTCACTTTAATGCACCGTTGAATTTATGGAGCCGGCCCTCGAGTCTTGAGGAGATTCTTTGTAACGGGTTTCGTTGTATCAATTTCATAGGACGCAACGGTTCTTATCTCAGCATGATCGCTATTGATAGCCTCTCTCTTATGTAAAACGTACTGTCAAGTTGAAGATACTTTCATTACATTTATTTTTACTCAAAAATAGATAAAATATATTTATTTATTTCTCGTGAGTTAAAAGTGTTTAGGTCCTGTTTAACTCCTCATTGCATTCTTGAGAATATGCTAGTTACATACTCCAGCAATCAACCTAACAGGCAGACCAAAATAGCGCTGACCATTAGCGACAAGACAAGTAAATAAAAAAAAGAAACTTGACGTGGGCAAGGTATTAGATAAGACGTTGGAATGTGATGTATCTTGTCACCACTTTTCAAAGACGACACTAGTTCGCCCACGTCACCGCTCAAGCCTTGGACTAAAATCCTTTCCACATTTTAGATTCAGATGATGAATATTGAAGAAAGAAGAAAGAAACATTTTTTATTCCATCCAACAAACGAATCGTATTGATATTACTTTCTTTTTATATCCAAAGAGTTTGTATTACGTCGCACGTAATACAAACTCTTTGCTTTTATCTTTTAAATAAGGTTCTGTCACATTCATACAGTAAAACAAGCCATCAAATGTTCCTCGCTTTTAATTATAATGGTTACAGATTTTTGCTTAAATATTTTGTTTGCGTTTGATTAAATTGACTACTCATGATACGTCATTGACTACTCACGCATAAATCAAATTTATTTAGAAAATATCACTATTAACTTTGTATTTATTTTGAGCACATTTTCTCATTGTTCGGCGGCGTCAAAATTAGTTTCGAGGAGTGAATTAGTAAAATCGTAATATGTACCTACCTATAGTTCAATTATGTTTCTAGTATTACCCGAAACGTGGGGTGCGATAGCTGTCCAACCAAACACTGGCGACTGTCTGTAGGTGAGTGTAAAGTAATGTACTCTACATTTACGTAAAAAAATAATTTTGAAACAGAGACACATTACTCTAATAGAACCATTAATATTGAACTTTGAATGATGGAGACTTTATCGAGATGTGAGGAAATCAAATGTCAAAATGTTTGGTACAGCCGCAGAAGTAATGGTCTCGATAGATGTGTGAGTAGATAGTGCTGAACGGTACGGCCCGCAGCAGCCTACATAGATTCTTGTCTTGAACGGGTGGGCGCGGTCGGGAGAGCTATCGTTGCTCCATCCAACCAAGACCGAACATGTGGGATTATATTTTATTCGTGGATTTCATATGGATTTCATAAATAATGTTTGAATTGATCGAAAGCATTTAGACGAACTAAGTACTATTAGACAACTTATTAGGAAGATGTCGACGTGCACATAATCGTTAGCTTTTACTTATAGTCTATGAAGTACTCTATTAAATATATACATATTTACGTATGTTATGTCGTGCTATTGAACAACAGATGCTATGAAACGAACAACGGATACGAAACTTTTTAGCTCCTTAATTTTTTTGGATGCGAATAAGATTTCGTGCTGTACTCCAACATCTGGCATGTCTGATTCTACCTTTACCTGAGTCTGGTCTGGGTCCTCTCTCGGATGCGACTCCGAAAAACAAAAAGGCAAAGGTATCTGGCCGTCTGCTTTGTCTCTACGCGTATCTGCCGAAACAGCCGGGCCCTGCTATTAGCCACATTGGGCAGACAGATGTCATGCTCCGTTTGCGCGGCTCAATTCATAGCTTGACGACGATGCCAGAGGAAGCAATTTCCATATTTTACCTGCACAAGGCGCACCTAATTTTGCATAATTAGGTGCTCTAACGAAATGAACTCGGCCGAGCAGAAATGAGCTCCTAACAATAACAATGTTTTCTAACAAAAGGTGACCTCTGAGAATAAAAGGTTTGACTATTCTGAACTGAAAACAAGAATCAATACATTAAACTTTAGATAAGAACAGTGAAGCGGTATGAGCTGTTTGTATGTAATATACCTATTTACAATCAGCCACAGGATGTGCCGAATTGATAAAACGTCGCAATATTCCAAAACAGGAACACTTTTTGTATACTTTTTATGAAATATAACCAGCAGCGCTGTTATGAAGTTTTGTCGAGTATTATGGGTTATACAAAAGTGTACAAAAGGCTCATTAGATATGAACTTAGGCGATACTTTAATTGTCTTTGTGTCGGCTATTTCAATTATACCAGCGTTTTAAAGCACTTCTCTCTATTCCAAACCAGACGATCGATGGATGAATGAATTTCGACATGGTCAATTTTTATAACAAAGTTAAAATTATACTTCATGTGTAGCTTTTATCTTTAATCCTTTTAAATGATGTAAATTGACTTGAAAATTTTGAAATGTATTAGTCATTAGACTTTAAAGTAACGAAGGACCTCACTGTACAAGAGTGACTTACAACTTCCAATCAGCGCTCTTCCAGCAAACCTTCAACAGTAGCAATTTTATCAAAGTAAGTACGCGTACTTACTTTGATAAAATTGCTACTGTTGAAGGTTTGCGTACGTCACCACACAACAGTCATAAGATAATCATTGGAATCTCTTTCCGATAACATCTCGCACCATCCTTCCGTATTGTAGTGTGATTCACTCCTCCACCTGACATCGGTCGTTCATTGGAACACAAAAAATAATGCAAAGAATCACTTGGCAAATCTACGTGAGCGTTGAATCACGCAAGGTGTGCCCGGCCGTGTATTTCCAAAGTCGACTAAGGGAGTTTAAAAGAAAAGAAAAAATGCTTTCGCGAACTCCCGTAGTAGACTTTGGGAATATGCTGCCCGGCCTGAGATTGTTAGTAGCAATAAACTGTTAGCAATATCGACTTCTACGAAACAATGGCTTGTGTTCATTAATGATGTTTTCACCGTGAATCGATAGTGTGAATGGAGCATGGCTAGATGTGAGGTTTCACCTATGTATTTCTTTTTATTGAATGACTAATCGATAGGTCAATCGCCTTTCACTTCGTTGCTTTTTACAAGCCTTCTACGGACTTATAATTTCTTCACAGCCAAACTCTTCGGACGTTACCTTACACAAAGTACCGTGTGGAATCGTCGGTAAGAATAGGCCCTCTGCTTCTCTCCCCGTGGCACGGGGCCCGTGCATGTCGCAAAAGGCGACTAAGGGATAAGGACGAGATGCCGTGCTATAAGGCGACCGGTTAGCCATCTCTCACCTTGGCACGGTCCTTCCACCGAGTCACGCAGCAGGTGGGTCTGCCTGCCTTACTTGCTGCTTGATGTTGTCTTGTCCGAACTATTGAGAGATCACAATAGATCTGTCTAAGTCGCAGTGATAATAGGGCTCAGGAGTCCTAACTCTCAACTTCTAATCATAAATCGTACCTCACACAAAATGTAGCTAAATGGAGGACGATTGATACGATCGACTACTTGACCCGTTCAGCAAATTTCAATGTAGAGAATACGAACGCCTGCTCTATTGATTGAAACGGTGACACCGACGGCCGTGATCTCTCGGATGTGGTCGAACCGGTCGGTTCCGTGTCGTGTGCTACTCATATAGTGTGCTATGCAGCCCAGTCCACATCCAGAGGCGATTCATTTGTGCCTGATATTATAACACTATTGCGCCGCCGCTCCGCCGCGCCGGCCTCTCGTGGCCTTGTTGGTAAATGTGAGGTGAATGCGTGAGACCAGTGTAGTACCTATGGAACTGGATGCAGCTTCGAATTATTAAAGTGAGGTCGATCCGCTTGATGTAACACCCGCTAATGCGGATAATATACGAGTATATAATTTTTACGATTTGCTTATATGCGGAGATTGATTTGAATCCCAGTTGGTCCAAGTATCAAGAAAAGAGCCACACTAGATATCCGCCTCTATTATCTGTATTGGACTGGAGAAAACTATATAGAGATAAAATATAGTGGATTAACAGTGACTAATTATTTATTAAAAAAAAAATTAAATTTCTTCGTTTGACTTCAACAAAATGTAACTTGAAGATTTGGCAAATTAATATTAAATAAACTTTGGCACAGTAAAGTTATTTTGACACCGTCGTCTAATTTGCAATCGCTTTTCTAATCGTGAGAGAATGGCTGGCCCGCGGGGCTTGACTCACCGACTCAACAGCACTATGACCAAGAAACGTTGACTATGACGACGACGACGGCGCCGCGCACGCGCACGCTGCGAGTAGGTAACGTCGAACGAAGCCGCTTGCGCTTGCTTATTTGATTTGTAGACACCCGTTATTTCAATTTATTTTGATTAATAAGCTATTATTCTTTCTTTCGCTCTTCTGACGTGATGAAGCAATTCCGTACCTCGCAAACTTTGATTGAAGTTCTATTATCATGTTAGTTTGACGTCCACTAACATCGCCAAGGACTGCGTTGACTAACTCAGAGACTACATCATTTTTACTATGCATTCAGTGTTTCTGTTTCTACTGTTGCGTCCATCTCTTGTTTGTCTTTTCCCTGTTTGTTAGTTATTCCGACCCTGACCCGCATAGATCCAGTTTCTAAAAACGCATTCAAAATGGCTGCCGCCTCTTCCCAACTGTCCTCTTTATTTACACACTTTTATGTCGCGCGGCCTCGCGGTAACGAAGAGCTATTCAGCTTGAAATGTGGCCCACATACGAAGAATCGTTACGTGCCCCATCTAGAACGACTTAGGAATTTGGGTTAGAAATTAAACCTGCGCCACTCGAAAGCGAGAACTAGGAAAACCGTTTATTTGCAAAACGTTAACACTTTGGAGTTAGGTACTGTATTTACTCGAGTAACTTGTGTCAGTTGAAGAACACGTTAAATCATTTATGAAAATACAAACAGTAGTACTAGCAAGGATGCATATCAATAAGCATGACAATAAGGAAAATAGAGTTCATAAGAAATCGGTAGTCAGCCAGGCAGCGGGTCTAAACCGTTAGATATATATCTAAATGCCCTGCCTGCCTGACCGTCCCGTGTTCATCCGTCTGTACTCTGTACCCGCACTGAGATACTCACTTCACCGTTACTGCGGCGGAGGAGGAACCGGAACGCAAGACATGCTTGACCCTGGCGACCCGAGATTTGCTCACTGCTCCACATATGTACACGCTGCGATCCTCTGATAGATGCCGAAACCTGTTTCCGAAGAAGAACCACTGTCTGCGACGAGTCACGAGACGAGACGGTCTTGCATGATAGACAGATACCCCAAAGGCCTGCCAAAAACTCTTCATCATCCATAGTAGAGACTCAACCACAGGATTCCGGCACTGACATAAGACAGTGTTTCTTGAATTTTGGTCAGAAGATGGAAACAATATTTATAATTATTGCAAATGCATGACTTTGACCGAATTCTAAGACAATGAAGCGAGATCGAATAAAATGCGCTGGCTCTCTCAACTCTTCCGCCGGCGGCGGCTAAGGGCACGGGAGAAAAGCCGTCACGACCTGACCCTTTGTGCCTTGTGCAACGCTAGCGCCGCAGTATCTGGGCCACGGAGCGGCCACTTGAAAGCGTTGCTCTTGTGCATAGATTAGATACTCGTATCATCGGGCAGTGGGTCGTCCGTACCGCAATAAACGTCATTACGCAAATGTCGGGCGTCGTGAAAGGTATACTTGACATAAGCCATTATCGCTAACGCGCTCTTCCAAGTGCTGGGTCTCGCATTTAATTTTATTATGCGACAAATTGGATCGTGAGCATTTGTCAAATCGGGCATAGCGGTGTTGTTTGTTACCATATGTCCTTTTTATTAGCACTAGGGATTGATGCTTAGAGGAGGTACATAAATGTATGTGCATAATCATTCGTATCAATTTCCAATAATGATACGACCTTGAATATTGTGTGATTCGAGTCTTTAAAATTTAATGTATATAATATGTATATGGAATAAAGTTTCGTAAATGGATGCACGAGTATGTATGTAGTAAATCTAATTTCGATAGAATTTGAAGTTTGAGCGTGTGGCGTGTGCCCAGTTCCGAAACACTTTGAGGAGCGATAAGTTTCGGGTCTCTTCACACAGGAGTTAAGCCCAACTTCATAAACTAACGGTCGCTGAGACTAAAGTTGTTTAGTTAGACCTAGCGATAACTTTTGGGTGCCAAATTTCCCTTTAACGAAGGGCGGCCAACTCAAATAAGCGACCAAAGATTAGGCTTTGGGCTTAGTTTTTCGTAAATGTGGCCGTTCTGCCGGATTTTCGTGAGAATATTTAACACTGTCGTTGGTTATTCTTGTGCTCAGATTTTTAAAGTCACTACAATGAAGCTCTATTTCTCTTGGCACGGTCATATGCTTAGGAAACCTCAAAGAATTTAATAGTCGAATTTGGTCGAGAGTCAAGCTTGTCGAGTTAGCCCACTCAACGAAGACCAAATAATGCCGATTAGGGGAAATAATTCGTGTGGAAGCAAATTTTGGGACAGTTGTAGAGGAAAGTGTCTTGAACAACATACTAAAAGTACTGAAGGGTGGGGGTGGAGCTAACGGGAGGGGGGGGGGGGGGGGGGGGGGTGGAAAGGTCCTTTTTTTAGTTTTTCGTTAATAACTCAAAAACTACTGCCTGTAGCAAAAAATGTTCTTCTACTAAATTAACCTACATGAAATCACTTTTAAGCTGGGATCAATGATTAAAGAGATATTAGCCCTTAGCTCCACCCCCACCCTTCAGTACTTTTAGTATGTTGTTCAGGACACTTTCCTCTACAACTGTGCCAAAATTCGCTTCCACACGAATTATTTCCCCTGATTTTGCTTCGTTGAGTGGGCTAAGTGCAACAACAGCATTCCCGGCGAGACTGACGCCGCTTCCTGCCGTCTCGTCGCGGCTTCGTCGCTGGGACTCGGGAATGCCGTCGACAATTTGAAGTCACCTTATAAACCCGTCTGCAGCCCGCTCGCGGAGCATTCGCGCTATTACAGTACAGTGCACCGAGTTCATGCATCGTCGTTGTGAAAATTGTTTAGTTCCGGTCTTTTGCTATAATCATTTGATATTTTTATTTACTAATACTCGTGTACATAATATGCACACTGCCTTTATGATTGTGACATGTGGAAATATTCCAGTTGGATCAACACCTTTGTTCTTGTAGTTATTTCAGTTTGATTTAACAGTAAATTATGTTGTATTTCTTACGGTATCTAATTAGTATCCATCTATAAAACGACCAACATTTAATACTTCTATCAAGCTTTGAATTCACAGGAAATGTAGTTCTCCGTTTGTTGCTTTTGAAGCGAGGTGAGAATCACACACAACGGCTATGCTCCCAACGTCTTGATGGAATTCAGACGTAGGCGTCGTCGTAGGAAATTTGAACAATCGTAAAGGTTATGTATGCCCGGGAGATGAAGTAACATCAAGTTTCTCAGCGAAGGTTCTTGACATGCAAGATCTTGTTTTTCCAGTTTGTCGACGGAAAGTGGTAGATCTATGCACCCTTGGATGTTCGTAAGCAAAAAGTAGAAACACTTGTAAAACCACAAAATGATTTGGCGCACTTCGACCATTGACTTAGATCAGAAACGCGATGGTTTAAATATATATACTAATTTCCAATAATCGAAACGGAAAGAGGAACTTTCCCAACATGTTTAGGAACAAGATGTACGCAGGCGGTGGTGGTGCTTCGGTAGCGAAGAGCGCGCACCGTGCCGCTTCGAGCGAGTAGTTGTAAATAAACGTAGAATGTAAATAAACTTCAAACTCGTTTTTCCGTCCATGTGCTGCACTACTCCGATATATTCGACCAATCTGACGAGACTGCACCGCATCCCGCGGCGCAGTGGTTACATCGAGTTACAGTACAGGTTACACTACTCTCTGCGACCTCTGCCGAGAGACTATCGTACATCGGCTTCAGCTCGCCGCAGGCTTAATTTCATTTAGCTATTCAGCACATGCTCTCTTCCTGTCCTTACTTTCTTGCTAAGCAACAGAGATCGTAGGATTGACTTTGGCTATAGAAAGAGCTTAAGAGAATTAAACGGAGTAAATGATTTTGATGAGAATTTATTCTAACACTTGAGTGGAACCTCAAATGTATAAAAATTAACCAACTTCATTACGCCTGTGCAAACCATATTGTGCGAAGAGAGGTTGTCGTTCCGTCGTCGTTTTCGACATCTGCAACGCAGATTTCAACGAAAGTTTGTCCTTTGGCCACTGACTCAGACTCGAAGAATCCGTCAGCACAGCTTCGTATATCGTCCATAGCTCATCGCCCATGCTCGCCTGGTAATTGCAGCTGTCCGCATCTGTTTGATGCGTTCCTTTCTAGCTGTTTATTTGCACATCATTTGTTGCCGTTGCTCTCGCACGTTCCGTGTTTTGTTTTTGTTGCGTTCGCGTTGAAGTCTGGGAACTTCTTCGGCGTAAATGGGTACTTCCATTTGATCGTCTCTTAGGTTCATTAAACGTAGTTCAATGAACCAGCTAGTTCTGATCATCGCGTTCCGACTACAGGTTATCTAGTTTGTTAATAAGTTCTAATGTAATGTTATTAAAAGTACGTTGAAGGTGATGGCGCAACGAGACAAATTCGGGAGCATGCTTAACGTAACATTTGAAAGTCGAAGATGAAAGTGGACGCTTGGAATTACTGAGTGGATGCTCTATTGGCTGACGCCACATCGGATTCGATTTCACCGCGTAGAGATTTACGAGTATGATGTACGGCGATGCTAGTTTGCCGAATGAATCTAGTCAACATTATATTTTTCTTTCGTAATTTCTTACTCGTCTAGTTATATTATAATAATGCATAATATATTTATAATATTAATTATGATTTTAATAGTCATTGAGTTGATACTTGACTTACGTACATACCAATGCCATTAATATCAGAAAACTACATCGACAAGGTTTAAGTTCTTCCAAACCATGTATTAAGGGCACTATAATGAATGAAATATCAAGGAAATCTAATTGATGGGTATCAACCACGAGTCAGTAAGCCTGGAGGCGCTATACATAGGAGGACAGGGGTAGCCGCGCGTCGGCGCACACGCGCCAGCGCGTCAGTCTAGCGCCGGCGACCGATCTTAGTCTCCGTCCGCCGCTCAGGCGGAGCGAACGTGCGCGTCTGTCACAAAATGCCTCATTGTGCAGTGCTTTGGTGCAAAAAGTTGTCGAAAAATTCAAACTTGAACACAGATGGAGTCACCTTTCACGAGTAAGTACTTTTATTCAATTTGATAGCATTTTTCGCTTGAATTTCAGTAACAAACATCGGCGTAAATATGTATGGAGAGCTCTTTTCTGCTTACCCACCATAGGTCGACTATCGTGTTGGATGCAGTTAGCTTTTGTAATTTTTTTTGTTTATTGATAAATATGTATGTTAAATGTATACAGATATTTCATGCATTCTGCCTTATTGCCAAAGGACATTTCTTCTAGTCAACCTCAGCAGGTTTCCTCGTTCAATATTCGTTTATCGCGCTTTTTTCATTCAACCAGTACCTACCGGTTTTTACTTTTGAGCGACTCTAAAGGAATTAATTACTTTAGGTCATGCGTCTACCGGGACCGGGAATATCAGATCGCGGATATTTAGGAGAATTAAAAATAATTGATATGGTAGGGTAGATTTTCGCGAATTTTTCGCGAAGTCATATTGCAATATAATTTGTCATATCGTTGGCTAAGTAATTAGCAAATAGTTGTTAATAATATAATTATATTTTTTTTGGTTACAAAACTTTTCGACTTTCTAACATTATTTTTTTAATTTTGGAAAATTCCAATAACAAATACTCCAATAAGATAATACCAATGTACGAGGTCTTACATATCATTGTTTTGGAAATTTTATGTAGATTTATAATAAAGTATCCGAGGTATCTCAGAACTTAGAACTATTATCGTGTTTATGCGAAAATCTGCAAATTCGCAAAATTGTGAAAGGGGCGTTGCCTTTGTTCATTTAAGAGAAAGTTATATTATTCCCTTTATGTAAAGAAGGGTTAAATATTGTTAAATCCGTTTCATCTTTTCATCGCGAATCGACACAATGAGCGACTTATTGTATGAATCCCGTTCAAACGTATGGAAGACTGGCGTCACTTGGCTACCTACTCGCTCGGCCAATCACGGCGTTCCATGCGCCGCTCCCGCCTCAGACTTCACACCCCTTTGGCGGCTACCTCGGTTCTCATACAAACGATGCCGTATTTCGTATCCAGGCTTACTGACTCGTGGTATCAACCCTGGAAAAAGTCCATCTTTCGTTCTACCGCCACCACCCCGTAGGACTATCCATGTTCAACGACCTCGGTCGATTGTGGTGGTAGCTCGTGGCCTGTCTCCGCTCCTTCTGTCTCGATCTCGTGCTGCGGCCTGATGGCGCGGGCTGCGGCTCCGGACACGGGTGACGTGGCGTTCGCAAAACGTTTTATAGATAAAGATGTCGAAATTACTCTCGGCAACACCGGGTTACGAATAGATTTATAACTTATCTTATAGCTTGGCTATCAAATTAAATTATGGCGTATTGCTATTGCGGTACACTCTCGGCTCTTGGCGTTCTCGAAGCTCGGCACTTTCAAACGTGCAATTTTCTCGGCGGAACGTTAGCATAAATGCTGTTATTATTTTTTAACACCATCAACAGGGCGCAGATCCGTTAGAATTGTTTGAAAATTCCCTATTGGAATTCCATATAGGAAGAACAGACTTCACGTTTATCGGAATGCTGCAGTTCCAGGAAAAGATGTGGGCTACGGTCGAAGTATGTCCTGTGACTCATCCATCACATTAGTCTAACCGAAATTCCGGGCTCCGTGAGAAAGTTTGTTGTGTTCGACAACTTCAAAGCAACCTTCCGAATATGGTCTGATGTCCGTGACGCAGCCGTTTGCAATTTTATAATAGGTTGTATCTATCCGTTAGGCAGCATTATCATCTGTTTGCTGTGTAGAAAGGCATTACAGATAGTTTACATAAATGTAGAGATATGATAAAGCCTTCAGCTAAATCGATGGAATCGTCTCGTGTTTCACGCGAGATAAACATGTCATTGCGAGGTCGCCCCTGGGCGGTGCCGGTGGCGGTTCTATAAACAAGAAGCCCTATACGATTTACGTAATGGCGCGGAAAAGCGCTAAGTCGCTCAGAAAGCGGGTCACGGGAGGCGATGCTAATTGTTCGTTGTTCGCTGACCAGCACCGTC
Organism: Nematopogon swammerdamellus; assembly: GCA_946902875.1. Classification (NCBI taxonomy): domain Eukaryota; kingdom Metazoa; phylum Arthropoda; class Insecta; order Lepidoptera; family Adelidae; genus Nematopogon; species Nematopogon swammerdamellus. Next base: position 5,816,823 of record OX336336.1, on the reverse strand, counting down.
TTCTATACAAATCACCTGCGGCGATGAAGCGTCGGCGTAGGGTCCGATTACTAAATGCGCCGTAAGTTTTGTGGAAAATATGCGTTAATGAAGGAGATGAATTATTATTATTTCCTTACAGCGTTTCTGGTTTCATACGTTAACCAAAAAATATAAGTAAAAAAAGCTCAAGTGTTTTGTTTCTTTGGTTTTCATGATACTCTACCGATCGCAAATTGAGTTTGTAGAATTTTTTCACGTGTTATTTTTTTACGTGCCTGTAAACATGTTCCTGTGCAGCAGTATGATGTTCCTGTGTCAATCGTTCTGGAACTTTTTGTTCTCCGTGCATGATCACGGCTTCTCAGATAAAACCAAGTAGAAATTTATTCCGTCCTGACATACTCCCTCCACTGACACGGAAGGAAAATTTCTTCCCGCTCATTAGACACTGTCTAAGTGTCTATTAGGTAATTAATGCTTTTGTCTGCAGCCTTGAGGTGTCCGCCGCTTCGTCGTAGGGCCGTCTGTCACGGTCGCCGCGTCGACAGTGGCCTGTCTCGGCGGCCGGCGAGATTGCAGGAAGAGCTCCGTGTCTAAAATGTCCGGTTCGGAGAGTTCGTGAGCGTGGCGAGAAGACGGACCGCGGCGAGGACAGCACTGCCTTGGGGGTCTCTCTGGTTGGCAGTTTAGTGCGAATTTCTGGCGTAATTTTGGGGAATGCTTGGAACTTGCTACTCACGGCAATTTGTACTGAAATAGCCGATGTAACCTGATTTTTCCTTTTGTACGAGCAATTTGAGGTGATTTTTAAAGATAATTATACGGAAACGCGCGACTGCACACGATTGTTTCTCTTTTGGTGAAGTATTTTGTAGATGTCTCTTTAACATTTTTCGACAGCTTTTGCTCTTATGAGATTGGGATCAATGTCTTCGACAACAGTACATTCAGGCTTGAGTATAGCAGTTGAATATATTACAGCAACGAAATAGGTAAATCGAGTGTCACGGGAGTGCCTGGAGGCGCGGGCGAGCGCGGGCGGGCGCGTCTATTTTTGCATAATTTAATGTGGGCCGGAGAATTCGCGTGTGTGCTCTGCAATTAGTCGAGTGAGACTCGCTAAACGCATTAATTTAATTAACATACATACTTACGAGTTACGACAGCGTGATACTGATATGAAATGTAGGTACATAATAATATGCCACCGCAATTCGCTGAGAACTCTTTCCCTGGTCCTAGATTGCGGGATTTAGTTTTTGTATTTCTACAAGCATGTGTGGGCCTTCTCTAATTTCACCGTTTTGTGAGCAAGATCTCATGATCACGAAGTTAGCGAGCGATTTATCTGCAAACTTCAGAACAATTCTCCTATAATTACGATTTAAAGTATATTCGCAGGAGTAGATTAAAACGTGCCCAAGTCTCGTAGTCTCGCGGTGTCGTTGTAAATAACAGCGGTTTTGTCATGGGGCGCGCGGCGGAGACTTGCGAGAACCATACCGCTTCGTCTCAGCTATTGTGGTTTCTATTTCTATTCTGCAGACTATTACGAGTTCTCTGTTTCTCTGAGACTTTTCGGATTTGGTCTATTATCATATCGATTGCGGCAAGAATTTATGGCTAATAAGCTATTTCATAAACTTTGCTGAATTTTTAGGGTTCCGTAGTCAACAAGGAACCCTTATAGTTCTACAAGTAAATATGCGTAAATTTTTCAGTAAATGGTATATTAATGAGCGTTAATTTTCAAATTGCGACATCACGACATCGCCGGGTGACCGTCTCCGTTGCGTTATCTTTCAGCTGTCGGCGACATCTGAAATTTATGTATCCTTCAAGTAGAGTAGAATCGAGGAGCGACTTGTTTATACTTACTTGTAGAAGTTTATAGTTACTTATAGTTTCGCCATGTCCGTCCGTCTGTCTGTCCGCGGCTTAGCTCAGAGACCCTTAGTACTAGAAAGTTGTAAGTTGGTATGTAATATTAATAACGCCGACAAAGTGGTAAAACAATTTTTTTAAAATAATACTATTTTTTTCTAGAATACCTACTCTTAAAATGGAAATGATTTTTTTTTCACGTCTACCCCATCGTGTGGGATGTCGTTGGATAGGTCTTTGGAAAATATTGGGGGTTTGTGAAAAGCATTTTTCGATTTAGGGATCCGTTTGCGAATTATTAAGCTTTTAAGTGCTAATTTTTTTCTAGTCAAGTGTCCCCCCCCCCCCCCTGCCAGCTAAACGGTTGTTCTTAGATATGTGAAAAAATTCACAGCAGTAGTATATATTTCGAAATTAAAAGGAAAACTATCACAGCTAAGTAGGCTGTACAGGTTGACGAGTAATAGTCGACCAACTTATAAAATGTACGGACGACAGCCATAATTTTTTTCTAAATTTCACCATAGATTCCTCTTTAAATACTGGGTTTCGCATAAAATATATTTTTGGGTGCGTGTTTCCACGTGCTTAACGAACAGGTATGTCCTTGACCAGAAGAGCGTTAATTTTCAAAATGCGACATCACGACATCGCCGGGTGACCGTCTCCGTTGCGTTATCTTTCAACTGTCGGCGACATCTGAAATTTATGTATCCTTCAAGTAGAGTAGAATCGAGGAGGGACTTGTTTATACTTACTTGACTCATTGATTCATTATTGACCACATCATTATTGATACTACTTATCTTGAACCTGGGAACATTTTAAGTATTCATTAGTTAGTAAATTAATAACGCATTAGCACTATGCGTGCACGTGAGTCACGTGAGTGATCTCTTGCTTTTCCTACGAACAAAGAGATTACAAAAATAATGTCTTTGCCTACGAATGTGAATGCGTAGGAGAGTTTATGGGTGTTTTCATATTTAGCGTTTGCCCGGGCCTTCGCTTGCGTTAAATTATCCTACGATGAAGCTTATTCTCGAAGTGAGAACTCCAGCTACGCTCATGCCAAATGTAAAGTTAGTCAGCTTAGATGCCGAGTTTGAGAATTTTGTACTTTTATAGTACAGAAGACAGAGTAAGTAGTTACAGTAGCCAGTGAGTGAGAGAAATTCAGATGATTGACATCCCTTAGTCATCTATCTGAGCAGAAGCAAATCCAAATCTAGTCACAATCGTGCACTCAAATTAGAACCATTCACGAATGGCCCTAACAACCCTACTATTATCACGTCGTTCGTGGAAATAATTTAATAAATTTTCCTCGACTCTTTCGCGTTAAATGTGTACAGGGTCTGGCTGGCCAGTAGGTAACTGATTTACACCAATGAGTGCAGTAAAGTGTCCTTCATTTGTCCCGTGGATGACATAATCTTATCTGGGTTTCGTGTTGATATGAGAACAGTTTGAAGCTGCGTCCGGTAAGCTGTGCGTTTGCTGACTAAATCAATACTCTAATCTAACCGCATCCTCAATGCGGCCTTCATCATCTGACGCAATTCTGTGCGATTTCATAATGTCATTATATTTTTCTATAATACATATATTTTCTTTGTCCGTTGAAGATTTTCGTTATCTGGTAATTGTTGTACAGGTATTGTCATTCGAAAACGTTTCTAATGATAATACCTTTAAAAATAACACGCAATATTTCCCATGGCAGTTCTGAAACGATAATTGGAATGCTATTATCTAGGCTATTATAAATTAAAATATATTTAATGCCAGTAAATTACAATTAAACTATAATAAATAACGTTGGTATTATGTCGGCAGGTTCCTATTGACACACTGTCTGTGGGTGGTCAACATGCTGCCGGACCCATTCATGAATCACGTCGTACACGGTATAATGATAGATCGCAGCACGCTCGAGTAACACTAGGCTCGTGAGTCGTGCCGTGCATGAGTACCGAGTAGGTGTGGACTAGATTAAATTAGATTTTAACAGAAAGCCATCGTTTAGCGTTTTATACGCCTCCGCGAATCAATACCAGGCTTCTAGACGGAGTATGCAGACCCTCTTTTTTATGGCATTTATCGTGCTGCCACACGCAACGCGACGCCTTGTTATCTATTAATATCTCAATGAAATCAGTAGTGTTTAGAATTATATTCGACTATGGTGGTGGAACTTCTCAAAACAACCCAGACCGGACACACCTTCAAAATAGTTTGATCGAGAGAGCTTTTGACCCCGCACCGACATTTTTGCTACTAAATCACACGCTAACATTTGCACGAATTCGTAATTATTTGGACACGGATGCACGCAATGAGACTGTTCGAGGAGTTAAATCGTGCGAAACGCGTAGCGGCGCGAGAGGGCGGGTGTTTTAATGTTAGCCTCGCGTGAGCTCACAACGATGTCGTTGTGAAAAGGAACGCTTTTCTTCTCGTTAATACGAGGGTGCTCCGCGTTCACGAATAAACCATATTGTTCGTCTCTGACGTCGACACTCAACACTCCAACATTCCGCCTCCGTTCCCAGAACGACTCCAAATACGCGAACCGAGACACCTTCTAAACCAATAACTTTATTTTATCGGAAATAAATAGTGCGTGCGTGACTGCGAGATTAATCTTACGGCCGCTGGAATCAAAAATATGTTCCAGCGGCAGTGTGGCTAATTGCAATGCAACTGCAACGATGCACCGAAGCGGCAACAGCGACGCGGCGTGATACCTCACTTCCGGAGAGCGCCATGATGACCATGTCGAATGGATCTCACTGCAGCCTCGCCTCCAGCGGCGCCGATGAGCAGTCGCGCCGAAGATCCATCTTCTACATCCCACTCTTTGAGAGCTTCGACAACTACCGGCCGCTCTCCCCGGAGGAGAGAGACGCACTCATATCCGGCCACGAGGAAAGCATCGGCAGTCGACAGAGGAAGAAGAGTGCTAGCTACACTTCTACTCCAGAAAATGGAAAGCTCTCTATTCCCAAGTTTCTCGAATCATCTGTTACTGAGAGCGAAAGCGACATTAGTGTATTTAGTCCTGAAAGAAGGGTTCGCCGCCCGCTCTCTACCACTGTCAGTTCAAACGAGGCTCTCTCTAGAATGGTTGAACACAGGGACCTAAGGAGCCCTCGGCTGGTAGCCGAGATGAGACTGATGCGGCCGACGAAACCGCGATTACGAAGTACGACGTCTTGCGAGCCGCGCGTCGACAGAATTTTTACCCCTCTCACCAGCTCCGTGTCTTCCGGCAAGCTCAACAACTCCACGGCGTGCATCGCCCAAAAGACGACTTCAAAAATGTCTATCATGAACTCGAACCTGTCCCTGGTTCCGGATTCTCCCGGCCTGCTCTCGCCGGGGAAAGAAAAGTCCAAGACTTTACCTCAGAATCTAAATGTACCATCACCGATCCGAGGCAGCAGCAGTTCGACGTCGATATTTAGAACTCCAAAGATAACAGTAACGCCGGACAGTCCGAACAGGAGCCCGGGAAAAATTTCGGGACTGAACTTCATCAGAAGATCTCGTAGTACAAAATTGTCTCGAAGCAACTCTCTACTGCGGAGCATAGCGGCGAAGCACATAGAGGAAGGTCTCGAGGAGCAGAGGGCCGTGGTCACAGACCTAGCGGTAGACTTTCACAAGTTCGTGAACGAGAATGGAGGTGAGGAGAGTGAAATTATCGGTGCGCTCATCAGAAAGAACGAAGCGGAGATGACCAACAGTCCTCTGAGCATTCGGAGAGGTCGCTTGGACGTCGACGACGACGTGGCCGTACATTCAGGTATGTTTGTTAGTTGATTGTGTTCCCTTTAGAGAATTTTATTAGTTAATTGTGGTTGGAATGTGTCGTTTAAGTATGTAATGCATTATTTGGAACAGGTGCACGTAGATAATGCGGCCGATGTTATCTTTTTTTCTGCTACAACAATTTCACAAAAAACGCGAACAACAGCTCGGTTCGCGGAAGCAGGTTTAGTTTAGAAAATTAACAGTTTCATTATTTCTCAAGAGATGTCGACGTGCTCTTATTTGTGCCTGTTCGTTGCGCAAGAGTGAGCGGCGTGGCGGCGGCGGCGCGGAGGTGCAGTGTCGCGGTTTGTGTAGTTTGACGTCCATTATTATTACACCTAGATACTATGTCAGAATTATTCACTCTCTTGAGCCTTTGGTACTGTGGGACTTCGCCCGCAATTGCCAGTTTTTTAGTGATTGAAAGTAAACATCTGCCAACACTGTATACGTTTTCGTTTTCTTGGATAATTTTGAACGATTTATTTGCATTGTTTATTTGTGCTCTTCGTGCTCGAACGATTCCATCAGTTTTCTATGTTAATTTTATCCTTCAACGTATCAGCTTATGAAGGAACTACAAGATGTTATTGAACACTATGTCCGCTCTGCTAGCATCAACATCATTCATATTGGCATAACAGGTTAGCTAGTGTCCACTGTCTGCCGGCTCCAAGCATTAGTATTCTCTTCTTTTTTAAGTTAGGTACATTCCTTTCAATTCAATTAAGTGGTTTATGTTCAGTAGTTCAGCTATTTCCCTCAATGGCAGCGCTGATGGTAGTTATTGATTGAAATGAAGACGCTTTCTACAAAGGGGTTCGTGAGAAATAAAAAAAAATCGAGTATAAAAAATTCTTTATATAATTAAGTCTGACGTCAACTTTAGATCCGTTGTCTGTTTGATTTTTGCTTATTTAAGTTTCCATTTTTTGTGTAACATTTATTTTGATCTACATCGTTGCGCGTTGTATGTATTAAACAATGCTTAAAGCAAGTGGGCGATTAAAGCACTCAGCAGTTTAAGCTGTGTCAGCACTGCGTACATCACGCCACGCTCGCTTCGAGCTCACGTCGAGCGTTGCGATGATCTGGCGTTTTTTGTTTTCTTCCGCAACGTTGGGTTTCTATTGTATTCTTCGTTGAGCATCTTGAATACTTGCTGAGTCGTATAATGATCGTTTATTAGTGGGGTCATATGATTAGCTGACATGTTTTCGAAGTCAGTTTCTCGGACACTTTAAGTTTCTCGGCGTAATATTTCCTTCATGTGATTTTCATTCGTTGCTATCAGCTCGTTGTGTTGATCTATTTTTAGTGCATACTATTATTTTTGCATTTCGGTTTCTATTTTGCTACAAATTAATATTTATAATTGTTTTCATAGGTATTAGAGATAGTATTATCAGCAACCTTAATAATTATGTTTATTTAGTGCCCAAGACCTGTTTGTTTTCTGCAGTGGACTCCAAGCATTACGTTAGTTTTCTACTAATTGTCACAAACTGCACTTTCAGCTGTGACGAGATTTTCGTTCGTTTAACCTGACGATACATTAACGCATTCAGTTAAGCACTGATGAGCCGCGGTATCGAGTAACGGTTCCCCCGTGTTGTAACCATTGTTCTCGAAGCGTGCGTCGTCACATCCGTCGTCTGTACACGCTCAGGCACGTGAGGGGCATGAAAAGGATATGCGACCTTCGAAATTGAAGCGAAAATACACAGGATGCAAGGGCAATTTAAGGGTGTAATATGTGTGTCCCATTTCAATAAGCGTACCCTTGAAATAACACGTGCGTGCAATGCAATTTAATTTTATATATGTATATAATATATGTAATTTATGCACAAATATAATATGTAGGTACCTTATAGTATTTATTTTATGTACCTATGTATCTATGTATATGTTTGTGTCCATTTATTTAATAGTTTTTGGTTGGGCCGATGCGTTGCAAATCAGTCGTGGTGACATTTCACCTAGTCCCTTCCTTGTCTCTCCAATATGCCTACCTCACCGCCTGAAGAGATGAGCACCGCGCTGCCTGCTCCGCGCTGTCACGCCGCGCTGCGGCCGAGCAGCTGAACGCAGTCAGTGAGCTCTCGATTCGCTTGGAGTCTGCACACGCGCGAAATTGGTATCGGACCTCTAAAAATATATAATTATTATTCAATCTCCGCCGCTGGACCTACGTTGTCCATACTAACCCGCTCGCACACAATTCATCGCCGTGAGTGTCATCCATCTCGCAAGGCTGCTGCTGGAGACGATCCTCTTCGCGTGGTGGCCACCCGCTTCGCCGCGCCGAGGATATCCATCAGGGGGTGAGTCCTGCACAAGTTCCTTTCCTTCCCTGGTGTGGTGTTCACCGCGACTGTAATTTGCAACGCTAGCCTATATAGGTAAAATTTGTTCGATATTTAGAAAAATACGGAACCCTAAAAAGGGCAAAATTCCAGCGACCTACCGCCGCGTCACCATAAGTTGGCCCTTCGAACCGCGATCCCTATTGGTTAGCGATGTAGTAATATTATATTTCGTGTATTATATTCAAGTTAAACAATATAAATTAAAATATTCCGCAATTAAAATAAGTAGGTAGTAAATCCCGCGTATCAAAATGGCTACCGGTGCAGATCGACTCGAAATGGAACGAGAAAAAAGGTTGTACGAGCGTAGGTTAAAGCGCATTGAAAATAAAATGAAGTGCTACTTCGAGCGCTTACAAGTCATATTTGACAAAATAGTAAATTTAAACCCACAAAATGTGGATATATTTGTTGCAAACGCAGCCACCACTGACACTATGCGCCAAGAATTTATGTCGACCTTGGACGAATACAATGAACTGCTTGCGTCAAACCCGGACGCTGCTGAACCCTGCTACAAGTCCATGAACGCTTTCGAGGACCTGTACGCTGAAATACGATTCAAATACGACCAAATAATGTCGTCGCGACAAACCGCGCAAACTAATAAAGTGAATGGCAAACTGTCATCCCGACAGGCGCCAAAATTACCACGGTTAGAGTTGTGTTCGTTCGATGGAGACATACATAATTGGCCTATATTTTTCGAAACTTTCAGAACGGTCATTCACGAAAACGCGGATCTGACTGATGGTGAAAAAATCCAATATTTGGTTGGTAACCGGTCAAGCTCAGAACATGTGTCAAGGCTTTATGCCTACTGCCGACAATTATCCAGTGTTGTGGGACGCATTGGTGAGAAAATATAACGACAAACGCATACTGGCCGCTAATTATCTAGATCAGCTACTGAATTTACCGAGTGTAGGTGAGGCCACAGCCAATAGTTTGGAAAACTTCGTAGATCAATTCTCATCCATTGTGTCCGCCTTGAGACAATTGAAACTGGATAGCTTGGAAGAGTTCATTTTCATTCACATTGGTAGTAAAAAACTCGGTGTTGAAACTGTCAAACTATTTGAAATGTCACTCCGAGGCGAGAACGCGATGCCTACGTCATTAAAGTTCGTTGACTTTGTTCGTGAGCAATCCCGCATTTTACAACGAGCGTATGCGGGTACATCCGCAAATCAGCCGCCTTGCACGCCTTCCCCGCCTTCCCCGCCTCCGCACCGCGCCAATCAACCGAACACTACCAGTGGTAATAATAATTACCGCCCCGCGACACAGCCCGCGGTCAGACCTCCATCGCCGCGAAATACGAGTAACAATACTTTCAAGACATTTGTAAGCATACCGGACGATAGATGTGTGTCCTGTGGAGGAATTGATCATTCACAGCTATATCATTGCTCGAAGTTCAGTGCAATGTCTGCCCGCGATCGCTATAACTTCGTAAAATCCAATAAATTATGTGTGAATTGCCTAAGTAGTAGGCACGCACTGCGCAAATGCAAGTCGGAGGTGAGATGTCGAGTGTGCTCACACTCGCATCATACATTATTGCATTTCGAATCTAGTAACGATTCACCGCCCTCGCATTCGAATAATTATAGTAGGTATCGACCGCCCGGCATCGCTGATGCCGCGACCGCCGCCCCCGCCCCCGCTTTCGTCCTCTCACCCGTACCGCTCGCTTCAGCTTCAGGCGATGCGCGCGCGCCAGCCCTCCCCGCTTTCAGGCCTGCCGCGCCCGCTCCGCTCGTCTCCGCCGCTACCTCCGCCCCCGCTTCGCCGGTCTTCGTTTCGCCCGCCACCGCCACCGCCACCGCCGCCGCCGCCTCCGCCTCCGCCACCGCCGCCGCCGCCGCCTCCGCGCCCTTCCGCACCGCTCTCCCCGCTGCTCGCACTGCCGACTCCGCGACGACAGTAGTAGGACCATCCGTAGGACCATGTCCAATTAATAATATTTCACGCAATAATTGCGTTCTATTAGGCACCGCATTGTGTAACGTAGTCGATGTGGCTGGCAATATTCACATCGTACGTGCGCTAGTCGACAGCGCGTCACAAAGGGACTTAATTACGACCGCTTGTTGTGATAGGCTAAACTTAAAATCAAACCCGCCGCACAATACATTTGTTGCTGGAGTAGGTGACATAGCCAATCCAATCGAAGGAGTCACCTGCTTGACTATCCGCTCCCGCTTGGACGATAATATAAGATTTAAAGTACAACCTTTCGTCGTAAGCCGTATTACTAATAAATTGCCTTCAGCAAAGGTAGATATTTCGCGACTCGAATACCTACACAATTTACCCCTTAGTGATTACGGTTACTTTGAACCTGCCGAAATAGATCTAATTCTCGGTGCAGATTTATTCGCTCGCATCTTACGTAGTCAGACTGTCGCTCGTGCGCCTGGAGAACCGATCGCTATAGATACCTCATTAGGTTATCTAGTACTAGGAGAAGCGCCTGCGCTCCCAGGCCCGACGACGACGTGTAATGTTATTCGCACATATTGTAACTTCATTGATTTTAGTGAAGCAAGTGAACCAAGTTTGCCTACTTCGCAACGCAGCATCCCACATCGCGCGACATCATTGCCTGATAAAATCACGAAAGAACCGCTTAAATTAAATGAGTTGCCGCGTGTACCGGTCAGCTTGCTCTGTAGTCCGTACCTAGCTATCGATACTAGTCAGTCAGTTCATGCTGGGGGGCTCGAGTTAGCGAAGTTATCCAGTAATTCGCCGCAGACGATGTCTACAAGTACACCTCCCGCACACCGCGTCTCGGAAGTCGAATTTCAGTCAGACGACTTTTATACAACTCTCACATCACACTTCGCCTTCAGTGTAGAACCTCGCGAGTGTGCACGACGCAATACTTTGTTCATGATTATCCATCTTTGGAATTTGTACACCGCACCTGCAATAACAATACTAAATTTAATAATTAAATCGCTTTATGAAATTAAAATTTATTGGTATAAGTCTCCTTCTAATGGTGTCATCTCGCTCGGGCGACGGTTCGTGTTAGTGCTCCTATACCTACAAATTATCGCCGCAAATAAAATTAATTCCCATTGCTTCCATCGAGATGAAAACTCTGCCGATTACCTGTCTAGTAGCTTAACTCCTGCGCAGCTGATCGAGCAGCCGCTGTTGCTTGGTGAGGCGATCGCCACCCACCGGTCTGTGGAACAATGGCCGGCCAATACATTTGAACCGCCGCCGCCGCCGTTCTCACTCGCTTCACGAGTCTTCTCTTTCACAAATCTTGTTAGAATGGTAATTTACATTTTTAACCTTATTAATTTGTCCAGTAAATTTAAAATATTGCACTTACAGTATGCCAAGGTCGTTCTTCTAATGGCTCTGCAGAATTTTCTCTATTCTGACGAATTTAAATTCGCACTTATTAGTCATAATGTAACACCCGCATTTCCAAAGTCAAATGTCTTTAATGAAAATGGAATCTTGATAGTCGAGGGTAGCTTGAGTAAGGTTAATTTGCTGAACGATAGGCTCCTCCCCTATCAATTCAGGTACTATTATCACCGCTGCAAATACCTGATACTGTATTTGCTCACCGGAAGTCACGGCGTTCGTGAGTTCGTGAATGGCCGGACTGAGTCCGGAAAATATAGGCGCATAGCGCACAGTGGTGAATATTTTCACACTGTCTTGTCATAACTTTTCGCAAATTATACAGTCCACTAACTTTTATTTTTATATTTTTTTTCTTGTTAATTCGCATTATTGTTTATCCGCTACCTACATCGATAAAATGGTTTATATTATTCGCATTACTTAACATACGCTCGCACAATCTTTGGTAGGTATTTTCTAAGCAATATATTTTTCCGCTTTTTTTTCTTTATTATATTTTTGAAAGGACTTGGTCCTGTCAAGCTGGGGGGCATGGTTGGGCCGATGCGTTGCAAATCAGTCGTGGTGACATTTCACCTAGTCCCTTCCTTGTCTCTCCAATATGCCTACCTCACCGCCTGAAGAGATGAGCACCGCGCTGCCTGCTCCGCGCTGTCACGCCGCGCTGCGGCCGAGCAGCTGAACGCAGTCAGTGAGCTCTCGATTCGCTTGGAGTCTGCACACGCGCGAAATTGGTATCGGACCTCTAAAAATATATAATTATTATTCAATCTCCGCCGCTGGACCTACGTTGTCCATACTAACCCGCTCGCACACAATTCATCGCCGTGAGTGTCATCCATCTCGCAAGGCTGCTGCTGGAGACGATCCTCTTCGCGTGGTGGCCACCCGCTTCGCCGCGCCGAGGATATCCATCAGGGGGTGAGTCCTGCACAAGTTCCTTTCCTTCCCTGGTGTGGTGTTCACCGCGACTGTAATTTGCAACGCTAGCCTATATAGGTAAAATTTGTTCGATATTTAGAAAAATACGGAACCCTAAAAAGGGCAAAATTCCAGCGACCTACCGCCGCGTCACCAGTTTTATTTTTCTCGCTTCTCTTTTGCACTGCATTGTCCGCCCTATCAGCTTCTCCACACCCCAAAGGTTAGTTTGTAAAGAATGCTATGCATTAAACTCGCCTGTTGTATTCCTTTTTATGGTGTACAATAAAGCATATTTTGATTTAGATTTGAATTTTTTTTAGTTAAGTATTATTGGTTACTGGATTTGGTGCTTGAGCCCAAAAATAGTGGTATGGACATTAATCAATTCAGTTGGGTTCGAACTGTCTCATCCGCGCTTTCATTATACGTTCTTCATACGTAATTCGTGCAGTAAAAAATAGGTAGGTACAAAGATATTGAAGTATGTACCTCACCTCTATAGGCTCTATATTGCATGTAAAAACATAGGGACGTGCCCTGTTCACTCTCTTGCTTCTAGGCACATTATTATTATGTAAGAGTAAGTATTTCAGTTCTGTTATACTGATTTTAAAGTTAAAATTTCCCTAGTTGAAACGTAAGCTTTTGTTAGCATTGTCTTTTGAAATGTCAAATTATTCGAGTGAATTGGTTCCGTCCTCGTTAGAAAATATTTCGTGGTCACGCTTTTCATGTGCAAATGCAACAGTTTCGGTCTAAAAGAAGAAACTACGAACATTTGTCAGATTATGTTCGCTTTCAACTGTGTCTCTTTGTTTATCAGCTCGCAATCAGGAGGCGTTAGTGTGTTATCGCGGGAGTTATCGAGGCAAAACAACTGATCCGCGTAATGTGCGTTTCGTCATTTTATCGTATCGTAACAATAAAGCACTCCCATATTTTCTTTAGTGCCGTTTCTTTATGTTGCAACGAAATAGCAAAAGCAATGAAATTTGTGTCGGATTTTTGTGGTCTCTTTCATTACGCTGCGCTGATTAAAGTTTTTGCAGTCATTTATTAATCGATCGCCAAAGACGATGCTGCAGTGAACTGGGTTGAAAGAAACTAGTTTTTCCTTCTTCTTACTAATTTTCATTCTTACACAAGAAAATCTATTTACCTGCCATACCGTAGACTTTACAACCTCAATCGATTTATGAGCTACATCCGCAGTGTAATAACAAATACATAAAGTAACAACGGTACCTAGGTCGTCGTCGCCGCTGCGTGTTAGCGCATCACATCGACTCCGCCGCCGAAGTCGATGACTTTATGCTCTCGCGCACTTCCTGGTTCCCTAACGCGGATAGGTGATGAGCTGATGTTCTGTCTGACGTCTCCACGTTGTCCGCCCACACTATGCGTTGTTTCTGTGGGGATATCAGCGTTTCCCTTTGGTGGTTTATTTTGCGTGTTCCCAACATTCTAGTATTTAGAATGAAGAAAAATAAGGTAAGATGAGTGAATACCACGCATTTCTGCATTTCCATCTCTCGTCAAGGGGAAGTCTCCGGTGTGACGCCTTCTCGGAGGTGATATTGGTACCACCTATACCGGATTACATAAGAGCAATACAACAATTCCTCGGAGGGGTCAGCGATGTATCTTCGGTCACCGGCAGCGACCATGCTGAGTGAGACTGAGTGATCGTAGATTTTAGCTGAATATGTGAAATCAACAATGTGAAATATTTATAGCAAGCAGTAGGACGACACCAGCTCCAAATTGCACTTACGATAGTTTCAGTTTATATATTGATCAAATTGGACATTTACATAATGCATTACACTTGGAAACGTCAAACGAATGTTTTGATTAAATATTTTTAATACCTATTAGTGATTCATCATTCAAAAACAGGTTGCTTATTTAAATAGTAGTTACGATACGCGTTGGTCAACACAGTTTTTGAATTTTGTGTGATTTGGCGTGGTGTGTTCGTGATATTCAAGATAGAATAAATGTTTTAATTATCTACAAAGTATATTAAAATCAAATAAAATTTAGTTCTAAGCTGGAGTTCATGTTATAAAATACAATAAAATAGCACGACGAAACGGCAGCGGGCACGGCGGCGACAGCAGCGCCTGTGCCTGTCGTGAGAGTGGCGACTTCCGGCGGAAGCGGCATGCGGGCCGCGCCCCCCCCCCCCCCCCCCAACCTGCCTCCGCCTTCCCCTTGCCGCACTTGTTTATTGAATTACCATAATTTACAATAAATAAGTAGGTAATAGCAACTCACTCGGCTCCCGCTTTAGGCACTACTTGTATATAAGGTCTTTCAAAATTAGTTCAGAGTACGCTAAGGGGGGTTCTGTATCGGAAATAGATCACTTTTGAAGAACAAAGAATTTTTTTTAAATAAAATTTAAAAAAAAATTTTTCTTAATCGTTTCAGTTTCATGCCAGGAACAAAAAAGTCTTCCAACACATAGATCTCTATATTCAGAAATTGTGAAAAACCACAATTTTAATTTTATTAGTATGGAATAGAAAGAATTTGATTTTTTTTACCAACTTACACGTGTTACTTCATATGGGTAATGAAGACGTTTTTGTTACTGTTATGAAACTGAATCGATTAGGCCATTGGTGCCCAAACGGTCGATCGCGATCGATCGGTCGATCGTAAGAGGCTTTTAGGTCGATCGCTTAAAATATGTAGAGCAAGAAGTGACTCGTAGAAACATGGAAGAGTTCATAATATTTGATGTGACTTAACATTTACCGGGTGGTGTCGTCTTCCACAAGGACATTAATAGTAACAAATATAAAGGATGTAGTGAACATAGTTTTCAATTCAAACAAAAATTACTACAAATTATTTAACAACGAAAACCTTTGGTACAAGTGTCGATCTCACAACCTTTAATTTTTTGTAGGTAGATCTTCATAGAAAAAAGTATGGGCACCACTGGATTAGGCTATAAATATCAACCACCAATTTTTTTATTTAAATACATAAAAAAAAATTTTACTTAAAAAAAAGCCCAAGGTCCAAAAAAATTTATATAGGTGTGTGTCCCCGAGGCGAGCTCCCTATGTGATACAGAACCCCCCCTTAGCATACTATGAACTAATTTTGAAAGACCTTATATAAGTAGGGAAGGGAATGCAGACCTCTTTATTGTATGTTGCTCACTGCTGTAAATTTCTGAACGGTTTATTGCTTTAAAATTAAAATAGCACAAATGAAGTAGGCACAGTGTTTTTTTTTATTCGAATACTTCAACGGGAGAATAATATAAGTATAGAATAGTATGAAACTGTAGATTCCCTACCTAACTAAACCCTTACTTGGTGTTATGCTCAAATTGTAGCCCACTGGGTTGATACCTCGGTTGATACAACCGTGCTGGATGTAAGATGGCCGCATAGCATCCTCGAATGTGTTTTCCTCTAGTCCTACTGGACTGCTGCTACTGGATTGCTGCTATACTTAGCAGCAATCCAAAGGAAATTATCCGGTATGGTACCTGCCTTCTCGGTGGACATAATGGCTAGTCGGAGTATATGCTCTTGCTCCTCTGTTTCAGCCACCCGTATCGGATTAGATAAAATAAATCAAATCTTTAATGCTAACTTGTTGAAAAGGTACTTCGCAATTTCAATTTCTTGGAGCTTATTATCGAGATGATCCTCATTTCGTACTTATGATATGACATATGAAATCACGCAAATGATTTATTTACTGTCAGCATATCGGTAAATCTGAAAGTACGAAATTCTTGTTCGTTATTGAATTCTAACGTGCGATTTCTCCTTTGTCAACAGACACGTCATACGAGAAGGCATGCCGGCGCGGGTCGGCGCCGAGCACGCCGGTGCCGGGCGGCGGCGCGGGCGGCGCGGGCGGCGCGCAGCACAGTCCCTCCCGCCTCGCCTCCTTCTTCTTCTCCAAGCGCTCCTTCCGCAGCAACCCGCTGAAGCGAACCAAGAGCGCCACCAAGCTGGAGCGGGAGAGAGCGCTCGCCGCCGCGCCGCAACACCCGGCCACACACGCGCTGCGGACCTCCAGGTCAGTACTAGAGCTCCTAGTTTTCCGAGTACTGCTCTTGACAGTCCATGCATTTCCTCCACGAAGGGATGTACGTAGATCAGCATTTGTCAGGGCGATATGACATTCGCAACCCTCTCCAACGACCGTTGTCCATGGGATTCTAGTATTCTTCTAGATAGTCACCTTATGGGTGACTCGGTCACAATCCGCCACAAGCAACGGCTAGTCGGAGCTCTGCCCCCTCTGACTCAACCACCCATAACGGATTACATTAAAAATAAAAGTAAATTAATAGCTAATATTGTCTTGTTGCAGATCACATGAAAGTCTACTGTCAGCGCACTCGCCCGCCGTGTCAACGATGGACCTGGGCCCTCCACATCAGGTATTACACACATTTCTAAAGTTTTTAATGATTGGTTATTTATTTCATGGAGTGTCAGGAGTTTTCATATGCACATTGGAATCTATACTATACGTAAGTATAAATACTATTTTGTTATTGAATTTACCCATAAATCCTTGCCATCACTACTCTTGCCAGCGCTAAATTATACCTATATATATGTCTCCAGGTGGAGATCCGGGCGCTGCACTCCTCGGTGCTGGGGCGGCCGCACTGCTTCGCTTTGTCTGCAGAGAGCCGTGCCCCGCGCTACTTCGCATGCGCAAGCCGCAAGCAGCGCGACCGCTGGATATACAGGTGCGATCTCTTCTTCATAATCATCTGTTGTCGTATTCTCCTCTTTACAATCATCTGTTGTCGTTTTCTCCTCTTCACAATCATCTGTTGTCGTATTCTCCTCTTCACAATCATCTGTTGTCGTATTCTCCTCTTCACAATCATCTGTTGTCGTATTCTCCTCTTCACAATCATCTGTTGTCGTATTCTCCTTTTCACAATCATCTGTTGTCGTTATTCTCCTCTTTACAATCATCTGTTGTCGTGTTCACCTCTTCACAATCATTTGTTGTCGTATTCTCCTCTTTACAATCATCTGTTGTCGTATTCTCCTCTTCACAATCATCTGGTGTCGTATTCTCCTCTTCACAATCATCTGTTGTCGTATTCTCCTCTTCACAATCATCTGTTGTCGTATTCTCCTCTTCACAATCATCTGTTGTCGTATTCTCCTTTTCACAATCATCTGTTGTCGTATTCTCCTCTTTACAATCATCTGTTGTCGTATTCTCCTCTTCACAATCATCTGTTGTCGTATTCTCCTCTTCACAATCATCTGTTGTCGTATTCTCCTCTTCACAATCATCTGTTGTCGTATTCTCCTCTTCACAATCATCTGTTGTCGTATTCTCCTTTTCACAATCATCTGTTGTCGTTATTCTCCTCTTTACAATCATCTGTTGTCGTGTTCACCTCTTCACAATCATTTGTTGTCGTATTCTCCTCTTTACAATCATCTGTTGTCGTATTCTCCTCTTCACAATCATCTGGTGTCGTATTCTCCTCTTCACAATCATCTGTTGTCGTATTCTCCTCTTCACAATCATATGTTATCGTATTCTAAACGGCTGAGAAAGTAATTAACGATATCAGTGTAATTTTTTTTACGTTCCATTGATGCGATACAACCTTAGAAGCATATTATATTATCATAAACCTGATATCAATATCTTTGTCACTGATCCCAGATGTCCCAGATCGACCCCATAATATTACGACCGCGATATTGCTCGCTCATAATAAGCTACAAAATGGTTATTAGATTTTTTTTAATCCGGCTTATAATTTACTTGTTTTTCAAGATTTTATGCGGCAAGGTGGGTGGTCAATAGTTCTCTGTCGTGGAATAGTGATTTTTCCCTTTCGAATACTATTGTATTGAGCTCAATTAATGTACTAGTCTCGAAAGCGGAATTAATTTCCATAAAATATTGTTTATAAAAATGCCATTATTGCAGTACAGAGCGTTCTTGGCGCCCCACCTTGCTACACGCATATACTGTAAAACGTGAAAACGGACGGACGAAAACGGGAAAACGACGGGCGACTTTTCATGTTTCCTTAATAAATCTTTCATATTGAGGAGGCCGCCTGAAAACCAGTACTCCAGTCATTATCTAGGGATTGCATCAATGCTGAGATCTTACTCTCTGTTTTAACATTATAATGACAAATAATATAATTTTATTCTTCCGGATTTTTTCGGAGTCGTCGGCGATTGTACTCGCCGGTCTGCCACCCGTCCTCGCTCGAGTGCCTCCCAAGATAGAAGACGGGCCCACCGATCAGTCATCATGAGTTACATAATATTATTGTCTTCACTGTCAGGAGGTAGATTTCCACTCAGAAATTTGGTCATTATTTTTGTGGTTTCAATTGCAGCCTGTTGTTGGAGTATTTCTAATTTTATACCAGCGTCTAAATTTTGTATGTGTTTCTCTGATGATTTATTTATAATTCCTGTAGTGCCAATAACTATTGGGACGATTTCGACTCTTGTATTCCACAATCTTTGGACCTCAATTTTTAGTGCGTAGTATTTAGTAAGTTTTTCATTTTCCTTCCTAGTGAGGTTATAGTCGGATGGCACTGTGACATCGATAAGGTAAGTTCTGTTTTTATTTTGATCTACATATATGAGGTCTGGTCGGTTGTTAGGTAACGCATAATCAGTGGTGACAGCAATTTCCCATATTAGTTTAAATTCTTCATTTTCCACCACATGTGGTTCATTTAACGGGCATTTCCACAAAAATTTTGTTGTTTCGGACTTGTGTTTCTTGAGTAAATTCCAATAAACGTATTTGACTAGTTGATTATGATGTCTCTTTAGATATAGTGGCTGTACTAATATTTTACATCCTGAGATGATATGCCTGACTGTTTCATCCTTTTCGTGACATAATCGGCATCGTCCATCTGTATCAAGTTTTAAAATATCACGTTCAAACTGTTTTGTTCTGACCGATTGTTCTTGTATTACAAAAATTTTAGATTCCATTTGGGGAGTAGTAGGTTCAGTATCCGTATTTGGGTGCATTAGTACCTCTCTCACAATTTGACCATGTAGTGGCTTTTCTTTCCAATTTTCTTTGGATTGTTCAGTCTGTTTTTTGTGGATTAAGATTTCATCTTCCGTGGGTTGTTCGATATTAAGTTTTTGTCTAAATTTTATACCTTGTGATATTATGCTATATAGGCCTTTTTCCTTATCATGATCAACAATTACTTTTAGGACATTGTCATTTTTGTCATCTAGATATTTTTCCATTTTAATAGTTAATTTTATATATAGATTTTCTATGTTTAGTAGGCCTCTTCCTCCTTCATTGACTGGTAGATATAGTCTTTCTGTGTTAGATTTTTGTTGGTGCATGTTATATATGTTTAGGAGTTTCCTTGTTTTTCTGTCAATTTTTTTAAAGTCATCCATAGTATAATTTATTACATTGAAAGTATATATAAGAACCGGTGTTGCGTATGTATTTATGGCCTTTATAATATTTCTTGAGTTTAATGTAGATTGAATGATTTTTCTTACTCTTCTTATGTATTCATTTTTCTTTTCTTCTATTATTTGTTTGTGGTTGATTTCCCCATTTTCATCAATGCCAAGATATTTGTATTTTTTGTTATTTAAGGCTTCGAATTTGTTTCCATCAAGCAGTATATGGTCTTCACCATCAGCGTTTATTCTTTTACTACCTTTTATTTCTAGTACTTTACATTTTTCTAAGCCAAATTCCATTCTAATTTGTTTGGAGTATATTTCTACTGTATCTATTAGATTTGATAGCTGATATTTATTTGCAGCGTATAGTTTTATATCATCCATGTAGAGGAGGTGATTAATTATTTGGCCACTTCTTAAAATATATCCAGTCTTTTCATATTCACTCAGTAATTTTGATAATGGATTAAGACATAGACAAAATAGTAAAGGGGACAGAGAATCTCCTTGAAATATTCCTCGTTTTATAATTATTGGCTTTGTTGTAATTCTTGAGTCAGTGCTTATTGTATTCATAATCACTTGCCATGTTTTCATAACTTTTGATATACAATTTGTAATTACGTTAGGGCATTTATATATTTTGAGGATGAGAATAATCCATTCATGTGGTACCGAATCATATGCTTTTTTGTAATCTATCCACGCCATGTTTAGGTTTTTCTTGTATGTGTTTGTATCTTCTAAGATAGATTTATTGACAATTAAATGGTCTTTGCAACCTCTCGCGCCCCATTTACAACCTCTTTGGTAAGGAGTCATTATATCATTGGCATTACAATGTTTGTATATTTCTACATATAGGATATATGTAAATAATTTGTAAGTGGTTGGTAAGCATGCGATCGGCCTCCAATTTTTTGGATCATTTGTATTCGGATTTTTTGGGATTAAAGTGACCACACCTGTTGTAAGCCACGGTTCTATCTGTTCTTCGTCATTAAGAATTTTGTTAAAGTAATGCAGTATGTATGGATGTGCACTGGTAAAATATTTGAGGTAATAGTTTTGTAATTTGTCTATTCCGGGGGTCTTCCAGTTTTTTAGATTTCTTATTGCATCTTTGAATGCTATATCATTTATTGCATTAAAATTGTTATTCTGGATTATTGGTATTTTATCTGCAATTGTTTGTATCATAATATTCGACTTATCAATGTCAACAGGCTGACTGTAAATGTTTGACCAAAATTCTTCTATTTCGTTCTTTGTTGGAATTTCTTTTGGAGTTATATTTTTTTCAAACATTTTCCTGTAGAATTTTCGTTCATTTTGTTTGAATAGCATGTTTTCTTTTTTTTTCTTATTTTCATTTTCATAGCGTTTGATTCTTCCCGCATACATTTTGATTTTTTGTTTTAGTAGTTCAATTATATTGTATAACATTATATCAGTTGTTATATTATACTTTTTATATAGGTTGTCCTTGATATTTCTCATTCTCCTGCTAGTAACACCACGTGAAATTTCGATCAGTTGTCCAAGGTTTTTTCTCAATATTTCAATTTTATCCTGTATTCTCTTTTTCCAAACTGGGACCTGATTACTATTGTTAAATGATTTTTCAAGTATTTTCTGTTTGTTTTCTATATATATATCTTTCTTTATTGAGGCTTATTAATATGGATGTTTGTCTGCGCGTGACAGCTTGCGACAGGCGGCGCGGCCGGAGGAGCTGCGCGGGCGACGCAGCGAGCGAGCCGTCAAGCTGTGGCTGCTGGAAGCCAAGGCGATACCGCCCAAGAAGAGATACTACTGCGAGATCCTGCTAGACGACACGCTCTATGCGAGGTAAGTACTCACCGTTCACTTGTGTTCATCAGTTTAAAGTGCGCTACAGAACAAGAACAAAGATCTCGTCTATAGGCCTTCTTTAAAAAAAGTGCAAAGAAACACTAGGAAGACGGTTTTTTTTTTCCTACACGCTCTCATCATATTTCATACCAGCCAATAATCGTAGGTACGGTTTATTATTATATTGGTTTTATGGAAACTGACACGGTTGGCTACATCACCTACAACATCCTTGATGTCAGCCCATAACACATCTATAACTTATAAATGTATAACTTGAGCATGCCAAGAAATCTTGCACGCCTTCGATCATAGCTAAATATCAATGACAAAAGAATCCTTAACAGTTTTTCTTTAGTGGCTACTCTAATTGGGGGAGCGGAAAAAAACTCGATTTCGAATTCTTTAAAAAATACCATGAGCTTTGGATGTTAATCCAATGTTATGCTACGCCAAAATGGAAAAAAGTCTAAATGTCAGGAGCTAAAAGCATGACTAACCAAATTTAACTGTAAATTCTAATCCCACGTTAACAACAATAGACAAGAGAGCATGATCCATCCATCAGAACTGCAAAGATGAGTCATAGCATAGTGAAGTCAGAGTCGCGTCTGGGTGACCTCGACCTCCCGATGCTTTTGAACCGAATCTAACCAGAATAATACCTGACGAGCAAACTTGATAAAAAGTTCGTGTGAATTATAATTACTTGGGAGGAAACTGAACAATTCCTGTGAGCATTGTTTTCGTTACAAGTCTGGTTTAGTCATTAGCGATTAAGCTATTCAAAGAAATACATTATTCCCGATAGTCGAGAACAACAGAGAATTCTCATAAGCAGGTATACATTAACTTCTGCATATTGCAACAGTTTTTGGAAGATTTTTTGTTTGTTAGATGATTGATCTCTAAATAACTCCGGGGATTTTTACTTTGTTGATCTGAATTGAGAATCTGCAATCAGTCCTGGTCTATAATCAGATTGATTGCGGGCGTTGATTTGATGTTTTGATGGATTGAGCTCTATAGTAAATCTACGGACCAGTGCATTCGTAGTATTGGCGCATATCTGCTATCTTTTTTAAATGTTTCCTAAATGCACCTACTTGGGGAAGGATCATCATTCATTACCCGTTAATAGAGGTAGGTACCTATATTCGAAGTATTCTCATGGGATTATGAAAGCCATGTCGCCGCCATACTAAAGAGACACAATATCTGGAATTTTAAACTGTAGTCATCATCATTTGTAAAACAGAAGATATTGTGCAGTTATATGCGTATTTATTATATAACATCACACCGGTTTCCCAATCAGATAAACCATTCGGTAGACCAGAGCCAACGGATCTCCACGTGCCACGGACGTTGTGTCGGGTTTTCCCATGTCAGTAAGTGACCTGAAGGTTCTCGATTTGCCTCCAGGACATCGTCGAAGCTGAAGACTGAGTTGTGCTTCTGGGGCGAGGTGTACGAGTTCAGCGGGCTACCGACAGTGGGCGCCATCGTCATCAACGTCTACCGAGAGCCCGAGCGCAAGGCACGCAAGCGCGACAAACACTCTCTCGTCGGTACGTAACGCTATTTTTAACCGACTTCAAAAAAGGAGGAGGTTCTATGTTCGGCTGTATGTTTTTTTTTTTATGTATGTTCAGCAATATCTTCCCCAATTGTGAACCGATTTCGACGATTCTTTTTGTGTTCGGTTCAGTCTAGCTCCAAGGTGGTCCCATTTTTTTTGGTCAAGATCGGATTGGAGAGCGAGGCGGAATCGCGATGCCGAAGGCCGAGCGATACCACTAAATTCGCGATTTCAAAAATAAAAAAAATCTATATTTCGAAACTGCGAGTTCGAATAGACTTTTGTAAGATAAGTATGACGAATATGAAGCGGAGATGCTAAGAATTTTTCAAAATATTTGTTTCTAGTAGTTAGCACTATTACTACTATGTATTACTGTTACTACGCACCATTGCGTATATTGCGGGAAGCAATAGCTAGAAATATGACAATTTCTCTTATGCATCGTCATAAATTGTTCAAACCTTCTCTTGTCATCAAAATATTCAGGTAGGTATGGCTAAAAAAGTTAAATTACAAATAAAAAAAAACTATCCTTAAAATAGTAAGAAAATATTTTTCGCTTTTTTAATTCAGTACCTCGCCTTTCGTCGGGGTACTGAATTAATGTTTTTTACTTAGCGTTTGGAAGCTACGATGCCACAGATAGACACAGACATAGAAAGACGGAGGCGTCAAACTTAAAATACCCCTCCTTTTGCGTCGGGGGTTAAAAAGGCTGGATATACTCAAACTCTATATAACTCCAAAGTTTCCATCTTATTTATCTTAAATATCCAAAGGTATTATCAGTGGTATTATCTATCACTCTTTGCCTACCCACTGCAGTTGAAATGTTACTTTAAATATGGATTGTTGTCCGCCCTACAGGTTCGGTCAGGATCCCCGTCGACGATGTATCCTCGCGATACCTCAACGAGCGCTGGTACCCCATCCTGCCCGACAAGAGCACCGACAAGAGCACCCTCAACTCTTCCCAGAGCAGCCACTCGAGCGCCACCAGGCAAGCCGCCGCCGTCGCGCCCACGCCGAGCCTGCGCATCAAGTGCCGATACCAGTCCATCGACATACTCCCCATCGACTGCTATGCCGAGTTCCTCGACTACCTCAAGAAGAATTACAAGAAGGTCTGCGAGTGCTTGGAGCCTGTGATCGGTGAGCGCTCGCTTCCACTTCCTTATAGCGAGGACTCGCGTTGCTTTGAGCTCCTTTGTCCTTTCGATATTCTTAGATTGTTTTTTTATTGTACAATTATTTATTTTAGAGCGAAAGCAAGCATCAATCTTGCATTAATAATTGAATTTAAAATGGTTACGCATCTACAGATCTTCAAGGCAACCCTGAGTTATGTTCAATAAACTCCATAAAAGAAAATTTGACGTGCCTATGTTATAGCGATAAAGATAACATTTATTTAGCAGATTAAGCAGCAATTGTTAAGTTTCAAATTCAATACACCTATGCGCTCTGTCGACTTCGAAAATACGAAAGTAAGGAAATTAGAAATTTTCTAAGAGTGGATGTTTTAATTCATAGGGCAGACAAACAACGAAGTCTTCCATAAAGATTCCTCTGTCCCAAATTTGGGACGGAACCCTGCACTGAACTTTGCACTGTATGTAACCAAACATTATGATTGCAGGTGTAAAAGCAAAGGAGGACATAGGCTGCGCTATGGTGCTGTGTATGGCTGGAAGCGGCCTGGCGCCGCGTTACCTGGCAGACGTCGTGGCGCTCGATGTGCGGCGCACCGGGGACCACAGCCTCACCTTCAGAGGCAACTCCCTCGCCACCAAGAGCATGGAGGCATACCTCAAGCTGGTCGGGGATCAGTACCTTCAGGTCAGTACTTTTTTATGTAAACCAACATGGGTGGCTGTGCCGAGAGACCAATGGTGCAGTCGACATTGCCAAAATCACCTCTCCTCGCGAAATTACACTCAGAGAGGCGACATGCCAGCAGATTTGCGGACTGTTGCTAACACGACGCGACGTTTGAACCTTCATTCAGACGACGGATAGACGACGGTAGCAAATTTCGATCAAATAGACGGAAAGTGGGTTTTAAATGTAGCAGATCAGATAATTCCTATTATTCAATGAATTGGACAACAAAATTGCAACAAAAATTCACCTGGAAGGATTGTGGGGTGTTTAGGTGTGGGGACTTAAGGTGATTGGATTTTAAAAACTTTACACACGCTATTATTACTCTATGGAAACTTTCTCCCAATTTAAATCACTCATGTGAAGTTAAAGGTAGTGTTGCCGCAATGAGATTAGCCGGTTTATTGTTTCGGGTCTCCCTCTGCTCACTTCGACTTCATTTGTCTATTACTCCGTTTGTCCGATGCCACATACTTGGAATGAGCAGCGATTATTTGGGAATATAAAATATGAAGTTTGGCAATGGAAATGGAAACAAAGTTTTGTTGACATTGTGCAGGAGACACTAACGGAGCCAGTGACGTCTGTTGCCGGCGGCGGCGCGGGCGTGGACTGCGAGGTGGACCCGCTGCGCGCGGGAGGCGGCGCGGCGCTGCGGAGGCAGCAAGCGGCGCTGCGCGACGCCGTCGAGCTCACCTGGCGCCGCATCGCCGGCTCCGCGCAGCACTTCCCCGCACCTCTGCGAGACTGCTTCGCGACCTTCCGTGAGAGGTATGCTCTTTCACACACATGCCTCTGCGAGACTGATTCGCTAACTTTCGCGAGAGGTATGCTCTTTCACACACATGCGTATGCGAGACTGTTTCGCGACCTTTAGCGAGAGGTATGTTCTTTCACACACATGTTTCTGTAAGACTGCTTCGCGACCTTCCGCGAGAGGTATGGTAAGTCCCTTTCATACGCATGTCGGACATGATCAAGACTGAAGAATTTTTATGATAAAACATAGTTTTCATCTTTTATTTTTTGAGAATTATCTTCCGCTGAATGTGTTTCCTCACTCCTACAACCTGAGGCATTCAAAATACGTGTAAACAAATTAGACTACTTACAACCTTTCACCTAATTAGGGATGGTGCCTACAAGGCAGTTTGTATATTTGTTTCACTTCCACGCACTTTGGTGGACTCGTTTCACGCGGCCGAGAATCTCTTTAAAACATAATTAACTTTGTATGTTTGCCGGTGGCAGGCTGTCGTCGATGGGGCGAGATGACATCTCGGACAACCTGATCAGCGCGTCGATATTCCTGCGCTTCCTCTGCCCCGCCATCTTGTCGCCCAGTCTGTTCGGCATCACGCACGGTTCGTTCACCACTCCACTCCTACTCAAATGTTTGAACACCCACCTTCGTACCGATATCGAGTTGAAAAGTGCTACTCTCAGACTAGTGACTACCAAACGCCGAGAGACTGTTTACATTGATTATAGTACTTGGTAGAGAGGTCAAACGATGCGGTAGCATCTTTCTTGAAAATACTTCGTGCTATACATCAAAAGTGTTTACTTTACATGTTTAAACGGGGCTTTCGGGTAGAGTTAACCAATAAATAGAAAGGCTCTTCTCGTCAATCTACTTGAAAGTTTACTAGTTTTAGTACCTAACTATTGAGTCAATTATTCACACTCGCACAATGGTACACATGAGTGTAAACCATACATAACACAGCAGTGCAGAAATAGTTCTGAGAAATGCAGCTTATTTATATGTACATTGAACGTGCAGAATACCCGAACGAGCGTGCGGCGCGCAACCTGACGTTGGTGGCGAAGACCCTGCAGACCCTCGCCAACTTCACGCGCTTCCAGGGCAAGGAGGCCTTCATGGAGTTCCTCAACGACTTCCTCGAGCGCGAGGCGCCCAGGATGAAGGCCTTCCTTCGCGAGATATCCGTACGTCTCGCTCTCTTCATTCCTTCTGTCTATCCAGTCACTGCATTTCTGTTTTGTATTTGAGAAGTTAATTTGATGCAGCTGTTTTTACTATGTCACGTCTTTAGGATGTCACTGATGTAGGCAAACACTCAACTAAATAGTGTCACTTATACGATTCCTTGTATTACCAACAGAACACCTAAGACGGCAGTCATAACTAAAAACCAACAGATTTTTGTTCTCGGAATTTATGTTTTTACCCGACTATGGCCACTTATCTTTGCTCTGTATATAAGGTCTTTCAAAATTAGTTCAGAGTACGATAAGGGGGGGTTCTGTATCGGAAATAGATCACTTTTGAAGAATAAAGTATTTTTTTATGTAAAATGTAAAAAAAAAAATTTTGTCGCTTCAGTTTTATGCCAGGAAACAAAAAGTCTTCTAACACATAGATCTCTTTCTTTCAGAAATTGTGAAAAACCACAATTTTAGTTTTATTAGTATGGAATAGAAAGAATTTAATTTTTTTTATCAACTTACACGTGTTAGATCATAATGGTGATTAAGACTTTTTTGTTACTGTTATGAAACTGAATCGATTAGGCTATAACAGTCAACCACCAATTTTTTTTATTTAAATAAATAAAAAAATATTTTACATAAAAAAAACCCAAGGTCAAAACAATTTTGTATAGGTTTTACTCCCTATATGATACAGAACCCCCCCTTAGCGTACTCTGAACTAATTTTGAAAGACCTTATATATGTATGTGTGCCTACAGTCGCGGCCGGTCGAGCAGCAGGAAGGCGTGAAGCGTCTGTCCGGCGCGTCGCAGCAGTCGTCCGCGTCGCACGCGTCGGAGACGGCGCGCGAGGGCTCCGGCGCGGAAGGGCGCGCGGGCGGAGGCCGCGTCGTCGAGACTGAAGCGGAGTGGGCGCCGCACGTCGACCTCGGTCGCCAGCTGGCTACGCTGCACGGTCTGCTATCGGACAGCCTTAGCAAGCTGCCGCCTAATAGGATACAGGTGATTATCTTAAAGTTCTGTCGGTAGTCACTGCTGTGCGTAAACACGTGAGAAATCTCTCAAAAAAGATACCAGCGTCCTCTGTCATCCATTAGCTAGAAATTCTGAAATGCCTCAATTTTTTATGTTGACTGTATCGGAACTAGTGATACTCCATAAATTTCTACTGATGGTGAGGTAATACTGATGTCACTCAAAACATTATTTAAATAATATTTTATTATGTAAATGTGATGGTTTAACAAGTCAGTGGGTTTAACAATGGGAAACATGAATAGTTACATCCAGCCACTCATATGATACTTAGCCGAGTTGTTGGTTAATCGTGGATATGAGCTTAGAAGAACTAAGCATCTATGTAGGTCACATGTGAAATGAATTTACACTTTCATAATAGTATTTGTATGTTTGTTTCAGGAGCTGGATCCACTGTCGGACATCTTGGATGACCTCAGCAAACGACAGCTCAGCACGGACAGCAACGTTGGCCCCGTGCACACTGCTGACAATATCTTTAGGTACATTTGTTACTACCACGCATTTACATTGAATTTATCGCTATTGCACCTAATGACGTCACATTGTAATGTTAAATTTATATTAGCGTCTATCTGTAGTATAATTTCTGAAGCAAACTTGTAAGATAAATAAATTCTAATGCACAGGTTCAACGACCCCACGTGCCACGTGCAAACGAAACCCGCCATCGAGATCCCACCGTGTGCCAGCCTGGCCGCCAACAACTTCGCTCACAGCTCACCCATCATGAACAAGAACGGCGTCCAGTTCAACATCAGCCCCTCCAAGTCCAACGCCGAGGACTCCAAGTACAAGAGCTCCTACGCCTCCGTAGCCAAGTCACCCAGCTTCAACATGCGCTCCGCCACTCTACCGAGAAACGGCTACGGCTCCCCCATCAACCAAAACATCAACCCGGACCGATACAGTTCACAGTACAACAATCAGGAGCATTGCGTCAATCTAAAGGTCGTTCAAATCGGCTTCGATCAGTACTCGAAGGGTATGACCAATGGGGTCGCCGAAAACGGACACGAGCGACGACCCCAAGACAGGTTCAAGCCCAACAACTACAACCAACAGATACACTACCACAACTCCAACTACAACGCGGAGAGATCTCCCAGCAGCGACAGCATCAATCACAACTACTGCTCTAATGAGATGCAGAATCTGATCCGAGATACGGCGACACTCGAAGAACTGTCGGACCTGTTGAAGTATGCGGACGATCCCGATATAGTCGACGACAAACTCATTCTAAATAAAAAGAATATGACCCAGTCGCAAGCGAACAACAACGTAGTGAACGGCAATAAAAATAACGTCTACACAACCAACGGCTCTAACGTGTCCATCAGCGCTCTCTCGAATGTCGCCAGCTCAGGTTACCAAAGCTTCGCCACCTACAGCCAAAGCTCTAGTCCCATCGAGTCGACGGCGACCCACCACCATCCGTACGAGAACGGCCAGCCTCTGAGCCGGTACTCGCAGCTCAACTATCAGAAGCAGAGGGACAAACAATTTTTCGAAGGCAAGACCGATAAGTTTTATCCAAAGACCCCCGTGCAGCAGAAGATCGATTACGACATTCAGAAGTACGGCATTCAGAACTTTACCACCGACAACGGACAGAACAACGGCAACACGAATTCGAGCGTCGCACCGCTCGTGTTCACGAACCCAGTGTACAACATGGAGGACAACCGGCAGTCGCCCGCGCGCGCCGACAAGAACAAGCTGAACGAGAAGCGCAACTCGAAGCGCTGTCCGTGCGGCTCCTCCAGCTCCTCCATCGACGAGGAGACCACCGACAACCTCGAGACCAACTCCGAGGAGGGCTCCACCAACTTCAACGATGAGCCTCGACCTTACGACCAGCACAATCGAAACGTGAACCACCGAAAACTTACTCGCGAAGCGGACTACCACAAAACAAATCACGAGCATTCCCCTCGCGACGACTCATCCAACGCGCCGAGTATCCGCAAGGGCAGCAAGACTCGCATGCCGCGCACCAACCCAATGCTCTCCTACTCCACAAATCAAAATCAGTTGAACCTCAAACACTTTGGGCAGCGGGGCGAGTCGCTTTACGAGAGCAAGCCTCATCACATTACGTCGGAGGGTGGCTACCCAATGACGCGCTCCGACTCCAACGTAGAGGAGGTCAACAAGGAGATGTATCGGCTTCAGATGTCGCGCAGTCAGAAGGCTCTTTACAACATGGAGAACGCTAAAAACTCGCCCGAGAAATACACGATTCCAGAGAATGCAGTTCAAGAGACCAACTATCCGCTGGACCGAACGTACTCGGGGGCGAAAGTATCGAGCACTCGCTTGAACGAGGACTCGGAGCGCCATCAGGACGTGTACTACTGCGTGCGGGAGCGGGACTCTCCGGCGAGAACACCGGTGTTCAGCGGACAGAGTCAAGCGAGTGAAGCTCCGCACGGGCTCGGCGGCGGCGCGGTCGGCGGCGAGAAGCAGAGCACTCCGAAGGAGAAGCTGCAGCGGCGGCTGAGCCTGGAGTCTGCGCGCGAGCTGACGGACAGCTCGAGCGACATGGAGGAGACGCACTACAGTACCACCGGCCGCCGGCGCGCCAACAAGCACCACCGCACTATTGAGCAGGTCTGTCGTCATCTCTGTCCTACTCCTTATCATTGTCTCATACCACTCTATATTATGCCACTTAATGTATGACAATGGCGAACTTATTGCTTGAGATAATTTCTTCCAATGCAATTTAAGTTGATACCTTGGACATCGTGAAGCCACCCTTGAAGTATTATGTGTTAATAATAATGATATTAATTGTGTATGGTATTGAATGTAGTACGAGCGCGAGATCGAGCGGTTGAAGTGTTCGGTGGAGCTGCTGCGCGGGCGGCTCGGTCCCGCCGAGCCGGGCAACGACCACGCCGACGCCAAGATGAAGGCCATCATACAAAGGTATGCATAGTGTCCATTCACCAATAATCTTACGTGATCTAACCTAACCTCAATATATTTAATCTCAAGGAATTCATAACCTAACTTAACCTCACTTTAATCTAAAGTAATTCATAGAATCTCTGCATAGCTACCATTTTGGAAACAACGTTTAGTGACAAAGAGATGAGAAGAGATGGAAAACATTTTTTTTTTTCGAGACTGCAGCGCGGAGCAGAGAATGTCGGCCCGGGCTCACTGGAGAAGACTCTTTTGCCAAGATGTACAACATATTCTGGTTCTTCGTTTGTTTAGGATCTTTCTTTAGACGAATACAGAATGGTATGATGCTTTGGTGTTCATATTAATGAATAGAATGTTCCCGGGTGTTGCAGGTTGATCTGCGTGGAGGAGGAGCTGCGACGCGAGCAGCGCAAGATGGCGGCCGCGCTCTCGCACAAGCAGCGCGTCATCGAGGCGCAGGAGCATCGCATCGCCGCGCTCGACGAGGCCAACACGCGCCTCCTCTCCGCCCTCGTGCACCTGCAGCGCGCGCCGCACGCGCCCCACGCGCCCCAACCCTCGCAGCACCACTCCCACGCAGAGCTACAAATATAGAGACCCGAGACCTCTCACTAGTACTTCATACTCCGAGGTGGGGTCTTGCTGGGAAAAGAAGTCATTAAAAGTAATATTATAGTAAGCGAAGTAAGAATCTGGATTGTTATAAAATAAATGATGGTTAGACGTGTGGTTACGGCACAAGGCGTTATCTCCTGTGAGAGATCGGATGGTTTCAAAAATTATTGGCGCTTTTTTCGAAGAATATCGCATTCCCCAGCTGTAGCTAATGCTGCGAGGTAGCTGAAAAAATTGCACTCAGCAATTAGTCTACATTCTGGAATGCAAACACGTGTGATCCACACACACTTACTTGCACACTTATTTACTTATTAATGTACGGTCAGCCCACCCACAGTGACCTTACAGGTCTGATGGTATTACACAAGCACAACACAGACTGATGCCGTATGCGTAGACATTTAAATTGTTTTATGAGTGGAGATATTTTAAAGTGAAGCTGATCCAAAATATTTTAAAGCTGATCCAAGTATTAATCTTGCATATTTTATTGAAGATAAAATCAGCATTTCCTTATAATTTGGTTTGCAGATTACTTACTTATGATATGTCTGTACAGTTTTTAATAATAACAGCAGGGGGTCACATCGCAATATTATTTATATAGTTTGCAAAGCTTTGGTTAATAAATTAGTCCTTTTGTTTTTTCAATTATTTTTTAAATGAATGAAATAACTGGCTCAAATGAACTTTTTACATCGATACCTTCATTGATACTTGGACATTATTCAATAAATTGTATTACCGATTACGTAAGGAAAATATACTTTTAAGTATAAAGTATTTTTTAAATAAAAGTAGGTCGTAGTTGCATATAAAAAAGTTGGTTCTGCCATTTAAGTGTAATATATTTTTATTGTTATATTTGTTTTTTTTAATGTAAACATTAAGTTTCGCCTCTTTGTTGACAACTATCAGTATTCTATGTATTATGTCGTGTTCGCGTCACTCGTGCATTTTCTTTTTTATTAATTATAAGTTTCATTTTATATCGATACCAAAGACGTTGGAATATCCCGAACTACAGAAACGGCGTAGGGCGGGAACTCATTTTTGTAACACTCTGCAATTTCTTTCTGCTAGTATAGAAAGGCATTTTTCGTAAGTGCTACAAAATATTAGCGAGAGTCCCCCGCCCGACCTTTTGTACATTTAGCTTAGAGAGGTCTATTCAACTATATAGGTAGATTAAGTATGTAGGATAGGTTGTATATTTTTAGTGTTAGTGTGAGATTTTCGAAAAAAAACTATTTTTTCTGACGACTAAAGTAAATGAACTTTTTGAACTAAATGTATTACAAATTTTGAATCTGTTTGAAGGTATTCCGCAAGTTAAATGCAATCTATAACTGCACTAAAGTTGATAAATTCCCGGTTAGTGCTCCTTCTCTTCTTCACTCATTTCATTCATATTAAAAGCGACCAGTTGGGATAAATACTGAATGTTGGGTGGTTTTTATAACATTTTGTATAATTTTAAGCCATAATTATGTATTGTATTATCCAATAAATTATGAAACCTCTATAAAAATGTGATTTTATTATTGTTCATGTGAATGAAGAAAGGATACTTCGTCTGAGTTGAAAATTTTATAAAAATTCAGTTCACCATCAAATGAATCAATTGTATAGAAATAAAACATCCAATATCAATTTCACATAGGTACAGTGTATTTTCTTAAATAATTAACCATTGATTTCCAAAATAAAACTGAAAAAACAAATTAAAGTACAAACACATTATGCTCGGCTAGCTTATTCAATCGTAGGTAACTTTCATAGCATCGGTCGAGATGCGACCGATTCGGCTCTCCGGCGCACGCGCGAGTGAACTCCGCGTCACCCCCCACTCCGCACACTCTTACACGTTTCAAAGTATATTGCGAAAACATTTTAGTCAACGGTTCGATCAGTTTAGACTGTAGATACTTGGCAAATAATAAGTCTTCAGATTGAGCGAGTTCAGTTCGACGCGACACAAACATTTTGGAACAAGCGAGAGCAGAACAGATGCTGCTCGCGACCGCTGGACCGCGTCTCCCGCCGCGAGCACGCATCGCAACACATCACACGCAGACAAAACACCAAGAAATTAACTTCATTTCCAGCTAGCGGATTAGGTTGAGGTACTTAATGTTACAAATTATATGTTCTCTTAGTGCGGATATACCCGAATGGTTATAAATATATAAATAAAAACTTCCTGAAAATATAGAAATCGAAAAATTATATTCATAAAAACAGTTTGAAATAGGTATGTACAAAAACTCAGCCTACTCCGCTCACTGGTCATCTCACTACAGAAAGTACACCGGCTTTCAGTATGGATACAAACATTTTGGTTCACGGTATTGTACAAAAATATTACAGTTACCTACCTACACGTATACCTACTCCGGAAACCTCCCCACCTCTACTCGCATTCCACCTCTAACTGTCGCAGGAAAACACGGGACCGACTTCCATATGAAAAGTGACTTCGGTGAATACAAAACATAGGAGACTATTTTATAGAACGTGACTCGTGAGTTGAATGTGATTTCAAAATTAAGAACTTCACATTATTGAATAAGTGTAATGGTTTGCTGACAACGAACAGTGTAAACATGAACTAGCAGTGGGCTCGTTCAAACAACTGAATTTTTTATTTATTTACTCTTTACGCTCGCATAGTTATTTTATCTTTAGTCACTATTTTATATTACAATTCTAAAATACATCGATCTCTTTATCGAATGTTAGAACAAGAAGTGTGTCAGTAATATAATGCTATACTTACTATAACTCCGGTATCGCTAGTCTAGGGATGCGAAAATGTGTTACCGTAGTGGGTAAGTATTGTTCGTAGGTTCATTCAACGGTCACACGGGCTGAAAGTAAACTATCTGAAATGCGCTTTGATCCTAAATATTCTTATCTCCTAACTTAACATTTATTCCTTTATCAGTCAAGTAAACGTTAGTGTTACTCTAGTACATAGATACCATAGTAGAAATCATGTCTTAATGCATAGTCTGCTTAGTCCGGACAGTTCGTGAGGACGATGACAGTCCAAGTAATAGCCAAATTTGCGGCAGTGATTTTATTAGTCGTGGCAGTGATGAGGCCATCGATAAGATAGCCATTTTTTTTTCTATTACAAAATTATACTAACAACAATGATCCCACAATTCTTTTTCCACGTCATTCATTCATACCAAATAATGTAATCTCCCGCTTTGTAAATATTCATGTAAAATGATATCAAGGCATTCTAATACCATAATGAAATTGGTAGGTGTGTAAACTTGCACTTTTCAAGAAAATTGTAGAGACGTTATACGTTTGAAAACAGATTGATGGCGCCACCTTCGAGTTCTACGCAAACCATTATGAGTTTTGACAGTTCGCGTAGACAGTGGCGCCAATGTCACTATTGCGCCCAATAGTAGGTTATGTACTTTTATCTTGTGTGTGTTGATAGTGCGTACTTGATGTATAGTCGTGGACAAATGAGAATGGCATCCACGTGTAGAGCATTATCACCAAATCTCTAAATAAATTATTACACGCTCTACAAGGTGCAGTACAATGAACGCCCTCTTGTTTTCGCTGGGTGCTTCGGACCCCGCGCATACTAAACGATTGAGTGAGTCGCGTTTGTTCCGCAAAATCTCATTGATGCTATGCACGCTCCCATATAGACCTGTAGACTTTTGACAACTAAAAAATTGTACGCATGGGAAGTAAGTAGGTATATGTGTGTATGTCTGTATATTACAGAACTACTAGATGTAATGTAGGTGTGTAGGAGCCCGGTGAGGCCGATAGGTGGCGCTCCGCTCTCGTGCTATGCTAATAAGGTACTCGCCAGTAATGCGCCAAAATTTCATTTACATATTTTTACATAGTACGTTTACAGAATAATTAACGTTTGTACAACACCAACCGCACTCTGTACAACTCCACTACAGACTTATTATCGTACACATGTTTTTCAATATTTTCGCTTAAAAATACACACACGCTCTTAGAAAACATAGACTGTTAATTTACAACTTACACCTAAACAATTAGTACGACGACGTAAGTTGCGTGGTTAATTTATATATTAATGTAAACTAACAACGTCTTCTTCGATCCTCGTCATTGTATTATCTATAAAGGCATCTTTACCTCAGACTTAAGATTCGCCATCGCGCGAGAGATGGTGTCTAATTACGTTTATATTCTAACTCAAGGAGCGATATTCAAAAAAATAATATATATAATTGCGCCTAATACATCATTGAAATTTTTTAGTTAATATTTTTATAGAATGTATGCCTGCGCGGCGGAGCACCATTCGAAAGCGAACTCCGTACATCTTTCAATGTGGACGTGGCGAGGATGCAAGAAATTATTTTAGTACGGACGATGAATGTTGAAGTCACTCCGAATCGCACTGAAAGGGTTGAAGTAATAAATAAAATAGCACAATGTCTACGTAACACTGTCGACAACTGCCTCTGCGAGACAGATCATTGTGCAGAGCCTCTGTTTAAAATAAATATGTGTGCATAGGTAATGAAATAAAATAAAATTTAAATTGAATATGGCTGTTTAAAATGAATTCTTGCTATGAGTAAGATAAACAAGTTTCGAATACTTTGGCCGAGCGCACCGCGTGCAGTAGGCGGCTGAATGTTCTTTTAATCCGCATTTGTTGCGAGTGAAACGCATAAAGAAGGAAGCCCAATTTGATAAATAAACAGAGGGCCTAGTCCGAGTTAACGTGACAGCTACGTAAACGTCAAATACCGATCGAATTGAGTTTTTATGTATGGGAGCACAATACGCTCACCGCGGCGCCACTAGAGAGCTCCATACATAAAAACTTAATTCGATCGGTATTTGACGTTTACGTAGCAGTCACGTAAACTCGGACTAGGCCCTCAGAGTTCGCAAGCGGATTAAAGATTTAAATTGTTTTTCAATCTGATACGGACGAAGAGAACGGCATACGAGCACGCTTCGAGAGTAGTCCTACCCAGCTAACACCGTTTAGCTTATCACTATCACTAGCAGGCTTAGTATGTTTTCTGCTAAGTATAATGATGCGTGCTTCATAGTTATCTTGTCCGAATACTTTGCGAAACGTGGTGGTCGGTGTTGTGATGTAATTTACAAGAGCCATTGAAATGAAATGAAATGACATGGCACCTAGTTCACCCGGTGTTATGGGCTGACATCACTGATGATGTGGGTGATGTAGCCAACCGTGTCAGTTTCCATAAAAAAAAGTAATTGCAGCACAACACCGATTACTCTACTTACGCCGATTATCGGGATACAGCGTGTGGTATGTATTTATAATGATAAGCTCCAAAGTACATAACTAAGCAAATTTAATTATTAAAAAAAATCACAAACATACTCTCTCAACTAATAGGCATCTGATGGCAGTGGTCAACTGGTCTTCTAACTAACTAAATAATAATAAAATAACATAATTAGATAGGTACAGTACATACAACTAGTGGTAACGCATCGAGGAACGGACATAGACAAAACGAATCAGGTAACTCAGATTATCAACTACAATAAGCCCTAACTAATGCTCCATAGAAGACGGTGCTCCCTTCTAAATAATTTTTTTTTACAAGAAAAACATTCACTGAGTGAATGGATTGAAGGTAAAACACATGTACACTGAGAGATCTAGCATTGCCCTTGGATATTTGTAACAAGCTGCGTGAACAGTGGCGCACAGTTGAGAGGATATTCAATACAAAACGCGGGAAATTTTCTACGAAAAACATTCACACGTTCGCCCCGCCACGTCCGGGGCCCTTTAAGACGAGACGGAAGTTAATTTTCTCCATAGAAAATCGTCTTTCGACATTTATGTCTTTTACCTCCCTAAACCTTATCCGATTTTTAGAATCATTTTTTTATTGAGTGTTCACTTTAGATATAAAAAAAATAAAACAACAGGAACGTAGATTGGACTGTCCTTAAGACAAGAAAAAAAAATTGTATACATCGGATAAGGTTTAGGGGGCTAGAGAACATAAATGCCGAAAGACGATTTTGTATGGAGAAAGTTAACTTGCGTCTCGTCTTAAAGTTATTATTACTTATTTTCTCCCTTCAGCTTGCGTTGACATTTGCGAGCCCGAAAACCGTTTCACATACGGTCATCTCTTTCGCGCGTGAATTGACTTTTTTCCCGTAGTTCAAAGTGAATAATTCTAACTGTCACGCACTGTACTATAATTTTAACACTTTGATCAAATTTAGCCGATATGGTTTAATATAGTTTTGTGATTGCAATGACGTCACGAAGAGGTTTCTTACTTCTAGCCTAACACTGTAAAGGTCGCTCTCAATTGGTTGGTTAATTCGAGTAGGCACTTGTCGCCTCTTACTGCTAGGTAGTGGTAACTGCACACCGTTGTCGCCCCGACTCTAAACTATTCGTAAACTTCATACATTTCATACAAAACTAACGCAAAACTTACTTCATACAAACTTATATAAGAAGGCAGTGAAGTGTTAGCACTGGTTGTTCAATCGGTGAATAGCCAGCCAGAGTACGCGGCTATTTTATTCACAATTTAATAAATAGTCGTAGAATTCATTGTAGTTTTACATAATATAAAATGAGATATTATAAATAAAAGCCGTAACGCGCTATCAGTTCTTGTTCTAGATTCTCACGTCTCTGTTTCAAATTAGTAGTGCAACCATTACTAGGTATTGGTGGTAGCGGCACGAGTTAAGAGCGCTCGGCGAAAATTGTGGGAGTACTCGTATCTCTTCCTAACGCAGGCGTCTATCCCGCACCGACACCAAGGCGAGCTTAACCCCACATGCCGAGCGCTCTTAACTCGTACCGGTACCTATTCCTATATAGGCAATTCATGTAATTCATTTCGCGAGGAGGTGTTATTGGCTGTGCCCGACTGTCTTGTCTTCATGCGACTCACTGTTGGGCACAGCCCTCCTTGCCGGTTCTATTTTAAGATTCGATACATTTTGAACAAAATATTAATAAAATTTTAGGTTCAAGAATATTATTATGACCATAATGAGATGGTTAGGTTAGGTTACATCACCGACCAAACGTTGTTT
Source organism: Nematopogon swammerdamellus (assembly GCA_946902875.1). Taxonomy (NCBI): domain Eukaryota; kingdom Metazoa; phylum Arthropoda; class Insecta; order Lepidoptera; family Adelidae; genus Nematopogon; species Nematopogon swammerdamellus. The sequence continues at coordinate 5,778,020 of OX336336.1, read as the reverse complement.
TAGAGAAAGGTAGAATATTTGATTGAAATAAGAATGTTGAAGAAATAATACGAGGCAATGAGAGAGGCGATAAAAGAAGGATGAAAGAAAATGAAAAGTTGGTGAACTTGTAGAGTTATATTATATTGAGAGTTCGACATTAGCTAGGTAGTAGGTGCGTAGGTAGACAATGACAGATTTAACAAGGAGAACATGATAGTATAATCTGAGAACGTTTGGCGTAGAACAGAAACTAAAGCGACGTACACACTGGACTGGAAGCTTAGGCCTAAGGAAATAAATACAAGACCTATTTTAAATACAATAAAAGGATCCATATACATTAAAATGAACGAGGGATGAATGAAACAGCTACGAGGAATATTTGCAAAAGAAATGCATCGTTTGCGACTACAAGTGTGTCCACACGTTCGTGTTTAAAATATATTAGTCTATAAAACAGTACAGTTCAGTATACAAGCAGTCTTGGTGAAAAGTTGAACAAAAATATCTTAACGTACCAGTTATGTAGCTAGTAGATATTTACAGTAAGGTTGTGGCGCGCCCGCGCGGGTGCGAGTCGACGCACCACTAAGTATTTAAACCTAAATATAAAAATGCGAACTAAAAACAGCAATATTTCAATCGTAACATAGAAACAATTTTAGTCTACATAGAAAAAACAATTTATTCTCAATAGCCTTAGATAAGATAATAATTAACGACAGAATATATTTACAGATACATCAGCTCGTTTGCCCTATACATAACAACGTCGTACTCTAGACCGATCGAACGCTACCGCAAAATCGATTGCTCATGTATAAAACACGCCAGGTCCATTTAACTAGAAATTTATATTATACAATTATTTATTATTCATATATCAGTCTGTAAATTGGGACGTTTTAATTCCTCTAAAAACGAAAACCACTCGCGATAAATTCAACAATATTTTTAAATAAAAAACACACATCGGCGGCTGCGCTGCCCCGCCGGCCGCCGCGCCGCCCCGTCGCTCTATACCACAGTCGCACTCTTATATTACACACAATATGTTAGGTAGGTTTTCTCTTCACCGCTCGCCGTGGAGAAGAATTTGTACAGAATCCTCTTGCCTCTCTGTATAAATACACGTCTGCCTCTACATGTAGGTTGTCCCCGATGGCGCCCCCAGCACCGCCGCCCGGGAGCATTCGGTGCGTCCCCCCCGGAAACTCGGCCCGCAGACCGGCCCCACTCGAACCTCGTTTGCGCCAAGTATAAAATTATTCTAAATTAAATCGACGTTCGAACACAAGTGTGGTATTTTTACTTGGGCACCGGCACTATGACGGACTGCCTCAGCTTGACGTAGCGGAAGGCTTTGAGGGTGAGCGCGGGCGGGGGCGGGGGCGGGGACGGCTCGGGTCACGGGCGGCGCGCGCGCGCGAACATCTCGAACTAGAAGCCCTGCGCGGCCATGTACTATCTGATCTCGGCGGAGTTGAGTACGAAGGGCACGTAGAACATCTTGCTCTCGAGCAGCAGGTTCGCCGCCGCCTGGATCTGCAACAAGTCCCCGCAACAATACATCAACTTTCTCCGACGCTTTCGAAAGTTCTCTTAAGGGAAAAACATCACATTATATTATCCTAACTATAGCCATATTTCAATAGATATAACTATAATTTATATGATTATATTTAGGTAAAGATTCAAGGTATAATGTGTATTATTATTGTAATATAATTGTAATATATATATAAATAATATACAAGGTATATTATTGTAATATAATCTTGTGAGTTCTCTGAAAAATAAGTGGCGGAAAAGTGGTAAAAACGTTCGAAAATGCATTTGCTACAAATTGATTCGTTACAAATACGTACATACAAAAAACGCTCGCGCACGGCAACGGCCCAAAATTCAGAATGTTCAAAGATAGTTATGTGAAAAACCATTTATTCTGTAAGCGTTTGACTTTATTTAGATGATTCTTAGTCTTATTGACTCTAAGCTCAAGCATTTTTCGTATGAGATGCATTTGTAAAAAATGGCGAGGGAATAAGGCATTTTTGAACGATTTTACCACTTTCAACCACATATTTTTAAGGGAATTTATAAGATTAAATTAAAAATAATGTATTCACATTATACTTTGAATCTTTACCTAACTATGGGCATATAAATTATAGTTAAATCACTTGAAATATGGGTATGGCTAGGGAAATACGAAGTGCTTTTGCCTAGTACAGATGTTTTATCTCACGCGCGGGTGAGCCATACCTACTTGTAGTTGTAATGCGTATAGACACGCGCTCCTGTGTGTGTGTGAGTTTGCTAACGCTACCTGTACTTATTGGGGGGGGGGTCCCCTTAACTTTCAATCCTTTTCCTCCAAATCACCAGAAAGTGTTCTGGTGCTTAGTCCATATAGACATTAAAAGTTTCTTGGGTGTGCGGAGGAGAGTCGGTCGCCACTCGAAGTAGGAAAAAGGCAGATACGGACAACACGTATCACAGCATTTTATTTGCGTCACCTAACCTATGTCTCACTACATAGTACCAATCGCGAGCGGTACAAGTTAATTGTTCTGATTCCACCTGAAACTGTAGGTAAGAGACATTCTTACCTTAGTGTTTAACCCGCCCGGGTTGATACTACCGCACTGAATGAAAGGTCGGTCGAAAGGGCTATGCAAATAGTTCATGCTTTCCGTCCAGTTCAGTTCAGCCCCAAAATGTAACAATGTAGAGACTAATTTCAAAGTTACTTAGCTCATCGTATCTCACCGCGTACTTTTGAAAGACTTTAGTATTGCAGTTGAAGACGTCTAGATCCGGAAACATGACCAACATTCGGTTGAGTGCGGTCAACGCTCGGTGAATCGGAGTCTGGCCATAGTGGAACGTCCGCGATGGACTTTCCGCAAACAGCAAGTGACTCCTTGCACGCAGATATTTATTCGGGACATGCAGCGACATCATTCATACCGAGGACGGATGGGCTGACATCACGGATGTTATAGCTAATTTAGCCAATTAGTTTCCATAAAAAAAAGTTTGCCTACATCACCTACAAAACATTCAGTCAGCCCATAACACCTTGGCGAAGTAATAGGTGCCATGTCAGTGCTTCCCTTCGGTCGTGCCGGCTACACTGAACTGGACGGAAAACACTAACTATTTACATAGCCGTTTCGGCCGACGTTTCATTCAGTGCGGTAGTACCAATCCGGGCGGGTTGAACCCTACCACCTAGTAAGGTATAAGAAGGGAAGGAACCTACAGTTTTATGTGGAATCCGAACACGGTCAGCCTCCAACGGTCGAGCGGTCACCCATCCAAAGACTGACCGCGCCCAGCGTTGCTTAACAGTCAATAGCGACAGTCGACTGTCTGCACCACTGAGCTATCGTGGCTGACATGGTCTGCATCCTAATCACGAGATTACGCCTACTACGCTACGCACACTACGCCGTGTTCTCCGCATCATTTTGTATAGAGAAACGGAGCAGCGCCACTAGTGATAGATTTGCGAACTTCGTTTCTCCACACAAAATGATGCGGAGAACACGGCGGCGTAGCGTGCGTAGCGTAGTAATCGTAATCTCGTGATTAGGGTATAGAGGTACTGTGCGGTAGAGTGCATAAGAAAGCAGAATGCCGGTGGTGGGTAGTGGGTATGGTACCTCGGGTATCCGGGCGAACAGCTCCTGCAGGCGGGTGGGTGAGTGCGGGGAGGCGTGCTCGAGGTAGGAGCGCAACACCTGCACGTACCGCTCCTGGATACCCTCCAACTCCACTTCTGTAACAAAACATTCCATTACAAAATTTTTTAAATAATGAAAATAAAAACATCAAGTTTTTTTGGATTTTATGGAAACTGACACGTTTGGCTACATCACCTACAACATGCGTGATTTCAGCCCATAACACCGGGTGAATTAGGAGCCATGTCAGTGATTCCCTTCATTTCATGTCGGCTACACTGAACTGGACGGAAAACACGAACTATTTACATAGCCGTTTCGACCGACGTTTCGCTCAGTGCGGTGGTACCAACCCGGCCGGGATAAACCCTACCACCCTACCAAGCAAATGCCAGTTCGCTTGGAAACATTATTCTATGCAGTAACCGGCCTACGTGTATGATGCTAGACCAAAATGTTATTCACTAAACTAATCTCGATAAAGTAGAGTCAGTCAACAAAACGTTCTTGGGCAAGCAAATAGACAAACGGTTCCAGAAAATTTGCCAAAAGCTCGAATTAACCTTGGATAAAGTTTCTCAGTAAGCTTGATAACAAAAAAAAAGTGCCGTCTTGCTTTATTTTGTACTTTGCCTTATTCATTCATTTGCCAGCGACAGAAGATAATGTAATTATACCTATAATTTTGCCCAATTGGTTACAGGGACGTAACGTATTTGTCTACACGCTGCGCACGACCTACTTTTTGGTTTAAATATGAATATTGCAAGAATTCATTATTGATATTAAGGTCATACAATGATTAGTTACCGCTACTCGCCGCTAGATGGCGGTAATGGTACCCCGCGCGTGCTGAGCGTCAATGCCATTTTTATTGAGCGATATTATGGTAGCGAACGACCGGAGCGCCAGTGCCAGCGCGGTGTGGCGCGCTGGCACTGGCGTGGCGGCGTGGGGGGGAGCTAGCAGCGCGGCGCGCTGACGTCATGCGCGCTCAGTAGGTCACTAGATAGCGGGGCAACGACCGCCGCTAGCCGTTGACCTCCGCATTGCTCGCGTCCTCACACACACAGACGCGCCGAGCTCATGCGAGGTTTGTGCAACGCGGCGCGGGCCAGAGCGCTCGCGCTCCGCGCCGCGCGCCGCGCAGAGGAGATAGCTGGCGCGCGTTACGTAAGCAAGCAACTTGCCGGCCGCCTGCATGTGTGTGTGCTGTGCACCGACACACCGCGCTCGGCGGATTTTATGGATTTTCCTGGATGGCTCATTTTTACCTGTCGCTAACCGCTTGTCATGTGGCTCGAGATTAAAATAGCATTGTTCGACTTTTGTGCACGAGAATACAGCTACACCTACACAATTATCAAATGAGTAAGCATGATTGCATATAGATGGTACTAGAATATCTTATGTAATGCATGTACTCGTATGAATAACGGCATATTACTGTGGTTGGACATCCACAACAAAATATCGGGAGCAAACAATTTCCCTAAAAAATATTTAACAAGCCTTCATTCTACACTCGTCCATCCCATCACAGGTGTGTGCTCGTGTATGCGCGTGACGCGGTCCGGGCGTGCAGTATCTACTCAGTCTCGCTGGATCGATGTATAATCTCGAGTCGCTGCTAGCGCGCAAGAGAAAGTGCGCGCGCGTCGCTTCCGCGTCGCGTCGTGTTCCGCCGAGAGTGAAATGGCGGAGCCGGGCCCGTTAGGAGCCTCTGGATGTGACGTAACCGGCCACGGCGACCGACAACCGTAACCGAAGCTGCGCGGCGAACGTTCGTCGACTCACTATTACTTATTCACAGACACGATAGATGGTTGTACTCACGTTGTATAACTTAACCTATGAAGCTAGTCTTCTGTTTCTTCGGAATTCCGTTCCGTTTCAATTTCAAGAAAACTTTTTTAAAATGTTTCTTTACATTGAGTGCGCATTCAATTAAGTACGCATTCAACATGCGTACATCAACTCGTCATTTTTCAGCTGAAAGTTTATAGTAGAAAGATAAACTTTGTAAGTAGGTACTTATTGTCTTTTTATTTTCAGGCTATCTCGATTCACGATCTTTGAAAAGCTATTTTATTATTTTATTTATTTATTTTAGGCAACTCACTTCCAAGAATTTGCCTCATATGTTCATCTCAGTTGGTGCTATGAGTACACGACACGACACACACTAGCCGAGCTAGAGGCTTGCGCAAGAAAAGGCTTTCCATTTCACGATGCGCTCGAAGCACTTCGCCATGACTTCGAGACACTTCTAGAATGTCACGTACTGTCCTAGAATGACGGATTGTCCTGCTGAAAGCAAGATTATAACTTTTTTACTCGTTTGTTAAAACAAAAACGCATTCGGAAATTGTTATGTAATAAATTGTAATTTCTTCTCGATACAATTTGGAGTAACGAATAAGATATCTAAGAGTTTTCAAGACTAAATCAGGCAAAAACTGTTAAAGTTTTTGAGTCAAGTGCTTTCATCAAAACGCATCGTGACTCAAAAACAGTCAATTTTAATAGGATTTTGATTGTTCGATTTTCATGTAGACACGTGCTCAGGTAGGTAAGTAGGTATTTACGTAGGTAACCATGTTTTCAGATACCACCAGTTAGTTAGTTTTCGTCTCTAGAATATGCATTACTCTCGGACGTAGTTATTCGATTCGCACTGTCCGCGTCATAGCATTAGCATCCTCGTAGAGTAGTCTGCGCCGGCGGCCTGGGAGTGGAGGCGGCGGAGGAGGGGACGGGGGAGGGGCGCAGGCGCGAGGGAGAGGCCTAGATTTAGGTCAGCTAGCGAGGAAGAGGCGGGGGGGGGGGGGGGGGGGGGGGGCGAGGAGGCTGCAGCCGCCGCGGGGACGAGCGACACTCGCTGACTTTCTATTTTAAACTCGCCACGTGCACGAGTTGCGGCGAGTTTCCGAGCTTTCGCGAGGATGTTTGAAAATGACATCCTGTGCAATTAAACTGTATAGGTACTAGTCATCGTAGAGATCGTCGAAAACTGCGAATGACAGCGCTGTTCACACACAAAGGGTCCCGCAACCATTTCCGTCCATCACTCACAGCGCGCGCAGCGATCGCACAAGAATGATATTTTCTTTCTCTATAGGTTCAAAACACGCCGTAAGGAAAATATTATAATGTTTTTATTTCTTGAGCAACCTCCCGGAGTAATCGCATCGGACAGCCCGTATGACAGACGAACGGACGGATGGACATATACTTGGTCGATTTTGTAAAGATCAGCTACGCTGCCTACCTATTTACTTTAAAGACACCTTGAAATCCTGGCATTGCATATATGTTTGCATGGAAAAGGAACGGGGGAAGTTTAACTGAGTCGAATGAAGCTTAACTCCGTCATTTGACTCCTGTCAACACTTACAATAAGGCCGGTGCTCCTATAGGCATAATAGTTATGTCTCTGCGATAGTAAGAATAATTTAGCAAGTAGGTAACTGCCATTCTATTTTCAGACTTCCTTCCAAATTTAAACGGTGCGTGCATTGTTCAAATGTTTCCGAAGATAACCGCAAGGCAGTCGAGTGCCGTCGTCGTCGTCGCGAGTTTCGAACAGCGTCCGCTTTGATACCGCGAGAATCGATACTGCTTCATCGCACCCTCTGGACCTACCCTAAGTGCGCGTTGTCGGTACGTCACGCCACCTGACCTACATCACGCGCGATGAACTGCCCCCCCTCCCCCCTCCGCTCCGAGGTGCAACAGAGGAGGGAGGGAGGGAGGTGCGATGACATTTGCACAATACTTGCATTTGATTGGTCGCAGGCCTGTGTGGGTGTGCAACTGTGCATAGCGCACGATCGGTGCATGGACGAGAGGAAAATCACACAGCCGCGGTTGTGCGGCCTCAACACTAGATAGATATTAATATTATCTATCTATGGACACGTGCTGATAATGATAATAGAGTGCTATGTAGACTCTCGAGGGCCTTATGCCGGACTATCTTTTGCCTGCGGCTTCGTTTCGCGTGACACTTTGCTCACAGCTCAGGCCGCCGATGGAGTAGCGTTATGATTTGTAGCCTAAAACCATCTTGCGAAGCGACAGAATGTAACCGAGAAAACCGTAAGTAAATTTGAATTTGCCAACTCAACAAAGTCAGAAATTTTAAGTCTTATGGTGTACCTCTCAGTGGTGCGGTCGGTCGACTGTTGTTAAGCAACGTTGAGCGCGGTCAGTACCGTTGGAGGCTGACCGTGGTTCGGATTCCACGTTAAACTGTTAGGTCCCTTCACTTCTTACCTCAATAGGTGGTAGGGTTTATCCCGGACGGGTTGGTACCACCGCACTGAGCGAAACGTCGGTCGAAATGGCTATGTAAATAGTTCGTGTTTTCAGTCCAGTTCAGTTTAGCCGACATGTTCATTTCATGTCGGCTACACTGAACTGGACAGAAAAGCACAGGACCGGGAAGGACTGACATGGCATCTAGTTCACCCGGTGTTATGGGCTGACATCACGGATGTTGTAGGTGATGTAGCCAACCGTGCCAGTTTCCATAAAAAAAAACCTGGAACTTCTCAGCATCTTCAAAGAATCATCACATGCATGATACGTGCTGATATGATATTCTGTTAGGCTGACAACACAAGATATACATAGGTCAACTACATATAGGTACAAATGTAGGTCCCATCCCTTCTTACCTTACTAAGGTTTAACCTGCCCGGGCTGGTACCGCCGCACGGAAAGAGAGGCCGGTCTAAACGGTCTATGTAAAATAGTTCGCGTTTTCAGTCCAGTTACGCTACACTGAGCCGGCAGGACCAAAGGGAAGCACAGACATGGCACCTAGTTCTGCAAGGTGTTATGGGCTTAAACATGTACATCGGGCTTTAGAAAGAGTCAATTAGGTTGTAGGGCAGTGGCGGATCCAGCCTTAGACTTTGGGGAGGGCTCAAACTCAAAAAATACACAGGAGCGAGCAAAAAGCTTGAAATTTTTTTTAGGATCGTGGATTGTCGTTTCTGTCACCTATAGTTTGGGGGAGCTAGGTGGCTTCAGCCCCCTATCTCCCCCCCATGTGTGTCCGCCACTGTTGTAGGGCGGCGGCGTCGTCCCTGTCGCACTAACTGGCACGTCTCTGCGACAGGGGCGACTCTCTACAGCCCGATTGTTTATTGTTGATTATTGTTTATTGAACATTCTCATAGAAGTAAGTAAAACTGCACTCGAACTTGTCACAATTTGTTCTATCCGGTTCGATTTCACCAACGAAGAAAAACGGGTAAGAAACTTCGCAAGCTATTTTTTACCATAAATAATATTACAAGTATTTTTAGTGACTATTCACGTAATAACATCGCCTACAGTCCAACGAAAATACAGCTCGAAAGAAAGATTAACAATTTTACTGAGTGTTCTGACAACAAAGACTTATTAATTTAGTGTATCAAGGTGAAGAGTCTTCGTCAAAATGCCTCTTTCTAAAGCCCAATGTACATTATTTACGTACTGTACTTATATTCTAAAAATTTGCTTCATACTTACATCTTCGCAGTCAATGTTTTTTTTTTATAGATAATGACACGGTTGGCTACGTCACCTACAACATCCGCGATTTCAGCCCATAACACCGGGTGAACTAGGTGCCATGTCAGTGCTTCCCTTCATTTTCATGTCAGCTACATTGAACTGGACGGAAAACACGAACTATTTTATATAGCCGTTTCGACCGACTTTCCATCCAGTGCGGTGGTATCAACCCGGGCGGGATAAACCCTAGCACCTAGTGCCGCTTCATTTACTGGTTAACCGCACAAGTATGCGCCGTCAAAACAATTTCAAACTTCCTAATTATCCTACTGACCCAAAGCAGAGAGAGCTCCGTCCGTCCGAAGGTCAAAGTTTATCTTGCGAGATAACGCACTCTACTTTCTCGGCTTCTTCGTCCCATTGAGTAGCAGCGCACCGCAAGTCCGTGACCTCGTTCTGGCAGGATAGTAGTGACAACTCAGCGCTTCCGTTTTAGCTGCCGGCTTTGTCAACTACCTACATGTTAGGAGAGTATGTATGTAGGTATATATTCTTTATTGAACATCAATGTATACAAATTAGGCACAATAGGTGAGCTTAATGCCGTGAGGCATCCTATTCTAACCAACCTTTGGGATGTGGAAGAAGTATATGCAGGCGAACAAGAATAGTTTGTGGCAATGTATTAAGAAGAAAAGCAATATGATAAAGTACAAACGAATGCTACATAAATACTTTAATATACGCACGCATACATGTGTATATAATAGACTTAAATATTATGTACATAAATCAGTGGTGCTGTTGTTCAACACCATCAACACCATCAAGATTTCCTACTACATACTCTCCTACTACATAGTTATACATTATAATCACTCTTTTGTATTTGCAAATGCAAGTGTTAGCAATTTTTCTCGGTGTCTTTCATTCGCACTCACGAGTGTATACTACGAGTGCTAGTCTGTTTACACCAGGCTGTCTCAGTTGGACCGCATTTGTTTACCGCCACGGGATTCCTCCGTGAATAATAAATAAGCTCCAAAAAATCTGTAAAATGCATTTTCTAGGAATCTTATTTTTTCGAGATAATTTCCTATGCTAGACATGGTTTTGGTGACCCTTTCCTAACGCTTAAACCCGGTTCCAACTTGATTTCCTCGAAAAATTCTACTAAGTTTTTTTTAGGCTTATATAATGAGGAATTCCGTGGTGGTAAGCAAATGTGGTCAAACTGGGACATCCTGTATCTACCTACTTATCGATACAGACTAGCGATAAAATTCAGTAGTTCATGCATCTAGTGAACTGGCAGGAGACAGGTCTTCAGTCTTCAGCTCTGTGCAAAGCTCCTAAATTTAGTTTAGGATGGAGTGCATTCGTTCCAAACACAATGCAACATGATGCACTGCGGAATACTTAAATTATTTTCTATGTTTGTGTTTCTCGCACGTGTTCGTCATAAATAACGTGTTTTCTTCATAAATGGGGTTTTCCCGGAAAAGTCGGTGTATTCGAAAAAGGGTCCTGTGTATATGGTTTTTAGGTTTCCGTAAGGAAGCCTAATGTCTGTCCTACTGCTGTTGTAGGTATCTTTGGAACCGTAATAGCTAGCCGGTTGAAATTTTCACAGAATATGTGTTATTTATTATCCCTTCTTACCTTACTAGGTGGCAGGGTTTATACCGCCCGGGTTGGTACCACCGCACTGAATGAAACGTCGGTCGAAACGGCTCTGTAAATAGTTCGCGTTTTCCGTCAGTTCAGTGTAGCCGACATGAAATGAAGGGAAGCACTGACATGGCATCTAGTACACCCGGTGTTATGGTCTGACATCACGGATGTTCTAGGTGACGTAGCTAATCGTGCCAGTTTTCATAAAAATAAAAAAAATATTATGGCGGATAACGTATACGTAAAATAACAAATAATGAAAAATTAAAAAAGTGTAAAATCAAGTTGGGTGAAACAAGAAACTTGTTTTTTCAAGGTTTTTTTTATGGTGCGGAAACCTCGGTGCGCGAATCCGACTCGCTTTTGGCCGGTTTTATTTTCTAAAATAAGCTATTCAGAAAGAGTTGATATGAAAGTGCAGCACTCACCCTGGTTCAAAAGGATGTAGACCTTGAGGCAGACGTACTCCTCCATGCGGAGCTGTATGCGTCTGAAGTCGCACGTGATGCTGGTCATCTTCTCAACCACCAGCCCCACGTCCAGCCGCAGCTGGTCCAGCGTGATCGGTCGCCCCATCAGCGACGTGAGGCAGCCTTGCAGCGTGCGCAGGTTTTGGTTCACCTGATAAAATTGGTATACATTTTAAATAAAAAAAAAATATTTTGTATGTTTAAATTTTTTTCTGATGCTCAAGAAAATTGATTATTACCATTTAGTGTTAAGATGCTAGTTGTCACTTAAAGTTTTTACTTCGACTGTATAAGTTGTGAATTCGTAAGGAAATATATTTTATTTGTTAAAAATTGTGTATTTTTTTATTTTATTTTTTTACGTAATACGGTATGGGTGACTGAGTCAGAGGGGCCATAGCATATGCTCCGACCAGCCAATATCACCTCCGAGAAGGTAGGTGTCATACCGGAGACTTCCCTGGATTGCTGGCTATACTGGACTAGAGGATAACACAACCGAGGCTGCTATGCAGTCATCTTACATCCAGTACGGTGGTACCAACCCAGTCGGCTACAATTTGAGCCTACCACCAAGTAAGGGTAGGTATAACTTTGTCGCTACATAAACAACATAAACAATCGAAGACGCTTGAATATTTTAGGTCACAATTTCTCATTATGTATGAAGTATGGAGACAGTTAATTTTCTGAAAGAATCCTCGACTAATTGCCGTGTTAACAGCTCGGTCCGTTGAACTCCGCTTCCGACCTTTCAATCTCGACGCGTCTAACGCGACTTTCTATGTCGCCACGTGTTGTGTAACACTCGCGACGCTTCGATTCTGCTCACGTAACGCTTCGCGCGGGAGTGCGCGGAGGTGCGGCGGCCGCGGGGGGAGCGGGGCGGGGGGCAGGAAGTCGGTGCAGCGGGGAAAGTGCACCGGTGCACTCCACGTACGAGAGCGGCTTTGACTCCGATGCAACGGAGGAGTAATGAGATTTTCTCCAAAGGCCTTACGAATTTAAAGAGTAGCATATTAAAATATATAATTATATATAGATATTAATTTATTGCTTCATAAATATTTTATATGAAAAATAACACAATACAGATATATTATTTCTCTATGATACAGATACATGAGGTACAAATGCGGTCTTATCCCTTGAAGAGATTTCTTACAGCCAATCTTTAGGTGTGTGAATGGGCAAATGAAGGAATGTAGCTAGTTGCAAATATAAGATGAGAAAATTTTAAATTAAACTGAAAACCTGACCCAAGAAAACCTGCAAAATATAAATATATTTATATAAGTAATACAAAGGAGCGGTAAAGAATACCCGGATTTGACTTCGATTAGACAGATTACTTTTATGATTTTCGAGAAAAGTCGTAATCTGATATAGGAAGTAACTACTTCCACCACCGGTTGGTACCACCGCACTGAAAGAAACGTCGGGCGAAACGGCTATGTATGTAAATAGTTTGTGTTTTCCGTCCAGTTCAGTGTAGCCGGTTCGATCGAAGGGAACCACTGACATGGCACCTAGTTCACCCGGTGTTATGGGCTGACATCACGGATATTGTAGGTGATGTAGCCAACCGTGTCAGTTTCCATAAAAAAAACTACTATATAAATCGTATGCTGATACTGACAACAAAACGAATATCATGCAAAAGAGAAACAAACAAATAAGCCAAAAATGAGTACTGGATGGGTACTCACACACACCTCCTGATGGAACTGGTGGTCGTGGTCGGACGCGGGCGCGCCGTGCTTGCCGTGCATCGCCTGGTAGGCGGCGGTGGTGAGCACCGAGATCTCGTGCCACTTGTCCATCAGCAGCTTCGAGTGGATCGCCATCGGGATCTCGAGGATGAACGGCAGCTTCTTCGTCCACGCGACCATCTTATGGACGATCGAGTCGCCGATCTTGCAGAGCTTGTCGCCGATCTCCGACTTGTCCTCGAGGAGGTCAGGCAGGTGTCGCACGGTCGCGATGTCCTCCATCGCGTCGCAGTCGATCAGCGCTCGGATCATGTGGAGGGCGCGGTCGAGCGGCACGGCGCCGGCGCGGTCCCGGGACGAGCTCACCGCGCTGTCTAGCCTCTGCCGCAGGTGCACCACCTCGCTGGGGTTCGTGAGGGCGGTCTTGAGGATCGTCCCGTTGACGAGGTGCGAGGGGAGCGACGGCACCGGCGACTCCTTGGGCTTGTCCTGCGCGGGGCCGGCGCCGGCCCGGCAGGCGCCCGGCGCGCCCGCCTTCACGCTCTTCTTGTGCTTCTTGTACTTCACCTTGTACAGGTTGTAGACGGCGCCGCTGTTGCGTCCGCCGGGCATCCGGTCCTCGCGCACCGCTACCCGCAAATATCGTTCGATTAGTTACAGCTTAATATCTGTGCATCCATGGATTGGTTGGTACGGTTCATTCCCTAAAGTCCGGCCTCTTCTGCGTCTGTCAGTTGGTCATGACTAGTGATGGGCAATAAGTTTTAATTACTCCTGCAACTGTACGTTAGGACTAAGGTAATTATGGACATTTTCTATTGTTTATACGGTTTCGTACTATTTTGACAAGCTTGTCGTACTTTGTGGGCGATCCAGACTGGCATCACTGTGGCCAACTGACAGACATCAGGAACGCATTCTCTCAGCGGCCGGACTTTAATTGCAAATCGAAAACGAAGTCTGTAAATCTAAGTATCTACAACACAGGAATGAGTGTTTTACACGCAAGTTGCAATTGGAGAGGAAGAGGAGGAGAAGTTTACTTACTGATATTTATAAAGATCGTGCGTAACACACCAATACACCAGCCCACCTAGTGCATGTTAAGTGCGAATAGCAGCGAGTGAAAGTCTCATAGATGGAGAATTCTCCATTATTTTTATCATTTACTGAATACCGGCAACCGTAGCTGGAGTACGCCCATGCATACAAGAGAGTGCCCCTATAGTTAGCTCTAGTACCGTTACAATGGTGTTTATGTATGCATACTTTTATAGAGCACAGTAGATATATACTACGACGATATGCTGTTAGGTAGAGTAGCTACGCTACCAACAATGCCAGTGAAAGTGAAACTAAACAGTCATCCGCGGCGGCGCGGCGCCGCCGCTGGCTCCGAGCTCTAGATGCAACACAATAGGGCGTGTATGTAGGTTCGCTGGCATCGGGAATGATTTGAGAAATATACTCGAATCTAGGTTCAGATTGATTTTTGGATTTGGGAGTGCGACAGTGGAGGGATACCTATGAGCAAGGAGCATGCAAGGAGAGTATAAAGCGACGCGTCACTGACCTTGCAAAACCATGCCCTGCTCTATGCACTTCTTGAAGCGGCAGTATTGGCAGCGGTTGCGCTGAGCCTTGGTGATCTCGCACGTGCCGTCCGCGACGCACGTGTAGACGCGCCGATTCTGCACGGTGCGCTTGAAGAAGCCCTTGCAGCCCTCACACGTGATGATGCCGTAGTGCAAGCCGGTCGCCTTGTCCTCGCAGATCATGCAGATCATCGGCTGCTCGTCCTCCTCGCGCTCCGCCTCCGGCGCGTACGCGCGCAGCTCGGCGCCTGCGCGCTGGAAGCCGAGCGCCGCCGCCGTCGGCGACAGTCCCGGCACGCCGCTCACCGCCGCCGCCGCCGCCGCCGCCGCACTCGCCGCGCTCAAGTTGAGCGCGTGCTGCTGGTGCGCCGGCAGCTGCGACACGTCGCCCTGCCACAGCAGCTCCATGTTGAGCGGCGGCCCGCGCGCGCGCCGCATCTCCCCGCCGAGGTTGAGCAGGAGTCGCGCTGCGGACTCCTCGCTGCAGCCGGGCGTCTCGGCGCGCTCCGGGGGCGGAGGTGGCGCGTGCGACCCGCCCGGGCTCGGCTCGCCCACCGACGGTTCCGGAAGCGTCCAGAACATTGTCCGCACGCCTCCCGACTCGCCCATGATGACGGCGGGCGCGCCGCGCCACTGCGCTGGCGGGGTCCGCGAAGCTCCCTTTTGCTCCATTTGCTGCGGCGGGAAGTGCCCTCCGATGAGTTCCGGCTTGACTCCGTTGAAGCGGTGTGCAGGCGGCCATTGCGCCTGAGGCGGTTGCTGATACGACTGCTGCTGCTGCTGCTGCTGCTGCTGTTGCTGCTGGTGGAGGTGATGGTGGTGCGACGCCGGTTGCGGCGGAAGCTGCGAGTGTAGGGGCGCGCGCGGCCGGTACGGCTGAGGCGGAGGTTCCGGCGGTGCGCTCTCCAACTTCACTTGGACGCCTCCGCCGCCTCCGCCGCCCCCGCCGCCGCCGCCTCCGGACGCGCCCTCGAACTTGATAACGGAGTAGGGCGGTGGTGCGGACCGGATGACGGTGGGGTGTCTCGCCGGGTGCTGCTGGGCGGGAGGTGACGGCGACGGCGCGGCGAGCGGCGGCGAGGGCGAGCCGCCGCCGTCGAACACGGGCGGCGGGTGCGGCGGCGTGGCGCGCCCCGCCTCCGCCATGCGCGGCGACGGCGGGCCCGGGTCCGGCGACGAGGTGCTCGTGTCGGCTGCCGACTCGCCTGCGAACATACGATAGACCGTTAGCGACGACTCGTGCGCGCGGCGCCCGCGTGCGCTCTACGCGCGCCGCGGTCCTTCGCCGCGCCTCCGCACTCGCTCCCGCGCGCCGCGCCGCGCCCGGGAGCGCGGAAAGGAAAGGGGCGCTCAGTCGACGACGACGTCTTTTTAGAAGCAGGAAATAGAAACTGGGTGAAGTGTCAATGGCCGCGCGCGGCGTAATCGCACTTTCTGTGGCGGCGGGGCGGGCTGGTGGGTGAGCGGGGAGGCGCGCACGGGCGCGACACTGCAATTCCCTATGCCGCGGGTTGAGTTGCATCACGTCACGTGCGCGAGGGAGGGGGGACCCGGAGGATGAAGTGAAGAGAGGCAGCCGCGTGCCGCGTGCGGAGGCGGGGCGCGGAGGCGGCGGCCGGCTGTGCTGCTCTAGTTACGGTCTAATGACCGTGTGCTTAGTTAGCCGGTTAAATTTTTCTGTGTAGGGGCTCAAGTAAGAATTAAATGGTAAATGACATTTTTGGTCAATAATACTTTTAACTGTAACCGGTCTGAAAGAGTCTCTCTTATGAATTTCGTTGGCGGGTCAAAAATACTTCTACATGATTACTATTGGTGGCCGGTCAGCAAGAGATGGTCGCGGGTTCACTTAAGAACAGTTTTACTGTATGATAGCTCAAAAGAACCTATCACTGTGCACCGGTTTGGAAACTTGACACTGCTTGAAACATTTCCAGCAGTGTCAAGTTGGAAATTTTCGACGTGTAGAAATAGGGCCGCAATCTCGGTCGCCGCGCCGGTAGCTTGGTATAATGACGCGCACACTAGGCTCGCAAGTCGCAGTCGACCGTCGTGGTCCACGCGAAAGTGAAAGTGTTGCAGATGCAGTCGCGGAAGCAGCGCCCGCGCACAATGATCCGCTTGTCGTTACCACTACACCCGCGCGTCCCGACCGCGTGCGTCCGTGTGCACCACTACAAACGCGCATGCCCCGTCCGTGTTCACCAATACACACACGAGCTTCGTTAGTGTGCGGCTAGCTAGACTCTGTACCTAGTCTAGTGGTTCCCAAGCTGTTTGAGGCCATTACCCCTGAACTGGCTCACAAACAGATCGAAAGCCGTCCCTAAATCCTCGCTGGCTGGTGGTGGCGATTCAAATCACGTATAGATGGCATTTCCCTTGAGGCATTAGTCCACCTCAAACCGGACCGGCACCTTGTCGGGGATGAAATTGGTTGTGTCTGAGTCTCAAACAACGAGACCAGACACTCAGCTACGTCAAAAACATTGTGCGTAGCAGCAGGATTTGGTTTTAACAGCGAATTAAATGGGGTTGTATTGCCTGGTAGCGTTTTTTTAATCAGTTTTGAAGTAGAATTTTAATTTTTAAGTACTTGAGAGAACGTGCCGCATGTTTATCATGACGAGGGACCATGAATGATAGTTCTGTCCTCAGTCTTAGGGGCCATTATTTAATCTGTGCCTCACGGGCGTATTTAGGATAGAAACGTGTTGTATCAAAACGTATCAAAACGTTCCCAAACTAAGATTAAAATCTTAGTTTGGGAACCACAGGGCTATGGTTTGGCGGAGAGCTCTTGAGATCAAGTCGGTCAGATAGGGTTAATGCTATTGGCCTGCGCGCGCAGCTTGAAAGCACGGAAATGAATGAAATAAGCGTTGTGCTTTAGAGTGGTACCTCATGAAGAATATAGATCATAATATTTTCCTTTGAAATACTCGCATGCGCAGATTTATCAACAGAAAACATTAATATAATAAATAAATTAAATTATACTCCATATTATATGCCATGTAGAGTATTATAAAGAACTTACGCACGAATTTTCAAAATTATCTTTTAAGCCGACTGAAAATAAAGAGTGTTTTATTCAGATACTTTAGATTTTCAACACTGTTATTCAACTTTAAGGAGTGAATGTGTTTGAAATTGATTAATGAAAGGTTGGACCATCTTATTTCACTTCAGCCTATTTTAGTATTTCATTCACATTCTTAATTTCAGTTCAAGTAGATTACACGAGTATTGTATATCAGAAGTTGTATCTGGAAGCGGCAAAATCAGGCAAAACTTTGGTTGAACAGTTACACAACAGCTTTGGTTTTCAGCTGTAAATTCATTAATTGCCATTGTTCATACAACATAGGTACTCTCAATATTTTGGACTTTAACATTAAAATAAATACCCATTAAAAATAAGCGATAAAGTACGTACTATTCAAGTGATCCATACACGACTCATTCAGGGCGGTGGTGTTGAGATCTCGCCAGGAGCGGTGCATGCACTATTGCGCACTCCGCCGACAACTTCACATCTCCCTTCTGTCTTCTTCCAGACATTATCTTGGGGCGATTGTTTTTCCTCACATCGCGATTTTAAATTTGTTCAAAAGTTTATTGAAAAGTATCAAGGAGCGTATGAAGTTTTGTAAAAGTGTAAAATTGCTCAAATTCCTTCTGCAACATTTTAATGACAGTCTCAAAGTGCAGGCTCTCAAATCGCTCCCTACGTATATGTGGAAGCTCGGGGCGCGACGCGGGCGGCGGCGCGATGTCGGAAAATGTGTTTCGCGTCTCTGAAAGTAGCGCCGAAGAAAGTTAGAGTTTTCCACGTCCGCTGGCTGCGAGCGCGGACGCGACCTACCGCACGCGACGAGCCGGCTTCCCCTCCCTCCCCCCACCGCGCGCCGCGCCCCGCCCGCTCGCTTCCCGGTCGCCCCTCTCCCTCCCCGCGCTATTGGGTCACTCTGACACTGAGTCGCGGCGAGCGGCGCACTTGGCCACAAGATTGCGTGCATGACACTCATGTGACACTGCACCGAGCTACCGGCGCGCGGCGCGCAGGCGCAGGCCGAGCGGAGACGGTGCACTGTGTGTCACTGTGCTTTCGAGTGCAGTAGCTCTATTCCAACTCACGGAGAAGAAAGGTGTAAAGAGTTGTCCAAGCAAACTGGGTACTTCGCCATCAACTGGGGGCATATGCCATCGACGTGGGCGCGGTATTGCATCAGTCGCATCACGGAGTGGTCGCGACCCAGCGCACGTGGAATTAAATAGTGGCTAGTAGTCAGTGATTGGTGGACTTCAGATTCATGGTTCCACTGCTACTTACCGCACTGGCGACACGTTTTACTAAAAATATTACATAGCGATATTCCCACCTTCCTTCACCGTGTGCATGCCCCTAAACGTGTCGGTAGTAGCACGGTGTAGGCGATAGATGCAAATTCATAACCAATTTATTTTGAGTTACGCAGGTAATTAGTTTCTTTTATGGATAGCGCGACATGTGGCAACGTTTATTAGTGCTAATATTTGGAACATTTTTCAGAACATCGGTCGCGAGGACCAATCACGTCGCGTCTCCGCGCTCAGGCAACAACGCGTCACGCATACAAGTGCATTATTGCTTGTAGACACACAAAGGAAGACACGCAGTACAGGGATCGGCTGCCGCCTCCACCCGGATGCATATTTCCAAAGTCTAGTACGCGAGTTGCTCTGATTGGTCGTTCTCAACTTTGGCGGGAAATATAAATTTCGGAAGTATTTACGAAAATAAAGTTTTCTTATGTGGTTATAAAATAATAACCATAACCTAATTTTAACACCCTAACATTGCTTAAAAAAAAGTTAAACAAAACAAATTTTGGCAAAAGGGACACGAACCCATGGCTGAGATCGAAAAAATAAAAACACTACACTCTACCACTGAGCCACCAAAGTACATATTATGCGACCAAACGAATATCTGATTCAGTATAGCTTCGCTGAGACTCGTCTCTCGACCAATCAGAGCAACTCGCATACTAGACTTTGGATATAAGTATACCCCCCGGATGGTCGCCATTGCATAGAGGCGCGAGCGGGTTTTCTTACTCTGTGGCGAGTTATGTTATGTATGATGCTTCGTCGTACTAAACTATTGAATTTTTTTTATTATTATTTTTTTAAGGAAACTGACATGATTGGCTACATTATCTACGGCATCCGTGATGTCAGCTTATAACAGTGCTTCCCTTCATTTCATGTCGGCTACACTGAAATGGACGGAAAACACGAACTATTGACAGAGCCGTTTCGACCGACGACGTTTCATTCAGTGCGGTGGTATCAACCCGGGCGGGATAAACCCTACCACCTAGTAAGGTAAGAAGGGAAGGCAGTTTTACGTGGAATCCAAACGACGGTCAGCCTCCAACGGTCGAGCGGTCACCCATCCAAGTACTGAACGCGCTTAGGGTTGCTTAACAACAATCGACCGACCGCACCACTGAGCTACCAAGGCTGACAAAAATGAAATTTAAAATCAAAATATTCTACATTGCACGCTATCCTAAACATGATACACAAAAGGCAAGTTTTATTTGAGTCAAACTTGGAATAGAGCCGGGAGTTGGTCTAGCAGCGAACATTACCACATTACTCCACATAGCTATAATACATAAGAGATGTATATCAGTTGGATCAAATTAGAGGTAAACTTATAGAACCTTGTCAAACTCACGAATTTGCTGTAGCCTTCCCCACTGAACGCTTCACACCTGTTGGTGTGAAGTGAGCCCACCACAGATGGCTTTGGGATCGGCAGTTGTATCTGCCGTTTGAATTTATTATGAATGTATGTTCGCTTAACCCAAGCTTTTAGTTTTTGCCTATGTAATACGGTATATATCTGTCAGGATATAGGCTATATAGCAGTGCCCATACTTTTTTCTATGAAGATCTACCTACAAAAAATTAAAGGTTGTGAGATCGACACTTGTACCAAAGGTTTTGAAAACTATGTTCATTACATCTTTTATATTAAATATTTGTTACTATTGCGGTCCTTGTGGAAGACGACATCTCCCGGAAAATATTAGGTCACATAAAATATTATGGATTCTTCGATGTTTCTACGAGTCACTTCTTGCTCTACATATTTTCATATTTCATATATTCATATGAGCCGAGCAGTGGGGTCGGAAGTTAACGCAGTCGAAAAAATAAATATCTACCAATACTTTTAACGTTTCATATAAATCTAGCTTTTGCCCGCGGCTTTGCTCGTGGTAGACTCGGTTGCAATATCAAATTCGATTTAAACGCAAATGTATGTATATTATAATTTTCACTGAAGACGACATAAGTCCAAATATATGAATTAAACTGTGTACATTTTATGAATAATATCAATATAAAAAATTAAATATATGATAATAAACTATCGCTTCTCTTATATTCTCTATCTCTCTCTCACCCTCCCACCCCCTCCCTACCCCTCCCTCCCCCTCTTTCTCTCTATCAGGCCAGGCGCCATTCGGGACCAAATTCCGTTCACACTGAGTATACTTTCTTTGATACTGCTCGGCCCTATTGCTATTAAGCGTGATGTTATAATAGCATATAGTGAGCCTCAAGAACTACTCTTTACACTGGTACAAACCGTACCAAAATATGTTCAGTGGTTCCGGATTTTACCTCAAACATACAGAAAGACGTTCACTTTTATAAATAAGAGAAGACGAACTAAAGTCCCGTTCGGTACTTACCGAGCCACGCGCGCACGCGCAAGTCGCATTGAAATGTTGACTTGTCCTAACTGAGTAATAGTTGGACTGAGTCCAACTCGAGTACTATCTGAGCAGTGAAAAGGTCTCGGTGACACCAATTTGCTGACATTATGCGAAGTCAGCAGGAGCTACGTAACAGGTCTATTAACTATTTTGTCGCGTATTTTATGGCTTTAAATGCAGTTGATCTTTCGAAATCTGTACAGGAATTCTCAGAAGTTTATACATTTAATAACTTCCTCACTGACTAAGTCACAAAACACTTTTCGATCGTTTCACAATGAACAACCAACCAATATATCACATTTATTGTGTCGGGTGCATAGTATTGACCTGGGTAAATGTCAAATGTTGGGCATCATCGCCAGAGTAAAAAAACTACTTTTACTAACTTAAAGGAGACGGGGGACCGCTAAGTAAATTCCCGCGCATCTCTGAATTTTTATATTTTATTTACTTAGCGGTCCCCCGACTCCTTTAAGTAAGTAAAGGGAAATTATTTTTGACTTTTTAAGGGTCGGGAGTTTTTTTACTCTGGCGATGATGCCCAACATTTGACATTTACCCAGGTCGGGGTTTTCTAAAATTTATAATTTAACTTTTATTTAAAACTTAAAAAAAACCGCACGCAAATCGGTCCACTTTGAAGATATTTAATTATTATTTAATAAATTATTTTTCACATAATGCACTTGAAAAAAAAACTTTAAAATTTGTCCCCCAAAATTTACCCCCAAAATCGAAATTCACATCATTTACGCTATACGTCCGTGATTGGGTCATCAAACTCTATAGATATATTTACCAAATTACAAATTTTTAACATTACTTTTTTCGTAGACAGACAGACATACAGACAGACAGACAGGCAGAATGGAGAGTGATCCTATAAGGGTTCAGTTTTCTCCTCTTATGAAGTACGGAAGCCTTGAGTTCTATGAAGAAAAATCACAGATCTCATGCATTACATGACCTTCGGGTACTTTCAAAATGACTTTTAGTGCGTATTCAAATATAAGAAATATGTAAATTTTGAAAAATTTACAAAATTCTCAAAAATTCTCAAAAATTAATAAAAAAATTTAAATTCTTAATTTTCAAGTATAAGCATACACGAAAACCAAGATAAAGACGACTCGTAACTCGCGTAAAGGAAAATAAAAAAAGAAATCATAACTAAATTTTTTTTTCACTTTATTTAAACTATCAAGAAAAATCCCCAGATATTGAGTCAATCTATAATATAAAAATATAAAAGTTTAAAATATATATTTAGAAATATGTTTAAAAGTGCCCTTTTTAAACCCCCTAAAAACGGCTATTTCAAGCGGTTTTTGCGATTTTCTCAAAAACTCTCAAACTTTTTAAATTTTCTTTTTGACCATCTTGTAGCCCCCATCGATTCGCGTCACTGTCGCTGGAAATCGGGGAATATACTGAAGCGATCGAAAATAAATTTTCAATGTCAAAAAAATGTCACTACAGCATACTAGATACACGACTCCTTAGCAAAATTTATTTACAATGCAGCTAGAGTATTGCCGGGCTAAAGCTAGTCAATAAATAAGTGTGGGAGTGAGTCCACGTGTCCAGAGGCGCAGCTGGCCCTAGATGTCACCGAGTCATTGATATCACTTTAGCTGGGATTGTGCTGAGTGAGCTCGCTATAAGCCGTTGACCTGTGTATACGCTAGCGATAGTACATTCTGTCAGCCTCGGTACCTTAGTGGTTCCGTCGGTCGACTGTCGGTCGTGATCGTAAGCACACCTGGGCGCGGTCAGTGCTTGCATGGGTGACCGCTCGACCGTTGGAGGCTGACCGTGGTTTAGATTCCACGTAAAACTGTAGGTCCCTCCCTTCCCTTTTTTACCTTACTAGGTGGTAGGGATTGACGCGCCCTGGTTGGTACCACTGCACTGAATGAAAGGTCGGGTGAAAGGGATATGTAAATAGTTCGTATTTTACGTCCAGTTCAGTGTAGACGGCACGACCGAAGTGAAGCACTGACATGCCACCTAGTTCACCAAGGTGTTATGGGCTGACATCAAGGGTGTAGTAGGTGATGTATCCAAACGTGTCAGTTTCTATAAAAAACTAATATATATAAACACATACCTACATAGTACACCTGGGTGTCTTCAAACATCAACAGGCTAGCTAGACAGCCTAGCAACAACCCGCAAATCTGCTGGCTTGGCGCCTATCTGAGCGTGGTTTCGCGAGGAGAGGTGTTTTTGGCTCTGTCTCTCGGTACAGCCACGCATGTCGGTATACATAAAAAACATATGTATGTGCGTACATACATATGTGCATAATAATTATCAGTGATAAAGTAATTATTAAGTAATCAATGATTAAAAACGGTCTTGGTAAATTATACCCTCACCGTGGGTAAGTAGTCTTGACCCTTGGAGGAAGCATATTTACATAATATACCTGTTATGGGAGTTTAAGTCTCACATTTAACGATAATTTTTAATAACACGTATTTTAGATAAGCCATAAATTTGGAAGTAAAATATAAATCTAAAACTAAATTTCGACCAAATAAAATTTGTTCACTTCAAACTCTACAAGTAGAACGAGGCACTTTCGAGTTTAGTTTAGAACGTTATTTTAGGAAAATGACACGTTACAGAGTTTGGAAGGTAATAAAATAAATAATTATCTCGCTTGAGAGTGACTGAGTTCACCCGGAGCTGAGCGAACTGCTTATTCATTAGAATTACTTTAATGTCCATGGGCGTCGTTAGACACCTTATGGGTGGTTCGGCGCCACATGTCGCCCTTTCTATAAAAAAACATCGAGGAAAAATAAAAAATCAAGGAAAAATTTTATTCATTCATCTCTAATAGATGGTTGAGGAGAATAATAATAATGAAAAAAAAAATAGTTCCAGTGCAAGGTTTTTACTCGCGCACGGAGTCAAAAAACCATATTGGTCTATATTTTGTCTTTCTATAATTCAAAATATATAACCTGTGGCGCCATCTATTATTCAGTAGCGTGAATATGGACAAATCTATTCATATCACGTTTCTTGTGTGGGGACACTCCTGATTTTTTTTGTTTTTGCTTTTTTTAATATTTCTTGGCACATCCTCCATAATAAATAACACATATTCTGTGAAAATTTCAACCGGCTACCTATTACGGCTGAAACGATACAACCCTAGGACGGACGAACAGACGGAGCGGCATAGACTTAGTAACAGGTTTCCGTACGGCATACGGAAACCTAAAAACCAGTCTTATACACACTATTTCGTACAATAAAGCAACTCCTTGGTTTCATCAAGGTAACAAGGTAGCTTGCCGTAGTCGGGTAAAAACAGATTATAAATAAAGAATCTAGGTTTTACCTCGAAAAAGGCACGCAATAAATATATTCAGGTACACTGAGCACAAAACCTGGGCAACTGTACTCGGTTATTTTTATTAAAGCTTTCCAGTCGCTTAGCGTTCTGCACTCAATTCCCCGCTCAACTGCAATCCTAATCCGTACTTCCTCGTTTAACCCGTGCCGAGTGGCAGTTTACGTAACGACCGCCTGCACTAATTCCCCGCCCGCCTTACTTGCAGAGCGCCGCCCGCCCGCCCCCGCCCGCGCCCGCCTAACGCCGCCCGGCGCCGAAGGTCGACCTCGCTAGGGCGCCGACCCGCGCGTATCTAGGTCACTCCTCCCCTCCCTCCGACTCTCGCCGTCCCTCCCATCAGCCCGCGCACGTGGAGACTGTCACGTCCGTCGCCCCCCCCCCCCCCCTACCCGCACTACCCCCACGCGGTGCTGTCGCTAGGGATGATACGAAGGGATTATGAATGACATCTTGAAGAGCTTGTAACGGCACTGGGCGCTATATGGAGACATTTTTCGTCGAGTACCGTTTCAAAACAACAAATTTTAACAGGCTATAGACGTATCAGCCAAGGTTGCCTGTGTATAATAAATAAATAAATAAATAATAAGACCTACTAGTTGGCGGTATTAGACGGATCGATGAAAAACACTCAGAAAATTAGTTGCTAAGAATCTATTGTACGTTTGTAGTAATTTTTCTGATTGTAAGTAAAACAAAAAGTGACGAATTAGGAATGTGAAAAGCTAGCTACACTATTTGATGGACCATACGTTTGACCCGAAAGGTAGAGGTACAAGAACCGTGAACAATAGTTTTTTTTTAAATAACCGTGAACGGTAACCATCGTCTTGCGTGAGCCCATGTACCTATAACACGAGTGCGTGTTACGTCGAAACAAATTATAAGTCTGACTTATGAATTTATTTTGATTGAATGAATTAATTTTTCATAGAGTTTTTTAACCCCCGACGAAAAAAACGGAGGGGTGTTATAAGTTTGACGTGTGTGTGTGTGTGTGTGTGTGAGTGTGTGTGTGTGTGTGTGTGTGTGTGTGTGTGTGTGTCTGTCTGTGGCATCGTAGCTCCCAAACGGATGGACCGATTTGGATGCGTTTTTTTTTATTAGGAAGCCTGTTTAATCGGGATGGTTCTTAGCTATGTTTGTAATCAAGTAATAAAGTAATTAAGTAATAAAAAAAATTATTATCTTAAAAAGTGGACCGATTTGCATGCGGTTTTTTTTAAAAAGCTTGAAATAAAAGTTAAATTACAAATTTAAAAAACCCCCGACTCTTAAAAAGTCAAAAATAATTTCCGTTTACTTACTTAAAGGAGTCGGGGGACCGCTAAGTAAATTAAATATAAAGACTCAAAAGTTGCACGGGAATTTACTTAGCGGTCTACCGACTCCTTTAAGTAAGTAAACGGAAATTATTTTTTTATTATTTGACTTTATAGCTAGATTATATTTTTTAAATGTTTTGGCGATTTAGGTTTATTTCAAAGTATTTTTAAGTTATTTTTTTGTATTTTAAATATTTGTTTTGACGATGGCCTGTTTTTGCTGGATAGAAATAGAAAAAGAATAATTTTTATACAATATTTGACTTGTCTAAGTGTATAAAACTGTACCAAAAGTAATAGTAAAAGTGTACCAAAGAGGCCAATAAAAGAATTGAATTGGACACACATGTACTTATACACATATAAGTATGAGTGCGTATTAAACCGAAATATTTCCGTTGATTGTAGGTATAATTTCATTCATAGGTAGGTAACCTACTCTTGGATACGTCGAAAATTGCGCAAGTTCTATTTCAATGGGAAGAAGAACTGAACGGTAGGTTTGTTATGTCTGGACTTATATATAGTTATCGTGAAATAACTGAGGAATTTTGGAAATAGGTACATATATCCGTAATTTGACCGGAATAGTAAGTGTAAATAACTGTATTTTAACCCAAGGTCGTAATAAGGTAATGTTGAATGATGAGCTATGAAGAACACGTGTGGACGTACCGTGTGGGGTCGGTACTTAAAAAGAATAGCCCCACTGCATCTCTCCCCGTCGCATGTCGTAAAAGTCGACTAAGGGATTGTCAGCCTCGGCAGCTCAGTGGTGCGGTCAGTTATTGGATGGGTGAACGCCCGACCGTTGGAGGCTGACCGTGGTTCGGATTCCACGTTAAACTGTAGGTCCCTTCCCTTCTTACCTTACTGGGTGGTAGGGTTTATCCCGGCCGGGTTGGTACCACCGCACTGAGCGAAACGTCGGTCGAAACGGCTATGTAAATAGTTCGTGTTTTCCGTCCAGTTCAGTGTAGCCGGCGCGAAATGAAGGGAAGCACTGACATAGCACCTAGTTCACGCGGTGTTATGGGCTGACATCACGGATGTTGTAGGTGATGTAGCCAACGGTGTCAGTTTCCATAAAAAAAAAAAAAAAAAACGTCGAAAATTGCGCAAGTTCTATTTCAATGGGAAGAAGAACTAAACACGTGTAGATTTGTTATGTCTGGGCTTATGTTTAGTTATCGTGAAATAATTGAGGAATTTTGGAAATAGGTACATATATCTGTAATTTGACCGGAATAGTAAGTGTAAATAACATATTATTATTAACCCAAGGTCGTATTAAGATAATGTTGAATGATGGATGAGTTATGAAGAAGACGTATTTACGTGTGCTCATTAACATCAATTAGTGATACAATTTATTTCAAGGGTCCTCTGATACAATAACCTCTAAGATGTTGTGGTAATGTGCCATGAATTCGTATCTATTTTAATTGATAAATCGTTGTCTCAAATTATGAATGAGGTAATCCTGACAAATTAATAATGTTTCATAAATATGTTTTCTATGTACAATGTTATTTATGTTGAGTTGTTTATTTTGTCTGCTCAGTGTTTGAATTATGTAGGTAATCATCCGGTACATATGCAGGTAGGTACATATCGAGGTACATATAGTATACAAACGGCGCAGTAGTGAATACAAAAGATTCACGTTTAGCGTTTGTCCTTGGTGGTATTTAAGAAATTGTCTAGTCGTTTAGCTTTGTAGCCGTTTTCGTTATTTAACAAAAATCAAGGCTTAGATCAATTTAGGTCAAATTACATCAAAATATATCAATCCAAAGGGAAGTCTCCGATATGGCACCTACCTTCTCGGATTGGCTGGTCGGAGCATGTGCTTTGACCCCTCTAACTCAGCCACCCATACCGGATTAATAAAATAAGTTATTACAGACGTTTTGAAATCGCAAACGTTATGGTGCAGGATATTCTAGTAATTAAAGTGGAAAATCTATAACGACCTACCTACCTATCTATCTGTGCGCCTTATAATAAGTCGAGATCTACTGAATGGATTCGCGTGGGGTTTCCAATGACGTATTCCGCCACAGCCAAGGCTGGTTATACGATGTATTACTTTTGTGCCTAAGAAGGCCAGGGAAATAGGTCGCGTTTTCCATTCAGTTCAGTGTAGCCAGCGCGACTCCAAACGAAAGAACGCGAGCGAAACCGCGGACAGAAGCTAGTAACAGATAAAAATAGTAAAGTGAAGACAACAACAAAACGATCCACGTGTCAGTGCGTGGGAGTGTCTACAAGATATACCTACCAACTACTCGTATGTGCGTGTGTGTGTACTACTTGAGTACACAATGTACTTACGCTGCTTTAGGACCAGTGAATCAACGCATTCCTACATCGTTTCGTCTCTCTCTCTGGTAGAGTGACCTTGCGTAAACGCGTGTAGTGTACCTACGTATGAAACTCCTACATACGAAGTAGGTACATGAACTGTGTACCTGATGCATGAAGTAAATACATGCGAATGCACCGTTATTAAATGTGCGGGTTTTCCGTTGACGCTTTGAAAACTTGGATTTTTAGGGATTTTCACCGCCATATGGTCGGATAATAAGCTGTAATCATACGGGCAAGTGATGTGATCAGGCGACTGATGTTCTCTCTCTGACAACGGGGGAACTTTACAGTCTGCAAGACAATAATGTACGTTCAAAGTTGACTTTCAGCATTTCATGTTGCCGAACTGAATGTTACTGGTACATTTGGCAGAGCAGATTGGTACACATATCGATGAAAAAATACGTCACGATCAGGATTGGTCGGGACGTATTTTTTCTCTACATTTTCGGCTTTGCATTTATCTATAGAAGAAATATTTTTAATGTCTTCACATTAATCCAAAATACGAAAATACTCGAGCCGATGATTGAACTTTTTTTATAAAACGCGCGACATCTGGCGCCGAGCCACCCGTAAGTTGTCTAACGACGCCCATGAACATTTGGTTGTACGCGGGGGTTGCGAATGCTATGCCGGCCTGACAGGTGCCTATTCACGCCTCTCTTGGCGTGGAGCGAGAGGACCCGGACTATACTTATTGTAATTCTACTTATTTAAAACTTATTTTGACAGCAATGTGCTACATTATATTCAGCGACGAGCCATTCGCCTCATTGGTGACTCCGTACTCACAAAGGACCTTCAACCTCTAAAGCACAGACGTATCGTTGGGTCATTGAGCCTGTTTTATCGGTACTACTATGGCCGCTGCTCTGACGAACTTGCTTCCCTTATCCCTCCTCCTCCTGTTCGCCTTCGCCAAACCCGCCATACTCTCGCGGAACACCCGTTTGTAGTCGACAGAAGAGTTCTTCGAACTGCACGATTCTCTAAATCGTTCTTGTGCCGCACTGCAAAGGTGTGGAACGGGCTCCCAGGAAATATCTTCCCCCACTCCTACAATCCACAGATCTTCAAATCGCGGGTTAATAGCCTTTCCCCAGCAACATTAGTCCACCTTCAAGCCGGACTGGCACCTCCTCGGGGGTGAAATTGGCTGCGCCTGAGGTTGCGACCTCGGGCAGAGCCACCCAGTTCGGTAGCAATAAAAAAAAAAAATGTATATGAATAGCATAGTCAAATTTATCGACAAAGACAACACTAAAAGACCATCTCTGCGCGCCACTATTACGTCTTCAACACGTGGCTTTTATCTTTCCCTCATACTTTATTCAGCACAGCCTCTAGACTATTATAATTACCTCACCAGCGTCATCGCGCTGCGTCGCTTTATTGCTTTCACTGCGACGCCGAGCGGCCGCGGACTCCGCCACACGCCGCGCCATCTCTTTACGTCAACTTTCTTTATCGACTCGCTTTTTATCGCTCTCGTCACGTCACTATTACGCAAAATACGTCACGTCACGATGCAACTGGCCAATCGGAGGGCTGCGAAATGTCAATATGGCGGCTTAGGCACCAATCGAAAGACGGCAGAATTTAGAAGTGTGACCAGTCGAGTGTGACATCAATTTTATTGCGAATTGTTTTTTTTTATTGTTATAGCTGAATCGTGATTTTAATATGAAGATTGTTCATTTCCTTATTATGATACCGTACATACGTACGAAGTTCGTGTGTCGCGAAAATGTCGACGTTAGGTAAAAAAATTAACCTTTTCGTTCAGGTTTCTTCAAAGTTGAAAAACAATTTTTTGGTGTCAGATATTAGTGCTTCAGATAATTTTGTGTAATCAAAATGTCTGCGTGTGCGGCTGGATAAAGTAGGTAAAACATTGGTGAAACAATTTAAAGATATTCTTATTTATTATTATTACATATTAGTTTATTTAAAAATATGTACGAAGAGACATTCATGCTTGTTTTAAGAAAATAATCGTCGATGTCTGTGGCGAGGGACCAGAGGTACCTACTCAACATAGCCAAACCCACGTCACGGCCAAGTCACTGCATTGGCTCCCTAGACTAGACTCTAGCTAGAGTAAGTGCTTGTCTGTCTACTACTATCTATACCTATCTACTATTCTACATACACAAACATCCTCTGTGTGTGTCCACATAGCACGAGCGAACCCGAGAACTAGGGTTCAGTGACAACGGCGAACAAAATATTCTCGCGTGGGATGATCTTAATTGGTATCAAGCCAAGATACGAATATTATACGAATCGACCAAACGTAGGAGACAACCTGATATACAACGAACTATAATAAGATAAAATTATAAACAAATGATAAACAATGATTTAGAGTTTATTTATCCTTATGATTGATACTCGTATGTCTAGGCTGTTCTATTTTTCATCTCACTATCTACCTATTTCACTCATCCTACTAAAATAACTTCTCATCAAAATATTATTTGTTTTGGGTTCGAGTTGTGTGCCCGCGACATGATCGAATACAGTATTGATTCCAGGTTGAGCTGAGACGTGTGGCCCTAGTAGTGAGTCCGAATGAATGCATGTGTAGTACAGGTAACTTCACTTAAGAACATATACCCTACGCCTCGGCTTGCCATACTAACGTACGGGCACTTTTAAACCATTTGACCCGGGGTAAAAATTTCCTTTGTACGGAATTTTCTACTCAAGTTCTATGTCTGTATGGGAGGATTTGATAAAAATATGGTTTCATAAAAATAATGTTATTGAATTAACTTAATATCAAAATATGTTCCCACAGAGCAACAGATCTTGAGTAGACTCTTGTACCGTGTGGAGCCGGTACTTTAAAAGAATAGCTCCACTGCATCTCTCCCCGTGTATGTCGTAAAAGGCGACTAAGGGATATGACTCCCTTTTTATATTACTAGGTGGTAGGGTTTGACCCGCCTGGGTTGGTACCACCGAATGAAAGGTCGGTCGAAACGGCTATGTAAATAGTTTTTGTTTTCCGTCCAGTTCAGTGTAGCCGGCACGACCGAAGGGAAGCACTGACGTGGCACCAAGTTCACCCGGTGTTATGGGCTTACATCACGGATGTTGTAGGTGATGTAGCCAACCGTGCCAACAATCAATAAATAAATAAGAAATCTCGGTAGAAAGTCGACAGAAAGAAAAATGTTTACCCGCAGCCAAATGCTCTTCAAGTGATCATTCGATTACCTTAGTATGGGTAGCCGAGGAGTGAGGAGTAGATCATGCTTTTAAGGGCACAATTACAAAATTATGGTATGTTTAGGTACATCTGTAGAGAGTTTGGACAGGTCTAGCGTTGTGAACGTAATCCTAAAATAAATGATAGTTCTTTATATGCAATCGTAAAAAAAAAATTGCATATTTTTCACTCTTTCACCCAGAAAAAAATTAATTTTGATTTATCGAACGCGGCCTAAATTGTTTATGATTCCGTACCTCAAAAGAGAAAAAAAAAAACTGAACCCATAGGATCACTCTCGTGTCGAAAAAAGTTGAAATTTGATTATGCCTGGCTACCCGACTAAGCTGATTGAGCGTGGCTACTGGCTACCCAACTAAAACGCAACTCCATTTGCGAACAGTGTGTGGAAGCGCCACAGTTTACAGGCCTCAATATTCGTGTTCGTAACAAAGAGATTACGCCGCTGATTACCATAAAGTGAAGTTAATGACCAAATAGGAAACTGCCAAAACAAAACACGGCTGGAACCGGATTTCGCCGTCTCTCGGTCAGTGAAAGTTATGGTCATTTTATGCGCTCAAACCAGTTTGTATTCGCGAGATGTTATGCCGTTACATCAACTTGCAATATTATGTATGTATTACAGTTTTCGGCTGGTGGTTTTAATACTGAATGCATTTTACTCCGGTCAACCTTGTGGAAGGTTGCAGGAAGCAAATTACAGGTTTACCCACATATGGACATAAATTCTATGAATCATACATTATAACAAAACATCTAAAAAAAATCAGACACGTACACACTTAGGTTTTCAAACTCCGAGTACTAAAGTTTATCAGCAACATTTTTTAGTCCTCGAAATCATAGAAGAAATATTACTTATAAGTTTATGTTAAAAGCCATGAGTATTCCAAAATATTTATTGTTGTTAAAGTAAAACCATACCATTCATTTTAGTATAATTTACTCTTCAGAATCATTGAGAGTTTTCGTAGATGATTTCGTGGAAAATGGAGTAAGAATGAATTAGTGTAGGAGTGCGTGTGTTTGGAGTTCCCAGCGAAACAGATTGTTCTTCCTAGCAAAGAGATTTTATGTATAGAGTGAGCACTACGAAGAAAGAATACAGAGAAATGACGGCCAATAGCTGAGGTATGAGGTAAGGTAGCGGGGTGGCGGAACGCTGAGCCGCGCGGGGCGGGAAGCGAGCGGGAGAGGGGCTAGCTAGCGAGCGACTAGCGGCTAGCGGCCCGGCCGGCCCGGCCGGTCAGTCAACACGTGCATTGGAATACGTAGGGTTGTCACTTAGTCTACCAAAAATATATTTTTCGATTTATTATTTTACGAGTAGGTATTATGGTTAATTGTGCCCGTAGTCTAGTGGTAACGCTTCTCAATGCAGAAGTTGCGGGTTCAAATCCCGGGCACCAACTAATGTACTTATTTATTTCCTTGATAAGGATTGATATACGTGCATTTCATAACGAATAGGTACGATCGCTCCGATGAAGAAAAATAAAGTTAGGTAACTAGTGCACACTGGTCTATGAAAGGTATTTTTGTGTAAACTGATTCTGATTTCCACTGATTTCCACCATGTACGAGTAATCGAACCGGATTTGTACCGTGTGGGGTCGGTACTTAAAAAGAATAGCCCCACTGCATCTCTCCCCGTCGCATGTCGTAAAAGTCGACTAAGGGATAAGAAAATTCGTCAGCCTCGGTAGCTCAGTGGCGCGGTTGGTTAGTCAACTGTTATTAAGCAACGCTGAGCGCGGTCAGTGATTGGATGGGTGACCGCTCGACCGTTGGAGGCTGACCGTGGTTCGGATTCCACGTTAAACTGTAGGTCCCTTCCCTTCTTACCTTACTAGGTGGTAGGGTTTATCCCGGCCGGGTTGGTACCACCGCACTGAACGAAACGTCGGTCGAAACGGCTATGTAAATAGTTCGTGTTTTCCGTCCAGTTTAGTGTAGCCGACATGAAATGAAGGGAAGCACTGACATGGCACCTAGTTCACCCTGTGTTATGGGCTGACATCACGGATGTTGTAGGTGATGTAGCCAACCGTGTCAGGTTACATAAAAAAAAATTAAAAATATATATATAACAAATTGTGACAAGTTCGAGTGCAATATGACTGCCGTAAGAATACTCAATAAACAATAAAACAACAACAATAAAAACAATACCTCCTATGTCAGTGGGCAGAGTCCGTGCCTAGCAGTGGGACGTTTTAAAGGATTATAGAAGAAAACAGATAGTGAATTTCATCGAAAAAAACGTTTTTATGTATTTAAACTTAAAATACAGAACTATAATAACTTGAAATACATACCTAAACTTATATGGGTTTTTAAATTACCGTGGTTATTTGACATTTTAAGAAGTAACAACGGATTTACTCGCTATCGAAATACGAGCTGTGTGGCTCGACATTTCGGCCAGAGTGCTCATGATGATGGGCCATACGTTTGGCCCGAAACGTCGAGCCACACAGCTCGTATTTCGACCGCGAGTAAAGCCGTTTTGTATTCTTGTAATACCTACACTTAATAACTAGAATAATATCTAAAAAACTAAACTTAATAATAAAGAATTCATAACTGCGGTCTTGGCCTTGGACTAAACTTAAAATCTCCAAACCAAACATACATAAAATAAAGAGTGCAGCATTTATTTAAAAAAAATATATATATATAACTAAAAAAACCATTAGGTATACTTTGGACTACACACACAAACACAACTAAAATAACTCTTCCTCCGTACTTAAACAAAATAATTTAAATTTCACTTTACACAAATTAAAATTTTCACTTTCCCTTAAACAATGTATCATCTTGGACTATTTTTATCCATCTTTCTCGTATTGATCCCTTAGTAGGATGTGGAAACCTTGTAAAAAAAATTTTTTTCTTGAAAATTTCTCAATTACTTACTAATTAAAAAAAATTAAAAGAATAGCGACAACCCTAATTAGCGGTCAATTCACTCTCATATTTTAACGTGGTTTAATACATATTTATTTACTTTCATACATGATATCCCAGAACTCTATTTCTAATCATTCATATGTGGCAGCCCTAATGAGCGCGTTCAATTTATTTGTTTAATTAAATAATGCTTATGTTATTGCAATGCGAGGTCAATACATAAAATGTACAAAATTTTCAAATTGAAGTAGCGTTGTGACAGCCCTAATTGGCCAGTTGAACCAAATATTTCTAAGCACATGGAAAACAAGATATTATATATAAGTTCTTTCAAAATTAGTTAATAGTACGCTAAGGGGGGGTTCTGTATCGTAAATAAATCACTTTTGAGGAACAAAGATTTTTGTTTACAAAAAAAAAATTTATAATAATGTAAAATGTAAAAAAAAATTCTTTTCTTAATCGTTTCAGTTTCATGCCAGGAACAAAAAAGTCTTCCAACACATAGATCTCTTTCTTTCAGAAATTTTGAAAACCACAATTTTAGTTTTATTAGTATGGAATAGAAAGAATTTGATTTTTTTTACCAACTTACACGTGTTACATCAAAATGGTATTGAAGACTTTTTTGTTACTGTTATGAAAATGAATCGATTAGGCTATAAAAATCAACCACATATTTTTTTATGTACATACATTTTCATACATAAAAAACATTTTTCATAAAAAAAGCCCAAGGTCCAAAAAAATTTATATAGGTTTTACTCCCTATATGATGCAGAACCCCCCCTTAGCGTACTATTAACTAATTTTGAAAGACCTTATATATTAAGATCGAAATGAAGTGATACTTACCTATGAAATGAAATGCCATCACTTTTCCCAATATTTTTGGTATGATTTTTGCAATATCGCAACACACAACCGGGCATAATGACTGGCGCGATGCGAGCCGCAGACGGACGGCAGCGAGCGCGCGGACGGCGCGTCCGCCGCGTTCGGTCGCTCGCGAGCTACTAGTCTCAAGAGGGTCCCTCCGCGTAATGGTTACTCCACCGCGGTGGAGCGAAGGCTGTTGCCCGGGTAAGAGGTCTAGTAGAATACATGATACGTCATTGCTTCCTAGTGAAGTGTTATTTTCCGATCTTTTTTGAAGTAAAAATAGAAAACAGGAATGAATCATTATGTAAACACTGACGCATTCAAATTCAAAGCACTCTTGCGAACGACGAACAATTTTATTTTGACGTAGAAAATGCGCTTCCGATTAAAAATGTTTGTCTGGTACAGTCAAAGCATTTAAATATGTATATGGAACTGGATCTCTCGTCGAGCAGTTGAATGAAATGCATTTTTTATTTGTTATACAAAGACGAAATAAAAAGCGGCCACGCGCAGTGTAGGGTTCCGTAGTTGCGGAGCCCTATCAAAATACATTATTTGATTATTTGTGTAATTTTGTAGGGGAAATAAATGAATGTTAATTTGAAAAAGTTCTTCAACAGTAAAATGATGGCTGTCATCCGTACATTTTATAAGTTGGTCGACTATTACTTGTCAACCTGTACTTAACTGTGATAGTTTTGCTTTTAATGTCGATATATTATATACTACTGCTGTGAATTTTTTCATATATCTAATAACAACCGTTTAGCTGGCAGGGGGTGGGGACACTTGACTCTAACAAAAATTAGCACTTAAAAGCTTAATAATTCGCAAACGGATCCCTAAAACGATGTTTTGCTTTTCACAAACCCGCAATATTTTCCAAAAACCTATCCAACGACACCCCACACGATGGGGCAGACGTGAAAAAAAAATCACTTTATGTTTAGGGGAGGTACCCTAAAAAAATATATTTCAAAATTTTTATTTTACCTCTTTGTCGGCGTTATTAATATGTATACCCATACCAACTTACAACTTTCTAGTACTAAGGGTCTCTGAGCTAAGCCGCGGACAGACAGACAGACGGACGGACGGACATGGCGAAACTATAAGGGTTCCTTGTTGACTACGGAACCCTAAAAATGTCTTTGTAAATATCTGTGTGACAATTGTGGATTCACGTAGTATGTTTGTCTCCACGAAACGAATAACAAAACGGACAGTTCGAATGAAACATAAACTAAGCACATAAACCAACCTAAGCAAAGGAATATAAAAAAAATTTACAGGACAATTAAACAAAAACACATATTATATCAACTGCATAAGCACTACACACGACAAATATGTTATACAAGTGAGAGAGTAGTGAAAAGAAAGAATGCTAACACATACATACCACACGCTGTATCCTGATAATCGGAGTAAACAGAGTAATCGGTGTTGTGCTGCAAGTACTTTCGTAAATTACAGCACAACA
The DNA here is from genome assembly GCA_946902875.1 of Nematopogon swammerdamellus. Classification (NCBI taxonomy): domain Eukaryota; kingdom Metazoa; phylum Arthropoda; class Insecta; order Lepidoptera; family Adelidae; genus Nematopogon; species Nematopogon swammerdamellus. Next base: position 5,741,000 of record OX336336.1, on the reverse strand, counting down.
CCGAGCACCACATTTAGCAAAGTATTAGGGCAAGATAACTATCAAGTAAGGCACGAGAACCCATCTACTGCATGACTGCATGACTTGCAAGGACCGTGCGAAGGTGAGAGGTGGCTACCCTGTCGCCCTTTAGCACGGCATCTTGTCCTTATGCTTTGCACGGAGAGAGAAGCAGTGGGGCTATTATTTTTAAGTACCGGCCCCGCACGGAAAGCAAACACATCTAAGAAAAGATGAGAAGAGTTCTATATTATCTATATAGTTTATTGTTATAGTTTATAGAATATGTGTGTGAATATGGCCGATATAACAACAAATAATAAAAATAAGAAAAAGTAAAAAAATCACGGGGTTCACATAGAAGAAACTAAAAAGTGTATGCGCGCCATCTACCAAAAAGAGTATGAAGCATTTTAACTAATCATGAATTTTAACTAATATAAAGCATTTCATAAACACGCCATAGATGGCGTGAGTGGCGCTGATCATGGCATGGCGATACGGAACCCTCGGTGCGCGAGTTCGACTCGCACTTGGCAGGATCTTTTTTTTCATTTACATTATCCGCCTCCGTAAGTTTTTCCCACAGCTCAATGGTTAGTTTGTAAATAATGTCTCATGCGGTATTATACTCGCCTTTTGTCTTCCATGTTTTTATTATTGACTAGCTTTTTGACCGAGGCTTCGCTCGACGCATTGTTATTCTCTCTCTCTCTCTCTCTATCTCTCCCTTCCCTCCCTACCCTCCTTCCGCCTCCCGTCTCTCCCTCCGTCTCACTCCCGCGAGGAATTCCGGGGAGAGGATGAATTTCCAAAAACTCTCATACAACTGACTTTTATTTTTAAAAATAATCATAAACACCAATTTCCATATTTCTAACTTCAAAAATAACGCACTTCCCTTACATACTTTCGCCCCTTATTTCACCCCCTCTGGGGATGAATTTTCAAAAATCCTTCCTTACTTTTTACCTACGTTGTCTAAGAAACTTCTGTGCAAAATTTCATGGTTCTAGACCCACGCCGGTTTAGGCTGTGCTTTGTCTGTCAGTCAGCCAGTCAGTTTTAAGAATAAGAAAAAAAGTAATAAGAATAGAAATGGTGATATGATTGATATATTTTTATTATCGTTATTGCGTCGTTTTTAAACTCTTGCAGCGTTAAAGTCGTAGAGACTGATTCAGTAGGCGAGCCTCCGTTTTCACTTTCCATCCGAACGTGTGACTGTGCGGACGTGACTTGCGTGACGAGGACATGCTAACTGTGGTCGTGACGCTTCTGCAGTGCCAACACAGTGTCATCTGCTCTGTGCGTTTGTATTGTGTTGTCTTGTATAATATGCTAATACATAATACATTTGAGTGTGAAGTACGAGTTTATTCGTCTGTATATGTCAGTGTGAAAATGAACTGAAACTTGGGTAATCAATATCATCAATCATCAATATATCAATCATCAATACTAATAATAAATCTGAAAGGGATGGTCATGGAGTAAGTTACTTTGTTTTATGTGCTTTTGTAGACTCTATGTATGATACTAAAACTAAATTGACGACTTTTAGAAATCTTTTCTGTATGTATGTATGTATGTATGTTCCTCCATAACTCTTAAACTGATCATCCGAATTCGATGAAACTTTGTACAAGGCCACTTAACTATGTGGGACACAGTATAGGCTATATAAAATTAAGTTGCGGCTACGCTAAGATGTGGCTCTCATACAAACCGAATTGTTCCGCGCGCCGAAATAAAGGTAGAGTAAGCGGGCTTACTTACTTTCTTCTTTTTAAGTACGAATTTCACGTAAGCGAACCCGCGGGCAAAAGCTAGTATTTTATAAATTAATAAATTAGTACCTGGGCGTTAAAGTTTTCCCTAGATAAACTTGAAAAAAAATAACATTATCAAAATACAAAACTTAATCCAAATCGTTAGAGCCATTTACGAGAAAGTTTAACTCGTTAAGTTTAACAAGTTTAGCTCGCTTTAAGTAATAGGATTTTATTTGTCTGACTGAATTTTGGCTTTTATTTGTTCAATAAACCATTATTATCCTTTTCATACAACACTGACTAACAATGTCCTTTTTCCTCGAGCTCGACTTCTCGTAAAAAAATAACTTTTAGCGCAACAGGTCATGTTATTTAAAATTCCATGTTTACATAATACCGTGTGGGTCCGATACTTCCCGCGCTGCTTTGCCTATCTGGACGTCATGTTGGCTACGCCCTTCTTAGAAGATGAATGTTTGAAGATGGAAGATAGAAGATAGAAGAGATGTGAGAGATCAATGAAATTAGTCATGATTTTTACCCGACTGCGCGAAGCCCAAAGGATGGTTATGTTTTCGAGTGTAAATATGTATATCTGTATGTCTATTTACTGTGTTACGCCCTGTAGCGATAAACGACGAATTTTAACATATGAGGTGTCGTTGGATTCGTCTCACACGCGCGAGTGTCATAGGATACGAATTAATAAAATTTCCAAATACATTTTCTTCAAACCCTGTCGAGTTCTATGAGGCCAAGAGACTCCAAGAGAACGAAATGACGATTTCAAAAATAAAATGAATAAAATAAAGTAAAAAATAAAATAAAACCCGAATGCTCAAAAAAATTAAGAAACAAGGAAAGATCAGTAGAAAATGCAGTACAGCATTATCTACTGATATTTCCTTCTTTTTTGCAGTCGGGTTTTATAATATTTTTTTTTTCATTAAATGGCGTCGGACGTAACCACCGACCCACCGACCTTTCAGCCTAGGGATCATCAGCGGGCCTAGTCACTTGTATGCGCTAGAAGCGCACAACGTAAGCATGGCAAAACACGTGCCCCGCGCAGCTAGGTTAGCCGTCGCTCCGGTCACCCCCTTCATTCTTCACAACCTCGATTTTTGGCGAAGTGGTTTGAATATTGCAAAAACGCTTTGTTACGTCCTTATATAGACTCACTTAGTTTTTACGAGAGAGCATAACATTTTTTTAAACAAAACAAAACCTATGAAAAAACACCTATCTTGTATGTATCTTAATTTTTTACTTTTTTATTTTTTTTACTATGGATAATATAATAACATATATTCTGTGAAAATTTCAACCGGTCACCTATTACGGTTCAAAAGATACAGCTCTTTACAGGTAAGACACCGTTTGTACCGTGTGGGGTCGGTACTTAAAAGAATAGCCCCACTGCATCTCTCCCCGTCGCATGTCGTAAAAGTCGACTAAGGGATAAGAAAATTCGTCACCCTCGGTAGCTCAGTGGCGCGGTTGGTTAGTCAACTGTTATTAAGCAACGCTGAGCGCGGTCAGTGATTGGATGGGTGACCGCTCGACCGTTGGAGGTTGACCGTGGTTCGGATTCCACGTTAAACTGTAGGTCCCTTCCCTTCTTACCTTACTAGGTGGTAGGGTTTATCCCGGCCGGGTTGGTACCACCGCACTGAACGAAACGTCGGTCGAAACGGCTATGTAAATAGTTCGTGTTTTCCGTCCAGTTTAGTGTAGCCGACATGAAATGAAGGGAAGCACTGACATGGCACCTAGTTCACCCTGTGTTATGGGCTGACATCACGGATGTTGTAGGTGATGTAGCCAACCGTGTCAGGTTCCACAATAAAAAAAAAAAAAAAAGACAGACAGACAGACAGACAGAAGGACGGACGGACGGCGTAAGCTCAGTAATAAGGCTTCCGTACGGTTAAGGTAATCGAAAAAGCGACTCTAAGCGGAAGGATATAGAGCATAGAGTTGAATATTTACCGTCGCTGCTGCAGCGGGAGTCGACTTTGCGCCGCTTGAGCTTGAGGTCCTGGAACAGGCTCATGTTGTCCAGGTCACACGGGCCGCGACTGAGTGTCATTATTCCTGCAACAATACAGAACACGAGTCACGTTAGATGGCATTTCACGCAGACATAACATCATCATCAGCAGATATAACAACCTTTTTAGGACCCATTTTCTATAAAATAAAATGTGTTGGTTTGTACACAATGACATTTTATTTTAAGGAAGGCTCTGACCCTCTTACCATAAAACATAGATACTGAACTTCCTTTATGGCAATAAATGTATAGAAACTTGAATTTATATACCCATCTAGCTATATAAATAAACTTGAAAAAAAAAAACATTATCTAAGGACAAAAATTTCATCCAAATCGTTAGAGCCGTTTCCGAGATATAACTTTTTGTAATGTAATATATACAAGTTTAGCTAACTTAAAATAATAGGATCGGTACTTTAAAAAAAAGAATATCCCCAATGCATCTCGCCCCGCGAATGTCGTAAAAGGCGACTAAGCGATAAGGACAGAGATGCCGTGCATAAAGGCGACACGCTAGCCACCTCTCACCTTGGCGCGGTCCTTCCACCGAGTCATGTGCGTGCGTGTGTGCGCGTGTTCGCGTGCATATATGAATATACGAACACGCATTTTTTATGGAAACTAACACGATTGGCTACATCACCTAGAGGCTACAACATTCGTGAAGTCAGCCAATAACACCTTCGTCAACTAGGTGCCATGTTATTGCTTCTCATTGGTCGTGCCGGCCACACCGAACTGGTCGGGATACACGGACATCTGAATGGTACATTCGTAATTCATAAACCGTTCGACTGGTTTTAAAACAATCTGACATCAATCAACCCATTTATCTCGTACATAATAAACCCTACAAAGACTGCGTGTAAGCGTGGATACACATGCGCGGCAGACTTATCCCTTAAACAGAAAGCTAATAGAAAGCCAACACTTGGATGTTCCAGTCCAGACTTGCTTGCGATATTATATTATAGATGCAATACCAACATACATTTCCCGGTAGCAAATAATTCGTGTCTAACTTTAGAAAGAGACAATCGGGTTGTAGAGCGTCGTCTCTGTCGCACGAACTCGCGCTGTGCGACAGGGACGAGCGTCGTCCCATCGCTGCGTTCAGGAAGAAGGTAAACCTTATTGAAGAAAACTAAAGTAGCTAAGGGCGAGGCCGAAAGCCGAGCTGTATTCTCGAAGACGATAGTCGCATCGACATACAACCGCATTTCTCTTTCTAAAGCTCGCCACGCATTATTTGCTATCGGGAACTGTACTTGGGTGCAAGTAGTATGAAATTTAAGAAAAACAATTGATGTAAGAAAAAAAAAATACTAGATACACTATATGTACTTGTAACACACATATATGTACTTGTAAACATGTTTATCGCATTAATGAAAAAGCTTTTCATTGCAGGCGCAACGAACGACGCTCGCCTATAGACAACAAATTTACCACGTCACTCGCTTCGCGCGAAGCTCGCATACAAACCGATCAATGTTTACTACAGAAGTTGTATATCCATTTAATGTATATGCATTTAATGAATTTTTCCAGTCTGTGTTCGAACCTCCTGTAAACTTAGCCCCGCGTTCCTCCACTGGCACCGACATCGGGACCGGAGTAGACTCACCCGTCAACATGAGCACTATCCGCATAGACCGGCGCAAGGTGGTCAAGTACTTACGATCTGTTGACGAATCGAAAGGCACCGGCCCGGATGGCCTGCATCCATTATTTATTAAGCGTTGTGCTGATTCGTTATCATCTCCGATTCATATTATCTTCTCGAAATCGCTCACTAGTGGTATATTCCCATTAGAGTGGAAGAAATCGTTTGTAGTGCCGATCTTTAAAAAGGGTGATGCTCACGACATATCCAACTACCGACCGATCTCCAAACTTTCAGTCTTACCCAAATTATTTGAAAAGGTTGTTTATGATATAATATTTCCTGTGTTACGTCCACATTTCATAAACAACCAACACGGTTTCTTAAATAAAAGGTCTACGGAAACGAACCTGTGTGAATTCGTGGACACGGTTCTCGGTGCCATGAGCGATGGTTTCCAGGTAGACGTCGTGTATACCGACTTTTCTAAATGTTTTGATAAAATACCTCACAGCTTACTTTTGCGAAAAATGGAGAACTACGGTATGCACGGCGACCTGCTTCGCTGGTTTGCATCGTACTTAGAGAACCGTAGTCAAGCGGTAACAGTCAGTGGGTTCTGCTCGAGTTTCGTGCCAGTTTCTTCCGGAGTGCCCCAGGGATCTCATATGGGACCACTCCTGTTTAATATATTTATCAACGATATTCTTTCCTCTATTGTCTCGTCTGAACTCTTACTCTATGCAGATGACGCAAAAATAATAAAAATAATTACATCAGTTCATGATTGCAACAATCTACAACGAGATCTGGGTCGCTTGGGCAAATACTGCAGTGACAACTTCATTCAACTTAATGTTGACAAATGTAGCTGTATCACATATACGAGGAAACCTAACTTCATTAAGTATAACTATAACCTAAACAATCAAATACTAAAGCGAGTGGACGAGATTCGGGATCTTGGTGTCATATTGGACAGCAAATTGCTTTTTAAGTCCCACATCGAAAGCATAACCAAAAAGGCATATCGGATGTTGGGTTTCATTTTCCGCACCTGTGCGGTTTTCAAAAATCATACAACCTTTTGCTTGCTTTACTCAGCCTACGTCAGGTCTCACCTAGAATACGCCTCGATTATTTGGAATCCACAGTACAGCGTTTATATTAATGAAATCGAACGTATACAAAACAAATTTTTAAGATACGTAGGCTATCGAACTCTGAATGGTGAATCTAGAGATAAAAATATATTTTCTTCATATCCTCTTTCGCAGAGAAGGCAAGTTTCGGACGTTACCTTCTTATACAAAATTATTAACAACATTGTCGAATCTCCCTACTTACTGGAGAGAATTAAATTCAGATGCCCAAACAAACGAACACGTTCCAACGACACTTTCATTTTATATAAAACCCACTGTAATTACAGTAAACATAGATTTATTAATAGAAGTTGTAAATTATATAATGAAATTTTCCATAGTGTAGACATATTTAATTCAAAATTAGGTAGTTTTAAGAAACAGTGTTTAACTTTGTGCACAAAAATTAATTTGCTCTAGGTTCTTAAAATTTAATTACTATTATTATAATATTATTATTATTTTTTGCATATATTTCACTTCTTTTATTTTATTTTTCATGATAAACTAGTGTTGAAAACATGTTTCCTAATTGTGGAAACTTTACTGGTTTATGATATTACTTTATGTTTATTTAATTTAAGATATTTATAACTGTGTGTTTCCCTAAAATAAATAAATAAAAAAAATAAAATAAATCCCCGCGTGCCAGGTTAGCGTAGGCTGTGTGTAGCGCGAGGACAGTGGCTTGCGGCTGAAGCCAACAAACTCCTGAAGATTGAAATAACTCGTTACGTACCGAAGCGGTGGAGATCGAGGTGACGTAGGTACCCGATTTATGTACACTTATTTTTTAAATAGGGTGGCTAACCGGCAGAGATTGCCTTAGGCAATAAGTCCGCCATTTGTTGTATCATCATTTATACAAAACAATAAAGCATAATAAATAAATAAATAAATAAATACATAAATCAATCAATACTAATAATTAATCTATTATGGGATGGCCATGGAGTAAGTTACTTTGTTTTATAAGATGCGTTTGTAAACTCTATGTATGATACTAAAACTAAATTGACGATTTTTAGAAATATTTTCTGTATGTATGTAACTATGTATGTTCCACCATAGCTCTTAAACCGATCATCCGAATTCGATAAAACTTAGTACAAGCACATCTACCTATACGAGACATAGGATAGGCTAAATAAAATTTAGTTCCGGTTACACTATGATGTGGCTGTCATACAAACCGAAAAGGGACGGGGAGGGCTTAATTACTTTCTTGTTTTTAAATCCGAATTTCACGCGAGCGAAGCCGCAGGCAAAAGCTAGTAAAAAAAAATACTTATGTACACTTAGTTATGATTACTTATGTTCAACCTTTTCTACTGCTTTAGGCCTTGTCAGTGGTAGAGTTAAAACCTGTACGGATTGATACCACCGCACTGAATGAAGTTCGTTCGAACCGGCTATGAAATTGTTCGCGTCCAGTTCAGTGTGGCCGGCACGACCAAAGTGACATGACACCTAATTCACCAAGGTGTTATGAGTTGACATCACGGGTGTTAGGTGAAGTAGTCAACCGTGGCTCCTTCCATAAAAAAAACCGGCCAAGTGCGAGTGGAACTCGCGCACCGAGGGTTCCTTATCGCCATGTCATGGTTAGCGCCACTCACGCGATCTATGGCATGTTATGAAATGCTTCATATTAGTTAAATGTCATGATTAGTTAAAATGCTTCACACCATATTCGGTAGATGGCGCGCGCGCATACACTTTTTTGGTTTCTTCTATGGGAACCCCCGTGAATTGTTTACTTTTTATTCTAATGTTTATTTCTTATTGTTATATCGGCCATAATAACACATATTTTGTAAAAAATTCAACGGGCTACCTATTACAGTTCAAGAGATACAGCCCTCGGACAGACAGACAGACAGACAGACGGACGGACGGACGGACGGACGGACGGACGGACGGACGGACGGACGGACAGACAGACAGACAGACGGCGCACTATGGATCGAGAAACGGCCTCCATAGTATTAGGAGATTTTTTTCGCAAACTTGATTTTTTTTGAAAAACTATTTTTGTTATATTTAGGGTTATATAAGATAATACCAAATATATAGTTGTAGTGATATCAGTCAAGTAGATATTTTATTAAAAATACTTGAAGTTTTCAGTTGTATGGAACGGAGAATGTTTAGTCGATTTTTTCAAAAGTCTTTCCAGGTGTCGCAGATCTTTTAATACATCATGAAGTAGACCACGAGTGTAACAAGACCACATAAAAACTGTAACCCAATTCGACCCGGTATAGAAAATATCTAAGTCCGAATTTATAAATTCTCGTCTATTTTCTTTATACATTATTTATGGTTTAACTTTACAATTAATTACATTTTCTTATGTTTTGTGATTGCCAAGTGTGTAAGTTATACTAATTGGTACATTATGTAACAACTATACCTACCACTGTGGTCGAAAATACCCTCCAATATTTTTAGCGTTTTAAATGTTTATTGGTATTCATAATTGATTTGAGGACACATTAAATAAACAAATATATGAAGACGCGTAGCTTGACAGTACGTATGTATGTTAGGTTCAAATATATAAAGTATATATATATATTTTTTATATTTTAAAGTTTGCAATGTATGGGACGGAGAACATTATATTTATTTTTCCGGACTACAAAGATGTGTCAAACTTTTATTAGCAAGGTTGTGTAGCACAACATAAAAATAAACACACTCAGTAAAAAAAAAGTATCGACAGGTCAAAGTATAGCATTTTTTACGTTTTTTCTTTAACAGTAATTTTTGGTTACATAATGATTGTACAATTATTAAGCAGGTATGCAAATATGTGAGGCATATAATTCTATATCAGATATGTACACACCATTCCGATTGACAGTGTAAAAAAATAGCAATATTTTTATTTAATAAAACTGAAAACATTATAGTACATTATTCGAAACTGTTAAGAACTAACAAAGTCTTAACAGTAACGTGATGTTGAACGTGACGGAAAAAATGCTGTACAAAAAAAAAATTGTGAACGCACTTTCTCAAGATGTTAAAAAAAAATCTATTCAAAATTATTCACCAAAATTAATTTTATAAAAAAATTTTTTATATAAAATTTGAGCCGGTATAGAAAATATGTAAGTCCGAATTTGTAGATTTTTGTTTTCTTTCCTTTAAATATAATTTACAATTTTAGAATAAAACATAAATATAAGGCGTTGCAGCTCATTCATTATGACGACGTATTAGATACTAATTACCATTCGGTAAGACGAAAACATTCCCACATCCCTGTTTGTGAAACCCCACTATATTGGTAAAAACCTGTTTAGTACATCAGGTGTTGTCCTTTGGTCGCGAATTTCAGTTTAGTATTTGTTCAACGCGCGTAAGGGTCCGTCCCTTACGCGCGTTGAACAAATACTAAACTCTCTCCTTTCGAAACGAGTTATCGCTGTTTTCAAATACTTTCCTTCCTGCATTATTACTTGAAAACTAGGTACATTTTCGGTTCGAACTCTAAACATTTTACAAAATGAAAGAGTTTAAATCAAATCTGAACCTTTTTGTTTTCTTAAAAAACGGGCAAGGCCTCTCCGACCCAAACATACTATTTGACAAGTTTTCCGTTCATATATCTGACGAAAACCGTGATCAATTCAAGTGTTTTTGTAAAACCTACTTGTCTAATATGTATAAAAAGTGGAAAAGTATAAATTATTCGTTCAGTTTCTTCTTCATATTTAGTGTACATTGGTTTCTTCAAATGCAAATTTGAAACATGGTTGACGTCAGACATAAAGTGGCCCGAATATGTTCAAAACATACCTCAAGAACCAAGACATGAGGGAGCGGAACCATTCGTGCCGCATTCACCAGCGAAACAGCATTCAGAAGCTTCAACATTTCCTAAACCAGAGTTCAGTCCTCGAAAACAATTCCACGAACTTCACTACCAGCAAAGAAGGCGCAGAACCGCACATCTGTGTACGGAAAATGACTTCGACGAGCTCGCATTCGCTGCGGTGAGTAAAGGTATTAATACGGAAAGACATGATGTTGCTGAGGTGCTTAAGTTTCTTCTGGAAAATTCAGATGAGGTTGGTAGAATAAAGGAATACATTCAAGTTAAAAAAAAAACATAATACTCGCCGGAGAAAGCCCTCAGCCTCTTCAGTTCCCAGCAACTCCCCAAATCGCAATACTGCAAACTACGGACAACGGCAATTGAAGCAGGAGTTGAACTGTATCCCTTATACAATCAGCTCCAAAAAAAAAAGGTCGAGTGTTACCGTCCGAAAGAAAGTGTCAAGGTCACGGAAGTGGAAGCACGTGTTTTTGCAGCATACAATAATGCAGGAAGGAAAGTATTTGAAAACAGCGATAACTCGTGTCTAAAGGAGAGATCCGTCACTTACGCGCGTTGAACAGATAATAAACTGAAATTCGAGACCAAGGGACACTAATTATCGGTTTTTACAAATATAGTGGGGTTTCACAAACAGGGATGTGGGAATGTTTTCGTCTTACCGGATGATAATTAGTATCTAATGCGTCGTCATAATGAATGAGCTGCAAAGCCTTGTATGTATGTTCTATTCTAAGATTGTAAATTATATTTAAAGGAAAGAAAACAAAAATCTACAAATTCAGACTTACATATTTTTTATACCGGCTCGAATTTTTTTATAAAATTAATTTTGGTGAATCTTTTATTTATAAGTTCGGTTTATTAATTTGTTCTGTTTTTATTCAACCTTGTATTTATTTTGGTGAATAATTTTGAATAGAAAATTATTTAACATGTTGAGAAAGTGCAACTGTTCACGATTTCTTTTTGTACAGCCTCTTTTCCGTCACGTTCAACATCACGTTACTATTAAGACTTTGTTAGTTCTTAACAGTTTCGAATAATGTACTATAATGTTTTCAGTTTTATTAAATAAAAATACATACATACATAGCGTCACGCCTGTTTCCCGGTGGGGTAGGCAGAGACAACGGATCCCCACGTGCCACGATCCTGACACACCTCTGCCGCCTCTTCCACTCCCATAATGTTCTTCATGCATGCTCGTCGGTTACGGGTACTACGCACTTGCCCCTTTTTGAGCACATGCCCGATCTGGTCCAGGTAAGTGCGTCTAGGGCGACCTTTCCCGACTCTTCCACTCATATTTGCTTCATAAATTTCTTTCGTTAGTCTCCTATCATCATAAAAATATTGCTATTTTTTACACTGTTAATCGGAATGGTGTGTACATATCTGATATAGAATTATATGCCTCACATATTTGCATACCTGCTTAATAATTGTACAATCATAATGTAACCAAAAATTACTGTTAAAGGAAAAAGGTAAAAAATGCTATACTTTGACCTGTTGATACTTGGAAGGCTGCACCTTTCTAACATTTTATTTACTGAGTGTGTTTATTTTTATGTTGTGCTACACAACCTTGCTAATAAGAGTTTGACACATCTTTGTAGTCCGGAAAAATAAATATAATGTTCTCCGTCCCATACATTGCAAATTTTAAAATATAAAAAAAAATATATATACTTTATATATTTGAACCTAACCTACATACGTACTATCAAGCTACGCGTCTTCACATATTTGTTTATTTAATGTGTCCTCAAATCAATTATGAATACCAAATAAACATTAAAAACGCTACAAATATTGGAGGGTATTTTCGACCACAGTGGTAGGTACAATTGTTACATAATGTACAAATTAGTATATCTTACACACTTGGCAATCACAAAACACAAGAAAATGTAATTAATTGTAAAGTTAAACCATAAATAATGTATAAAGAAAATAGACGAAAATTTATAAATTCGGACTTAGATATTTTCTATACCGGGTCGAATTGGGTTACAGTTTTTATGTGGTCTTATTACACTCGTGGTCTACTTCATGATGTATTAAAAGATCTGCGACACCTCGAAAGACTTTTGAAAAAATCGACTAAACATTCTCCGTCCCATACAACTGAAAACTTCAAGTATTTTTAATAAAATATCTACTTGACTGATATCACTACAACTATATATTTGGTATTATCTTATGTAACCCTAAATATAACAAAAACAGTTTTTAAAAAAAAATCAAGTTTGCGAAAAAAATCTTCTAATACTATGGAGGCCGATTCTCGATCCATAGTGCGGCGTAGGCTTAGTAACAGGGTCCCGTACGACGGATACGGAACCCTAAAAAATAAGAAAGGGGTCTACGTGACCATCGTTAGGTCGGCATACTGAAGACTGACCAATAAGGATCGAGAGATAATACACCACACGCTGTATCCCGACAACCGAAGTAAGAATAGTAATCAGCGTTGCGCTGCAGGCTTCTGGTAAATTGTAGCACAACACCGACCACCACGTTCCGCAATGTTTGGCAAGATAACTATCAAGCAACAAGCAAGTCACGAAGATCCATCTACTGCATGACTCTGTGGAAGGACCGCGCAAAGTTGGTCATCCTCTCGCCATTTAGCACGGTATCTTGTCCTTATCCTCTCGTCGCCTTTCACTATATGCACGGGGAGAGATGCAGTGGGGCTATTATTTTTAAGTACCGGCGTTCCCCCACAGTAAAGTAAATCGAGAGAGAACAGCGAAAATGCGTTTTCGATCCGGAAATTCAATCTTGTTTACATTGTCCGTAATCGGTAATAAACGAAAAATATTTACTAATTCTGCGACGTAGTAGGCTGTTAATACGTCTCAGCAATCCTACTAGGAAACGTTTCCATATACCTATTAAAGATAACAGATCGGTACGTTTTGATAATACTGGTCCGCTCTCTTCGCACTGCGCGCGGCGGCAACACTGCGGCGTGTCTGTTTCTTCGCCAGATTACAGCGTCATTATTATCGTATATTGGCTCTCACTATAATAATTATATTAACCATTTATTGGATGAAAAAAAAACCAAACAAAAATTATGCAATTACTCTGCTTACCCCGATTGTCGGGATACGGCGTGTGGTGTGTATATTGTATATTAAAATGTTTGAAGAAAAACATTAAAAAAAACAGAATTAAATTGAATAAAATATTTTATTAATATTAAATAGTTAAGTATATATTATATTCGTGTCGTGTGTGTTATTTATTTGTGCATTGGTCTATTTATGAATACTCATTTTCAGTTAGAACTTGGGTACCTACCTCATATCTTTTTTTCATCCAATCGGCGATGTTATTGCCGTATGGCAGGTTCTGCCAGCTCACCCATTAGATGTAAGGGCACTATTGATAGTGGAAAGCGAATGAGTGCAATATTCCACGCAACTACAGAAAAAGAAATGGTAAAAAAGGGTTAAAAAAATATTTCTTTTTTAATAACTTTGAGTTTTGTGTCATTCTGTAGGCATTGTTGAGGCCGGCCCTTTGGGTTGCTGGCTATACTGAACTAGAGGAGAACACAGCCGAGTCTGCTATGCGGCCATCTCACAACCAGTACGGTGGTACCAAACAAATTTGACCCAACCACATAGTAAGGAACAAGGGAAGGGACTTGCAGTTTGACACACCACCGGTCGCGAACGGTGAAGCAGCAGGTCAAGTATCAAGGTCAAGGCCAGGTGTGCAAGTAAATTTTTCCGTCAGAAAATAAAACTCATTGGTGCACGTCCGAATTCCACGTTAATCTGTAGGTCCCTTCCTGTCGATCTCGTGGTGTTCTGACCCATTCTTACGACCCACTGTCATTTATTCTTTCGATCCAATGACATTTTATTTTAAGGAACTTTCTGACCCATTTGCCGGCCGACCACCGCACTGAACGAAACGTCAGTCGAAACGGCGATGTCAATAGTTCGTGTTTTCCGTCCAGTTCAGTGTAGCCGACATGAAATGAAGGGAAGCACTGACATGGTATCTAGTTCACCCGGCGTTATGGGCTGACATCACGAATGTTGTAGGTGATGTAGCCAACCGTGTGTTTCCATAAAAAAAAAAATTGGTTGTCTGTAAAGTCGGTTTACGGACGATAGTTTTACGTGATGACGTGGAATAATCGTAGTACATAGAGCAAAGATCAGTAATTCTATTTCCAGTGGAAAGATTAATCATCTTGTGACTGGCCATCAATAAACTTCTGTTGTCTGATCTTGACAGTTTTACTTCTTAAGACGTTTCCATGGTAACTTTGACTATACCGATTGTGCCTCTCTATCGCTTGTTACGCGCTCTCGCTTGCACACACAGGCTCAGATGGAACGTGACACTTCGTGACACGTCATCACGTAAAAAAAAAATTATGAACTAACCTTTGGGATGTGAAAAACGCGTAGCGTTGGACAATGCAGTATTAAAGAGTGGACAGTAGTATGAAATATAAATACACACATAGACAAATTTTAAAAAGATACGTACAGCCAATATACATCCTTACATATACCCATAATTACATATATACAATAAGAAACATAAATATTGTGATATACCTACATCAACCGGTACCGTGTGGGGCCGGTACTTTAAAAGAATAGCCCCACTGCATCTCTCCCCGTGTATGTTGTAAAAGGCGACTAAGGGATATGACTCCCTTCTTATATCACTAGGTGGTAGGGTTTGACCCGCCCGGGTTGGTACCACCGCACTGAATGAAAGGTCGGTCGAAACGGCTATGTAAATAGTTTGTGTTTTCCGTCCAGTTCAGTGTAGCTGGCACGACCGAAGGGAAGCACTGACGTGGCACCAAGTTCACCCGGTGTTATGGGCTGACATCACGAATGTTGTTGGTGATGTAGCCAACCGTGTCAGTTTCCATAAAAAAAAAAAATCAACTCTCATATACTATACATACATTCTTTACATAATATAATTCAACTGGATTTAATTATTGTAGGTGTACTTATAATAACGAATGTCCATTGATACCTACACGTGACGCTCCGTACGTCAGAAGATCGTTATGTACTACTTCCGAGAGGTTGACTGACGTAGATTTATGAAACGTCACGAGAGTACTTTAGCTTACGCGCACAGTTGATAAGCCATATCGATGCAAATAATGATTTATTATATACATACGGAATTACCTCTCTGTTGGTTTTGTAGTGACGTTCACTTACACACCTCTTTTAGTAAAATACAATGTTATAATAGATAGTGTGTGTAGTGGATCGCCATTTTTAACCGACTTAAAAAAAAGGAGGAGGTTCTGAATTCGGCTGTATCTTTTTAATTTTTTTTATGTTTGTCCCCTCAGAATTTTCGACTGGGTGAACCGATTTTGATGATTCTTTTTTTATTTTAAAGCTGGTGCTGGTGTGGTCCCATTTCAAGATCGGATTCGCGAGGCCGAAGGCTGAGCGATTCCGCCGAGTACGTTAATAGCAAAAACTTACTAAAAAAAACGGTGAAATAAAAAACTATTTAAGAAAAAATATAAAAACCGCCTTCAGAAATGTATAAAATAAAAAAAATAGAACCCTAGAGTTGAAGGTGGTGCTAAAGCAAGCAAAAATAACCGACCGCCTTCAACGGAGATTTTTTATTTTATTTCATACATTTTTTATTTAAATCAAAGTCCCACTTTAACGGTAATACCTGGAAGTATGGACCGGCCGTACGATTGAATTTAACTACTGAAAGCTTACTGAAACTGACCGGAGGCTGACCGTAGTTCGGATTCCACGTAAAACTATAGGTCCCTTCCCTACTTATCTTACTAGGTGGTAGGGTTTAACCCGCCCGGATTGGTACGACCGCACCGAATGAAAGGTTGGTTAAACTGGCTATGTAAATAGTTCGTTTTTCGTGTCAAGTTTAGTGTAGCCGGCACGACAGAAGGGAAGCACTGGCATGCCACCTGCTGACATCACGTATGTAGTAGAGTAGATGATGTAGCCAACCGTGTCAGTTTCCATAAAAAAAACCCACACATGTCCATTATACTTACGACATTTTAGTCCGTATTATTAATGATAAAAGCCACAAAAGTAGTCTACTCAGACAATGTTTGCACTGAGTCGTGCGATCCCGTGCCTAGTATGAAGTAAGCCAACTAGTCCTTACTTGCGGCGGTGCATAAACATTAAGCTGAAGGCCGCGGAGGCGGGATGAAATTCGACGGCCGACAGTTGCTCCTCGTCGCCTGTAAAACGTATTGTATACGTACTGTATTGCACGCGTATTTTTTAACATAATTTCGGCTTGGCATCTACCTAAAATAATCAAAACAGGTAGTGCACAGCTGCAGTCTAAATGGCGACTCTGAACTTCACATAAAATCCATAAATCGATATATATATGTGTGGGATCAGACTGGCGAACCGGTCTGCACTGGAGGCTCTTCCGACCCGGCGGAGGTCGCGCGGCACAGACTACTTCCGGCTTAGATCCAGTCTACCCGGAGAGCCTTTTAGTGTTGTGTTCCGTTATAGCAAAAGTCAGGGTTACGTGGAAGGTGTGTAGTCTTCTCTGTGTTGTGGTGCAGTTTTTGAAGTGAAAACTTCTTTAGCGGCGCTTGGCACTTTTTTTTGGATGGGTAAAAAATGTTAAATTCAGATCTGATTCGCGTCAGATCCGTAGCCTGTTATTATTTAAAATGTAACCTTAAGTCATTGCATTAAGGGTTAAGTTACGAGTGGCTCGGGATCAATTCTGTTCGTCTCTCAGTGACAGTAAAGCCGAAAGCGAATCAAGGGAATCCGATATTCGTTTGGTCGTTTATGTGATTTAGTGGCTCAATGGTAAGAGTGTAGGATTTGTATTTTTTGACCATGGGTTCGAATCCCTCAAATTTTTTTTTCTTTTTTTTTTCTTTTGTTTTCTTTTTTAAGCAATGTTACGGTGTTTAAATTTTTTTAGGGTGTTTAGTTTTTTTTATAACACCCTAAGAATTATTTTCGGAAATACAAAAAGTTTTCACTTCTGCCGGCACTCCCGGAGTGCAACTGGGGCTTTTGTGTGACGTGCAACAACACAACTAAAAGTTTTTTTTTTAATTACTATTTACCTCTAGGTAGATAATCGATATGCAAATACCTGCGTCATCTATTGTTTTTCATAAAATTAAGCATAACTTCAATACAAACTTTAATCCCCTATTTAACCTACCTAGGGTATGAATTTTCAAAAATCCTTTCTCAATGCTCACCTACGTTATATAAGGAACTTATGTGCAAAATTTCATGCTTCTACATTCACTGGTTTAGGCTGTGCGTTGTCAGTCAGTTCGGTATGCGAAAGCATGCCGGAGCGGTCCCGAGTAGCAATTTTTCGGCGAAAAAAAGTTTAGAAAGCAGGTGCCCAGCTCGTATATATTTAATTATTTATTTATTGGCACAAAGAATAGAAATATATCATAACATGTTAATATAATTTACCGAACATAGTTCCTAAACGTTTGTACACTACTTGGTTAGTTTAGAGCAATAACAAAATAAAAGAAAAGAGAATAGTAATTACGACAAAAAAAAATTATATATAAAAAATAAATAAATATATAACAATAACATAACACAAATAGGTAGGTAAATCATAGTATCGAAGGTCTTTCCCGAATCCTTTAACCTGGGTGTCTTCAAACGTCGTATCAACGGGCTAGACAGCCTAGCAACAGTCCGCAAATCTGCTGGCATGGCGCCTCACTGAGCGTGGTTTCGTAAGGAGAGGGGTTTTTGGCTCTGTCGACTGTACCATTGGTCCCTCGACACAGTCACCCATGTTGGTTTACATAAAAAAACGGTATAATAGAGGTGTTTTGGTGCCCGATCAGAGTATTTTTGCTGTAAATATCGCGTGGACCGAACAGTCAATTTAGGTGTTAGCTTTCTGTGTTTGACTCCGGTAGGTTTATGTTATGTCGTTTCGTGGGTACGCTACACCCAAATTGCATTACGGTCAAACGGGTAAATTTTTTTTTTTTTTTATGAAAACTGACACGGTTGGCTACATCACCTACAACATCCGTGATGTCAGCCCATTACACCGGGTGAACTCGGCGCCACGTCAGTGCTACCCTTCGGTCGTGCGTGCCGGCTACACTGAACTGGACGGAAAACACAAACTATTTACATAGCCGTTTCGACCGACCTTTCATTCAGTGCGGTGGTACCAACCCGGGCGGGTTAAACCCTACCACCTAGTAATATAAGAAGGGAGTTATATCCCTTAGTCGCCTTTTACGACATACACTATTTAACACACGTTGTT
The DNA here is from genome assembly GCA_946902875.1 of Nematopogon swammerdamellus. Lineage (NCBI taxonomy): Eukaryota > Metazoa > Arthropoda > Insecta > Lepidoptera > Adelidae > Nematopogon > Nematopogon swammerdamellus. Next base: position 5,722,249 of record OX336336.1, on the reverse strand, counting down.
AAATACACTATTTAACAACGTGTGTTAAATAGTGTATGCGTTTGACCTGTTTTATCCAATTGAGCAGAGGTCTGGCGCTAAATCCCTAATGGGCGCGCCGCCGCGTCGTCGCCGCGCCGCCGCCGCCGCCACCCGCCATTGCTACACGACACCATACGACACGGCAGCTGTTGCCGGCGAGCGGAGCCTCGCGCCGGACAGCTCGTCTCGTATCGGCGCGCGTCGTCGTCGCGGCGGCGGCCTCGGTGGGGGTCACGATCGAGACGCGTACACTACACAATAGATATTGTGTCTACTCTATCTACGTCTACGTCTATTGTACAGCGTGTTTCAGGATAGGCTTGAGAAACTTCAGCAATAGAAACCTTATCACTCAAATCGAAATTCCGTATTTTTTTTTTCATACAAAAATTGAAAATTGGAATAAAAACTCGATGGACAGTGAGTTTGGGGAGATTTGGCAAAAGTGCTGTTTAGGTCTAGGAAGTGCAATGACCTAGTCCAGTCCCATTTTTCTTTTGATGTCATTAAAATTTAAATGTTTGGAATTTACCTACATGCAGTTCAATTCTACTAGTTGAGTAGTAAGTTAATCATTTTATTTTTATTTAACAAAGGTGGACGTTAACCATCTACCAAATCTCGACTAAACGATTTTCACCAAAAAGTACTATAAAATGACCCAATCTGGGAAAACGTTTCAGAGCTTTTCGTCTTCAAATATGGACCCCTTTCGAACCCTGAAGTTACGAAACCCTATCCTGAAACAACCTGTATACACGTAATTTTTGCCCATACAAGTTATTGAATGCAATGGGTTAAGTGCACAGAGCAAAAAAGTCCGGTCTCAGGCGGTGTGGCCCGATTGTTGTTCTGTGGGTTGTTTCAGTTGTATTTCCCTAACTGAAAATATTGTGATCGAAATCTACGTCAAAATGAATAATTTTTTTATAATCCCACATTCACACTCCGTATACATTCTTATTAAGGCCGGAAGGACTGGAGGAACATTTAAAAAAAAAGTAAAAAAAAACAAAATGTAGGTACCGAACATTGCTGGTTTTTATTTAATTAGTGTAGGCTTTTTTTTCAAAATGTTTGTTGATTTGCTATTCTATTATATCAAGACAAGGACAGCTTTTGTCAAGATTCACTCAATGGAAATGATATGTAATGTTTGTTTTGTTAACATACCACAGTGTTCGATGCACAAGAGTGGCCTTGTATGGCTGTAAGGTACGAGTATTCGGACTCTGCGTCCAGTACAACCCGGCACAATGTCAGTGTCGCGCTCGCAGCGACTGCGAGCTCCTGGCCGATTCCAAGTTACGCGCAAACCGAATTCGGATTGTAGTCGGCGAACTTGTATATGTGAGCAGTTTATGTGCGTGCGTACAACCAGACGGTTGTATAAACTTGATAACATTACAATCATGTTTTCATTTCGTATTTTGAACATGTTTACAAATATAATTATTTCTGCACGATGTTCAGTAAAAAAAAAATCCTTATTAAACTTTTTCAGGATTTGACTGGATAAAACTGCCGCTCTTATAGCTGACGATACCCCTTTCGCTCCTTGAACAATGATTAATCACACGCAACGCATAGTCAGTATTGAAATAAAGCATATTATTGTGGCGAAAAATATTCGACTGACCAATTTTTCCCATAAGCGCGCCGCGCACTGTCTTAGGTTTGGTGCGAACAGCGAATACTATACTTGGAATAGAACCGGTGCGCGGGCGCCGCTGCGACCTCGTGGCGAGGTCTCTGTTGAGGTCGGCCGGCGGGAGTCGAATTCGAGAGCTCAGCGCAGGCGGCGGAAACGTGTCCGTCTCACCGATGTACTATGCTCACTTTGTAAAGATTAGATACAGTAAGAAAACCCTGTGAAGCGTGTTAACGCACGACATGTGGACGCTAAATATAAGTAAATAAAGGCGATTCATGACTATGAACGTTTCAGGAGATGATTTAGAAGTTTTTTTAATTTTTTTTATGTAGGTATAATTTTTTTATGTAGCTAATCCGGTATTGGTGGCTGAGTCGGAGGGGCCAAAGCGCATGCTCCGACCAGCCAATATCACCTCCGAGAAGGTAGGTGCCAAACCGGAGACTTTCCTGGATTGTTGGCTATACTAGACTAGTGAACACAGCCGAGGCTGCTATGCGGCCATCTTACATCCAGTACGGTGGTACCAACCCATTCGGCTACAATTTGAGCCTAAGGGGCAAGGGATTAATCCGGCCTGGGTGGCTATGCTCGAGGTCGGAGCCTCAGGCGTAGCCAATTTCGCCCCCGAGACCTCCTCAGGGGTTCGACCAGTTCGGCTTGAAGGCGAACTAAAGTCGCCGGGGAAAGGGTATTAATCCGTGATTTGAAGATCCGTGGATTGTAGGAGAAGGGAAAGATATTCCTCGGCTCCCGAGGAATATCATTCCCCCCCTCTGTAGGTAACACAAGAACGAGTTTACCGTCGTGTTATGTGAATTATTATTTTTACAAAGGATAAATGATTCAAATTTGTAAAAATAATATTGTCTTCATTATTATTTTTTATTTTCCACAAAAATGCACGCAACCCTCGGAGTCATTGCTGAACCTTGCATATATTAGAATCGAGAACCAAATGATAGTTTGAAATGTTAGGAATTGATCCTACATTAGCGCGCGTGACGTGACGTGACGTGACGTGACGTGACGAATGATAAGAGAGACGAATATTCGCATGCGAATGAATGAAGTGCGCTAGGAATTAAAGTTCCGTTCCGTCGCCCGTGAACGCAACCTGCGAAATTGGGTGTCGCCGCCGCGGCGCCCATTACGATTTTCCGTGCTAATAAAATATTCAAGAAGCTTTTTACCCGGATGCTTCTTATATTTCAATTGAAGTCCGCGCTTCCGGAGGCTTCTCGGTAAAACAGTTTAAATCCAAGGCGAACTTCGCCATTGCGCCGATTCAAATGTGCCCGGTCCGCCCGGATTTTGTGTAGGTGTATCGTCACTTAAACATATTTTACATTTACGAATATCCATTGCAAAAGCATCGACGCAACTTTCGCCTTACATCTTTATCATTTACAACGATATGAGGCCACTTTCGTGGAGGTAAAGACGATAATATCGTCGCGAGACGACTCCAGTGAATCTGTATTCGAAATGTTTTGCTTTGGCTAGTATAGTACGTATGCATCTATCGACTGTGGAGTTAGATCGCAGTTCGGTGCCGACCTCCGCGCCGGCGCAGCCTCCGAATGCCTTGACATTTCCTCCCCGCCTCTCCCCGCCCCGCTCCGCACACCGTCGCCCCCAGCGCCCGCGCCCCCGCCGCAGCGCACGCCGACATTGAGGCGATCCGCCGCGCCGCTCCGCGTGCTTGGAAATATTCTATTTTTGTTTTTAAAATCACTTCCGATTGCTTACTTCCTTGCAAGTGTCAAAACACCGGAGCGATACTTTGACATTTTCCGCGTTCGATACACAACCGCCTGTCGCAATGCAGCCGAATTTATTCGAATAGAGAACTTGTGAGTGTGCGTGCGTGTATGTGACGTGTGATTAGTTCAATGTGCATAACATCGACCACCCAAACCCGTGGTGCATATTAACAAAAATTTAAATTTCAAGCTAAGCTTTCAATAGCCAGAAGAGAATTCTATATTGTTGTTAATTTAGGTGTTTGAGTTTATTTAAGTTACAAGATGACTTGTTGTTTTAGCTTTTATTAAAATATTAGCTTTTGACCGTGGCTTCGTTCGCGTGAAATTCGTATTTAAAAAGAAGAAAGTAAGTAAGCCCGCTACCGTACCTTTATTTCGGAGCGCGGAACAATTCGGTTTGTATGAGAGCCACATCTTAGCGTAACCAGAACTGAATTTTATTTTAGCCTATGTCCTATTTTATTTTAACCTGTGTCCCGTATAGTAAAATGTGCTTGTACTTAGTTTCATCGAATTTTCTAAAGATTCTAAAAAGAAAAAAAGTTTTTAAAAATTGTCAAATTAGTTTTAGTATCATACATAGAGTCTACAAAATCATTATCTCATAAAACAAAGTAACTTACTCCATGACCATCCCTTACAGATTTATTTCCTTTATTTCACATTTTTAAAATTTTTTATATTAATTTTACATAGTTATATCACTACTAAAAAGTGTATTATTATTATAATAATATTGATGATGAGTTTGTAAAGCTAGTGGCTAGACCTTTTAGTTCAATTTCCATATGTTGTCTCTACTGATTACATCCAAAGTACCTACCTACAACTACATTTCAATGTGGAAGATGTGCGATTTTTCGAGTGCAATAAATAAATAAAAAGAAACTTGAATACATTTTACCTAATTATTAAGTAACATGTGTAACTTTGAACTTTTGAAAATGACAAGATATTTAAATAAAAGCTTGGAATGTCATACGATCGTGAATCGAACACAATTAAATTGTACCACAACAGGATATAAGTCATTCTGAATAAGTGATTCAAAATAAATACAATAACAACAAAAATATTTAAATGTAAGACAAGAAAACACGATCTGACGAAGGGACACACAATGTCAAGACCGCAGTGAGCCGCACGTACCACGTCATTACCGAACAATGCGTTTTCTAATAACCGGTCCACGAAATATCCGCCATTATCATTTAAGCCTCCATCCACCGCAGAAAGCATTGAAAGGAACACAATGATATTCGGTACCTTTTCGCTTTCACCGTATTGGAAAGTGAGCGCAAAAAAAAAAACACAATTCGGCAACATGCTCCGGAGTTCGTCGAACTCGATCGCGTCATCGACTCGGCTCCGCCATAGACAAAGGGCGGCCATTTTGAATTTTGGCGGATGAAAGTAAGAGTTGGCTTTCTTCGAGTCTATGACCGTTCGAAGTTTGAATAGCGGCGCGGCCCGCTTGCGCAAGCACGCCGTTGGTCAGGGACGAGTTGCGTAAGCTGTGGTTTTGTGCGGTGAAACGGTAAAAATACATCACGGTAGACTACGAAATGGAAGACGATCAATCACTCAGTGTTGAGCGTATGGGAGTAAGTGAAATTTACATAAACGTTGCATGATAACAATAGTGTCTAGTGTTGATGTGTTTATAGATATTATGAAAATGCATAAACAACAGTTATGCACTTCATAAAGTAATACTACTTTATTTTATTGCTTCCGAACTGGGTGGCTGTGCCCGAGGTCGAAGCCACAGGCGCAACCAATTTTACCCGCGATGAGGTGCCAGTCCGGCTTGAAGGCGGACTAAAGTGGCTGGGGAAGGGCTATTTTTTTAACCTGATTTTGATTGCGATTTGAAAATCCGTGGTTTGTAGGAATAAGGAAATATATTTCTCGGAAACATGTTCCACACCTTTGCGGTACGAAACAAGAACGATTTAGAGAATAGTGCAGTCAGAAGAACTCTTCTGTCGGTCGACTACAAAGAGGTGTTCCGCGTGAGTATGGCGGGTTTTGTGAAGCCGAACAGGGGGAGGAGGGAGAAGGGAAGCAAGTAAGCAATGTACTTAGTTATACATGTATATATTTTTACGTTGAGGATCAGTTCTACTTACATTCAGGAATGCTGAAAAGTGACCAAGTGCGAGTCGGACTCGCGCACCGAGGGTTCCGTACCGCCGCGTAATTGGCCGGTTTTTATTATTTTTTACTTTACTTTAGAGTCTGCACTATGATCATATCAAATGAGATGCTTGTATGTATTACCCTTTTTATGATAGAGCAAAAGAAAACAAAATTGAAAAAAAGAATTTTTTGGTTTCGTTTTTTTTTTTATAATTTGTTGTTATATCCGCCAAAATAACAACGGCTAGCTATTACGGTTCCAAAGATACAGCCATCGGGCGGACGGGCGGACGGACGAACATACAGACGGACAGCAACAAGTCTAAAAGGCAATTGAATCTATTTGATTCAATTGAAGAAAAAAAAAATCGCAAAGTATGCTTTCTCGAAAATTCGAAATTCGGAAAAACCCATGTTCTCGTGTTTCATCATATTAGTCATGCAGTTTTACAATAGAACATACAATACTCCTCCCGCCAAGGAGAGTATTATTATTTCGTTCAATAAATATTACTTCTGATTCTGCACTGACGCCCTCCGAACTCACAGCGGTTTACGAGAAATATCATACATACATACATACATACATACCACACGCTGTATCCTGGCAAGCGGGGTAAGCAGAGTAGTCGCTGTTGTACTGCAGGTACTCTTGTAAATTACAGCACAGCACCGACCACCACATTTAGCAAAGTATTAGGACAAGATAACTATCAAGCAGCAAGTAAGGCACTAAGGCCCACCTGCTACATCGTTCGAAAGACCGCGCCAAGGTGACAGGTGAAAACGAGAAACATCAATCGGTGTAAACCTATTTATTACCTTACTAGAACCTTGTCAGGCTCGGTAGCTCAGTGGTGTGGTCGGTCGACTGTTGTTAAGCAACCTCGACCGTTGGAGGCTGACTGTGGTTCGGATTCCACGTAAAACTGTAGGTCCCTTCCCTTCTTACCTTACTAGGTGGTAGGGTTTATCCCGCCCGAGTTGTTACCACCGAACTGGATGAAACGTCGGTCGAAACGACGAAATAGTGGATTAATATTAGGTCGAAATATAATAATAAATATGTGTTTTTTTAATTAGTACATAATATAAATAATAAATATTATAAAAATAACTATGTAAATAGTTCGTGTTTTCCGTCCAGTTCAGTGTAGCCGACATGAAATGAAAGAAAGCACTGACATGGCACCTAGTTCACCAGGTGTTATGGGCTGATATCACGGATATTGTAGGTGATGTAGCCAACCGTGTCAGTTCACATAAAAAACATAAAAAAAAACTTTGCTGGCCGCCTCGAGTATTTATGAGGGAGTATGAGCATCTAATTAAAGCGACAAGGTACTACAGGTTATCTCCACTTCTCAAGTCATCTGACAACGTACGTTCTCTTGAATGACGCATCCTACCTCACCCAGTTAACATAACAACTGTGTTACTTACTAATTCTCTAATACTACTTTAGTTTCGGACTACGGGTCTGCTTTGTCATACCTTTACTGCGAAGCTTGGTACGCACATCCGGCATAAGAGATATGTTACACCAAATACAAAGCAAGATGTCGCGTCGCCGCTGGTCGCTGTTCTGTGACACCATTGCAACTAGGTGCCGTGTCAGTGCTCCCCTTTGGTCGTGTTGGTTATTTTGAACTGGCCAGAAAACACGATTTACGTGTTGTGTAGATAGAAACCGGCATTCATCGTGTTAATATTATCTATTTATTTATTTATTTATTTTCATCTGTGTGTCATCGTCGTATTATTGCATAGAATAAAGGAGTAAATTGCATAGTAATCTTAATAATTACTTAATGACTCAAACATATGAGTTCCATTCAAATGTATTTGAGAAAAAAAAAATCATTATTGCACGACAGTGCGCTTTTGGCCCCTACCTCAACGCACCGCATACAATCATAAAAAACAGAATATAACCCGGCCACGTGCGAGTCGAACTTGCGCACCGAGGATTCCGTATCGCCATGTCATGGTCAGCGCCACTCACGCCATCTTTGGATTAGTTAAAATGCTTCATACTGTTTTCAGTAGATGGCGCGCATACACTTTTTAGTTTCCTGTATGGGGACACCCGTGAATTGAATTTTTCTTATTTTTATTATTTGTTGTAATATAGACCATAATAACACATATTCTGTGAAAATTTCAACGGGCTACCTATTACGGTTCAAGAGATCGTTGGACAGACGGACAGGCAGACAGACAGACAGAAAGACGGCGTAGGCTTAGTAATAGGGTTCCGTATGACGGATACGGAACCCTAAAAACTATAAGCCGGATAAAAAAAAATCATAACCCTTTTGTAGGGTACGAGCTGAAGAATTACACGGTGGTAATATTATGCTATCTATCTGGAAAATCCTATATAATGACTTCCTGAGACTTGACCACTGTTCAATCTAAGGCCATATTGAACTTTATAGCATCTTGACCTATAGATGTTTCCCAATGTACCGCTCATGTTTCTAAGTTACTGCGCATTAGTTCACTTTATACGATTTATACGATAAGTAGGAATAATATAACAGCTACAAAATGTTGCGTAATAAAGAAACTTGAAAACACATCAAACGATCAGGCAAAAGGCTTCTTGGAAGCCCTCTATAAAGCATCAAGTGAAGTATTCTCAACTGCTTCTACGCCGAATACAGTATTAATAATGTAAAGGTATGTATTCGTTAAGATTACTTTTTTTATAGTTGATTATATAATTTTCTAGACGCATCAGGGGATGTTAGCCATAGAATGTAGAATGATCGAAGCGGTTATGAAAAAAAAAATCTTTTACGTCCAGTTCTGTGTAGCCGGCACGACTAAAAGGAAGCACTGGCATGCTACCTAACTTCGAAAATAGTGAAAGCGCGATATGATGAAACAAATTGATAAGAAAATAAATTGTTGTAGAAAGCAATCATTTTTATGACCAAATCAGCCCACAATATATTCTCACCCCTACACGGTGCTTATTTCTAAGTACTAAAAGATATTCACTCATTACCGTCAATACGTCACACCTACAACGTGTTCCAAAACTCAACGTCAAGCGGGAACCAGGGAGTAGGCCAGTTTATGACTACCCAGGGAAAAATAGGAAAAAAATCGGAGTCATTTGTTTTTTATGATATGAGCATTTTTTGAAAAACGTTGAAAATTTACATCTCGTACAACATGTTTAGGTACTATGACTACAAATTTCCAAATATAATTGCTAATTTTTTTTTATTGGTAACTTATATAACTCTGCTATTGATCTGTATCCCAAATAAAACCAAAATGCCCATAGTTTTATCACAAAAAAATATTAAGTATATTCAACGTTTTTCAAAAAATGCTCACATCATATAATAAATAGTTTTTTTTCTTATTTTTACTTGGGTAGTCATAAACTGGCCTACTCCCTGGTTCCCGCTTGACGTTGAGTTTGGGAGCACGTTTTATATTAAGTAATTAAGTGTAAGTATCTTTTATCTCTACACAAAATTCTTTGAACCATCAGCACGTCAACCGTTATGCTACAAAAAGTAAAGAGGCGTAGGCCGTCTACGAAGTGCTACGCGCCGGTCTACGTAGCCGTGCTACGACACGTCTTTATTAACGGCAACTTGGGCGCGTAGGCGCGCCGCGCAGCTCTATCTCGTGCACTATAATATTTTATTTATAGATGTGTTGAATTACGATATGAATTTGTTTTGTTTTGATAGCTCGTTTATTGTCGTTGTTAGTTTGGAGTTATTTATTGTCGGAAATTATGGAAGCTTAAAATACGTAGTTACGTGTTTGTCAATTAATAAAATAATGTTTTTATTTTTGTATACCATTATATTTTCATTATTAAAACATTTTGAGTAAATAAGTATAATTAAATGTCATAAAAATATTTCTTTTTAATTTTTTTCCTTTTTGTTAAGAAATAAATTTTTAAATTTCTCACATATTTATAAGAAAAACATTGAAATAATAATAAATATTAATATTTGTGGTTCCGCACACAAATTCAGAAAATTTTGTTAGAAATTAAGACATGAACTTAGAAAATGTATTATTAGGATGTAGATATTTTATGGAAACTGGCACCGTTGGCTACATCACCTACAACATCCGTGATGTCAGCCCATAGCACCTTGGTGAACTAGGTGCCATGTCAATGCATCCCATTACTTTTTATTTTCTGAAATTATGGAAACTTAAAATACGTACCTACTTAAGTATTTGTCAATTATATAATGTTTTTATTTTTATGAACCCTCTATTTTAATTCTTATAACATTTTGAGTAAATAAGTAAAACTAATATTAGATTTAACTAAAAATATATTTTTTATTTTATGGTATTACTTTATTTAAATTATTAAGAAGCTCTACAGTTGTGTACACTCACTTTTGCGAATATAAAAATTCACCTTGACTGTGAAGTTCACTTCAGAATGAAAATTCCCGTTAAATTTAAGCTTCACATTAATAATAGCTAAGTAGATTATACTCTATACTACAACTATTAAGTAATATTCTTGTTTATAATGATCAGATAAATAAATAAAATTACATACAAGTTCATGTCCATATTCGTTTCGAGCTGGAAGGTTAAGAAATAAAATAAAAAGAAAACATTACCCATGGTGGATGTCATGTTCTGCAGCGAGGGCGCGAGCTGGTCGGTGGCGGCGACGGCGGCGGGCTCCCGCGCGCGCTCCCCACACCCCCCGCCCCCCTCCGACACTTCCGTGGTGCTCCCGCGACCCAGCGCTGCACTCCCGCCACCGCCACCCCGCACTACGCCTCCACACGATCACCTCTTTAACTTCCGCCGGCGGAAACCGCTCACACCCACATCTAGCATAGTTCGCCAACAGCTTCACGGGAGCGCCGAGGGTGCTGGGCTCACACTTCCTGCGGAACGGACACGTGAGCGGCGCTCTCTCCGGTGCGGCGCTGACCGGCCGAGGAGCGAGCGAGGAGGCGCGCACGGCGCATGCGACCGGAGAGACGGCGAGCCCTCTCGATTCGGCAACCTCGCGATAACGACTGAGCGCGCTCGCCCACTGCCGAAATTCGAAACACTTTCACCTAAATATTGTGCACAGACCGGACGTCGCTCCCGCGCGCGCGCACACCGACTCGCGGCTGAGAACTGAATTACGCGCGCCGTGAAAAAAATTGCTTCAACGCGCTCGACGCACTCGACGTACGCCGCCGCCGCGCCGCACCTCCGCGCGCTGAAATACGTCCGTCTCCCTCGCGCTGTTACGCGCCAGCTTTTTGTTTCAGTTTTTTATCCGCGCACCGCGATTGCGATACGAGTTCAGCGAACTCGGGCGCCGCGCGGCTACGAAGTTTGGAAAAACTGATACGTTGCGGTGATCCGCGGATCGCTTCGTTCTGCGGTTTTAGGTCAGTGTGTGCGCGAGGCGCGCGGCGCGGCGAGGCGAGGCGAGGCGACGACGACGGTAGCAGTCGTGGACGAGCTCTCTGTGGAAGACTGCTTCGGTTAGATAAAGACTAACGCAATTGGGGGCTAATCGACGGGGCAATAATAGCGCGACCTAGTTGCGTAGAGCGGAGGCGGCCGGAAGGTTAACGCCGCGGAGCCGCTCGGGACAATGACACGTTTAGTAGATACCTAACGACACACACACGCCAACCAACTTCCCACTGACACGTTATAATTGCCGATTAATACGTAAGGTGGATATTGAGTTTTGTTGAAATGAACGCCTGTGACCCGAGCGTGAGTCACACACGTTCACCGTTTACTTCTGAGGTTGTCGACAAGTTCAGCTCGACACATGCGTCTCGTACTATCTGCTCAATTTATTCAGATCATTATAAGTATTAACGGCCGCTAAATATGTACGAATTAGATTTTGCGAAACAGTAAATAAATGTGTGATGTGAGTGAACTTTAGCAAATACCGAACCACTCATATTATTTTCGTCATCCCGAACACCGAACATGGGGCTGAAATACGCAACTGTTCTGTGAAGAACCGTACATAACACCTGGCAAACCTGAGTAGAGGTGGAGTTGAGCGGCAGCGGCGGCCGCTCCTCTTGAGCGTGTATATTTAGCCAGTACAACTCGAACACTGTGTAGGTAAAGTAGGTTACTTAGAGAAGGCCGGCGCGGCGGTACATCTACGTACCTACTCCTGCGAACAGGAAGCCACAGCCAAATGTATAATTATAATAACGCAAAAAACTTACATTCAAATTAAATGTATATTTAATAAATCTTATTTTAGTTTTAATTTATATTACATAGCATTTTGTTTAAGTTTAGTTATTTAGAAAATTTATAGTTATACCTAATCGTTAATCCTAACACCTAGTTTTCAAGATAAAAGACAATTTATGGATAAATTTACATTAAATTATTGCTAAATTTTAAATATGAAAACAAAGAAAATTGATAATTAGTAAAATAAAATAAAAATACATTGACGAAATTCCTAATTATCTATTTCTATACAAAGCATGTTTTATGTCATAAGCAATCCAAAGAGAAGTCTCCGATATGGCACCTATCTTCTCGGAGGTAATATTGGCTGGTCGGAGCATTTGCTTTGGTCCCTCTGACTAAGCCGCCCATACAAAATTACACAATTTTTTTTTACAAAAAACTGTTTTAAAAATCCTTACAACGACTCTCGCACCGACTCCAAAAAAACAACTAGAACTGAAAAGTGTTAAAATAAAAATCACGTCATGTTGCGCCGAGGCGCCTATAAGGTGTCTAACGGCGCTCATGGACATTTAGCCGTATGCGGGGGTTGCGAATGCCATGCCGTCCTGACAGGTGACTATTCACGCCGCTCTTGAAGGAACCGAGACTATACTTCGGGGGAAATATATGGGCAGGAAGGGCGTTCCATAGTTTACTGTTTAAACTTTTACATATTTAGAATTATTTTATTTTATGTAGTTCAATCAGACTGCGAAGCAACATTGAGTTATGGTCTCCCCAACGTTGCGTTAGGCAAAAAAAGATTGCCCAACACAAAAATAGCATGTAATGATGACAATCAAGTTTTACTCAAGTCACTGTACTTTAAGAATATAATAGAAAATCATTATTGCACACAAATTGAAAGTAGAACAGTACACGACGACAAGAAAGAAGAAATACATTAGTGCGAAAAGGTGGACTTATCACTACAAGTGATGTATAAGTTTTAAGTATGTTTAAGTTTTTTTTTATGGAAACTGACACGGTTGGCTACATCACCTACACAATATCCGTGTCAGCCTATAACACCTTGATGAACTAGGTGTCACCATATGCCAGTGCTTCCCTTTCGTCGTGCCGGCTACACTGAACTGGACGAATGACACGAACTATTTACATAGCCGCTTCGACATATGTAGTACATTTAATTGATATTTTAGTCAACTCTAGTACAATGAAAGTTTTGTAACGGCAGACGAAATGTGGTACAGTGACGCATACCGAATCCGTGTTTCTACGAAGTCTCAGACGGTGCTAAGAAGAATTTCGTAAGTTTTCGTCTGAACATAGACCTTTGTAGGCTTCTGGCCTGCAAACGTAAAAATAGTCACGTGGCGTTGTGATGGCTCTACTTGAAATATCGCCCTGATACACATCGTATAACCATTTTTTTTATGGAAACTGACACGGTTTTCTACACCACCTACAACATCCGTGATGTCAGCCCATAACACCGCGTGAACTAGGTGCCGTGTCAGTGCTTCCCTTCATTTCATGTCGGCTACTGTACTGTGAACTGGACGGAAAACACGAACTATTTACATAGCCGTTTCGACCGACGTTTCATTCAGTGCGGTGGTATCAACACGGGTGGGATAAACCCTACCACCTAGTAAGGTAAGAAGGGAAGGGACCTACAGTTTAACGTGGAATCCGAAGCACGGTCAGCCCCCAACGGTCGAACGGTCACCCATCCAAGTACTGACCGCGCCCAGGTGTGTTTAACAACATTCGACCGACCATACCACTGAGCTACCGAGGCTGACAAAAGACTAACCATACCTGGATAATCATGTCTGATGATTCAATTAGTGAAATCAATTATTATCAGCTGTTTCCGATTTTCACCGTTACAGGCGTACCAATTTTAAAATAATTGTAAAGAAGAAGATATTATGTCATTTTACAGCGTTTATGTAATGCAATGACTGTCGTAACTTCGGTTATTTATTAAACAATTGTATAGAAGACTATGTAGCTGTGCCCGCGGCTCCGCCCGCTCTCATATTTTACTTCTCTGCTAACCTCATAAGCCATTTAGCGTGATAGTAAGTAGCCTATAGTTGTTGGGAAAAAGCAAGCTATGCGTAGATTTTTGAAGTGACAACTTCTTTAGCGGCGCTAGGCACTTTTTTAGGTGGGTAAAAAATGTTAGATTGGCGTCAGATCTCGAAAAGCGTCAGATTTATTTTTATTATTTAAAATGTAACCTTAAGTCATTGCAATAAGGGTTAAGTTACAAAATACTATTAAACACTGCCCTCTATCGAGCGAGTATATCAACTAGATGGCGGTACGTACGGTTATAAATAGCAAACAGGAACTCAAATAATTTTAATTATATCAACTAGATGGCGGTTCCGGAAAAGATCGGATGGGGCAGCCAGCAGATCCGTAGCCTCATCGAAAAAGCGTCAGATTTATGTAATAGCGAATCAAGGGAATACGATATTCGTTTCGTCTTTTATTTGATTTCGTAGCTCAATGGTAAGAGTGTAGGATTTGTATTTTTTGACCATGGGTTCGAATCCCTCAAATTTGTTTTTGTTTTTTTTTCTTTTGTTTTCTTTTTTAAGCAATGTTACGGTGTTTAAATTGTTTTGGGAAGGTTTTGGGTGTTTAGTTTTTTTTATAACCACCTAAGAATTATTTACGGAAATACAAAAAGTTTTCACTTCTGCCGGCACACCCGGAGTGCAACTGGGGCTTTTTTTTTATTAAAATCGGTTCAGTGGTTCTCGAGTTATAAGCGGACAGACAGACAGACAGACAGAAAGCAGACGTTGGACATGATTAAACCTAAGGAAGAGATTGTGCCGTTATACCGTCTGTATCAGCAAATCAGCAAGGATTATCTTAAGTCCGGTTATTAAATAATTGTATAGAAGAAGAGATTGTGCCGTTATACAGTCTGTATCAGCAAATCAGCAAGGATTGTCGTAAGTCCGGTTATTAAATAATTGAATAGAAGACGAGATTGTGCCGTTATACAGTGTGTACGAGTATCAGCAAGTACTGTCGTAACTTCCGGTTATTAAATAAGTGTATAGAACAAGAGATTGTGCCGTTATAAAGTGTGTATCAGCAAGTATTGTCATAATTTCGTTTATTAAATAATTGCATAGAAGAGATTGTGCCGTTATACAGTATGTATAAGCAAGTACTGTCGTAACTTCAGTTATTAAATATTGTATAGAACAAGAGATTGTGCCGTTATACAGTGTGTATAAGCAAGGACTGTCCTAACTTCTGTTATTAAATAATTGTACAGAAGAAGATATTGTGCGGTCATAAAGTGTGTATCAATCAGCAATGACTGTCGTAGCTTCGGATATATTTTTTTTTATTTCGAAAAAAAATATATAAAATGGAAAGCTTATCAACACACATCCCCCGCACCTTAAAAATTAAATGAAGAAATTTATGATACAAACTAGGTGTATCTAATAAATAACATTTTGTTGTGGAATTCTACTTACACGATTGTGCGGGCCTTAATAGAGTCTAACAGGTACACACTATCAATCGAGGACTTGCCAGGTCGATAAAGCGTTTTTTGACCTCATATGTGAGTCTACTTCAGGTAGCGACAGAGACATACACTCATTCTTATCTATAGATAACGAGAAACACCTTCCAATCTTCTACAACTACAACTTCAAACATCAAACGCGGGATATAAAACCAATATTTGATGTTGCTATTTCGTAAGTCTCGCTATACACAAGATAAAATTGAGATTTGTCAACTTCAAGTAAGATTTTGGAGACTGATTTTTTTTTACATTGCAGGTGATTCATTTTGAAGCAAATTTTATTTGCTGTATTACGTGTGGCGTTCAAATAAAAGTGAGAAAGAGGTATACACTTCTTGAAATTAAGAAAATTAAATACCGGAAGGCATTACTAAAATCTGTCAGATAAAAAAAAGAAGAACTAACAGATTGTTTTTTGATTTTTTTATTTGAGTGATTAGTACTATATGACAGAATTTTGTAAGAGTGAAAACAGTCCATTCAAATTGTAAAATATTTTTAAAATAAACTGACATGGTTGGCTTTGTCTCATAGGTTATGAAGCCATGATGATGTTATAGAACATGCGTGATGTCAGTCCATGGCGAACTAAGTGCCAAGTCAGTGCTCACCTTTGGTCGTGCCGGCTAATGTACTAGAACTACTCGTCTGAACTAGACGGAAAACAAGACTATCTACATAGTCGTTTCGACAGACATTCTATTCAGTGCGGTGGTACAAACCCGGGCGGATTAAACCCCTCCTCCTAGTAAGGTAAGAAGGGAAGAGACCTACAGTTTTACGTGGAATCCGAACTACGGTCGGCCTCAACGGTGGAACGGTGACCCATATAAGAACGGCAGTCGAAGCAACGGAGCACTGAAATGATTACGAACACGGAAATAAGAAAAAGTAAGTAAAATATTCCAAAATAGCAAACAAACAAAAAAGTTAAAGGAATCAAAGGTAGAAGCTGATATAATAATAACAATTATTTGTTTTAGAGGGGTTTTAAAATAATGGGACAATATCTAATAATGTTTAAAAAATAAGAACAGCAGACGTCTGAAGATAACGCTCTGTTTTGACGATTATTTAGAAATTTGCAAATCGTTCACTATCTTATACAATCGATCGCGATATTTCATTTTGTTTGTAAATATCTTTTGTTTCGAGTCCGAATCCGGAGCGGAGCTGAATATATTTGATTTGGGAACAAAGATCTTTACCGCAATCGTATTCGTCTGGCACAGTTTTTAAATCAGCTGTGTTTGAATAATTTTCTTTCCTGTTCTTTTGGGAATGTTTATGGGTTTTCAAAGTGAGATTTTAATATTAATACATTAAATCCACGAAGAAGTCGATATCCATCAAGATAACTTAAATAATATTAGGAAACAAAAATGAAAGCCTGCTATTTTATTAATAATGTTGCATAAATTGTAATTGTAATTCTCATGAAATTGTTAAACCCTGCTACATTTAATAAAATTACAAATAATACTAATTATTAATCAAATTTAATAAATTTGATTAATAATTCTAATATGGTTTTAATAAAACTTGGAGTAAATTAAAAAAGTATATTTTAAAATAAAAGTAGATGCACCATTGATATGATTTTTTTTTATTACTATTCGGACCCTTGAGTTGATGGCGGTACAAAAGCACAAAAGGACCCCTTTTGTGCTTTTATACCGCCTTCAACTATCTATCAATTTTCAGGTTTCAATCTAAATCAATACATATTGAGGCATGATAGGAAACATATTATATGACAATAGGAAAAGGTAGTAGAAATACATTTTTAATTTAAAATGCACATACGAGTAATGAAGGACGAAATATTATTTCAAACACTTCAGATAAATGCAATTATACCTGTAGTAAAGTCTAGCAATAAATTATATTTTTGTTACCAATTTTTTGGCTTTTTATTTAATTAATACTATTTAATATACAAAAACACAAAATATTTCGGCCCTTTTGGGCCGTCATCAGTTGATTAATTGAGGAGGTTAAGAACAAAAGGGCACCCTCCTAATCTTACTTGGTGGTAGGGTTTAACCCGCCCGGGTTGGTACCCCCGCACTGAATGAAACTTCGGTCGAAACGGCTATGTAAATAGTTTGTGTTTTCCGACCAGTTCAGTGTAGCCGGCACGATCAAAGGGGGAAGCACTGACATGGCACCTAGTTCACCCGGTGTTATGGGCTGACATCACAGACGTTGTAGGTGATGTAGCCAACGGTGTCAGATTCCATAAAAAAAAAAAAACAAATCCACTTTAGACAGTTTCAATTTTTTTTTTACTTAAAATGATGAATTGCATCGATTCCACACCTTGCAATTATCAAAATGTACTCAAATCCGGTTGATTTTAGCTACCAAAAAGTGACATTTGATTCAAAATGTCACTTTTTGGTAGCAACTCCGAAAAAATCGACACTAAATTATTCCTCTTCGATCACTTTACATCAAAAGGGCAACAAATCCAAACCAATTTCGGTGCATAATGCCGCCCTGAGGTTCTAAAAGTAACATTTTCAATTATTTGTAACTTTGTGGGGCACATATCTGTATACTTGTGGAACAAAAAGTAACAAATCCATATACAAATTATTACTCCAGTACAAAAAGGCACAAATCCAAAATTCAAATCCATGTATTCCTTGTACTACTGCACAATTTTTCTAAATCTTTGTATGATACGAATGTCTCTACTAGTAGTATTTTTATATGAAATTAAAATAAATATTTCTGTAATGGCTTAGGGACCATTATGTTTTTTGTGTTTTCTGAAAAAAAAACCTAAAGTGGATTTGTGCCCTTTTGTTCTTAACCTCCTCATTATAATATATCTAATAATAATTAATCCACTGACGACGGCCCATAAAGTGCCGAAATAATAATGTAGTGAAGTCTGGCACATTAATAGGCGTACAATATGAAAAAGGTGAAATGGTTCGCGGAGCGAGGCGAGGTCGAGCCGGGCTAATGGAGTCGTTTCTCCGCGCGTCACATCGAAGCCAGATTTCGTCGAGCACCTGAAATTTTGATGATGTACAAGATAATATTATCTTTAAGGTCAACGTACGAGAACTTAGTTGCCAGTGGCAAATAAATATTATTATGCACAAAGTTCATTATCGTACGCGCGGTGTAACGACCTCTGGTTGGGGGCGCTGTACGGCGAATAAATCGATGACGTAGAAAACATTGCAACTTGCAAAGTAATATAGCTAGGTGGGTCGGGCTATGTAAATAGTTCGTGTTTTCCGTCCAGTTCAGTTTGGCCGGCACGATGAAAGTGCAACACTGACATGGCACCTAGCTCACCAAGGTGTTATAAGCTGACATCACTGATGTTGTAGGTGAAGTAGACAACCGTGTCAATTTACATAAAAAAAAATCCAATTTATTTTAATTAATTCATAGGGGAAAAACAGTCAGTGTGTCCCATTTCTCGTCTGTAATAGCTCGAGAGCCTTGTGTGATGGCTTCACTTCACGTGGACATTTGTATCAATCAATCAATAATCAGCCCATATCGGTCCCTGCTGGAGACAGGCCTCTCTCAAGGCACGCCACCACACGCGGTCTTCCGCTCTTCTCATTCATCCACTCTCGGCTACACTTTTAGGTCATCTGTACACTCACTGCACCCTCTGCCACTTCAGCTTGCTAATTTTCTGAGCAATGTCGGTTCTTTGTTCTTTGTCGTTCCTTGGTTCTTTCAAAAGTTTGTATTACGTCGCTGCGCTAGCGACCAAACTCTTTGGGTTCTTTGTCTATTTCGTCATTACGTCATATCGATCAAAGAAACGCCGAGCATTGCTCTTTCCATAGCTCGCTGAGCGATTTTACCTTTGTGAATCCGACCCATTGTCAGGGTCCACTTTTCAGTTCCGTACGTCATCAGTCATCACTGGCAGAACGCACTGATTAAAGACCATATGCGACGGATATTTGTATACAAATACTTAATTTTTCTATGTATAATAACTTTATTCCCTATTTTATGTTTAAATAAAACCAAATCGAATCAAAATATGTTTATTGCCTATTAAAATTTTGCAAAAGGTACAACTTAACGCCGTAGGCGTTCTCCTCCAGCCAACTTTTGGTCCTTTGGTTTTATGTTTAAATGTTGACATAATTTCGATGACTGAGGTCAACATCACCACATCTCACCCAGTCATGCTTTTTTAGGTTTCCGTATCCCGTACGGAAGCCTAATACTAAGCCTACGCCGTCTGTCTGTCTGTCTGTCCGTCCGTCGACAGACGAACGAACGAGACAAGCGAACAAACAAATGTTTATTAAATGCATGTAAGCATATGGGTAGATCTCTGAGGATCAAAAATTTTTTTTTTTTATAAATTGGAAAATAATATTTACGATGGCAGTAGGAATGCGGAAGGATGTGGAATGAAAGCTGCTAACATGTTTATTTAATAAATGCTAAAAACAGGCCAAGTGCGAGTCGAACTCGCGCACCGAGGGTTCCTTATCGCCATGTCTTGGTCAGCGCCACTCACGCCATCTATGGCGTGTTCATGAAATGCTTCGTATTAGTTAAAATTCATGATTGGTTAAAATGCTTCATAGTCTTCTCGGTAGATGGCGTGCGCGCATACTCTTTTTAGTTTCTTCTATGGGAACCCCGTGATTTTTTTTTAACTTTTTCTTATTGTTATTATTTGTTGTTATATCGGCAATAATAAATAATACATATTCTGTGAAAATTTCAACGGGCTACCTATTACGGTTCAAGAGATACAGCCCTCGGACGGACAGACAGACAGACAGACATACAGACGGCGTAGGCTTAATAATACGGTCCCGTACTGGATACGGAACCCTAAAAAATGTGAGTCGAATGAAATAAATAAATAAATAAATACAAAATGTTCTGTTACCCTTCTTAAAGGGCAACTGTAAGGTATGAACGAATCACATACGAAGTATGGGCGCACCTGAGTAGGTGGGGATGCCGTCACAGTCGAGACAAGGTGACAGTTGACAGCCGCCGTCTGACAGATAAGAGCGTGTGAACGAACTTGCGAATTTCGACAACAACCGGCTCGAGATATCGCCAAAAAAGTACAAAGTACTTTTTATTTAGCGTCTGTTGCACTCTGTTATCTATACCTCACACTGGAAAAGAATAAAAAAAAATACTTTCTCCTGTTTTAGTCATCTTGGATCCTAGTGTTTGACTGAAGAAATAGGAACTACTCCATATTATACTATACAGGGTGTCTCGTGGCTGGTGTTGTTTTTTTTTTTTTTTTTTTTATGGAAACTGACACGTTTGGCTACATCACCTACAACGTCCTTGATGTCAGCCCATAAAACCGGGTGAACTAGGTGCCATGTCAGTGCTTTCCCCTTTGATCGTGCCGGCTGCACTGAACTGGTCGGAAAACACAAACTATTTACATAGCCGTTTAGACCGACGTTTCATTCAGTGCGGTGGTACCAACCCGGGCGGGTTAAACCCTACCACCAAGTTAGATTAGGAGGGAAGGGACCTACAGTTTTACGAGGAATCCGAACCTCGGTCAGCCTCCAACGGTCAGCGGTCACCCATCCAAGTACTGACCGCACCCAGCGTTGCTTAACATTCAATAGCGACAGTTGACTGTCTGCACCACTGAGCTATCGAGGCCGACATAACCCATCGGTTCTCAAAATCGTTCCATTCCAAAATCAATGCCATTTTCCGTATAACCGTTTAAGATTTTTTTTTTATGTAATCCGGTATGGGTGACTGAGTCAGAGGGGCCAAAGCACATGCTCAGACTAGTCAATATCACCTCCGAGAAGGTAGGTGCCATACCGGAGACTTCCCTGGATTGCTGGCTATACTAGACTAGAGGAGAACACAACCGAGGCTGATATGCGGCCATCTTACATCCATTACGGTGGTACCAAGCCAGTCGGCTACAATTTGAGCCTACCACCTAGTAAGGGGCATTTGTCGTTGACATTGTGCTTTGAGAACACATCGGTTCTCAAAATCGTTTCATTTCAAAATCAATGCCATTTTCAGTATGACCGTTTAAGATACAACCTTCAAAATAGTTCTTTGGCCTGTAGGTGGCGTCATGTCATAAGCACTAGAATTACTAAATGGACTATTACAGTATTTCATATATTAATCGGGCATTTTCTTTTGCAATTGTCGCCTCAGAGAAAACACCTTTTATCTCTAACATAACATCTGTCTGTATATTGTATGTATGTTTAAGGTAAACTCCGGAACCACTGAACAGATTTTGATGCGGGTTACACAAATGGAAAGAGTAGTTCTTGAGGCTCGCTATAGTATATTATATATATATCACTACAGTATATTTACCATCACACTAAATAGCCTTAGGGCTGAGCAGTATCAAAGAAAGTATAGTATGAACGGGAGAGCCATAGAATATAAGAGAAGGAAGCGATAAATTATCATCGTACCGAGTCTACCGTGAGCGAAGCCGCGGGCAAAAACTAGTGATATATCAACCATTGAGTTTTAGGTGATTTCTATGATATCAACGTTTAAATTTTTATTATTTTTGGAAACAGTAGTAATTATAATTTATGATGACATTTTCAACAATACTCAACACGACCTATTAAAAATATTTTTATTCTCAACTTGATTTTTGCAGTCCCTATTATAAAGTTGATAACGCCTAACTTTGCTTTTAAACCTCAAATTATGCTGCCTCCTTAATCGATTAACATTCCAAGTTTAAAGTATATACCTATTATACTTACCCTGACATTCTAACTTCGTTGTCACATACAAATAGTTTTCTTAAATAATTAACGTACAATGCAACTTTCTATATTGTCCTGTCTAGGTACGTTGAATAACTTACACATATATGCTGACTAACTATGAGTAATGTACACACACACATACTACTTTATTCGCTCGCATGCAAATACTATTGCGTAAGGATTGTTGCTTCGATTGCGTACCACGTAGTACGTTTATTTCAAATATAACAATAACATGTCGAGTAGATTTCGGCAAAACCGGGTGTAGAAGTTATAATATACGGGCGAATAAATAAAATGAAATCAGTCCAAATCCTCTGAAATATGTGAATCCATCTTTGTATTGTATTGTTTATTGATCATCCATATGGCAGTCTAACTGCACTCGAATTTGTCACCATTTGTTCAATTACACTCACAAAGAAGAACCTGCAAGAAACTTCGCAGGCTATTTTTTTCATACATATTATTACAAGTATTTTAGTGACTAGCCACATAATAACACCGCCCACAGTCTATCGAAAACACAGCTTGAGAGCAAGACCAACAATTTTACTGAGAGTTCTCACTACAAAGACTTAGACTTAAGTCTGGGTCTCTGGATTCTCTGGAACGCTCTCCCTGCCCATCTATTTTCCCCCAAGTACAGTCCCCGATCCTTCAAGGGGGGCGTGAATAGGCACCTGTCAGGCCAGAATGGCATTCGCAACCCCCGCATACGACCGAATGTCCATGGGTGTCATTAGACACCTAATGGGTGAGAATAATCAATAAAAGCGATCAATAAAAAAAACTTACATATAAGTACATAATAATCAGAAAAAACAACGGTTAGATATTAACACACTAACAGTATGTATGCACGCACACAATGTGTAAGTCCAACTCATACACATGCATGAGTAATCTATTTCTAAAACATCCCAACTGAACTGAACAATGGCTCCGGTGAAGAGCCACGTCCGACGTCGCCGGCGGCGGCGGCGCCGCGGCGGGGCGGGCGGGGGCGAGCGCGCGGGCGGGCGGGAGCGGTATTGGTTTCGCAACGCGCCGACCGTTTTCACTTTTTTCGCTGTCAAGACCGTGCGCCCGCGCCTGCGCCGCCGCGCGTGATAAACAAAATATACTTTTCGGCTGCCACTGCCAAATATCAAGTTCACAAATAAAAGGTTACATCCGCCGCCAGCGGCCGCCTACAAAAAGACTTTATATCAACGCGCACACGGTCGACTTTTGCGTAACGATCGAGCTTGACCTGCCGCTCGCCTCGGCGAGACTCTTGAGCCGACAGGCCTGTCGGAAACATTCCATCTTTCAACCACATGCGCGTATCGTTTTGAGTCTTAATACAATGGAATAGGTGTTTCAATAGAACGATTAACGATGATGCTAAAGACTTTAGGATAGCGATGATTTGGTGGAAGTAGAAACGCTGGTTCGCTGTTCGTTGACCTTTTTTCGGCACACATTCTACACGCCGTGTACCGACACTGGCTGGTCTAGCAGCGCCATCTAGCACGCGGATATTCAGAGAATATCTTTGTTAGATCGGGTTTCAGCGGCCGAAATGTACAAAACAAAACTCAATAGAGTGATTAAATTTTTCTCGCTACTCGTTGTTTGAAAAATGCAAAGAGGTACATAATACCTCTTTGGAAAAATGCGGTATTTTACTAAAACTATTATGAAACATGAATCAACAAGTTTGGTAAAATGATAGATAGATACTCGTAGATAGAAGTACTTTATTGCTACAAAGCATTTTACAGTAACAAACGATAAGTAATTTACATGAGGGGTAAAGACGGACTTATCCCTTACAGGAATTTCTCCCAGTCAACCTTTAGATGTTTGAGAGTCGTATGTAGTGAGATATAAGTAGATAGTAGCAAAAGACTTGAGTGTGGGAATGTAAAATAAAATATAATAAAAATAACTATGATAAACTATAATATACTACATATAGGTACGTACTAGTTAATTAAAAGTATACATTACAAATTATAAATTAAAAAACGGTATAAATTCAAAAACGAGGTACAGATCTTTGATTTCCTAATTGCTACTTGTGATAATGTGAGATACTTACTCGTACATTCCATTGAAGTCCAAGAGTTTGAACGCGTCGCTATAATTAAAGGAGTAATGCCTGCCTGGAAAGCAGTGGTTCCGTACCGCTGACTGACTGACTGCCTGCCTAGCGATTCTACCAAAAATAGCGGTAGCCGCATATCTGTCTCACTATGGACACATTGAGAAGCCCGTTGGAGCGAGTGAGACGTACATGAGAAATTAGTCAAGTAGATATGAATGTTAATGAAATATAAACATCAAATGGTGTTAATAAATGGTGTTCAATGGGGAGGTGAAGGTGAAGTCAATCTCAGATGGCGCCACATTCGCTGGTACTCATGACCGTAGAGTAAAAATTAAATATTATGACGATTTGAAGTTATTATGTTTTGAGTTTATTCCGTGGAATGATGATGAAAATATACCAACACAACACTACATTTATTCTACGTTGACCGTGGCGGAATTAAAAGAAGAGTTGCCCAAAATTTAAATTACAAATTAAAAAAACCCCGACGCTTAAAAGTAAAAAATTATTACCGTTTACTTAAAGGAGTCGGAGGACCGCTAAGTAAATACCCGCGCAGCTCTGAGTTTTTATATTTTATTTACTTAGCGGTCCCCCGACTCTTTTAAGTAAGTAAACGGAAATTATTTTTGACTTTTTAAGGGTCGGGTTTTTTTTTAATTGTAATTGAACTTTTATTTCAAGTTTTTTTTTTCAAACAAATCCGTCAACTTTTTAAGATAATGAATTTTTTTATTGCTGAATTACTTGATTACTTTACAAATATAGCTAAGAACCATCCCGATTAAACCAGCTTTCTAATGAAAAAGAAAACCGCATCCAAATCGGTCCATCCGTTTGGGAGCTACGATGCCACAAACAGACCACCCATACACACACACACACACACACACACAGGTTAAACTTATAACACCCCTCTTTTTGCGTCGGGGATTAAAAATACGAACTGAGTGACAGATAGATGGTACCAACGACCAGACGCCACCTATCGGTTTAACACAAACGCGACACAAAGTAAACAGATAGTAGTTAAAATGCAACTTCCGAAAATCAAATGTGTAGTGTGTTTCTACAAGTACATATCACGTAAGGAGTATGTAGTACGCATCCATTATCGAGGTCTTTCGTTCCACTTGTTATCTAGCTGGTGAAACCTTGGAGAAAACAAATGACACGCGCAAGAGTGGAACGATGCCACATGTTGCAATTCCCGCGAAAAAATATAAACGCAGCGCTATGGGAAGTATGCGTCCCGTAGCGCAGCGCTACGAAGCTCGTAGCGCGCCGTAGCAGCTCTACGAACATGGCGAGTGGATGCTACGCACCTTCCATATTGCTCGTAGCAGATAAAGAATTAAATGCTTTTGTAATTAATTGAAGGTGTTATTTAATAACTATTTTAACGGTCATTTTGTAATATTGTCACTATATTCTTGTTATGAAAATATTTGTTCATATATTTACAAATGAGTACGTAGAATAACCCCACTGCATCTCTCCCCGCGCATCTCGAAAAAGGCGACTAAGGGATAAGGCATCCACCTTGGCGCCTTCCAAAGAGTCGTGCAGCAGGTGGGTCTTCGTACCTTACTCGCTGCTTAATAATTGTCATGTCCTAATACTTTGCTAAACGTGGTGGTTGGTGTTGTGCTGTAATTTGCAAGAGTACTTGCAGCACAACGCCGACTACTCTGCTTACCCCGGATACAGCGTGTGGTATATATGTATGTATAATTACAAATGAAGATGATATCTATTTCGTAATTGAGTTCCGATCGTGAGTGACTGATAAATAAATTAAGATACGATAACAGATTATTTTAAATAATTTTGTTTTAGTACACATAATTAAAAAATCTTGGATTTTTACACAGTATGGAAGTCGTCCCGCGCGCTCTATCAGGGGCGCGGCGGCCTAATGGATGTATGCGACCGTCGATCGCTATTCTGTGGGATTTTGATAGAAATATTCATTCTAACAAAGCCAGTAATTATATTTTTATCTATGCTTTAATTAAGTGAACTGGAAAATGCGCCTGAATACTTTAATTAACACTTAACAAATAACAGTTACACACACAAGTATGGATTTTATTTAACTAGCATGTACTTACATGTATTATTAATAATTATTCTTATTATTATTTTATCTCCAATTCTCACGCTCAACTCTTTTGCTACCTACTTACATTCCACTATATTAATCGAATCTCAAACATCCAAAGCTTGACTGTAAGAAATCTCTGCAAGGGATAAGTCCGCCCTTGCACCTTATGTAAATTTTCTAATGTACTATATTATTGTTGAATGTTATTGGAGGAATAAAGCATTTTCTATGTTTATTGTTTATTGTATAATTTCATCCATAGGTAGGTAACCTACGCTTGGATATGTCGAAAATTCCGCCAGTTCTAAATTCAATGCGAAGAATAACTGACAAATAAACTACGCAAGTCACAATGTTTTGTTAGTAACTTATAAGTATTGTATTATAGTAACTTACAAATAATTAACCCATACTACCGCTCACAAGAACATTAATATTTACAGCATAAACATGAATACTCAAGAGTCTGACCACACTGCCTATTTAAAAATTACCTATATCTGGTGTATAGTGCCATCGTCCATTTTGATACTTCATGTATCAAGTCAAATAAAAAGCAATTAGTTTACGTTTATTACAAAGAAATGTAATAAGTCATATTAAAAATCTAATGACGCAAGTGTATCCAATTGTCAAAATTTGTTAGTGGGAGAAACAGTAGTCAGACTCTTAATCTATTTATCTATCTATCTAACAGTTGACCATCAAACATCGCCACTTTGAAAATCTTGCAACATGCATTAGTGATCATTGTTCATTTCTATTACATACGAGTGTCTAACTAATATCCCATGACTCCGCGTCTTCCGTCACAGTGAGAGGCTTCCACGCGTCATCAAAAGGCTTTTACTTTCTACCAGACGTGAGCCCGCGAGTCCGCGCCCGCGACGGCAAGATCATTAGTTGCGGTTCTGCCGCTGCGCGCTGTTACGAAAGCACATAACCTTTATTTTTTAGACATTCGTTGATGTAGGTGGAGAAACTGTAGTGATCTATACATATAATAAAATCGTAGAGGTAAGAAAGTCTGTACATTGAATGTATTCGGAAAAAAACTAACCAGGGTGGCTTAAAATGAGATACTGAACATTTTAGAACAGTTTTTAAAATTTTTGTTTGTTTGTTTGTTTGTCTGTACGCGCATCACGCAAAAACCACTGAACGGAATTAGACGAAACTTTGTATAGTGGCAGTTTATATGCCGGGTTAACATAATACGTAAAAAAAAATAACAAAAATAAAAAAAAATTACAATTATAAACATTATTGCGCGTTTAAAATCACGTAGTCCAAAGTACATAATCATATCTTGAGAACTGGCAGCAAATACAGTTTTAATAAAATATTCATTCGATATTTAAAAATAAGTAGATACAACGAAAATGACAGTTCTTATTTTTTATAACTTGAACACAATAGTCTATACATATCTATTCTTTCTATACATATCATAAAATCGTAAATGCAAAAATGTCTATTTGTACGCGCATCTCGCAAAAACCACTGAACGGAATTTGACGAAACTTTTTATAGTGACCGTGTATATCCCGGATGAAAATAATAATTAAAAAATATAATAAAAATCACGTAATCCAAAGTAAAGGTAAAAAACAATTTTAAATGTCATGTTGACAACGGAGAACTGTCATCTCGACGTGAGCTGGCCGGTGACAAATTGTTTGATAAATAAAAATAATAATTGAAAGTCGAAGTTATGTCGCTGTCATTGGTGCAATAAAATTTATATATCTGTTGCCCGCGGCTTCGCTCGCGTGAAATTCGTATTTAAAAAAAGAAAGTAAGTAACTAAAGGCGGGCCCGAAGGCGGATCTGCGCTCACGTAAACGATATTCTTTCTCGATGAAAGTAACTAAGGGCGAGGCGGAAGGCGGAGCTGAGTTCAGGAAGAAGAAAAACATTCTTGAAGAAAGTAAGTAACTAAGGGCGAGGCCGAAGGCCGAGCTCTATTCTGGAAGACCATAAACCTTCTCGAAGAAAGTAAGTAACTATGGGCGAGGCCGCAGGCCGAGCTGCGTTCAGGAAGAAGCTAAACCATCTTGAAAAAAGTAAGTAACTAAGGCGAGGCCGAAGGCCGAGCTACGTTCGGATAATTGAAAACCCATCTCGAAGAAAGCAAGTAACTAAGGGCGAGGCCGAAGGCCGAGCTGCGTTCAGGAAGAAGCTAAACCATCTTGAAGAAAGTAAGCAACTAAGGCTAGGCCGAAGGCCGAGCTACGTTCTGACAAATGATAAACCATCTCGAAGAAAGCAAGTAACTAAGGGCGAGGCCGAAGGCCGAGCTGCGTTCAGGAAGAAGCTAAACCATCTCGAATAAAGTTAATTAATATTAAGATTGAGTTAATTTAATTTAAATTTTATTATAAAGTACACGCTTCTAACGGCAAATATACCGTGCATCCTAGAACCTCGCGGTTATTCCCGGCTGGATGGCAAGAGGCCCGATGCTATCACCTTAGTGCCATGGACTAAGGGTAGTTCTTTGATGTGGGACGCCACTTTTGTTCTCACATTGGCTCCAAGTCACGTTAGGACATCTTCAAGAGCGGCTGGCGCGGCCGAGGCTGGGGCGGAGAGCCTCAAACGCAGCAAATATAGACATATAATTCAAGATTTCGAATTTGTTGCGTTTGCGGTTGAAACCCTCGGTCCGTGGAGCAGTGAAGCCAAAAGAGGCTTGAGCTGGTTGACGCAACTGGTGTCCCGCCATCAAGGGCTTATGTACTTCATTCAAAGGGTAAGCCTTGCCATCCAGCGGGGTAATGCCGCAAGTGCTCTAAGAACATTTGAAAATGCCCGTTTTGATAGTTATTTTAATGTTTGTTAGGTTAGGTTAGGTTAATTATTTAGTTATTAATATTACTTTTTTATTTTTATGAAATAAATAGATTGAGTAAACGATATTATATTCTATCGAAGAAAGGAAGTCTTTAAGGGCGAGGCCCGAAGGCGCAAGAGGGTTTTTGGTTTACCTGAACGAAGCTCGGCCTTCGGCCTCGCACTTAGTTCCTTCCTTTCATCCAGAAGGTTTATCGTCTTCCTGAACGCAGCTCGGCCTTCGGCCTCGCCCTTACTTACTTCCTTTATTTGAGAAAGGTTTATCGTTTACCTGAAAGCAGCTCGGCCTTCGGCCTCGCCCTTAGTTAGTTACTTTCTTTAAGAAGGTTTATCGATTACCTGAACGCAGCTCGGCCTTCGGCCTCGCCCTTAGTTAGTTACATTCTTCTTTGGAATACGAATTTCACGCGAGCGGAGCCGCGGGCTCAGCTAGTTATTAATATATTTATAGAAACTTGTTACCATAAATAAAGTATGGTTTTTTAGAGTTCCGTATTCCGTGCGAGTCGAACTCGCGCACCGAGGGTTCCGTATCGCCATGTCATGGCTAGCGCCACTCACGCCATCTAGATGGCGTGTTATGAAATGCTTCGTATTAGTTAAATGTCATGATTAGTTAAAATTCTTCATAATCTATTCGGTAGATGGCGCGCGCGCGTACACTTTATGGTTTCTTTTATGGGAACCCCGTGAATTTTTTACTTTTTGTTATTTTTATTATTTGTTGTTATATCGGCCATAATAACACATATTCTGTGAAAATTTCAACGGGCTACCTATTACGGTTCAAGAGATACAGCCCTCGGACGGACGGACAGACAGACGGACGGACGGACGGACAGACAGACAGACAGACGGCGTAGGCTTAGTAATAGGGTCCCGTACCGGATACGGAACCCTAAAAATTCGCACTTGACTCTCAGTTGAAAGAAGCGGGCCACAATGAAACATTACAATAATAACAAAATACATTCAGAATGCTATGCAACAGAGCAGCTAGCAGCGGGACGTTTTGCTGATGATGCAATGTCAAATCATGGTCAAAGTTTAATTGAATACACCTGCAAATGAGCTTTCTAAAGTGAGCTTTCCGCATGATTATGCATCAATTGTTATTTGTACCTTGTCTGATGTGCAGAAGGCACAAACTTGGATGATTTTAGCAATAACTTTGGCATTGCCAAATCTGGTTCAATACCTTTTTTGATTCAATTTTGTTTGATGCTCAGCTGAGTTCGAAGATAACAATTATCTACAAATAGAATTACTCACCGCTTGCCCAAATTCCCTTGAACTGCCTATTTGGATCAATGCACAAATTGAAACAGAGCTGAATTAAAATTTACAAAATAAGTGAAGTGACTTTTTATTAACTGCTCAAGCTCACTAAAAACCTTATTCGGACTATGATGACATAAAAAAAAAATCGGTTCAGCCGTTCTCAAATTATGCGCTTACCAACGAACAGCATGAAATTTTTAATTATATATAGATAGGTATAATACATGAAACATGAAATAGCCGCTTTGTGGCCACATCAGGTGGTGCCACTGTAGATCAACAAAATGTCTGTTTCAATTATAACTTACATAAAATCAAAAAGTAAGAGCAAACGGAACTGCTCTTGTCACCTAAGTGCGGCATCACAACACCTCGTATATGGAAACATGATTACTTTCAAAGGTCATCTATTCTGAGGCAGCTTTGCTAAATGAACTTTCAATTGGCGAAAAATCAACAACACACGAACGTGTTACACAGAACTAAGAATGTAAGATGGAATTCGCTTATTAGTTTCTTTTAGAGTTGAACTGTCAATTTTTTTCCGACTTTTCTTTCCAACTTAATTAATTTAATTTAATTTTAATTTCATCAAAAATACCTTGCTCTCAAGTAGTATAAACATAATTTCATCTTAGTTCGAGCATGACCTAAATAAAACAGTAAATTAATTTATTACGACACAATAAAAACGCATATCTAACTGTGTTTTAAGTATTAACTATAATAAAATTATTTCTTCCTGGCCTTTGCCACGATAAACATCATTTTCGATAAGGATGCGAAACAGTGCTCATGCAAAACTAAACCACTAAAGCATACAAAATAAAGACAAAATTAACATTAAAATTAATTAATTAATAGCCTTTGCCATTCAGGAATACATATAGGTATCCAAAACACTTCGCTTTGTAGAATTTTCATTGAAAACTCTTTTAATCAGAATAGAATAGAAATGCTTTATTGCACACAAAAACACAGAGATACAGAAGACAGAAGATAACATACAGAAGAGCAATAGAAGTTAACAATAATTCGCACAAAAACAAGAGAAAAGTAGCGTGCAAAGGCGGACTTATCACTTTAAGTGATTTCTTCCTTAATCAGTATTTTTTTTAATCGCACTAGCGCCTATAATACTGAAAAACCTTTACAAACCAAAACAACATAATTGTTTCTTTCTCTAAAAACATCAACAGCCAACAGTAACCAACAGCTTCATCCTAGAGTGTAGGAATGTGCTACTTGCTCGCCAGTACCGGCCCGTCGCTAGAGACTATGTATATATATATTATATGTATATACTGTAGGTAGAGTGCGCCCACGTAACCGGCGGCGATCAGTTATGTAAAAGTCTTAACGTTTATTTGGGACGCACCGGCCGAGCGGCCGCCGCAGAAATATTGTATAGAATTAATTTATTAACACTCGCTCTTGCAACCTCGCGAATATGCAAAACAAAACAAAACAAAAAATGGTCAAGCGTGAACGTGGTGCATGCGATGATGGTTCCGTTTTACATTGTCGAGTAGGCAGGAGGTTACAGAAAAAGAAACTAAGTTATAATTTTACTGTATTCTATAATTTGTACTCGGGGGTACGGAAACCTATTAGCCTACGCCGTCTGTCCGTCCGTCCGTCCGTCCGATGGGCTGCATCTTTAGAACCGCAATAGCTAGCCGGTTGATATTTTCACATCATATGTGTTATTATGGCGGATATAACAAATAATAAAAAACAGAAACATACACTCGAAAAATTAAAGAGTGTCCCCATACAAGAAACGTGTTTTTACAACGTTTTTTTTTTGTGGTGCGGAAACCTCGGTGCGCGTGTTAGACTCGCACTTGGCCGGTTTTTTTTTTAGAATTTTGTAATTTCTTAGATTGGTAAGATCAATTATATATGGGGAAGGGGACTTGAATTCTCTTTACTGTTTTATTATTAAATCGGGACTTCGCTTTTAGCAATACGGAATCTTAAAATTGACAAAGTGCGCGATAATTGACGTTTGCATTGAGCGATAAGATGCGTGCAATGTTAGGAAAGAGTTACATAGACCGACGCCGCTAGCGCGGCGCGCCGCGGCGGAGGCGTCGGCTATTTCTATTTCCAGTCTTTACACCTCGGCGTTAATTTGGCAAATGAAGTTTGAATTACCGAGTACTTTTCTAAGAAGAATTAAACATATATATTGTTTTGTTGATTGTTTGGTTTTAGAAACGTCTTCAGTCAATTGTTCTGGACTTATTGCCCTTAAGCTGGACTTAATCACGGATGCGGTAACCGGTAAACTTTGGAGCACTCTCTCTGCTCATATATTTTCCCCCAATAGTATGTATCTAATTAATATATTTATTTGCATGTTGAATATAAGTAATTAAAATATTATTTTTAATATACAATAAATTTTTCATAAGAAATTTCGTACTAATCAGCTACTTTTCTTTTTACCTTACCCACAATCCCAGGCATGATTGCTCCAAAAAAAACCTCTATAGGCTGTAAATCCGCCTTTTGGAACCATTTATTTTGAACAATAAATTTTAATTTAACTATGTCAATATTATCAATGTTACCACATAATAATGACGAAATTTGTTGTTTCTTGCAAAATAATTTTTGAAACATGTCAAGCAAAATTTTTATGTTGAGGACATTGACACAATTTCATTGTGATTCGTCATATTAATATAATCAATGAGAATAAAGTAACTGACATCACATTAGCGAGATAAACATATTTATGTTTTAAGTATAAGCCAGAAGCAGTCTTGTACTCATTTCGCTACATTTTCTCATAATTTTAAACACAATCTTGATAGTATTTCAATTTGGCTAAACACAGCGCGGCAAGACTCCATCTTCGTTCCTTTCTAGTTGTCAAAACATGACGGCGGCGGTATCGGGTCATCTCGCCTCATCAGAGTTTCATAACCTATTGTGAACAAAAAGCGGTTGAGCGAATGTTCTAGATAATTTGCTGACGTAAGATAGTTTGATAGTCTAGATTTGAATCCTGAATATATACGAATTTACGATATAAAATATGTTAGAAAAATGGATCGAACTATTGACACCGTTACACGAGTGTTATTGGACGTAATTTTAAAATAAGAACGCAGCCGATTTATTTATGTAAATTAGATCGTTGTGTTATAGGGTTCCGCATCCGTCATACGGGCCCCTATTACTAAGCCTACGCCGCCGTCTGTCTGTCTGTCTGCCTGACTGTCTATCTGTCTGTCCGTCTGTCTGTCCGAGGGCTGTATCTCTCGAACCGTAATAGATAGCCCGTTGAAATTTTCACAGAATATTTGTTATAATGGCCGATATAAAAACAAATAACAAAAATAAGAAAAAGTAAAAATTTCACGGGGTCCCCATACAGGAAACTAAAAAGTGTATGCGCGCCATATACCGAAAACAGTATGAAGCATTTTAACTAATCATGAATTTGAACTAATATGAATATTTCCGCCCCCACGCACTTCCCACATGCCAAAGGTTAGTTTGTAAAGAATGCCGCAAGGCATTAAACTCGTCTTTTGTGAACTTTTTACAAACTGGCAACCTTGATGTCTAGGTGCCACGGCAGTACTTTCCTTTGGTCGTGCCGGCTACACTGAACTGAAGGAAAAGCACGATCGATCTTCATAGTCGTTTTCACCTACCTTCGTTCAGTGCGACAATGTTATAATGAATATAGCTTAGGGCGACCCGCGGCGCGGGAGTGTAACGTACGTCAATATATGTATATCCTGTCAGGCCGGCATGGCATTCGCTACCCCCGCGTACGACCGAATGTCCATGGGCGTCGTTAGACACTTTATGGGTGGCTCGGCGCCATATTTTTTTTTTTTTTTTTTTTTTTTTATTGATCCTGACACGGTTGGCTTCATCACCTACAACATCCGTGATGTCAGCCCATAACACCGGATGAACTTGGTGCCACGTCAGTACAGCCATATGTCGCGCTATCAATAAAAAAATATCCGTATAAACTCGTATAACTCGAGAATAACTTTATCGATTTACATACGGTTTTCACTGTTACATTCCGTCTACCGTTACGTATGCGTTTACCATTAGGGATAAATATCACTAATGGTCAAAGCCAGCAAAGTAAAAGAGAGATGTACAATTGAGATATAGCAATTTGAAGACGAATGAGAGAGAAAGCAGTAAAAGGCTCAGACTAATCTGCGAGAATGAACACAAATGAATGAATGTTACATTCCGTCACTTCTTAAGATAGTTTTAGGATTGTTTAAATCATAGCGCTACGTCATCGGCGGCCCGAGCTGTGAGTATCTTTCTAAAGCTCGGATTGTTTCTTTCTAAAGCTCGACACACATGATTTGCTGCCAGGAACTGTACGTGGCAGTAAATAATGTACGTCGAGCTTTAGAAAGATACAATCCGGTTGTAGAACGTCGTCCAGAGGCGAGCTGTTATAGATGTGCCCAATATACGCAAGTATTTAGAGGAGGCTAGGTGAAGTATCAGGTGCGCGCTTTTATATATAATCTGGAGTGCGTTGGCTCTTCAGCCCCACCAGGATATTTCACGCTCACAGTCACGCGAATTTAAATTTTATAATTTCATCTTTGCGGATCTTCCTATAAGTAACATTTCGACAAGTCGCTTCCACTACGTATTGAGATGTACGTGTTATGTAAGCATTGGCCGCGACTGGTGTTGGTGGTGGGTGGTGGCACGGTGCAGCCAGCTTTACGTAATCAAGAGGCCGCGTCGAAGCCGCTCGGAGCGAGGCTGATCACCGCACCGGTGCGTTGTGAACTGGTGCGTTTTGCAGTGTCAGATTGTATGTTAGAGTTTGATAGGTACTTTCGGTGTGTATACTTTTACGAGTTGGGACTTATTGCTGGATGTATTTTTTTACAGTCAAACTTGTATATAGAAGTAAAAATGCATTCACACGGTTTTTGTAAGGGTGGCTCCTTTGCTTGAGTGACGAAAACATTCATGCATATACATTTAAAAAAAATGGGAAAAAGTAATTTACATCTTCCATCCGTCGGACTTTCGTGCACAATCATCAGTGCCGGCTGTCTGGCAAATGTTAGTATTACGTTAAATGATCATTCGCCATCTATCGAATGATCATTTAACGAAAATTTAAACTACAAAATTATGAACTGAAAGGTATTCAAATGGTCACCGATAAATGGCGTGACAGATACGAAGTACTCAATATTTTTATTCCATTGTAAAAACCGTATACATACAAGCGTTAAACTTGGTGTAATTATAGTGCAAATTTCAAAATAAAACCACAAAATAAAAAACGGCCAATTACATGTCTGTACGGAATCGTAGGTTTTTCCTTAGATTACGTTAGTACGGGAAACCGAGGAGTAGATTATTAAGTTAGTATGTTACGTTGTATAGTAAGCCTATTTGGTGAAATAGTGTCTACAAAAAACTAATTTGTGAAATGACAATATTTTCAAGTTACAACACAATTGTTTTGTGTCGGTTCGTTAGCGGCGGAAACAATAAACCCGTGCTAACACGGAAGCGAACATTAACTGTTACTTCTCTGGAAATAGCTCTGCTCCCTGTTCCATAAACTTCATTAAAATAAACCATTTAGCAACAGTCATAAACCAGAAATAGGCCGACTCAGCAAATACGGTCGATATAGGGCACTCCGTTGTTCCGGGCTGTGGTGGGTACAGTTTGACGGAAAATAAATCATACTTTAAACTGAATCATATGTACTTTAAATTTAATCATACTTTAAATTGAATCTTACTTTGAAGAACATTTTCTACTCATACATATCCCGACAATCGGGTTGAGCAGAGTAGTCGGTGTTGTGCTGCAAGTACTCTTGTAAATTACAGCACAACACCTATCACCATATTTAGCAAAGTATTAGGACAAGACAACTATCAAGCAGCAAGTAAGGCAGGAAGACCCACCTGCTACATGTTTCGGTGGAAGGACCGTGCCTAAGTGAGAGGTGGCTAGCATGTCACCCTTATGCACGGCATCTTGTCCTAGTCCGACTAAGGGCGCCTTTTACGACATGCACGGGGAGAGATGCAGTGGGGCTATATTTTTCTCCACACGGAACTCAATTGTATGCATAATTATTTGTACCGGTTGTTGCGTAATCCTGCAGTTATTGAATACAACTTAATTGCTTGTGTGCAAGGTTGAGTAGCAGAGATTTCATTCTGCAATAAGTACACCTTCTACATCTCACGAAAGCATAAAATAATGCGTACGTCTAATGGAGATCTGATGATACATTCATGCGAGTGGTGAGTTCCACCGTTAGAGTGAATTCCACAGTTGGCCACTAACATTTCATGAATATGGTATAAATTATAAAGTCTAAATATCGCTATTCGGATGTATTTATTTATTAATTATATATTTAGTATACAAAGGAAAAAGCGGTCAAGTGCCCGTCCAATTCGCGTGGAGAGCGTTCTTTAATTAGGACTTAGAACTGAGACCTATTTTTCCAAAATTTTATACTGAGTAGCTCCGAAGATAGGTTTCTAAATTTAAAAAATATTCTTATAACGTGCACTATCCGCTGATACGTCATATGATGCACTTGAAAAACAATTTTTCACTTTCTAATTTGTCCCCAAAATTGACCCCCCAAAATCGAAATTCGTTCATTTACGCTATACTTCCGAGATTGTGACATCCTTTCTTCCAGTAGATTTGAAGAAAATAAGCTGTGAAAGACAGACAGATACAAGAGTGATCCTATAAATAAGGGTTCAATTTTTCCTCTTTTGAGATACGAAACCCTAAAAAGAAAAAGTAAAAAATTGGGGGGGACCCCCATACAAGAAACGTGTTTTTTTTGTTCTGTTATCGTTCTATCGTAAAAAAAAAATATATATATGCGTCAAACTTGGTTTTATTATAGTGCAAACTTTAAAGTAAAACAACAAATGATATAACAAACATAAAGAAAATACAGTCGAATTGAGAACCACCTCCTTTTTTAAAGTCGGTTAAAAAACCAACCAATTACGTGGTTGTACGGAGAGCTCCGGTTTTTTTACATAACCATATTTACTGTGTTTTGCTGTTTGCGCCTTTGCCGTGGCATACCCACCACCTGAACAGGGGCTATGTTAATTGTGTAATGAATGAATGACAGAGAAGAGGAACGATAAAGTGTTTTGGCACAGTTCACAATATGGTGTAAAGAGAATTTCATTCGTTTGGTTTGCAAATTTAAAACAAGAAAAAGACAGTTTAGTTAGTGTATCTGGCACGACCAAAGGGAAGCACTGACATGTTACCTAGTTCACCGAGGTGTTATGAGCTGACATCGCGGATATAGTAGGTGATGTAGCCAACCGTGTCAGTATCTATAATAAAAAGAGACAATTTGTTCTAACTAGTCCTCCCTCCTAACTAAGTCTACTCTCAAACATCCAAAGGTTGACTGGCAGAAATCCCTTACGTACAGGATATGTCCGCCTTTGCCCCTCATAGGATGTGGCTCCCAGACAAACCGAATTGTTTCGCTCGCCGAAATAAAGGTGCGGGCTTACGTACTTTCTTCTTTTTAATTACGAATTTCACGCGAGCGAAGCTGCGGGCAAAAGCTAGTTTTTAATAATAAAGTGTATCTATCTATCTTTCTCCATTCTAGAAAATTGCCAATTTTTTGTCGGGGGGGTCAAAGCACGTGCTCCGACCGGCCAATATCACCCCCGAGAAGGTAGGTGCCATTTCGGTATGGCGGATGGTGATATTGGCCGGTCGGAGCACGTGCTTTGGCCCTTGATACAAACTTCCCTTAATTGCTGGACTAGAGGAGAACACAACCGAGGCTGCGGCCATCTTACATCCAGTACGGTGGTACCAACCCAGTCGGCTACAATTTGAGCCTACCACCTAGTAAGGGGCAAGGGAAGGGACCTACAGTTTTACATTAGTACATGCGTTCTGCCCCGGACGTTCCGGGAACGAGATGAACCACGCAGGCACATACATCAGAGTGCAACGCATATGCGCAATAATAGCGCATATCTCAGGCTGCCAGCACCGCCTCGCCGACCCGAGCGGTTCTCTGTGCCTTCCGGGGTTAACGGCCGCTTGCGCAAACTATGGCGCAACAGTCGGCTTCGCCGGCGCAACATGCTCCACCCCCCCTTTCTCGCGTACCATACTCCCCCCGTCCACCTCTTCCTACCAACGCGTACACAGCAGCGCCACGCCACGGCGGCGGCGGCGGCGGCGTCCGTGACATCTAGCGGTGGACTTTGGAAGTCGGTCAATATGAAGATGTCAAAATTGAAAGTGATCTACGGCTACTTATCTATACATATAATAAAATCGTAGAGGTAAGAAAGTCTGTACATTGAATGTATTCGGAAAAAAACTAACCAGGGTGGCTTAAAATGAGATACTGAACATTTTAGAACAGTTTTTAAAATTTTTGTTTGTTTGTTTGTTTGTCTGTACGCGCATCACGCAAAAACCACTGAACGGAATTAGACGAAACTTTGTATAGTGGCAGTTTATATGCCGGGTTAACATAATACGTAAAAAAAAATAACAAAAATAAAAAAAAATTACAATTATAAACATTATTGCGCGTTTAAAATCACGTAGTCCAAAGTACATAATCATATCTTGAGAACTGGCAGCAAATACAGTTTTAATAAAATATTCATTCGATATTTAAAAATAAGTAGATACAACGAAAATGACAGTTCTTATTTTTTATAACTTGAACACAATAGTCTATACATATCTATTCTTTCTATACATATCATAAAATCGTAAATGCAAAAATGTCTATTTGTACGCGCATCTCGCAAAAACCACTGAACGGAATTTGACGAAACTTTTTATAGTGACCGTGTATATCCCGGATGAAAATAATAATTAAAAAATATAATAAAAATCACGTAATCCAAAGTAAAGGTAAAAAACAATTTTAAATGTCATGTTGACAACGGAGAACTGTCATCTCGACGTGAGCTGGCCGGTGACAAATTGTTTGATAAATAAAAATAATAATTGAAAGTCGAAGTTATGTCGCTGTCATTGGTGCAATAAAATTTATATATCTGTTGCCCGCGGCTTCGCTCGCGTGAAATTCGTATTTAAAAAAAGAAAGTAAGTAACTAAAGGCGGGCCCGAAGGCGGATCTGCGCTCACGTAAACGATATTCTTTCTCGATGAAAGTAACTAAGGGCGAGGCGGAAGGCGGAGCTGAGTTCAGGAAGAAGAAAAACATTCTTGAAGAAAGTAAGTAACTAAGGGCGAGGCCGAAGGCCGAGCTCTATTCTGGAAGACCATAAACCTTCTCGAAGAAAGTAAGTAACTATGGGCGAGGCCGCAGGCCGAGCTGCGTTCAGGAAGAAGCTAAACCATCTTGAAAAAAGTAAGTAACTAAGGCGAGGCCGAAGGCCGAGCTACGTTCGGATAATTGAAAACCCATCTCGAAGAAAGCAAGTAACTAAGGGCGAGGCCGAAGGCCGAGCTGCGTTCAGGAAGAAGCTAAACCATCTTGAAGAAAGTAAGCAACTAAGGCTAGGCCGAAGGCCGAGCTACGTTCTGACAAATGATAAACCATCTCGAAGAAAGCAAGTAACTAAGGGCGAGGCCGAAGGCCGAGCTGCGTTCAGGAAGAAGCTAAACCATCTCGAATAAAGTTAATTAATATTAAGATTGAGTTAATTTAATTTAAATTTTATTATAAAGTACACGCTTCTAACGGCAAATATACCGTGCATCCTAGAACCTCGCGGTTATTCCCGGCTGGATGGCAAGAGGCCCGATGCTATCACCTTAGTGCCATGGACTAAGGGTAGTTCTTTGATGTGGGACGCCACTTTTGTTCTCACATTGGCTCCAAGTCACGTTAGGACATCTTCAAGAGCGGCTGGCGCGGCCGAGGCTGGGGCGGAGAGCCTCAAACGCAGCAAATATAGACATATAATTCAAGATTTCGAATTTGTTGCGTTTGCGGTTGAAACCCTCGGTCCGTGGAGCAGTGAAGCCAAAAGAGGCTTGAGCTGGTTGACGCAACTGGTGTCCCGCCATCAAGGGCTTATGTACTTCATTCAAAGGGTAAGCCTTGCCATCCAGCGGGGTAATGCCGCAAGTGCTCTAAGAACATTTGAAAATGCCCGTTTTGATAGTTATTTTAATGTTTGTTAGGTTAGGTTAGGTTAATTATTTAGTTATTAATATTACTTTTTTATTTTTATGAAATAAATAGATTGAGTAAACGATATTATATTCTATCGAAGAAAGGAAGTCTTTAAGGGCGAGGCCCGAAGGCGCAAGAGGGTTTTTGGTTTACCTGAACGAAGCTCGGCCTTCGGCCTCGCACTTAGTTCCTTCCTTTCATCCAGAAGGTTTATCGTCTTCCTGAACGCAGCTCGGCCTTCGGCCTCGCCCTTACTTACTTCCTTTATTTGAGAAAGGTTTATCGTTTACCTGAAAGCAGCTCGGCCTTCGGCCTCGCCCTTAGTTAGTTACTTTCTTTAAGAAGGTTTATCGATTACCTGAACGCAGCTCGGCCTTCGGCCTCGCCCTTAGTTAGTTACATTCTTCTTTGGAATACGAATTTCACGCGAGCGGAGCCGCGGGCTCAGCTAGTCTATACATAAAATTATGAAATACAAGAGCAAGTATAGGGACATAGCAGGTAGACGAAAACGACATCTGGTGT
Source organism: Nematopogon swammerdamellus (assembly GCA_946902875.1). NCBI lineage: Eukaryota > Metazoa > Arthropoda > Insecta > Lepidoptera > Adelidae > Nematopogon > Nematopogon swammerdamellus. Next base: position 5,681,083 of record OX336336.1, on the reverse strand, counting down.
CATAAATACGAAGCGGCCTAGGGCCTACGCAGTAAGGTCGGTATCAACTGTCAAGTGGACGGTGACAGCTTTTGACAGTACACAGTACCACGAAACACCATTCCTAGACTAGTTTAGTTACTGTTTATGCCACTGAATGTGCTGCCAAGTGCTGCCCTCTAAAGTGTCACCTAAGTCCCTGTAGCGATGTCAGCTAAGTCCCTATAGCCCTTTGACTTGACTTTTGTTATTTCATATTCCTACATTGCTTTTCGATTCAGATTCAGATTCAGATATTTATTTCACCATAAAGAACACACAGCATAATATAATATTTCATTGACACATACATATGCATATTCAGTACGATTCGTCATATTTTTTTTTTCATAATCCGTTCAGCAATGCAATCTTTAAGGAAGAACGGGATAAGAAACCTTATAGTTTTTTTTAATATAAATTACATAGGTACTAAATTTTAATTACGTTAAATATAACATAATATATCCAAGCATTTAAGGTTCCCTACCTCAAAAGAGGAAAAACAGAACCCTTATAGGATCACTCTCGTGTTTGTCTGTCTGTCTGTCCGTCTATCACAGCTTCTTTTCTCCCAATCTACGGGACGAAAAAATTAATTTGGACATATAGTATAGAGTTTGATGACCCAATCACGGACGTATACCGCGAATGAACGAATTTCTATACAGGGTGTAAATTTTGGGGGACAAATTCGAAAGTTAAAAAAGATTTGAGTGTGAGAGTTGAAGATAAAATACATTTCTGTCTATCTATCCATAATAAATGGTATAATAAGATAAACCTCGTTATGTGTACTTTTATTTATTTTTTATGGGAAGCATGATATATGGCGCGCGCCAGGCTAACGCAGAGGTGTAGTCCGACGGCCCCCACGGGCATTCGGATATTTACGGGGGCTGAGAATATCATGCCGGCCGGCTAGGTGCACCTTCCTTCACATTATGTTTGAAGGATCCCAGACTGTACATTAAAGGAAAGGATGCAGGCGGGAGTGAATTCCACATGTTGACAACCCTGTAAATAAAGGATTTACAGTATCGATTTGTCCCAATTAAGAAAGTATTGAGAATAAATAAAAAAAGAAGCTTAATAGATATTCTCGTAGATAATTTAGACTTATTATATCGTATTAAGTAATCGATTTATTTCAAGGCGAAAAAATTACTCGATCATAAGTAATGCTCTCGAAATCCATTCTAATGCACAAATATAATTATGAGCCGCTTTTACATTTCACGAATCATCCACACTTTTACTTTCAAAAATTATAAAACAATTTTTTGTCCAAGTGACTCGGCTATGCAACGGTATGGTAATTGGACGAGCATGAAAAAGGAAAGTGGTTTGTCGGGCTGAGCGGCGAGGGAGAGGGCGGGAGGGGGGAGACGCGCACCGATTGGTCCGTGAATGTTTGGATTCGACACGGAAGGTTGCGCGCGCGCCGGAGTTTGACCACGGCTCTTAATGTCAAGTGTCGCCGTGGTCAAGGTGATCTTTATGATTCGGCAGCTTCTTTCTCGCTTCCTGCGAGAGCTAAGAAGGCTTTTCTCTGAAATTATTTTGGTCGTCCGTATTTTGGCAACTCTATCAACATACGCATTCTTGCTTAATTGTACTTTAATAATTATCTATTCTGACACAAGTCCCATTATCTCATAGGATTTGCTAGTCAATAATAAACATAAATAAATAGATAATATTTTAAATATAAACAGACAGAGAGAAATATCTAAAATAATATGTAAACGAAGACATTTGCAAATAACTAAATTGCTAAGACAAACAAGTGTAGGAGAAAATGTTCAAATCTTTCAAGAAGCCTTTCTCAATAAAGGCGCGTCAATAAATTATTCTCTGTCAATTGTCAACCTCGGTAGCTCAGTGGTGCGATCGATCGACAGTTGGTAAGCAACGCTGAGTGCGGTCAGTACTTGGATGTGTGACCGCTCGACCGTTGGAGGCTGACCGTGGTCCGGATTCCACGATAAACTGTAGGTCCCTTCCCTTCTTACCTTACTAGGTGGTAGGGTTTATCCCGGTCGGGTTGCTACCACCGCACTGAGCGAAATCTCGGTCGAAACGGCTATGTAAATAGTTCGTGTTTTAGCGTGTTCGCTTTAGGCAGCTCTACAGGAAAGGGATGCATTTTCTGTCTGGTACGCGCGGACCTATGATGAAATAGTGATCGCTTCGAACAGGTCCTCAGAGCACTCGCTGTTGTTAGTTATTAATACAGTTTATATTTTACGTTACTTAGTTACGGGTTTTTCATTTGTAAGTTTATTTTGTTTAATATTATTATTGGCTTAAAAAAAAGTACTGACTTCGTAAATACAAACACATAATTTTATAAGTGCATCCAGGAAAAAATTGTCTATTACTGTTTAACGACAAGAAAATTCTTTGGGAATACGAGGAAAAGCTGCGTACAAACGATTAAAGCTCTCAAAACCAAGTTACGGCACTAGTCTTACGGTACAGTTTGTGTTACGGTACATGTCGTGATACGGTAAAGGTTGTGTTACGGTACTTCCCGAGGGCGAACAGTGACGGCTCCATCTTGTTGCGCTCTCTCGTTTATAGTGATGTTAAGAGTGTCGATTATTATGTTTGTATCGATATTGATTGATCTATGGATTTGGAAGAATAATTTATTATTATATAGCGCAGAGTAGAAATATAATCGAGATTAGGGAATAGTTAGGGCATATTCATAATTTTAAAGTAAATTTAATTCTTATAAATAAAACGACGTTTCCACGGACGACCGACCTTGTAACGTACGTTAATATATGATTATCCTTATAACTCGAGAACCATTTTATCGATTTACATACGGTTGTCATTGTTATATTCTGTCACTTCTCAAGATGGTTTTAGTTAGGTTATAAATCATAACTCTACCTACGTAATCGGCGACTTGATCTGTGAGCAAAGTCACGCGAAACGAAGCCGCGGGCAAAAGCTAGTGAACAATAAAAGAAAAATAACACTGTCTAACAAAAAAACTCATTGTAATTTCAATCAATTTTTCCGACCAGTTAGGGACGTATTTAACTTTTCTAACAGTTTAAGGAAGAAGACGAATGAGATGCTCAAATCTCACACTCAATATCACATCACTCACTACACTCAGAATATTCACAACTCACAACCCCTCCCCTCTCTTCATAGAACACACATAGACACACAACCTCCCTATCACACTCTTATATTCCACGTTAAACTGTAGGTCCCTTCCCTTCATACCTTACTAGGTGGTAGGGTTTATCCCGGCTGATTGGTACCACCGCACTGACCGAAACGTTCATCGAAACGGCTATGCAAATAGTTCGTGTTTTCCGTCCAGTTCAGTGTAGCCGACATGAAATGAAGAGAATCGCTGACATGGCACCTAGTTCACCAAGGTGTTATGGGCTGACATCACGGATGTTGTAGGTGATGTTGCCAACCGTGTCAGTTTCCATAAAAAAAAATTGGTTGTCTGTAAAGTCGGTTTACGGACGATATAGTTTTACGTGATAACGTCATAAAGTGGTAAGATTTCTGCTGCCCTGGTACTTTAGAACCAGAGAGATAAATGTGTACAAGCCGACGCTTGGGCCGATTGTGCCTCTCTATCGCTTGTTACGCGCTCTCGCTTGCACACACAGGCTCAGATGGAACGTGACACTTTTTCGTGCGTGCAGCCGGTGTTCATCAATTTATAAGACGTGACGTTATCACGTCAAACAAAACATGTCTTCACCCTAAGGAACGTATATGTATCAAGTTTAATGTAGGTATTTATGTGCGGACATTTTTAATTCGATCACTTCAATTTAGATAGTTAATTAAATTTTAAAAAATTAAATTTAGACAGTTAATAAAGATATTTGTATTTGTGTTGTTATAGCTGTAAGTTTCCTAATAAAATTGTTAGTAAACAGGTTTCTTCGCGGTGTGTTCCTTCATCAGAATAAGGAAATATATGTTATTGATATCGATAAAGAACCACAATAGCGCATCACTAACTACCTGACCAGGCTGCACTGAGCCACACTTTCACTTTCCTTTCAACCGACATTCGGTGACGCCGTAATATGGACACGGCCTTACGGACAAGTCCTTTTGTGATATTTTAATAACAAGTCTATAAACATTTATTTTCAAATTTTTCTCTTACGTAACAAACCGTAAAAAGGGATTTCAGAAGTACATAATGAAGTGGAAAACTAAAGTATTATTTTATTTGTGTGTAATTATCTGTTTGTATGTAAAATATATAAGTTTATAAAAAAAAATTCAGTTAATTTCGCACTAAAAATATACCGTACCCACAAATCCAGGCATTAATGATAGAATATGCCGTCAGGCTTTAAGTCTGCCTATTGTTACGTTCATTGCATTTTTAAATTTTAATAAAAAAAATGCTTTCTTTGAAGGTTTAGCCATCCACAGAATGGGGGACCGCTAAGTAAAAAAAAAAATTTACTCGGTCCCCCGACGCCTTTAATTAACTAAGCGGAAATTACTTTTTAATTTTTATTTCAAGCTTTTGTCTATGATGAATTAATTTTGCTCTATGTAGTTTCAACTAGAGCTGTGTTTTAAACTAGGTAGGTAGGCTGCTTGATAGTTGTCTTGTCCGAATAATTTTCTAAACTTGGTGGTCGATGTTGTGCTGCAATTTTCCAGAGTTATTGCAGCACAACACCTTATTACTCTGCTTACTTTCAAACTTTTCAAACGGTTAAAACCTTTTAGAGACGAGTTTTTGTCGACTCTGATTGTTTGCTTATTATGAAAGGGTGACGACACTCAAACCCTTTCATAATAAGCAAACAATGATTTTACTTTTTGTTAATTTTTTTTTTTATGGAAACTGACACGCTTGGCTACATCACCTACAACATCCATGATGTCAGCCCATAACACCGGATGAAATTTGTGCCACGTCAGTGCTTCCCTTCGGTCGTACCGGCTACACTGAACTTGACGGAAAACACAAACTATTTACATAGCCGTTTCGACCGACCTTTCATTCAGTGCGGTCGTACCAACCCGGGCGGGTTAAACCCTACCACCTAGTAATATAAGAAGGGAGTCATTCATATCCAGAGTTATTGCAGCACAACTGCACAACACTCATTACTCTGCTTACTTTCAAACTTTTCACACTGTTAAAACCTTTTAGAGACGAGTTTTTGTCGACTCCGATTGTTTGCTTAGTATGAAAGGGTGACGACACTCAAACCCTTTCATAATAAGCAAACAATGATTTTCCTTCTAAAACATTTTCGCGCGTAGTTCAGAAATGGCCGCTAGATGTAGCCGGTGTCCACGAACACGCGCGCACGCGTCAGCTTCAAAATTTAACGACGCCTTCATCATTGACCCTAATTTTAAACAAACGTCAATGAGCATCATCATCAGCGAGCGTCGGTTCGCGGCGCGAGCGAGCGAGAGCGAGCGAGCAGCGAGCGCATCTCTCACTCAGGATCGTGGAGTGGAGCGCGTTGGATGGACGATTGTATTGTGGAGTGAGAATATAAGTTGGATGTCTATTACGTCATTTCAGAAAGGTCACATAAGGTTAAATTTAGAAGTTTTAGATATATAGAGATACTTTATTACTTCATACCTTAGGGACTCTGGGCCCTAAGTGATAGGGAAGATGAGTACTATGGATGGGGCTGATATAACAAACCATTGTCAAAAGCCCTAAAATAATAATAAAAACCGGCCAAGTGCGAGTCGAACTCGCGCATCGAGGGTTCCGTATCGCCATGTCATGTTTAGCGCCACTCGCGCCATCTATGGCTTGTTATGAAATGCTTCATATTACTTACAATCATGATTAGTTAAAATGCTTTATATTCAATGACGTAGATGGCGCGCGCGCATACACTATTTGGTTTCTTCTATGGGAACCCTCGTGATTTTTTTACTTTTTCTTATTTTTATTATGTGTTGTTATATCAATTAATGATATCGGCTTACCGGTGCGATTATGGCGAGCGCATAATTAATATGAGTGACGGTGCGGGACTAAAAACTAATTTGTTGTTATATCAGCGGCGACTCCTCTCAGTTGGCGAGGTTGGCGCCGCCAAACCTAATAAAATGAATGACACCATTAATACAGAAGTATCAGGTTAAAATAAATGTGAAAAAATTTCGGAGTTATATTATTTATGTCATATAATCCACGATTAATAAGATAAAACGTCAATCCCGTACCCGTTACATAATTTGAAATTTCGCGCGCGTCAAACGCGGGCGACGACAAATGACGACACATCTAGGCATTCATTGGCCGGTTGGCAACATTTTGAAGCGCCATCGTATTCCATACAAGGCGGAAGCGACCGATGGCCCCCCCGTCCCGCGCGGACCCGCTGCTCAGCCTTTCGAGTTGGCGCAGCGGGGAGTGCATTTAGTGACGCGGTAGCGAGTAGAGCGAGCTAGCGAGCGAGCTAGGTGTGTGTGTTGCGTGTGCGGGTGTGCGCGCTGCGTCCACACGACGAGTATTCTTGTGCTGTGCGACGTGCGATGCGATGCGACTAGCGAGCTAGGCTAGGTGTGTTGTGTGCGCGTGTGTGTGCGCATTGGCTCGCGAGTTGATAGCTGCATATATTCCGATATGTAGGTATGGACTTTGTATGGATGAATCCTGTGCAGTGTTGTTAAATTTAAAGTGATTTATTGGTAATTATAATGGCAAACTCCTACCGAGCTATCTACGGAGCACTCAAGGACAAGAGAGACTCAGTAATTTGGCACTCTTACATATCTGTGGAAAAGGAGTTGCTAACAAAATTGAGGAAGAAAGAAGATTTTCACGATCGAGTCATCGAAAATTTCTTGTCTGTGGAACGAAGAGTGGACTTCATGTACAAATAAAATGTAACAATTCAAGCTTGTATGCCTGTCTCGTCGTCGTCGTGCCAGAGGAGACGTCGCTGTTGTCGGCTGCAACTCGACTGCTTTGACACAACCAGTAGTTACCTATCTACAGACAAATAAATCGTAAGTGAGCAAAATAAATCATTTAAACTAAATATTATAAACTATCTATATCGTAATCGTCTTTCAGTTTTTGAACTCTTTGTGGTAGAAATAAATTAACGCGTAGGTACCTAAGTTATGAAATTATGAAAAAGAAAATCCTTAGCCAGAGCCAACCCAACATTCAGGACCAGGAGTCGCCGCTGTGTTATATCGACCATAATAACACATATTCAGTGAAAATTTCAACGGTTCAAGAGATACAGCCCTCGGGCAGACGGACGGACGGACGGACGGACGACGGACGGACAGACAGACAGACAGACGGCATAGGCTTAGTAATAGGGTCCCGTACCGGATACGAAACCCTAAAAAAATATATTTCACAGAAACAAGCACGATATATTTAATTTAAACGAGGGGAAAAAGCGGACTTATCTCTTACAGAGATTTATCCGAGCCACACTTTCAGCCAACTACCGCGAATCCAAAAAATAAGGGTTTTTGCTCGAACGTAGTAATAACTGCATATCTCCCCGGGCATGTCGTAAAAGACGACTAAGGGATAAAGGACAAGGTGCCGTGCACAAAGGCGACAGGCTAGCCACCTCTTACCTTGGAACGGTCCTTCCACCGAGTCATGTAGCAGGTGGGTATTCGTGCCTTACTTGCTGCTTGGTAGTTATCTTGTCCTAATACTTGCCTAAATGTGGTGGTCGGTATTATGCTGTAATTTATGAAAGCACTTGCAGAACACCAAGTTTTTTTTTATGTAATCCGGTATGGTTCGCTGAGTCAGAGGGGCCAAAGCCCATGCTCCGACCAGCTAATATCACCTCCGAGTAGGTAGGTGCCATACCGAAGACTTCCCTGGATTGCTGGCTATAGTGGACTAGAGGAGAACACAACCGAGGCTGCTATGCGGCCATTTTACATCCAGTACGGTGGTACAAAGCCAGTCGGCTACAATTTGAGCCTACCACCTACTAAGGGGCAAGGGAAGGGACCTACAGTTTTACACCGGTTCCGAACTGTGAAGCAGCAGCTGTATGTATGCACGTAAATTTTTTCGTCAGAAAAAATTCATTGGTACACGCCGACCGGATTCGAATCTCGACCTCTCGCATGAGAAGCCGATGCCCAAACCACTCGGCCATCCGCCGCTTAAATACTCTGCTTACCCCGATTGTCGGGGTACAGCGTGCGGTATGCACGTAGTAATAACTATAATGACAGATGCTAACCGTAATTCTCAAATAATTAAGTAATTTGTTCAATACAGAAATTATCTTTTCCATAGATGTGGGTTTAATTTGTTCATTATTTTCTTTATTGGGCCCACCACTATGCGCACAGTGAAAGTACAAAATCGATTTAAGAACAATAGCAAAATTATCCAAATGTGCTTCAACTTTGACATTGAGTTGGCCTTCTGCGTCGTTGGAGCGTTGCGACATGCAACGCATGCGCGAAGCCTCTGTAGATCTTATATCGTGCGCGCCATACTGTTCAGGGTTCCGTACCTAAAATTATATAAACTGGAGCCGTGTAATAGTTCGTGTTTTCCGTCCAGTTCAGTGTAGGCGACATAAAATGAAGGGAAGCACTGACATGGCACCTAGTTCACCCGGTGTTATGGGCTGATATCACGGATTTTGTAGGTGATGTAGCCAACCATGTCAGTGTCCATAAAAAAAAATTTCTAATCCCTTGTCGATGTGTAACATTTGTAGTGCGGTGGTGCGATGGATCGACGTGCAATCATGAACATTAAGTACTCCCATCACTCTCGTCACGCAAAAGTTGACTGGAAGAAATAATTTATAGCGATAAGTCTGCCTTTTCATGCTATTCTTCTTTTGTTGCTCTGAGTATTATTGTATACTAGCTTTTGCCCGCGGCTTCGCTTGCGTCAAATTCGTATTATGTAAAAAATAAGAAGGTAAGTAAACAAAAAAGTAAGCCCGCTACCGTACATTTATTTCGAAGCGCGGAACAGTTCGGTTTGTATGAGAGCCATATCTTAGCGTAACTATGTCACGTATAGTCAAATATGCTTGTACTAAGTTGATGATCAGTTTAAGAGTTATGGAGGAACATAGATACATGCATACGGAAAAGATTTCTGAAAATCGTCAATTTAGTTTTAGTACCATAGAGTCTACAAACGCAATATTTGATAAACCAAAGTAAGTAACTTACTCCATGACCATCCCTTACAGATTTATTATTAGTATTGATTTCTATTGTTCGTCTGTATGTTTTCTTCACGTATAATTGTTTTTTAATGTTTTGGTGAGCAAAAAATAATTTATATTCTATTCTATTCTATTTACTCCCGGCGTGAACTAAACTTGGATGGGTGACTGTTGGACGTAGGATGTAGCATTCCACGTAATCTGTAGGTCCCTTCCCTTTGCCTTGCTAGGTGGTAGCGTTTAACCGGACCGGTTTGATACAACCGCACTGAATGAACGGTTGCGTCGGTCGAAAAGGTTATGTATATAGTTCGTGTTTCCGTCCAGTTCGGTGTAGCGGGCACAACCAAAACGAAGCTCCCTTTGAGCATTCATCAAAATTCATTCGGCCGTTTTTAGGGTTCCCTATCCGGTACGGAACCCTATTACTAAGCCTACGCCGTATGTCTGTCTGTCTGTCCGTCCGTCCGTCCGTCCGTTTGTCCGAGGGCTGTGTCTCTTGAGCCGTAATAGGTAGCTCGTTGAAATTTTCACAGAATATGTGTTGTTATGGCCGATATAACAACAAATAATAAAAATAAGAAAAAGTAAAAAAAATCACTGGGTTCCGATAGAAGAAACCAAAAAGTGTATGCGCGCGCGCCATCTACCGAATAGAGTGTGAAGCATTTTAATTAGTCATGACATTTAACTAATATGAAGCATTTCATAACACGCCATAGATGGCGTGAGTGGCGCTAACCATGACATGGCGATAAGGAACCCTCGGTGCACTCCTTTGTGTTCTCAGTCGGGCAAAAATATTTGCTGATATTTATTTTTTTCAGATTTAGAACCAAAACGGAATCATCTGCGCATGGAAAATGTTCATGCTTGACCGGAGCTTTGAATGAGCAGAGTTGAAACGAAGGTACATACTGGTAACTGCGCGTATTCAACATGGCGCCGAGTTCAAGGTAGAGTAGTGAGACGATAACAACACAGTTGTTAATACTATCTGGTAGGTATTGTACGAGTATTTAGGTAAAGTTAGGTTATATACTTTGAGTTTTAAATATTGTGTCGATAGCCTAATAATAGGAGGTTCGAATCACATGTTTAATGAAATTTGTCGTAAAAGACGACTAAGGGACATGACTCCCTTCTTATATTACTAGGTATAGGTTAACCAGCCCGGGTTGATACCACCGCACTGAATGAAAGGTCGGTCGAAACGGCTATGTAAATAGTTTGTGTTTTCCGTCCAGCAAGATTGGCCCTCCACTGTAACCCAACATATTTTTTTTATTAATATTTTTTTATTATTTAAGTTTTTTTTTTTATAGAAAGCGCGACATGTGGCCCCGTTTCACTTACGAGTAGTAGGTGACTTACTATGCCCATCATTCATTCTGTGATGCACGGGGATTGCGAATGCCATGCCGGCCTGACAGGAGCCTTTTCACGCCCCTTTTGAAAAACCCCAGGCTGTACTTGGGAGGAAATAGATGAGCAGGGAGTGCGTTCCACATTTTCCCGGTTCAGGTTAGCAGTGAAGTGAAATATGAGAGCGGGCGGAGCCGCGGGCACAGCTAGTTAAATATAAAATTAAATAAATGGCACTGGGCATAGGCCAATAATCCAACCTGATCGCCGGACTCAAGTCATTGCGCCAAGAAATATAAAACATACCTACATAATTTGTTTTATAGAATCTTACACCGTTGGCTATATCAACTACCTACAACATTCTTGATGTCAACTTGGTGAACTGGGTGCCATGTCATTGCTTCCCGTTGGTTCTTTCATTCAGTTCAGTGCGCTGTTACCAACTCGGGCAGGTTAAAACTCACAACATAGTATGGTAAGAAGGGAAGGGCCTACAGTTTTACGTGGAATCCGAACCACGGTCGTCTCCATCGGCCGAACGAACACCCATCCAAGTTGAGAGACCGCGCCCAAGTATGCTTAAGATCACGAACGGCAAACGAGGCTGACGAAATACTATTGTCAATGTGCAAATGTATATGAAAGTTAACGGATGATCACATTTGTCATTCAGAATTTACACCCGAGCGGAGTTTATCTCCGGGCACAATCAGGAAAGTATTTTTACTAAAGGTCACGGTAGACTTCTCGTGGTGTGACGAAATGTCAGTTGTGCGGATGACGTCACGAGCGGTTTCGAAATCCTTTCTCTCGCCACTTTCTCCGTCCTTGGCCGTGCTCAGATCACGTAAGAACAAGAACATGCTCTTGCCATGCGTATACGCAAATATTGAGCTGACTTTCTGAGGGAATTATGTTTCACCCACATCCCACGTCCTTAATGTGAGTTTGTAAAGGCATCCTCATGGTATTAAACTGGCCTCTTGTGTCCCATGTATTTAAGAGTGTGCAATAAATTAGTTGGTACATTTTATTAAAACAGCTTACACAAACGTACACATTATACCTAAAATTAAAATAAACTACATAAAAAAAAAAAACTGCACACTATAAAAGAATAAAAATATAGAATTTTTTCATTTGATTTATTAGAAACGATGTGATTCGTTTTGTTTCACCACAATAAAGACGTTTTGTGTCATCACAAAGTTGACACTTGTTCTGTATAAAATGTATTTCTCATGTTCATTACATTTAAGTGTTTATTACTTCAAAAGACCAAGGTAAACTACCAAAGGTAAGGTAATTATAGATTAATATTAAAAGTGGCTTCTACGTACTAATATATAGTTTGTTAATTATAGCCTTCCATATGGTAGTTAAAAAAAGTTTTAAAAAACATAAAACCGACTTCCTAAAAAAAGTAAAACTAAAAAACTATTTAAAATAAAAATATAAAAACCGCCTTCAAAAATATATGAAATAAAAACCTAAAAAAAAAAACGAACCCTAGAGTTGAAGGCGGTGCTAAAAAGGCTACACAAATCACAAAGGATATTATCATCCGCTCATGTTTTCTTTCATGCATCATTTTTGCTTGCTTTAGCACCGCCTTCAACTCTAGGGTTCGTTTTTTTTTTTAGGTTTTTATTTCATATATTTTTGAAGGCGGTTTTTATATTTTTATTTTAAATAGTTTTTTAGTTTTACTTTTTTTAGGAAGTCGGTTTTATGTTTTTTAAAACTTTTTTTTTATTTCACAGTTTTTTTTAGTAATTTTTTGCTATTAATGTACTCGGCGGAATCGCTCGGCCTTCGGCCTCGCGATTCCGCCTCGCTTTCCAATCCGATCTTGACCCAATTAAAATAGGACCACGTCAGCTTCGATAGCTCAGTGGTGCAGACAGTCAACTGTCGCTATTGAATTTTAAGCAACGCTGGGTGCGGTCAGTACTTAGATGGGTGACCGCTGACCGTTGGAGGCTGACCAAGGTTCGGATTCCTCGTAAAACTGTAAGTCCCTTCCCTCGTAATTTTACTTGGTGGTAGGGTTTAACCTTCCCGGGTTGGTACCACCGCACTGAATTAAACGTCGGTCGAAACGGCTATGTAAATAGTTTGTGTTTTCCGACCAGTTCAGTGTAGTCAGCACGATCAAAGGGGGAAGCACTGACATGGCACTGGTGTTATGGGCTGACATCACGGACGTTGTAGGTGATGTTGCAGAACTTAGTAGAATGGACAGACATAAACGTGTTACGGAAGCCTACTTTTATTATAAAATAACCGTCGGAGGACCTTGGTTGAAAATTGTAAAATTTAGTAGAACGGATAGACATGCATATGTTACGGAACCCTACATTCATTTTGCAGAACTTAGTAGAATGGACAGACATAAACGTGTTACGGAACCCTACTTAACAGTTGCACTCCGGGAGTGCCGGCAGATCCCGTGCCACTCTAACTTAACCCTTAACGCATTCTCATTACGCGGCGGGTCCAGCCTCCCACTTGGAGGGACTCATAAAGGCGTTCTGAGTCCCCCCCTTGGAGTGCACCGACTCCGAAGATTGCCCCCATCTACGTCATGCGTCCGTCAGTCTGCGTCCCTGATGGGAGACAACGTCACAAGACAGCGACTTGTCTACCCGGTCCTCGCGACCCAATTCGCCCCAGCGTCTGCGTACGTCAGTCGGTCCTCGCGCCTATTTTAGTACTCTAGCGGAGCTCACCATGCCTCGCCCTGCGTCGTGGGGGCGCTGACAGCCACCCCTCTTTTCCCGCTGCTCTTTTCGGTTACGACGACTTCTGCTGTTCTGTTTTTCGGCCACTATTCTTTTTGGCTAGGGCGGAGACAGGTGAGCTGTCCCCCCTGGGCTACACGTCGCCGTCACGTCCCGTCCTGTCGAGTCCGTCGTGCGCTGCGTGTCCCGTTCTGTCGTGGTCGTCTGCGTCCCCAGCGTGCTCGTCCCCCGTCGTCAGTTCGTCCGCAAAAGTTCTGTCGGCCCCTATGTCAGCCCGTTTCCGGAACCACCCGGCTGCGAATCTCTTGAATGCGGAGAAGTTCTCCTCCGACGAGACGAGGTCCGCGTAGTACACCGGCCCCCCGTTCCGCGCGGTCACCTCTGCCACCATACTGTCCCTTTCATTCTCGTATAGCACGCAGTGCCATACGGCGTGGTCGGCATCCTCTCTTCCGGTCCCGCATTCGCACATCTCACTCTCAGCCAGTCCCAGGTCATACAGCTTACCCCGGAAGTTGCCATGTCCTGTGAGGAGCTGCGACGTTCGGTGGTCTGGTTGCACCCAGTGACTTCTCAGCCTCACCCCGACGTGTGGAAAGAACCTGTGGAGGTGCCTACCTGTCGTGGCCGCGTCCCACCTCTCCTGCCAGAGGTCTAAGACCTCTTGCCTGATGGCTCGCCTGCTACTCAGGAATTCCTCCCGGCTCCCCGCCCGTTCCTTTGCGCACCACGTCCTCCCAGCCTGGAGCACCTCCAGGTCTCCGGGGAGGACGCCCGCAAGGACCGGTAGGCCCGCTGTGCTGTTTGTCCTGTAAGCCTTGGTCAGAAGGACCAAGGCCTGCCTCTGCGCGCGTAACAACGGACTACGCACGGCATGCTGTCCGGCTCGGTCGAACCAGCACGCAGCAGCGTAAGTCACCGTGGAGACCCAGGTGCCCGTGTATATAATTTTCAGCGTCTTATATTGGATGCCCCAGGATGCCCTCGACACCCGGGACATTTTGCCGAATGATTTGTTCGCCTTCTCCCCGATAACCCGCGCGTGCTGCGCGAAGCTAAACGTCTGGTCGACCTCTAGGCCAAGAAATGTTGTTGTGAGTTCCGACTTGATGCTCGTCCCTCCCATGCGGACCGTTGGCGGTCGGTTGACGAACCGCCCCTTCACCGTCATAGTTTTTGATTTGTTTGGCGCGAAGGCCAGTCGGTTAACTCGGCCCCAGTCTGCCATTAACTCGAGAGCTGCTGCAGCCCTGCTCTCGATCCCCGCACGAGCATCCGCTTCCACTGATAGGACCACGTCGTCGGCATAGGCCGCGACGTGGCAACCGTCTGGCATGGGAAGGCACAGCAAGTCGTCGAGCAGTATGTTCCAGAGAAGCGGGCCAAGGACCGATCCCTGCGGGCATCCCATCGTTGAGCGCTTCCATCTCACCCGGTAGCCGCAGAACAGCCCGACTCGGCGTTTCGCGAAATACCCCAACAGCATCCGATAGATGTTGGGGGGGCATCCCAGCCGCCGTGCCTTGACCAAGATCATCGGCCACCAGGCGTTATCAAAGGCGCCGGAAATGTCTAAAAAGACGACCTGGAGGTATTTCCGCCGCGTGGTCTTCGCCCTGCTCATCAGCTCGGTGACAGCGCTCACGGTCGATTTCCCCTTGACGAATCCGTGCTGGTGGGCCGACAGCCGCATGCTCACGCAATCCAGCCGCCGGACCATAAGCCTCTCCAATATCTTCCCTAGGATCGGGAGGAGGGTAACAGGTCTATAGGCCTTGGGGTCTGATGCAGGCTTACCGTTCCCCTTGGGGAGAACGATAAGCCTCCCGTCCTTCCAGCAGTCGGGGAAGAGGCCGGCCGCCATGCACTTGTTGAACGTCGTTAGAAGCTCCCAGTTTATGACCTCCCAGGCTTTCTTTACGATTGTGGCTGTAATACCGTCTATTCCCGGGGCTGTGTCTGGGAGGTCTTTTATGATCCCTCCCAGCTCCTCCATTGTAGCCGGCGGGGCCCCCTCACCACTCGGGGGCACTAGGGCAAGCCCACGTATCCTCGTGTGCTGAGGGGTGTCCCGGAGGGGGTTGTCGTCCGGGCAAAGCGCGTGCAACAGATTGTCCATGGCGGATGACACCTCAGATGGGGATGTGCCTCCGTGTGTCACACCAATGACAACATTCTCCATCGTTGGCCGCCTCCCTTGTGCTGTGCGGTATGCTATTCCCCAGGGTGCTTCGTTTCCGTCAATGGTGGCCTGCTTCCGGAGGTCTTTCATTCTCGCTTCCTCAATCAGGCTCTTATACTTTCGTCTCAGCGTTCTATATTCAGTCATTGCCTGTTCCAACGCTTGGGGTCTGTCATTCTTCCTCTTTCGCTTTTGTACATCTCTTCTAGCCTTCCCGTATATTGCTCTGAGGGAGTTTAACTCCCTCGTCCACCATGGTTGGGACCCCGGCTTCCTGTTGCTTTTCACACCAAGGCATTCTGTCGCTGTTTTCCCAATCATATCTGTCACTTCTTTCGCTAACTTGTCCGGGGTCCACCTTTCACTCAACCTGCCAGCCCTATGTGTTAGGGTCGTCTGGAAGTCAGACCAGTCCACCCCGCGATCCCTGAACCGCCGGAGGAGGACTCCCCCCTCAAGTGTTTGGGGTTCCCGCTGGGCTCCAAGGCGGAAGGTGATGAGCTGGTGATCGCTGGTGCTTTCACCAGCCCACACCCTCCATTCTGTGATCTCCCCTCCCCTCGTGGATAATGTGAGGTCTATGTTGGACTCTCCGTTCGGGCCGTAGAAGGTGCTGGGCTGGTTGTCACTGTTCCACACCCTCAGGGCGTAGGCTGCAATGAAGTCTTCGAGGGTCTGCCGTCGTTCGTCCGCAGCCCTGCCCCTGCCCGTGTAGTGGTGAGGCGCCGAGAACCATGCCGGGGAATGGGTATTAGAGTCCACCCCGATCACAACTTTTTTGCCCCTCAGGTGGTACAATACCGATTCGAGGTGCCTAATGTGCGGCGCTATCTCCATCGAGTACTTAAAGTAGGCACTCACGATGAATACTCCTTCCCCCCCAGAATCCACATGCGCTACCGCGCAGTACTCGTTGCTTAGTGCCGTCAGCAGAGCGCAAGGCAGCTCCCTGTTTCGCACGTGGATTCCGGCCTGCGGTGAGTCCCCATGCGCCAGGATTTGGACCTGGGTCCCTGTGTGCTGTTCCTGGACTAGTATAAAGTCTAAAGACTTGGATTGGCCAATTGTCGGCAGCTCCCGCGTGGCCGCCCGCGAGCCTTGGAGGTTCAGCTGGCCTAGTGTTATTTTATTGGCCATACTTGGTTTGTTCCGCCTGCCGTTGTTCCGCGTGCTGACGAGCCGGGCACTCTGGGGCGTTCGTTCTGTGGGTTTCTGCTCCCGCGTTCCTGAACCTCTTACACTTTGCGCACTGCGACTTTTCCGCCTTACATTCTTTCCTGTCGTGCCCGACTTCGCCGCATTTGGAGCATGTCTGCTTGTCGTCCCGACAGAATTTTGCAGGATGTCCAAACAGCTGACATTTTGCACAGCACGTTACCAGGTTGTAATCTTCGACACGGCAGGCGGACCACCCAACGTACAGCCTATCCTGGCTAATTATGGCCTCTATGATGCACGGTGTCGCCTCAAAGATCATTGAGACAGTCCCGGAGAGCGCCATCCTCTTCCTAAATGACAGCTTTAGCTCTTTCTTCACCCGCTCCTCTGGCCATTCTCCTGCCGAGTGTTTGAGGTTCTGGTTCGTTATGGCTTTGATTAGGGTCTCCGGGTCCATGTCTGATGGAATGTCTCTGATCATTATGCGAGGGCTTTTCTGCCCGAGCTCCTCCACCTTTAGGCCCGCGGCTTTCAGTTTGGGGCACTCCTTGAGCTGCCGAGCTCCTTCCGCCGTGGTAGCCTGCACCATCACCCCCCTGCGGCCGATCTTCCGCACGCGGGGGAGCTGCCACTCTGTGTCGGCCGGGTTTACCGCCTTTACCATGGCCGCCTTCGTGTCCTCGCTGGTCTTGAATTCTTCACCTGACTCCTCAGTTGGGTAAATCGCTAGGGCCGGTGTCCGGTTCGCGGAGATCTTCACTTCCCCAGCTCCCTTCCCCAGCTTTAGCACTGAGGAATAATCGCGAACGGCGGCCAGTGGTGCTGCGGGACCCGACACCTTGGCACAGAGGGCCTCCCGCTTGATCTTTTCCGCTACTAGGTCCTTCTCCAGAAGCTCCGTCTGGAGCTGCGCTCGCTGAACTTCCCACTCCTTCCTCTCTATTGTCGCGTCCGCCGCACGCAGCGCCAGTTGGGCAATACACAGCTGGACTGCCTCAGCCCCCCTGTGCATCGCCAGCCGCTGCTCCTTCGTGACTTTCGTTCCTTGGATATCGGCTGCCTCTAGTATTTTGTTTAGCGCATCACTCGCCTTCAGGACCAGCTCCTCCCCTGTATCAGTTGCCTCTGTCTGTCCCCGCGGCTCTGCAGTCGCCCTTTGCGGCCTAGGGGGGCCTGCTCCAATGCCCGCCACTGGCGGGGCAGCGGCTCCTTCCACCGTCTTTTTCTTCCCTGTTCCGCTCGTCAGCTCCGGGGATGATGCGACCCTTTTGAGGGCCCTGGAGGGCCCCCTGTCGGTCGGCTTCGTCGGGGTCCTTGCCAGTGACTTACGTGGGGCGAAACCGCCGTCGTCCTCCATCATCTCCGTTTCGTCAGCGACATGCCTCCACTCTTGGGATGGGGTCCTCCCCCCTCCCCCCCTCGGGTCCGACATCCCTCCGACCCACAGTCAGAACCGCCAGCTCCTGCCGATTCCAACGAGGGGTCGCACGTCTCTCTACGACCAACTTTCGGAAATAAGGTTAGGTTAGGGTTAGGTTAGGATCCGCACTCCCTAGATATATCCTACTGCCTCTCTTCTATGGGGCCGCCCGTTCTCAAAATTCGGCTATGTCCAAATTTCGGACTTAGAAAAATTTCGATATAATTTCGCCCAGCCACAAATTTGCAAAGTCCCGACTGTCCTTCCACCAGTTGGACTGATCAGTCCAATCAGTCCGACTGATCAGTCCGATCAGTCCAAAATCAAAAAATGTGTGGAATCACCCGCCGATCACACTGACCACACTGGTCGGTCCCTTCAGTGGGACTGATCAATCCGATTGATCAGTCCGTCAGTCCAAAATTAATAAAATGTCGGTTTCCGCCAAACCTCTCACCCGTCACGTTGGCAGGCCTTTCCGGCCTGTCAAACGTCTCTCTGACGTTAGTCCGCTAGTACGTCACTTTGACGTGTGTCATCCGTGTGATGGCACTTCACTATCACTGACACTTTCTGTCACTGTCAAAAACAAAAACAAAAACACCGCGTCTCTATCGCCACTGACGTTTCCTATACCCTAACCACGCGTCCCTCTCGCACACAAAATGGCCATACACTATTTCCCCTTGTGGGAGTAGGAGGGGCCGATAAGCCACTTCCACTGTCACTATCAGATTATTCTAATGCACCGCGTCCCTCTCGCACACAAAATGGCCATACACTTTTTAGGCTTGTGGGAGCAGGAGGGTCCGACCCTCGACTGACTCAGCACAAGACCGCACTCGCGATAAATAAATAGATGGAAAATAGCTCGGAGCTCCGCAGAAACACGTCTGTTCTCTTCGGAGGCCGAGAGACAAGTCCGCGTAGAACGCAACTCATTCTTCATTAGATCTCAATCGAAGCGGACGTGTTCACGAGCCAACTAATATATTGATTATTCTCTGAGATATTATTTTCGTAACAATCCTAAATTCAGTTAAACTGTGTATATTTGCTGCAAATCAGCCTCTCCTGCTTCTTCTTGTGCGGATCTGCATAAGGTACGTCGGCCATATTGGCTGTTGCATCTCTCTCCAGCGGGCGCAGCGACTCGAAATCGGATCCTCTTGCTCCTACTTGAGGCCTTTTCCACTGCGGGCGGCGGCCATATTCTACTGTGTCTCGCTCACGAAGACGTGTGACGTCGCTCCCGTCATCTGTCACTTCGCTACGCGTGGGCGCTGATCGGGCGGAGGGGGCTTGCTGCCGGCGGGTGAGGGGGGCGGAGGAGAGGTGCTGCG
This sequence comes from Nematopogon swammerdamellus, assembly GCA_946902875.1. Taxonomy (NCBI): domain Eukaryota; kingdom Metazoa; phylum Arthropoda; class Insecta; order Lepidoptera; family Adelidae; genus Nematopogon; species Nematopogon swammerdamellus. Next base: position 5,661,659 of record OX336336.1, on the reverse strand, counting down.
CCGGCCACTTTGCGCGAATCGAACCGGCGGTCCCTGCTTGGCGGCCCGACACCTGTACCACCGAGCTACGGGCGCGAGGCTCCGCTGCGACAAATTTATCGATGTCTTTCTTACCAGTAGCTGTGCGCCTGGTACATGTTGACTGTACACTGTGATCGAACTTTAGACGGAGACCTAAAAGTCTTAGTGTGGACCATTGGTAACTGACTCTGCCTAGTGAGCTGGTGGGCGCGGGTTCGAAACTGTTACAAAATAATTATTTCATCTATTTTTTTTTTTCTTTTTTTTTTTTTTATTTCTTTTCAAATTTAATTTTTAAAATAAATCATAAAATTGCCTTTTACAAGTACATATTGCCAATAAACAGGACGCATAAAGCAAGTAACACTGTACCATACTTAATTATTTCACCAGAGTCACTTACAAAACTGAAATATGAGGCGTGCAATCTCACAGCCAAACCTCAGGATATGCGGTGCATGTAACAAGGGTCAAGGCACCGAGACCGACTTTGTCCTGTGCCGCAGATGCCAAGACGCCTATCACAAGACATGCATAAATCCAAAAATCCGCCGCTGGACTGCAGCAATGGTTGACGCTTTCTTATGTCCCTCTTGTTCAGCAAAGCAAAAGAAAAGTGACAACACACCTGTGAAACCAAACATCATGAGCGACATAATCCACTCAGATTCTGATAGTGCAGCCTCTTCTTCACCCGTTGTACCTGGTGAGGTTCGCGATATGGACGAAGGTGCGAACAATGCCAGTGAACAGATAGCCCTACCTCTGAGCGGCAGTCTCGACCTAAAAGCTTTCAGCGACCTATTAGACAAAAAAATTGATCAGCTAACAAAGAAGTGGGCTACTGAGGTCAAAGCCTCAATGGATCGCGTTGAGCTGCGAATAACTAAAATCGACACACGAGTGAAAGAGCTTGATACATCCCACAACAAGCTGCAAGATGAAGTCAAACGTCTTCATAAGGCCCATGCTGACGAAGTGAAGGCCCGTGATGTAGAGGTGAGCGCTCTTCGCAAGGAAATGGATTCCCTTCGAAGAAAACACGACGATGCGGATCAAGCCGCCCGCAACTGCAATATCGACATACAGAATATGCCTGAACGAAAAGCTGAAAATCTGGTGAAACTGGTTCAAGACATCAGCAAACTTGTTAAAGTACCAGTCGAGTCTGCAGACATCGTCGAGGTACACAGGGTACCTCGCAATCGGAGCTCGGATGAGGATTCCAGGCCGAAGAATATCGTGGTAAAGCTGCGCTCGCGAATCTTACGCGATAATATCATTTCTGCAGTTCGTCAAGCGCGTGGCATCACCACGGAACAACTACAACTCGCCGGACCATCGAAACGAGTATACTTAAATGAACACTTAACGCTGAAAAACAAAATTTTATTTCGTGCTACTAGGCAGAAATGTGCTCACCTGCGGTACAAGTACACGTGGGTTAAACATGGTACTATCTTCGTGCGCAGAGAAGACTCGTCTGAAGTTATTGCTATACGATCGGACGAAGACATCGCCAAAATCAAATAATGCACGCTGTAGAATTGTAGTAGTATTAAAATATATTTACCTTGATCCTATCTTACGCTCTGACGGGCAGTCTGCCCATGTAGTATCTATTTCAACAAAAAATCTTGATCTGGATATGTTTTGTACGAATATAATAAGCGAAAGGCACTGCAAAATTAATTACCTAAATTTAAATAGAACTGTGTATCAGATCCGAGAGAAATGTATTTCATCTTTATTATGGCAACAGCAACATTTACAACATTACTTAGTTTCACTAACTCCTGCATTATATAGTAAATCATTCATTACTTACTTCATTCCAAATGGGAGGTGATACATTAGACATCTACTATCAGAATTGTGGTGGGCTCAGATCCAAATTACATACATTGTATATGAACATTTTGAATTGTGACTACGACATCATTGTCCTAACAGAAACATGGTTGATACCTGATATAGACAGTGCGGAATTGGTAGATAGCAGATATATTGTTTACCGACGTGACCGAGACCGCCAAGCTACTGGACGACGTGATGGTGGCGGTGTGCTGGTGGCGGTAAGAAAGGAATTACAAACCGAGTATGTTGAACTGCCTGACTTGGCTGGAAATCCCTTGATAGACATGGTGAGTCTCACCCTTCCACTCTCTAGGTTTGCCGACGGAAGTCGTGGTCAACTCATGTTGTTTGCTACGTATATTCCACCAGCTCTTTCCTTTGATGAATACTCCTCGCACATGGAGGCACTCCAACAGGTTTATACCGACCTCGTTGACTGTCATTTCTGTATACTAGGAGATTACAATATCCCAGACATTAATTGGATAGAGAAAGACGATCACTGTGTACCTGACGAGTTATCGGCTAACTGCTCGAATATAACTCGACTATTAGTAAATACTATATCGTACATGTCAGTCAAACAGTACAATAATACACGTAATGTGAACGATAGAATTCTTGACCTAATGATGACTGATCTTACATGTAGTACTCATTTAACCGAACCACTGCTGTCCCCGGATCGACACCATCCGCCGTTACAGTTCGCGCTGCATGTAAAACCGGACATTTCGCTGGATCGGAGTTGCCAACCGCGCTTTAGATTCCGCAACGCCGACTATATAGAAATAAATTCTATGATTGCTGGTGTGAACTGGAATGCTGTGCTGGACAGTTCCTTTGTTAATACTGTCACTGACTCATTCTATGACAAATTATACGAAATTATTAAAAAAAATGTTCCTTTAAAATCAAAGAGACCGTCACGTTTTGCACCCTGGTTCACACCAGAACTATCACGGCTTTTTAGGCAGAAGGCAAAAGCATGGCTCAAATACAAAACCTACGGCAACGTGTTTGACTATGAAACTTTCTCAGCTCTCCGTCGCAACTTTAAACATGCCGCTGCGAGATGCTACTCAGACTACATTAGCAAGGTCGAAAGTGGTATCGCCACAAATATAAAGAACTTTTGGTCGTATGTACACAGCCGACGTGGTGGTAGTGCCTACCCAGCGACTATGAAATATCAAGACAGGTCCACAAATGATCCTTTGGAAGTGTGTCAAATGTTCTCCTCTTTTTTCAAGTCCGTGTATGAGCCTTCCACTCTCAACTTTGACACATGGTCTCCATGTTCACACTCTGCTACTCATGACCTCTTATTAGACACTCTGCACATTCCTATGAACATTATACGAAAGGAACTGAAAAGCTTAAACGTTCAAAAAGGAGCCGGCCCGGACAAAATTGAACCAATTTTTTTTGTTTGTACCGCTGAAACAATCTGTTACCCCCTATACATTATCTTCAACAGGTGTCTGGCGGAGGGAGTTTTTCCCGACCCGTGGAAAATAGCGAATATTACTCCAATATATAAGAGTGGTTCTAAATCAGATGTGGAAAACTATAGACCAATCTCTATTCTATCCACCTTGTCGAAGATATTTGAGAAACTCGTACATCGTGCGATTTATCCGCTGTTCCATAAGATCTTTATACACGAGCAACACGGTTTTGTGCAAAATAGATCAACGGTAAGCAACTTAATAGTTTATGGCAATTTCTTATTTGATTCTTTGGACAGTGGACAGCAGGTGGACGCGATCTACACTGATTTTAAGAAAGCTTTTGACAAGGTGGATCATCAAATGCTTTTAGAGAAACTGGCATTCAACGGTATAAGGGGCAACCTTTTAAGATGGTTTGCATCATATATTTCAAACAGAAAACAATGCATAGTGCTGAATGGTTACAGTTCCGAGTATGTAACAGTTACGTCAGGCGTCCCGCAAGGTTCAATACTTGGTCCCTTCCTATTTATTTTATTCTTAAACGATGTTAAATCTTGTTTTCAAAATTGTTATTTCTTGGTATATGCTGACGACATAAAAATTTACCGATCTATTCGCAACATTGAAAATTGTATGGAGTTACAAAGTGACCTGAACAGATTCAATGAATATTCGTCCTCTAATAAGCTTCATTTGAGTTTTACTAAATGTAAAGTAATTACATTTACAAAGAAAAAAAACCGTATCAATTATAACTACTACCTTGGAGGTGTAAACCTTCATAGAGTTGCATCTATTCGTGATCTAGGTGTGACGCTTGACGCTAAATTGCATTTGGATACACATATTGAAAATATAACAAATAAGGCATACCAGATGATGGGATTTGTTCTACGGGTAACGAAACAGTTCAAAAATACTTCAACATATCTACTTCTCTATAAATCACTAGTCAGGTCTCAATTAGAGTATGCCACGCCTTTCTGGAGCCCGTTTTATGCCAAATACGATACTGCTATCGAGAAAATTCAGCGTAAATTTTTATACATTTTGAATCGACGACGTTGTCGCGGTCACTGTCTCCCATACGCTGCTTTGCTAGAGAAATTCGATCTGCTGAGGCTGGATCAACGACGTATACTTTTGGACATGACAACCTTATATAAGATATGTCGCGATATTATAGATTGTCCGGCACTTCTCGGCCAAATCAATTTTTATGTGCCTCCACGAACAACTAGAAGTAACAACGCCTTCTACGTTGTTCCATTCCGCACTAATGCTGGTCGCCGTGTGCCACTAGGTAGGATGACACGCTGCTTCAATGAAAATTTCATTGATCTAGATTTTTGGAATCTGAGTTTGCCACAATTCAAGGATAGGACGAAATCTATACTCAAATTAAATAAATCTGCCTAAATCTGTGTTGCCTGATTGTACGATCTGTATTAAGTTAGTATTATATTATAGGTAGTATTACTTTCCTTATACTGTGTGAGTAGCGTTAGCTTTGGTCTTTTTTTATTTTGGTTTGTTTTTTCCCTTTCGCGTAAATTAATTTTTAAAATGTTTTTGTTAAATTTGATTGCTAGGATTGTATGTTTTGAATCACGTTTGAATGTAAGTCTCGATTCTTCTATATTTAATCTGTGGGATACGGTGCTGGGTAACACAATACCCAATGTTTTATGTTGAAGTTTTGTAAACCCTATTTTATGTGTTACTCGTTGGTGTCTCCAAATAAAATAAATAAATAAAATAAAATAAAAACGCAATGACTTAAGGTTTCATTTTAAAAATGACGCTGACGCGATGTCGCGAGTTATACATTTTTACCCACCTAAAAAAGTGCCAAGAGCCGCTAAAGAAGTTTTCACTTCAAAAACCTCAGGGTTATCCCCTTTCAAATAAAAAAAAAAGAATTTTCAAAATCGGCCCACAATTGACGGAGTAATCGCGTAACAAACATCCAAAAAAAGAAAACATACCGTCGAATTGAGAATCTTTTAGGTCTAAAGTAAATTTCTCGTGAAGACAAATGCAACGAGCCCAAACACGATGGGTTTATCATGTGTAGTTTAGGAGTTCCTATGGCCACCTTCTGTCTCCATCATCAAACCAGCTCGATGGTACTCGGTACAGTAGGTACTGGCCAGGTACCATAATAAATTAAACGCCGGTCGGAAAAAATAAAAAAATTTCAAATTTAGAATATTCATGAAACAAGGGTCCGAATATGTATCACTAGTATATCGATTCATGTATTTCAACAGGACAGAGAAAATTTCAAAATATTAGGTATTTAATACTTTTTAGTTTTTTTTTTTTGTTTTTTGGAAATCGGTTTAATATTTTTTAAAACAGTTTTTATTTCATTCTTTTTAGTAATATTACATAAAAAAGAATAATCGAAATCGAATAATCGAAATCGATTGAAGTGGTACAGAATTATTCGCCATATGTGTCAGACTGCAAATTGCTGAATAAGTCCACATCACAAATGTTTTGCTGAAGGTAACCACACACCATACTAATTTATCAAACTGAAAATTGCCGAAAACGACCACATCACAAGTTTTGCTGAAGGTAACCACACACCATAGTATTATGCTGATTTTTCGAAAACCACTGAACCAATTTCGATAAAATTGAAATGGGACCACCTCGGAAGTATGACCTAACTAACAAAAAAAGAATTTTCTAAATCGGCCCTCAATTGACGGAGAAATCGTGTTACAAACATACAAAAAAATAAAAATAAAAAAAAAAATAAAAAAAAAAAAAAAAAACATACAGACGAATTGAGAACCTCCTCCTTTTTTGGAAGTCGGTTAAAAATAGCCTCAAACATTTTTAATCGGTCGAATTGCGAACCTCAAATTTTTCAAGTCGGTTAACAAATAGATAATTTTATTATTAATTTGTGACTAATAGAAATTCCTTCAAAGGCAGTCCTTAGCAAAATAAAATTTGCCTATCAAATATACCGATTACAAAAATATTTAAGTTAAAACATTGCGTTACAGCTTCTGCGCATGCAGAATTTTCATAAATTCTACCTGAAGAAAAGAAAACCTTGGCAGGATTTGCTCGTTGAAGTCTTTTGTGCGCGCGGTTTGTCTGGCTTCCGCGCGCTCGTCAATATCGTGTTTCTTGTATTTTTTTATAGTTTACTTACAATATTGCTATCTCAAGAAATTATAGCACAGTATATACATTATATATAGCGCCTTTGAACATATTAGACAAGGAGGAGGCCATAACAAAAATGGAACAGCTTTTCTTTTTCGTTATTCACATGTTAAATTACGAACATATTACAACTACCTAGGAACAAAAATAATGATTTTTGGAAGAAGATAATATATAAAATATTCATATTTTAGATTTTATGTATGTACATAATGTAAATTCTACAATTTATAACGAGTTTTATAGGACTCAATGTAATTGTATTTTCTGTGCAGTGGATGTTTGATAAATTACTGCCATACACTTTCTCAAAAATATAAGTACTTTTTGTTCACAATATATCCACAGACAGTGATTCACATATTTTATAGTCAGCGCGTCGTTCATGAGTTGTTTTCGCCCGTTCCAAGACGACGGCCCAAACGAAATAATTATATGACAGATTTTAGTGCCCAAATAGCTCGCTCGGGGCGTTTGCGTCGTTTCCCGTGCAATATTTTCGTTGGGGTCATCATGAAACGGGCTGATCATGTGTAACGTGATATGCCGGGCTGCCGCGATGCGCGCGCGCAGACCATATGTCACTTCTTGTCTCGTTGAACGTGTATGGTAACTTGTTGTCATTTCGTTTCACCTTTCACAGTGTTGTATTGCGGAAAGTTTTGTGAGACTGTTTTGTTGTTGTGCTGTTAGAATTGTTTTTATTAGCTTGCATGCAAGCAATAATACAATAAATTATTGTTATTTTTTTTTATGGAAACTGACACGGTTGGCTGTATCACCTACAACATCCGCGATGTCAGCCCATAACACCGGGTGGGTGAACTAGGTGCCATGTCAGTGCTTCCCTTCGGTCGTGCCGGCTACAGTGAACTGGACGGAAAACACAAACTATTTGCATAGCCATTTCGACTGACCTTTCATTCAGTGCGGTGGTACCAACCCGGGCGGGTTAAACCCTACCATCTAGTAATATAAGAAGGGAGTCATATCCCAAAAATAATAAAAAAAATAAAATAATTTATTATAATATACTTTATTGTTTTTCAATACAAAATTGTACAGAATGCGAACTTATACTAATGCGAACCTTACGTAAGGCAATCTCTGCCAGTCAATCTGACTTAATTATGAACACACTCTATAAGGCGATACTGACCTATGTAACAGTTTTGATGTTCCCTGTATAAATTATATTCTCCTGCACTGTATTTAAAATTTGTACTATGAAAACTGATTCATGATATCGTTCTTTCAACGCAGTTTCTTTGAACTCGAAACATTCCATTTTCTTTTTTTTAATGCATCCGAACTGGGTGGCTTTGCTCGAGGTCGGAGGTTCATTTACTTAATTACTTCAGGTACTTATATTTTATAAAGAGATGTTCGTTATTGATAAAATGCGAAACTTAGATATTGGCTAAGTAGGTTATCAATTGTGTTTGTTTCATAATGATTATTCATACACAACTGTTAAGTTTCTTTTTAATAAATAAACAAATAAATAAATATTTAGTGTATACCGGACAAAGTGGTCCCGCACTCGCATTGTACCGTGTGGGGCAGGTACTTTAAAAGAATAGCCCCACTGCATCTCTCCCCGTGTATGTAGTAAAAGGCGACTAAGGGATATGACTCCCTTCTTATATTACTAGGTGGTAGGGTTAAACTCGCCCGGGTTGGTACCACCGCACTGAATGAAAGGCCGGTCGAAAGGGGGGCTATGTAAATAGTTTGTGTTTTCCGTCCAGTTCAGTGTAGCCGGCACGACCGAAGGGAAGCACTGACGTGGCACCAAGTTCACCCGGTGTTATGGGCTGACATCACGGATGTTGTAGGTGATGTAGCCAACCGTGTCAGTTTTCATAAAAAATATTGGTTGTCTGTAAAGTCGGTTTACGGACGATAGTTTTACGTGATGACGTGGAATGATCGTAGTACATAGAGCAAAGATCAGTAATTTATATTTCCAGTAGAAAGATTAATCATCTTGTGACTGGCCATCAATAAACTTCTGTTGTCTGATCTTGACAGTTTTACTTCTTAAGACGTTTCCATGGTAACTTTGACTATACCGATTGTGCCTCTCTATCGCTTGTTACTTGCTCTCGCTTGCACACACAGGTTCAGATGGAACGTCGCACTTTTTCGTGTGTGCAGCCGGTGTTCATCAATTTATAAGACGTGACGTCATCACGCCAAAAAAAAATTTCAGTATACCGAACGAAGTGGTCTCGCACCCGCACTCACCGCGCACCTCACCCCTACCCCGCTATCGCGCCGATCTACTTTCCGACCAGATACACAACCAAAACGCGAGCAGATAACGCCGCCAGCTCGCGCGTCCGCCTCCGCCGTCGCGGGACGCGGCAGTACCGTCGCAACACAATCATTAGATAAACATATGGGTCACTGAACCGACCCAGTTTCACCGAAGCGCGTGTGCGAGCAATTTCGACTAAAATGCACGCATATTTACTCATGTGTGCGCGCGCGGAGGGCACCTACCAATGTGTCGACGCACACAAGGAAAAGCGCGTATCTAACTAAAGTGTGTGTGTGCATGTTTGTAACTATGCGAGAATGTGAGTGACGTACGCATATGAGTATGCACATCGTCAAAGCTACATTGGGATATTAGCCAGCCGTTTATTTTCAACTAGCTTTTGCCCGTGGCTTCGCTCGCGTGAAATTCGCATTAAAAAGGAGAAAGTAAGTAAGCGAGCCACCGTACCTTTATTTCGGCGCGCGGAACAATTCGGTTTGTATGGGAGCCACATCTTAGCGTAACCGGAACTGAATTTTATTTAGCCTATCCTGTGTCCCGTATAGTAAAATGTGTGTGTACTAAGGTTAATCGAATTCAGATGAT